>JAEOAD010002184.1:0-1481360 GCA_036365145.1 Orientallactaga sibirica
GTTTTATAGATAAGACAGGAGTCTGCTTGGTATGGTTGTACATACCTATAATCCCAGCACTTGAGAGGTGGAGTCAGGAGGATGACAAGTTCAAGGTCATCCTCAGCTGCATAGTAAGTTCAAAGCTCATATGGACTACATAAGACCTTATCTCAAAAGCAAAAATGAAAAGCAAAAAGCCAGGAGTTATTCCTCCCAAGAAAGGTAGGTATTGCAGTTACCTTCTAGTTGCTGGCACAAAACACCTGACCAAAAGTATGTGATGGGAGGAAAGTTGTTTATTTTGGCATATAGACAGCTCCATTAATGGCAGGGAAAATGCAGCATGAGCAGAAGCAGGACATCACCTCTGCCATGGCAGGTGGAAATAGCAGCAGGACAGTGAGCCAAACACTGGCAAGGGGGAGCTGGCTATATCACCCACAAAACCCAACCCCAACAACATACCTCCTCCAGCAAGGCTCTAATTCCAAAATTACCACCAGCTGGTCATTCTGGTAATTGCCATTCAGAACATCTGAGTTCATGGGGGACACCTAATTCAAACCACCACATTAAGTAAATCAGCTTATGGGGAGATAGCCAGGTTAGGGGACACCAACACTAAACTGAGGCTCACTGTGACTGAGTACTCAAGGGGAGGCTTCTGGTGCTTCATCACATTGTTAAACACAGGTTCTCCTGACTGCATTTCAGATCATGATTCAACATTTGAATGAGCATGAGGAAATGAGGAAATATACCAGGTGTTCTCTCTAGATAAATCCAACATTCTGATCTGTATCATTTCCCCTCTCTCAAAAGAACTGCTTTAACATGTCTTTTTTTAAAAAAAATTATTTATTTATTTGCAAGCTGAGAGAGATAGAAAGAAGACAGACAGAAAGAAAGAACAGGCCCACCAGGGCCTCCAGCAACTGAAAATGAACTCCAGATGCATACGCCACTTTGTTCATCTAGCTTTATGTGGGTACTGGGGAATCAAACCTGGGTCCTTTGGCTTTGGAGGCAAGTACCTGAACTGCTGAACCATCTCTCCAGCCCCAGCATGTCTTATAAGGCAGATCTACTAGCAACAAATTGCCTCAATTGTTTGTCTTTATTTCTTTTCTACATTCAAGACATAATTTCACTGACTATAGAACTCTGGAGTATGTTTTTTCTCAGCACTATAAATATTTTGCCTCTACCTTTTCCTGCATGACCTTTGAGAAGTCAGATGTAATTTTTATCTTTGTTCTTTTGTTGGTGAATTTCCTCCCCTTTAGTTTCTTTCAGGATTTTTTATCTCTAATTTTCTGTACTTAGAATAGGATATTTCTATGTGTACAACTGTTTTCCCCCTTTTATTTGGTATCTTACTTTATTGCTTCAGATATTTTTTCTGTTCCTTTCTCTCTTCTCCTCTGATTATTCCAGCATATATAGTTAGGCCTCTTATAGTTCTCCTACAGCCCTTTGATAATCTGTCCTTTGCTATTCAGTTTTATATGTCTCTAATAATATATCCCCAAGACCCAATATTTCTTATTGGGCTGTGTCTCGACTAATAAGCCCATCCAAAACATTCACCATTTCTGTTACAAGGCTATCATTGTTCTTGTTGACTTGCTTGGTAGTGAAAGCAGTAAATCCCAGGGCTACATTCCTAAAAATGTTTAAATGCACCATACATTACCTCTGAGGCAATGTCTCTGTGCATAATGTGCACAGAGATAATGTGCATAATGACCCAACTTGTGGCTCTAACAATCTTTCCGCCCCCTCTTCCATGAATTTCCCTGAGCCGTGTTGGGTTTGTTTTAGTTCGACTTCAGTGATGAAGTCTTGGGAGCTTCTGTGTCTCTGGATATCTGGTTTAGTAGGAGTTGAGTGTTCTCTGTGTCTATCTCCCTCAGCCTTATGCTGGTGTCAGGTTCACTGAGAAAGCTGAACTCTTGCCCATTTCCCCCGTTACTCTATGGTTTCAGCTGGGGCCCTGGTGAGGTGCGATAGGCTGATCCTCACCTCAGGTTTGGCGTCTATCTGAAAAAGAGAAACAAATTCTCAAACAGAGAGAGAGAAGTCAGCACCAGATAGATGGAATGGCCATTATTATTTTAGAGAGAATTTTATATGTGTAGGCCCTCATATAGCCCATGATTGGAGGGAGTTTGATATTGGAGAACATGGTTTTTGGACATGGTTTTGACTTGTTTCCCAGTTCCAGCTATGAGAACCATTCCACTGAGTGGATCTTTAAGCCAAATCAAGAGCAGTTGGTTACCCACCATGGTTGTGGGCCACTGTTGCACTTGTTTGAGCACCACATCAATTGTTTACTGCTGAGTAGTTTAGACTATGAGTTGTTTGGACAGATGTCGGTCATTTTCCCCCATTCGCTCATGCAGCACCCTCTGGCACTAGACAAGCTAACTGTCTGGGGACTGACCCTCTTCCAGATTCTAGCCAGGTCACTCCATGTTCTGTCCCAACAGCATATGGTGCCTTCAGCAGTAGGGTCTTACCATTAACCTTTGTTGGGTCATCAAGAACTCTAACAGAAATCTGTCTTCTTTTGGGAAACCTTATAGGTCTCTCTGATCAACAGCTCATTGTGTAAGTTAACCACATGCTGGTACTTGGAGTTACAGGTCAGTGCCAATGAAAAAGAAGGAAGAAAGAGATAGGTAATATAAAAGAGAAAGAGAACAGAGAGAGAGAGAGAAATAGGAAAAGATTAAGGTTAGTCTTCATGATGTCCTCTCCAGGGCCCTGTGGTTCAGGTGTTCCCTCTAACAGCCTGCTGAAGGTTCAGTTTTGTAGCCTATCTTTCAGGATATAGGATTTTATGGTACCATTTCCATTTGGGTCCCGATTTGTGTCCCCCCCTTACCCTCACTTCCCAGCCCACCCTCCCTATAGTCCGGTCCTTGAGATGCTTATTAGGTATGTCAGCATCTAGGGCAGATTCAGGTTAGAAGCCACAGATAAGTGAGACCATGCGACGATTATCTCTCTGTGATTGGGTGAGCTCACTGAGAATGATCTGTTCCAAGTTCGACCATTTTTCTTCAAATTTTATTGTGTCATTTTTCCTTACTGTTATGTAGAATTCCATAGTGTAGATATACCACAAAACTTTTATCCATTCATCTAATGATAGAAGGGACTTTTAATGTTTTCTTGCTGCTTTATCAATATCACAGAGAAAATCCAAAGTTTAGAGTATAGATCTGACCAACATGAAACTGGGAGTTGTAGCAGTTACCTTCACATTGCTGGATCAAAATACTCAAACAGAAGCAGCTCATGGGAGGAAAATATTTATTTCAATCTTATACTTTCAAGGGGAAGTTTAATTATGTTAGGAAAAAGAATGGAAGAGCAGAATATGGGCAGCACATCTTGTCACATCAGTTGGAAGGTAGCAGCAAGAATGAGCGACCTAGTGAACAACCAGTGGGGCTGGACTAATAAACCTCAAGGTCCCCATCCGTGACACACTTTCTCCAGCAAGGCTCCACCGCCCAAAGGCTCTAGCAGCTGGGGATTGAGTACGAGGCTTAATTACACACATGTGAGGCTATAGGACCTTTCATTCAAACAACCACTATGTTGCTGATAAGCAACATAGTCCTGTGACTCCAGGCTCCATTGCTGAGGAAGCTAAGGTACCTACACAGGGTTTTGGTCCAGAGCCACAATAGTGTCTCAGGGAATCTGTCAGGACTTGGAGACAGACTGGCACACACCAGACCACCAACCCACCACCCTGAGCTGGTAAGGCTCTATGTTATAATTTTGTGATGTAATTTAATTTCTCTCTCTCCTTAGCCTCCCACTAGCTACATGAGACCAGGAGACAGGTCAACTTCTACAGGACACCATCAGTCTCAGGCCTCAGCTTCTACTTATGCTCCTAGTAGAGTTATAGTAGCCAAGCAAATGTGTTTTTTAATCTGGAATATTATTTTTTGGTTCTTTCTTAGAATTTCCATCGACCTGCTTACATTGACCATCTGTTCTTGCATACTGTCTATGCATTAAAGGCCTTACTATTAATTTCTATTGTCTTGCATTCTTATTTTACTCATTTCAACATCCAGGCCTTATCTTAATCTGATTCTGATACATACTGTCTCTTCAAACTATGGTTTTGCTTTTTAGCATGCCTTGTCATTTGCTTCTTAGCAGCCAAACATGATATACTTGGTAAAATGATCTGATATGAATAAGCTTGTGAGTGCTGCAGTGGTGAGGTATGAGAAGAGAAGTATTATACAATGACATAATTATCTCATTCTTTTTCTGAGCCTGTGCTATGAATTAGAATTCCCCAGTGTTATTCTGCACACCTGAACCCCTGGAAGTAGAACAAGATTGATGCTGCACTGTAGTTGGTGTTTCCCTTCTCCCAGGGCAGTTAGGTTCTAATAAAACCCCGTGCATTAGGCTACACTTCAATAATTTCTCTTGAGGGTAACCTTTAAACAAAATGTCCTCACACATATCAAGATGGTTCCTTTTCACTTCTTCCTACTTGAAGTTCAAGGGGATATTTTTCTTATGTTTGCTACATACTCCTACTCTATGATGAGGTTCTCAAAAGTTGTGGGGTTTTTTGTTTTTTTTTTTTTTTAAGTTTTCAGGTTTGCGAGTGTGTGTAGTATGTGGTGCGTGTGTGTGTTCTTGTGTGGTATCAGCACATGTGTGTTGGTGCATGGACCCACACATACATGTGCAGAGGCCATAGAACATTAAAGGTTCTCCTTTATTGCTCTTCTTCTTCATTTCCTGGAGAGAGTCTCTCACTGAACCACACCTGCATTTCTTCAGTCAGTCCAAGTACAAGTGGAGGCACTTTCTTGGAGGAACAGGAAGTAAACATCTTAATCTTGGATTTGATGAAGTGCTGCTGGATACAAATATAGGTTGAAACTTACCCATGATGATGGAAAAAGACAAGCCTGGTTTCTTTTAGCTTGACCAAAAATTATAAGATGATTTTCTACCTGACTTTTCTAATCATGTTCACTTAGGCAATACCAAGCAGCATTTTTATTTCCTGATCCTTGATCATATAACTGCAGGGTTTGAGATCCAAGAGGTTTCCATATGTAAGGGGCAAGGGGAAACATCTCAACATGGAAAATATGTGTCCAGAGTTTGTTTTCATGCTAAGATACTGCTAGATGTCCACATTTGCAGGTTTCTTTCACCATTAAAGTAACATTATGTGGTGGTTATCTTCTCTAAGATAGTGCAACTAATTGAACCAGGCAGTTGTTCTATCTATTGGCTTTTCTTTGTTATAACGACATATGCAGCTGGAGCTCAGAGTGTGTCTACACTCAGGCTGGTCCTTTCTTCAGGAAGAACAATATAGTGGATTTTACTTTATACACTAAATTAAAGAATTTGTATGAAGATAGGATCAATGAAGGAGAGAGAGAGAGAGAAACAAAGAAAGTGAGAGAGACTTTTGCATGTAAGGAGTTTCCCTATGACAAGTCCTATTTTTTTAAGTAGAAATTTGTATGGACACATCATGTGTTAGTACCATTTCCCTCCTGCCTGCCCCCATTCCATTGAGCGCCCTCCTTGGTGGGATTGTTGGCATTCACCATGGGGCTAGGTGTTAAGAGCTATGAGAGCAGCAGTCAGTCATTGGTGGCAGAGGAGGAGCAGTGCCTCTGGATATTCTCTCCCACCCTGTGGCTCTTACAATCTTTCCTCCTCCTCTTCCACAACATTTCCTGAGCCATGGTGGGTGTGTTTTAAGTGTATTTTAGAGTTGAGCTCTCAGCAGCTTCTGGATTTTTTCTTTGGTAAGTTGTGAGTATCCTCAGTGTTTTTCTCCATCAACCTGGCACAGGTTGTCAGGCTCGCCATGGAAGCAGCACTCTTGCTCTTCTCACCAATTCCTCTGTGGTTTCACCTGGGCCATAGCTGATGTGCGAGGGTGATTCATCTGCTGCCAGGGAGTCAGCTATCTTTTCTTGTCTTGTTGATAGATTTTGGGTGTCCTTGGTTCTCGCTACCTTCAGAGAAGGAGAAATGGATTCTCCAATGGAAAGTGAGATCATCATAGGTTTAAGGGGATAAGCATTATTAATTTAGAGAGATTTTGATGGGTATAGTCTCTCTTTTGGCCAAAAATTAGTAGTGGGAGCTTCTCAATGGAGTCCATAATCTTGGTCTCCATAGGATTCTAACTCAGTTTCCAGTTCCAATTTCTTTCCACTGAGTAGACAAGTATTATCTTTATTTCCTTGCATTCTGTTCTTCATAAAATACAGACTGTGAAAACACAATTCCAATGCAAGTTATTATGTTGACGCCACTGAGGGAATGATACAAATTATTAGAAACATGGAAGCAAATAATAGGAAGCAACATACAAAGGAACACATAGACACAATTATACTTTCTAACACTTTCATAAAATTTATTAAATATGCATAAGAAAAGTCTGTATTTGTTCTTGGAAATTATTTGCTAGACAACTTTTAGCAACTGCCTCCCTTCATGATCTCTTATACTGCTAGAAATGATTGACATATTTCAAATCCTACCTGCCATAATAATAATAATGTCTTAACAGTTTGCCTTCCACTGTTATTAAAAAGGACACTAGTTCTCTGAGGATTTTGTGCATTAGAAGGAAACATTTCTGTCTCTATAAAGCTCAGATCTAGTTGTGGCTGTAAAAGACTTTGTAGGTGTTGAAGTAAAGGCCATTCATGTCCTCATGTATACATGCATCTACAGGTATTCAGTGTCATTTTCTCGTGATGATTCTCCACTAGAGAAAGGGTTTTGTTAGGAATTTTAATGAACCCCATCTCCAACAACACCCACTCCCCTAAATTCAGATCAAGTCCTGAATTTAGGCCCTAGATTCATTAGCTGGACTTGTGAATATCCTCTCCTTCTTGGACATGGCATTTGGGAGCTTCTTTGACTCACTGAATTTAGTGTTGCCATTTAACTTGCTTTGATCAATGAACTATGAATGGCACTGAATTAAGAATGGGGAAGGTGATTTCTTAGACATGCTAGACAAGTAAAAAATATATGCCTGTGTACTTCAATGTCAGAAGAGCACCTATAAAGTCCCACTCCCATACTGAAGTATCACTAGTCTATTTTGAGACTGTACAATATTCTCAGAAAGCAATTTTGGGGCATTCACCTTTGCCTTAGAAGTAATCTCAAAAAAAAAAACAGTGCTCTTTAACAGCCAGTGGATTGCAATTGCCAGTTACATGTTTCCTGTGTGCTCACATTTAAAAGATCATCAAGAAATACCTCTGAAAATCTAGTTTTTCAAATTGAAAAGTTAAATATGTTTCACTTATTATCTTTTGCAGAGTATCTGTAATGATTTTTAAAGTAGATTCCATAATTTCCTTTAAAATAGAAGAAAATAAGTATTTAATGAGCAAAGGTTTGCTGACAGTGCAGTTACTACATTCAGCACCTTGGGCACATTCATTTGCTGAGGAATGAGACGAAGAATTTGAAAAGACCTGTAATAAAGTGGCAGTTTGATTTGTGTAGAGGATGATATCTCTGCTCCATCTTAATTCAATTCATTAATATGCCCAAATAGTATAGAGTTGGCAATTAAGCATGTTAGAAACACAAACAGTGCCATCTTTTGGATGATGCTTAAACTTGACACTTCTGCACAGACAGACATGCCTGTATCAGGCTGTGTACTCACTGCCCACAAGCACCCATCACAGATGCAGTAAGACCTTGTTTCAGCCTTGGTAAATTTTCAGGGCATAAAAGCTTTTACTGACACCATGGGCATGCTGCAAGTCACCATGCCTAAAAATAGTGTGTAGTCTGCACTTACCTGGACCAGCACACTCAGATTGGCTTTTGAACATCTCCAAGGAAATTCCACTCTATTCATGTGCTTATTTGCTTCTTAGAGTACCTGAGGACATTGTTTTTTCCATTTTAAGTTTCTTTCCAAATCTAGGATGAAATGGTCTCTTATGCTCAGATATCAGGTGTCAAAAAGCAGGTGGATGGATGGATGTCAAATATAAAAATAGAAATGCTATTGCTATTCTGCTCATAACTATTCTTCATAACTGAAGTGAGAAGATACACAAGATAAGCCTGTATTATCAAAACTCATTTTCTGTTGGATACTGCAAATCAGTTTAGTGTTGGGCAACCTGAAAAAGATGACCTGAACATAAAGATGAAAGTATTTTCAAGGAAGAGCCCTCTTCTAGCATTTAATAGCCATTTATTATCATACTAAGAACTAAACATGAGACCATCCTATGGCCTCTAAAATTATTGAGACAATTATTTCTTAAAGACTTGGTGGGAGGAAAATATGACAAAGGATTATTTTAGAGGGGTGAAGTATGTAAAATTTAAATGGAGATGATTTTGAGGATAATCATGAGGAGGAGAAGGAGGAGAAGGTTATTAATATTTACTGGGCATTTACCATGCGTGGGGCACAATTTAAACACTGCACATAGATAAACTCATTTACCCTTCATGAAAATTTAATAAAGTACCTTCCTTCATCACTATTATTGTACAGAAGGTGAAACTGAGTCAGAGGGAGGTCTAAAATATTCCAATATCACAGTCAGTGGCCACTTACTAAAAAAAATCACGTCATAGAAAATTTAAAAATAATAATAATTTGCCACAATGCAGTTATAATGGTCCCAAAGTAGAATAAGAACATGAATGTCACATTCATTGGATCATTCATTCACAAATGCACAACTATTCACTATGCACCTATTTCATAAGTATACACATAAACATATAGTTATTCTAGGTCAGGTGTTACATCAGAGCTGAGGCTTAAAAGAGCACAGTCTAACACTGTGAAGCTTGCCCTTGAGTGGAGCAGATGGCATATTACAAAGTCTCCTGATGAAGAGGAGAGTAGCATACTGGTAAGGAGTGCTCAGGGACACTGTGCCAGGCTCAGATGAATAGGAGATGCTTGACGTAATTGACTCCAGTGCTTTGAGTCTGATAAGGAATACAGACATATTTGTGATGAAAATATGGTGTAACTTGTGCCGTGGGAGAGGTGAATTATTGAGCCACAGGGGTCTCCCAGCTAGGCTGGGATGCAGCTTTTGAAGAAGGCTTTACAGAGTAGGGTTGTCTTCAGTAAGAATTGGAGCATTGAACAGGCAATGTAGGAAAGTATAAACTTGAATCCCATAACTTCAGAGTTGAGCAAAGTAACCAAAGGCAGCTCCATAGAGTGAGGTCTTAGGGTATATGCAAGAAAGTGGCTGAAAATGGGTCTGGAAGGTTGGGCAGAGGTCAAATCACACCAGACCCCTGAGTCCTGAGATGGAACTGATGTTTAACCCCAGGGACCACACATAACCACTGATAGAGGGGTCTGTGATGGGAAAATACACGATGCATTCCATTTTCTGCCAAGAACACTCCCTAAAATGACACAGAACACGGGCTGAAGGCAGCAAGGTGAATGCAGAGGCCTAAGTGTAGACATCATGTCAGCAATCAGGGAAAAGATGAGGATCTTAGGGAAAAAGACCCCATTTGTATGGCTCTTCAGAGAAAGGTGGTATTGACTTAATGGGGTTTTTGAAGGGAGGAAGTGATAAAGGAAAACAAGAAAATGTGCTGGTCATATACCTTTGACTGGGAAGGCAGTGTAATTTACAAAAGAACACACACGGAAGGACAGATGGAGGTCTTAGAGTCTATGAAGATTTCAGGACATTCAGCAATGGCAAAACTCACTATGCCATCAAATTTGTGATAATTCCTATTCCCTGGAGGTATTCAGAAATATGGGCTGGAGAGATTGCTCTGTGGTTAAAGGCGCTTGCTTGCAAAGCCTATGGCCTAGGTTTAATTCCTCAGAACCTACATAAAGCCAGATGCACAAAGGGGTGCATACATTTGAGTTTGTTTGTAGTGGCAAGAGTCCCTGATGTGCCCATATATTCTCTCTCTCTCTCTTTCCTCTCTCTCTCTCTGTACTTCCCTCCCTCCCTCTATTCCTTCTTCCCTTCCTCCTTGCAAATAAATAAAAGTATTTTAAAAGGTATTTGCAAATGTTATGGCCCCAACCTGTTTCACTACATATACCATGGCCACCTACCCCTGAGCCTTCTCTGGGTAAACCCTCCTCAAATATCAAGTATCACCTCTGATAGTCATGACCAGCCTATCCTTCATGGCCCCAGGCAAGATGAGGCTCCTTGATCCCTTTCCCAGCTATATTACTTTTTCTTTCTACTTCTCTCTCTAATTCAACAATGAATTCTTTTTAAAAAATTTTTTTATTATTTTATTTATTTTTGGAGAGAGACACAGAGAGAGAGAGAGAGAGAGGGAGAGGGAGACAGAGATGGGCGCGCCAGCAGTCTCTCAGCTGCTGTGAACGAAATCCAGATGAGTGCGCCCCCTTGTGGCCAAGTGCGGCATTGCGCCCTTGCGTCACTTTGCATCTGGCTAACCGTGGGACCTGGAGATTGGAACCGCTGGAGATTGGAACCAGCGTTCTGAGGTTTAGCAGGCAGGCTCCTTAACTGCTAAGCCATCTCTCCAGCCCTCAACAATGAATTCTGTCTGGATTCTTTACTACATAGTCCCTGCCCCATGGCACATCCTCCAGAAATACCCAGGTGCCTGTATGAATGAGTATCTCTCTGATCCATAGATATCTGGAAGCCAACCTCTAAAGAGGGATCTGAAATTACAGGTATGGACTTGGGTGTCGTCAACTGACAGAACTAATTTTCCTTCAAGTGATGATCCCACAGCCTTAAGAGAGGAAAATATTTTTCAACATCATCTTGAGGAGCAATACTCAAAAGAAATACCATATATTTATTATGCCCAAGGTACCGTTGTCACAAGAAAGGCAGTTAGTGGTCTGCATTTATTTTTCTCCTCTCTGGCTCTTTCTTTCCCTCTCTCTGTCTTCCCATCATTGGTTTCCTTTTAGTTGAAATAAAAGGTTTTTCACTAGCAGCAAAGATAACAGACACACTGAAATAACACATAAACAAAAAGATCTCTCGCTCAGTGTCGGGAATGACTTTTCTTCAAGGACAAAGATGAAAACAATTTTCTTTCCTCCCTTCCCTTCTTAGTCCTTGCCCATAGGCAGGGCCCTTCGTGCCTCTGAAGTCTTCCATTGTTCTGTGGCTCACTGAGCCGACAACCCTTAGTCTAGGCCTGAGCTTTGAACTCCTTCTGATGTGGAACAAGATTCTGCACCAAACTCATTGGTATCATTTTCCTACCAAGTATCCTCAGCAAAGTGGTGAAGAGATGCTTTTTTCTTTTTTTTTTTTTTTTTTTTTTTTCTGTGAGGTTAATGGAGACACAGTTTCTGTGGCATACCTTGTGTTCAGTGCCTGATAAGATACAACCTGGTATGCTAATGAATGCTAATTAGGGTGGGTTTTAGCATGCCCATCTGTCACATCAGTTTATATCATCATACCCCTTTGCTGGAGAAATTACACTTTGCTCCATCTGTGAAGATTATTTAAATTCAATGTAGAATAAGATTTTTGCCCCTACTTACTATTCAGTAATCATCATCATCATTATTCACATTATTTGGTGCCTTTTTCTACATGCCTTGAGATGACTGAAAATCACACTTTCAAAAAACATGAAGAAGAACATGAGAGTAATTAATAAATATTAAACAAATGCAGAAAGTGAGTGTGTTTTCTGACACAGAGGAGTACATAGAAGATCTTTGAAATGCTTAGATGTGGAATTGCTGGCTATTATCTGAAATTGGAAGGAAGGTGAGATTCTGAGTTGAATGGGTTATAACTTTCAAACATCTCCGAGAAAATTACTATAGTGGAAACTTGGGGACTTTGTCATAGAAGGATTTGAGTATACATGTGGATCACTTCCAGTAACTAGAGGAGTGAATTTAATGTAGACTGACATGATTTACTTTTATTGCCAGATCTAACACGGGTCTTTTCCTGGTTCAGATACTACATACAGAGGCAGACCATCCTACATGGGATTTTCAGTGTTCTCTGACATTGCTCCTCAGCTTTCACATCAAAAGGATATAATGGGAAGAAATTTCAAAGAACTTTTGCTATGTTGACTATATCACTTTCTTTCTTGTTATGGGACAAAAACAGTCAATCAGAAGCACCTTCTTGAAAGAAAAGGGTTTAAATTTGGCTTACAGTTCCAGAGGGTTGAGTCCATCATGTCGGGGAAAGTGTGGCAGGAGTGGGAAGTGATGTTACACTGTAGCACAGGAAGCAGAGAGAAAGTAGAGAGAGGGAGAACAGCAAGCAGGGATAGACTTGATAAAAACCTAAAGCCCACCCCCTAGCGACATACTTCCTCCAGCCAGCCTCCACCTCTTAAAGGTTCCACAACCTTCCTGAACGGCACCACCTGCTAGGAACCCTCTACTCAAACACATGAGCCTGTGGGGACATTTTGTATTCGCACCACTACGTTGACTCTTCCTCTCCTATACCCAAGAAGACCTGAAAGGCTCATAGTTGGGAGACTTTCTGAAAAATGCCCAAGCTAGTAAGCAAGAGGGTAAGTGTCTGACCGACTTCTGAGAAAGCTGGAATGACTGTGACAGCATGGCACTGCCCCATCACCATGGCCTGTTCAATAGAACAGGGCTGTCAGGGGCTAGGAAACTGTGATTCCTTTCT
Organism: Orientallactaga sibirica; assembly: GCA_036365145.1. NCBI lineage: Eukaryota > Metazoa > Chordata > Mammalia > Rodentia > Dipodidae > Orientallactaga > Orientallactaga sibirica. Next base: position 12,693 of record JAEOAD010002184.1, read on the forward strand.
GTGGACTGGGCTTGGACCAGGCCTAAGACCGATCATTGTGAGGTCAATGTCTCACAACAGCAGCCATGGTTGTATATACGAGTGTGCTATGAGCTCTTTATAGTTTCCATTTTGGAAATCCAGATTCTTTATTTGATATATGTGCAATCTAAAGCCTAGTGAGCAATTTTTCCCAGGCCCTACATAATAGGACTTAGACCTAGACTATTCAGCAAACAAACAGAATCTCTAGGTGAGCTACCAGCCTGCAAATACAGATGAATCTAGATTTCCACTTGCCACTTACAACTTCTGATAACACTTAGTGTGCACAATATGTGCGGCTCTCCTTTAGCAAATGTACATCCTGGACCCAGTCTAATAGAGATAAATGTCAGCTGGCTGAGGCTGTGTTTTGGAAATGGAAAAGACAGATTCATTTTGGAGTCTGTATTTGTGACTGATGGAAACCCATCAGCTGCTCACTGAAGAGGCATGAAATGGAGAATTATAACTTCCTGTTCTGTGGCACCTTTTCAAATCCTTCCAGTTCTGCTACCACATAACTACATGATGTCACATGGAAGCATTTTGAAATTGACAAAAGGAACCAAAAAGGCAAGCCACCAAAGCCACATGAACCACTATGAGTATTCACATCTTGTAGTAAGAGTTTTCCAGAAGAAAGAAATCACACATTAACATTTACACGCAAGAACACGCTGTGGTTGCTGTAAGTTGCTCTCATCTGGATCAACTGGCCAAAAATATCCAAAGGCTCAAAATCCATTCACTGATTCATTTGCTTAGCTTCCATATACCTACACTTTTCCCTTTGGATCAAAATCTTTAGATTTGAAGAAAAATAAATTTTAACCTGTAACCCACCCTTCTATTCTCCAGCAAATAGCAATGTGTGTGGGGGGGATCAAGAAGGTAAATAAATCAAAATTTCCAAAGAAGAATATCCCTTTATTCACAGGCAACAGGCCCCCTACAAATAGCTCTAATTTTTAATGAATCCTAATATTAAATTTGAAGGGAGTTTGAAGAATAAAGAGCTGAGATTTCCTCATCTGGTGACTAGCTTCCTTTGCTGTTGTGCAGGTTTTCCCTTAATGAGACTCGTTTTAGGCTCATTGCTAAGAACCCTTCTGCCTTGCAGGAGGGAGCTAGCAGAGGTGTTGATCACAGTACATAAATTTCAGCTGTACCTGAGGAATTAGTAAAAGAAGTATATTGTATAGCCTGGAAACCATGGTTAACAACAGTGTAATGCACATTTTACTTGAGAGTAGGTTGTAAGTGCTCTTATCACAAACACAGGATGATTGTGTTAGATTTTAGATCCAGTGCATCCCCCAAATGTTCATGTGTTAAAGGCTTGAAACAAGCGTGACAATATTGAGGCAGAGGTTACTTTTGGAGATGGAGCCTCAGGTGAGTCTTTGGGTCATTGGAGGGTACGTCTCCAAAGGGAGGAGTGAAGAACCAGCCTCTTCCTCTCTTGCTTTACTTTCACTGTCAGGTAACAGGGTGCTCTGGTCTGCCACAGTCTCCCTGCTCTGTTTTACAATGTATACATTTGTCAAAATACCAAATCAGGCACACCACAAATATATATTTCAGTTGTTATTTTAAAATAGAGGCACTTGGGGAATTAAACAAAAATTCCTCCTTTTTTTCTGGTTCCCTGTTATCTTTTCTTCCTCTTAACCATTATTTTATTATCTCCTCCATGAAATTATTGCACTTCATATCCCATCCCTCCCCATTGTGTTATTTTGGGGAAGACAGGACTACTCACCTCTTTCCATGTGAAGTTTTATTGGCTCATGGTCCCCTCACACAGACCAAGTCAGATTAGCCTTGTTCTACCCTCTGCTTCTCACCAAGATGTTCACTAGACATGACCGCATTAGCCTGCATTTGCATGTTAGTAAGTACAGGCCAGCATCGTCAAAAAACAGTAATAGGCATCCTGAGTTGTTCTTGTACTCTGCTGGCCCCTAGTTTATTTCCTTTTTCTTTCAACTCAACAGAAATCCATATCTAATGGGAAGGTGCTGGCCTGCCCCATGATTAATTGCTGTCTTTGAAGGATTCCCGCATTTTACCTGTATGTTTTGCAATTGCATACATGTTGTGCCCAGTGCCAAGTCTCTTTATTGCAATAACTAAGACATATTCTCCCCTGCTCTACAAGTAGCAGAGGATTGATTTAACCAGGTACATACCACTATCCCAGCAGCTGTTGGTATCAGCATCATTTGCTTAGAAGATCCATCAGAATTAAAAAGGCATTTCAAAATAAGTTGTTATCGTTTTCATCTGCAACCTGGCTGCATACACTCTTTGAAGTACAAAAGGCCTTTTTGTTTAACTGTCTCTTTGAATCTTTTCTGGGTAACAACAGTTATGAAAGCCAATGCCTGCCTCGGATGTTATTCCAGGGGCAACAGCCAGTGTTTGTCCTTGTGATGTGAAGGTGGACTTTCAAGTTCATTTGACTTATGTTAACAACCTAGCAGGCTCATTAGAAGAGCTGGAACTCTCTCAGCACTGAAGAAGCAAACTACCTGACATGGAAACGGATGGCTGCTTTTCTACCCAGCTGAATCCTGATAGGAGTCTGGTCAGGATTCAGTCACATGCAGTGAGGAGACAGTTTTAGAGGTGTTCCTCCGATGAATTCCAATGTGCCTCAGTATGGATCAGCTCTTATCTGTTGGGCCCCTAAGTAATCTGAGGAAGGTGTCTCTCTTGCTTGATTTCAATCTTGACACCATCCAATGAGGTCTGGCTCTTTCTCAGAAGCCTTCAGAAATGACTACTCATGTTAAATCAAACACACATACACACACACCTACCTGTCTGGAATGACAGGATATTGCACTTCATAATTTACACTCTCCATGATATCAGATTGACCCCATTGCCAAGGCGAAGCTGATGGCTATATGGCTGCAACCAAATAGTCCTCTGAAGGACATCAAAATGTGTCATCCCAAAATAAGCTTCTTTGACATATTTTTTTGAGCTAAAGACAATTAAGAAGAAGCAAGTGGAGGAAAGACTTTCTAAATTCCCCTTCCACCTAAAAACTGTACATAAATTCCCTCTCTTCTGAGCTCGGAGGTGGAATTAGAAGAACTGGCAAATACACCTGCCTGTGGAAACTAGCTCCCACACTTACTTTTCCACAGCTCTCCAGAAGCCTAGACTTGCTTCCCTCTGCTTGTCACTTCTCTAAATTTTATGGTTCCAAGATGTTATCTAAATCAGACTTTTAAGCCACTGTTTTGACTTACAGAGGTCCCACATGATGTACCCTACACATATTAATAAACATGCCCATTTTGCTTACATTTGTCTTGTTTATCTGTCTTTTGTTATAGGCATCTGTCCCAATCACAAACTTATTTGGGCTAGGGTGAAAGTTGGTTTTTATCCCCTAATACTTCATTGGTCTCCCCACTTCTCACATCTTGTTCCTAACACTGAGCCTCCCCACTATCCTCTGCTCTTCTTGTCTTCTTGTTGCTTTTCCTTTTTCTCTCTCCTCTTTTCCTATTATCTTTTTCTGGCATGTATCTGTGTGTTTGTCACATATGTACATGTGCATATGCATGTTTTCATGTGTGTGCTCTTGTGTGTGTGTGTATGTGCATCCAGGTGCTTGCACACATGTATGCACATGCTTGTGGAGGCCAAAGGAGAAGATCAGATGTCCTCAGTCTCTCTCCATCCTATTTTTGTTTTTGTTTTTCAAGGTAGGGAGCCCAGGCTGACCTGGATTTCACTATGTAGTCTCACAGTGGCCTCAAACTCATGGTGATCCTCCTACCTTTGCTCCTCGAGTGCTGGGATTAAAGGTGTGTGCCACCACGCCCAGGTCCATCTATTTTTGAGACACAGTCTCTCATTAAACCTACAGCTCATTGCCTTGGCTGTATCACCTAGCCAGTAAGCCCCAGAGATGTTCTTATCTCCACATCCTCCGCACAGGAATTCCATCCCCGACATGTTTACATGGCTTTGGGGCATCTGAACTCAGGTCCTCGTGTTTGTACAACAGCACTTTACTCACTGAGCCATCTCCCCACACCTCACTACTCTTCCCAGTTCTCCTCCTAAATCTCCACATTTCCATCTAATTCCGTTTAACTCTAATTGCCCAATCACTCAAACCTGACTCAGCTAACAAGTCAAGAAAGAGGTGGTGCCCTGGGTTTCTGCTTGCTGTGGTGGTTGGGTTGTTCTCTCATACATTTGCTCACACATTTCTGGGCCATGCTTCTGACTGCCTCAGTCAATTTAAAGCTCTTTGAGGAGACGCTGCGCCTTCTTTGTGTTCCAGTGCTACCCATGGTGCTCAATGCTCTGCACACAGTGGGTGCCCAGAGTTGTCTCCGACTAATGGGTATAATAAGAGCTTCAACAGCCTCATGAACCAATGGACCACAGAGTGGTATCATCACACTGTTGTTTGTCTCGACTTCCAAACTCCGGGCAGAAAGCCAGAGCCCACCCAAGATGTTGTAATGATCTTATAATGACACAGTATTTGTTTACAAGCCTTCTTAGGAGAAAGTCAATTTGTAGCATCTAAAGTCTTCTAGACATATTGTCTTATTAGCCCTCCTATTGTGGCTTAGGAGTGATACAACCCTCTACAGGAAAGAAGCAGCCACAGGGGAGTTCCTTAGTGACAATATGTGTTCCTTAGTGACAATAACCAGATAATTTATAGAGAATCCTCTCTTTCCTCTACTCCTTCAAGCTTCCTTGGCCACTGGTGACCTTACAGTGTACCTTGTTTGGAGCATATAAATTGGACTTTGATATATATAGTAATAAGAAAATAATGTTAGCTAGTAATAATGACTAATGGTAGCAAGAAGTAAGTTTCCTGTTAATTATCCCCTGAGATAGAAGTCATAGACACCTTTGCTTCTTGGTCTTTGCCAACAGTTGGATGGTAATTAGAAACCAGTGATTCCTACCCTCGGTTAATAACACGTCTTCCTCTAAGCCCCTGCCGCTGGCTCCCCTCTTTTCCCATGAGCATTAGCTAGACTAGAGCATGGAGAGTATTTGCCATTAGGTAGTGATGACACAAGGCACTCGCTTTCTCAGATTTTATATGTTTCCATGGAAATAACAGTTGGAAGCCAGCAACTGAAAAGTAAGGATTCTGGGTTTTACATTACAGGCTATTGCCAAGGCCCTTGGTTTCCCATAAGTAACAGATAGTAAGACGCTATTGCTGAAGACTTCACATGCCTGGCCGGCAAGGTCACTGAGAAATCAAGCTGGGGCTGAGCTGAAAACCTTCTCCCTAGAGACCAGCTGACTGAAAGCTAGAAAAAGCTGCACTGCATGCAGCCCTATGGGAGACAGAAGGCATCAGCAGTGGAAACAGTGGACACTGGAAGCCTCAAGTTTGGCCAGACAGGCCAAAAGACCTAATGGGTGCAATAGTGGCATATCTGTTCTCAGGGAAACCAACTGCTCTCTGATTGGACTGGAGGCCTGCTCTATGGGAGGGAATACATACCAAGTACTGAAAACCTAATCAAAAGCCTATGGCAGGGGAGGTCATGAGCCTTAGGGGTATAAAGCCTGCTCTTGTCTGGCTAAATGTATATATTATTCTCACCAAACTGCCATGAAAGCACTACACTAAATATTCATATTTACCTATTTATGAGAAGAAAACCTTTAGTTCTATGCTTTCAGAGGATAATGGGTAGAATATTCGACAATGTTACAAGTGAAGTTATAATCAAATGGAAGCTTTAACAGAAATGGTTTCCTGGTTCTGAACTACCATCTTCTATAGGTAGGTGGGAAAGCAAGATCTAAATAGATAATGTGATCTATTTCAGAGGTAACATCTCCTAAGATCCCAGCACTGATCCCTCAGCACCAACTTTGAACACTGAGACTCAACTGGCAAGCTGTGTCATTTCTTCAAGGAAATGGGCCAGGTTTGTAAATGTACTTGATGGAGGATTGTACATGTCACCACTCAGACTCCATCTCCATATCTGTGTAGAGATGACCGTGGTTCATTTTCTAAGCAATACTCTATTTTCTTAAAAACAAACAAACAAACAAAAATTCTAAAAACATTTTCTAAAAACCCCAAGAGCATTTGTATTTCGGTTTATAATGTAGTCACTGGGAAATACTTAGGCATACTTTACAAATATTACATTGACTCAGGAACACAGAGAAACAACTGCAGCAAGCAAACATGAACATAAGCAAGCATGAACCATCAGAGCTCAAACTGCTCTGAATGAACCTAGTAGAGCAGGACTGAAGATCCACTCCTCCAAAACACCTTAGGACTGGACTCCAGGATCCGCCAGCAGTGACATGACCTCCATAGAAGGGAGCTGCCTACTAGGGGCTAAAGTAGTAAGCTCAATTTCAATAAAACACCAGAGTCTATGGGGCCATATATTTGTACTATCATACTCAAACTACCAAAGAGACTGTCACCAAATGCTAATTCTTCATGAGAGAGCCATCTAATGTGTGGGAGAGCTTGGGATTACAAAAAAGTGACGTTGAAAAGAATGTTAAGAGCCAAAGGAAGGGTAGACCTGCTTGGAATGCAATCTTCCAGACACAAAATGCCCTTGATATTCATGACCTCACAGTGCCTCACACTACCTACAAAGAACCTTCATAAAAGGAGGAATAGATGATGACATCAAAATAGAAGAGAGACTAATTGGAAGGGGGAAGGGAGGGTAGATTTGAGAGGGAGAGAATGGAAGTGTGGGGGGAACTATGATGGTTTATTGTCTATACTTATGGAAGCTGTTAATAAAAATTTTTCTAAAAAGTGATGTCTCATGAATATGGACAGAGTGAGTCAAGACAGGCCAGTTGCCATTATGGACAATCCCTCCAAATGGTAGCATGTCAAAAGTAAACAATATCACCAAAGTAGGTAGTGATGTTAACTGGTCTGAATGTTTCTACTGTGAAAATTCAGTGACCTAGACTCTATCCCCTGTTATCCCCAAGACTTCCCATTTAACTGGGAGATGGAGAGAAGAAGTGAGCCACAGTTCTAAATTGTATGCCAACTGCCCTGGGGTGCTGCATTGACTTCACAGGGCATCACAGGATAGTTCACTTTTTTTTCCATTGTTTGTTCAAGGTAGGGTCTCACTCTAGCCCAGGCTGACCTGAAATTCACTATGTAGTCTCAGGGTGGCCTTGAACTCATGGTGATCCTCCTACCTCTGCCTCCCATGTGCTAGGATTAAGGGTGTGCACCACCACACCCAACCAATTCACTATTTTTAGGGAGACATTAATACTCGGAATCTAGTACTCTCTGAAAATAGTACTAGTTCAAGATGGTTTCCCATTTCATCATTAAATCAAGCTACAATAATTTTCATAGTGCTATATCTTTTTGAATCTGATTTTTTCACTATTACTGTGATAAAAATTTAGTAGCACATGTAAATCATCATGGAACAGGAAATGAGAGTAGTGATGCCAATCTGATTTCCAGCTTTAAGGATATGCATGCCTAAAGAGGCATTACATATCCCATTAGTAAGTCATTGTGGTTCTTTAAGAATGAAATAAAAATATCATTTGGCTTTTAATTGTTATGTAATATTGTTTTTATTTAAAGTACAAAGTAACTCGGACATAAATATTTATGAAGTTATTTGGACTCAACCATTTTAATTTAAATTGTTGGCTATCTCACTGGCCAGGGAAACTGGGAAAGCTATACTAAGTCATGAGTATATCATAGAGTGAGAAGAGAGGATTGTGTTAAGAAACATTCAGGGATGAGCCCAGAAGTGGTATATATCAATCCTATCCACTGTCTATAATTTATTCAGATAACAACATCTGACAAGGGAGTATGGGAAACATAATCTGACTGTTTGCCTAAAAAGGAATATAATTTGATGAAACCTTGTCAGTCTGTATTGCAGAAATGAAAAGCAAGAGCTCAAAACTGCCCTGTGTCTCCAGCCCAGAGGAACAACAGAACACTTCCAATCCATGGCTTTCATCCTCTTCTCATATCATCATGAGCTGGGCAGAGTAAGCATTACTGTCCTCTCTCCTGATCAAGGAATAAACTGCAAACATTTTAAGAATCCAGATACTATATAACAGAAGTCGGATCAAAGTCCAAGTTTTACACACTCTTGACAGTTGTTTGGTTACACAGGCATGGGGTTTTCCTTTATGCCTGGGAGATGATCTGCTTGGTAAGGGTCTGGGAGAAGTGGGAAACGTGAAGAAAATATGGCAAGCAGAGGATGGTCATCTCCCGAAATCGACAGTTCTCAGGACAGGAGTGACCACTGTGAGGCCCTTCTATAAGCATGTGCCCAGAATATGCCTGTCTCCTTAGTTCCAAGTCTGTTCACTTATACGTGCTTTCTGCATGCAGCTCCAACACTGCTACAGGACAAAAGAAGGAGCTGCTACTACCTGTCAGGTGCTCTTCTCCCTTAGTTGAATTGCCTCAGGATTTAGCAGCTTTGCATAATATCATTATGTTCTGTAAAAAGGAATGTTTCCTTTCTTTATGCTCATTATTGTTAATAGACATGAAAGAGGACAATCAAAAGCAAAGGAAAGCCTTTCTGGGGTTGGAGCTCAACCACTGATAACCCACCCATGAGAACGACCCTTATGTAGTATGCATGAACCTTTGTCTAATGGAGGCAGCAGCTCACCTTTAAATCGTCTTCTGCTCCAGTGAAGAGGTGACCCAGAGGTGGGAGCATTCAAGTGGCAATCTACAGTTTGCCTGTCCTGAATGGTGGTCACGTGCTAAAGGATATCTGAGCTACTGAAGATAGTTGAGAAGAAATTCTTCTGCATGGCCAATCTTTATGTTATTGTATTCTCTGTTTCCATTTATTTTCTTCTTCAACTTTGAATGAAAGTCATTAGAGGCATAGATTGCATCACTCGGTTCCAGTCAGAGGCCAATTGACTTTGTGATATGTTCCTGTTTTATTTTTTTCCAGTAGTCAGCTAAAATATGCCTATTTGGGGGCATATGTAGAAGATGATTTGAGACCAGGCTCTGGGAAGGAATCTGAGTTCCCTTGTGCTCATCAATGATTTACTGTTGCTTGAAGCAGAACTAGCTTTGCCTGCAAAGCTATACTTACAGCCAAGCCAATTGAGTCTGACAGGGCAGAAGCTAAAATTATTGATGAAAGGACGAAGGACCGCATTTGAGAAGTTTATTCTTCTGGTATGATTTCTAGATGTGTGTGCAAGTGGTTCTCTTGGAGCATTTGTACCTGGTAGCTTTCCATAGTTCAAAACACAATCTCTTGAAACAGGGCTGTGGAATACAAAGGAAGAATTCCAGTTTTCCTAACTGCCAATAAAGGAGAAATCTTGTAAACATTTTTGTTCTCGCGAGGTGCAATTGCAGGAACTCCGTAGGTGTTACTATCGATCCCACTCCTAAAGATGCCTGGAGAGCCAGGAGAACAGCATGGTCCTTTGTGCCTAAATGCAGAAAAGAAATATCTTAATTAATCTAGTTGGGAAGAGATGGTAACAAACAGCACTGCTGAGTTTTCAGTAGCTAAACAGAGCTTCCTCCTGTGAGAAAACTTCATCTGAGTTAGCCTTCCTCACTTCATTCACACAGCCACTGGGTTCTTAGCACAGGAATGTGTGTGGGCAGCCATAACAAAATGCCATATGCTGTGGGACTTGAGCAAACATATTCTCACAGTCCTGGAGGCTGGACTTTTCAAGATGAAGGTGTGCTCCATGGGGCCTCTTTCTGAGGTCAGATGGCTTCCTTTTCACTGTGACCGCATGTGATTTTTGCTCAACAGATGTTGCTGACCTCTCCCCCACCTCACTCATTTGTTTTTGCTGGCTCTCTCTTCTCTCTCTCCTTCCCTTCCTCCCCCCTCTCTTCTCATAAGAATATTTGTCCTTTCAGACAAGGGATCTATCCTTTGGACTTCAATTCCCTTAAAAGCCCTAATTCCCAGCTTATGACATCGGGAGGGGGGGAAATAGTTGCTAAATATATGTCAACATGGGATTATATCTAGAATACATAAAGAACTGCAAGAATTAAGCACCAAAAAATCAGCCAATCAATAAATGGCCTAATGTACTAAATAAATAACTCTCAAAAGAGACACAGATGGCCCACATCATTTGAAAAACTGTTCAACATCCTCAGCTCTCAGAGAAATACAAATTATGAACTGCTTTGAGATTTAGCTTCACCCCAGTCAGAATGGCTATCATTAAGAGAAAAAAAATGCTGGTGAAGATGAGGGAAAAGGAACCCTGGTACACTGCTGGTAGGAATATCAGCCTGTACAGACACTACAGAAGTCGGTGTGCAGGGTCCTCAAAATACTAAAAGTAGAACTAGCATGTGACTTAGCTCTGTCACTCCTGGGCATATATCTGAAGACTCTAAGTAAGCATACCTCACATACTTGTGCATCCATGTTTACTACTGCACTAGACACAACAGCCAAGAAATGGAACCAGGCTTGATGTCCACCAACAGATAAACAGATAAAGAAAATGTAGCACATACACATTATTAAGCTATAAAAAAGCCAAATCATGATATTTGCAGGAAAGTGGATGCAATTGGAGCTCACTATGTAAAGCAAAATAAACAAGACTCAGAAAGACAAATACTGTATGTTTTCTCTCATATGCAGAATCGAGATTTAAATTTATATATGCATATAAATATATATATGGTATTTATGTACATTTCTCCTCTCCACTAAACAAACTCAGATGTTGAACTTACACTTTTTATATTTGCTCAGTAAGACCACCGCCTTGATAAGGCCATTTACAAATGAAAGTATTTGGGTATCACATTAAGTTGTCTGTGTAGCAAACCAAAGGGGCAGGACCATGAGGAGAGGAACTGCACCTGAGCAGGAAAGAGGGTCATGGAATCTCTTGACGTGAAACCGAAGGGAGGACAATTTGATAGGAGACAGGGGACTAGCAAGAGTAGGTCAGGGCAGATGGGGGGTACAGTCCTTGAAGAGCTGAACAAGAACAAAGTATAGTGACATATATGTATGTATGAAAATGCTAGAATGACCCCCCCCCTATATGATAATTTAAAAAAAAAATTTAAAGGCATTGTCTCTGAGGACAGTCACGTGGTGGGGTGGGGTAGGCCTTCACCATATGAATGAGGGTGTGAGCTCCAGTTCACTGCACAGCACTCTAATCAATACTTTTTGAAAACCACCATTTATTACATGCCAAATGAGGTGGAAAATGGTTTACATATACTGTATCATTTAATACTCACAATGACACAAAGGGGTGGCTGAAGAAGAAATCTAATGTGTGTTGAAAGTGGAGGAAGGAGAGGCAAGCCTGAACTGTTTGACCTCTAAGATAGACCTGCCACGCTATCATCGGGCATGGCCTGTCTTGTCAAGCTGAAATAGCAACTTCAAATTTCTGTTTCTGACATGTTTTCTGAAAAAAAAAACAGAAGATTTCAAAGTGACAAAAGGGGATTTTAACATTCAAAATTGCACTGTGGGTAGTCACCAGATGTAATCAGTAACGGACTTTTGCACTGTGTCACAGATGTCAATAACTGTGTTCACAGTTCACACAAGATTCCTTTGGAAGCTCTTTGGCCTTGAGTTAAGCAGACATATGTGTGTGTGTGTGTGTGTGTGTGTGTGTCACACATATATTCCAGAAAGCACTGGGCATTCCCTCATGATAATTTGTTGTTCTGCTTGTTGTATCTTGAATCTCTTGCCTGGAGTCAATTCTACCTTGCACAATACCCCACTAAGTAACAGAACACAGTGTGCTACACCTACAGCCATGGCTATTACAGGACACGTCTTAATTACAAGCTCACACCTCTCCATGGATGAAATCTGGCAGCCCACTGATGAATGCACAAGTGTGCTGCTTCCACGGACCAAGTGAGGACCACTGGGATACAAGGCAGAATTGATGGAGCTCTGTTCCTTTGGTTTGCAAAGCAGACAACTCAATGAAGTGCCCAACTGCTTTCATTTGTAAATGGCCTTAGCAAGCGTTCACAGAGGGCACATGTTCAACGTCTGAGTTTGTTTAGAGGAGAGGAGAAACATTTGTGTATGATTTATATTCTTTCTTCATGCATAGACACGTAGATGTGCATGTGTGGCTGCAGCATTCATACACCATGCTGACAGGCCTTCTATCCGTTCCTTACATGTGACTTTTATCTATAAATTCATCTTGTCACCTCGTGGAGAAAATAAGAGGTGTCTTCATTTCTTTAGCATCCTCCTACTCTTGCCTCCCAGCCAAGATTTGTGATTCTGTGATCACTATAGACTTCCCTTCCAGTCCTACCGAAGTTTAAATAATGTCTCTGTCTCTCAAAGCAGACAGACAGAGCGGTGGAAATGAGGGGGAGTCAAGTAGTTTTGTTAGGAAGTGTGGGGTGACTGGACCCTGAAAGTGAAAAGCAGAAAGGTCCTTAAGTGTGCCCTTGCAATCTCCTCTTTACTAGAGGTTATCTCTTGACTAAAGGAGTCACCTAGATCTGCTTTTCCACTAACAACCTGAGTCCCTCCTGGAAGGAAGTTCCCCTTTCCTAGAATTTAAATCTGGTCCTGGCATTGTGGTTGATTAAGCTCAGCCCCAAAACCTGCCTTCACAGCTGGTCTCTTCTAGAGCCAGCCCCTAGCCCAGGCCAATTAGCCCTTACTCTGGCTCACCTGAGCCTGAAGGTAAAGTCCACCACAATAAGTTTATAAATAGAGCTTACCAGGTGGGCAGGTCTCTCTTTTCTGGTTGTTCATCTCTCCTGAACTTCCAAGTTCCTGTTCTGGTAAGCCTCTGGGCTGAGAGGAGGAGAGGCCCCTCTTACATGGGTTCCCTACCCCACCCCACCTCCACCCCCCTCCCCCTGCCTCCCACATGGCAAGAGCTCTCTGCCCTTTCTTCTCTTTCCTTTCTAAACCCCTTTTCATGTCCCAAGTCTCATGTTGTTCTCCCACATGGGCTCATTTTCCCTTCCTCAGTTCATGGATCCCCTCCCTCCCTTCCATATTCCTGAATAAAAATATGGTATTTCATAAATTATAGTTCTCAGCATTGTTTTATCCAATTCTCTGGGTAAAAGCCAACACAAACTCAAGGTTTTGAGTTCTAGGACTATTCCTGAACTCCCAGCACCCTGTTACATGATGGGGAAGCTTAAAGACAATACAGTTCTGGAATGGGACTTCAAAACTCTTGGGATCTAAAAGTTACTGAGTATCTCCAAGTTTGTACTTCCTAATCTTAGAAAGAAATAGGGTAAATAATGTGTACCCAATGGGAACATCATGGGATTAGAGTCAAGTACAATGACTATCTGCAAGGAAGTCTACTAAGACACTGATCATGAGCAAGTCGGTCACAGCAAGAAGTGTGAAGTGTGGCTTGACAGAGCTCTTGTTCCCTGGAGAGAGCCATCTCTTCCCAACTAAAAGCAAATTCCTGACAACTTAGGAACAAGGGTTGTGGGGGCTAGAGAGATGTCTTAGTGATTAAGGTGCTTGCCTGCAAAGCCTAAGTACCCAGGTTTGATTCCCCAGTACCCACTTAAGCCAGATGCACAAGGTGGTATGTGCATCTGGAGTTCTTTTGCTGTGGCCAGAGGCCCTGGCATGCCCATTCTCTCTTTCTCTCTCTTTCACTTTTCTCTCTTTCTCTTAGATAAATAAAAAGTTTTAAAAAAGAAACAAGGATTGTGCTCTTCCCCTGACTCTCCAAAACATTTTGTGCATAGAATGGATCACTAGTGATGCATACTGAGGTCTGGTAAAGGAGCAGCACTGGGGCAGGACTCTCCAACAAATGGAACAAGTCTGTACTATCACCAAGGAATGAGGTTATTTGTAGTGGAGCACTAGGGACAGAACTCAGGCACAGTGAAAATAATCACTGGATGAAATATTCTGAGATGCAAACACCTGGAGACCTTAAGTGTGTATTTGTATGTGTGTGTGAAAGTGCATGTGTATGTGCACATGGAGGGTAGAGGACTTCTTCAGATGTAGTCCCTCAAGGATGCTTTCAACCATTTTTTAATTATTTACTTTTTATTTATTTATTTGAGAGATTGGGAATGAGAGAGAGATGAATGGGTGCGCAAGGGCATCCAGCCACTGCAAACAAACTCCAGACCTTGTGCAGCTGGCTCATGTGGGTCCTGAGGAATCGAACCTGGGTCCTTTGGCTTTGCAGGCAAGTACCTTAATTGCTAAGCCATCTCTCCAGCCACACCAATTTTTTTTTTTTTTTGAGACAAGGTCTCTCATGGGCCTGGAACTTGCCAAGTAAGATAGAATGGCTGGCCAGGAGCCTCACAGATCACCTGTCTCTGCCTCCTCAGTGATGGGATCATAAACATGTGCCATCACAGGTCCTCACACTTATACAGCAAGCATTTACTGAGTTATTTCCCCATCTTCCTGGAGTTATTTTTGTATGAGTAAATGAGAAGACACCAAGAACCCTTGGTTAGCTATCAATATTACTGATGCTACCAAGGCTCTGAATTTAGGACAAAAGAAATATAAAATAAATAAGCATCATGATGAAATTGGACCAATTATCAGAACACTGATACTCTTATTGTAGATGAAGCAAATCATGTGAAATGTCCTGTGGCATCTACTCAGGACAGTTTAGTAAGTACTTATTATGTGGCAGGGGCTAAGCTACACTGGCTGTGACACAACAGGGGCAGACACACCTGGTCACTGACTCACTGAGCCCAGCATCTAGTGCACAGTATAAAGAAATAGATATTTTCAGTTTAGCACAATATGTGCAAGAGCAGGGAATAGAAGAAAATGCTGCACAAGCATAAGTGACATACTCAGCCTACTCAAAAAGTGTTGGAGCTAGAAAAGACTATTTACAGGAAGTAATTTGTAGGCTATACTTGATAAGTAAATAGCAAGTGCTCAGGCAAATAAAGATGAATGTGTATTCTAGAACAATGGGACAGCATGCTTGGAGGCCCCAGAGGTAAGGGGACCCAATAAAGGGACACTTGAGGAATTACAATATGTCTACACAAAATCTGCTAAGGATGTTTATAGCAGTTTACTAACAATTCAGACTAAAAGGAACCAAGATGTCCTTCAATAGGGAAATAAACCCACTGACGTATATCCACATGCTGGTATTCTTCAGTGATAATAAGAACTGTGTTATCTAGCTATGTAGGGACATGTAGGAGCCTTCAATGCATATTACTGAACAACAACAAAAGCATTCGGAAAGGCTGCATAGTATATGATCATAACTACATGACATTCTGGAAAAGTACCACCATTCAAGAAAAGATCATTATTTAACAGGGACTGGGAAGAGGGAGTAAGTAATGAACAGGTAGAGCACAAGGGACTTTTGAAATCATGAATTTATTCTGTAAAGTACCAAAATAGTGGATATAGGGCATAATACATTTTTCAAAATCCTTAGAATCTAAAGTTTGTAGTAAAACCCTAATGTAAATTATGTGTTTAAAATAGTTATATTGTACTAGAGACATTTATAGCATGCATGCCTATAATTCTGTACTCAGGAAACTGAGACAAGAGGATGACAAGTTTAAGGCCAACCTGGACCACATAGTGAAATCCTGTCTCAACTACATTCACACATACACAGAGAGAGAGAGAGAGAGAGAGACATTATATTATTAGTATACCAGTATTAGCCTGTCAATTGTAACAGATAGGCCACATTAATGTAAGATGTTAATAATAGGGGCAGTGGAGAGGGAAGTGAGGGATATATAAGAACTCTCTACTCTCTGCACACTTGTTCTATAAACTTACATTACTTTAAAAAGTAAAGCCTATTAGTTAACTTTTTTTTTTATTTTTGGAGAGAGACAGAGAGAGACAGACAGAGGGAAAGGAAGACAGATAAAGATGAGCGCGCCAGCAGTCTCTCAGCTGCTGTGAACGAAATCCAGATGTGTGCGCCCCCTTGTGGGCAAGTGCGGCATTGCGCCCTTGCATCACTGCATCTGGCTAAATGTGGGACCTGGAGATTGGAACCTGGTTCTTAGGTTTAGCAGGCAGGCACCTTAACCGCTAAGCCATCTCTCCAGCTAAGCCATCTCTCCAGCCCTAAATGTCTTTTTAAAAATGTTAACAAGGGCTGGAGAGATGGCTTAGCGGTTAAGGCGCTTGCCTGCGAAGCTCAAGAATGCTTGTCGAATCTTCAAGTCCTACATACAGCCAGACACAAAAGTGATGCAAGCATGGAATGTCACACATGCACACAAGGGGGCACATGTGTCTGGAGTTAGTTCACAGTGGCTGAAAGGCCCTGCCACACCCATTCTTTCTCTGCTTCTTCCTCTCTCTCAGTCTCTCTCTCTCTGTGTCTGTCTCTCGCAAATGAAAAAAACAAAAAGATATTCAGATAGAGTGGTGCCTGGCAGCTGTGACTGTGGGTCAGGTGAGTAATGTCTAGAGAAAGATTAGAGAGGGATCTTGGAGAGTGGTGAGTCAGCAGACTCACATTAAAAGCAACAGAAAACCATTACACAGGGCAGCAACACAATCAGACGTACCTTTTCAAAGGACAGCTCTAAATGCAGGATGGAGACTTCATTAGAAGGAGGAAAGGCAAGAGGCAGAAAGCAGGGGCTATTGTAGTTATCAAAAGGGATATAAAAAGAATCGTGGCAATGAAGACACAGAGAAGGGCTATGTGAAGATGTGCTTTCATCTGGGATAGATTTGTTTACTGAGTGGGTGGGAGTAGGAAGAGAGAAAGAGGATCTGACTACATTAAAGAAATGAACTTTATAAGCAATCATAGGTACTAGGGTGGTGCTCAGTGGTAGAGCATATGAAAGGCCCTGGTTCAATCCCCACCTCCCTAAAAATGGGCACATAACAATCATAAAAACCATATGCAAAGTATGAGAAGCAGGTTTTCCACATGTTTTTGGAGGGAAAGAAAGTACAGGCAGGTTCCTCAATAAAGTACTGGCCTTCCCTGTCATTAAATGCCCACTCTGTTGTCCAGTGTGCTTTAGCAGGTATGTGAAGGTCTTTGGCAAAGCAATAGTAATAGTTCTTATTCTTCTTAACTTTAAAGTATTTTGATCAACCAGATGTTGACTGGGTCATATGGCATTCAAAGATAAAATAAAAAAGCGTATTTGGGCTGGAGAGATGGCTTAGCAGTTAAGGCGTCTGCCTGCTAAGCCTAAGAACGCTGGTTCCAATCTCCAGCGGTTCCAATCTCCAGGTCCCACGTTTAGCCAGATGCAAAGTGACGCAAGGGCACAATGCCACACTTGACCACAAGGGGGAGCACACATCTGGATTTCGTTCACAGCAGCTGAGAGACTACTGGCGCGCCCATCTCTATCTGTCTCCCTCTCCCTCTCTGTCTCTCTCTGTCTGTCTGTCTCTCTCCAAAAATAAATAAAATAATAAAAAAAAAATTTTTAAAAGCTTCTCTGAAACTTCTTTAGGCAATTCATTTGATCCAATGTTCCTGACTGTGAAAGAAATAAAGAAAATATTAATAAAATAAGAGGAAAATAAATTAGTGGTTATCTAAAAATATCTTAAAATAGCATCTACTTATGCCTAATTATAAAAATACTACATATAGAAAGCAAAAAGTAAGAAACATGGAAATTCACATAAAAATAGAAGTTATTCATAGCCTCCCTCTCCAGAAACAAATGTTGCTACTTTACATACTTTTCTATGTATATATATTTAATTTTTAATTTTATTTATGTGTGCATGTATATATTTATGTGGTATGTGTGGGGTATACACACATATGTGCCCTTGTGGTGCCCCATATGCTTGCCTGCATTTCAGGGATGGGGGCACTCGCCTGTGGTGGAAAGATTACAATTTCAGGTGTCCAGCCCCATCAATCTTTGCCTGCTCTTACTTTGGGCCAGTGTCTCTACTAATTCTGGAGCTTGTAGGGCTCTGACAATTCTTGGATCCCTGCTCCCCTGCAGGACTGGGATTACAAATATTCATGGCCACCTGCAATCCAGAGATTTGAACTCGGGCTATCTCAGCCTCTCAGGCCCTCATGACTACATAGGCAGTGCACTTAACTGCTGTGCCATCTCTTCAGCACTTTTAAAATTTTTGAGGTCATAATGCACATAGTGAATTTTTACCCAATTGTGTTATTTTAGGTAGGTTGAGTTTTAGAGTAGCTGTCTGTTACAAAGATACACACAAAAAATATATATATATATAGTGCTTTCCAAGAAACTGCAAGCTTTCTATTCTCATATATAGAGGTGGAGGTGGACAGTTGTTCCAGAATCCTAACCCATTCTGTTCTTTTATATACTAGATCCCCAGGCCTGTAGAGTGGCCACTCCGTTATCCTCAGGTTCCACATCTGTGACTTTAATCAACTGCAGATCAAAACATGTTTATGCAGACATGTTTTTCTTGTTATTATTTCTCAGTTATTATAAGTAATCTAGAAATGATTTTAAGTTAATCCGAGGATATGCATAGGCTATATGCAGCTATTATGTCATTTCCTAGGAATGTCTTGAGCATCTGCAGATTTCTGTACTATACAGGGATCCCAGAACCAATCCTCTGCAGAAACTGAGAGATGATTGCACTGACTAACTTGTTGCTCCAAATTTCCCCAGGTGTTGCTTTTGTGCAGACAGTTGAAGCAGGCCAAGCAGCACCCCCACACATTATTCAAACAGAGGGAGGAAGGCACTGAGGAAATGGAAGGCTATTTCCTCTTTTAAGAGTGCTGCCTGGTGGTTGCTCACTTCTTACTTGTTTGCCAACATGCAACCATGTGACTGCCATTAGCTATGAGAGACTGGGAAGAGCTGAGCATCCAGTCCACAGGGATATGTGTTGCAAAGCCTGTGTGAAAAAGTTTTTTCTCTAGTCAACAGGAAAATGAATACTGGAAGCAAATATAAGCCTGTGCTTCAACTCACAAATCGGTACCCTTTTAATTACACGGAACATGACTACTCTGCTTCCAAAGGAGAGAACCATCTAGCTGTGATTTAAGTTCAAGATTTCTACATGGTGTAAAGACTTCATCAGGGCTGGATGCCCCTGAATCCAGTGCCTGTTTCCTGACATCTGCCCCAAGCTTATGGTTGAGTAACACAGTCAAGCAGAATTGCCGCAAGAAAAACCCCACTTGGGAATAGGGAGAATGGGAAACAATCATTATGTTTCTTAAGAATGTTGAAATCTTACTGGGAAAAGAGTTAGTGCAACTCTCAGTAGATTCAGAAAATTCCTTGGGCTGCAGATACTGACTCTCTTCTCTGGCAGAAACGCCTTTGTCCACTGACCTCATGGAGACTCTACTTGGCCATGAACTGCTGTGGCCGCAATAGTGTGGGAGCATAAGCCTTCCTGGGAGCTGTACAGCTTTCCTGGGGCTGACCTTAGGGATCATAAAATGACAACTTTTGCAGGCCAGGTTTGTGGTTTCTTTGATTCTTCAGTTTGGGAAGAAGCTAGTTGTTTCTACTCATTTCTATGAACATGAAGTTAGCCACAGATCTTTCTGTATAAATTTCAAGATTCTGGACACATGATATTTACTCATGTCTGTAGTTGGATTATTTTCTCTCCAGTAGCAACTTTGAGGCTATATGAAATAACAGGCTTGTGTGAGACAACAATGTGCTTAATTCTGTATTTGTCATTGGCTTGTCTCCTGTGAGTCCATTGACAACAGGCCCTCGAGAAAGGTCTGTAGACCCATGTTATCTTTTCCTGTTTATGGTGCTGAAGCAATGCAACTTTCCATGACTGCATGGCTAGTCAGTTTGGGTTGCTGTCCCAAACCCTGTAGTTGGGGTGCCCCTGCCATTTCTGTGGGCATACTGAGGAATTCTTGCCAAGAAGCATCTTCCTTCCTAACAGCACTAAGGAGCAGACAACAGAAACCAGCGCTTGGTTTTGTCTCACTGTTTTCTCTAAGCTTAGTAAGCCTATAGCCTACATCCAAAGTTATAATGAGGACTAGCTTTGCCCAGTGTGTCATCATTGCTTGAGAAAGGTCACCCGTTTCCAGCCTACACCATCTGTTTCCTTACTACGTGTAGCACAACTGTTAAATGAGAGTGATAATGTCCCATGTTTCTTCAGGATGCCATTTCTGGTTTATGTTTAATTGTAACTCAGACTAAACTACCATTACCAAAGACCCCAATCTATGGTGTTGCAAATTATTTTTATTCTGTCACAAAATAGGGGGCTAGGGCACTGAAAACACCTCTGTTTTATGAGGTCATCCAGGAGCCCATCGTCTCTACTGTCTTGCTTCTCCTTCACCTGCTAGGGTTCCACTCTAAATGCACTAGCTGAGTTGCTCACAAATACCACTTCTGCACCCCAGCCCAGGGCAATGGCAGGAAGGTAGAGGACAAGCAGTTCCTTTCTTTTGGTAGGTGTCAGATCGATCACATCTTTGTGTGGAGGCAGGTGGGAGACCATGTGTCTTTGCAGAGCTGTGAGGGTTAGCTGGCTATTACTAGATGTGAGAAGACTAAAAGAATGGATGTTAGGGCTGGAGAGATGGCTTAGCGGTTAAGGCGCCTGCCTGCTAAGCCTAAGAACCTGATTCCAATCTCCAGGTCCCACGCTTAGCCAGATGCAAAGTGATGTGAGGGCTCAATGCCGCACTTGACCACAAGGGGGCGCACGCATCTGGATTTCATTCACAGCAGCTGAGAGACTGCTGGCACGCCCAGCTCTGTCTTCCTTTCTCCTCTCTATCTGTTTCTCTCTGTGTCTCTCTCCAAAAATAAATAAAAATAATTTTTAAAAAAATTAAAAAAAAAGAATGGATGTTAGTGGTGATGATAGCCCTTCTATGCCAATTAGTGGTATTTCTCTATATCCATAAGGGATTTTGCGAACAGAACTTTTATTTGCTGTAGAATGTTTATATCCCATTCTGCTTGCATTGGACATCATTTCCTTATTTGAGCTATCATGTATATGCTTTATTGAGCATCTTAGCAGTTCTAATATACATCTCTGGGTCATTTACTTAGAGAGATACTAAGATATGAAAATGCTGTATAAGAACATTTGAAAGGACTGCCTAATTGCTTTTTAGAAAAATTGTAGCAATCTTTGTAATGCCAGATGCAGTCTATAAATATGATCCCTCCCTCCCAAAAGTCTCTAATAGTTAACATTTCTATATTTTAAATTTCTTAACAATACATATTTGACATTTACTGTAAGAAATGAAATAATTGTCCATAAATATTTATTGACCATCTACAACAATACTTTCTACAAAAGATTAAGGTAAATAGAATGAGTGTTAAAGGGCTCTTCTTGTCTTAAAGAAATATTTGAGGGGTGAAAATTAGGGGTGACAGTCATGCCAGTTCTTTCCAAATACATTCTAAAGTAATTGTATATGTCATTTTTAATGAGAAATTTGGGGAAAATAGAACAAAGAAAATCAAAATCACTCCTAATTATGCCGCAAAAGAAAATAATTTTTGTATATTTCATTGCATACTTGCCTATTCTTCCTATACATGTATATTTACATTCATATATAAACTGACTTTTTTTTTTTTTTTTTGGTTTTTCAAAGTAAGGTCTCACTCTAGCTCAGGCTGACCTAGAAATCACTATGTAGTCTCAGGATAACCTTGAACTCACGGTGATCCTCCTACCTCTGCCTCCCAAGTGCTGGAATTAAAGGTGTGTGCCACCATGCCCAGCCAAACTGACTTTCTTAATGTATATATAATTTCAAATTTTTCTTCTTCATTTAAAAACATGCCTATATATTTTCCAAAAATATTAGAGATCTTTCAAAAATCTAAGTGTTAATGAGCATATTATATCTATAGCAAATATTTAACATAACAGAAGCTACTTAAAAAATATATTTATTTATTTATTTATTTATTTATTTATTTAAGAGAGTAAAAACATAGAGAAAGTGAGTATGGGTGCACCATGGCCTCCTGCCACTGCAAACAATCTCCAGGTATGTGCATCACTTTGTGCATCTGGATTTACATGGATACTAGGGAATTGTACCCAGGCTGTCAGGCTTTGCAAACTAGTGCCTTTTCACCACTAAGTCATCTCTCTAGCTCAGAAGCTACTTTTTATTTACTGCTTGGTAAACAGCATTAGTTGAATTTGCTCACTTAAAAAAAAACAGTATAATGTCAATAATATTATAACCCTAACCATGGAAGATTTCATTATTGTACCTAGTTGTGCACACACACACACACACACACACACACACACACACATACCATAGCACAAGATATATTTGGAAATTCCTGAAGATATATTGGATTGTCACACTGCAAGCATGCTACTGGTCTCTAATGTGTGGAGAGAAGCCAGGAATACTGTTAGGTATTCAACAATGCCTAGGCCATCCAAACACAATTAAAACAAACTTAAGGTCAGTACTTCTGAGGTTAAGAAAGCCTGCTATAGAGTCATGCCCATATTTTCTGTGGGCTTTTCCCCTATCCTTGTCTTACAGATTGACCAGTATGTCTTGCTTTAGCCAGGAAAACAAAATGTAAATTCCACTGTAAGAGTCCTATATATTCTCACTTCTCATTCTTGTGCCTTTTCTTTCACCATATTCAGAACATACTCTGTCCACTCTAGGATGAAAGGGAGATGAATTCCATGTGGATCAGAGCCATCTGCACATATACATAGTATATGCAGTGAGATACAAAACTGCCCATCTCCCAGCCAATGCACACATGTGCAAGCTATGACCTTAGTAGTCAATATCATAAGCCACTGAGCTTTGGCCTAGTTTTTAATTATTACTAATTAATACATTAGATGAGAAAAACAACTTGTTCCATGACAAAAAAAAATAGTAAGTGAAAGAGTTGTTTCCAAAGTCTGACCTGTATAACTCCAGAGCCTACATTTGACTATATAGTCAACTCTGTATCCCTGGATTCCACATTCTAAGAATCAATCAACTATGGGTTGAGACTATAGTGGTAGGCTTCCAGGTAAGAGGGTAGACTAGATGCTGCCTCTGTGTGACCTGATGTAGAAGAGTCAGAATAAGAAAGAAACAGACTAATTCCAAAGAGAGAAAGAGCAGAACTTCACAAAGGTAGTCATAGTGCAGAGAAAGATGAATGAATCACAAAGAAGCCAAACCAAATATAGATCCAGCTATACCTGGCTTCCAGATGTGTGTGTGTGTGTGTGTGTGTGTGTGTGTGTGTGTGTGTGTGTGGAATGACTGAACAAACTCCTCCAAGAAGTAAGGCAGGTGATGCTGATAAAAAGAGACTGGCACTCCTACATTCAGTAGAAGTCCTAAAAAGTAGCTGCAGGTTTTGATGAGGCAGTGATTCTCCCAGCAGACAGTGAAACAGTGGAAAGCAATCCTATTTTGTCACTCTGTATGGCTCCAAGGGTGGGGACTGGGTGCCATCTTCAGAAATGTCCCACCGTGTGCAATTGAGCTTCCTTAGAGGTCTGAGAACAGGGAGCACCCATGCAACCGGGAGTACTAATTTAGTCTTCCACAGTGCCAAGGCAAGAGCAGGAGAGCCTGGCACTGACAAGACAAAGAATAAAGGCAGCCAGAGACTTCTCTCTGCAGAGGTGCACAGAGGATGGTAAGTCCACCCTGGCTTTCAAGGAGCAGATCTTATCAACTAAGAATAACCTTGAAGTTTGAGCCCTGAGCCTGAGGTAAGCAGGTAGATCAAGATCCAGAGCAAGCCACCATGTGCTGTAGAAGCCAAAACACTGAAGGTCCAGCAGCCTTCTTGTCACTCACAGCAGCATCCTCCCACAGGGGAACCACTACTTAGAAGATCATGAAAGGATGAAGGCAGCTCTCAGCCTGCTGTGGTTACTTCCCCCATTCCCAACACACTGGACAGAGCCCAAGTGAGACATTAACCATTTCAGGGGAATCTGAGCTGGAAAGTCTCATGAGGGTGAGAGAACCAGTCCAGTCCATAGACTGCAATGCTCAGTGTAGCCAGCAGAGGCCTCTGGTATACAAAGATGGGAAGCTATTAAACTGAAGACAGCTCTGGAAAACAATAGGCATTTGCCCAGTGCAGACTCAACACCACCATAAGTCATAATAAAGACAAGAGTTCACAAGTTCAACTGACCCCCTGCCTACACTGTATAAAACTAGTAGTTTCCAAGTCTTGAGGACCCAGAAAAAAAGCTACTTTAACACTTCACAGCTTTTGGCATTCTTGTTTTCTGGCCCTTGTACTCACTTTTCTTTTTATTGCAGTTTTAGCTATATATATTCATTCTATCATTTAATTGCATGTGTGTATATGTGTATGTATTTGGGAACACACATGTTACTGTCCACATGTGAAGATCAGAAGACAACCTCAGGGTTCTCCTCTTCTTCTGACTTCTTTTGTGACAGGGTCTTCCTTGCTGCTTCCAGCTTCCAGATTCTCTTGGCTGTAGCTTCTGTTGCTGTAGGCATATTGGATTTATAGACATATGCTCCAATTTGCATCTGGCTTTGTGTGGGTACTGACAAAGATTGAACTTGGGTAGGAGGGCTTGCAAACAAGCACCTTTAGCATTAAGCGATCTCCTCAGCCCCATAGTTTTTAAAATTATGTTTTCATTTTTATTCCAATTCATACATTCACCATGTATTTCCATTGTTGTACAAGCTTTTTTCTCTTCTTTTTTCTTCTTTGTTTCTTCTATGTCCCTTATGTTTTCCCATTTTCCTCCTCTATTATACTTTTAGTAGAGTTTTGTCTTATCTTATTGAGGTTCTTTAT
The DNA here is from genome assembly GCA_036365145.1 of Orientallactaga sibirica. Taxonomy (NCBI): domain Eukaryota; kingdom Metazoa; phylum Chordata; class Mammalia; order Rodentia; family Dipodidae; genus Orientallactaga; species Orientallactaga sibirica. The sequence goes on from JAEOAD010002184.1 coordinate 37,552, forward strand.
CTCATTTTACTTTTTTTCTTTTTTGTATTTTTTTATGAGAGAGAGAAAATTGGCGTGCCAGAGCCTCTAGCCACTGCAATCAAACTCCAGATGCATGCGCCATCTTGTGCACATGTGTGATCTTGCGTGCTTGTGTCACCTTGTATGTCTGGCTTACATGGGATATGGACAATTGAACATGAGTCCTTAGGCTTCACAGACAAGCACCTTAACCACTAAGCCATCTCTCCAGGACATTTTATCTCATTTTAGAAATTCATGTTTTGGGCTGGAGAGATGGCTTAGGGGTTAAGGCGCCTGCCTCCTAACCCTAAGAACACTGGTTCCAATCTCCAGCTGTTCCAATCTCCAGGTCCCACGTTTAGCCAGATGCAAAGTGATGCAAGGGTGCAATGCTGCACAAGGGGGCGCACACATCTGGATTTCGTTCACAGCAGCTGAGACACTGCTCGCGGGCCCATCTCTGTCTTCCTCCCTCTCTCTCTCTCTCTCTCTGTCTCTCTCTGTGTCTCTCTCCAAAAAAATAAGATAAAATAGAAATTCATGTTTTTATTTGCTAGTCCCCTTCTTACATTTATTTAATCTTAATTTTGAACCTTCTCTTCTAATTATGGAGAATGTTTTAATATTTTTGTCCTTCTCTTTTCTAATCTCTTGCTCCTTTTTCTTCCTTTTATGACATCCTTTTTTTTTTTTTTTTTTTTTTTTTTTTTGAGGTAGGGTTTCAGTCTATCCCAGGCTGACCTGGAACTCACTGAAGTCCCAGGCTGGCCTCAAACTTACAATAATCCTCCTACCTCAGCCTCTCAAGTGCTAGGATTAAAGGTGTGCCTTTGTTACTTAACTTTGTTTCACCTCAGTTTTTCCCTTTTCTTCCTCTGTACTTTATGTTGCTCATTTACTATTTCCAAATTTATTCTAAATTTTCAACTTCATAGTACAGTCTACATTAGTTTTCCAATTTTCTGGTTCATGAGTTTATGAGTTGAAAACTCAATGATCTAAATTAAAATATCAGAAAGCATCACCAATAAATCCAACCAACCAGAAGAAAAAATATCAGGGATACAAGACAAGATTGAGGAAATACTACATTCAAACATTAATAGGAAAAAGTAAATAAGATTATTACAATTTTCAAGAACTCTAGAATATGATAAAGAGAGCAAACCTAAAAATTCACAGGATAGAAAGAGCTCAGTTAAGAGCTCACCTACAAGGCAAGAAATGTCAGAATAATATGAAATCTCTCATCAGAAACCTTAAGTCAGGAAAGCATGGAACAATATATTTCAAGTCCTGAAAATAGGCCACTGCCAACCAAGATTACATATCTACCAAAACTATCCTTTAAAACTAATGGAGAGGGTTGGGGATGCAGCTCGGTTGGTAGAGAGATTACCTATCATGAACAAAACTCTGAGTTCAATACCCAGCACCACATAAACACTGGAAATGTTGGCACATGCCTGTAATCCCAACACTTGGAGATGAAAGCAGGAAATTGGTAAGTTCAATATTATCCTCAGCTACATAGTCAGTTGGAGGACAGCCTGTGCTATGAGACTATCCCCAAAAAAAAAAAAAAAAGAAATCCCTGGGGCTGGAGAGATGGCTTAGAGGATAAGGTACTTGCCTACAAAGCCAAAGGACCTAGGTTCAATTCCCCAGAACCCACGTAAGCCAGATGCAGAAGGTGGTGCATGCATCTGGAGTTCCCTTTGCAGTGGCTGGAGACCCTGGTGCACCCATTTTCTTTTCTCTCTCTCTCTCTCTCTCTCTCTCTTTCTCTCTCATAAATAAATCAATCAATAAATAAACAAATAAATAATTTTTTAAACCCTGATGAAGAATGAAGGGCATTTTAAGACAAGCATAAACTAAGATAGTTCATCACTACCAAGTCAATAGTACAGAAGATACTTACAGCAGTAGTATACACATAGGAGGAAGAGAGAACGTCTCAATCATGAGAGCACAGGAGAGAATACATTTTAGGAGATGAATAATGATCAAAAAAGAGAGAGTAATGAACCCATTGTGTCTAACACAGTAAACCAGTAAATCCTTAATATTAATAGGGAAGAAAGTAAAAAACAAATAATCAACCAGAAAAACAATCAAGAATTAGTAAGCATCTCTCACTATAATAACTCTAAATTTAAATGACCTCAACTCACCAACAAAGAGAAACAGAATGGCTGATTGGAATAAACACTCAATCCAACTCTCTTTTGTGTCCAAGAAACATACCTCATTGGAAAGATACCCACAGACTGAGAGTCAAAGGGTGAAAGTCAATCTACCAAACAAATGGAAGCTGGAAATAAATTTTGATAGTTATTCTGATATCTGATAATGCAGACTTTAAACTAAAATTCATCAAAAGAAACAAATATTACTACATACTAATAGATGAATAATTAAACATGAAGATGTATGGTGGTGTGTATATGGTATGATTAGTCAAATTTATAGACTCCCAATTTCATAAATCAAAACTAATGGACATAAAAAGTCTGATAGGCCCTGACACATTAAACCAGCTAACTTCAGTACCTGTTCTCATCTCTAGATGATCAACCAAAGTAGAAATCAATAACAGAAAACCTTCAAAATTACATTATTGATCAAATGGATCTAACAGATATCTATAGAATATTTCATCCACCAGAAAGAGAATACATATTCTTCTCAGCAGCCAAGAAACATTCTCTAATATAGAAAACATTCTAGGTCATCAAGTCTTAGTACAAAAGAATGAAAGTAACGCCATGTCTCTTATTAGTTCAGATGCAAAAAAATCTGAAATTAATAGCAAGAGAAACTACAGATGAACAAATAATGAAAATATCCTACATATGCACAATGACTGTTTTTCAGCCATAAAGTAGAATGATATTTGCAGGAAAATGAAGATCATTATGCTAAACAAAATAAGCTAGATTCAGAAAGGCAGATGCCATCTGTTTTCTCTGACATGTAAAATCTAGGTTTAGGTGTATGATGTGTGTATTTGTTTCTATGTCATAAAAGTAGAAAGGGGACCATGCAAGGATAAGAAGAGCTTTTTAAGGGAAGGAGAAGGGAGAAAGAGAATAAAGCAATACCTGTTAACATGAAAGCAGAAGGGAGGGTTCCTTAGGAGTAGGGGACCAAGACAAGCGAAAGAACAGGACAATGGGGAAGACGGAAGAACAAGAACAAAGTGTAGTGACATATACATATGACTGTGTCATAATGAAACCCATTACTTTGTGTGCTAACTTGAAAAAATTAGTTTAAAAAGTAAAAGATTCAGGGAAAAAAATTCCATCTTCCCTGAACACATACACTTTTTTCTGTTCTCATTATTTCCTGAACAGTACAATAAATATTTACATGGTACTTGTGTTGTATTAGGTATTATAAGTCATCTACAGATAATTTAAAGTGTATAATTTCATTTTGTACAAGAGACTTCAGCATCTAGGCATTTTGCTATCTAGGTTTCCACAGAGGACAGTCTTGGAACCAATTTCCCACAGACAAGACGCAACTGGTCTTTCAAATGCCATCATTTATGTAGCCCTTCTGTTGGCTTTCCAAATCCATGTTTTGTAGTTGTCTCCCATTCCAGTTTCTCTAGGATAGAATTTCTTCTTCAAATGTTAAGACATTTTTAATGAATTTTATGCATTTTGAATGCATAATTTTAAGAAATTTGAATCATTGAAACAATTTCATTAAGTAACAAGCATTATATTAACTAATTAAGAAATTAATATGTCCTAGAGTCAACATTGTGGTTTCAGAAAAGACATGTATCAGATATGTGCACAGTGCATGTGGAGGCTCCGTAACCCAGATTGTCATAGCAATTTATGCAAAATTAATTTTTTTGTGCTTTTGTGATACATGTAATCGGTTGTACCTATTGTCAGCTATAAGTTGATTCTGATAGAATATAGATCACTTCTACAGAAATTTATTTTGATTGGTTATTTTTAGGAAAGACCAGATCCAAAAAAGTGAGCCTGTATAAATGAGATATTCAGTGATGTTTACAGTAATTGCACAGCAGCAGAGGAGTGAACACTGGCTGGACAGAGATGACCTTTAGAGGACTATGTCTAATGAAATGCCTAGAGCCGGGGGAAATGGTTCACTAAGTGAAGTGCTTGCCAAGCAAGCATGAGGACCTGAGTTCAGACCCAGGCATGGTGGCATGCACCTGTAATCCCAGCCCCAAGGTGGCACATCCCTGGGGTTAGTTGAATCAGTGAGTTCCAGGGTCAGTGAGAGACCCTGTCTCACAAAATTTAGGTGAGGAGTAATTGAGGAGGACACCCATTGTGACTTCCACACACATGTATACACACATGAATGTGTATCCAGGGAGGAAGCATGTACATGGTCCAGGAAGCACAGATGGTTCTGTAACATGACTAGGGCATATTCAATAGAGCTTTTCTAGGGGACATAGATTTCAGAAGAAAAGCTTGCACAGAGAGACTGAACCAGTGGATGTTTACACTCATTCTCTTTGCATCCAGCAATGATGTGAGGTTTGGGGGAAACTGAGTGACAAGACCACGACCCCATTTTAGAAAATTGTCCTGCAGAACACAATGAGGCAGATGGGGAGCCCCGTGGAGGTGGAGGTGGGTAGCGAGAGCAGCTTGTCCACATCATCTTGCTGACAGGAAATTGACTGCTGTTGTTGGAACATGTTTCTCTGTCATCTTAATGACCAATTTCTGTAGTCATTTGGACTGGTTGTACAGTTGGTTCAGAGCAGTTGTTAAGTCATCTAGGAACCTGAAACGATTATTGATCTTGTTGTGAACAGCCAAACAAGTTTTGGGAAAAAAAAAAAAAAAAAAAACACAAGCCTTCACTAGGTTTTATCAAGGCAAAGAAAGCATAAAGGAATAAAAGGATTTTAGCTCAGGTCCTCAGTGCACCAAATAGAGCAGAAAATATAAAGGGAATTTGTGATTTCAGAAAAATATACATGTGCAAGAAATTCAGCTCCGAAAGCATTCCTGGTAAGGCAAGGAGCAGGGGGGCAGTTCAGGTGAAGGTCACACAGCTGTGAGCCGGGAGTGCTCAAGGGGTTTTACAGGAGAAAACTTTCCATTTATGTTCTGCACACAAACGTGCCGTAAAAGTCCTTACTATGGCTTTCCATAAACTGGGCATATAGTTCCCTCTGCTATAATTTAACTTCTGGCTAGAGATGGTTTGTGGGAATTTCAACACATCCCTGTCACCACTGAGAGAAAAGGGCATTGGCAGAGTCTGAGCCAGTTGCGCTTATTGTGGCTGACCAGCTTGATCATAAGAGGGTAGCAACTTTTCAAGTCCAGGGGAAGAGACCTTCCTGAAGTTTCCCACCTGGGCTTGGTTATGCTGTCATGGCAGCTCCAAATTCAAACACAAGAGTTTATTTCTTGCTCATGCTCTTGTCCATTGGGCATCAGTGGGAGTCTCTGCATCACAATGTGCTTATGTTACCAAACCATGTTACCTCATGTTACCTGCTTCCTGGGCACAAATCTCTGAAATGACTAGTTTTGCAACATAGAAAGTTTCATTTATGAGGCAATGAAATATGAAGAGGAGTCCTGGACACAAATCTGCCTCTCCAGGATAGAATGAATCCAGGAATATTAATGGAAGAAGAAAATACCATGGTCTGAAGCATGGGGAAAGTAATTAGAAATAGGGAAAGGGGATGGAACCAGTGGTCTGTGTTTATATACACAAAGTATGACTTTTCCACAAGATACCTGCTTAGAAAATACTGATGTTACAGTGATGTAAGGGGAGACAATTGTGCAAGTCTAAGAGAAGGTCCATCGGTTCAATCAGTTTAAGATCGGCAACAGCAACCTCCGTGTTCCTGAAAAACTATTTAAACAAGTGTCACCATAGTGACCACACGTTAGAGGTACAAAACTAACGGAAGGGTATTGCCTGGCCACACACCTGCAGCACTGACGGTGAAGATGAGTAACAAAAACGAGTGAAGCAAGGGGGTTGATCGCAGTTTCCAATAGTTCCACTTCCTCCAGCCTCACGATTTCGGAAAGTATGTCATGTGGAAAGCTACTGAGATTGGTGAAAAGGAAGGAGACTGCTAGGAGCTTTTGCACCCAAAATTTAATGTTCCTGACTGTTGAGCATTGCTAAAACTGGACTGGGACTGTGAGGAAGCTGGCCTGGGCTGTTGGACATGGCCGGGGACCTTGGGCTGTGGGGGTTGCAGCTGGCCTTATTGTCGGGAACCCACCCTGGTGATGGAGACTGGCCCTCCCTGCCCTCGGGCAAGGTTGTAGTGTGCCCTGTCATCACCCAGAGTGGGCAGAACTGGCGAGGCCCTTCCCCGTTGATCCCGAAAAGCACCTGACCATTCCATAGTCAGGCTTTGCCGGCCCCCACAGTTCCTGACCTCGTGGCTAGCTGCCCAAGAGACCCTTATGTGGCTAAAGTCACGTAGCTTTTCCCACCATTTCTGTTATCTCCCTTGCAGCTTCTCCCTCACGACTTCTGCCTTCCAACACCAGCCAATTAGATAGCAACCCATAAACTATGTATCCCATCGCCATATAGTCTGTATGTGCCTTCTCAACCTTTCTCACATGTTTAGAAACCCACTCCCCTTTAGAATAAACAAGAGTATGCTATCCATCAGACTGCCTCCTGGGTGGTTCATTGCCCATCACACTCACCTGCTCCAGGACCCTGCTTCCCCCCAACTCCTCCTGCACCCAGGATGTCAGAGGCCAACAACCCCCAGGAACGGCAAGGACCCACACCTGATTACATACCACTGGGACTACAACTCATGGCCCAGAAGTGAGTATGTAAGCATGTTCTAGTACATGGCAGTAGAGATGTGTTGTCTGCCTATGTGTTGGGAAGGAGAAGAGAACTGAATATACATGAAGATCACTGCCATCCCTTTCAATGCATATGTAGGTGTCTACTCAGCTGAAACCCTGGGAAATGTGTCTTGCATGACCAAAAACAGGCCAAGGAAGGGCTGGTCTGCAAAGGCCTTGAATATCACAGGTCCATTTAGTGACCTATCCACTCCAGACTACTCTCTGAAGAGCACACAACTCACTCTCTTCCGAAGAAATATGGCAAGTTACAGTGAGGTGTGAAGAAAATTATTCATTGTACAGCAAAGTATTTCTGTGGCATCCACTTGTGACTATTAAGGAGGGGAGAAGAATGACCCCGTGGGGTGACTGTAAGATTCAGGAAAATATTGTGGGTCCACGGTTGGCTGTCGTCCCATGCATCTCTGCTTGCTCCCCTCCTTCTTGGTGCCATCTCTGCTGGCGTCTTTTTCCTGTCTTCAAAGGCCACTGGTTTTGTATTCTTTCAACTTTCTTCTCTTCCCAGTTTATGTTCTACTCTCCACTCCTTTACTTGTTTCACTCCTCCCTGCACTTTAAGCTTGTCTCTGCAGTCATCTTGTGTAAGCCCTCTTTGAATGCCTGGGCTGGACCCCATGCCCCTCTTCTGTGTTCCCAAAGCCTCAGGATATTTTTATTATAGCCCCTCTTAGCTTACATGGAAAGTTAAGGCCTCCTCTTCAAAGTTCCTAGAAATCAGGAGCTGTCATTCATCCTTTTGTTCCCACTGCCTATCTGGCACTAATAGATACTGAACAAATAGAGGACTAAATTGCCACAAAGCCTCTTGGCCCAGGATGGCACCCAATTCCTTGTTCTGGTATCAATCATCATAAGGTGAAAGAGGCTGGAGATGGAGAGCCTGGGACAGCTGCCAAGAGGGATCCTAGATTGTTGTGTGGACACATCAGCTCTGCCTATGCATGGAGAGTAAGGAAAGTGCCTATTCCAAAAGAGCAGAACGTTTCCAGTTTAAGGCAGGCCGCTGTTGTTGGTTGAGTGAAATCAGCCCAAAGCTCCACCCACTCCAATTTACACAATTCTATTGGAATGACAGATATCCCCAATACAGATTTAACCAGCCTCCAGATTATCAGCTAAGGAAGCTACCATTACGCATCAGCAATAGGGTAGTTTATTGTTCATAGCAGACCAAAATGAGGCTACTTGAACTAAGAGGGACATGAAGAAAAGGAGTTAACTCAATCTGGCTAAGGAAGGCAGATGTCAACTGTTCTGAAGGCCAGAATCTGTCCTGGTCTATGGAGAATCTTTCAAGTTGTTTGGATGAAAGCAATGTGGTTTGCTTCTTCACAATGAATTTATACTAGATGACCCTATAGCTTAATGCCTGTCTTTGGGAGGGGTGTGTGTATGTGATCTAGCAGTTATCAGTGTAAAAACTAATAGGCCAAAGAAGGCTGCCTGCAACACCCTCTGTGAAGAGATCTTAAAGGGGCCTGAACTTGGACATCTGTTCTGTAGATATCTCCATGACACTCAGAATACAGGGAGGTCCTGACCCATCCTCCTGTCTCCATCAATAGCTTTAGATTTAGTTGAAGGGCCAGAGAATCAAGACTGTTTGCCTGCATCTGTCAAAGTTGAGATGTGCTGCTAGTGAGTTCGGTGCTAGGTTGAGAGGTTGTCATTTTCTGATACCTAAGTGTTTCATGTATAAAGACTGGGATTAGGAAAGACTGATGCCAAGACAAGAGGAGCTTAATTCCTGGTTGCTTTTGCTTTGAAGCATGATGTTTTCAGATAGTTAATACTAGCTACAATAGTAAATAAATCCCAAAGTAGCAGTGGCTTAACACAATAGAAATCTACTTCTCATTCGTATATCAAATGTTACTATAAGTATGGCTTTCCTCCACGTGAAGATCAGAGATCCAGACTCCTTTCAGTTGTTGGTCATTGGATCATCAGCTTCCAGCTAAAATAGAAAGGAAAGAGTATTCTAAAGCCCATGATAGCCTGTAAGCAACATTCCACTTGTCTGTGGCCCCATGACATGGACATAAGGGAGTATCATTCCTGACAGGAGAATTACTTCCCAGCCACAACCAGAAAGAATTTGCTACTTACACTTTTCATCCCTGTGACACACACCTGAGACAAACACTTTAATGAGATGTAGTTTGGTTCACAGTTTTAGAGAGCAGTCCCTGGTGAGCTGGCTTCAATGTTCCTGGGCCATGAGACAGAATATCATGGCAGAAAGGCCAGGATGTACTCAACTGAAAGAAAGAAGATGGATGTAGCCATGACTCTAATTCCCTGCCGTTTGGTGGACACTTTCACTCTGCTGTCAAAAAGGAGCGATGCTCCACTGCAGCTGTGATTCAGGCATACTGCCGTCCTGCCCTCCCCTTCTCTTCTACTTTAGGAAAAGGAAGTTTGAAAGCAATAACCTCATTCTCAGGAAGGGGAAAACAGAGCTCAGAAAGAGAATAACTGTTTGTTTGAAATGTAACATCAATGTAGAATTAGTTTTATTTCATAGTTTCCTAATTGTCAGACAAAATTGCATGCATCTATCTTGCATCATGATGCCTTGAAGAACACATAAATTGTGGAATGGGAAGAGTGGGAAGGGTTTTTTCTTTTTTCAAGAAAGACACTTTATTGGCATTAACGGGCATTACCATGCTACCAATAAATCTCTTAAATTTATTTCTCCCATCTAATGTTTTTATATGCCCTACTATCAACATCTTAATTTGAATATGGGGGTCACTGGGGGAGAGACCAGAGCAAGAACTGACCACACTGGCCCCTTTAGACTGCCCTGCATATGCTCCCTGGGTTGGGAGGCGACACTAACCCAGAAGAAATGATTGCTGGTGCATGGTTCCAAATGAGTACGTGTGGGAACTCAGAAGAGCTGCTAGATGGGGACCAGGTCCATTAGTCTTTTGCAAGAGTCCTAAACTTGTTTACCTCAGGGACCACCATCCTGAGTAGCAGGTTCTAGTTTGGTAACATAAGCAAAATATGCAGAGACTCCCACTACTGCCCAGTTGGACCAGTGCATGAGCAAGAAATTAACCTTTGCATTGGAGTTTGGAGTTGCTATTGCAGCATAACTGAGCCCAGCTGGAAAACTGCAGAAAGACCTCTTTCCTTGGACTTGAAAAGGTGCCACCCTGTGGTGGTTTGATTCAGGTGTACCCCATAGACTTACGTGTTCTGAATGCTAGGTCTCTAGTTAGTGACACTTTGGGAATTGGATCCTCCTGGAGGCAGTGTATTTTGGGGGGTGGGCTTATGGGTGTTATAGCCAGCTTCCCCTTGTCAGTGTTTGACACACTCTCCTGCTGCTATTGTCCACTTGATATTGGCCAGGAGGTGATGCCCAGCCTCTGCTCAGGCCATGTGTTTTCCTCCTACAAACTGCATTTGGTTGGGTACTTTCTGCCAGCAATTCAAAGCTAACTGCAACGCATCCTTTATGGATGGTCAGTCACAACAAGCCCAACTGGCCCAGGCTCTGACAGTGCCCTGCAGCGGCTCCCACTAGTAGAAGGGATGAGCTGCAATTCCTGCATCTGCTTCCTCAATTGCTTTCAGCTCAATAATCCTTCAAAATTTGGAGAGTCATGTCACAGTCCTCTGTAGCATTTTCCTCTAACGAAAGGCAGGGTTGGGGCTGGGGGAAATGACTCAGTGGATAAAGAGCTCATTACTCAAACCTAAGTACCCAATTTCAGTCTTCCCCAAACACCACATCAAAAGTCAGTAATCGGGCTGGAGAGATGGCTTAGCAGTTAAGGTGCCTGCCTGCTAAGTCTCCAGGTCCCACGGTTAGCCAGATGCAGTGACGCAAGGGCGCAATGCCACACTTGACCACAAGGGGGCGCACGCATCTGGATTTCATTCGCAGCAGCTGAGAGACTGCTGGCGCACCCATTCTCTATCTGTCTCCCTCTCTGTGTCTCTCTTCAAAAATAAATAAAAATTAAAAGTCAGTAATCCCAGAACACTGACCATGAGATAGGAGGCAGAGACAGGAGAATTTCCCAGGACAGCAAGCAAGAACAATGGGTGGCAGAGAGAGATCCAGAGAGAGAGGTATCCTGCCTCAAGTGAGATGAAAAAACAAGAACTGACCAGAAAGTTGTCCTCTGTCTCCAAACATGCACTGCGGCACGCGCGCGCGCGCACACACACACACACACACACACACACACACACTTGCCCTCTCATGAAAATGCACACATGAACATGTACATACACGAATACACACAAACACATACACACCAAAGAAAGCTGTTAACTATCTAGGTAGATTCTGAGGGATGGCAGGGACCCTTACTTAAGTTTGGGCTGGATCTAAACTATTCTTTTCAGCCAAAAAGAAGCTCAATGTTATCAATACCAACTACTTTCCCTGTCCTTTCATTCACACTGCTCTCTTCAACAAATATTAAATAAATATTTTAAAATATGCATTTAAAAAACACAAAACTGGGGCTGGAAGGATGGCTTAACAGTTAAGGTACTTGCCTGCAAAGTGAAAGAACCCAGGTTTGATTTCCTAGGACCCATGTAAGACAATGCACAAGGTGGCTGATGCATCTGGAGTTTGTTTGCAGTGGCTAGAAGCCATAGCAAACCATTCTCCCTCTCCTTCCCTCTCTCTCTCTCTCTCATAACTAAATAAAAATATAAAATTCACAAACCAGTCACGAATGAACTACCTGGGGCTCCAGGTAGTTCAAGGCCTGTATTCCAATGCACTTAGGACATTGCATGACCTTTTCCTTCCAGGGACACAAGTGATCACAAAGTCCCATATTTTAAAAGGTTGTGTCATAAAATTACTTGTTTTAATAATATAAACTATAGATATTAGCAGGACTTAGGGAATGCCAAGGATTCATTGCAAAACCCAATGAGGAAGGCTTTCTAAGCTACACCACAAGGACACCATCTTTATTCAAACTGTTTACTTGCTAAGAGATCATTTCAATTAATTTATCTTTGTCTGCCTTGCTTGTTCCATTGATGGCAGGAAACAAGTTGTCAGGTCCTCTTTAAAAAATTAACTGGGAACCTCTTGGGTCTATTTAAGGCATTCAGCAAAGTAGTTTCCTTTTACGGTGCCTGCCTCTTTATCTTGTCTTCTAGATGCAGGAAGGATGGAAGAAAGGCATAGTAAGGAGTGATTGGTGCTTTGTGGAGGCTAACCCTGGTTTCTACAGGCTTTTTTAGCCCCTAAGCCTGAGTACAGTCCAAGTCAAAGGCTGTAAACAGCAAAAGGCAGCTGGCTAGAGAGGTCACTTCTTCCTGTTCTAAAAAGCTAGCCTCTTGCTACTCCAGCTTCTGTGATTTTCCCAAGCCCCAAGGGTATTCCATTTTAAAAACACACAGGCCCACAGCTCAGAGCCTAGATTGCTCCAAAAGCTGCAATCTCTTTTCTCAATTGAAACGATCAGTTTTAATGCTTTTTATTGCTGAATTCAATAGCAGTGTAACAACAGTAGGGAAATTTTGAAAGGAAGAAAACATCCATAATCCCCCTCCCTCACTCAGTAACATGCTCCTGTTTATGTATGCCCTCTGGGACTTGTCTCCACTCTTTTAGAAATTTGCAGATCTAGGAATTTACAACACTCTGTATTTTCCCTGGTTGTTTTCATAATCACAGCCTCTCTCCCTGGAAGCCATGGCCCCAAAAGGGAAGGCAGTAGGATGACTGGCAACAGACAGCTAGAATTTAGATATAACTGCTTGTAGAGTCTGCTAGGCAGGATAGCAATCCCCAAAAGGTGTGGCTATGCCCTACATCCTAGAATTTGTGAATGCAACCTTAATCCCAGAAAATGTAACAAAAAATATTGAGATGAAGAGCTAGGCAATGACTCAATGAGTAGTGTTTATTGTGGGGTGGTTTGAATGTAAAATATCCCCCATAACCTTATATGCTTGTGATTAAGCCTCTTATTTAATTCCCAGCTTGTGCAGCTTTTGGGAGGTGGAGACTTGCTGGAGAAAGTATGTCTCTGGAAGCAGGTTTGGGATTATATAATGAAGCCTCTCCCCCTTGCCAGTGCTAGGGAGCTCACTCTTGCTGCTTCTTCCATGCTGATATGACAAAATATGATGTCTGCTGTCTCCGTGCCATGTTATCCCTACCATGATGAAGGTTCTCCTCAAAACTATAGCTGAGGGCTGGAGAGATGGCTTGACAGTTAAGGCACTTGCCTACAAAACCTAAGGATCCCAGTTCAGTACCCCAGGACTCAAATAAGCCAAGTTCAATTCCCCAGTACCCATGTAAGCAAGCTGCACAAGGTGGCACATACATCTGGAGTTCGTTTGCAGTGACTATGGAGGTCCTGGAACACCCATTCTCTCTCTCTTTCAAATAAATAAAATATTTTTTAAACTGTAGCTGAATAAGCCCCTTTCTTCTATAAACAGCTTCTGGTTGGGCAACAAGCAACAAGGTAGCTGTTATATTATATAACCATGAGGACCTGAGTTCAGATCCCCAGTACCCACAGAAAGTTCTGGGTACAGTGGCACACACTTGTAATCCTAGCAGTGGGGAGGTAGAGAAAAAGAATCCTTGGGATTCACAGGAAAGCTGATCTAGCCAAATCAGTGTGCTCTGTCTCAAAATGTAGGGTGGAAAAGAAGACATCTAACGTTGTCCTCTATATGCACGTGCATATACATACACAGACATACACATATACATACATACAGCACACATGTACATACACATGTTTAGTGGTTTCAATGTGAATATGTGTCCCCCCATAACTTAAGGTATTCTTGGCTACACTTGTAACTTGAGTCTCAGGCAAAGCCCTCCTGGAGCAGGTATCACTGGGAGCAGATCTTCGAGTCCAGCCCTACTGAATACGTGAAGAGCCAGTTCGCGCTCTGGCTGTTCATGCTTGCTGGCTGCTTGTTGGTGCCTCAGTGCTATGAATCAATAGAAGTAGGTCACCTTTTTCCACCACTGATGGTGCTTCCCCTGGATTCTGTAAGTTGGAAAATAACCCTTCCTCCCATGACCTGCTCCTAGTTGAGTGTCCCAGCAACAAAAACTAACTACAACAACATGCAAAAACGTAAATTGAAAAAAAAATGCTGAGTTGAGATCATCTTGAATTATCAGAGTGGATCCTAACTCCAATGACATGTGCCCTTATAAGAAACAAAACAGCAGGGCATGGTAGCACATGCCTTTAATCCCAGTACTCTGGAGGCAGAGGTAGGAGGATTTCTGAGTTGGAGACTAGCTCAAGGCTATAAAATGAATTCCAGGTCAGTCTGGGCTAGAGCAAGACGCTACCTTGAAAAATCAAAAAAGAAAAAACAAGAAACAGAAGAAGAAAAGACATGGGTATATGTGAAGAAGTATGTAAGATGAAGAAGACACGAGAGCAAGCAAGCTTCAAAAAATGCTCAGGACCACTGGAGTTTGGAGCAGGCAAAGGATTCTCTCTCTGAGTTCCCAGAGGGCTACAGCCCTGCCCGTGCCTTTGGAGCTCTCTGGCTCCAAAACTGTGAGAGAATAGATATCTGTTGTTTAAAGCCAGAAAGTTTGTAATGATTTGTTATACAAGCCCTACCAAACTAATTCAGAGGTCAGTAGCTTTTCATAAGGACAAGATTTCATGGAAACCTGCCCAGGGTGCCCAGGGATCATGGGTGCCTGGAGTTTCTTCTCCAAGATTCCCTAGCGTCTTGGTAGCCACCCGAGTTCTAACTTACTTCTGAGGATCTTCCAGTTGCCCTTCAGCAATGTATGTCTGCTTTTGAGCTGTTAGTCACACACTAAAAGGGGTTCACATTAATGGCCATTGATACTGAACTAATGTGGAGTTTCACCCCTCAAATTACTTTTCTATCTCATTCCCATCAGCCATCCATTCTTTATAATTACTACTGACCTGGGCATGTACTAAGACCAGAATGTGACTTTTGGGATTGTGTTGGTTGATGAATTTGTGGAACAATGGAGAAAAGAATATGTCCCACTGGCCTTGGTACATATATGATGACAGAGGAGGGTCTCTTTATCCATTGCACTGATAAACAATGTCTCTGAAACTGATGCTTTAGACAAATTCATACAATTCCTATTCCTGTTATATGATATAATTCCTTACCTAGGTATTTTCAATAGTTTTCTTTATTGTTTGTGTTTCCCCAGAGTTTTCTGTGAGTTTTTTTCCTTTCTACTTAGGTTTGACATATTTTTTTCTAAACTTACTTTTTTAGTAAGCAATGTTGGAATTTATAAAGAAACAGTCTTAATATAGATTTAAGCACAAGCATTAAGGGAGAAAGAGAGAGAAATGCTTAGGAACAGAACACTATATGTACAAGTGTGGGTGCAGACTTCTCAAGAGAATAGCCCCTTCCAAATTCATACAAGCTATTATATAGTTGACTCTAGTCATCCTTACTGCAATTTAATGAGCCAACTTGACTGGACTATGGGATGCCTAGATTGATAGTAAGCATTTATGGTGTGTTTGTTTTGGGATGGGATTATTACCATTTTAATGGATAAGCTTAGTAAAGACTGCCCACACACTGTAGGTATGCATTACTCAACCCACTGAAGGTCTGAAGAGAATAAAAAGATGGCGGAGAGCTAATTCATGCTTTTAGATTGACCTGGGGCATCCTTCTTAGCTTGTCCTCAGACATTGGCTCTCCTGGTTTCAGTCCATGTCTGATTTAAAGAACAAACAAACAAACACAGTGTGCTGGGGAGAGCACTCAGTGGATAAAGCACTTGCTGTGCGGGCACAGAGACCTGAGTCAGGATCTCCAGCACCCATGTAAAATCCTTGACATAGTGGTTCACACCTGTCATCCCAGAATTGGGGAGATGGAGCTAGGAAGATCACTGGGACTTGCTGGCTAGCTAGACTAAATTGGTGAGCTCTAGATTTAATGAAAGACACCTAATGTCAACTTCCGACCTGCACACATGTGCATACACACACATACATGCACACCATACACACATGCAAAATAAGTAAATAAGTAACCAGAGCACTGATCGAGATGCCATGGCAACAAGCCTGTAAAGAAAATTTGTCAACAAAAAGAGAATGACTAATCTCATGTTCAGGTTTGCAATAGAAGACCATGACAAGCAGGGCTGGAGAGATGGCTTAGCAGTTAAGGTGCCTGCCTGCCAAGCCTAAGAACACCGGTTCCAATCTCCAGGTCCAACGTTTAGCCAGATGCAAAAAGTGACACAAGGGTGCAATGCCGCACTTGCCCATAAGAGGGCACATGCATGAAGTTCGTTCACAGCAGCTGAGAGCCCACTGGCACGCCCATTCTCTCTCTCTCTAGCTTTCTGTGTGTTTCTCAAAAAAAAAAAAAAAAAAAAAAAAAAAAAGACCATGACAAGCAGTTTTCTAGATTTTTAAGACATTATTGTAATGAGAAAGGAAAAAAAAGGGAGAGGAAAACATATGTACCTGGAGCAGGGAAGCCAATAAAAAGAGTGAGATAGGTCCAGAAAGAGAGTCCTATGGGAAGAGGCAAACTGCCCTGCCAGGTATGAGCCTTGAGTAACATGCTGAGGTAGAGATTAGGGGCAGGTGGCATTCCCATCTCTGTACAAAGTTGTCCTCAATTACCATAACATGAGCTGGCTCCAGAATCCCAGGCCAAGTTAGAGCCTGGCAGAGTAGGAGAGGGGAGAGAGGGGGATGGGTAGAGAGCTCTGGGTCTCTTACAACTAAGATATAAAATTTTAAGTTACAAGAATAAAAATATAGAAGTATCATATATATGTTATTAATCAAAAGGATGCCTTTTGTTTTATAACTAAAATCCAACACTCAAAAGTGTATACAGTTTTATTATAAGAAGTGACATGAGGCTAAATCATAATAATGTGAATCAATAAGTAATTAGCATTTATAAATGCAGCTACTAGGAAAGATATTTCAATTTCATAGCAAGGAAGCTGAAGAATCAATTAACAAAGTGAAAAGTGAAGTGAATACATGTGTGGCGTGCTCCTCACGGCTCCACAGGCCAAGTGAGATTATAGGTTGAGTCAAAGATGTGTCTTATAAAAGTGCAAGCGAACTGATGCTACTGTCTCAAGCCAAACCAGTAAATAGACACACAGAGAAAGGATGAGAGCCAACATGATCAACTTCCTATTAAAGTTTCTGAGGGAATGTGTTACCTTCTCAGGATATTTTTCAAGATGGTCTCAGAAAAATGAATGAGAGAGGGCTGGAGAGATGGCTTGGCTGTTAAGGCACCTGCCTGCCAGGACTAAGAATGCCAATTACAATCTCCAGTTCCCAACGTTTAGCCAGTCGCAAAAAGGGCCCCAAGGGTGCAATGCTGCACTTTCCCACAAGGGGGCACACAAGTCTGGAGTTCATTCACAGCCGCAAAGAGGCCGCTGTCACATCCATTTTCTTATCTCTCTACTTCTGTCTCTCTCTCAAAAAAAAAAATGAATAAGAGAAAAGGAAACAGGAGGGAAAGGAGAAAGCAAGCACAGCAAACAAGATTTGAGATCCATGTGGTGTTTTAGAAAAATACAAGGATGCATGAAGCTAGTGTGGTTGTAAAAATTGATTCAAGAAGACATAATCCTGAAATTTGGCATCCTTTCCTTACTTCAGAGTCGGCACATTTAACATGCAGCACTTAAAATGAGCGAAGAACATAGATTGGCATTGCATCCAGCTTACGCTGGCTTCCTGACATTATTTTGTCACACCTCACTACATTTACTTAGTTGTGGTGAAGTGGTGACATGACGTAGTCTCATTGCAATTCGCTGCAGCAGCCTCCTTATGCCCTAAGGGCCATGAGAGACTAAATGGTACTCCAGGCAAGAGCCAAGCATGGGGAGGAGGCAGAAAGGGGTAAGGATAAAACACACACAGAAGAGTAGAAATGGAAAGAGACGAATGAGAAGGAAAGGCAGAAGTACAGGGAATGCATTTTAAAGCTGCTACTCAGAGGCTGGCAAGCTGTGAGTAGGACAAGGAAAGAGAAGACTTGGGTTGGAGGGATGGCTTAGCTGTTAAGGCAATTGCCTGAGAAGGCCAAGGACCCAGAGTTGATTCCACAGTAGCCACATAAAGCCAGATGCCCATGGTGGCACATGCATATGGAGTTCACTTGCTGTGGCCAGAGGCCTTAGCTCGCTCGCTCTCTCTCTCTCTCTCTCTCTCCCTCCTTCCATCTGTCTAATAAATAAACAAAATAATAATAAATTATTTTTTAAAAAGAAAAGAAGTCTTTTCCACACCTCCTGCTCTACGAAATTGCTACGGGTGACTCTTTGAAAGCAAGGCTGATTTACCCGCTTCACAAAATCATGAATCCAGCAAACCTCTAACCCCCACCCCCGACCTGCCTCATGATAGTGTACATAAAGCTCCAATCACATTCTTGCTAAATTCGAGGTCTTCCACAGAGACTCTCTTTGGCATTGCATCCATGCCCACCATGGTGCCTTCACAATGTGGATGGCTCTACCATGTAGAACCTGGATGATTTCTATTTCTGTACTAGATTTCAGCTCATTTTGGGGCAATTGCTAGTTAGTTGTCCATGATGGAAAATTCTGATTGTCAATTTGTTTGGTTTAAGAAGTCCCTAAATAGCTGGGCGTGGTGGCACACACCTTTAATCCCAGCACTTGGGAGGCAGAGCTAGGAGGATCACCATGAGTTTGAGGCCACCCTGACAGTACACAGTGAATTCCAGCCTAGACTAGAGTGAGACTTTATCTTGAAAAACAGAAACAAAAACAATAACAACAACAACAAAAAAAAGGATGCATGCTTCTGAGTACCAGTGAAGTATCTTCAGAGAGTAACAATGGGGTGAGAGCCTTTCTCTCTGCCCCCTCTCTGTTTCTCTCTCTCTCCCCATCTCCCTCGTTCTCTTCCTTTCTCCCCACAACTTCCTGGTTATCCTGATGTACACTGCTCTTCTCTACCACAATATCTCTGCCATGATGGACCTTTGAGACCTTTAGCCAAAATAAACATTTCTTCTCTTACGGTGTCTTTCTCTAAGTTAAACAAAAAAGTGCTAATGGATAGTCGGTATCCACTTCTGAAGCCTTATGCCCCACTTCCTATCCAATATATGTCATTTCCAGACTTTCTGTGACTCCCAGTAAACTCCTCTACTCCCACAGTGGGTCGCACTGTACAGCTTACCATCCCCGTGTAGGCCAACACGTCACTAGAATGGAAATTCAAGGGCTTGGAGGCCATAGCAACCATGGTCAATGCTTGGTACTGCCTAGAACATCTTTGCTGCTCAACAGATAACATGGAACAAAAAAAATGAATGTTATTAATGATAGAATCATATCATAAGAACAAGGTAGCTCATGAGACTGTGACAAGATTCGATATCTATGGAAATATTATAGCTACTTTCTTGTTGCCTGGACAAAACACAGAGCAAATGCAGCACATGGAAGGAAAGGGTTCATTCACTTCACCTTACAATCTTGAGGGGAAATTGCATCACAGCAGGGATGGGTTGGCATCACATCTTGTCACATTTCAATAGCAGGAAGGGAACAGAAATGAGCCCGCTCCACCCAGTGCAGCTAAACTAACGAACATCAAGGCTCACCCCCAACAGCACACCAGTCCAGCAAAGCTCTGCCTCGCAAAGGATCCATGAGAATTAAGTACAAGGTTTAATCACAAACATATGAGGGACATTTCAAACTCAAACCATCACAGAAATTAACCTTTCCCTTAAACAAAAAGTAGCGATTGGGATATGCAACCCAGAAGTTACATTTTCTATCAGTGTACCTCAAATTTACTGACAGTTTTAAAACAATTAGGTGTATTTTTGTCAAAGATTGAGTCCCACCAGTAAAGGTCTGTTGCTTACATTTTTAATTTCTTCTCTGCATCAGCTCCCATTCCTTCTCTCCTCCTATCCTGTCATAACCATGAAGAAACATTTATCTACAAGTGGCAAGAGCCTTAAATTATGTCTTCTTTTGCTTTCCCAGGCTGTTTTCTCATGTCTTTCTTATGAGTAGCCAACCTACTGGTCACGTAAATTTAAATAGCTCACCATGTAAATTCAATGAGGACAAGTCTCCAGGACAGTTACTCCTTCTTTACTGTGATAAGGGAGAAGGTTGATGTTTCTCTACGTCAAATCACCACATTTTTGATAGAGAACCATAACAAACTTTTCTTTTTGAAAAAGAAGCCTGTTTTTTCCTCTGACTACATCTTGCATTCAAACCCCTTGCAAATTATTTTTTAAATTCCAAGGTTCATTAATTTTATTGAATCTGTTCCTGGTTTTTAATTAAATCTGCATTTCTCCCAGTAACCTTTAGAAAAAGATAGAAGTCACATTATCATATTGGAGAGAGGATCACAGAACAAGGCCGACATGAGAGGGAAGTACAAAATCACTTGGAAGGTTTCATATAAATTTATTTTTGTACCAAAAAAATTAACATTCAAAAGCAATACTTTTATTGTACAGTATAAAATAACTTCCAGTAAATTAAAAATTGGATTTTTTTGCTGATAAACCACAGTACCTTTTCTATTAAAAAAACAACAACAAAATTTACAACTTTCAGCACTTGTAGAAAAAAACACCTGTTCAATAATTATATAAATACTCTTGACAGATTTCAGTAGCCTATTATGCCTTTTTGGCAATGTCAGCTTTCTAAAGTCAATTAGCTTCTAAATATGAAAGGCACCTGGTGGCCAAAATCACACTTATTATTCAAGGCATCCATTTTAATTTTTTTTTTTTTGCACAGGCTTGACAAGTCTGAAAAATCTATTAAGTTAAAAAGAATGAAGAAATATACTGCATTTGGTATTGGGAAACAGTATCCTTCCCCCCCCATAGCTGCAAGTTTTCCCCAGGGGAATTACAAAGTGCACCAGTTAAATATATCTGTACATTTAAAACATTAAATATGTCAACAGTGACATTTTTAAATATTTTGAATCAAATACTATAACACAAATATAATTTACAATACTTTGTACAGAAAACATTACACCTGAAATATAACTTTAGATATTATATAAAAATACACACATTTTCTTTCATTAGAAAAAGTTCTTATTTGCATGTTCCAGCATGATGTAACAATTCAAAAGAACTTAACCCTTCAGATGATAACTCATTTGCAATGAGATGACACCCTCTCCACTTCGAGGTGTACAGTGACACACAGCCATGGGTTAGAACCAGAGAATACAACCCCATCCATTGTTCACATGCAGTTTTCGTTAATGAAGGCAACTGTACTCCCTCCAATCTGGTTTGAGTCTAGAAATTCATTACAAAGTTGTAGGACCATTGTATAACCCCCATGAGTCCAACATCTCCCACTGGCTGTACATATGCAGGTTTTCCTCGAGGTCAAGAGCATGGACCGTGATTCATGTACCATGTGGGCCACACCTCTTAGTAGTCTTATATACTTATATACACATTCCTTGGTTTCTTTGCAAAAAGTTGCCAAACATCTAGGAAAGGCACGCTGATTCTCCACTGAATGAGTCTCAATCTATGTCTCGAACTTTAAAAGCCCCAAAGTACGTTGCATCTTGGTCAGGATCCAGCAGGGAAGGGTTAGACACCTCAATGCTGATTTCCTCACCAGCACGAAGCTTAAAGAGTCCTCCCACATTTATAGAATAAAAGTGGAATTCGGAATTCCCCGACCAGTACTTGGTGCTTCCTCCTTTCATCAGGGTATGGGAACTTGGGAACTTGATGCTGGTTTTAGTGACATATACCATCAGCTGAAGATACTCTGTAGCTAAGTCTCCGGAAGTTTCATGATGCCGAAAGCAAATGTTGGCATACAGGTAATAGAAGCCATCTTGGTTAACCAGTAGTTTCCCGTTGCGCAAAGTCATATTGGAGATCTTAGCCCAGCCCCGGTCATGGTACCAAGAGGACAGACTGACTTTACGGGAACCTGTGAGGAAAAAAAGGCATGACATTTAAAAATCCACACCTTGAATGAGGAAGATGCCTTCCTTCATTATTTTGTTACATTGGTGGGGAGGACAACATCGTAGTCATTATTCCATTGTAAGAATAACTCGTTTTAATATTCATTTTCTGTTTGGGATATATTCTATGGGTACATTCTAATGGCTGAGTGTTTTTTGTCAGGCATATGAGAGTTACAAAGACAAAAACTCACTAATCCTGCCCACAAAGAAACTACAGGACATGGGGGATGATGTGATATGGTTCAGAAAAGAAGAAAGTTTCAGTGCTGAAAGGCCAGGTGCAGGTAATTGCACTCAAAAGAGAGAGTATTTTCCCCCAGAAGGATCAAAGTTGAGATTGTGGAGTTGCTACTAAACTGGTAACTTGAAGGAAAAGGATTCAGCCACACAAACAGAGGCACAACGGTCATTCTGGGTTGAAGGAGAATTAGCCAGAGTCAATTCAGATAGGAAAGGTGCATAGGAAGAGGATTTGCATGCTGGAACTATTCTCTCATATCATAGGCAGAGACACGTAGAAGGAAATGAAAATCTGGGCCACAGTGACTTCAGGTAATGACCAAGTTCCTAAATTCTATTGTTAACATCATCTCTGTCCCCACCTCCGAGAGTGCATGTATCAGCCAGCTCACCCAACTGAACAGTTATCCTCTGAGAAACTCAAAGAGAAGATATTCCTGGCATTGCATCCTAACTTAACAACTTCTTGCAATTAATTGTGGCCAAAATACTGTAAAAGCTCTCTCCAGTGACCAAATTCTCCATCACTTCCTTCTCATCCCTAAAATGAGGTGACAACTAGCCCTCAAGTTACTGTTTCTGAAGAAGCCATGAAAGTTCTAAAGAACATTCAAAGCCAGCTGTGTGTCCAATGCTTTTCATATCCCGAATCTTGGGTATATTTGGTTGGACCTTTAAACATTGGCCGTACCCCACTCTATGATTTCCCATTTCATCTAAGACGTGCATTTATGCTGACACCAATTAGTCTACTGAAAACGGTGATGACTAATACTGTAGAGAGTTACACTAAACTAACCCTGTCATCCTTTAGAGTCAGCAACACAAAGTGGAGTCCAGTCTCAGGCTAGGGGGAGGGGATTCGTTTCTGCAGCAGGAGAAGCTCCTTGCAGCCATTATGCCTGCCCACAACTTAGGTCAGTCTTGAGATGGTGAGAGACAGAAATCAGCCTGGGGAGACCCAGAAAGACAAATATTGCATGTTCTCTTTCATATGTAGAATTTAGAAGATCTCTCTCTCTTACTCTCTCTCTCTCTCTCATACACACACAAGTAGAAGGGGAACTACCTGGGAATGAATACAATGGGGTACATGACATACTTAAAAATGAAATCCATCACTTTGTATAATGAATATACATATCAATAAAACAATTTTTGAATTCTGTTTTGTTTTTATTATTTATTTGTGTGTGCACGCACGTGTGTGTGTGTGTGTGTGTGTGTGTGTGTGTGTGTGTGTGTGCAGGATGAGTACAGGACACTGTGTGCAGGTGGAGGTCAGAGGACAACTTCAAGGTTTTCCTCCTCTCCTTGCACCTTGTTTTGAAACAGAGTCTCTTTTGCTGTGGCTACTAATGCTTGTGAGCTTTGAGGTTCTCCTGGCTCCACCTCCCACTGCCAGAGATACAGTGGGATTATTATAGACATCCAGGTATACTGAGAAGGATCACACTCAGGTCAGCAGGCTTGCAAGCAATCACCTTTAACCACTGAATCATCTCTCCAGCCCCATAAAACAATTTTTTTTAAAGAAAGAAATCAGCCCGTGCACTTATACTTGAGGCTCAGGATGCTTATCATTAATAGTGGAGAAAATAAGACGGGAGCATATAAAACATAAGCCTGTTGTGTTTACATGCTGTAAAGCACAAGTGGGCATTCAGGGACAAGAGCTCATAAACAAAAGCTGCACATAGTCATGGTGATCAGGACAGCTAAGCTGGGTGAAAGGCCAAAAGAGGCAGAAAGCAGGGAGGATTTGGGTCAAATTTGAATGGGCTGAGAGAAAGAGAGTGTGTTATTGGTTAGACACTATTCAAGCAATGTGTGTCTGTGGGGGAAGGGGTATCCATGGGGAAAATGCAGGCAAGGTAGGCAGTGTGAATAAGGGACTCACAAAAACACAACAGTGACAAGATGGGAACACATGCTATACTCAGGTCAAAAGGCTTTACTTGTCATCCTGGTTCTCTAACACTAATGACACACTCTGAGGATCCCAACCTCCCTGACCAATACTGTGCTCTGCTGTTAAATGTTAAAAGAGAGATCTCTACAAACATTTAACCTGAATATCTCCCTAAGGAAAACCAAAATTCTGACCCCCCCCATACTTCCTAATGCATTCAGAAAACTGTCCATAGAAGGCAGATTTTGATTTCCTGAATAAGCATGCCATATATCTCCAAATTGGAAATGCCAAATCAAAGTTCATTTCTTTTGAAGTATTCAGTACTGGCCAACACTAGAGAGTACAATGGGCTCAAGGGACTGTCAGTCCAACCACAGAGCAAACTCTGTCTTCTCAACAAAGCATGCTGCCACTCATTTCCCTGCATCAAAAACCAAGAAGTTGGGCTGGAGAGATGGCTTAGCAGTCAAAGCACTTGCCTGTGAATCCTAGGGACCCAGGTTCGATTCCCCAGCACCCACATGCATGGCTAGAGGCCCTTTATGTCCATTATCTTTCTCTCTGTGTCTGCCCCCACCCAAATAAATAAAATATTAAAAAACAAAACAAGAAGCTACCAGAACATGTCCAGGAGGTTTGCCTGGGATTTTTGGCAGTGATTTGATTCTAGGTGCCTGCAGAGGGAGCTTTATAACTAAAATATGCCTGCTGTTGCCAAACAGACTTTGGCACACAGTCTCATGCAGTATTTATCACACACCATTTAAAGCGAACTGAAAAGATAAATGCAGGGTACACTAGCCACACACACACACAGCTGATGGACCAGTATTAATTTGATTGCCTTTAGGAACATGCAAAATAGTTTCCCACTCAAAGAAAATTAGTGTAGCTCCACCACAAGGCAAACAGTAGACAAAGAGAGAAAATTTGTTTATGAAGCAAGCATTTGGGTTTGGGTAGGTAGTTTAGAAAAATTCTTCTAACAGCTCAACAGTTTGTTTCACGTGTTTTATATCTTCAATCAGGAAAAAAATCTCCCCACAACTTGTGCTATGATAATGGCTACAAAATCATTTGTTATAAATTGAGATTTTGAAAGAAAGAAAGAGGGGGGGAAGGAGGGAAGAAGGAAGGAAGGAAGGAAGGAAGGAAGGAAGGAAGGAAGGAAGGAAGGAAGGAAGGAAGGAAGGGAGGAAAAGAAAGCAAGAGGGAGAAAAAGAAGAAAGAAAAATAGAGAGAGAAAGAGAGAAGAAAGATTTGCTGCATCATTGGTAGATCAAAAGAAATTTACACAATTATTTAAACTGAAATAATGACACATCATATTCACTGAATGCCACATGCCTCCTTCCATATAAGAACATAATCTGCATAGCCACCCTACCAAGAGAGCTCCATGGCCATTTAGACATAATGGTGCTTAGACACAGATTGCAGTACTTTGTACACGGTCACAGGGCCAAAGTACTACAACGGCAGTCAGACACTGGAGTCCTTGTCATTACATACTACACTAATCTACTTACAAGAAAAGAAAATATAAGAGCCTTGAATGACTTCCCTCGATCAAAGCCAACACAAGAACCTTGTATCCTGTTCATAGAATAATGTATAGCACAGAGTTGGGAATTAACTAGAGTGGAACTTCAACTTCTAACCCTGCCTCCACTATGACCTCGAGCAAATGACAAGCTTCATGAACCTGAATAATAATTACCATTTGGCAGTGTTGTGGGAAGGATGAGAAATAATGACAGTGGAGCAAAATGTCTCATCCACAGGAGGTTTTCAGTATGGAAGGTCCCATAGTACTGACAGTAATATTCATTACTTGGCCATCACATTCTCTGTTGTTGATTCTTACCTAGCCCAAGTCAGTGACCCATGGAGCTATGTGATGACTATTTGGTAGGCACAGAGTTCTGGGTCTTCATGTTCAAAAAGTAATCAGGTCTCCAGTCTATTAAATTACACTCTTACCTAGGAGGAAGTATAAGCAACTTCCAGACGACTATAGTCTGTGGGCCCCACTCCAGCTCCTCTACGAGAGATGCTAAGTCCCTGGCTCCCTGGATCCACTTCAGAGGTCAGCAGTGGAGATGTGGCAACCTAAGCCAACTTGGTGGCTAAGACCAGATGAACTTAAGTGGCAACTGTACTTCCCAGGTATTTGCTCAAAATGGCAAGCATTTTAAAATAAGCACACACACAATGATGTGAAAATGAAAACTGATGTGAAATGAAAATGAAAATTGATCTGAAAATGATCCACTGTGACATGATTGAGAGTCACTGTGTCCAGGATATGGATAAATAAAAGGCTATGGGCCCTTCTTTTGGCTTGGAAGAAAAGGGTCTCAAACATTGTAGTAGCAGGATTAATAGCGGGATTAGACATTTACACGGGCTGATAAATGACTCTTGAAATATTTTTCAGGCTGGATGCAAAAAAAGCTTACCTGATGGAATATTGGTGGCATTAATAGTGAGATGAGCAAAAGGTTGAGTTTCAGATTTGCTCCTCTTAGCCAGATCAAACCGTGAACCTTCCATCATCGCTGGAGATAAAAGAAACTATGTTAGCTCAAAAAGCAGAGACCCTATGGGACTTCAAATAGTCATACGAATTCATGTTTACCTTTCTCTGGTCTGATGTGTTGTGACCCAAAGATATGGTGTAATTCCTGAAACAAAAAGAGAATTTTATTTATAAATTCATTCCACCTCTAAAGCAGGAAGAATATTTAGGACTGTTAGATTAAGTCATAATAAATAACTACTCTTAACTCTTTCAAAAGATGCTGTAAGTATAGAGGCAGTGAAATTCCTGTATGTTGCATTTAGGTATCAAATGTGGGTGACCCTGGCAAATCGTATATGGGTTTGCTTAGAAAGTTCACCACACACACCATCCAAAAAAATTAAGGGAAGTAAAAAGACAAAGTAAATTATAAAACTTGAAATAATTGAACATAATTAAAATTTTCTTGCAAGTACACAAATGGAGGCGAGGTTAACTAGGAAAGTAACAATTACACAGAATATATGATCCTCTTAAATCTTCAGGGAGGCTCTTTTATGTCTGTTTCATTAGTGGATTCCTGTTGTAATGCCAAGGCTCAACCCACAGGAAAGAGAATGATGCCCTACTCCCAGTGGTTAATTTTTTATTTTAAAGTCACAGTGTATTTAAAGCACTGTATGGCAGCCTAAGAGCTTTTAGAGCCCCGATAATTAACTTAACATATTGCTGCAGATAGAAGTGTAGAATCACAGTCCAGGAAAAGAGCACAAGTAGACAGTATAGGTAATTGTACACCTCAGTGTGCGCTGGCAGAATGATAACTGCATGCCCACCTGAATTCAACATGAGGTAACATTAAATGTCCCATCGTGGGACATAACAAGCTGCAGTGGATGAAAATTTGGAATTTCACCTTAGTTATGATCTCTGCATAAAGTGGGATTATTAACAGCATGTTGCCTAAGAAAATTACATGAGATAAAGCAGGTAAACTGGGTGCCTGGTAAAGTCCAATACCTGGATACTATCAACACAGGAGAGAGTGCTAATTTCTGTCTTGCTAAGATAACCATTCATGCTACCACCTCCACTCCCATGATGTTTAAAAGATAGAGAATATAACTTAAGCTCTTTGAAAATCTGGAGTGGGGGGTTTGGGGACATACAGATTGATGAATGAATGGATGAACATAATAGCAGAAGTTCAACTGTTATCAGCTAGACAGGTCCTAGAGATAAGATAACATTTATTCTTCTCTCTGCCTCCAGTACCCCCAGGGGAGATGAGAATCTAATCTATTTTTAATAACTTTTGGAAGACACAGCACTGCTGACTTCAACTACACATTCCAAAGTCCTAAAATCATGGTGTGGCTGCCTTTTACAAAGGAACATGAAGGCTGAGCTACAGTCAGATTCTGCCCTGGCCTAGGCCTGAGGCCCTACATACCCCTGAGAGCACACTGTAGGGGAATCTAGGCAAACTGACCCTTGCAGTTGAACAAAGCAATGGCCTTAGTAAGCTTCCTTTCTGTCCCCACTCCTGCTGTTTCATAGGTCTCCAGTTTCATAGGTCTCTTTTCAAGACCTTCGATTGTCAATACTGACCCAGTTTCTAGAACATCATGGTCTGGGCTTCCCTGTATTCACATTGACGATGATGTGTATGTATAATATATCTCTACTAGTCTGTATATTTTATACACTTATATACCAGGATATACTTGTACACGATGCACAGCTTTATTCATTTATTTATACAGTGTATTCATGTATATGTCTTTGTAGGCATGCGTTTCACTTCAGCTCTGCATCCTTTTGCACCCTGTCCCCTCTCCTGATGATTAAATAGGTTAAAGCTAGTGGGGAAATGAGGTCTGGCTTTAAATCTCTGAGTTACTCTGTTTCTATGGTTCCTACTCTAATCAGGTAATGAGTATGTATGTATGTATGTATGTATGTATGTATGTATGTATGTATGTGTGTGTGTATATATATATATATATATATATATATATATATATATATATATATATATATATATGTAGAGAGAGAGCTTTATAGAGAGTGTATATATATACATATACATATATATGTATGGAGAGAGAGAGATGTGTAAAGACATATACATGAATACACTTTATAAATAAATGCCTGATTAAAGTAGGAACCATAGAAACAGAGTAACTCAGAGATTTAAAGCCAGACCTCATTTCCCCACTAGCTTTAACCTATTTAATCATCAGGAGAGGGGACAGGGTGCAAAAGGATGCAGAGCTGAAGTGAAACCCATGCCTACATGGGCCTCTTTCACGATTCTCTAGGCAAGCAGCCTTGTTTTGAAGAAAAACATCAGCTCAGCAGCTCTCAAACTCGAGGGGGCATGGCAGCCTCCGGGAGCACATGCTGAGCACACTGCAAGACCATGGGGTCTGGGCTGGGGATGTTAGCTTAGGACCTTAGTGGAGGTTGACAAATCCCGTTGCATCTGCAAGGATCCCCAGATGGGAAAATGGGAGAAATTATCTTGACGCTCGAGACCCAGGCTAAGACAGCCCACTCAAGCCATGATTAAATGAGCAGGGACCTGTTCTCTCTCTCCCCTGGGACCGCACTTTCCTTGCCCATTTAATCAGTGACTTCTAGGTCAGAGCTGCCACAGACCCATTTAGTTACAAGAAAATTCAATAAATAGCACCTCTCAAAAAGCACTTTCTATGCCTGCTGTAAAAAAGGAAAAAAGACTTCATGTCCCAGGATGAATTGGATCTCTAGTTAGAAACCTATGAGGTAAGGCTCCTTTCGTGTTATTTCTCTAGGGTGTCCAAGATTGCGATTTCTCTTAGAAATCCTGTAAGAAAGTTTCAGTACAAGAAAAGGAGAGCTTATGATAAGTCTAAGATAAGAGATCACAAAACACTTTTCTAATATGTGTATCTCGTTCCCAACTTGGTGTGTGTGTGTGTGTGTGTGTGGTGTGCACACATGTGCATATGCATGCTCATATGTATGTGGGCACATGTGTGTGTGGATTCACATGCACATGTGTGCATAGGCCAGAGATCGACACTGGATTTCGTACTCAGTCACTCTCCATTTTATTTAATTTTTTAAGATTTTTAAAAACTTTTATTTATTTATTTATTTATTTATTTGAGACAAAGAGAGGGAAAGAGAGAGAGGAAGAGTGAGAATGGGCAAGCGAGGGCCTCTAGCCACTGCAAACAAACTCCAGATGTGTGCACCCCCTTGTGCATCTGGCTTATATGGGACCTGGAGAATTGAACTAGGGTCCTTAGGCTTTGCAGGTATGTGCCTTAACTGCTAAGCCATCTCTCCAGCCCTCCGTTTTATTTTTTGAGACATGTCTTTGCACTGAGCCTAGAGCTCAATTAATCCAGCTAGAGTAGTCTCTTCGTCCTAAATGGGTGCAGTTCTGGGATCTGAATCAGTTCATCAGACTCTCATGGCAAGCACTTTACTCACTAAGCCATCTGCCCAGCTCTTCCCCAACTTACGGAGCTCCAGGGTAACTGCTATTTATGTGCAATTACAAATATAACATTCTTCTAAGTCTATACTGTTAAGGTACCTTTGTGCTTCAGGACTATAAAAAAAAAAATTCTTGTGGGTAGAACTTGATGTATTCCCAGTGCAGAACCTGGCTTCACTCTAGGATTAACCTTGAGGTTGCCCTGGCTCCATTTACAGCCAATCAAATTCTACCAGCCTGATAATGACTTGATTGTTAAAAGGAAAAGGATGCTCCCAGGAGATTCTAAAGTCCAGCAGTGCCGCTAACTGAGCTCCCGTAAATACTAAGCTGGTGACACCTCAGGTTGGCCAAGAGCTTCATTTCTGTATCGTATTTCTAACTGTGTATTGAACCTCAAGGAACATCTTCCATTTTTAACTGTGGTGGTTTGAATTAGGTGTCCCCCATAAACCCATGCGTTTTGATTGCTTGATCCCCAGCTGACAGTATTTTGGTAGGTGGAGCCTTGCTAGAGGTGTGACACTCAGTCTGGACCTTGGCTTGCCAGTATTAGTTCGGCTCACTCTCGTGCTGCTGTTTTCACCTGCTGTGGCACAGGTGATGTCCATCCTCTATTCATCATGAATCCTCCCCTCAAAATTGTCAGCCAAAATAAACAACTTTCCTCCCTCACATCAGCTGCTTTTGGCCTGGTGCTCTGTGCCAGCAACAAAAAGATAACTGTAACACCAACCACGTGATTGCCTTGACTCTCATGAGAAACAAAGCCTGGTTCATTATTACCTCATTGTCACAATGAGAAAATAAGATGGCACTTGAAATTCTGTTTTCCATAACTATGCCTCGACCCCTTGGTAAAGGCACCATCATCAAAGATGCTTTGCAGAGCCATAAAGAAAATGCCCATAGTTTATCCAATAATTAAGGGGCACAGTTCCCTCCCTGCAAAAGTAACTCTGACAAGTCCCACCATGACTGAGCATCTGGCTGCTGGGTACCTGGAGATCTGACAAAGAAGGCCTAAATGCCAAGGTATCTTACCTCAGAATTCCCACAGCTTCAGAACCAGCCAAGCCATGTCCCCAGCTTGACTAGAAAACTGAGGTTTTGGGGCACCATGGCCCAGGGCAGCAGCACTAGGCACCACTGCACAGGGCAGAGCCCCTGTGCTCCATAATCCCTCAAAGATCAATACTTTGCTGTGTACATCCCAGCAAAGATCTTTCTTGAATGCCTCCCCTAGTACTTTTCTTTCCTAGAAACCCTGTTGAAGGATTATCAACACTTCACCCCCCAATTGACAAGTTTACTTATTTAGTAAGCTTTGCTATTTCAGAAGTTAATTAGAGCCATCTTAAAATTTATAACCTTCCTTCTTCTCTTATCACTCACATATTGCTTCTGCTTTCCTTGAATTCAAAATAATCTGTTAATATAATTTAAAGAAAGCACTACAAAAAAGGTATCCAAACTTCTTTCTTGAAACAAACTATTCTGATAAAAGGGATCTTTTAAGAAGTTTATATGTGGGCTGGGGAGATGGCTTAGCAGTTAAGGCACTCGCCTGCAAAGTCAAAGGACCTAGGTTCAATTCCCCAGGACTCACATAAGCCAGATGCACAAGGTGGCACATGCATCTGGAGTTTGTTTGCAGTGGCTGGAGGCCCTGGCATGCCCATTCTCTCTCTCCTTCTCTCTCTTTCTCAAATAAATAAAACAAAAATAAAAATATTTTTAAAAACAAAAACAAGAAGCTTATATGTATTTCATCTTGATTAGTCCAACTGTAAATTAATTTTAAAGAACAGCTAGCTCTGAATAAACAACAGGTGCAATTGCATATAATCTACACTGTCAGAATGGCCACGTGCTTACACAAAATAGTGCAGCTAGCTTTGACAAGTCTCCCAGAAAACAGCTGGAGCAGAGGCCCGAGTGAAGAACTGGGCAAAGGGCGCTACTTCCCACCCTCTCTCTGTTATGAGCCACCATCAAGTTATCTAGTTATCTGCAAGAGAACCAAATGTTCTGTCGCACCCCAAATCATCCAGCAGCCTTATCAGAATACAGCTACATGCAGAGGACACAAGGAATGGCCCCTTGGCTTCTTATAGACGGCTAAGCACAGCTAGGATCATTCCCTGTAATAAGTTAGTAAGAATCTTCACACGAATGAATGAATGTATTTATGGTCAAATGGCCTTCTAAGTAAATTCACTCATTTTTATAAGCATAATTTAGATCTAAATTATATTAGCTCCCTTTGACCCTCCAAAACAGGACAAAAAAGGAAAACGAGATTTAGACAAAGAAATCACAGCCAAGTCTAGCATAAAAGAAACCCTCTGAAACACTGCCACCTAGTGGACACTGTTTAAAATAGACGTGCCTGGGATATTGCCATAGCCAGGCTTGTAAATTTCAAACTCTAGAAACAAAAAAGACAAGAAAATTTCACTACGTTCAAACTTTTAGCCTCTATTCAGACTTCACTAATATTTCACCTTTGCTGCAGGATCTGTTTGAACAGACAGGCAAACAACGGATTTAACTTTGTTTTAAGTTTCAACTTTCACTTAACCCATAGGAATAAAAAAGATTGGGATTTCACAACTTCTCCAGGGATCAAAGTATACAAACGATCAATGTGATTGTGTAATTGTGGTCTCAAATAATGTCTCTTTTTAGCTTCTCCTAAATTTGACATCCAAGAAGCACGTCTCCCAAGTGCACAATAGGGAAAACTTCCAGTCTGTTAGGACTCGACTCTCTTCAGATCCTTGAATATCTTTGAAAATGTTTTAGGAACTTTTATCAAACACAGGGAGGAAGGAGAGATCCCAAAGCTGGCTTCTCATGATAAACTGGACCCTCTTAGGGACAGCCATGCTGTGTAAGAGTGAATGTAAACACTTAGAAGTACTTAGAGTTTTTTGTGTTTTTTTTTTTTTTTGAGTAGTTATGGAAATTTTGCTCCAGGTAATTTAAACATTGACAACCACCACTAAGCCTGCCTTTGCAAAGCTGGCCGAATCACTGCCAGAAACAGGGCTTTGATAACATTTCAATTCAGGAGTAAATGTTATTAAATTCGTCTTAAGTTTGTTTGACTGCAACCTTTTTTCAACCTTCGAAATAATAAAAATAGATTTAAGTTCTAATTAAGGACGTTCCATAAAAAGGTCAAGTTGCTGGAGTCTGAGTTTCCCATACTGAAAACCCCACCTGTGCACTGTTATATAAATGGTGTGATGCATGTGGTACCTGTCAATCAGATGGTAGAAGCAATTTATACAGCCAGATGCTTGAAACTACTGGCACCAGCTAGTAGCTCGGGTCTCAGGTGGCTGCCTCCCTCTGTAGTACAGCAGCAGCTGTAGGGACATCTGGCTGGTTGAACAAGGATTTAACACCCGTGTGCCAGATATAATACAGGGTTCATACACTTGTTAACATATGTAATGCATTCATCTTAACATCTTAATGATACCCTTCATGTAATTCTTCTCCAACCTAGTTACAAGAATAGTGCATTCATCAGCGAGTTCCCACATAAATGCCACACATGAGTTGTTTCTAAAAAATGAATAGCCAGTTTCCTATTCCTGCAGAGAAGTCCTGCAGACTTCCCACCTGGTAAATCTCTTAGATACCCATTTCCTCCTCTCTAGCAGGGTACCACTGCCTTCCGTCAGCCTTCCATCACTCCTTACGAGAGTGGCAACAACAGCCTCCTATATTCTCCCCTGGTCTCCTGCTCTCCTCAGATTAAGGCACTGTTGATAGAATGAGTATCTGAAAATACAAGTGGAACACGTTCCTCCTCTTCTTGACATCCTCTGGAGACTGAGTGGTTTCAGGAACAAGCCCATGACTCTCACTAGGGCTTATGTCTCTCACTACCTGCATGTCTGTGTGACATAAAGACATAAAAAAGAGACAGACAGAAAGGGTGCACTAGGACCTCTAACCACTGCAAATGAACTCCCGATGCATCAACAGCTTTGTGTATCTGGCTTTACATGGGTACTAGAGAATCTAACCCAGGTCGCTAGGTTTTGCAGGCATGTACCTTAACCACTGAGCAATCAATCCAGCCCAACCCTTGTCAACCAGACCTATGTATGTTAATGAGATGATTCAAAGGAAGGAGGCTGGTTTCCAGAGGAACCTACTGCATGATTAGGAGGTTGAAGTTTTCAGCCCCACTTCCGATTTCTATGGAGAGAGAAAGATGAGAGATGGAGTTCAGTAACCAATGATTTCATCATTCAGCCCTACTAAACAAAATCTCAACAAAGCTACTGAGTAATGGGACCTGGAAAGGCTCTGAGCTGTTGAAGAGTATGGTGCTGAGAGAGTGGAGAGCTTCAAGAGCCAAGGATGCTTGATGAACTGCTCCCTATGCCCTGCCCTATGCTTCTCTTCATTTGGTTGGTTGTGGCTTATGTGGAAAAGCAGGAAGGAAAGAAGGAAGGGAGGGAGGGAGGGAGGGAGGGAGGGAGGGAGGGAGGGAGGGAGGGAGGAAGTTAGGAAGAGAGGAAGGGAAGGAGGAAGGGGGAGGGAGGGAGGGAGGGAGGGAGGGAGGGAGGGAAGAGGGAGATGGAGACATAGAGGAGAAGGAGAAGGGAAGGAAGAAAGACTGAAGAGATAGATGGCTCAGCTGTTAAGGTGCTTGCCTACAAGCCACCTGGGTTCAATTCCCCAGTACCCACGTAAAGCCAGATGCACAAAGTAGCATACGCATCTGGAATTCATTTGCAAAGGCTAAAGAGGCCCTGGCATGTCCATCCTCTCTGTCTCTCTTCTCTCTATCTCTCTCTGCTTGCAAATAAATAAATAAACATATTTAAAAGACATAAAAAGAGAGGGAGAGAAGAGGAGGGGAGGGGAGGGGATGAGAGGGAAGGGGAGAGAGAGGAAGGAAGGAAGGAAGGAAGGAAGGAAGGAAGGAAGGAAGGAAGGAAGGAAGGAAGGAAGGAAGGAAGGACGGGAGGGAGGGAGGGAGGGAGGGAGGGAGGGAGGGAGGGAGGGAGGGAGGGAGGAAGGGAGAGAGAATGAGAGGGTTTCTATGGGCTCTATGAGATGTCAAGCAAATTTTTAACCCGAGGAGAAGGGTCCTAGGAAAGACAAATTTATAGCTGGTTGACCCAAAATACACATAACACTGGTGCCATGACTGATTGTAGAACACCGAGTTGTCCAAAGAGTCAGAAATTGCTGAAGGTGAGGGAAAAAATAGAAGAACACTTGGTATCAGAAATGTTGTGAGTTTAAGAAAACAGTAGCTTTTCATTTCACCGAGTTACTATACTTCTGTATCTGCTCACCTGTCCAGCTGCCCACCTGGCCTACCTGCCCAGCTCTCTCATTCTTCCTTCCCTGTGCACATCCCCTCTCCCACGGGTGTTCACAATGCTGTGGGCTTGCTTCTGGTGGTTCTATCTGCAAGAACCCAGAGGCACATTCAAGCACACATCCATGCTCTTTAGAAGGGCAGATTAGCACTTCTCACACTGGCTCTTCCTTTCAAATCTGCAAGGCCTGAAGAGTTGTGTCAGATGTCTTAGTGATGCCACGGATCCTAGGAAGAGTCAGGGTGACTGTTCAGAACCATCCCAAAGCAAAGAATGTCAGAAGCAAGATGCTTTGCACAGACTGCTGCCTGAACCCAGGCACAATGAAAACTGTCTCTCAGCCCAGCTTCCTTAGGTAGAACTCTACAGAGACTCAGAATGGAAGAACCAGGAGCCTAGGGAAGTCAGAAGGCAGCTTCTCACTATCCCTGTGGGGGGTCAAATGGGAGAAGGGTCCAGAAGCCCAGCAAGTAGAGCGGAGAAGACAGACAGATCAGATCTCTATCTTGCCATCCCAAGGCCCTCTGTGAAAATTATGCTGAAGAGCTTGACCAAGATATGAGTTGATCTCCCCTCAGCCCAAATACCATAAGTGGGGTACAGCTTCCTTCAGGGGTGAGTGTTAAGAGGTACATCTCAGCAGCATGAATGTGCCCTGCCCGCCAAGGGGCTAAAGAATAGCACGTCCTTGTTTTTAGAAAGCAGAGTGATACAGTTCCTGGCAGGGCAATGGGCATGCTGGGAATAGAAAATTAGTTTTTATTGGTTAACCTTCATGGTTTAAATGAGGAAGCTTCTGCTACAGTTAAAGGTCCCCCTGGGCTTTCATAAAGTCACCTTATGACAGCAATATTAGTCTTCATAAAGAGCCCAATTTTAAATTGTCTTACATGAGGCTACTTGTTAAAAAAGAAAGTTGAATTGAGGAGCTCAGCAGAGACATGCTGTGTGCAAATGCTACACCTCTTCTTTCCTCTGAGATCCTTATATTGATCGTGTTTTCCACATCTACCAAGCATCACCTCCCCAGTAAAAGATGCTCTCATGCTGCCAGAAACATTTCTCACCTCTAGAAGGACAGTCACAGGAGAACAGAGGTGTCATGCCAGCCACTGTAAACAGTGAGGCCAGAAAGCAGAGGGCCCAGGCCACCCTAGAAAAAGGGCCTCTAACAGGAGAGCACCCTTGAGAGGGACCTCCAGTCCCAGCGACCATTGTGACTTTATAACATGGCTAGCTTCCAAGAGTGAGCATCTACCCACCCAGAACATCTATAGCAGGGGTAGGCACGCATGATTCATTCAGTAAATTTACCCATTAAGTTGCATTACTACATGGCCGCCACTGGGGATAGAAATGAACCTTCACATTTCCTTATCCTTACAAAGCTCACTATTTGGATGAGGCAGCCCAAACTTGGACCCACCTGCTTAGCGCTATGACAGGTGTGACAAGAAGGAGTCCTAATCCCACCAGCAGGTGAGCAGGCATGAGGAGGAGGTAGCTCCTTTCTTTGGGAAATGTCTGAGCTGAATTTTGAGACACAATCAGACTACATAGATGCACAAAGGTGAGGCAAGTGCAAGGGCGCACATGCCCACTAGGTGGTGCAATCTTCTCGAGTTCGATTGCAGTGGCTGAGGCCCTGGTGGGCCAATTCTCTCCCTCCCTCCTCTCTCTCTCTCTCTCTCTCTCTCTCAAAAAAAAAAAAAAAAAGAGAGAGAAGGAAAAAGTACTTTAAAAAAAAAAAGGATCCTGAAGTGTTAAAGACCAAGTAAAAGGACCTAGTTCATCCATTCTCCAACTCAATGAACAACACGGGGGGCTGCAAGGGGTTCAGCCTCCT
Source organism: Orientallactaga sibirica (assembly GCA_036365145.1). Lineage (NCBI taxonomy): Eukaryota > Metazoa > Chordata > Mammalia > Rodentia > Dipodidae > Orientallactaga > Orientallactaga sibirica. Next base: position 74,864 of record JAEOAD010002184.1, read on the forward strand.
ATGGGTGGCTGAGAACTGCCAGGACATATTTCTGTTTCTGATCTTGCTGTGTGCACAGTCTGAGCAGAGAGCAGGAAAGAAGAAGAGGGGAATTCATGCTCTTTAGTAAGGTAGGACCTACCGGTAAAAGTGAAGAGGGACGTGATGAGATGAACAATCAATGAGCCTGGATAGGCAGGGTTTGGGTGAGTGTTTTCGGAACACATAGGACTTGCTGTTACATGAATACAGCTCAGACTGGATCCTAACTACAGGGATCTACTGAAGGATCCTTTAAGTAGGAAAGTGACTCAGTTAGATTCACATTTCAGAAACCACTCAGCTAAGGGGAGGATTGACATGAGGCAGAAAGGCTATGGGCAGGAGGCCAGCTGCAATGACCCAGGCAAGAAGAGTCGAGCGCTGGATTTGAAGGCTTTGTAAAGAAGCAAATTCACAGCTTGAGGGTGGTAGGAGAGTTCATGGGTAAAACTCAAGACCACCTGTGGCCTTGTGGTTTGGTGGATAGAGATGAAGTCACTGTCATTCCCCATGATGGGTGGAGGATGGATCAGAGGTAGAGCTATTATGAACATGAGAAGAGCCTCAAGTTCACCACATTTTCAAATTAGAATGAGCCGTAGAGTTTAAAATTAGTAATTTTTTATTACTGCTTCTGCTGTGGTTGCCATGAAGTATACTCAAAGGGCCAAGACTGAGGACTGCACAGAGCCCCCAGAGAAGACCTCTCCTCTAAACAACCAACCTTTAGAAGGTTCTGGCAATCATTAGTTGTCTGAATATCTCTGACCCACAAATGACACTTTATAGCTTCCAAGACCACCTTTTCCATATCACACAGCCTTCATCCTATTTAACATACATAGTTACTTCATTCAATAGTGGCTGCCATGTTAGTGGCTCTCATCTGTTAGCATGCTTAGAAAAAGTCAGAGTCCACTCCTGAACCACCACATCAATCTCAAAGCCAACTCAGACAAGACAGGAAGGGGAGGGGACAGGAGGGAAAAGGAAAGAAAAAAGAAAAAATATATATTGTTTCAGGACACTTTTCCCTGCTGGTACACAAGCCACCCCTCCTTCAATCCACTCCATACAGCCATGCTCCTATCTTCTGCCTTCTTCCCTGGATCTGCCCTAAGATCCAGTACAATGCCAATAGCCTATTGTTAGGTAAAAGACAGTAGATGGTGGGGTCTGAGGAGACGGCTTAACAGGCATGCACATACAAGTAAATAATCAATTTTAAAAAGACAGGAGATGGCCTGGGCTTGTAGGGAAATTCTGTGGGTCTTCAGATTTCCCATAAGAACAGATTTTATAAATGCTAAATATTACTGGGGCTGAATTGAAGTTCTCAAAACTGTTATAGCAAAAGAGCTGAAAGCCTATTAGAAAACCACAACATGACAAACATTTTGATTTGGAAACATCCGTGCCCCCAAACTTAACTTTATGGGATATTTTCTTAGGACACACACTTGGAGATACCAAGGCAAAGAGACCATGGATAACATTTAGATTTTCCCTTTATTTTTTCTTTTGTAATTAAAAATCAAATGAGAAATTATAGCTACATAACAACAACTCCAATTGCAGGCACAACCTGTTTAAATTTTTATTAACCCTCATTTACTTTAGTTTAAAATTGGATAAAGGCTTCTTTTTTATTTTTATTTTTATTATTTGAATGAATGAAAGAGAGAAAGTGGCAGAGAGAGAATGAGTATGCCATGGCCTCAGCCATTGCAAATGAACTCCAGATGTATGTGCCACTTTGTGCATCTGGAATACATGGGTACTGGGGAATCGAACCTGGGTCCTTGGGCTTTGCAGGCAAGCACCTTAATCACTAAGCAATCTCTCCAGCACTAGAGAAAGGCTTCTTATGATTCCAAGGAATCAGCTTTCTCTATGAGGAAAATACAATTACTTAATCCGATGAATATTTGGGTTTTAAATTAATCTCAATTTCTCTCTCCTTGAAAATAAATAAAAATATTTAAATTCATGTTTTTGAACTCACAAAACCCAGCCACAACTGCAAGTGACACTCTAGATTACAGATACATAGGCCTAAATTGAACTGTGAAAGTCCCTGCAACAGGTGACTGATATTAAATCTACTTTCCAACATCTTTCTCACTTACTCTATCTACCTATGTAATTTCTAAAATAAGTTAATCTTTAAAAAATAAAATCTTGACCACCAAAACTTTCATAGACTTGATATAATTTAAATTGACTCTTGTTCAGTTAGTAAGTCCACTTTCCTAACTACTCAAGGCTGGTGAATGTTGCAGAGACTGATGGTGGTACCCCTGCACCCATCCTCTCCTTATCCCTGTCAGTTCTAGGCAGTCTCTTTCCTCAAGCTTTATAGGTGAACGGCCATGCAGGTGGAGACCAGGACTACATTGTTGTACCTCCCTTGCAGCTAGGTTTGTCTCCTGAGGAACTGCCAACCAACAAGCTTCCATTAGTCCTGAGGTGACACTTCCATGTACTGCCTCACTTTTTTCTTTCATCCTTTCCCTGGCTAGAAATGACAAGAAAAAATAAGTCACCCTGGATACAGAGATGGAAGGGACACTTTGAGAAACGAGAAGCATCCAAACCAGGCCCAATGGCTAATCTCAGGATTATGATGTGAGACTGGAAAAACTTATTAATCACTGAATTTATGAGGTTCTCCCAGATTAGACTACAGCATATAACAGTGACTAGTTCACCATAAATCAAAGCATTGGAAATGTTGGGTACCCTAATCTTACTATCAGGAGGTAGTGTGCATGTGCATGAGGAATTAATTCTAAAGGAAATGAGGCCAAGCATGCACAGATTCCTTGGGGAATTGAAAAGAACTGGAGATAAGAATGAATACTTTTCAATAATAATGATTCCTAGCTTATTCCAATTGTCCAGTAGGTCATTAGAGGATCAGAAACTCACACTTCAGAATCTGCCCAGAAGATAACTTACTAGTAGGCATTGCCACTATTGGTTTTTCCTATTCTGCAATGGAATTACAGAATTTTATATAATTGTACTTTCATTAGGAGTTAGAGTCAGATTTTCAGTACACAGAATAGGCTAGGATGTACAAAGTGAACAGAATGTGGAGAAGCAAACATGCCCGAGGGAAATGGGAGTGAAGCGAAGCGAGAAGACCAGCTGATGTGATGTAACACACTAGATGTATCACCTGGATTGTCATGGCACCAAAGCATCGTTGTCCCCGTCGTTAGCGTTCATGATTACTGAGCACAGCGCTGACAATGTGCCAGGGCAGTAAGAACCCTGTTCACACTTTCTTGAATGGCTTTATGATTTGGTGATGCCTATTTCAAGCGAGAATATTAGCTTAGAGTTCATTAATTCCTCACTCATTTGGCATTTTTCTCATGCATTCCTAAGAATAAATTGGGTGATATAATTAAATATATTTAAAGCCGGGCATGGTGGCACACACCTTTAATCCCAGCACTCAGGAGGCAGAGATAGGAGGATCACTGTGAGTTCAAGGCTACCCTGAGACTACAGAGTGAATTCCAGGTCAGCCTAGGCTACAGCAAGACCCTACCTCAAAAAAACAAAATAAATAAATAAATACATTTAAATATGTGAACTAACCTTGTACTAATGAAGCTTGCAGCTTTGCACTTTGTCCCAAAGTCTGTAGAAATTTGTGTGGGAGGGAGGGGGGCGTGTATATGCGTGTGTGTAAGTATTCATATGTGTGTACATAAATGTGAAGGCCAGAAACTGACACTGGGTGTCTTCCTTGGTCTCTCTACATTTTATTTCTTTAAGACAAATTCAGGCACCAAATTTGGACCTCACTGATCCAGCTAGACTAGCTCGCCAGCAAGCCCTAGTGAGTCTGCTGTCTCCACGTCCCCAGTGCTGGGATGATAGCAAGTGCCACTATGCTTGCTAGGGATCTGAATTTAGGTCCTCCTTCATACTTGCACTGACACAGTAAACATTTTACCCACGGAACCATTTATCCAGCCCCTCGACATTTCGTGTGGCTCGTCTTTATGAGGTAATATTTTATTTTGTGTGCAGTGCTGGGGATCAAACTCAGGGCTTTGTGCAAGCTAGGGAAGCACTCTACCAAAAATGTTAATGTTCCTAAGCATTCATATGTATGTACGTAGATACTAAATAAAATCATCTCTGTATATTATGCAATTTAAAAGATCCACAATCAAGCCGGGCATGGTGGTGCATGCCTTTAATCCCAGCACTTGGGAGGCTGAAGTAGGAGAATTGCTGTGAGTTCAAAGTCACCCTGAGATTATATAGTGGATTCCAGGTCTGCCTGGGCTAGAGCAAGACTCCACCTCAAAACAACAACAACAACAACAACAACAACAAAATCTACAATCAGCCAGGCATGGTGACGCACAGCTTTAATCCCAGCACTCAGGAGGCAGAAGTAGGAGGACTGCCGTGAGTTCAAGGCCAGTCTGGGACTACAGAGTGAATTCTAGGTCAGCCTGGTCTAGAGTGAGATCCTACCTCAGAAAAAAAAAATATATATATACTCACACTTAACTTTTAAAAGCTGCTATCAAAGCCAAGGACACAGGTAAGTCCCCATGCTTCCTCCCTACCTCCTTGGGGGTTGTCTTGAATGCATGGGGGCGCTCCTTTGAGAGAGCGAGGTGATTTATATTTGAGCTCTCTCCTTGCTATCACTCTTTCAAATACCTTCGCTGATAAGTTTTAGAGTTTTTCTGCAAAGGAGGCCCGAATGTGAAATCTACAATTTGGCAGAGTGAAGTACAGAAGTCACAGGCCCAAAGACTCACAGTGTACACTTGATCCACGACAGATGTCTCTCCACCGAGACCAGCCAGGTGGTCTGAGAGCAAGTGTGCACCCTGCCACACAAGGTAGCCTGGATAAGGCCTGACCACACTCCTCCCCCACCCAGCCAGCTGGCAGAGCCCAGGAGGCTGCCAAAACTGAAAACAGCAGATGCTGTATTTGTACTAATGTTTTCTTTTTTCTTTTCTTTACTTTACTTTATTTATTTTTTTTATTTATTTATTTATTTATTGTTTTGGAGGTAGGGTCTCACTCTAGCTTGATCTGAAATTCACTATGTAGTCTCAGGGTGGCCTCAAACTCACAGTGATCCTCCTACCTCTGCCTCCCAAGTGCTGGGATTAAAGGCATGCGCCACCATGTCCAGCTTTCTTTTTTTCTTTCTTAATTGTTTTCTTAATTTGAGAGAGAGAGAGAGAGAAAGAGAGAGAGAGAGTAATGGGCACACCAGGACCTCGAGCCACTGCAAAGGAACTCCAGATACCATGTGACACCATGTGCATCTGGCTTATGCGGGTTCTAGGAAATTGAACCTGGGTCCTTAGGCTTCACAGGCAAATGCCTTAACTAAGCCATCTCTCCAGCCCCAGATGTTTTCTTTATTGTCATAGACTTTTTTTGTTTGTTTGTTTGTTTGTTTGTTTGTTTGTTTGTTTGTTTGTTTGTTTTGTTTTTCAAGGTAGGGTCTCAATCTGGTCCAGGCTGACCTGGAATTCACTATGTAGTCTCAGAGTGGCCTCGAACTCACGGCGATCCTCCTTCCTCTGCCTCCCAAGTGCTGGGATTAAAGGCGTGCACCACCACGCCCGGCTGTCATAGACTTTTAGGACAGACTTTATAAACTGTGGTTGGTAAAGTTGAATCAGTAAGAGGCTTTCAGATATCTGTACTAACGGAAAGGGAAAAGCCAAGAAAACCCAGCCACAAACAAAAAGGGGAAAAAAACAGCACTACATGTCTTACCACAGCTGGCTGGGTAAACACCACTTTTTGCACACATATAATGTGATATTGTGTTTATGTCTGGTACTTGTTACCACCGGACGGGCTAAGTTCTCAATAATGATTGCACACACACATGTAATTTTGTTTTATGTGTCCACTCAATATCTATGTTGGAAGTAGAACTAAAATATAAACCTACTTATAGAATGTCTAATACATCCATCCTATTTTTAGTATTGCCAAGAGTAACTAGAAATCTGATTACTTTGGCAAACTGCACAAAATGTCACATCAACAATAACCTTCATCAAAGGATAGCTTGTTTGCCAAACCATTAATCTGACTAGATTAAGAGAAGAGCAAATCTTTGGGGAGAGAAAAAGGTATGGCAAAGTGTTCAAATTGGTAGTTGCACTATATGATTATTGGTTAACTGTAATGATAAGGCTTTGTTAACACTCATCTTCCTAAAGATTAGGCCTGGCATCTTCTACCTCCAGTATACATTGGAATATTATTATCATTTTATATTATAACAATATATATTAGGTTATTGTGACAAAGAATCCTATCATTACAGAAATAAAGGTGAAGGAAATAGTGACCATAACCTGGAACTTTAGGGCATAATTTCTAAGTCAAGAAGACTGAGGGCTGGAGAGATGGCTTAGTGGTTAAGGCACTTGCCTGAGAAGCCTAAAGACTCATGTTCAACTCTCCAGGTCTTATGTAAGCCAGATGCACAGTTACACAAGCATACAAGATCGCACATGCGCACAAAGAAGAGCATGCATCTGGAGTTTAGTTGCAAAAGCTGGAGGCCCTGGTGCCAATTCTCTCTCACACACATGTACACATTAAAAATTAAAATTAAATTTAAAAAAGAAATTTGAACTACCAAGGGTTATCCATCTACTAACCACAGCCACGTTTGTTTTCTTTCCAAATGGAAAAGAGAGAAACATCATACTTGCACAAAAGTCTCTGGATGGAGGTCATAGTCAACCACTACCAACTTCAAAAGAATGCTTTTAATCTCTTTAAAATATTCTCTTCTGATCTTTTACAGATAATTAAAACAAAAAGATAAGCGGCAATAGCACTTAGTGAGCTTTAATATTCAGTAATTTTAGAGTTTTCAAGCAGCCTTGACTTAGTATGCTCAACATGGACCTACCTTTTGCACAGCTCCTCGAAAGGCCTGCTTAATTCTTCTACATGAATCAGGTATTACTTTCGTGTCTTCACTCTGCATGGATGTGTCTTGCAAATCTGCATTTTCATGGAGTCTCAGAATTTTATAAATGCAGTGGGTGCTATCTTCTGATATTCTATTAGGATCCATCTGAGAGAGGGGAAAGGATATGAGAATGATTACTATCAATTATTCTATTTTAATAAAGTATTACTTGAGAATAAAAGATTGATTCTTATGAGTGTTATCTTAATGTACTGCATGATTAATAGTTAATAAAACATTGCCCTCCTGTTGATGAAAACACTGACTTCTAATTTATTTTGATGAGTAGCACCCAGTCATCCACAACACAGGACATACTTCTGCCATGGATTTTTACACCAGAAATGCTTACATGTGACACACAGCAGACTTCTCAAAGATGTCTGACAGCATGGAAATCTTCACAGAAGGGAAGCCCATCAAAGAAAGCACATGTGATCCATGCAGGAGAGAATCACTTTTGTCTTCAAAACATATGTACACCAGGTATATGCATTCACACCTATAGGCTCAGCATTTGCTTGAGGATAGCCTGAGCTACGTAGTGAGTTCCAGACCAGCCTGCACTATAGGATGAGACCCTGTCTCAAAAAACAAAACTGAAAAACAAAAAGTATACAATGCAGCATGACAGACAGGACAATGAAGCCCACTTGCAGAATCAGCAGGAAGCCTACATAAATCAGACAAAATTAACATTACCTCTAGCCACCATGTCTATCTACCTTTTTCCTTCATAAATGAACATGTTAGTCAGCAAAAGAAGGGGACGAGAAATCCATTTCCTGGCTCCAAGTTAGTTTAACATCTCATCAGTACTTCTCAAAATGGCTGCTATCTCTATCAAAAAGTCTTTGGGAAAATGTATGGGTGACATCTGTTAGCACATCAGTGTGGGGACAGCTGCACAAGCAGGCCAGAGGAATATGCTAGAAAGGCTACAATTCTTGTAATGGATTGTCTTACCCAACATAGCACCACAGAGTTAGTAGCTGACCACCAGGTTAAAAGCAGTGTCCAAGCTGGGCATGATGGTGCATGCTTTTAATCCCAGTACTTAGAAGGCAGAGATAGGAGGATCACAGTGAGTTTGAAGCCAGGCTGGGACTACAGAGTGAATTCCACATCAACCTGGGCTAGAGCGAGACACTACCTCTGGAAAAAAAAAGTGTCCAACCGAGCATCTCTCTAAGCACTGCTTCATAGACTGCAAGCTCCTCCCCATATTACAACAGGTTTAACTGCTAAGGAAAAGGGAGCGTGATTAGTAACCTGTCTTTTAAATGATAGTTTAACTTGTTCGGTTTCTTTAAAAATGTAAGACATTTCAAGTGCATTTGCTTATCAGTAGATACAAACTAAACAAAAAAAATTTCAAAGGGACAATAACCTAGTTTTACAATAAGCAAAGCTCAGTCAGAACTAATACCAGGTCTTTCTTTCCATGAGTCAATCAGATGTTTGAAATAATCAGAAAAAAAAAAATGCATCTTTAGTAACCAACCTGGGAAATAAACTTGAAAGTAGCCAGTCTGTATTTGTAGCTCTCAAAACAAAATGACAGCCACTTAACAAATGTGCACCCAGTGATACTAACTTAATAGGTTAAGCTTGAGTCCCCTGACAAGTTCAGAGCCACATCACAAGAGCAGCAAGCCCTCACACCACCAGTATTCAATGTGCAACTAAACACCAGCATGGCTCGCAAGGGACAGTAATGCAGAATGTAGGATCCTCTCTGGCACACTGCCAGGGAAGCTGCCTTTTAACTGATCCCAGGTGATCTTTTACATATTAAACATTGAGAAGTAATGCTTTAATAAAACATAAAATATACAAATATATAGATATTGTGTTAATGAAATAATTCCAAATTTCCATAGCCACCAACTATTTTAAAAATTTCACAAGCATCACTAATTTGTACAAAAATACTAAAAGTTAATGGCTTGGTACAAATAGAATACAAATGTTTGTCTCTTCTCAAAAAAAAAAAAAAAATCCATGTCCATCCCTCCCTACCCCACTGCCAGCCAGGTTCATCAACAACCCTAAGGCGGGGTCTTATCGTGAAATCTTTACTCAAGTACTTCAAAAATGAGGTTGAGATCCATTGCTCAGAGCTCAAGTGTGTGAAAAGCTTCAAAGGTTTTCCAAAGACAGCACAACAGCATGGCAAAATTAACTTTGAAATGCTCACTTATTTTGTCTCCTTTAGATCTATTTTGAACCTATAACCCAATGTCTTTTCTCATTCCAGTGCCCAGATGACAAGAAAGGAACACAGGTTTTGGAGAATGAAGTGCAAACACGCAGGTAAATGAGAGCCTGACTCCCTGCTGAAGAAACAGCAGGACAGGGAGCAGGGTTAGTGCTGAAGGTTCTCAAAGGCTAACTGAGCGAGCGACTGCATGAATAGAGCTCCTACCAGAGCGCGCGGTGTGCATGTGTGTGTGAGCGTGCGTGTGTGTGTATGTGTACATACATACATATATATGTGCATACAAAGTCTAGATTAAGGATCTGCGTAGCTGACAAATTGTACCATTTTGGCTACTAATTAGGTAATTTGTATAATAATAAACTAAAAATGGACATATATGTGTAGGGTTGCAAATCAATTAAGAATTGTTTTGGTTTAACAAAACATGCCCGGTATCCTGTTCGTAGGTGCTAAGGGAAAAGGTGAACAAAACAAGTAGCCACTGCTATCTTCAGGGAAGTTATAGCAACCGCACAACCCAAAATTCCACAAAATGTCACAGCAAACTAAGTCACAGATGAATTCATTGTACCACATGTTCTGGAATCACTAGATTTTAAAGGGACTGTTAATGTTGCTGGGCAAGCATCTGCCTATCATGTTTGAGGCCCTGAGTTCCTGTCACACAGGCACACACACAAATACAAATGCTCCTATCAGATGCGTTGTGACTACACAATAAACTTTTTTTTTTTTTGTAAACTTCCTAGAAACAGAACCATCTGTAGGGTTAAAAGAGGCAGGATGCTTGACATTTACGTGGCTTCCTTATCTGCTTTTTCAAACAAGCAGCCTGCACACCTCGGCATCAGATTTGCAGTGGTAACTGCTGGCCTAGCTAAAAAGCAGCCATCGAGGTTGGCATGTGGGCACTGGGAAAGTGAGGGAGGAGTTAAAGAGTGAAAGAACTCCAGCTTTCTGAAAAGCTTATCTTAGAGTATGGTTATGCAAAAGACACACACACAATTTTACAAGCAATGCTTTTAGAAAGGCTTTTTTCCTTTGAAAACCAAAATATGAATACTATGTAGTAAATATATAGCCCAAGCCACATGCTATTTTCCCTTTGGCAGGGCTGGTGGGAGAATGCCAATCTCCACTGGATCTAGTTCATATATTAAAATAAAATAAAACAAAATTGTAGACACAAGCAATCTGAAACACTTGGGAGGCCCATTCACTGTTAAATAGCAAGTCATTTTGGTTTTGTTTCTGTTTTTTTATAAGCCACCATTCCCTCCTTATCTCTTTCTTATTTAAAAAAAAAAAAAGTATCTATTTATTTATGAGAAAGAGAGAATGGGCACACCAGGGCCTCCAGCCACTGCAGATGAACTCCAGACGCATGCACCACCTTGTGCATCTGGCTTACATGGTTCCTGGGGAATCCAGCCGAGGTCCTTTGTCTTTGCAGGCAAGCGCCTTAAACCCTTAACCGCTAAGCCATCTCTCCAGCCCTCTTTTTTTTAAACTGTAAACATGTTCTCTGATACTAAATAACCTCATTCTCGGGGTTGGGGATTTAGCTCAGTGGATGAGCACTTGCCTAGAAAGCACAAGGGTACAATCCTCAGCATAGAAAAGAAAAAAAAAGATCACAAAAAGACCAAAAAAAAAAAAAATACAAGGGAACTAAACAACCGCATTCTCATTCAAACACATTTACGAATCCCAAGTACTTAATTTACAACTTTCAAAACATTCCTATTTGTAACTTGGCTATGAACTATGTAACAAGGCCTTCAAAATATATAAAGGTGTTATCTGTTTCACATCCAATCACACCTTTATATACTTTGAAGGCCTTCTTTCATAGTTAAACTCATAGCCCACAACTCCATGGTGAATACCAACAGTTCTACTGAGAAGGGCCCTCAGTGGAGTGGGGGCAGGGAGGAGGGTAATGATGGTACCAAGGCATGATACGTCCATACAAATTTTCTACTTCATAATAATAAGAAAGATATAGATGTGGAGAATTGAATGCCCATGGATCTATAAGGCAGCCTGAACAGTTAAGGATGCAGTGCCAATGATCTTGTCTCATCTATAAGCTACTGCTTCCCTACCTCCACACACATTCTCTCCATCAATTATTTTGAAACAAACTCCAAACATCACAGCATTCCATTTGTAAGGATTTCAGAATGTATCTCTGAATGATTAGGACTCCTTTATGTATCAAATGTAGGTACCATATTCAGTGAAATGGCATCAGACATAGTAGTGTGTTCAAACAGACATATTACTCCCCGGTGAGCTGAAGAGGACCTAAAAACGCAGTGCAGAGCTGGGTTCACAAGAGTCAGTATTTTGCATGTCTTAAAGAAACCAGCTCTTCGTGGTGACTGGAAGCTGAGGATATAGTTCAGATGGCTAGCATTTCACCTGAGTGCAACCCCCAGCACCACATAAACCAGGCATGGTGGGCCACGTCTGTATTTCCAGTGCTTTGACCAGATAGTAAGTTCTAAGTTGGCAGTTAGCCTGGGCTACATGAGATCCTGTGGAAGAAGGAAAGAGGGAGAGGGGAAGGAAAGAAAGAAAAAACAAAGAAATTGTACCCAGAAATGTCTGATGACATTAAATTCTCTGAATGAAACACTAGCTAATCACATAAGTTTGCACTAGGAAAAGGTTGTGAGCATGTCTCTATTATTGCTGTGCCACCAAGACTACTGTATGATGGTAGGTGGCCATTAGAACCACAGACCTCTCAGCTTGTCCCGCCACAGAATTCCTTTAGGAAAGCTGAGCAATTGTAACAAGAGCCCAGCTTGTCATTCCCTATATAGCCATGTCAATTTCCATGGTTCTTGGCAAGCTAAGCTTTCAGAGTCCCTGGAACTTGTTCATTCCCTACTGTTCTTTCTATGCTCAACAGTCACTACACTAAGGCAGCTAGGAAAAATGTCTCATGTCTCTACGGTTTTAGAAAAGAGAAAATGTAGGGAACTACTGCATCTTCAGGCCTGAGAGCTGCTCTGCTGGAGGCGACCTGTGTCACCTGGCCCCATGCACATGGACAGGGGAGACTGCGCGTTGAACACAGCATTCTTAAGTTGTATCCCATACATACTTAATAATGCCATGCAAAATGCTGGGTCTCAATATACAAGCATTATATGGGGATTCTTAATAAAATGCTGTAGGGTGATGATGGGTCAATTATTCATCTTTGACTGCCTTGTCCTTCAATGAGAGAAAAATACTCACTTTCATGTGAGTAAAGATAATGTTTATTAACAGACAAATACAAATGTTCAGACGAACTGCTCATGACGTTTCTATTTTTGTTTTAGTAGATAACCACTAAATGCAAACTACTGGATCTGGAAGCCCGACCAGAAGCCCATGATTAAAAGAACAGTTCAGAACATTGGCACATGTCAAAAACCCATTTAATCCAGGCAATGACATACTTTAATGCACCCAGTTTGGTTTAGTAATCACCTTTGAATTTGAAAGCCAATTTAGTCCAAACCCAACTTTCTTTTCCCATAAAAAAATGCACAGTCAGCCCCCCACTTCCTCTGAGAAAGAGTTCATAGCACCAGGCAAGAATATTTGAATGAATCCAACCAACTGCTCTGCAATTTCCAAGAAGACACAAGAACATAAACCACCAGAAGCATACTATTACACATTTACCCCTTCCTCTCTACTGTCTCCCAGCGGTGCTCGGCTGTCCTAATCTCTTCAAAGGTTCCTTGCTGGCTAGATTGTATGTAGCCAGCCTGAGCCATCACACACACACACACACACACACACACACACACACACACACACACACACACTTCCTTCCTCCACCCACCTCACTGGCTGAAACTAGGTTGGGGTGCAGTTCCACTCCCTCTTCCTTCACCACTTGGAGGTGAGCCCCAGGAGCTACAGCAACAAAGTCAGTACATTTCTCTTAGCACCGTCATTCTACCCATCTAGAGACTTGTGCGTGGCCCCCCAAATCCGCGCCCACCCGCCCTGTGGCCCCAGCATCCTTCCACTGATTAGAACGCAAGGTGTGGATGTTGCTTGTGTAAAGGCGCTCATATGTGCATTTCTAAGCGAAGTGGAGTTGGTTCTTGACTCCCAAGGAGTCATGCAGGGGAGTAGAAAGTGTGTGAGCACTTCCAGAAGCAGCCAATCCTGTGGCCGGGGGAAATTCAAAGCCCGAGACAGGAGGGCCGCCTTGCGCGCCAGGGCGCCCACGCGTGTGCGGGCAGAAGGCGCGGGCGAGGTGGCCTGCGGCAACTCGCGCCGCATGGTCCCTTGCTCCCAGGGTCACGTTCCCCCACCTGAAGAGGCAAGAGCTGCGGGGCCACCATGCGGCCGGACTCAGTTTCCCCCGTGGACGACCCGGCGCGCGCCCTGGGCCCGGCGGCCCCTCACCTGCGCTCGGAAGTACAGGAACAGGGCGACGCTGCAGACGAGCTGGCCCAGCCCCAGCCCCAGGAGGGCCACGAACGTGGAGCGGGAGGCTGCGGGGGCCGGCGCGGCGGCGGGCGAGGGCGCGGGCGCGGGCGGCGAGACGTGCAGCGGGCCCTCGTGCGGGCCGCCGCCGTTGCCCATCTCCTCCGAGCCACGCAGGTACTTGCTGTAGTCTCGGCTGGCCCGGCGCATGGCGCGGCGCGGCGCCCGCTCCAGCTCCAGCTGTGCGCTCCGCTCCTCGCTCGCTTCCCCCGCTGCCCGCAGCCCCAGCAGGCGAGAGACCTCGACGCGGAGCGGTCACCCAGGGCCTGGCAGGCGAGAGGGCAGGGCGCACCCCTGACTCCCCAACTCTTATAAAGCTCATGGAGTGGGCTGGCCTCGGGGACCAATCAGCCCTAGGAGGATGCCTCTTCCACTCCCACTTCTGCCCCCTTCCTTCCTCCCTTCCTTTCGCCGTCCCTCTCTTTCTTACTCTCACCAAAGGGCTTCCTCCCTCCCCTTGTGGGCCCTTGGAAGAGGAGGCTGCGGCTAGGACTAGAGGATCCTGACTCCATCATTCCGTTGCCTTACTCGTTCTCGTGACCTTTCTGGAGGTCCAAGAGATAGGCCAACCGGGAAGATGCACTTGAGTTGCTGGATAAAGGACAGGGGGTCGCATCAGGGACATTCCTCAGCGCACTTCACGTCTCCAGAGGATTTAGAAGATTAGGTTTAGGGAACTCTGCGGCCCCCTTCAGCGGGGAGCACCCTCAAGGGTTGGGGCTGATCTCTGCCATGATTCCAAGCATAGCATCCTGGGTACTTAGGAAGACCTGGAGAAAATCCTTAACATCCTTCCCAAATGCCTCTTAAAGCATCTTCAAAGTGACTTTTGAATGATGCTGCAGGGAAGACTCCTACAGACTCCTGCGAGGGGAGAGAGGGAAGGAGGAGGGAAAAAGGTAAAGGAGTGCCAGCCAAATTAGGCAACCCCGCGGGGCTCCCCCTACAGTCAGGAAAGGGAGCGCTCACATGGAGATGAGATGATTAATTAAAGGTCATTTCTTGGCCAAAAAAGTTAAAGCTTTTTAAATGTCTGTATTCAGAATTGTACCCGCAAATTTTAGTACACCTTTAAGCGAAAGAAGTGTCTGCCAATTTATTTTTTATTTATTCTTATTAAGTAGAAACTTTGTATGGACACATCACATGTTGGTACTCTCATTTCCCTCCTCCTTGCCTCCATTCCACTAAGGGCCTTCCGCAGTGGGATTGCTGGTATTCCCCATGGGTTTGTGGGCTATGAGTTGTAAGAGCAGCAGTCAGTCATTGGGTGGGGTACAATGCCTCTGGATATTCCCTCCCAACCTGTGCGTCTTACAATCTTTCTGCCCAATCTTTGGCAAAATTCCCTGGACTTTGGTGGGTGTGTTTTAAGTCTACTTTAGTGTTGAGCTCTCAGCAGGTTCTGGATTTCTGCTTTGGTATGGTTTGAATATCCTCAGTGTCTGTCTCCTTCCACTGGCACAGGTTGTCAGGATGGCCTTAAGCTCATCTCACCAGTTCCTCTGTGGTTTCACCTTGTCTTGTTAATAGATTTTGGCTCTCCTTGGTTCTTGCTGCTTTCTGAAAAGGAAAAAAAAAATCTCCAAGAAAGATTGAGATCAGCATAGGTTATAGGGGATAAATATTCTTAATTTAGAGAGATTTTGAAGGATGTAGCCCCTATTTTGGCCAAAAACTGTGAAAGCTTGTCATTAGAGATGATAATCTTGGTCTCCATAGGATTCTGATTTGGTTCCTACTTTCCAGCTACAGGCTCTTTTCCACTGAGTAGGTCTCTTAATCAATCAGAAAGCCACTGGTTACCCTTCAATAGTACCACCATTGCACAGGTGTGCATATCTTGTCAGGCTGGTTGCTTTTGAATAGCAGTGTTTCCTGATTGCTCACAACATTGTTGGCCACTTTCCTGCAGAAGCTCGTGTAGCACTTTCCAGCAATATACAGGCTAACCATCTGAGAACTGGCTTCCTTCCAGATCTCTCAGTGTTCTTTGTCAGCAGCATATGGTGTCTTCAGCAATAGGGTCTTAACTTTTACCTCAGGTGAGTAGTCAAGTGCTTTAACAGAAGCCTGTCTTGGTTTGGGGACCTTGTAAGTCTCTCTGATCAACAGCTCAGTGTGGGTAGCAACTGATTCCTGGTACAAGGAGTTACAGGCCACAGCCAAATGTTTCAAGGTTAGGCTTCATCCCACCTTCTCCAGGGCCCTTCTTACCAAATACTTACCCCATACTTCTGTTGAGGGTTATATCTTTTAGTCTACTATGCAGGAGAAAGGTTTCTATGCTACTAATTCATTTGGGTTTTGTTTTGTGTGTATCTCCCCGCAACCTCCCACTTCCCTCCCCCAAACCTTTCTAACACTATTGTCTGTCCTTTGAGTTGCCTGTCAGGTATGCCTAAAACTCAAGCTGTTCCAGGTTAGGAATCACAAATGAGGCAGAACATGTGGCTTTTGTCTTTCTGTGTTTGTGTGAGTTCACTGAGTATGATCTGTTCCAAGTTCATCCATTTTCCTAAAAATTTCATTATATCATTTTTCCTCACTGCAGAGTAGAATTCCGTTGTGTAAATGTACCACATCTTCATTATTCAGTTGTCTAATGATGGGCACTTGGGTTGATTCCAGTTCTTAGCTGCTTTTGAATTGATCAGCTATAAACATGGTTAAGCAAATATCTCTTCAGTAAAGTGTGCATCTGGCTTACATGGGTCTTGGGAAATTGAACCTGGGTCCTTTGGCTTTGCAGGCAAAAGCCTTAGATGCAAGCCGGGTATGGTGGCACACACCTTTAATCCCAGCACTCGGGAGGCAGAGGTAGGAGGATCGCTGAGAGTTCGAGGCCACCCTGAGACTACATAGTTAATTACAGGTCAGCCTGGACCAGAGTGAGACCCTACCTTGCAAAACCAAAAAAAAAAAAAAAAAAATAGCCTTAGATGCTAAGACAGAGAGAGGGAGAAAGAGACACAGAGAGAATGAGCACCGCCAGGGCCTTTCAGCTACTGTGGATGAACTCCAGATATATGTGCCCCGTTGTGTTCACGTGCGACATTGCATACTTGTGTCACTTTTGCGTCTGGCTATACGTGGGACCTGGAGATTTGAACAAGCATTCTTAGGCTTTGCACCCAAGTGCCGTATATGCTAAACCATCTCTCTAGCCTGGATTATTTGATTTTTTTTAATTGCTTAGTTTGTGGAGTTCTTTGTAGATTCTTGATATTAGACCTCTGTGGTATAGCTGATGAAGATTTTCTCTCAATCTTTAGGTAGTTTATTGGCTCTGTTTATGGTATGTCTGTCTGTCTGTACAAAAGCTTTTTTGCTTCATGAGACCCCACTGGTTGAGCGATTATTTAATTTCCAGGGCTACTGAAGTATTGTTCAGGAAGTCTTTCCCCACTCATATTGTAGAGAGTTCCCTCTATTTTTTCTTCCAGTAGTTGAAGAATTTCAGGTTTATATTGAAGTCTTTATTCCATTTGAGAGTTGATTTTTGTGCATGGTGTGTCTAGTTTCATTTTTCTACATGTGTTTATCCAATTTGTCCAGCACCATTTGTTGAAGATGCTGTCTTTTCTCCAGTTTACATTGTTTGCTTCTTTGTCAAAGATAAAGTAGTTGTAGTCATTGAACTAAAGGCTCTGGGTCTTCAAGTCTGTTCCAGTGGTTCCAGTACCATGCTGGTTTTTTTACTAAGGATTTCTAGTGTAGGTTTAGATTGGGTATCATGATACCTCCAGGGGAGATTTTCTTTTTTTTTTTTTTTCTGAGGATATTTTTGGAAATCTGAGGCCTGCTATCATGCCATATGAATTTTGAGATTTTTTTGTACCTCTGTCAAGAATGATGCTTGGATTTTTATTGGTATTGCATTAAATCTGTATATTGCTTTTGGTAGAATTGCCATCTTCACAATATTAATTCTACTTATCCAGGAGTATGTGTTATCTTTACATCTTCTCATATCCTCTTCAATTTCTTTGAGTGTTTTTTAAAAAGATTTTATTTATTTATGTATGTATTTATTTATTTATTTATTTATTTATTTATTTGAGACAGAGAGAGGGAGAGAGAGAGGGAGAGTGAGAATGGGCGCTCCAGGGCCTCCAGCCACTGCAAACTAACTCCAGACGCATGTGCCACCATGTGCATCTGGTTTGTGTGGGACCTGGAGAATCAAACCAGGGTCCTTAGGCTTTGAAGGCATGAGCCTTAACTGCTAAGCCATCTCTACAGCCCTTTCTTGAGTGTTTTTTATGTTTTCATTATAAAGATCTTCCACATCCTTGGTTACTGTTATTCCAAGGTATTTAATTTTTTTTTTTTTGTTGCTATTGAAAATGGGACAGCCTCGCTGATTACTTTCTCTGTATATTTGTCCTTTACATATACAAAAGTTACTGACTTTTGTGTGTTGATTTTGTATCCTGCCACTTTGCTGAACCTTTTAATCACCTTTAGAAGTTTTATGATGGAGTCTTTTGGGTCAGTCATATACAGGATCACTTCTGCAAATAGGGCTAGTTTAACTTCATCCTATCCAATTTGTATCCCTTTTATATCTTTCTCCTGTCTTATTGCTTGGGCTAGGTCTTCTAGAACTTTGTTAAAGAGCAGTGGTGAGAGTGGACACTCCTGTCTTGTTCTCAATCTTAATGGGAACTGAACTCCTTGAGTCTTTCCCATTAAGTATGATTTGGGTTTTAGGTGCTCTGTATATAGCCTTTCTTATGTTGAGATATAAACCCTCCATGAAGTGATGTTGTATTTTGTCAAAGGCCTTCTCTGCATCTGTTGAAATAATCATGTGGTTCTTGTGTTTAAGTTTATATATGTGGTGTATTATGTTAATTGAATTCCATATGTTGAACCATGCTTGCATCCCTTGGATGAAGCCTGCTTCATCAAGGTATATGATGCTTTTAATGAGTTGTTGAGATCAGTTTGTGAGGCTTTTGTTAAGGATTTTGCATCTAAGTTCATCAGGGATATGTGTATAGTTTTCTTTTCTTGTATTTCTGTCTGGTTTTGGTATTAGGGTGATGCTAGCTTCATAGAAGGAGTTGGGCAATAGTCCTTTTTCTCTGATTTTGTGAACCAGGTTGAGAAAAAGTGGTTTCAGTTCTTATATGAAGTTTTGGTAAATTCAGCTGAGAAACCATCCTGTCCTGGATTTTGCCTTTTGGAGAGGTTTTTTAAATTACATTACCAATCTCAATGAATGTATTACCTTTGTTTCAGAGATTTATCTGCTCTAAATTTTGTTTTGGTAGGTGGTATGTGTCTAGGAACTCATTTATTTCTTCCAGATTATACAATTTTGTGGAGTAGAGGTTTTGGAAGTATGTCTTGACAATTCTTCCAATTTCATTGATGCCTGTTGTGACCTCTGATTTTCATTTCTAATTTTGTTAATTTGAGGCTTCTCTTTTGCTCATTTGATCAAATTGGTCAGGGATTTGTCAATCTTGTTTATTTTTCAAAGAACCAGCTCTACATTTCAGCAATTCTCTTAATTGTTCTGTTAGTTTCCAATTCATTAATTTCTCTCTTATCTTAATTATTTCTTTCCAGCTGGAACTCTTTAGGTTGAATTGTTCTTGTTTTATGAAAGTCTTTAGGTGGATGGTTAGGTTATTAATATGAGATCTCTCTGTCTTTGTTATGAAGCCATTTAGTGCTGTGAATTTTCCCCTTAGTAGTGCCTTCATTGTGTCCGATAAGTCTTGGTATGTTGTGTTTTCATTATCATTCAGTTTTAGAAATTTTACAATTTCCTTTTTGATTTCCTCCATAACACAGTCATTATTTAACAGTGTATTCTTCAGTCTTCAGGAGCTGGTATAATTTTTATTGTTTCTTTTGTTGTTAATTTCTAGCTTTAACCCATTGTGGTCCAATATGATGTAGGAAGATATGTCAAGTTTCCTGAATTTATCGAGGCATACTTTATGCCCTAATATATGCTCTATTTTGGAGAAGGTTGTGAGGACTGCTAAGAAGAATGTGTATTCTTTAGAATTGGGATGGAATGTTCTGTAGATGTCCATTATGTCTAGTTGATCTATGGTGTTATTAAGCTCTATTATTTTCCTGCTGAATTTCAGCTTGTATGAACTGTGTGTTGAAGATAGTGGGGTATTTAAATCCCCTACTATGATGGTATTGGGATTTATTTCTGGTTTGTTGTCAAATAGGTTTTGTTTTACAAAATGTGGTGCATCTGTGTTTAAGGCATATAAATTTATGATTGTAATGTCCTCTTGTTGGACCATTCCCTTGATGAGTAAAATTTGTCCTTTTGGGCTGGAGAGATTGTCTAGTAGTTAAGGCACTTGCCTATGAAGCCTGAGAACTCATGTTCTACTCTAAAGATCCCATGTAAACCAGGCACACAAAGTGATGTAAACGCATAAGGTTGTACATGTGCACAAGGTGACACACACTTCTGGAGTTTGATTGCAGTGGCTGGAGGCCTTGGTGTGCCATTTCTTTCTCTCTCTCTCTCTCTTATTCTCTCCTTTAAAAAAGGCTAATCTGTTGGGATTTCCTCAAAAAAAAGTGGCCTTCTTTGTCCTTTTTTATTACTTATTTCTTGAAGACAGCATATAGAAGAGTCCATTTTTCTTATCCATCATGTTAACTTGTATCTTTTGACAGGTGACTTAAGATCATCAATATTTAAGGTTATAACTGGGAGGTTTGATTTAATCCCTGCCATGTTGGAGGCTTTATGGGCTTTAGTTTTGGCTATTGTGTTCTTTCTCTTGTAGGCTCTTGAGATTGGTTGTTCAACTTTTCTGTGTGTATTCCCTGAAGTATTCTCTATAGGTATGGCTTTTTGTTCATATAATCATAAAACTGGCTTTTATCTTGGAAAATTTTCCTTTTTCCAACTATTATGAGGGATATTTTTGCTGGATACTATAGTTTGGGTTGGAAGCCAAAACTTTTTAGACATTGAAGTATTCCATTCCAGGCCCTTCTGGCTTTCAGGGTTTCCATTGAGAAATCTGAAGTAAATCTGATGAGATTGCCTTTGTTTGTAATGAATTGTTTCTCTTTGGCTGCTTTTAGCACTCTCTGTTTTCATTGTTTAGAGTGATGTGCCTTGGAGCATTTCTTCTTTGGTCCAGTCTTTTTGGAGTTCTGTGAACTTCTTGTATCTGGATGGGTCTCTGTTTTGAGAGGGTGGGAAAGTTTTCTTCAATAATTTTGTTGAATATGTTCTCCATGCCTTTGGCTTGGATTTCTTCCCTTTATGGTATACCCATGACCTGGATGTTTGGTCATTTTAGGCTATCCCTCATGTTCTGTTCATATGATTTTTTAAACTTATCAAAGTTTTTGGATTCGCAAACAATTTCTTCTGTCTTGTCTTCCAGCTCTGAGGGCTTCTAGAGAGGTTTTCACAAACTCTATTGGGTTTGTATTTTCTGTTGCATTTTTCTGTATAGTATTCATCCTTTTTGTTGAGTTCCAATTTCAGGTTGTGGTTTGATTTTCTTGATGCTTCTTGGAATTCATTCTTACATTGAATCATATCTTCATTAAGCTTAATCAGCTGGTTATTGAGATCTTCTATTTTTATTGCTCACCTTCAGTTCATTTATCTCTTTTTTGAAGTCTTTTTGGTTTCCTTAATTAAAGTAAGCCTAGTGAAGAATTCTGTGTGCATTTCATTTATGCAATTGTTTGATTTTTGGTGATTTTCTTCCAGTTCTGTGACTCGCTTGGTCAGGGTCACATAGCTTACTGTCCTTTCATTTTAGGTTCCTATTTCTGTTGACTTCTTTATGGTTTCATTATAGACTTCCATTGTGGGACTAGGCAACCTTGTTGGAGATCTCTCAGTTTTCTATCTTGTGTTTTTTGGGTTTTTTTGTTTTTGCATTGGGGTCTACCCATCTCAGGGTGAAAGTCATATTTAATTAAGGAGGAAGTAAGAATTTTCCTTTGTAGTATCTTCACTGAGTGTTCTGTTTTATGTTTGAATGGAATAGGAGTGGGATGGCTTTGTATCCATGGATATGCATGTTGTACAGAGTGCAAGTGCACCAGCAGCTCTGGGTTGATGTCTGATATCAAAGCTGTGGTTGGAGGTCTGAAATCTCTTCACCTCCTCCCCCCCCCCCCGCCATCACAATTGTGCCTTGCCTGTAGGACTCAGGGACAGTAGGACTTGCCCCAACTCCCTTACTGTACTCAACTGTGCAGGTGATGGAGGACTCACTAGTTCCTCCTGATAGATAGTGGGTGTGAAGGTGTTAGTGTGCAGTGGTAGCCATCAATCACAGGAAGTGATCTGAGCAGGGGGGGAGTGGTTACAGGGTACATGCAGGCTGCTTAGGACGAGTCGGACCCAAGGGCACTGATTGTTGAGGATTCACAGGGGTGTTTGAAGGGGCTGTGCAGGATGTGCAGGATCCAAGGGCACACTCAGGCAATGGGTTGTGCGGCATGGAGTATGCATAACCCAAGTGCATGCATGGGCAGTGCATGTTGTGGCAGACTAACGGGGTGCTTGCAAAGCCTGATGGGAGTATGCACAACCCAAGTGCATGCACTGGTGGCTGAGGATATGGGGATCTTCAGGAGCCTCACATGGTAGACTTTCAGGGGCACACTGCATGTGGGCCATACACATGACCCAAGGGCACCTGTGAGCAGCTTGGGGGGTGGGGGACCAGTGCATAGGGTGGAGAGACAGGGGCACATGTATGGGCTGGGGAATTGGAGGGACTTGAGGAGTTTACACAAGGGCACCTATGGGCAGCTTGGGGTGAGGGGGACTGGCACATGGAGGCAGTAAGACAGGGATGCACAGGCTGAGGGGGTGGCATGAGGTGGAGGGGCCTAAGGGGAGCACTGGACCCTGGCTGGCACTGAAGCTTGAACCCTGGCTCCCTCTCTGTGTGCCCATTCAGTAGACAGGACCCCTGAGTGCAGGGGTATAATAGGTGGGATTGCCTTGCCCTCCTGAGCTCAGACACCTGAGTTAGGCAGACAACAGACTGCCCCCTCCCCCCTCTCCTCAAGGGGCTAATAGGCTACCTGAGAGCACAGGAATCAGCAGATTCCCAGCTGTGTACCCTGTGTCTGCCCAATGGAGGTCTGATGAGACCTACTCTTACTAGAGGGCCACAATTCTTGCCTGGTATTACCCCAGGAGTTCTAGTGTGCTTAGAAGTCCACCATTTTGACCAAAAGTCTCTGTCTGCCAAATTTTAACACCTGTAAAACTTAGGATGCTTCCACCTTTTTTTTTTCTTTCCAACACAAAGTCTCACTGTAGCACACGCTGACCTGGAACTCTCAGTGTGACTCCAGCCTGACCTAGAACTGAAATTTATGGCAATCTTCCTTCTTCAGCCTTGAGTGCATGGGCCTTTGGGACTAAAGGAATGCACCATCACTCCTGGCTGCTTTCACCTTTTTAAATACACTTTTTTTGCAACCTTTCTCACTAGTTTGCCACAAGTGATAAATCTCTGAGTTATTAAAGCAGGTCTTCTGAATTGAACACTTAGACTTCACTACATGTTGAAGACTGAACAGGTTGGATTTTAAAAGCTGGGAGGAGGGGGCTGGGGAGATGGCTTAGTGGTTAAGGCATTTGCCTACAAAGCCAAAGGACCCAGGTTTGATTCCTCAGGACCCACGTAAGCCAGATGCACAAGGGAACGCACGCGTCTGGAGTTCGTTTGCAGTGGCTGGAGGCCCTGGTGCGCCCATTCTCTCTCTCTCTCTTTCTCTTCTTCTCTCTCTCCTTCTCTCTCTTCACTCTCTCAAATAAATAAATAAAAATATATATTAAAAATATTTTTTAAAAAAAGCTGGGAGGAGGAGGTAGTGTACAGGCCTGTAATCCTGACACTTGGCAGGTAGTGAAGGCAAGATGATTTTGAATTTGAAGCCAGCCTGTACTACATAATGAGACTCTGTTTAAAAAAAAAAGTCGTTCATGGGCAAAGCCTAACATCCCAGGTTCAATTCTCCAGTACCCATGTAAAGCCAGATACACAGTGGCATGTTGATCTTGAGTTTGTTTGCAGTGACTTGAGATCCTGGTGTACTCATTCCCTCTCTCTCTCTCTTTCTTCTCTCTCTCTCTCTCTCTCTCTCATCTCTCTCTGCTTGCAAACAAGTACATAAAATTTTTTGAAGTCATTCATATAGGGCTGGAGAGATGGCTTAGTGGTTAAGGCACTTGTCTACAAAGCCAAAGGACCCAAGTTCAATTCCCCAGGACCCATGTAAGCCAGATGCACGAGTTGGTGCATGAATCTGGAGTTTGTTTGCAGCAGGTGGAAGCCCTGATACACTCATTTTCTCTCTCACTCTCTCCCTCTTTCTCTCACTCTCTCTCCAATAAATAAATAAATAAAATATTTTTAAAGTCATTCATATAAATGAAATGACTAGTTCAAATCCAAAACTACTTTGGCATTTATTTGTGTATGTATATCTATAAGCCTTGAATATTTATACATATATATTTGATTGGGAAAGAAAGCCTTTCCAAATTTCCACAGTGAAACAGTTAACAATCTATTGCACCTAGTCCTTTGCCTCTTCCTAATTTTTGTTTGTTAACTTGGGGAAATTATATTCTCCACACCTTCTCCCCCACCCCAAAACTTCTTCCTTGTCTCCTTCTATTTTTCTTCTTTATTTGGGAAACAATTCTGTATTCTGTCCTTCTTATAAATCTGTGTTATGATCAATGATTTCTCAGTCATATTATAGCTAAACCCACGATGACTTTACCCTTCCACTCTTCTTAGTGATATTTGATACATCAGGGTTTATTTAGGTCTTTTCCTTACTTGGAATCTTGATCTTCATGTTACAAGGAGGTCTTTCAAATTTCTAGATCATGTTCAGGTATGCTTGGCTTACAAGTTTCATATCCAGGACCGTATTTTTCACATTTCTAATACTTCTCCCTATGGCATTCCATTCCCAGTTCCACTGTATTCTGGCTGTCATGTGCCAAGTTGGAAACTCCACTGTCCACTGGGTTCTTCTTCCAAGGCAATGTGTCTTTCTTAACCAGTTACATTTTTATTCACTTATCAACATTACACTTTCCAGCTGTTGGAGTTATCGTCTCTACTGGGATGAAACACCAGACCAAAAAAAAAAAAAAAAAAACATCTGATGGGAGGAAAGGGTTTATATTGGCATATAGTCTTGAGGGGAAGTTTCAGCATGACAGGGAAAGGATGGTAGATCAGAGACAGGACATCACATCTTGCCACAGCAGCTTTCAGAAAGCAGCAAGGGTGAGCTGACCTCTAAACATTTGAAAGCCAGGCTAATAAACTTCAAGGTCTAACACCCCCACCCCTGCAATACACTCTTCCAGCATGGCTCCCCACCTCCCAAACTGCCACCAGCTGGGGACCAGTCCTTCAAAACACATGAAGTTATAAGGACATTCCACATTCAAACTACCACATGAACTGATGTCAAACCTATAAGTTCATGGACTTTTCCTGTGTCATTCACCTCTATAACATTGATCGTTTCCTACAATATTGCCTGGGATATTTTGGTGCATAGGAAATACTTAAAGAAAGCATGAGTGAAGAAATCCCCTTTGCTACTCCCAGCCTGCTGCTCCAGGCCATACTACTTCTTCCCTGAAGTAGTCACACATCTCTGCACTGATCCTACTCCCTTCATCCTTGCTTGCCCCCTCCGCAAACAATTCTAGACATTGTTGGTCATTCCATCTCTCTGCCAGAATTGCTGTTCCCTGACTTTGTCACTTGATGTTGTAGTTACCTTTTCATTGCTAGAGAAAAACACCAGCCAGCTGATGGGAGAACAGGATTTATTCTGGCTTATAGTCTCAAGGGGAGACTTGAGGTTGGGCATCACTTGTTGCCACAGCAGCCAGCAGAAAGCAATAAGAGAGTGAGCTGAGCTCTGGCAAGAAGAAATCTGGGCTAAAATACCTCAAAGCCCACCCCACACACCTCCTCCAGCAAGGCTCACCTCCCAAATTGCTAACAGATGGGGACTAAACATTGAAAATTTTATGGGAGACATCTGATTCAAACCACCACATTTGATTACCATTTTATCTTTAGACATTCAATTAAGGACCTTTGTCTTTAGGAACATAGTGTGATATCCCTCCTGTGGTTTGCCATTAGCCCTCTTACCAATGATTTCACCATGTGCATGTGTTTTCACAGCTCTGGATGCTTTATCCTCTTCAATTTACCTCTGCATGTTATTGTATTAGGTAGGGTTCTCTAGAGGAATAGAACTAATAGAAGGTATATAGATTAAAACATACTATAACAGGGCCGGGTAGTCCAACTGAGGCTATCTGCATACTGGAAAGGCTGAAAACCCTGCTGCTGCTCAGTCCACAATGCTGAATGCCACACCAGTCCTATTCTATAACTAAAACCCTGGACGATCCCTAAAGAGTCTCTGGTATTGATTTCATGTTGAAGGTTGAAGAAGCTGTAGTCTGATACCCATAGGGAATGATGGCAGCTCCAGTGATGACAGACATATTAACTCAGGAAGAAGTGAAAATACATGCCACACTACATCTTTCTCCTAAAAAAATTCAGGACCCATGAGCATGGTGGCTCATGCTTTTAATCCCTGGCCCTCAGAAGGCTAAGGTGGTAGGAGGATAGTAGTGAACAGTTCAAGGCCAGGCTAGGCTAGTAAGTTCCAGATCAAACTGGCTATAGTAAGACCCTGCCTGCCTCAAAATAAATAAATAAATACCTTTAAAAGCTCAGGATCTTGGGCTGGAGAGATGGATTAGTGGTTAAGGCATTTGCCTGCAAAGCCAGAGGACCCAGGTTTGATTCCCCAGGATCTACACAAACCAGATGTACAAGGTAGCACATGCATCTGGAGTTCATATGCAACAGCTGATGGCCCTAATATACCCATTCTCTCTCTCTCTCTCTCTCTCTCAAATAAATGAAATCAATTTTTTTTAAAAAGACTCAGGGGCCTGGAGAGATTGCCTAGCAGTAAACGCTTGCCTAAGGACCCAGGTACAAAGCTCGATTCCCCAGGAACCACGTAAGCCAGATGCACAAGGTGGCACATGCATCTGGAGTTCGTTTGCAGTGACTGGAGGCCTTGGTGTGCCCATTCTCTCTCTCTCTCTCTCTCTCTCTCATATATATATCTTTCTATGTCTGTCTCTCACTCTCAAATATATAAATAAACAAAAATTATTTTTAAAAAGACTCAGGAACTCTCCATCAAACACTTTTGAAATATGGATTTATATTCATTGATATTTTTCCATACTAGAAATTCAAACATGGTTTTTTTCATTTGAAACAACAACACATTAACATATTTCATGAAAATAACTAGTGTTTGGCCATCTTTAAAAAAACATTAATGCATTAATCAACCCACTCAATGTGAAGCACTGTGAGGAAGATATCTTTCTTTTGCTTGTCACTGGGTTCCTCACCATTTCTTAGTAATTTGCTTTAACCCTGACCACAACTCTTCAAAATCTCTTCAGTTAAATCTCTTGGGTGTGCTACTCATTTCCTATGAAGATTTGGTGTGGATATAGAGATGGCCTTTTGTATCCTCAAGCTTCACATCCACTAATTCAATCAACTATTGGCATAAATTTCTTTAAAAATCCATAAAATGCCAAGCAGCAAAATTTGAATTTTCAACACAGCAAGTGCTATGATGAATCTATTCAAATAAGACGTATAAGCATGGCACTAAAATTTAAGTGATCCAGGGATTATGTAGAGTACAAGAGAGTGTGTGCAGCCTACATGCAACTACTGTGCCATCTTATACAAGGACTAGAGCATCCACAGATAACAAGGACTGACTATACTTGCTAAATCTGAAAAAAAATTATAAGTAATTCATGACCTTGGCTTGTATAAAATACATAGCCATCCCTGTAAGTATATGAATATCCCTTATCCTGGAGATAAGGCTAACCCAAGAAAATCCATGAACCTCCTGTACTATGTCCTTTGCACTTTGATCACTCTCTTTCTCCTCTGAGTTTTTATGCCTGTTCTGATCTCAGGTCCAGGCTGTTTTGTCTCCCTGAGGATTCAATGACTTTTTTTTTTTAATTTAGATCTGGTCTCTTTATAAATCTACACTTCACTCCCATTGCCCTTTATAAGAAACCTGTTCTCACTGCATTTCCTTTAATTAACAAATTAATTAATAAACTATAACAAGTTAACAGTGACTTATGTTAATGCTCACAATCTGTACATATATTGTGTTAGTCCTAAAGGAGTGCATTTCTAAGGCAAGTTACTAGATACCAAATTGGTTAGTTACTTTTGTCATTGCTATGACAGCCCACGTGACAAATACAACTTAAGAAAGGAAAGGTTTATTTTTGCTCACAATTGGAGGTTTCAGTCTATCATGGCAGGGAAGGCAAGGTGGCAGGAGTGTGAAGCTGCTAGTCACATGGCATCCACAGTCAGGAAACAGAGTAACAAATGGTGCTGCTCATCTCCTTTCTCCTTCTTACTCAATTCAGGAGCCCCACACATGGTGCCGCCTTTCAAGATGGGTCTTCCCACCTAGCATAATCTCTCCAGAAATGCCCTCACAGACAGCAGGTTATCGGCCCACACCCTAGGCTTTCTGTGCCATTGTAATGAGCAGACCACAGTGAAAAAAGAATAGCATGAAAAATCAGGTGCAAGTAAATCCAGCTAGATTGACCAGTCCCACAATGGATGATGCTAATGAAAACATAGAAGAGATAATAGGATCAGAACCCCAAAATGAAGAGACAAGCTATGCAACCCTAGAGATAGAGATGGAGATTGCTAGAGCTTTCTGGCCAGCCAGTTTAACCAGTGTTTGACACACTCTCCTGTTGCTATTGTCTGCCTTATGTTGGCCAGGGGTGAGGTCCTCCCTCTGCTCATGCCATCATTTTCCCTGCCACCATGGAGTTTCCCCCTCAAGTCTGTAAGCCAAAATAAACCCTTCTCCCCCTAAAATCTGCTCTTAGCTAGGTGATTTCTGCCAGCAATGTGAACCTGACTGCAACAGGTATCCACTCTTTCTTTTTCTTATGGCTGAAAATGTCAAGCAGGTCTCTCTATTTATTTCCCCACCCTTGAGCCTATTTCCCTGGGAGAGCCCTCTTCAGTGAGATTATAGTATTCACTGTGGGGTCATGAAGATCTCAGTCTGTCACTGTGGGGTAACAGGGAACCATGCCACAGGGTCTTCATGCCCACTCTATGGCTTTTACAATCTTTCAGCCCCCTCTTCACAATGTTCCTGGAGCCATGACAGGCCTGTTAGCAGTCTGATTTAGTGTTATCTGTGGCCTCTGTATTTTTTCTGCTTTGATGGGTTTTGATTGATCACTGTGTCTGTCACCATCACCCTGGTGCTTGTTGTCAGCAGTAATAGCACTATTCATGTTGCCACTTCCTCTGCAATTTTTCCTGGGCCCTGGAAGGTGTGGTAGAGGTGGTATGTCTTCAGGTGAGAAGTTGGATATCTTCTTGTCTTATTGATGGCTCTTGGTTCTCCTTCATTTTCTCTGCCATCTGTAGAATAAGACAGATTCTTCAACCAAGAGCAGTTTGGTTTAAAGGGTGTATGCAAAGTTATTTGAGAGTTTTGGAATTGTAGTCAGGTTCACAGTGCTCATAGAAGTCACCCAACCAAGAGCAGCTTGTGGGGTGGGGGTATTTTGGCTTACAGGCTTGAGGGGGAAGTTCCATGATGGCAGGGGGAAATGATGGCATGAGTAGAGGGTAGACATCACCCCCTGGGCAACATAAGGTGAACCATAGCAACAGGAGACTGTGCCAAACACTGGCAAGGGGGAGCTGAATATAACACCCATAAGCCCATCCCCAACAATACTCTACCTCAGGAGGCTTTAATTCCCAAATCACCATCAGTTGGGAACCTAGCATTCAGAACACTTAAGTTTATGGGGGACACCTAAATCAAACCATCACAGATATCTTCTTGTCTTATTGATGGCTTTTGGTTTTCCTTCATTTTCTCTGCCATCTGCAGAATAAAACAGATTCTCCAACCAAGAGTGAAAGCAGTTTGGCTTAAAGGGTGTGTGCAAAGTTATTTGAGAGTTTTGGAATGCAAGCCCATTCTTCTCCAGAGAACAGTGGGGGCTTCTCTGTGAAGTTTATAAATTTCCTGACAATGGGATTCTGACTTAGTTTTCAGTACCAGATATGAGTTCTCTCCCACTGAGTGGGCCTCATGTACAATCACAGAACAGCTGGTTACCTGCAGAGGCTGCATGCCACTATTGTATAAGTGTGTAATTCTTATCTGGTTACTTGGTTTCTTAGTCTGCACGGTCCCCTGCTTTCATGCTGTTGGTGACCATTATCCTCCAGTGGCTCCTACAGGGCTTTCCAGAACTATAAGTTCTCTCAGTTCCAGCATGATATTCCAGTGCCCTGTGACTGAAGCCTATGTTGTCTTTAGCAATAGAGTCTTACCTTTTAGCAGTGTTGGGTAACTAAGTGTTTGGCAATGCCTACATTGTTTGGGGGACCTCATGGGTCTCCCTAGCCAAAGCTCACTTTGGGGGGCAACCCAATTGTGGGTTTGGGATTTACTGACCAGAGTCCATGGTATTAATGAAAAGCTTTTTCCACCTTCTGTCTGCACTGTCCCACTCCCCCTTAGGTGTTTTGTTCATACTTAAATAATGTAACCTCAGCTGTGAGTCCATTCAATCCAATTATTTAAGCAAGCATCACTGCAGTTGAACTCAACACTCAGGAGGCAGAGATAGGACAATCATGAGTTTGAGGCTGGCCTGGGCTACACAGTGTGACTCTGTTTCAAAAAACAAATAAATAGATTTTCTGATCAAGATGGCATCCACCTAACCTCGCCTCACCTAACAGGGAAGTAAAGGCAAGAACCTTAAGGTTCAAGGGATTTTTATAGGGGTTTTTGACTCTAGTATGCTTCCAGTGGGAGGGTGTGGACAGCAAAATAGGGGATGCACTGATTCCCATGCTCTCAGGCAGCCCACCAGTTCCCCAGTCCTCTCAAGTAGCCATCCTAGCTGCAATCCCAGCTGGAGGTCCCTCCTGCACTAACCACAGGCCAATAGACCCAAGCTAGCAGGATAGGACCTCAGCTCCAGGCTTTCCTGCTTTTGCGCAGAGTTCCACAAGCATGCTTATCCTGCCCTAGCCTTTCTGAATTCCCCACACAATCATGGTCCCACTCGCCAGTTGTGCCCTAGCCTTCCTGAGCCCTGTGCACCATCACGGTCCCATTTGCCAGTCAGGTTCCACCCTAGCCTTCCTGAGCCCCATGTGGGCTATTGCAGTCTTCCCCCAATGCCATCAGGGACCCAGGCCAGCAGGCCAGGGTTCCCACCCTAGCCTATAAGAACACAAAGCCAAACCTACAGAGAGTATTTCAGGGAATTCTCCACACAGAAGAATCAAATAACCAACATCAAGTGCCCCCAAGAAGCAGATCACAATAACCAAATTTTGAAAAGAAGAAAAAAAAGAAAAAGAAAAAACCACAAAGACCAAGAAAACACCAAGCCACATAAACCACCACAATATGTCAGGTATTAAATCAAACCTCACAATTATTACCCTGAATATTAATGGCCTTAATTCACCCATCAAGTGACACAAGCTAACAGGATGTATCAGAAAACTAGACCCCTCAATCTTCTGTCTTCAAGAAACCCACCTCACCACTAAAGATAGACACCTCCTCAGGGTAAAAGGGTGGAAAATGATATTCCAAGCAAACACAAATAAGAAACAAGCAGACGTAGCTATACTTATATTGTATCCAAACCAAAAGTAATCAAAAAAGACAAAGAAGGCCACTTCTTACTTATCAAGGGAACAATCCAACAAGAGGATATCACAACCATCAATCTTTATGCACCAAACACAGGTACACCACAATTCATAAAACAAAACCTACTTGAAAATAAAACAGAAATCACCACCAATACCATTATAGTTGGGGACTTCAATACTCCACTATTGGCAATAGACAGATTATCCAAACAGAAAATTAACGGGGAAGAAAGCTCAACAACACCATAGATCAATTAGACCTAATGGACATCTATAGAACATTCTACCCCAAAACCACAGACTATACATTCTTCTCTCAGAAGCCCATGGAACTTTCTCTAAAATAGATCATATACTGGGTCATAAAACCAGCCTCCATATGTTTAGGTGGACCCACATAATTTCCTGCATGGTATCAGATCACAATGCTGTATTGCTAGAAATTAACAACAAAAGATGCACCAGGAACCCAACTAGCTCCTGGAAACTGAACAACACACTCTTAAACAATAAATGGGTAGTGGACAAAATAAAAAATGAAATTGCAAAATTTCTAGAAATGAATGACAACATACCAGACTTATGGGATATGATGAAGGTGGTCCTCAGGGGAAAATTCATTGCACTAAATGCCTTCATAACAAAGACAGAGAGATCCCAAATCAATAACCTAGTCATCCTCCTAAAGGCATTGGAAAAACAAGAAGAATACAACCTAAAAAGCTCTAGACAGAAAGAAATATTTAAGATCAGAGCAGAAATTAATGAATTGGAAACTAAGAAAACAATTGAAAAAATTGATCAAACAAAGAGCTGCTTCTTTGAAAAAAATAAATAAGATTGATAAACTCTTGGCTAATTTGATCAAGTGGAAAAAAGAGACAGCTCAAATTAACAAAATTAGAAATGAAAAAGGAGAGAACACAATAGACATAAGTGAAATTGGGAGAATCATCAGGACTTCAAAAACCTCTACCCCATAAAACTGGATAATCTGGTGGAAATGGATGAATTCATGGACACATTCCACCTACCAAAGCCAAACTCAGAGCAGATTAATTTCCTGAACAAACCCATCACAACCATCAAGATTGAAAGGGGAGTCAAAAACCTCCCTCAAAAGAAGAGTCCAGGACCAGATGGCTTCTCAGCAGAATTCTACCAAACCTTCATGGATGAAGTGAAACCATTTTTTCTCAAATTGTGCCATATAATTAGAGAACAGAGAAAGCTCTCCAGCTCCTTCTATGAAGCTAGTATCACCCTAATACCAAAACCAGGCAGAAATGCCACAAGAAAAGACAACTTCAGGTCTATTTCCCTGATGAACTTAGATGCAAAAATCCTGATCAAAATCCTCACAAGCTGAATTCAATAGCACATCAAAAGCATTATCCACCTGGATCAAGTAGGCTTCATCCCAGGAACACAGGGATGGTTCAACATAAGGAAATATGTCAATGTAATAAACCACCTAAATAAGTTCAAACACAAAAACCACATGATCATTTCAATAGATGCAGAAAATGCCTTTGACAAAATACAACATCATTTCATGATCAAAACATTGGAGAGAATAGGCATGTATGGTCTGTATCTCAACATAATAAAGTCTATATATAAAGATCTAAAAGCCCATATAATACTTAATGGGGAAAGAATGAAGGAATTCTCATTGAAATCAGGAACAAGACAGGGCTGTCCACTCTCACCTCTGCTCTTCAACATAGTACTAGAAGTACTAGCTCAAGCAATAAGACAGGAGAAAGAAATAAAAGGGACACAAATTGGAAAGAAAGAAGTTAAGTTAGCCTTATTTGCAGATGACATGATTCTATACATAAGTGACCCAAGAACCTCCATCTCAAAACTCTTAAAGGTGATTAACTCTTTCAGTAAAGTAGCAGGATACAAAATCAATGCACAGAAATCAGTAGCCTTTCTATATGCAAAAGACAAGGATACAAAGAAGGAAATAAATGACATTGTCCCATTTTCAATAGCATCAAAAAAATATCTTGGAATAACATTAACCAAGGAGGTAAAAGACCTTTACAATGAAAACATAAAAACACTCAAGAAAGAAATTGAGGACTTGAGAAAATGGAAAGACCTCCCATGCTTCTGGATAGGCAGAATTAACATTGTGAAAATGGCAATCATACCAAAAGTAATATATAGATATAATGCAATACCAATAAAAATCCCCAACATCTTTCTTCACAGAGAGAAAAAAATGATCTCAAAATTCATATGGAATACCAGAAGGCCTCAGATATCTAAGCATATCCTCAGCAAAAGAAACACCTCTGGAGGCATCCCCATACCTGATCTAAAGCTATACTACAAAGCCATAGTAATAAAAACAACAT
The DNA here is from genome assembly GCA_036365145.1 of Orientallactaga sibirica. Taxonomy (NCBI): domain Eukaryota; kingdom Metazoa; phylum Chordata; class Mammalia; order Rodentia; family Dipodidae; genus Orientallactaga; species Orientallactaga sibirica. The sequence goes on from JAEOAD010002184.1 coordinate 108,851, forward strand.
GGTACTGGCATAAAAACAGGATTTTAGATCAATGGCACTGAATCAAGGACCTGGACTTTGGATCAAGTAACCAAAGCTACTTGATATTTAACAAAGGCCAAAACAATGAAGACTGGAACAAAGACAGCATCTTCAATAAAGGGTGCTGGACAAACTGGAAAACCATATGCAGGAAAATGAAACTCGATCTACACATTTCACCATGCACAAAAATTAAGTCCAAATGGATCAATGACCTCAAAATAAGACTGGAAACTCTGCTACTACTGGAAGAAAAAGTAGGAGCTTCCCATGATATAGGAGTGGGAAAAGACTTCCTGAACAAAAACCCCAGTAGCTCAGGAAATTAAACAATCACTCAACCATTGGGATCTCAGGAAGCTGAAAAGCTTTCTCACAAACAAACATACAATAAGCAGAGCCAATAGATTACCCACAGAATGGGAGAAAATTTTTGCTACCTATACAACTGACAGAGGCCTAATTTCTAGAATCTACAAAGAACTCAAAAACCTAAACAATAAAAAGTCAAATAACCCATTCATAAAATGGGGCAGAGGACTGCACAGGGAGTTCTCAGAGGAAGAAATACAAATGGCAATCACACACTTAAGAAAATGTTCAACATCCCTAATCATCAGGGAAATGCAAATTAAAACAAGTATGAGATTCTACCTTACCCCAGTAAGGATAGAAAACACTAAAAAAACTAATGACAACAAATGCTGGTGAGGTTGCGGAGTAATAGGAACCCTCATTCACTGTTGGTGAGAATGTAAAGCTGGTACAACCACTATGGAAAGCAATATGGAGACTCCTAAAAAGGATGACTATAGAGGTACCAACAGACCCAGTTATTCCCTTACTGGGCATTTACCCTAAAAGCTCCAAGCATCAGTTCAGAGATATTTGCTCAACCATGTTATAGCTGCTCATTTTATAATAGCTAAGAACTGGAATCATCCCAGATGTCCATCATTAGATGAATGGATAACTAAGATATGGTATATCTACACAATGGAATTCTACGTAGCAGTAAGGAAAAATGACACAATGCAATATGAAGAAAAATGGTCCAACTTTGAACAGATTATTCTCAGTGAACTCACCCAACCACAGAAAGATAAGCATTGCATGGTCTCACTCATCTGTGGCTCGTAACGTGAATTTTCCAGAGATGCTGACACACCTAAGAAACATCTTGAGGACTGTACAACAGGGATGGTGGGGTGGGAAGTGAGGGTAAGGGGGGACAAAAAACTGGTCCCAGTTGGAAATGGTACCACCAAATTCTATATCCTGAAAGACATACTAAAAGGCTGAACCTTCATCAGGTGCTTAGAGAGAACACCTGAATCACAGGGGCCTGGAGAGGGTAGGATGAAGACTAACCTTAACCTTCTCCTGTTCCTCTCTCTCACTCCCTCTTCTTTCTCTTCTCTCTCTCTCTCTCTCTCTCTCTCTCTCTCTCTCTCTCTCTCTGTCTCTTTCTCTTTCATACTACCTATAATTTTCTTCCTTCTTTTCCCTTGGCACTGACCTGTAACTCCCAATACCAGCATGTGGTTAACATCCACCATGAGCTGTTGATCAGGGAGACCTACAAGGTTTCCCAAAAAAAGACATATTTCTGTCAGAGTACTTGATGACCCACCAAAGGTAAATGGTAAGACCCTACTGCTGAAGACACCATATGCTGTTGGGACAGAACATAGAGTGACCTGGCTGGAATAGAGTCAGTCCCCAGACAGTTACCTTGTCTAGTGTCAGAAGGTGTTACATGAGCGACTGGAGAAAATGACCAACATCTGTCTAAACAATTCATGGTCTAAACTACTCAGCAGCAATCAACCTGATGTGATGTTCACACAAGTGCAATATTGGCACACAGCCATAGTGGGTTACCATCTGCTCTTGATTTGGCTAACGGATCTGCTCAGTGGAATGGAACCCACACCTGGAACTGGGAAACAAGTCAGAACCATATCCAAAAAAGTGAGTTCACTCTCCAATATCAAGGTCCCACCAATAGTGGGATACAAGAGGGCCTACACCTATTTAATTCTCTCTAAAACAATAATGGTTATCCATGTATCTTGCACTGACCTCACTCTCCATTGGAGAATTTCCTCCCCTTTTTCAGATGGACATAGAACCTGAGGAGAGAATCAGAGGTTCATTGCACCTCACCAGGGCACTAGCTGAAGCCATAGAATAATTGGGGAAATGGGCAAGAGTGCTGCTTTCTCGGTGAACCTGGTATCAGCACAGGGGTGAAGGAGATAGACACAGAGAACACTCAACTCCTGCCAAATCAGATATCCAGAGACACAGAGACTCCCATGACCTCGTCACTGAAATAGACCTAAAATGAACCCAACATGGCTTAGGGAAATTCTCGAAAGAGGGGGCAGAAAGATTGTTACAGCCATAAGTTGGGTCATTATGCGCAGAGACAGTGCCTCACCCCCATAACTGATGGCTACCCCCATTAGACAAGACCCACAATCCCCGAGGGGGGCGGGCAGGGAGAAGGCTAACGATGGTACCATCATGGCTGTATACACATTACATAGATAACTAATAAAAACAAATAAGTAATAAATGCCCTGATTCCATTTAAAGTTAAATGTTCTTCTCTTCCACAGTCCAGAACTATCAGTCTGGAAATTTTGTGTGATAAGAAGGGCGATGAGGGTGTAGGGTAAGGAGTCACGAAACAACAGGAGGGTCTTACTGGCTGGTAAAGTTAATATCTGAGTGGATACTCTCTGGGCTTAGTGGATCATTCAGAAATAATTCTTTCATGGGGCACTTTGATGATTCCTTGAGATTTTCCATCTAGCGACTTCTGACTTTGTTCCCTAGGTGAATGCTTACATTCCCTCTCTACCCCTATCAGTTTCTGCAACTCATGCTACTTTCAAATCTCTTTCTTCTGGCCAGATTGTCTCACCAGGAACCTTCTCGGACAAGGTCTTTTTGACATTTGTCCTCAGACTGTCTTTTCCCTGGTTGCCCACATCATGTCCCTTCTATACACTTGTCCTGTTGTCAGTGAAAACATAGTTTGTTTTCACTGTGTGCAGCTTCGTCTCAGCTCCACCATCAGACAGGGAACTGTAGCCACAGGCATTTACTTTTAGACTTCTTAGAAAAAGGACAAATCCCAGTCTCCGTTACCTCAAGCTTCACAACAAATCTCAGCTTCCCCAACTCTTCTCTAAAAACCCTTCTTAAACTATTTCCAATTACTTCAAGTTCAATCAGTATACTGTTAACGTGGCTGTCAGAGTCCTTCTCTGCTAGCATCTTTCCTTGAACATAAACTTTTTTCTTTTAGTTCCTACTGTAATGTACAGTCACACAGCAAACAGCTACTTACTATATAGTGTAATTAGTAAAATGTGTTTTGGGAGCACATAAGAGAAGTTCTTAACCTAGAATCAAGAGTCCATAAAAGACTTGCTGGAGGAGGCCATATTTAAACAAGACTTGTGGGATGACTAATAGTTATCCAAGCAAAGTGGGAAAACACATAATGCCAAAAAGCAAAACAGGATATAGTCAAGGAACTGGAAGAAGTTTAGTATAGCTGAATCTGAGTGTGAGGAAGGAATAAGGAGAGAGGAGACTAGAAAAATAAGCTTTTGTCTTGTGATAAAAATTAAATTTTATTCTAAGAACAATGGAAAGTTGAATTTTTTTTCCTCCTCAAGGAAATGGCATGTTGTGTTCTGCAGTTTAGAATGTGCTTTGGGGACAGTGTACAGGGTAAAACTTTGGGAAGGAGGGTGGTAGGCAATGGGCAGAGCTAGCCTAGAGCAGAAGTCAGTTAGAAGGCTACTGCTACTGCCAAATCCAGGCACCCAGACAATGAATGGTGACAATAGGCAGAAACAGTGGAATGCTGTAATGGGCCTCAGAACCATTTAGCAAGGAATCCATGGGGTCTGGTGACTGGTGGTGGCATGCCTTCACTGATATGCCCACACCCCAGAACAAGCTACACAGTCTCCACCTCCCACTTGCAGGTCTGAGGGACCTGTAACAGTTCTCCTGATTCTATTGCTAGGGTGATTTGTATTCAGCCTTCATGTCTGAGCCAAGCTCATAACTCCTTTTGAGTTTCCCCAAATCTCTACATTTCACTAAAGAACCCTTTCACTCAGGTCTCTCCCTCACCTCTCCCCTGTTACTTCTTTCATTATGGTGACTTTGATCATTTTGGCATGGGCACACAAGAGTTTGAGCCTGTATTTTCCATTATGTGTACTTTCACTATGTAGCAAAATCCCTGACATGTAGATTATATTGCTGGATGAAGTGGAGCTTCTTGAATCCATATATATATATATATATATATGCAGAACTGGAGAGATGGCTCAAAAATTAAAGGCACTTACCTGAAAAGCCTGATTTCCCAGGTTTGATTCCCAAGTACCCACTTAAAGCTAGATGCACAAAGTGGTGCATGCATCTAGAGTTTGTTTGCATGGCAAAAGGTCCTGATGCGCTCTCTCTCTCTCTCACTTTGCAAATAAATAAAATATGAAAGCATTATTACAGATGCAAACATTTGTGATATTTCTGGGAGTATAGAGATTGCTTAGTGGTTAAGGCACTTGCCTGTGAAGCCTAAGGACCCAGGTTCAATTCCCAGTACCCACATAGCCAGATGAATAAGGTGGCACATGCATCTAGAATTCCTTTGCAGTGACTAGAGACCCTGGTGTACCCATTATTTCTTCTTTCTCTCTCATAAATAAATAATTCAATAAAAATATTTTTTTAAAGATATGCCTGAGCAACAGAAGTAACAGGTGTGGCAGCCATTATTATCACAGGGACAGGTCACACCTCAGTGGTAGATAAGGTTCTATTAGCCTTCTAAGAAAGAAAACAGAGATATCCAAATGGAACTGTGTTCAAAGTGGAAGGTGCCACGCGCCTAAAGAAATGCCTCATCATTGTTGCTGGCTACAAAACTTCTGTTCTTTCTTCAATTAAAGCTGCTTCTCAAAGGTTTATATCAAAGACCCCCACACAAAATACGGAGTAGAAATGAGAGACCGTTTCAATCATGAATATATTCATGCTCTCCTACAGGGTGAAACCTTTAGAAATCTGACCTAAAAGAGAGCTTAAAAACAGGTACCATAGGGCTAGAGAGATTGCTTCAGGGTTAAGGCACTTGCCTGCAAAGCCAAAGGACCCAGGTTCAAGTCTCCAGCACCCATGTAAGCCAGATGCACAAGGTGGCACATGTGTCTGGAGTTCATTTGCAGCAGCTGAAGGCCTTAGTATGGCCATTCTCTCTCTCTCTCTCTCTCTCTCTCTCTCTCTCTCTCAAATAAAAATAAATAAAATTTTAAAAAACAAGTACTACAAACATAAAGCACAGTGTGTTGGCTATTGTGCTTGTGGTAGTCAGTCTTTTGAAGTTGGTGTTTCTCAAACATCTGTTGCCAGCATGGATTCTTTTCCAAGAAGTGAGGAGATTCCAGGTAAATGCTAAACCATATGAACAAAATTAGATGGCAGCAACTTAGTTTATTCTTTCTCCTCTTTTTCTCTTCTACCACCTCCAAAGAACTACTGATATGTTTCTGACATGTTGCCAATTTTCATTTTTCTAAAATTAAAAAATATCAGTTGCACATATGTATTCACTTTTAACTGTTTCTTTCAACTTAGTCTTTTTGAGGTGTATCTACATTGTTGCATGTTCCATTGTATGAATATAACATGATTGGTTTATACATTCATAGTTGGACATGTGAGTTGTTACAATTTTTTTCTGTTACAAATAAAACTACTATGAACATCTAAGAATAAATCTTTAAAAAGGGATACTCTGAGGCCCTATGTCCTGTGATAAAATCCAAGCTGTGACACCTGCAGGCTAGATTACCTGTATTTCTGGGTTTGAGTTTCAGCATTTGAAAAATAAAGAGAATCCCACCCAGCCAGTGCACCTCAAGTGGAGAGGTGGTCCAGTTTGGCACTCATGAGGTTGTTACAATTTTAATATAGGTCAACATATGCATAGTCCCTCTTTTTGCCATTCTTGATGTTTTTATTATTATTACTACCAGTACTACATGGCATCGTTATTCATATAACCAGTTATTATCTTTGGAATAGAGTCATATGACCCAGGATGTCCTTGAATTCCTGGGCTCAAGGGATCATCCTGTGTCAGCCTCCTAAATGGCATGTCATCATGTCTATGTTCAACCAGTATGGTTTCTGATATCACCAATACTGGAAATAAGAGGCAGGACACTGAGGAAAAGAGCTGCAACAAAGTGTATAGAATTTACCTGCCAGGTATGGTATTGCACACCTGTAAACCTAGCATTTAAGAGATTGAGGCAGAAAGATGACAAGTTCAATGTCAAAGAGTTCCTACCTCAGTAAACCAAAGAGGAAAGTTATAAAGGGTGATACTCAATGCCAACGTCTGGTTTCCACACACACACACACACACACACACACACACACACACACGCATGCATACCCACACATGCATACATGTGTATGCAAACACAAACACACACACACACACACACTCACAAACCCCACATAAAACACATGAGAAAAAATATGTGAGATTGTCATTAGTAAAAAGTTGTGTTTTTCTGGGCGTGGTGGCACACGCCTTTAATCCCAGCACTCGGGAGGCAGAGGTAGGAGGATCGCCGAGAGTTCGAGGCCACCCTGAGACTACATAGTGAATTCCAGGTCAGCCTGGACCAGAGTGAGACCCTACCTCGCAAAAAAAAAAAAAAAAAAGTTGTGTTTTGCTATCTTAACATATCTAAAGTTATTTTTATTATTATTAGCATACATAAGGAAAATGCGGAGCAGGTGCACAGCAATGATATCACCTCATTTTATTTTTTACATTTGCAGTTCATATTTGACATTTATTTCTTCTTTATATGATTTTGATGGAAATTGTGTGACTAATATATAAAGGCATTTGTCTGAATGTGGTATTCCTTCATATTTTCAAAGGAAAATGATCATTTCTTAGAGCTGTATACTGAATTGTTCCAGTCATTTTAGATTACAGGAAGCTGCCTGATAAAAGCTCCTGTCTCAGAAGTAATGTTTATTGTTGGATTTAGGAAACCCACCAAGACAGAGGCTAAAAGTTGCTTACTGGAGTGAATTAACCATCAGATGGATACTTAGTCTGGGAAATCTGTGACATTTCTTCTGGTCCTGGGAGGTAAAGTAGCAATCTTCACTGACCCCTCAGATGTCACAGACACCAGTTTGCCAAAGGTTTTGAAGTGGAAAATATTCTAAAAATGCCCATACTGATTTGTTTTATCTATAGCCAATAGAACACACTCTATATCTGTAGCACCTATATGACAGCATTAGACACATCTGACCAAGGAACAGTGTACATTTGGCTGATAAAACCAAAGAACTGAACTCTTTCAGTTCCTCACTAGCCACTGCATCTGTGGCCACCACACTGGAGAGAACAAATATACATTCATTTTCTAAAGCCTCTGATTGACATCTGTTCACTAGTAATTTTAATTTAAAACATTATATTTAAAATGCACTGATGACTGTGAGTTTTTGACAGAGCTGCAAGGAAGATATATTTCTTAAGGATATATTATTTATTTATTTTTTTTAAATTTTTTATTGACAACTTCTATACTTACAGACAATAAACCTTGATAATTCCCTTCTCTTTCCCATTTTCCTCTTCACAATTCCACTCTCCATCATATCCCTTCCTCTGTCCATTAGTCTCTCTTTTAATTTGATGTCATCATCTTTTTCTCCTATTATGAGGGTCTTGTGAAGGTATTGCTAGGCACTGCGAGGGTATGGATATCAAGGCCAGTTTCTGTCTGGACAGTTGCATTGTAAGGAGTTATATCCTTCCTTTGGCTCTTATATTCTTTCTGCCACCTCAGGAAGATAGATTTAATTTGATCCTAGAGTCCAGCCAGTGCCTGGCACAGAATAGACCTCAATGAATATTATATGCATTTTTAATTCCTTGCATCTCTTCATTCAAAGCAATCCCATGTGCCTCTTTTACAGATAACCAGCTTCTTATTTCACTTTCACTGTGCCAGAAGGCCAAGGATAATAAAGGTTCAAGAACTTCATGAACCAGCTCAGCACATGAACTCAGAGATTAGTCAACATCTTAAACAAACAAGGCTGGTCAGCCGGTGGCTGCTCTATTTTACCACAGTCTGGGGCAGGGACAAAAGACACTTAGGAAATGAGTTAAGAGCGTTGCCCTCTTCTTCCCATCCACCCCTGTCTCCCAGTGCATCAATTCAACCTGTAAAACTTTTTTGTTGTTGCTGTTTTTGTGTTCCGAGGTAGGGTCTCAATCTAGCTCAGGCTGATCTGGAATTCACTATGTAGTCTCATGTTGGCCTCGAACTCAGAGCAACCCTCCTACCTCTCTGCCTCTGGAGAGCTGGGATTAAAGATATGCGCCACCACGCCCAGCTCTGTAAAACTTTTCTAATGATAAAAGAGATGCCAACTGATCCTGGGGACCACTCCATTCAGCCCACAATTGTGCTCAGGAAGTTCACTCTCTGTGGGCCCTGAGTGAGCCCACATCTTTCAGGGCCTCTTCCCAGTGAGACAGAGTATGTCTCCTTGGATCTTCTTATTTGTCTAGCTAAGTCTCCCCACCATAGGCCTGTAGCCACAGAGGATGGAAAGATGAATATAGCTGCACAATCTCTCGCATTTTGGTGTTTAATGTCCAAAAGGGGTGATTTCACAGCACCAAGAAGAGTCTAGACAAATAAACATGGTCAGGGCACACTGTAATTAATGGCTCCAGCATACAGCCAAACAACCCCGCTTTATAGCTTCAGACTGTCTAGATTCACCCCAGGATGTTGTTTTCTCTTCCAGGGCTCCAATTCTTAGAGCAGGTCCCACGTGCTCAGGATTGAGTGACTCAGTCAGGATCTGCTCTCACTGTCTCATTGCGTGTCAACGTTTGCGGGTTGCTTTTCTCCAGTCATCTCCCACTGGTGAATAGACTTGAGGGTCCCAGGTGCATCCGCAAGTACCCGATTACCTTTGCCACTTAGGACCCCCATATCATTGCCCCTCTATCAGTGAAATGGCCATATGCTGAAAACTGCAAAGGCTACTTACTGCCTGAAGCAGAGCACTGTTCTGCCCTATGCTGATGGCTGCCCTCACCTGGATAGATATCTCTAAGAACACTGCACCTTGGGGACTGAGAGTAGGGATCAGAGCCAAGCACAGGGCAAGAATAGACTTGCTTCTTGCTTAGTTATCTAACATTATAATTCAGACAGCATGACTGAGGCACCTACTGCCTTTCAGTTCACAGACAGATTCTCTATGGGAGCTGGAAGTATGCTGGAAGGAGATTTTGCAGAGAAAGCTAGTGAGCACTGCAAACTTATTAAGAGAAGGCATTACTACAAATATTCTGGGAGAGGGAGCTGGGCTCAATGACAAACCATACAATGACCTGTCTCTCACTGCAGCCCCAAACTGCCCTCATTCGCAAGAGGTAGTCAACAGCCAAAGTTTCCCATCCCCCATGTTCACTAATGTTTAGGTATTAGCTTCTTTCCCACATAGCTCTTGAGAGGAAATCAACGTCTGTTTCACCACAGGCCTTATTTCATGCATTTAAAAACATGTTCTGGGCTGGGGAGAATGCTTGCATGAGTATCAAAATTCAGACCTCCAACACCCATGAAAAGGTGGACACTGTGGCAATTTCTTGTAATCACAGCCATACCTATTGTCAAGAAGGGAGGAAGAGGCAGGAGAATCCCCTAGAAGCTCAGGTGCTAGCTAGTCTGACAAAAAGCAACAGGGAACAATGTGAGCTCCTGTCTCAAGGAAGGCCAAAGGCAAGGACTCCTTCCTCAGAACTTGTCCTCTCACCTCCACATGCGTGCTGTGGCATGAGCATCCCTCCCACACTCACATATGCACACATTCACACACACATGCACACACACGCATGCAGACTAATACACACACATACACACACTCACACACACTAACACACACAAATTAAAGGTTTGAAGACATTTTCTATCAATAAGGTCTTTGTAGTTAACCTAGCTCCATCACACTGACTGTAATTATCTTTTGTAATTTTATTATAAAATTATACTTAATATAAATTTAATTTAATATAAGTAAATATGTATTGAGAAGAAAGTAAGTCTACATAATCACTCATGGTGAAAACCAATGTGAATAACTCAGCATAGATTAACCAGTAGCTATGTTTTATAGATAAGGCCTTCATAAATAAAGGTTTGGTTCTTCTTATTATCATGCCTACTTTAACATCCACAGCTAAAAATTAATCACTAAGCTTTGAATGTAAATTGTGAATTATCTGAATACAAATAGCCTCATCCTCTGAAACAATTCTACCCACTCAAATTTCTGGAACTGGGTCAAAGAAAGGAAGAATTAGGGTTCAAGAGAAGGGGCAATTATTAAAACACATGACTTTTACTTTTTCAGCTTAGAAATCCAGTGGTTTGTTCTTTAGGGACAGAAACTATACTTGGTCTCAAAATAGTGACAACTAAATGTCCCGCTTTTCACCTTAATAGCAGTACCCCATAATTATTTAGCCATTACCTATTGCTGGACATTAACGTTGTTTCCTACATCTGGTTCTCATATATAGTGTTGTGATACATTTCATTGGGTAGGGATCATTTGCTGATTTTTACATGTGATCCTTCTACTGTATTCCTGGAAGAATTACTAGATGAAAAGGTAAGATTGTAAGGCCCTTGGTTCACATGAAGGTATAGTTTATACTTCTGCAGCCAATCCTGTCTTCAAAAGAGCACATATCCTTTCATAATGTAAAGAGTACCATCCAACCTCCCTCTAAGTGGAGCCAGTGACTTCAGTTTTTTTTTTTTTCTTTTAGAGAGAGAGAAAAGAGAGAGAGAGAAGAAATAGAGAATTGGCACTCCAAGGCCTCAGCCACTACAATGGAACTCCAGATGCTTGCTCCCCCTAGTGTGCATGTGCAACCTTGTGCTTGCCTCACCTTTATGCATCTGGCTAACGTGGGATCTGGAGAGTTGAACATGGGTACTTGGGCTTCGCAGGCAAACACCTAAACTAAATCTGTCTTCAGCCTGACTTCAGTTTCTTTAAATTAAGCTCCTTTCCAAGGAGAGACTAACTTGAAGGAATTATCATAATGACTCTTGGATAGAAAAGTCTGCATGTACAAGAGTATTCACATAGGATGGAAGAGTGTTTGGAGGTCCCTTTCCTCAGAAATCCCATGCACCTTATCTCTGCTTCAACAGTAAAACGAGAAAGCAAGGCCAGGGAGATGGCTCAGTGGGTAATGTTAGCCACAGAAGCATGAGGGCCTGAGAAGGTTGATAGGAGTTTGATCCCCAGCCACTGTTTAAACATCTCGGTGTGGCCACACATGCTTATAACTTCAGTCCCATGGAGAGTGTACATTAGAGAATTGCAGAATCTCTGGAGCTGGCTGGTCAGACAGTTTTACCTAAACAGGGCAGCTCTAGATTCACTGAGAGACTCCATCTCAAGGAAGCAAGCAGAACAACAAAAGAAGTGATTCAAAGTCCTCCTCTGGCTTCTGTGCATGGGCCTCTGCATGCATACATACATATATTCATACATATATTCATACATATATACATACATTACACACAACACCACATAATACACACATGCAAAACAAATAGGGGAGCAGATATGGTAGCTATATTGACTAAGACTAAAACTAGCACAATTATTGTGGCATACACAGACATAGGTACAAAGACAATGGAACTTACTTATTTTAAAACAAAACCATCTCAATTGATATCTATTACATTATTTGTTTATTCAAAATAATGGTACTATGAGTGTAATATGCGCCTGGTGCCTGAACAGGCACAGCAGCCACCACCATGGAGTTTATGTGGGTGAGTGTGTGTAAATTGTGCCACGATGAAGTCAGATGGGGAAGCCTTCCTGCCCATCTGGGAAAGCCTGTGGACCGCACAGTGCAATCTGACCTTTACATCATCAGCCCAACCAACCCTGCTCCTAAGCCTCCCACATCTTCGCAAGATGAGTCTTTGTGAGCTGATCTCGTCTCTCTAAACGTTACATTGAGAAGGGGGTGACACAGTGAGCAACCAGGAGGCATGGCAATGGATTTAAGTGAAACAGCAGACCTGGAGACAGGAGAGGGAATAGTCCTGGCCAGTCGCTCTCAGCCCCCACATCAGATGATTCCATGAGGCTAGCAGGTAAACAGGAAAACACTGCACCAGCCTGGCTGTGAACCTCCTGTCTTCAAGGCCAGGCTGGCAGGCTTCCTATGCAAATAAAGCCTCCTTCTGTGTGTCTAGGGTAAGTTTTCTTTCCAGAGCAACTGACCAAATTCTGGGACTCTGGTGAGAATGTCCAGACCTGTGGCAGAGCTCAGTGTGACCTGTCCAGCCAGAGCACATCGTTCAGAGTGCAAGTTTAGCCAGAGGCGTTTGCCATCAATTTATTTGCTTGTCTGTCTGCCTTCTTGTGACTCCTCTCTAAATCTTCAGCAATTCAACAGTAAGCACTAGAAACCGAATTCTACTCAAAACATTCACTAAACACACTGCAACCATGCTCAATGGCACTGATGCCAAGAAAGTGGGGCTGGGGGAGACGGGTGTTGGTGGGTGTTCCCAGTTCCTATGGTCACAGCCTTAGCCACAGCCTTAAAACACATGGTGTCGGGTTCTCAGCTAGCCCCCTTGGTGGGGAAAGCTGGGAGTTTCTGACCTCCTTTGGGGTTAAGGCTGCTGGTCTCAGTCTGCGTAAGCGAGTGGTCACAGTCCTTAATTGCAAAAGGGAAGTGGTCAGAAAACACACTCTCGCTGTGGCAAGACTGATAACTTGTAAGATCTCCTGGAAGAATGCCAGGGAGTAACAATGAGGTTGTGTCTAAAACGAAATATGCATACAGCACTTGCATGTTTGCTTTTAACTTCCAACATGCTCTACAAAGAAGGAGAGAAAGAAAAGCTAAGGGAAAGGAGCTTGAGCCAGAGTTCATAATAAAACCAGTGATATTCTCTGCTGTACCCTTTCTTCAGTGAACACTGAAACAGTAGCAGCTGCCAATAAATCCAACAATTACGATGTCCCAGGTACTAGTTAGCATACGCTCTCTGGATTTATTCATGAATCCACCATGGCAGTCCTACAAATCTGCTGTGTCCCCATTTACAGATGATAAAACTGGAGTTCAGAGAGTTAAATCGTATGTGGGGTCCCTAATAGTTAGTAACCACTACAGCAAAAATTTGTTCCCAGACAAATAGCTCCAGGTTTCATGCACTTAAAGAATCATACCCCCTTACCATTAAAGGTTCAATGCTTCGCATCAAGTTCAACATGAACATGTCTTGTGAGAACAGAACCTAAGTTTGGATCATTCTGCTAATGGTTGTTTCTTTCAAGACCAAGCTGCAAGGATCATGAGGATTTAATTAGATGGCCTGGCTCGTTAGGCTTATAGGCTGGGACGCATGCTTCTTTCATCTTGCCTTCACGTTTATTAAAAAGAAAACAGGGACTAGAGAGATGGCTTAGCAGTTAAGGCACTTGCCTGGGAAGCCTAAGGACCCATGTTCTACTCTTCAGATCCCACATAAGCCAGACACACAAGGTGATACAAGCATGAAAGGTCGCATATGCACACAAGGCGGCACAGCCATCTGGAGTTCAATTACAGTGACTGGAGGCCCTGACGTGCCAATTGTCTCACTCTCTCTCTCTCTCTCTTTCTCTCTCTCTCCTGCTCACTTGCTAGCTCTCTTCTATTAAAAAAAAAAAAAAAGGCCAGACTGTTGGGCTTGCCTAAAAAAAAGAGAAAGAAAGGAAGGAAGGAAGGAAGGAATGAAGAAAGGAAGGAAGGAAGGAAGGAAGGAAGGGAGGGAGGGAGGAAGGGAGGGAGGGAGGGAGGAAAGAGGACAACTGGGGGCTGAGCAGCTCAGCAGCTAAGAGACTTACCTTGTTCTCAAGTATAAGGACCTGATTCACCCTAAGTTTTATTTCTCAGCACTCACATAAACTGCTGGGCATGGCTACACATGCCTATAACCCAGTCTTGTGGGGAGTGGATTCCAGAGAATCTCAGGCTCAGTAGTCACCTAGTCTGACCAAAGAAATGGCACACACACACACACACACACACACACACACACACACACACGGAGAGAGAGAGAAATCTAGAGAATTGCAGTAAATTTTGACCATATGCAGCTTCCAATTCGAAACTGAATGTTGACTCTGTTTGAAGCCACCATGGTATCTGAGCTATCACTTTGTTATTTGACCTAAAGTGAAGAAATTATTGACAGAGTTTGCTACAATATCACTACTGGAATTAAAAGGAGTTAAATCTAGAACGAAATAAAACCCTGGAAGCAGCAATGAAATTGAGGTCACAAAATATGCCAAATTTGTTCTTCTAGGAAAAAAATGAGAAAAAGAGTTTTGCTGCTGTTCATGAATTGGCTCCACCTATAATAAAAGCTAAGAACTAGTCACTTAGTCTTTATATTGTGTCTCTAAACAGTGGTACTTTGAATAATTAAATGTAACTAAAATGAATGGTGAATTTTCTGGAGTCTATTTGGAAACCTTTGCTGAGTGACCTAGAGACTACATCAAGTCAACAAATTCAACTAAAAACCATGACAAATGTGGCAGAGGACATAAGACCTGAAAGACAAAGGCCCTGACTTTCAAAAGCTCATACAGATGACAGAGTCATAGTTGTCTCCATTAGGAAGCAGGCAGGGAAACAGACTCTGGGACTTTAAGTTAGAGGGGAAATAGAAAAGACGGGAGCTATGCAGTGACTCCTGAACTGTGGTGGGCAGTATGATGGTATGCTCAAGATGGGTTTCAGAGTGTGCACACCTACTCAGGTTTGCATGAGAGGAGAAAAACCGGAATATGCTAGGGAGGACTGGAAAAAAGCCAGAGAAATTCTCTGTAAGGTCAACAATGCTACATAGGGATTATGGACTTTATTACTCATGTTCAGGAAATGGATGGTCATCCAAGTTTCTGAACACTGAATGACAGGATTAGGGATATAACTTAAGAATCTTTGAAATAGTATCAGAAAGTGCATGCAAAAAAAAAAAAAAAAAAAAACAAGTACATACAAGTCATAGGTCTCAGTGACCCTATGTGTGAGACCCAGAGAATGACTTGGATAACATCTCTGATGTTTATTTTTGATGCTGACTATGGCTCTGGGGAGACTATAGGAGAAATAGACTTGCTTCTTCCTGGAGAAAAAAATGGCATAAGTGATATCTCACCAACAATATGATGTGAGACAAGCAATCATCATGTGATATTGAAGTCATATGGAAATCACCAGCCCAGAGTTGATGGGATCACCCATTTTGACAGAGCATGAAGCCATGGAAGAGACCATTCTGACACAGTAGGAATTGTAGACACCTTGTGTGTTACTTTTTCCATCACTGTGACAAAATACCTTACAGAAGCAGTGTGAGGAAGGAAAGCTTTATTCTGGCTCAAGGTTTCAGAAGATATAGTCCATCATGGTAGAGAAAGCATGGTAGAATGGCTCCATGGTGGCTGAAACGTGGCCGAGCTCCTCATACCACAGCTGGACCAGGAAGCAGAGCAGAGTAAGTTGGAACCAGGGAAGGTGTAACCTCTACAGGCCAGTCCCCGCTGACTCACCACTACCAGCTAGGCCCTGCCATACCAAAGGTTTCATAATCTTCCAAAATAGCATCACCAGCTAGGGACAAATATTGAACACATGAGCCTGTGGGGACACTTCAGGATTCAACAGTAACACTGTGTTAAATGGAACCCAAGCTCCAGACTTGATGCGCATGTGAGCTGCATGCATGCCCATTGCATAGGTGATAGGTGATGCCTGGCAAATGGCAGAACCTTAGTGGATAATTTTGCTCAGGCTACTAGAACAAGCTGGCACAAACTAGGTGGCTTACAGAACACAAACTTGCTTTCTGTCAGTTCTGGAGGCCAGCAGTTTGAGGTCAAGGTATTTGCAGTATTGATTCCTTCTGAGAGCTGTGAAGAAAGGATTTATTTTATTCTAGGCCTTCCTCCTTGGATGGTTACATGATGTGTTTCCATGGTGGTCCCCCTGGATGTCTCTCTCTGTGTCCAACTTCCATTGTTTTTCTTTTTTTTCCATGTGTGTGTATGGAATGTGTTTATATGCATGTGTATTTGTATGTGACCACATATATATGGGAGAGTGTGTGTGTGTGTGTGTGTGTGTGTGTGTGTGCACACGCACGCTTATAGAAGACAGGACAATTTCTCATGTCATTCCCAGGAACAAATCCACTCCCTTTGAGACAGAGTCTCTCACTGGACTGGAGCTCACCAATTCGTCTAGACTGGCTGGCCAATGAGCCCCAGGATCCTCCTGTCTCCAACTCCCTGGCATAGAGATTATAGGCACATGCCACCATGCACAGCATTTATGAGAGTTCTGGGATCTCAAACGCATGCTTACAAGACAAGCTCTTTACCTACTGAGCTATTCCCCCAGCCCTAATTTCCTCTTCCTATACTAACCTCAGCTTGTTGACTTACTGTCTACTCTCATGACCTCATTTTTTCATTGTGACTTTAAGATATGAACGTGCTATAATTTGATCATATTCCTGTCCTGTTCTTTTGTCCCCTTTTCTCTGCCCCCAATCCACCAAGGACCGCCATCTTTCTAGGCAGTCCTTCCTTCATTTTGTTGTCTCATTCAATCAATTTTGCCTTTGTCTGTCCTGCTTGTCAAATGTTGATGGGCTCAGAACAGTGCAGGTCTTCTATTCAAAACAGTCACGGTTCTGAAGTGGAGGTTAAGACTTCAACATGTGCATGGAAAGCAGGGTACAATTCAACATATAACACTGTGTTTCCTTAATACAGAACTTGAGCTTATGATTTCTTAGGCCAGTACGTGCCGCATAGTGAGCATGCAGTAAATAATAGCCAGTGTTACGTAAATTAATAGAGGAACCTAAAACTTTTCTACCTGTCCGTCTGTCCTGACAGCAGGACATCAACATTCTAAGTTCTTTGTGGAACTGATTGCGGTGGCTCTTAAATCACTGTTCATAGCTATGCATGTACATATTCTTCAGTGAGCAAAGTCAGTATTATAGAATGAGAAAGGAAGCAGGCAAAATATAAACCTCAGGGCACCTTTAAATGCAGACTGATGACTACTGAGGCCACGTAGGGTTACAACCATCCTCTAGCCTTAGTGTCAGATGGGAGGAGGTAGGGGAGCCCTGGGAAAAGGCAGTTTAACTGCCGGTGCTTACTCAGCAGCAAGCCTTAAAGATGGTTATTTGTGGGAGGCACCAAAAAGTGGCTATTATTTTAAAAGAAATTCTCATAGAAAGAATGTTGGATTCTAGATAAATAAGTGGACTCATGGAAGCTGAATAAACCCAAACTGTAAGTGAAATGCTGAGCTATATCCACCCAGCACTCACAAAGACAGCTGTCACAAGTCCTGAACTGTCAGTGCTTTCAGGATTTATGTGGTAATAATGATAATAAGACAAAATGCTTCCAAAATAACAGTGTATAACATTGATACTACCAACTTTATAAATTTGAAATGCAGCTTGTGGTAGGCATGCCCACACAAATGGCTCTAGCAACAGATAAAATGGGCATTATATGTTTTGTTCATTTTTTCATGTTCTAACATCTGTGAAATAGGTATACTGGTATGATAAAGACTTCTTGCTCTTTTTGAGGCTGATGGAAATATTGCTGCAGCCATTGAACAACAGTGACAGATTTAATGCAGCATGGTCACACCTCTGAACTTGCTTAAGTGTCCTCTGGGAACAGACACATGGCTTGGCTTAGTCTCCTTACATTTCCCTGTCTTTCTGCATCTGGATCCTGGAACAGTTTCAAGCTTCAAGCAGGGAAAAAATGGACACAAAAGAGATTATTGTCACAAATGATATCACAGTACCAATCAGTAGTGAAAGGTTAACACTTTAAAAGAGTAGGCTGGGGCTGGGCTGGAGAGATGGCTCAGCAGTTAAGGTACTTGCCTGTAAAGCCTAAGGACTCTAATTCGATTCCCCAGTACCTGTGTAATACCAAGATACACACAGTGGGGCATGCTTCTGGAGTTCTTTTGCAGTGGCTAGAGGTCCTGGTGTGCCCATTCTCTTTCTCTCTCTTTCTTGTCTCTCTTAAATATCTCTCTCTCAAATAAATAATAAATAAAAATATATTAAATAGAGTAGGCTAAACCAAGTCAGAAACCTGTGGCTTCTAGAGAGGATCACCTGTTGTTCTTTGGCTTTTAGGAGATATTATGCTTTTCAAAAAGTCTTGAAATTGTCCATGTTTATCTCCTTTATGCTGCCATCACTCTTGGCTAGAGAATCTGCTGTTTACAGATGGTAGCAAATACCTGGGAGATTCAAGACCCATCTGCACAGGAGAAGAAAGTGGACTACCTAGCATGAGATGAGTCATCTCTATCATGTCTTCCAGGGCCCAGGAAATATTACAAAGGAAGTAGAAAATTAAATATGAGTTCTGCTGTCACTGCTTGCTTGAAAACTTCCTCTAGGAAGATAGTGGTAGAAACTGAGGAGACTCAAAACTCATCAAAGCAGAAAATCAGAGGCTACTGTGAGCTCATCACTAAAGGAGACTTCTAACAATGTATCCAGAGCTCAGGACACATTGAGGAACAGGGAGAAAGAAGAATGTAAAAGCCAGCCACAGGGTAGGAAAGTGTATTCAGAGCCATTGTCCCCCACACAAAGACTAACTGGTGCATCCATGACCATGCAGTGACTAATCCCTCTGAGGAGGGCCCTCTGAAGAGTGGGCACAGAGGAGAGGGAATATCAGAGTATAACCTGATGGGAATATGACCAATATGCAGTATGTTCATATAATAATGTTCTCAATAATAAAGAGTAGGCTTGTTCTGTTAGATGATGAAGAAGAAACACAGTCAAATGTAAGAGAATATATGGAATAGGGTGTGTGTGTGTGTGTGTGTGTGTGTGTGTGTGTGTGTGTGTGTGTGTGTATTGGCTTAGTACTATTAAATTTCTAGAAGCATGGCATAGCTTGTAAATTAGAAAAAAGATAGAAACCAAAACAATAGCTTGAGTGGCAAAGACCATTATTGAAGCTCTCTGAGCTACTGAAGGGAGTCAGAACTCAGCCCTTTTATTGTGCAAGTTGAAAGAGACCCTGGGTATTGCATCCCAAAGAGCTGAGTATCCAACTAGTGCTTAAAGGATGCTTAAGAGAGAGATTACACTATAGACCTGATATGATAGCTCTCATACACTAGTGAAGAAGGAAAAACAAAGATGGAAAGCATGAAACTTTCTTCCCTGAGCTCCAGGAAAATCCTTCCATAACTAAGGTCTCCAGTTCTCCAGGGGCATGAGAGGCCAGAAGAAACTGTTTGGTTGGTTGGTTATTTATTTGATGATTTGGGCAGGTTCTCACTATGTAGCTGTATAGCCTAGAATAACCTCAAATTCATGAACCTCCACCTCTGACTTCACAGTCAGTTAACTTTTTCCCATAAATTGTTAGCTTTTTTCCATAAATTGAAAATTGATCACTCCTATAAATTCAGTTGCTTCCATTAAGCAATTAGCCCTTGCCTTTGACTTTAAATGTCTGTCTCTCCAAAAAGAACCTCATGTTACATTAAACTAGCCTATAATGTCTTCAGTAGAATGGGTTTTGCCTTGATCAACAACACTATTCAGCAGTGTTAGATAGACGTGATCCTCCTTAATGCCAAAGAGGAAGCAGAAATTCTGAGTAACTTCATGATGTGATTCATGGAGCCCAAGCTTTATCCTCTTCCTTCCCAGACACACAGAATGGTAGTGAGAGCAATCTTTGAGGAAGGTGTCTAAAAGACTGTCAAAGACAGACAATAAAAGAGAAGATGAAATAATTAGAGAAAATAATGTGAGCTTATCTGTTATCACTTTTCCTCATTTATTACATTTTCTTCTCCCTACTCCCATCTACATGGGAACTTTCCATCCATCCGTGCTGTGTGTACTTGCTCTGCACACAAAAGATCAAAAGATACTTGTTGGGAACATTAAACACCAAACTCTTTGGTAGGCTCAAGGAAGGCAGTGTTGCACAAA
This sequence comes from Orientallactaga sibirica, assembly GCA_036365145.1. Classification (NCBI taxonomy): domain Eukaryota; kingdom Metazoa; phylum Chordata; class Mammalia; order Rodentia; family Dipodidae; genus Orientallactaga; species Orientallactaga sibirica. The sequence goes on from JAEOAD010002184.1 coordinate 129,115, forward strand.
GCAGATGCAGTCCCTGTGAGTTTGAAGCAAGTTTCCAGGGCAACAATCAAATCCTTAAATAGCTCTTCTGCATGTTTTCTCAGTGAGCATTTGTCCTTGGCTTGGCAGAGCAACAGGAATGTGGCACCAGGTGTCTATGCTAGTGACATGGAATTCCCAGGGAAGAACATCTCTAGCATCCCTCCCTACCTGTGGCTTTGAATTCTCTCTGTGTGTCCCCCATTTGTCACTGAAGTGCAATAGTGGAGGTGTAAGGACCATGATACCAGATCTCCTTTGCAGCTCTTGCATTATGATCATGAGCTCTGCATCCTAGCACTGGCTCTGTCAAAACAGGAAGAGTTCATGGTTTCTTTGTTCCTTGATGTATATCACTTTCTATAGCTCCCATCTGGAACTAAATAGTGAATTTTAACAACCTATAGTGACTGAGATGGAAGAACGGAAAGATGCAAACAGGAGGAGTATGTCTAAAGTAAAACTGAGAGGAGGAAGTGAACCAGTAGACTTCAGTTTCACATGCGGTATGAACTATTGGATCCTTAACCATCTATAGAGTGATACATGTTTTTACTGACATATTCAAATTCTGTAAACGCCAAGGATTTTCTTGAGAAATGTGATTTGAAATGAAAAGGAAGGATCAGAAAAAAAATGGTCTATTATTTTATATGTCATTACAGACTTGGGATGGAACCACAAACCAGAAACAGAGGAGCCAGACAGGGTCATGACCTACCAACAATACCACTATCAGTCATTATCATTAAGTATACTTTATTTTGCTTGCCACAGAAAAGTCCTCTAAAGTAGAGTTTGTCTAGAAAACCCATTCCCTGTAATGAGTTAGATTTTCCTCTGTGTGCCACGGTCTGATGTTTTGCATTATCAGTATGCAGGCAGGAGTCATGACCAGCACTGTGACATCTGACATGTGACAGGAAGACTCAGAAATCCCTTTGCTTTCACAAAAGATTGGGGTTTTTCTCTCACGTGGAGGAGGCCCATAAGAAAGCCTTGAGCGGCATCTGCCCAGCAGCTCACATTCCTTGGAAAGACTTCTTGGCCCATAGAAAGGAGATGTTGGCAGCTAATGGTGGGTTTCTGGAAAGGGAGATTGCTTGGAAGATAAATAACTGAAAAAAAAAACAGACATGGGGCTACACATGGGGCTCAGAAGCCTCCTGCAGAATTGTGTCCACAGCAAGTGAAGAAAGACAGAAGGAAGCAGAGAGGCCTTAATGACACATGTACTAATGTAAAATCACAACCAATTTCAGAGACACACAGGAGTCTTCCTCAGCAGTGATAGTGCCCTAGCAGGGGCAGCCTTGTATCTTTTGGGTCAACTGAACAGACTTCTATCTTGGCCAGGAAGACCATGCTTGCTGTGCCTCCAGGAACATCTGGGTTCAGGTCTCTAGCACTCACCTAAAAAGCCAGGAATGGCAGTGCATTCCTGCAACCTCGGTGCTGTGGATGTAGAGACAGGAGGATTCCCAGGGCTTACTGGCTACTTTAGCTGAATCAGTGAGATGTAGGTTTGATGACAAGACCTGTCTCCAAAAAGTAAAGTTGGGGGCTGGAAAGATGGCTTGGCAGTTAAGGCATCTGCCTGCCAAGCCTAAGAACGCAGGTTCTAATCTCCAGGTCCCACGTTTAGCCAGACTCAAAAAGTGACACAAGGGTGCAATGTCGCACTTGCCCACCAGGGGGGCACATGTCTGGAGTTCGTTCACAGTGTCTGAGAGGCCACTGGCACACCCATTCTCTCTCTTTATCTCTCTCTCAAAAAAAAGTAAAGTGAAGGGCTGGAGAGATGGCTTAGTAATTAAGGCATATGCCTGTGAAGCCTAAGGACCCCGGTTTGATTGTCCAGGTCCCACATAAGCCAAATGCACATGGTGGCACATACATCTGGAGTTCGTTTGTGGTGGCTAGAGGCCCTAGTGTGCCCATTTTCTCTCTCTCTCTCTCTCTCTCTCTCTCCCCCTCTCTCTGTCTCTAATAAATAAATAAAAATAAAAAATAAAAATAAACTATAAAACCACAGGCCACCTGAGGATGGCAACTGTCACTTAGGCAGACTTGTTAGAGATGGATACTAGGGACAGATTTCCACGTCTAAGAGATTTTATGTCTTTGTGCTTATCCATCTAGAACAGTTACCTTTTCATATCTGGGACAAAACACCAACCAGAAGCAGCTTATGGAAAGAAAGGGTTGATGTCAGCTTACAGTTTTGAACAATTCAGCGTCACATCATGTGGAAGGAAGCGGCAAGAGTGAGCACGGACAAGCGCCCTGAACTATGAAGCCTCCTCCAAGGCCTGTCCCAGTGTCACACCTCCCTCACAGCGTCACAACTTTTTCAAATTGCCACCATCTGGGGACCAGGTATTTAAAAAAAAAAAAAAAAACACATGTGCATCGTGGGGACATTGCATTCAAGCCACTACACCACCCATCCACATAAGGATTACTGCAGTATACTAGTGTCCCCCACCACAATCCTGGATCAGTAAACGATGTCAACTAGTTTAAAGTAGACAAGGCCACTTTTGTCTCCCAGAGAACATTTATCAAGGTCTAGACACATTTTAGATTACTGAAACTGGGTGATGGCACACTGGATTCCAGTTAGATGTGGTTAAACAATACACAGAACAGCCCTGTGCAAGCAATTATCCAACCCAAAATACTAAGAATGGCAAGGTCTAGAAACCCTAGTATAGGCTGCTTTTGTCCCTGAACAGCCCCTCTGAAGGTAGACATCATCTATATGGGTAACAGAGACACTGAATAGGAACTACCCACAGACAGCAAGCAAGAGGATCAGTTAGTGCCCACTAAATATTTTGCTGAGCTCCCAGCTCTGGCAAAGCTCTGTGCTACAAGTAGAGAATTCTGAACCATCTTGCCTCCCCTCCTCCTCTCCTTCTCTATGCATTGGTCGCGAAGTCTGAGAGCTCTCTGCATCCAGACTTTGGACTCTTACCGATGAGGTCTTGTCCAGTTGGATAGTTAATGGGTGACTCTGTCATCTGGTTTAGGGAAGACAAAGCCTTCAGGTGGTGAGCACAGGGATTTTTGAAGTGTGGAAGTAGAAGGAAAAGTTACTAATGAGTGCTTTGCAAAATTATCCCAACATATTATTTCTATTGAAACAACAGCTCACCTTTCTTTGCTGGTTCCATGATTCTTGGCATATGTTATAGTTTGAATGTGAAATGTTCCCTACAAGCTCATATGTTTGAAAACTTGGTCCCCAGCTGGTGGTGCTGTTTGGGAAGGTTGTGGAATCTTAGGGAAAAGGGCCCACCCAGAAGAAACTGATCACTTGTAGCCCAGGCCAACTTCCAGCCCAAATGCTGGCAAAATCTCAACAAGCACCCTTACAGTCCTGCGGCCACAGCTGCAAGCTACTCATAGCACCATGCCTTCCCAGTCATGATGGACTATGCCCTCAAACAGTGAGACAAAATAAATCCTTCTCCCTTTACTTCCTTCTTGTCAGATATTAGTCATAGTAACTAATACAGCATGCCTTACATCATCACTTCCTTCAAATCAGGTTAAAGACTAGACCCCAAGTCCCTAGTACTTCCACTCCTTTGTCTCTAGGCTCTTCCTTTCCCTCTCCTCAGTCAATATTCATTTTCACTAGACTGTTATCAGGAAGTTGAACTTCAAGCCAGCAACCTCAAAGGGTTAGTTCTGTCATCTCTCAAAAGGAGAGACAAGGTCTCTGCCGGCTATTCTTCTCATGCAGGGTTTCTTTCTCATCCATATGCCAGCATTGCCTACCTCACCCACTCCTACTGCAAGACATGGAATCATAACCTCTGTTTCTTTTAAATTTTATTTATTAATGAAAGATAGAGAGGCAGATAGAGAGAGAGAATGAGTATACCAGGGCCTCTAGCTACTGCAAACAAACAAACTCCAGATGCATGTACCACCTTGTGCATCTAGCTTACGTGGGTACTGGGGAATCAAACCTGGGTCCTTTGCAGGCAAGCACCTCAACCACTAAGCCATATCTCCAACCCCATGACCTCTGTTTATTGCATCCCATGATATTTATGATCTTATAAGGCATACCAAAGACTGAGGGAAAGAGTGGGGGAGCAAGCAGTAATGGATGGAGATAAGTGATGGTCAAAACACAACAATAAAAAAGAAATATGATAACTATCGTTTTTCAATGAACACGTTTTCTTCAATTTCATCCAGAGAAAACACTAGCCCCATAATAATGGCTTGTATTGTAGAAACCAAAACCATTTGGTATTTTATCATATTTTAGATGTAGTTCATTTATTTTCCAAGGTCCACCTTGCCCTACATTCTCATTGCTGTACAATAGCTGAAAGAAATGCGTTATTACCTTTGCAGGAACAATGATGGCTCTGGAGGAGTTATTGATGACCTTCTTTTACATGAAAAGCTAGAAATGAAAAAGACTTTGATTTAGGACTGATTGATTTTCTTGCCCTAATATAATGGGTAGATGATTGGCTTTCCTTCAGGACACTGCAGAGAAAAAATTTGATTTTGCTTCCTTTCATGCTCTTAGAGAAACCATGATTCATGTTTACTTTGCTCTTGTGATGATTATGAGGAATAGCCAAAATACCCGAAAGTCAAGGTAGATACACAGAGCCACACAAAGGCTATTTTCATTTATATGATTTCCAAGCATGAACCCAGACTAAAAGAAATATATGTGGTAATTGCCAATAACCAGTCATTTCTATGTGTTCCATGAGTAGTTTCAGAGAAGGAAATAAGTTCCACTATGGGCCAGCCCAGGGCCCAGCTCATAAATAGAATGCTGCCTGTATGAAGTGCTTTCAAGGTTACTAGAAGTGCCTCTCATCCTTAACTGATCTCTGACAGTATTTAAAAATGTTCACATTACTCATGGTTGAAAGCTGAGTCCAGGGCTGGAGTATAGAACAGTGGTAGAGCTTTTCCTAGTATGTGTGAGGTCCTGGTTTTCAGCCCCAGTGCATCAAATAAAATAATAAGATAATAAGCTAAAATAAAAATTTGAGATGGGTGTGCTAGTAAATGCCTGTAATTCCAGGACCACAGAGGCTGAGGCACAGGGATAAAGAATTGGAGACTAGCCTGCACTACATAGTGACAGCCTGTGCTAGGCCCTAGGAAAGAAAGAGAGAGAGAGAGAGAAGAAAGAAAGAGAGAGAGAAAGAAGAAAGAAAGAAAGAAAGAAAGAAAGAAAGAAAGAAAGAAAGAAAGAAAGAAAGAAGAAAGGAAGAAAGAAAAAGAGGAGGGAGGGAGAAAGGAAGGGAGAAGAGTAAGGAAGAGAAGGAGGGAAAGAAAGGAGGAGAAAAAGAAAAATGTTGAGCCCTTATTAGAATGCAAATACTAACCAAGTAAATTATGTCATTTAACCATAAGAAATGTTCACACTGAATTAATCAGGGATCTCCAGAAAAAAATAAATAGGATAGATGTGTTTTATGAATGTGTATAGATACACAAATGCACGTGAAAAAATGTATATGTTTCTCAGTTCTTTGTGGGTTCAGGACTTGGGAAAGTCTAGTTTTAACAAAGCATAAAAGAAAAGAAGGGGAACCATGGAGGGTGTGTCAAAGAGTAGAAATAGGTTCCTGCTATGCCAGAAACTCTTGAGAAGAAGAGAAAGGATGTCAGAGTTGAAGGAAAAGTGCCCGTGGAAGAAGTTTGCTCAGGAGACACTTGGAAAGGCCAGGAGGCAGCTTATCGATGGGAACACTCAGCAGCATCACAAGGAACACAGGAAGGTGCACAGAGCTGAGCTGCAGAGCTCAGACTGGTATTTGTCATCAGATTCAGAGGCTTCAATGGTGTGAGCCCAAAAGTCTGCAAGATATTGCAGCTTCTTCGCCTTCCTCAGATCTTCAACGGCAGCTTTGTTGAGCTCAACATGGCTTCAGTTAACATGCATAGGATTGTGGAGTAAATTAATTAATCTACAAGTGTAGCTATGGCAAAATCTATAAGAAACAGATAAACTCAGCAGATAACTCTTTGCACGTTCTCTTGGTAAATATGGCATCACCTGCATGGAGGATCTAAGATCTATGTTGTGGAGGAAAACTTCAAGGAAGCAAATAACTTCTTATGGCCCTTCAAGCTGCCTTCTCCATGAGGTGGAATAAAGAAAAACAACCCACTTTGTGGAAGGTGTGGATACTGACAACAGGGAAGACCAGATCAGTAGGCTGATTAGAGGATGAACTAAGGTGTTTCCCACAGTGTTTTTGTAATCTGGTCAGTTAATAAACATTGACTACTGGCAAATTAAAACATAAAAAGAAGAGGGCTGGACAGATGACTTAGTGGTTAAGGCACTTGCCTGCGAAGCCTAAGGACCCAGGCTCAATTCCCCAGGACCCACATAAGCCAGATGTATAAGGTGGTGCATGAGTATGGAATTTGTTTGCAGTGGTTAGAGGCCCTGGTGCACCCATTCTCTCTATCTGCCTCTTTCTTTCTCTCTCTCTCTTTCTGTTTTATGAACAAATACATAAGTAAAATACTTTAAAAAGTAAATAAAAATGAAAAGAGGAGAAAGGAGAAAAGAACAAGACAGGAGCCTCTGATATCACAAAGCATAAATCAAACTTATGTTTGGATTCTCCTGCATCATTCAAGGCCACAAAGATGGCAATAGAGACTCTTGAACCACTTCAATGAATGCTTTGTTGGACCTTTACCTGTATTTAGAATTCATAATCCGAGACACCTACAAGGTTTCCCAAAAAAGACAGATTTCTGTCAGAGTTCTTGATGACCCACCAAAGGTTAATAGTAAGACCCTACTTTCAAAGACAGCATACACGTGTGAGACCAAACTTGGAGAGACCTGGCCAGAATCTGGAAGAGGGTCAGTCCCCAGGCAGTTAGCTAGTCTAGTGCCAGAGGGTGCTACACGAGCAACTGTGGGAAAATGACTGACATCAGTCCAAACAACTTCCAGTCTAAGATACCCAGAAAGAAACAACCTGACATAATGCTCAAACAAGTGCAGTAGTGGCACACAGCCATGGGCAACCAATGGCTCTTGATTTGGCTAATTGATCCATTCAGTGGAATGGAACTCATTGCTGGAACTGGGAAATAAGTCAAAAACATGTAAAAAAAAAAAAATGAGCACAGTTTCCAATCAAGAAACAACCAAATGTGAGCTAGAAGAGGGCCTACCCTTATAAAATTCACTCCAAGATCTATGGCCATCCCATCTATCTAGTACTAACTTCTCTCTCTGTTGGAGAATTTGCTTATCTTTTTCAGATGGACAATGAACCTGAAGGGAGGATCAGCCAATCACACCTCACCAGGGCCCCTGCTGAAACCATAGAGTAAAGCGGAGGAAGGGCAAGAGTTCAGCGTTCTTGGGGATCACAACACCAGAAAAAGGCTGAAGGAGATAAACACAGAGAATATCTAACTCCTACTAAGCCAGATATCCAGAGACACAGAGGCTCCCAAAACCTCATCACTGAAGTAGAGCTAAAATGACCCCAATGTGGCTCAGGGAAATTTGCGGAAGAGGGGACGGAAAGAATGTGAAAGCCACAAGTTGGGGGATTATGCACAGAGACTTGGTCTACCCCGCACAATGTGTGAACCACATTCCCCATTGATGAGGGTCCCTATGGAAGAGGGAGGACAGGGAGGAGGATAATGGAGTCACCACTATGAATGTAAAATTAGAATAATAAAAAAAGAGAAAGAAATAGCAAGAAAAAAGACAGTGACATTCATTGATCGGCATTCAGCTTGTTCCAGAGACTACTCTAATTTCTTTATAATTAATTCACTTAATCTCCTCCAAATGAAATAAAACTGAGTCTGTTTTGTCTTCATTTTGCAGATTAAAAAAAAAAAAAAAAGGAATTCTAGAGAGCTTAAGTAACTTGCCCAGAAACACACAGCTGCAACTGGGCAGAGATGGAATTTGAACCTCTGAAATTTGCCATTGGAGCTCATCATGATCCTACTGTCTCTGAAACTGCTGCTTAGATGTTATCTATTACGTCCTCCCTGTTCCTTGTGTTAGAACACACATACAATATGTTCCTCTTAGTACCAGGAAAAAGATTGCATCTCCTAAGGACCTCGTTTATTTAGATGTATCAGATAATTTTACCCATTTGGTTTTCTCCTTCGACATAATTTGTAAATTTCTTTTGCCATGCTTTCCATTTGTGAATGTTTACTTTTTAAGTTACTCAAGACATACTTGTAAGCAGGTGAGATAGAACAGTTTATACATTATGTTGTTAGCTTATAGAGTCAAATAGCTGTGGATATTGAGAATTTGCACTAGCCTGAAAAAATTCCATTATTTAAAAAAATTATAAAAATGAGTTCTCTGATGACAATTGTTGATGTTCAAGCTACCTGTAAAATGTCCAAAACTCACCTTGCAAGATGAAAGTGGGCATAGAGAAAGAATCCACTAAGAGCCAGTTCCCAGAGAAGTCAAACTTCCCAGACTAGTTTTTCAAGGATTCGCTTATAAGATATTGAAAAGCCTGTGAAGTTTGGGGAGTAAAGATCCAGAAAGAGGAGAGCATTCAGTCTCTAAGGTTAGATCAATGCCAGGAGAAGCTGAAGGAAATCCAGTCTGAGGAGACTTGCCTAGCGTGCCCTGGGAATACAAGTCTCCTCCTTGAGGCTGCCCCCCCCCCCGTTCCTCTTCTCATCATGTTCCTCTTCCTGTTCCCATTGCCCACCTCTGATTTCTATTGATTTCTCAGCTTTGATTTGCCAACAGAGTCTCTTCTTCGTTGGCGTTCATACAAGCCAGTCCCCATATCCTCTCAGCACCCTGTCTGACATCAATTCTATTACTGTACTTTGGCCAGCAAATGTGTTCACCCTGCTTCCCTGAATCTTGTTGCTATCATCCTATGCCACCTTGATTCTAGTACACAGAGATTCCACTCCCCATGCCCAATACCACCACAAAAACATGTCCCTGTTCCAGCTCTTCTTAGCGCAATAGAACTTCCCACTGTCCATAAGAAAGGACAGACAATCACCAGCACAAACTAGGGCCATTTATCTTATGCCCCATGATGGGAGCTATCAGTGCCATCACAGGGAGGCTGTTGGGTTACATCTCTGATCCTTTCTGCAAAGGCTTGAGTCAAGTGTGACAGGTCCAGCAATGCCTGAATAATGTTGTAGCCCAGAATGTAGTATACGTGGAGCTATGGACAGGGATCTCTTTGCTTAACTTGCATAAGCTTTCAAATGAGCCAGCTGGCTGGTCAGGAAAACCAGTGGGCCACATTCCTTACACACTCAGAACCAGCAATATCAGGAAAAACCAGGTCAGAAAATACTAAAGCCAAGGTTATGAGACAAGTTGGAAAATCCAGAGAGTTCCACTGAGGTGTACCTCACAAACCACACACATATCCTACACAATGAAACCAGCCATGTAGTAATTCTTGCAATGGACTGAAGAGGGTTGGACACAGGAATCTCAAATCATTCAGTGATTCTACCAGAAACAGTGTTCTCATTGTTTTGTTGATAATGTAACCAGACTCAATGGGTATGCATCTGATGAGTGCCACCAAACACAGAAAGTAATGAAGAGTGGAGGAAGACTACTACTAGAAGCCTAAAAGTGGAGAATGGAGAATGGAACATATTTGCAGAGAAATGCTGTTCTTGAACACACGAAACATGATAATTTTATTTGGGAAAGCCTATTCACAGAGGGAAATACCTGAGCATGGTCAGTTAAGCAGTATATTCTTGTTCATTTTTAAGGCGATAATCGTTCAAGAATGAAAGATGGAAAACAGTGACAGAAAACCATTTGTTTTTAGCAAAAGTGGTATCCTTTTGAAATTATTTCCTATTTCTACATATGTGCACTACATAGCCATAAATCCAATGGGGTGCTAGAAAAGAATACATTCTCAGACTTCTCTGAGGCACAGTTTGCATAGCTGTATGTTTTTCTTGGTTTTATTTTCATGAGGAAAAAAATTAAAAATAAACCTACCAAGTAGAACTGTATGAGTTTGAGTTCCAAATAGCTGTCAAGACTATTTCTCAGTTCAAAGGATGGGTCTTTCATTTTCATGTGCTTATCTTGTGCAAGATGGTAGCCTCATAATTTTCTTCTAAATTTAGATAAGTTTCTAAACTTTTACTCTCTGTCATTTAATCATCCAAATATTTTTGTATGGCATGAGCCAAGGAGTAAAATGACCACAGGGTTTTTCATGTCTTAAAGAATTTAAAGACAGGAGTGATGGCACACAGCAGCACATGGGAGACTGAAGCAGGAGGATCATCCGTTGAGTCAGCCTAAGCAACGTAGGACTCTGTCACACACACAAAAGTTCATTTATCACTCAGAATATGTTTCTTTATTCAGACTGACTTTAGGTAAAGAAGGCTAACAAGTAACTGCTGTCTAATACTTTTGACTTGTTTATGTTCTATTTCCAGTAAATGATTTAAGACATTTTCTTCTTCCTCATCCACAATCAGTTCTTCTTTGCTGTCAAGAAGAAAGGGTTTTTGTTTGTTTGTTGTTTTGCCAAAAGCGATGCAGTAGAACATTCTGATCAGCTCGATGGAAAGTAGCAGCTTGACCTCCCGCGTGTGTAACCTGGGGACAGTGAGTGGAAGAGTGCTCACCCAAGGGGAAGTGAAAGTCGGCGTTTCATTTGCAGATACCCTTGCTGATAAGCTGCTTGCCAAACACATGGCATTGGCTGGAAAGCAAATCTAGTTGCAACATAGTATTTGGAAAAAAAATCTTGAACTCTAATAAATTTCCCCATTATAATCAAAATAATTTGCAGAAAAAGAAACTGTGGCTTGTGAGATATCTATTTGATACAGTTGAACATAAAAATAACTCACCACTCCCTGCCAAGACTCATGAACTCATGTTTAGACCCATAAAATCTGTATCACATACTAAAGGCTCAGTGCTCACCTTTGCAATTTAATGAGATCATAGAAATCAAAGAGAAGCCTTAGCTCAGTTAATTCTTGTGTAGACATTGATGACATCATGGCCATTTGAGTTTGTATCTTCTAGAGAAGAGAATAGGCCAGGTGTGTATACCAGACAAAAAAAAAAAAAAAAAAAAAAACCAACTTCATATGCTGAATATGTTGAATACCTAGGTACTTGCCAGTTTTGATCCTGTAAAACTAAGAGAATAGTCAGGCCTGGTGGTATGTGCCCTCAATTCCAGTACTTAGGTGGCTGAGGCAGGAGGATCATGATTTCAGAGTCACCCTAAGTTCAAGGTGAGCCTGGGCTAAATAATGAGACAGACCCTGACTCAAAAGCAAATGAATATAAATAAATAAAATTAGATAAAACCCAAGAAGTGAACAGTATTATTGAAGGATCTTAGTTAGCACTTGGGAGCCTTTTCAGGGAACCACAACAATCTTGGCAGATTTTGTTTCCAATGATGTTGCTAATTCAATGCCGCATGTCTGCAGCCTAATTATTTTTTGGTTACAAAATAAAGAAAGCTCTTTGATGTACACTTTTAGTAACTCAACACATAAATTGGGTGCATTTCTCTCCTCCTACAGCTTATGGAATAGCAGGAACATGGGAAGAAAGTGGAAGTGGGTTGGAATGTGATGGGCTATGAGAACACAGACAGGCTGTGAACCACTTGTGCTCAGCACTAGGTGTTTCTACTCTGCACAGTGACAGCAGTGGCTTGTGGAGATTGCTGAAAGCTGAAAGGAGGTTAGGCATCTAAAATATCATAGTTCTTGGCATATAATGGGTGCTGGAGAAGAATTATTTCTCTTTTCAGTGATGTTTTGGTCTCAGTGAGGCCTAGATGCACAAGCTAAATAGATTCACACTTGTGCTTTATTGGTGAGTGTCCATGTGTTCTCAACTGCCCATTTTCAAGGCCCAGTGGCTACACATCAAGATATCTCCAGTGTTTTTCCTCTTAACACTAATACGACCCATCCTTTCATTGAGTGCCCACTCGGCATCTTCCTCATGCAGGAAATATGCTTGGGGATGAGGCTGCAAGGAAGAACCGAGCCAGTACTCAGCTCATTTTGTGAGGGGGGTGAGCAAGAAAACCATCAAAGTTTGATCTGCAGAGTGAATCTATCGTTTTTCTAAATCTTGGGCACAAGGTTTGAAAGAATATAGACTCCCTAATGACAGTAGAGGGAAGACCTGGAAGGCTTCCACTAAGTTAAGATCTCCCAGAAATGCTACCTAAGAGAAAGGACCAGGTCGGTATGCGGGAAAGAGCACACCCCATGGAAGAAGGAATTGCTGTCTTTTTGTTAACACGAGGCAACTACTCTTGCATATGTCACACATGTGGGAAGTATTTGCACATGCTGGGCCACAGTGGAGTGCTCAAAGGATGCAAAGACTCAACTAAGACTTTCATGGTTTCAGGAAGCTTGTGATCTAGCTAGGAGAATAAGCTATACACTGGCCACAAGCCATGCAAAGCCAGGACTGTCCAGGTTTCCTCGGGTTGCTGGGTGCTGCACAGTGACCTGTTATCTTACTCTACACAATGAATGGCTTCTCCACGATGAAGCATGGTCAGGTGTTAAAGTCCCCAGATTACCAACTCCAGTCTCTTAGACAAAGTTGAAATAGATACAAAAGCACCATTTCTGTTCCAGATGTTTCCAAGTTGAGCTTTTGAAAATTCATTGCAACTTATCTCGTATTTTGAAACAGTAAAAAATTGTCAAGAATTAAAGTAGAAATATGCAGTGGAAAAGAGAGGATGTGACTTACGGATATTTGGGAAATGGGTCTGAGTCTGTTCTACACATCTGTTCATGGGAACGGTAGTCAGTTTTCTCCGTCTACCTTCTATCCACCCACATGTGTGTCACCACATCTCAGATGACTCAAGAGACATGAGCCTCCTGAAGTCCCAGAATGATCACTTTGGTTATGACCTAAAGGCTGACAAATTATCACATTTTGTAGATAATAAGCTCCGGTTACCAGTGGCTAGTTTAGGAGCTGGGGTACAATGAATTGTTCCTCATTCAGGAAGAGACAATGAGCTCGGAAAGCAGTCCAACTAAAGGAGAAGCTCTAAAAACGCCTATCCAAGCAAGCATTTTACCTAGAGTGCTGTGGAATTACCTCCCCTTTGGTCTTCAGGTTCAAGCATGATTCCGGACTGGGCATATTAAAGGGCAGACTTAGTAGCTGTGGAGGAAGATGCAGAGTAAGGCGGTAAAGGGGAAGTAGAGGAGAAAAAATAACTGGAAAGTGATCTCTCCCTGGAAGTGGAAGCACACCCAGAGAAAAAAGAAAAACACCACTAATGAAGATGAAGATAATGATGACAATGACATTTTTGAGGAAGAGGATACCGAAGAAAAGACTTCAGTGAAGAAGAAATCTCTAAGAAGTACTCCTGCCCAAAACACAAAAATCAAGTCAGACTGGAGAAGACTCAAAACCGTCAATACTAAAATCCAAAGGTCAAGAATTCTTCCAAAGTAGGGGAAAGTCCTAAGAAACCCAAAGGACCCAGCTTTGTAAAAGGCATGAAAACCAACACGAGAGCAGGTGTAGAACAGCACATTTAGTAGTCCTGGGCTCCACAGGTAAATTAATCCCCAAAATAAGGGAAACAAGAAACAAGTGTCTGAGTATCAACAGAATGGATTCTAATCTCACCCCTTTTCCTGATTTGCCACCCACACCCCCTTCCAGGCTGGAAGCAATCTTTTATGATTTATTATTGTACCTTTTTTACCCTGCTGTGATTCAGCGAACCTTCTCTGCTGCCTTCTACTACTTTGAATATGCTCATCTCTGACAATATTTTAATCACCTCTGTAATTCCACAGCTGGTCAATAAATATTTAAATGACCCAAAAAGAGGAAAAAAGTATACGGAATGGAATTGTATAAGGCTAAAACAAAAATAACTACATACCCACACACTATAGTTTGTACATGTGTTCCTCACAAGAACATGGAGCTACAATTCTGAAACTATTTCATATGTATAATTGGATTTAGCTAATCAGCAAGTATATTATAGTGACAGCCAATTGGAAATCCAAGGTCTAAGTAAAAAAGGAGGGGAAGGTTATAATGAAGCTTACAGTGTTGTATCAAAACAGGAGAAAGCAGTGGGATTTTCAAATATATATAGTATGCATACAAAAATGCATGCGTATTCATAATGTACATGCAAATATATATTTGTTCAGTGTGTGAGAATGAATTAGTATACCTTTTTCTCTCTAGTTTGTCTGCTGGGAGGACCTGTGAGCAGCAACACACCAGTAGCAGTAAGAAAACCTGGTCTCTTGATCTTGGTCTCTAAATGTTGTATTTCAACAGAAGAAGCAGGGTACTCCTGGAAGAAGTGGTTGAATTTAAATTGAGGAGGAGGGAGAGGAGAACTTGCTGCAAGTGCACAGAGATGTACTTGAGAGAGCTCCCAGCTGACCAAATCCGAATTAAATTGAGCAAAAAATAATAAGGATGATGATAGCATTTGACCAAAACCCAAGAGAGAAAGCAAATGTCCTTCATTCCACTCTGATACAAATAAATATTTGAATAAGTAAATACAAGGCAGAATAAGTAAACAGAAGAGCAACTTTTCCTTGCCAGTATCTGTTGATAACCCGAAAGAGTATAGAACTAGAAAGTTCCATGGAGACCACAGTGGTCATTATAAGGTAAGATTTATTGATGCATGATAACATCAGTAGACAAATACTTACTGAAAAAAGGGGTTTGTGTATATGCTCAAGTATATTTTCTAAAATATTCATATATATTAATTTTAAAGGGAAAGATTCAACTAAAGAGAGAATTTTTTTTTTTTTTTTTTTGGTTTTGCAAGGTGGGGTCTCACTCTGGTCCAGGCTGACCTGGAATTAACTATGTAGTCTCAGGGTGGCCTCGAACTCTCAGCGATCCTCCTACCTCTGCCTATCAAGTGCTGGGATTAAAGGCGTGCACCACCATGCCCGGCTTGAGAAAATATTTTTAAGCTGATCCTGGTAGTGCTGGTTTGTAACATTAGCTACTCAAAAGGCTGGGGCATGAGGGCTATAAATTCAAGGATTTCCTGGTCTAGACTGAACTAGGCAATTTAGTGAGACACTGTCTCACAATGAAAAGAAAATCATGGCTAAGAAGGAAGATTAGTGATAGATTGTTTGCCTCAGTACCTAGCCTAAAGAGGTCCTGGGTTCAATTCCCAGAACAAAAAGAAAGCAAAGTAAAGAAAAATACAACTGTATGAGACATATTCACACTTCTGTTTCTATTCTCTAAATGCACAAAAGCAACTCCTTACATAGAATTATATTGAATCTGGTATTATAAGCAATGTATAAATAGTTAATATATATACATAAGAGAATTTGGAAAGGTTATATTTAAATACTATGCCATTTTATAGAATTGATTTGAGTACCCATGGATTTTGGTAGCTAAGAGGGTTCTGAAATACTTCTGGTAGATCCTCAGGGCCGACTGCTTGGCTCTGCTCTCTATTTTGTATATTTTTGCTTTGGATGTGCTTTATCCTGATAAGTACTGTAAAGGACCTGTTTTTACCATGCCTGCAGAAGAAGCCTGTGAGAGGAGAGAGGGAAGTGGCTCTTCCCATAATTTTGATGTGGCAGAGCAAATAGTCTTTTTATTATGGTCTTTGATGCAAACAAGGAGAGTCATGCTGGAAATACAATTTTAAGCCCTATTTCAATGCTCAAATCTCAGCATTTTGAAGCACCCTATACAATGCCCATACCTTCAAGTCATTCTCAGGTATTTATGTAGGTGACTATACATTTTATTCATTGGTCCTTCATATTCTCTGTTAATAGTTTTGGGTGCCATCAGCTAAAGAAGGTAAACCTGAACTGTACACTAGCATCTCCTAAGGTGATTTTCAAAAATGCCGATATCTGGGCTGGTGAGATGCTCAGTGGGTAAAGTGCTTGCTATATAAGCATAAGGACCTGAGTTCAGATCCTTAGTATCCATGTAAAATGTATCATGTGCCTATAATCCCAGTGCGGGAGGAGAGACAGGAAGATCTCTAGAGCTTCTAGCTAGCTGGTATAGCTTAATCAGTGAGCTCTACGTTCAGTTAGAGATCTTCTCTCAAAGAACAAAGTGGAGAGCAGCCGAGGAAGACACCTCACATTGACCTCTGGCTCCACATACATACTCACATAAGCATATCCACACCCGTACACATACATACATATGTATGCTCACACACACAAATGCAAATTCGCCTACACTCTGCACCTCACACACATACATATGCAAAAAATTTAAAACATGAAATTTATAAAAGATACTGATATTGGCACTTGGCCCCAAAATTTCTCATTTATGTTTTTGTCAGTGTCCCAGACATAACATGTTTCAGATCTATGAGTGATTCTGACATGACTCCAGGAAAGAAAATCATTATGCTAAAGAAATACAATATAGTCGGGCATGGTGGTGCATGCCTTTAATCCCAGCACTTGGGAGATGGAGGTTGGAGGATCATGGTGAGTTCAAGGTCACCCTGAAATTACATAGTGAATTCCAGGTCAGCCTGGGCTACTGGGCTAGAGTGAAACCCTACCTTGAAAAACCAAAAAGAAAGAAAGAAGAAAATACAGTGTGTGTGTGTGTGTGTGTGTGTGTGTGTGTGTGTGTGTTTAATATTAAGTTCATGTGTACCTTGCTAGAGTAATGGGGGTGAGGATCACCTCATGTTGGCCTATAGCAGCATTTCTCTTGAGAAAAGGATATCCACACTTAGTCTGATTCTGTCAGTGTGTCATCAACACAACACAACGGAACAAAAATCCTTTCCCTCTCCATCCAAGTTTTGCATTCAGTCCTCTCTCAGTCCTCTTCCTGTCCCTAGCCTGCATCTCCCCCCCACCCCCGCAAAGAGTTGGTGAACCAGATCTAATGCTCTATTAATGCCCCTTTCTTCCTGAAGCAGCTTTACATATCTCCACTTGTCACATTGTTAACTGTGTAGCTTTCTTTCCTCTTGCCATACATCCTCATCCTCACAATCCACGGGTACTTCTAAACTCTGATAATAGGTAGACTCAGAGAGGGAAAGGCATTGAGGTCGCCTAACAAAGTGCTTCTCTTCCGGCCAATGATAGTATCCCAGACTGACAGCCCCAGGCCCAGGTGCTATGGTTACTTGAAACTGCCCTGCAATTTGACACCCTTCACCCATCTCTTCCTTCCCTCTCTCCCTCCGAAACATCAGACCAACGTCTAGCCCTAAGATCTTTCCCAGCCACCCCTATTAGTTCTTACTCCCTGGCCTCTCACGGGTAAATTTCTTATACATCTAATCCCATCTGCTCCTTGGAGGATTCACACTAGCACATATATTAACAGAGAAAATCACGAGAATAACTAGATTTTATGTTAACAGAAGGAAGGAAGCTATTCCTAGCTACTTATTTAATTATTATAAGCTGGAATGTAGACATACATATGTAAATATATATGTACATATATATATATTTGCACAGACATTTAAAATTTTTTAAACTAAAAAAAAAACTTGTAAGGAATGAACAATTGGACAGCTGGGTAAGAAAAGGAAATTCTCACAAAACATGCAATAAGGGTCCATTACTGTGGTCACAGACCCGACTGTATGTGGATAACTTCCCCCCAAATGCTGAGCCCTTTCCCAAGATTCTGCCATCACTGTTCTGGGGCACTCCTGGAAAGATGCATTCAAAGGGCTCCCCAGATGATTTTAATGTACAGTAAGGTTTGAGAATCCCACCTTTTAGACACACATAGAGATTTCCCACAATTTACAACACTAAACAGCAGAAGCTACCCAACTGTTTGGGAGAAATGTGGTTAATCAGAGTCCTGAGGGAAGAGAAAAAAGTTTCAGCAGATCTTCATAAAGGAAACACTGTGGGATGTTGGCAACCACATCCTTAACAACATCCCTGCTGTAAACACAAAACTAAATTTCTCAGCCTTGCTTCCTCTGACATCGCCCAGTACTGCCAGGTTCTTTCCATGTGTGACCATGTACTGTGAACAGGTTCTGCTCACACAGATCTGGAGAAGAATTTTCTACTTTGGTTAGTATATTTTTCCCTGAGGAGCTTCATGCTGTGTCTCAGGATAAAACCCATGGCCAGGCATGAGGGGTTCCAGAGAAAATACACATCCACCTATTTTCTATATTACAAGTGGGATCCCCAGAAATATGTGTCTGGCTAAAAGATTCTGACTAAGGAGTGCTTGAAAATCTCTCCCTAGTCTATAGGAAAAAAGTAACACTCCTGTTCTTCAACAAGTCTAGGTGGATTTCAGTTAAACTCATGACAAACCCTGATTTCAGAGTCTTAGGCATAATTGACTTCATGGTACAATGATCAAAACAGATGAACTTTGTACTGAAACTTGAATTCCATGCAAACATTGTTCACCTGACCAGGAGTGATATCTCCACAGACGTTTCCCACCCGGCCAGGAGTGATATCCATGCTGAGCTAGGCTATATCAGACCAGAAAAGAAATTCCTTCTGCATGGGCAGAAAGTTCAATGACATTTAACAGAAAGCTGACAGTCACCATCTTACAGTTAACTTTCCTCATAGTCATGGAAAGCAATTCTCTAAATCTTTGAACCTGGGGAGATGAATGTGAAAATCAGTGTCTTGGGACATGTCACTACACCCCATCAGAAAGGCCAGCCCATTAGGATTCTTGCCTCTAGGGGTCTACCTAGCCACTGCCCATCTTCAGGAGGTACTGCCCACTGAGCCTTGCAACCTGGGCAGAGAACTCTCCTGCAGGCAGCTGCCCATGCCTGGCTTTCATCACTGCTGCATGCTGGGTTTCTAGATGCCGCTTCCTGAACTTGTCTTCCCAGCACCCTTGTAACCAACCTGAAACTCCAGAGTTTATACATTTACTAATGAGTCTCCCCTTCAATTATGATTTGCTTACTTCCGTTCTTAGTAAGCAATAGTTCAGTGCAACTTCAGGGAAACTGATTAGAAAAGAATGCAATGTACAGTTCTATTACCTATAAGTTAATGTATGCATCAAGAACATTACTTTGTTTTTTTGGAGAGAGACAGAGAGAGAGAGAGGGAGAGGAAGACAGATAGAGATGGGCACGCCAGCAGCCTCTCAGCTGCTGTGAACAAAATCCAGATGCGTGCGCCCCCTTGTGGTCAAGTGCGACATCGCACCCTTGTGCAACTGCATCTGGCTAAACGTGGGACCCGGAGATTAGAACCGCTAGAGATTGGAACCTGCATTCTTAGGCTTAGGAGGCAGGCGCCTTAACCGCTAAGCCATCTCTCCAGCCCAAGAATATTACTTTTAAGCTGATGGAAAGTACAGGCTGTTAACATTACAGAACATCTCTAGTGGTGAATAACTCATATAGAAGCTGGATTGAATCAAAGAAACAAACAGCTAGAGTGGAATATAAACTCCAAAGTGAGTTGCTATGCTAATCCAGATGAATGAGCAACACTTTTTAACGAATTAGAGTTCAAGCACACTAAGAAAAAAGGTATAAAGAGAAAACTTATACCATCTGATCAATTTGAATCATGGTTTTATATAGCCCTTGGCTTCTTGTAATTGTGGCTTCACATAGATGTATGCAGAAAACTCTATGTTACACAAGAATAACTTGAAATGCCCTTTCATCTACTCTACCCCATTTCATTGCCTCCTACAAACTAGCATTCTCCAAGAAGGGTATAAAAGTAGAAAGAGCCATTGGTATCTTTATCCTAAGAAAGGGGATCCATATAAACTGGATAAATTTGAGGACAAGCCAGCTTATCAGTCCCTGGTTTCTATTCAAGTGTGGTGGTAATAAACTGATCCATTTATTTCTGGAGAGAAATCAGAAATGCTGTTAAGAGCTCACTGAGTGAGGGGTTAGAGGGATGGTTCACTTGGTAAAGTGCTTGCCACCCAAGCATGAGACACCGAGGTTAGATCCCCAGAACGCACGTAAAGCCTGAGCGTGGCGGCCTGCACTTGTGACACTAGTTTAGACATCTGCCCTTTGCATCCATGCACACAGCAGCACAGGTGTGCCCACACACGTACAAATATGCACAGACACATGCACTCACCCCCCCCCACACACACACACACGCACTCAGTGAGGGAGTGAGAAAAGCAAACCTATCAAAGCAGGATGAGACAGGATTCAATTGTTTTTTTGTCTCTGCCCTTTTGGTTTTCCACCACGTGGGCCCTTACCTACCAATGCAGGAGGAAAGTGGGGAATGGCTGGGAGAGCCAGGATTCAATGTTGTACCTTAGGTATTGGCCTGCTATTACATGCATTACAATATAGCATTGACGGGACAGAGGGCTCGCTATATTTCCAGCCCAGCGCTGAGATTCTTTCAGAGTGTTAATGCATTATAATTTCTGGTGTTCCTTTCTCCTCTTTGCCACCAGATTGCTGTCCCACCACAATCCCACCTAGCCAGCTTAGGAAAAAGTCACACGAGGCAGATTCAAGGCTTATTGGTTACTGAAATAAAGTATTTTCTTCATGGGCAGAAAGGATGACTCAGGGGTTAAGAGCACTTGCTGCTTAAGCATGAGGGGCTCTCAAACCAGAGACCCCCAAGTTCAACTTCCCAAAATGTATGTAAAAATCTTGGCATAGCCACACAATTCTGTACCCCAATCCAGCCAGTGGGAGACCGGAGAATAAGTGAGGCTCGCTGATCGGTAGCAGCTATGTTGAGAGAGAGAGTCCTCAAAGGAAAGAAATAAACTGATAAAAAATAGAGGAGAAAAGACCTTCTCCTCTGGCCTCCCCAAACATGTGCGTAGAGATCCCTATCTGTATATATCATGCCCACGTGTGCGCACACACACACACACACACACACACGCCTATGCACACACATCTTTTTCTTCTAGTTTATAAGTTGTTCAATGACACAGTGGAATTTAATAGCTGGCAATTTGCTGAACTCATCAAATCTCTTCAAAACTACTCAACCTTGGTTAAGACCATGAAAGGAAAATTTGGAGATGTTGTTTCCATCCTGAGTGAAGCCTAGGAACAGGAAGTTTAAAATGAGAGGCTCCACTGGAGCCAGGCTGAGGGCAAATGAGCATAATGCCAGCCTGTACGAAATCTCAGTCAATCAGCTCTGGAAATTGGCTTCCTGCCTTCGTCCCCTAAGGCCACAGAAAGTGAAGTAAGGAATGAAAGCTTGTATCAAAGTGGACTTCACTTCATTATTCTCACTGCATCACAATGCACCACTCCCCAGGGTAACAGCACCCTCTTCGGTGACCTTACCTTGGGTGACGCTTTCTCAAATAAAGCGTCTTTCTCAAGCTTGTCTAGTCACAATTCATTGGTGACTTAGGGAAAGCTAAAAGAACCAGAGATTCTGCCGTAAAAGCTTCACACATAGGCCTGTGATGCTCCTGAATTAATGGAAATACCCCCCTCCCCGTGTGTGCATGAAAGAGAGAGAGAGCATTTCTTAAAAGACAATCTTATAAATTTTAAATTTTAGATGTGATATGAAATTGATAAAGATTGAAATACTGAGGGTGGAAGGGTTTAAGCAGAGAAGGGACAAGGGAGAAGGGAGAGAGGAAAAGGGTTGGAGAAGGGTCAATCAAAAGTTAATATGTATAAAAATTGTATTATAAAAAATGAAAAAATAAAGGTAAACAAAAAATTAATTGTGATTACAGTATAAAATGGACCATGAGGGCTGGAGAGATGGCTTAGCAGTTAAGGGGTCTGCCTGCTAAGCCTAAGAACGCTGGTTCCAATCTCCGGGTCCCACTTTTAGCCAGATGCAAAGTGACACAAGGGTGCAATGCCACACATGCCCACAAGGGGACGCACACATCTGGATTTCATTCACAGCATCTGAGAGACTGCTGGCGTGCCCATCTCTGTCTCCCTCTCCCTCTCTGTCTGTGTCTCTCTCCAAAAATAAATAAAATAAAATAAAATAAAATGGACCATGAGAAAATATTCAGAAAGGTACAGAGATTTATTGGTAGATTCATTTTTTTTGAGAGAGAGAGGATGGGCATGCCAACAGCCTCTCAGCCACTGTGAATGAACTCCAGATGCATGTGCCCCCTTGTGGGAAAATGCGGCATTGTGCCCTTGCATCACTTTTTGTGTCTGGCTAAATGTGGGACCTGGAGAATCAAACAGGCATTCCTAAGCTTTGCAAGCAAGAGTCTTAACCGCTAAGCCATCTCTCCAGCCCCCACTGAATTATTTTTAATTCCAAATTTATAAGCAAATTAGAGTTAAATAGTTTTGATAAACTTCTATGCTCTGAAGCTTTTACAAATCATTTGAGGATAAAATACAAGGTTGGGGCCTGGAGAGATGGCTTATCAGTTAAGGTGTTTGCCTGCAAAGCCAAAGGATCCCGGTTTGATACTCCAGGACCCACATAAGCCAGATGTACAACAGGGCGCATGTGTTTGGAACTCATTTGCAGTGGCTGGAAGCCCTGGTGTGCCCATTCTTTCTCTCTCTCTCTCTCTCTCTCTCTCTCTCTCTCTCTCCTCTCCCTCTTTCTCTCTC
This sequence comes from Orientallactaga sibirica, assembly GCA_036365145.1. Taxonomy (NCBI): domain Eukaryota; kingdom Metazoa; phylum Chordata; class Mammalia; order Rodentia; family Dipodidae; genus Orientallactaga; species Orientallactaga sibirica. The sequence continues at coordinate 151,752 of JAEOAD010002184.1, forward strand.
ACAAATAAATAAATAAAATCTGTAAAAAAATGCAAGGTTGGGAAATGCGTACACTCTGATCACATTTACTTTTAACTACTTATGCATTGATTTACATAGGTGGAAAGAAGTTCTAAAATGTTCATATGCTATAATTCATGGATGATTCCATTCTAAGCACATTTTATCTTCTTTATAGCTTTCTGTTGTAGTATACAAAATATTTGCAATGACTAAGTATTTCATTGACAATCAGGGAGAACAGAATGTAACTCTGTTGCTTTCAAATTCAAAAGAGCCATCTACCCCATTGCCCAAAGAACTAGTCTGGTCTGTAACCTTGAGTGGGCTTATGGTTTTACTGGTCACATCAGTCCTTTGGGGTCTCCTGTGTTTCAAAGAGACAACTTGAATTTTCCAACTTACTTGTAGCTGAAGGGAATGAACATCTACTCAGCCTTCTTACCTTCCAAGCTCCCTGGGTTTTCAAACTCCCCTGAACAAGGGACATTTTCCCCTCTCAAACTGTTTTATCTCCAGGAGGCAGAAAGAAGATACACATGCCCACACCCAACCACCTCATCCAAACACTGTGCATCTCTGAGGTTTTCTTAAAGGAGGCCATCACTAACCTGTTTGCCATCAACAAAAAAATAAGAGACACACCAATGCATTCAACATGAGAATCTTAAATCTAGACTAGAGAAAATGGGGTCAAAGTTCTTCTCCTGCTTCATAATCAGCACTGTACACTTCCACCTTTACTTGCTTAAGAAAACTGGGCAGATTTGAGTGAGGAAATGACATAGTGAACATTTCCAGTGATAATGAATCCAGCTCTCCCTGCCATCCATAACACCTAAGGTAGCTAGTAACTACCTTAAGGATCCAGAACTTGAATTTCAGCAGAGATAGATGTATTCATTGCCCTTAAATCTTCATTGGATGCCTACTCTGCAACCAGTAAAGTCATAGGTATAATGAAATAACTGATGTTTTCCTACTGGGAGGAATTAGAATCAGAGGAAACTTACATAAAAGTATGAGAATGACTTACTCTTGGGAGAAAGTTATTTCTTGGGAACTTCTGGGTTTAAGACACCCTGGACAACAAATAAATACAATGCTGAGAATAATCTTAATCAATTGATCTTGCAAATTAAACATTTGAAAAAATGAATGTATTCTCTCCAAATCTCAGTGTTGTAAGAGACTGGGGTTAATTGGTATAACTATTTAAAGACACATATCAGCCATCACTTTTTTTTTTTCCCACAAGGATACTAAGTTTAATGAATCATTAACTTCACTGGTCTAACACTAGGAATTCAAGATTGATTCATTTTCCCTAAATATCTAGTGTAGTAAGTTTTATGCAAGTGGAAAACTTAATGCTAACAGAAACACATTTGACCACACTTTTAAAATTACAGGATAATTGCTAATTCTGTGGTTATTCATTCCCAAGCCATAAACTCCAGCACAGGAAACTATGAGAAATGTAACCACTGGTAAAATGTAACCTGTAATTATAGCACCATTTTTCTAGAATATGTTGATTTTTTTCTATTTTGCAACGTGCACCCAAATATATATTTTAAAAATCTCATTTATTTCTCACATGCTGGTCTTGTAAACTTAGTTTGTCATATCATCATAGTTTTAATAAATTTAAGATGTTTTTATCCTATTTAAAATTACCATCTAATAAAAGGATGATAATATACTCAATCCAACCTACCCTGGAAATCGCTAATCAGAAAAAAAAAAAAGAAGGAAGCTTATACTTTATCTTAATCTACCAACCATCTTTTTAGGCAACAACTATCTTTGTCATATAGACTTTGGATCAATCTCTTTATTTGAAGAGAGTTCCCATCATACTCTGTATCTTTACTAATATACCATCTATGAAATCTAAGTTCTGTTTATTTCCATATCCACTTCCCTCAGGCTTTTGCAGTTTGAGAAACAATACAACTAAGGTTTCATTTTACCATGAGCTAAAGCTATTCAAGCAGTTCCCAAATGCTCCTTACTAACTAAGCCTTGTCCTACCAGAAGCGACTTTCCCTCACCATTACCTACAGCACCTTTGATTGGTTTTCTTTTCCACAGCTTTAATAAACTACAAGCTTCATACAGTGCTATATTGGTGTTGTGTGCTCCTCTGGATAAACATTACTGGTCTTACAGTATCACTTCCATTGACAAGAACCCTGGCTAACTCACATGATATCACATCACACAACCACACCATGGATTAGAAGTCGGAATGAGGGCAACACAGTATTAATAAATCTTAAGCACTCAGTGTTTTGCATGCAACTCTCTTTATATGAACCTGAGTAGTATAATGTGAAACCATCATTTCAAACATTACACAGTGCTATTGTGATGAAAAAGAAAAGGAGGAGGCAGGCAGAGGAGGAGGTGTTGAGGAGGAAGAACATAGAATAGCAGTGATTGAATCTCTACTGCCAGAAAGTCCTGGAATGGAATCCCAACTGTGGCACCTCTTTCCTCATGGCCCCGCTGCACCATACATTGAGCAAATACCAGCTCTCACGTACTTGGCAGTGTGCTGTGTACTCTGCACTCCCCAGTGAGCAGAGCATCAGATGGCCTCTGCTTTCCCCGAGCGAGCAGTTCAGTGATAGAGAAAGGCAAGAGGACAGAGTCAGCAGGGTCTTCCGGGATGAAGTGATGTCTGAGTCACTCTATCTACATAATAGGTCAGCATTAACACAAAGGGAAAGGAAAGACATTCCAAGCAAAGGAAATAGGGTGTGCTAAAGCCCCCTCCTCATAGGAAAAGCAAGCTCATTAAAATAGTTCAAAGATAGATGGACCCAACATGGTTCCTAGCACAAGGTAATGGATAATGACGGTGCCAATGATGAAGAGAAAAATAGTGATAAGCTTGTTTTCCTAACTCTGATGGAGGAACACATTCCATACAAGGTGTTCCCATTACATTTTCTTAACCAACAATGAAGTTAGTTACCTGAAATTTATTTTTCCTGCCAGCTTTCCTTTAATGCTTACATTTCTTTAAGAAATGTGAAAAAGAAGAATTTCCTTTCCATTTGACTCATCTTTTAATACAATTTATAAGACTAGTTATTTACAGATAAGTCTACTGAGTTCCTTGTGTTATCTTACTCATGAGGGTCTAGGGGAATGGCTCAGTGGCTAGGAGCTCTTGCCAAACAAGTACGGTGGCCTGTGAGGGCCTGATTCACTGAGTTCAGTACCACAGTACCCATGTAAACAACTGGGCATGGCCATGTACACCTACCATCCTAGTCCTGTAGGGAGTGGGGACTAGAGAATTGCTGGGGTTTGCTGGGCATCCAGTCTGACCAAAAATGGCAGGTCTGTCTGGGTTCAGTGAAAGACTCCATCTCAAGGAAACACGTGGATGAGTAATAAGGAATGACACTCGACTTTCTCCTCTGGCCTCTGCACATATGGACATTGGCTGTGCATACACACACACACACACACACACCATACACATAGCACATCCCACATACTAACTACACAGACATACACAACGGATTTTAAAGAAAGAAAAATTACATGTGACATTCACCTAATGCCTTCAGTTTCTCAGTAGTAGCAGAACAAAGAAAACACTATTTTTTCCAAGGTAAAAAGATCTCTCTGGATCATATCCACTTCAGATCAGTTCTGAGCAGCAATTGTTAATTTGGTCTGAATTTTTTTAAATTTTGCAGAGATTTGTAATTCATGCAGTATTCTTTTTCTTTTACACATTGGCCAGCCAACTAAAAGGGGTAAATATTTTTTTGAAATGCAACTGAAATGTTATAGTAAATTATGCATGGAAATATGATTTCCATGGGTAATTAAGTCCTTATCATGGTCATCACATCTTCTTTTTTATAGCTTCTGTTTAAATAGGAAGGTTCAAAGGATGAGAGAATCTAACAGCTACCCACACCCAAAAGATTTCCATAAAAGCCAAATAAGAACATAGAGAAAGGTGTGGTTGCTTACTTTCATTTCTTTTAAGTTTATGAACTGTTTTCTATTAAACTTAACATGATTTGTTTATTTAATGATTGTTTTCAGTAGACTATAGCCTTGACAGCAGAACATGAGAGCTGTAAGGGTGAACTAGAGAAACTGCAATCCCACTGCCTGGGAAATAATTACCTAAACTAAGAATATGGGATTCGTGCTACTCCATTCAGTTCTGAAATTCTCCTCAAAATTGTGTGTTCATGTGCATAGGTGCATTTTTTCTTCATAATTCATTACCATTTAAAGACTGTTAAATCACTTGGCCCAGCAATGTTGACCTTCTACTATTCCTTCAGCAACACTGAAATACCTTGAAAGGTCTTTCAAAGGGAAGCAGCTCTGCTTAATTGCTCATAAATTAAGCCTGAGTAATTGAAATCTATAATAAATATTAAAATAACGTGGATATTAAACAGTGTGGTAAAATGATCATTTTGTTCAATAGTCAGAAAATATTATCAAGAGGATAACAGAAAACTGGAATATATGAGTTTATTTAAATTTTTAATTGGCATTTAAAAATTTTCAAGACTAAAGTGTGAGAGGACTGTTTTGTGGTGTCCTGAGAAGGTAAGCTGATATGAGAACAGGAATATTTGCTGATAGTGCTTTGCAGTTATCATTTTGAATTTTTGTAGTCCTAGCTTTTCCCCCAGTTGATCTTGCCTCTTGCCTTTTCTCAGGTTTTTCCATGATCCTCACTCTCCACTGATATTGATCCTATATTTCCTCAAAAGTGGGTTATATAGTAAGTGTTGTCAGATAATAGCTGAGTTGTTGTCTTCCCACAGCCAGTCATATGACCTGGAGAGTCAACCTAGCAGCTCTCCAATAAAATGGCATGCTGGGTTTCTTGTCTATTTTGCTTGTTTGTTTTAATATGATACTATTCACTCATCTGCAAGGATACAATAAATACTCAAAATTGTTTTCTTTAAGAGTAAGCCATTCCACTGAGCTTACAATCATCATATGATGTATGTTTTCAAGATTTCTTTTAAAATGTATGCCATGAATGTCTATATTTTGTTCAATGAAAGAAAGGGGAAGGAGGAGAAGGATAGGGTGGGGGAGAGTTGTTAAAGAGAGGTGAATGGCCAGAGACATGTTGGTACTTCTCCGTGGGGAGGAATGGGAGGTAATGCTTTGTGGTGCTCACATTTCAAAGTTGCTCAGTAATTTGGGTTTTGTAACCATATGCATTACTGTGCAGTGAAAATGGCCAGCAGCTGCAGGAGCAGGGCAATGGCATTGTGGGTGATGCACAAAAGCATAAAGATTTCCTGGTGTGTCTGTGAAGGTGCTTTTAGAGCCCATTGGTGTGTGGGTGAGTGGACTTAGTGAGACTCTTCCCTGAATATGGGCCCCCTCGATCCAGTCACCGAGGGCCTGGATAGAACAAAAAGGCAGTGGAATGGTGAATTTGCTTTTTTATTCTCTCCAAGAGTACTGATATTCTTGCTGCTGGACATCAGAACTCGAGTTTCTTCAACCTGTGGACTACAGAACTTGCACTACCAAGCCCCTGCATTCTGAAGAAGCCCCTGCTTCTCCAGCTTCCAGAGTTCAAGCCACCCACCAGTTTTCTTGGATTGCCAGTTTATAGATGGCCCTTCATAGGATTCTTAGTCTCTATAATTGTGGAACCGACTCCACCAAATAAACCTTTTTTTAACTTTCATTGGTAACTTCCATAAATATAGACAATTTGCCATGATCATAATCCCCTTCCACCACCCTTCCTTTTCCCCTTCTCAAATTCTCCCATCCACTGAATCTTATCACCTTTCCAACTAGTCTTTCTTCTATTTTGATATCATAATTTTTTCCTCCTATTATGCAGGTCTTGTGTAGGCAGGTTCAGCCACTGTTAGATCATGAATATAAAGTCCCCTTCCTTTGGTTCTTACATTCTTTCTACCACATCTTTTTGAAATGGTTCCTGAGCATTAAAGGGTGGATAGAGACATCTCACTTACTTCTAACACTTCACTGTCACTTCTTCTCAACATTTTGATGAGTTTTGAGTCACCCCAGTGGTCACTGCCATCTAAAAAGAGAAGGTTCTCTAATCAAAAGTAAGAATAGGACTGGAGAGATGGCTTAGAGGTTAAGGCACCTGCCTGTAAAGCCTAAGAACACTTGTTCAAATCTCTAGGTCCCACTTTTAGCCAGACGCAAAAGTGATGCACGCATGCAATGTTGCACATGTGCACAAGGGGGCACATGCATCTGGAATTCATTCACAGCGGCTGAGAGGCCCTGGCACACCCATTCTGTCTCTGCCCCCCTCTCTATCTATCTCTATCTCTCTCTATACCGCTCTCTCTGTCTCTCGCAAATAAAAAAAGTAAGAATAGCATTAATATATGTGCCTAAACATAAGTATATCGAGGGCAGTTTGGTGGACATAATATATCCATTTAGCCAAACAACAGTAGTAGTTTCCACCCCAGGGTTATGACCTCCCCTGCCATAGGCTTTTGACTTACTTATCCATACCAGGCATGAATTCCTTCTGTGGAGAAGGCCTCAAATCCAATCAGAAAGCAATTGGTTCCTCCCATAATAGAGCCACTGATATACTGGTTGGTACATTTGGCCTGGCCAGCTATAAAGCTTGCAGGGCCACTACTGGTGAAGACTATTGATGACTTTTCTCCCTGAACAGGCTGCAGAGGTCTCCCCAGCATCCTGACAGCTAGTCAACAGGAAGGAAGCTTCCAGCTCCGCTCCAGCTTGGTTTCTCAGTGTCCTCCAGCCCAAACATGTGGAGTCTTCAGCAATGGAGTCTTACCATCTAGTTCTGGTGGGCTAGCGAAAAACCTTGGCAACAGTCTGTAATTTTTGAGAACATTAGGAAACTCTTTAGCCAGCAACTCTCTGGAAGATGTCCACTTTTGGTACTGAATTTTTTTCTAATAACAATCTACGGCTTCTGGGTACAAAATTATCCTCCATAAGATACGTCTGCCTAAGCTCTCTTTTTTAACATATATATTATTATCTAGTAAAGAAGTAGGTTTTCATATGGTTTGTTCATAAGTCTCCACTCCTCTTCTCCACTCCCTCCCCTTAGACCATCCCTCCACCCAGTATTCTGCCCCTGTACTTACATATCTACTATACCCATATGGAAAGGATGTTTTTTTCCAAAACTATATCAAAGGCAGAGCAGTTGGAACGGTCCATTCCATGCAAGAAAAAAGGGGTATGTTATCTGCAGCAAATGTTTTAAAGAGGGCTGGAGAGATGGCTTAGCAGTTAAGGCCCTTGCCTTTGAAGTCTAAGAATCCATGTTCCACTCTCCAGGTCTCACATAAGCCAGAAGTACAAGGTGGCTCAAGGACACAAAGCCACACATGCACACAAGATGGCACACATGTCTGGAGTTCTATTACGGTGGCTGGAGACCCTGGTGTGATAATTTCCCCCCTCTCTCTCACACGCTCTCTCTCTCTTACTCACTCTCATAAAAAAATAATTTTAAAATGTTTTAAACAATATTAAAACCAACTGAAAGAATGCTTTATATTGTGACAATGTAACTGCAATGCAACATGGTTTATCAGTGACATTGTGTAGTATGATGGAAACTCCCCAGAAATTATAAGCCACTAAGTTGGAATATATGAATATATTCCCTCATTTACTTAACACCTCCTATGTGCAAGACATGGTGCTGGACTACTGAAGATAAAACAACAGTAATGACACCATCAGTGTCCTCAGAGGAACAAATGTTCAAGTTGTCATGAAATGCACCTTTTGTCCTTCTCAAGAAGGTGGAACTCAAGGTCAGCCTGAGTGGCAAGAAGAAACAGCTGTGCAAAGAGTTAGGAGAATGTGATAGGCAGAGATACCTTCAATACAAATATGTTGTCATCAGAACAATCTGCTGTGCCTGAACCCTGGCTAGGACCGAGGAGTGAGAAGAGACCAGGCAGCAGGCAGTAGCTTTCTGCTTGCAAAGGGATGTACTTGAGAGCTTTAAGCATGAAGTATGTTGGGGTTAGAAAGGATAAGACATACTATTAGATTGAGTGTTGGCTCTGGGATGACTAGTAGCTAGAATTTTTTGATCAAGTGGACAGTGGACATCTGCCACTGAGAAATTTTCATTATACTTTCTTCTCTGCTCAACTAGAAAAAAAAAAAACAGAAAATGTTAATCGCCCTTCACCAGCTTACCCTTGTAACAGCAAAACAAATCAAAATAATGACAAAAACGAAAAGTAAAGAAACATTATGGAAGAAATATTTTTCAGTCAATGTAATGCAGCCATTGGTAAGTTGCCCATAGTCCTGTAATAAATTCCTCACCCATGATCATGTAAACAATCATAAATAAACTCATTGGGTGACAATAAACTAACTAAATAAATAAATAAAGATAAAGAGAGATGAAAGAAGAAGAGTGGATGGTTGAAAAGAGGAAGAAAGAACAGTGGGACAGAGAGGGGAACAAGAAAGGGTAATGGAGCAATATGATCAAAATACATTATACACATGTATGAAAATGTTATAATAGAATTCACTATTTGACATCAAAATAGAACAGGAACTAGTTGGAAAGAAGGGATTTAGTGGAAAGGAGATAAAAGAGGTGGGAAAGGGAAGGTGGTAAGAGATGATTATGATCATATCATATTCTGTATAAGTATGGAAGTTGTCAATTAAAGTTTTTAAAAACTCATCATGGATAATTAATATATGCTGATGGAAATTTTTAAAGGAAATATTTTCAGTTAATTAACATTATTAGTTATTCAGACTACCAGACAAGATCATAGATTAAATTCTCCAGAAATAACCATCACAGACAAGAGCTTTGATTGGCCTGTGGTGATGTCATAATTTCATTTCAGAGTAGAACTGAAGTCTAGATATTTATGCCCAGTGCCTGAGGTCTGGCCACCCACTGGTCCCTGAGCCCTCAGCAGAAGCCATGCTGTGCCCAGACCATTTTCTGAACTGATAAAAAGCTGTAGAATGGCTAGGCCTTAGGTTAGAGGGTTGTGGATTGCAGTCCATAATGGCAGTGGAAGTAAGATTAGAAACCAGAAAATATATGTCAGTGTGGTCTGACCCCTTTCTGAGTTCACATCAAAATCCCATTTGCTTTCCAGAAAGCAGTGGTGCAAACCATTATTTCTGTTCATGGGCTCCTGGGGACAATGCTTCTAGGACAGAGTTCTCTCTTACACTAGAAACTATTTTTAAAGTAAACAACACAGATACCACTATTTAAAGAAAATCAGACTCTAAAATCCTTCTCAGGAACAATTTATTATTACAGAGAGAGAGAGAGAAAGAAAGAAAGAAAGAAAGAAAGAAAGAAAGAAAGAAAGAAAGAAAAGAAAGAAAAGAAAGAGAAAGAGGGAGAGAGAGAGAGAGAGAGAGAAGGGGGTAGAACAGGCCTCATTACAAAGAGTTTTATTCATAGATCTACAGAGGAGGAGACCATGGGTGGTCTGGTTCTGCCCACAAGGCTGAATTCAACAGTGTCAATCCAAAAAGACAGCAGTGATTCCCAAACATATTTCAGCTATAAAAGTGGATCTTTGCCCATTGCCAGCTTTTAAGAAATCCCTCATTGTATATAATGCTGTACAATGATTTAAGGCTTTCAAAAGACATGTTATTTATTTAAAGTATACCATCAGTGCAAGCTCCAATTCAACAAATTGCATTCTTGATGGTCCTTTCTTTATGTGTGGTTCCAGAACTGGCCTTGGAACTGAAATGTGGTGGGACCATAACACAATCCCTTTGGCTTTAATCAACTCTCCTTAGGTGATTGTAGGCATCATAATGTGTCTCCAGTTATAATAGAATAATGAATAAAACTCCAGATTGTAGAATCTTAATAATGTAAGAAAATCCTATCAATGCACGACATAGAGGTAAAGTACATATGCATGTAAACACAGACAGATAGATGATTGGCAGATAGATGATTGACAGATAGAGATAGATAGATAGATAGATAGATAGATAGATAGATAGATAGATAGATAGATGATAGATAGATGACAGATAGATAGGTCCAGTAATGAAACTGCAACAGACCAAGAATGCAGTGGGCAGTATAGCCTTGGACTCTGGAAACACTGCCAATGTACATGTCATTTCTCTCGCTAGCAGAATGTGTGAAAACTTACCAAATCTGTTCAATGGGAGATACAGCAGTTGACCATCTTTCATAGGATTGCTGAAATGATCAAATTAGTTAATGAACATAAGCAACACAGAACAGCACCTGAAAAATCATAGGGAATGTATAAATGTTGACTAGTAGTACTATTATATTGCATTCTTGGGCCAAACTTAGTTAGTGTCCCCTTTGTTATCTGAAATGATCTTTAAAAAGGTATCAAATATGCCAGAATAGAGAAACTATATATACTGTCCCTGAATCATCCCTCCAGCTGGGTGGCCCATGACCCCAGAAGAGAGAAGTAGGACTTGACCCAGGTACTAGGCATAGCCCTGAAATAACTAACATCAGTCTAGATTCAAAACGCAACTCTACCATTAACTAACTCTATGACTTTAGACAAGTAACTTAGCCCTCTAAGCTGTTTTTTTTAATTTAGAAAATAGGTGTGAAACCCGATTTTCCTGGTGTCTCTGAAGAGTCAGTGATAGTGTATAGAGGGAAACAGTTGGCCCAGGGTAAGTGCTCAATGTTGTTCCTATAGTTACTTGTTGGATTTTTTTCCCCTGCACAGGGAACTGACAGTCCATTGTGGAAGAACTCTGGCCTAATGGTCATTTTATTGTCTTTCTCTCATTGGAAATACATGTGCCCTAAAATAATAATGTAAAGAACTAGAAATAATATTAATTTCCCAATAGCAATGTGCTTTAATACTTAGCATAAATTCTCTGTTTAGTCTGATATAATTGACAAAACAAAATTTCTTATAACTTGGTTTTTAAAACCAAATACTAAATGTTAATTAAGGCAGAGAGAAGGATGGGATGATGATCAACTATTGTAAGATGGCTGGAACTAAAGGCTTCTCCAGTAATGGATATGGGTTCAACCTGACTCTTCATTCCAAACTGGACCTATGCCTGTCCCAATCAAGGCATAAGACCTAAAAGATATTTTATAGCTCTGAAGATGGGGTGGGGTGGGATGGGGCTGTGAGGTGGCTGCTCATCTGAGCAGCTAGGCTGTAAGATTTGATTGTTTTATATCATTAAGCAATGATATAAATAAATAAATGATAAACATAAATATATATTTATATATAATACATTTATATAAATTTATATAAATAAAATGATATGATTATAAAACAGTATGATCATTTTATATCATTGCTTTTATTTCAAGGTCATGATGGAGATGTATACTTATATAATTTATTTATTATACAAATTTTATTATACAACTTACTATACAAATTAAGTACCCCAGACCTTGCAAACATATCAATTTACTGAGACCTAGCCCTTGATGTAGGAACTGACCCCAGCACACAGTTCATCACAGATGATTATGGGCATTGCATTGACCTGAGTAGAAGAAGGTGCCAAGACCCATGCAGACTTGACCAGACTAACGTCAGGACAGCAAGTAGCCTTAGAAGCCAGCAGGGGAAAGTGTAGCACTGGAAAGACACATGACCCAACACTTATCCTAGAAGAAAATATTTAATGCAGTACAACGTCATGATTAACTTGCAGGATTTGGGGGGCTCCCCATTCCAAATAAACCTGGAGTTTTATTCATACTACAAATATTTACTGAGAACTTACTATAAGAAGAAAATGTATCAAATTTCTATGACCCAAAGACAATTACATTATATCAAGAGGATGAGACAAATTTAAAAATTAGCATATGGGAAGGCAAAGATTGCTAGAGGAAACAAAAATAGGACAACAGATGAAGAAGATCAGGAAGGCAGTGAGAGCTACAGGCTGAAGTAAAATGCTGCAGTTACCTTCACATTGCTGCACAAAGCACTCCACCAGTAGCAGCTTATGAGAAGAAAGGGTTTATTTTGGTTTACAGACTTTATGGTGGCAGGGGAAAGGATGGCATGAGTAGAGGCTGGACATCACCTCTCCCACAGAAGGTGAAACACTGCAGCATGAGAGTGAACTGAACACTGGCAAGGGGAAGCTGGCTATAATACCTATAAACCCATCCCCATCAACATACCTCCTTCAACAAGGCTCCAATTCACAAATTCCCATGAGCTTGGGACCTAGCATTCAGAACACATGAGTTTATGGAGACACTTAATTCAAGCCACCATGTACAGTGATCAGAGTAGGTCTCTGAGAAGATGATTTTGACCGAAACCTGTGATGGATGGGAGAAGAAACCACATGGCTACCTGAGTAAAGAGTGTGCAGATGACAAGAAATACCAGCACAAGGATCTCAGGTGAAGCATCCCAAGGAAGGCAAAGAAGTGGAGCATAATAGAGTTAAGAAATGAGGACTGGAGAGAGGGCTTAGCAGTTAAGGCACTTGCTTGCAAAGCCAAAGGACCCAGGTTTGATTTGGACCCACATCAGCCAGATGAGGTGGCATAGAGGAGTTCATTTGCGTCAGAGGCCGGAATCTTCAAATTAATTAATTAATTAAATTTTAAAAGATTTGGGTCCTGAAGAAATGGCTTAGTGGTAAGGTGCTTGCCTCTGAAGAGGACAGGTTCAGAAACCAAGACCCCAGAGCCAGATGACAAAGGGGTGCATGTTTCTGGAGCTCTTTCAAATCATGCCTGAAAAACTATCTCAACTAAATGATCAGCAGAAAGAAGAGCTTTTGGCAGGGGCAAGGTGGAGGTTCTGGATTGTGTTTAGAAGAACAAGGAGAAATGTGGACATTTGTGTGTGATGAGCCTGGGTCTCAGGAAAGAGGTCCACAGGGGCAAAGCTTTCATGGCAAGGTGGTAGCTCTGAGGAAGGAGTGCTGACAGTGAAGTGATCTTGTGAGTGGTAACCAAGAGGACAAGATGTGAGGACTTACCAGATGTGATGCAAATGATCTTTGCTGGACTGGCTTGTGTTTGAACTATTGATTTGGGTCATGTGATGTGATGTGATGTGATCTTTGTGAGTGGCTCACAGTGGTTTCATGGACTCTCTGGGTTTGGAGAAAGTAGCCTGGGGTGTGATTTTGTGTAACCATGCTTATCATATGTGGATTGGGCAGCTGAGTGGACCCACGTGTCCCAGGAGAGGATCTTTTTTTTTTTTTTTTTTTTTGTATTTTTTCAAGGTAGGGTCTTGCTGAAGCCCAGGGTGACCTGGAATTCACTGTATTCTCAGGGTGGCCTCGAACTCACGGTGATCCTCCTACGTCTGCCTCCCGAGTGCTGGGATTAAAGGCGTGCGCCACCACGCCCGCCCAGGAGAGGATCTTATGATCAGGGAAGCCCTTTGAATAAGGCTGCCAAGTTTACCTCCTTCCACTTAACAATTGAAGAAAAGTTCAATTTCTCATTTAGCCTTTTGAGAACATTTTTTTTTTAATATTCCAAATCATGTTCTCTGAATCCTAGTTGGTACACATGGTCCATAAAACCTTTCCCCAACTCTTCAGAGAAGGGGCTTTTCTGAGATGACAACTTGGATGGTTCTCTTGTGAAAAGTCCATTCATTCATGTGTGTCCTTTTTATTACTCTTCTAAATGAGCCCCAAAGCACAAGGTAATATCTTTTGGGTGTTTCACTGGGCTGAACTATGCAAAGGAATATTGACCCCTGCTTCCTTCCCTGTGTATTTAGCAACCATCATATAACATCTTTGATAGGCCAGACATAATGGCTTAAATACTCATTATATCCTCTCAACAAACCCCATTTTACACACATGGAAAACAAATTATAGCTTAAGTTTTTAAATATGTTTACTTATGTGTGTATGGGCTTGCCAGGGTATCTTGCTATTGTACATTGGAGTCTCGCTTTACATTTATATGAGGAAATTCAACCCAGGCCAGCAGGCTTTGCAAGCAAATGCCTTTAACCACTGAGCAATCTCCCCAACCCTTACCACAGATTAAATTATTTGCTAAGGACGTACAGCTAGTGAATTGCAGGGTAGGATTAAAACCTAGGCAAGTGGGCTCCAGAGCCCCTGGGCCTAATCGCTGCACTATGCTATGTTCTGTGCCTCTTTTGGTAATTTCCCACCATGTCAGCTTCTTTCTTTTTCTTTGGTAAAATCAAAACTTCATACCTGGAATTGAGCCTCAATCTTTAAGTTCAAATCTGAAAGATAGTGATGTGGTGATTCAGCCAGGCTGCTGACCATGGCACAACCAAAGGACCACAGCCAGGACGGCCTGATCAGCCTTTGCCGAGTGAAGGCTGCAGCTATTGTTGGGCCTACAGGTATAATTACTCTGGCCCCTGGTGTTTTAAACACAGTCAGGGTAAAAGCATCTGTTTTAGTATGCTAAGGCATACATAGGTTCATATGAATACTGAAAATGTTTAATCTAGTATGCCTGACTTGGTTTTTCAAGTGAAAGGCTCTTTACATTAAACCTGGCTTAAATATGTCTAACATATCTTAACAGAAACTAAAGCTGATCAGAAGGTTTTATCACTCTTGTTTTCTATTGTCTAGATGGAGCTTGTTCCCTTAGTTCTTTTTTTTAATTTTTATTTATTTATTTGTAAGCAGAAAGAGAGATAGAAAGGAGGCAGACAGAGAAAGAATGGGCACGCCAAGGCCTCCAGCTGCTGCAAACAAACTCCAGATGCATGTGCCCCTTGTGCATCTGGCTTACGTGGGTCCTGGAAAATCAAACCGGAATCCTTTGGCTTCACAAGCAAAAGCCTTAACCGCTAAGCCATTTCTCCAGCCCTTGTTCCCTGAGTTCTTTCAGCAGCAGAAAGTTTCTGTAATTGGCATACATTGGCTCTCAGCTGGACCTACCCTTTAGTGCTCTATTTATCTGCCAAGCTTTCTCAGCACATGGAAGCATGAGCAGTTTGCCGGTTGATGCAGTAGCTTATTTGAAGTCTGGGTCAGGATTCCACATTCCTGACATGCTCCCAGCTGATGCTGTCACTGGTGGTCTCTTTGGCAAGCTTCAGGAGAAGGGGTCCATAGCTGTGGCTCTCAACCTGTGCTGTTTCCATGGAAACAATATGGTCCTCCCAGGGTTTTGTCTTCAGAGGTTCAATTTAATTAGTGTAAGCTATCAACTGGGCAACAGGATTCTTCAAAGCTCTTCAGGTATATCTACTAGTTATCCATGATTAAGCCCCAACACTTTAATTTAGAATAGTGATCTCTTTGGAGAAGAGGAGAAGCCATGTGCCAAAGAATAAATAAATAATGAAATCTATCAACAACAAGAGCAGTGGTCTTTTCAACTCTTGGGTCATGTAGCCTGGACCATTACCATCAATATTTCCTGGAAGCCAGTAAGGAATATAAATTTTTTGTTTTTGTTTTAGTAAGCATTTTGTTGTAGCAATAATATAAAGAGGGAAGATTTGTTTTTGGCTCACAGTTTTGGAAGTTTCAGCCACTAAACAGTTGTACTTGTGTTAGTTACCAGTTTACTAATGGTCTTTGTGAGAAGATACTTGATGCAACACCTTACAGGAGGACGGATTTATTCTGACTCAGGGACCATGTAACAGACTCATTGTGGTGAAGGTATGGAGGTGGGAGCAGCTAATGGCTATGGTATAGTGAGAGTGAGGCAGCTGGTTTCTTCACATTGGCAGGCAGGAAGCAGAATTCAGCTGGAAGTGGAACCAGTCCATAAAACCCAAGACCCGTCTCCCAGTGACCCAGTTCCTCCAGGTAGGATTCATACCCTAAAGTTTCCACAACCTCCAAAAAGCTACCACAACTAGGTACCAAGTGTCCAAACACGTAAGCCTGCAGGGGACATATGATATCCAAGCCCTGCTAGTCCTGCTGCTTTGGACCTGTGGTGAGGCAGCACATCATGTGAGAACCATGTGGGAGAACTAACACCTTACCACATGGCTAGATTATGAAAAAGAGAAAAGAAGAACAAAGTTCTAAAAAGCCCTAGTGACCAAAGACCCCACCTCGTGTGTGTGTGTGTGTGTGTGTGTGTGTGTGTGTGTGTGTGTGTGTGTATAAAGTCAGTTTAAAATATATGGGTCTTTAGGGAACAGTTCACATTTAAACTGTAGCAAGATGCACCCTAGACCCTAGGGGAAGAGTATGTGGTTAACCAACCTCTATGTGGTTCCAATGGAGAACTGCTGGTTTAAAGGTTCATAGAATATAGCTTTTCTTACTCTTTCTTGCCTTTCTTCTTCCCTTTCCTTCATTCCTCTCCCTCCCCTCTCCTTTCCTCTTCCAACCTCATAGTTGCAAGCTGTTTTAGAATTGCAGATCCATGGAAAAAAGCACAGAGCTTGGGCTGGAGAGATGCTGCAGCCATCAAGGTGCTTGCCTGCAAGGCCTAAGGACTCAAGTTCAATTCCCCAGTACCCACGTAATGCCAGATGTACAAAATGGCACATGTGTCTGGAATTCATTTGCAGTGGATAGCGACCCTGGTGTGCCCATCCTCTCTCTATATCTGCCTCTTTTTCTCTCTCTCTTTCAAATAAATAAATAAATAATTTTTTAAAGCAGAGAGGACTGGAGAGATGGATTAGCAGTTAAGGCACATGCTGGCAAAGTCAAAGGACCCAAATTCGATTCCACAGTACCCACGTAAAGCCAGATGCACAAGGTGGTGCTTGTGTCTGGAGTTCATTTGCAGTGGCTAGGAGGCCCTTGGTACACTCATTCTCTCTCTCTCTCTCTCTCTCTCTCTCTCTCTCTCTCTCTCTCCTCTCTCTGCCTCTCTCTCCCTCTCTCAAATAAATAAACAAAATATATTTTTAAAAAATCAGAGATCTTGGGGGAGTAAAGCAAGAAATCCAACTGAAGACAAATAAATAAATATTTGGGCAACTTTGGTGATTTCCAGTGTACTTCCAATCTCTTTAGGTACTATAAACCTTAAGCTGGAGTAAATTTGATGTAAAAAATAACACAGCTTTGTAATATCCTTTGGTTTCTGATTAAAACTACTAATGTCAGAAAGCATAAACAACTGTAAGGAAAACAAATGGGGTTGTTTTAGTACATGCTTCTGCCTTTCACGTCGAGCTGTTCAGACTGCTGGATAGAGCCACGCAACCGGAATGTGCCAGCACAGGAGTGGAGCCACTGGTTTCAAAACGTCAGTGAGGCTGAGGCTTCCAGGGTAATGTTCCTAAAATTTTTATTTTTAAAAAAAAATTTTATGAGAGAGAGAGTGAATTGGTGCACCAGGGCCTTCAGCCAGCGCAATCACACTCCAGATGAATGTTCCACCTTGCGCACATGTGCAGCCTTACACATGCGTCACCTGTGCATCTGGCTTATGTGTGATCTGAGGAGTTGAACGTGGGTCCTTAGGCTTTCAGACAAGCACCTTAACCACTAAAGCAGCTCTCCAGCCCCCTAAAATCTTAGAACCAAGTCTTCACTTACAAATGTTACCCCTTGATCCCTGAGTCCTTGGACACTTCACATCTGAGGAAGAAGTTCCTTGTGGGTAACACACCTTAAACACATTCATGGCTGATGCATTCCCAACTTTTAGCCAAAAGGCCTTCCTCCTCCGGTCTAAACGAGTTCTCCCTCTCCTAACAACCCCCTTCTCTAAGCTTGTACTCCACTACTACTGTCATCCACTAACTTCAATTCTTCACTGTTCTTACTTGGATATTGTCTATCACTCCCAGTAGACTTTAAACTCCAAAAAGTCAAAACTCACTTGAAGAACACTCAGTACACTGATGAAAGTCTAAAGTGAGTCTACTGAACATTTTATTTTTATTTGTTTCTTTGTTTGTTGTTTAAGAAAGGGAGAGAGTGTGTATGGACATGCCAGAGCATTTTGCCACTGCAAATGCACATGCATCACTTTGTGCATCTGACTTTATGTGGGTATTGGAGAATCAAACCCATGGCCAACAGGCTTTGCAAGCAAGTTCCTTTTGCTACTGAGCCTTCTTCTCAGCCTTAATGAACATTTTCTGAAGACAGTGAAGGCCACCTTATAAAGGAAAGAGTGAAAAGTCACCTTTCTGAGCATTAGACATCACTGTGGGTTGAGATGCCCCAAAGGGCCATTTTGAAGGCCCTGTTAAACTGGTAATATGTTTTATAACTGTAATTTTTCTGTGTAAACAAGATTTCTTTTTATACATCCATGCATGCATGCATGTATTTATGTTCCAGTGTGTGCAGTTTCACATATGTGCCAATGCATGTTATGCACATGGCATATGTATGTGTGAGCACATGCATGTGGAGTCAGAGGAAAACTTTGGTTGTCATTTCTTAGAAAAGCCATCCACATTTTTTTAATATTTTATTTTTTTATTTTTATTTATTTATTTGGAGAGAGATATACAGAAATAGGCAGGGAGATTGAGAGAGAGAGAGAATGGGCGAGCCAGAGCCTCCAGCCACTGCAAATGAACTCCAGATGCATGCACCTCCTGGTGTATCTGGCTTATGTGGGTACTGGGGAATCAAGCCTCGAACTGGAGTCTTTAGGCTTCACAGGCCAGCACTTAACCGCTAAGCCATCTCTCCAGCCCCAATCCTCCACCTTTTTTTTTTTTTTTTTTTTTGAGACAACTTCTCATTGGCCTGGTGCTCACCAATTCAGCTACAATGGCTGGCTAGCAAGCTCCAGAGTGCTCCTGTCTCTGCCTCCCCAGTTGGGTTATAAGCACAGGCCACCATGTCCAGCATTTTTGTGTGAATTCTGGGGATCAAATTCAAATCTTCATTCTTGCAAGGCAAGTACTTTTCTATCTAAGCTATCTCTCCAGCCCTTTAGAACAAGATTTGTAAGGGTCTTTTTTTTTTTTTTAATTTTACTCTGATACTTTCCAAAGGAAACAAGAATAATAAGAATGTAATATCTTTAAAAAAGGAAAGTAACAATTTCCCCTGAAAACTAGGCTATATTTTTTGCTTATAGATACTACTGGCTGACTCTAAGTCATTAATTTAAAAAAGGAAGTCCTTAGATCCCATTACTCTTCTGAAAAAAAAAAAAAAAAAAAAAAAAATGTGAGTCAATCCAAGTTCAACCAAAAAGAAGAGGGAATGGTTCCTTAATAGCCCCATTCTTGGTCGACATTTGAGTAAAGGTAGCCAATGATGTTATAACTCCCACAAATTATAAATGTGCTTATGCCACATTCATGCTACCTGACAAATTGAAATTCTTGAGTCACAATAAGCCTTTATATTTTCACTTTATTCCCTCAGGTTCACAATCCAAAAGTATTTACTTATAGGAGAAGAATGTAATGGGGACACATGTTTGTAGGTTTACCTCATAGTCAATGTGGTAGTTTGAATATATGGCCCCCAATATATTCAATGTTTTATTACTTTATAGTTTGCATCTACAATCACCTTCCTAGAGGCAATGTCACTGGGGGCTGGTCTTAAGGTGTTAATGGTGGGTTTGAGATTCCATTGTAAAGATATGCAAAGTGTGCCCAGTAGGAGTTCCTGAAGTGTGCTGTGACTTTTTGGCTATAGTTTTGCTCAGTGTGCTATGTAGCTGGCGGCTTGGCTTTGCTCTCTTGACTGGTCCTGTGAGAGCAGGCCGCTTCTCCTGCCATTATGGAACTTCTCCTGGATCTGTAAGCTTCAATAAATAAGATCCCTTCCTCCATAACTGTGCCTGGTCTGGAAGTTCATCTCAGCAAACCTGAAGCTGTCTGCTACAGTCAACCACAGGTAAAGAGAGTCATCTACATCATAAGCCATTACCATATTCCCATACTATCTATCATTAAACCATAAAACCTTCCAAAACACATTTTCTTTTCCTCACTGACTGTACAATCCTATACTATCACTATTTAAATGAAATGAGAATGTTCAACTTGTTTTGTTTGAAACAAATCCTGAGAATTCTATCATCGTGATGTGTTTTCATTTAGACAATTTCAATGTCCTACAACACAGTTGAGCTAAGCTGCTTGCCTAGTGCATCCTGCTGGCCTATTACTCAATGAAAGAATCCAACTCTCTGGTGATTATCCCAGAGGCTTACCCATTGCTTTGGAAACAGACCACAGAAGAAGAAATGGTAAGCATACTGAGGAAGAGGAGGAGAGCCAAACCAGCAATCATAACAACACACTGCATCTAGATTTCAAAAGCCAGAAGTGATATTCTAGCTTTTTCCACTTTATACATATGTATCATTACCCTTGACATTCTGCCCCTGTGTGCCATCAATAAATCTTCATCTCGTAAAGACAGTCTAAATCTTCCCCAAGGACCTTCAGGAATGACAAGCTGAATCTAGCTTGTAGTACATGAGATATTTTATTTCAACAATAAATATAAGTATGCTTCCTTAGGAATTCACAGGTCAGGATACATTAAAGAATTTTTGCCTCACAGTACAAACTTTTCTCTTTGAAAATGAGAAAACACAATTATTTCTCTTAAATAAGCATAATAGAGTTCTTACCAGATGTTCATTGTAGTGGTTTGAATGCGAGCTGCCTCTCTCCATAGGCTCATGTGTTGAACACTTGATTGCTGGCAAAGTGGTCCTATTCTCTGACTTCACATGGTCTCTTGTTAAACATTCTCTGAATATACTGTATTTCCCCCTTCACAGAATTTATCATAATGGTAAATAAATGTTTAATTTATCAAGTCTGTCTTGTCACCTATACAATCCCCTTAAGTGTATATAAGTACCTGATACTTTACTGTTCCTACCTGCATTGAAGTTTTGGCAAGCAAAATCTATTTTCTTTTTTCTCTTTTTGTTGTTTTTTCTTTGTTTTTCTGAATTAATGAATAAATTAATGACAGAAATAATATACATAGAAAAAAGGCTGGGAAAAGATGAAATGGGGCTGTAAAAATGGCTTAGTGGTTAAGGCGTTTGCCTGCGAAACAAAAGGATCCCAATTTGATTCTCCAGGACCCATGTAAGCCAGATGCACAAGGGGCATATGCATCTGGAGTTTCATTTGCAGTGGCTAGAGGCCCTAGTATGCCCATTCTCTCTCTGACTGCCTCTCTTCTATCTCTCTCTCTCTCTCTCTTTCCCTGCTTGCAAATAAATAAATAAATAAAAAGATGAAATGTTAGTAATATTTCTATGGACAAGGAGCTTACAGGTAATTTTTATTCTTTATTTTCTATATTTTAAAAGTTTTCTAAAACAGTTATCTATTTCTCATACAAAAATAATGTAATACACTAAAATTGGACATATTCTGGGTCAGCTTTGCTGCAATAATGCTAAAATCAATTCTAGAACATCATCAGCTTTATGCTACATCTTTTCTTCTCTCCTGGTATCTGGAGGTCATCGGCTAGAACTCTGTAGTCATCCACCGGTGTCCTACAGTAAGCCATGCAGAAGGACCAGTGTTCACCTAGGAATATGCCATTCTCATGGCAGGGGCAACAGCACAGTGAGAACAGCGGAAGCATGCCCCCCTCTCTCTCTCTCTCTCTCTCTCTCTCTCTCTCTCTCTCTCTCTCGCTCTCGCTCTGGCTCTCGCTCTCTGCTCACAAGTGGCACTTTGTCACTTACAGCCACCAAACTCTTTGGTTAAAATAAGCCAAACTCAAGACAATGGACTAGCAGTGTTACTGTTGAGAAACCCAGTTGCAAACCCACTCCTGTTGTTAGTGCCTGTCCACCTCCACCTCCACACCGAGTGTGATCATGTGACTTTCTTTGGCCAGTGGGGCATTGCTATGCACCAGCAGTGGTGTGGAAAGTGATTGCTGCCTAGGGCTTGCTATCTCTTGCTACATTTGGAATCCAGCCACCACTAGAAAGAGACAAGATTCCCTGCTGCTGAAGACACATGGCCCAGTTGTTCCCCTTGTCCCAGCCAGCTGCTGGTCCATGAGTAAAGCCTTTGTAGTAGTGACTTTGCTCATTGCTGTGACCAAATACCTGAACAACAGCAATTTATGGCAAGAAGGGTTTGCTTTGGTTAAGCCACCATGTGGGGCAGGCAGTGGGAAGGTAGGGGTGGACATGGCAGTGGGAACATGAAGCAGCTGGTCACATTAAATACCCATGCAGGGAGAAGAGAGCAATTAAAGATGGAGCTTGTTTCCCCTGTTTATTTAGTCAGAAAGGGAGAAAATACGGATGTTCACCCACAGTCTGTAACTCTGACTCAAGTGTGTCACATCTTACTTCTGTTCTCATCCCATTGCCAGAACATAATCATGTGGCCACATGTAGCTGTAAATCAGGTTGAGAAATAGTGATTTACCATGAGAAAAATTCATCTTGACCAGGGAAAATTTCAGAAAGCAGGGGAAAAGTATGGATATTAGAAAACAAACAGTTGACTGCTATAGTTACTTGAACTTAAAAAAATTAATTTTGTGCAAGTATAAGATGAAATGGTTTGCTGTTGTCTAAGCAACTCAGAAAACTGTTCAAGCCTCCATTCCACCTTGCTAATAAGCTCTAATATGTGATTTTCTTTATTAAAAAATATTTTTTGGGAGAGAGACACAGAGAGAGACAGAGAGGGAGAGGAAGACAGACATGGGTGCAAACACATATCAGACTAGCTGGCCTGTGAATCTGGGACTCACTTTGCTCCACCTCCCATTGTTATAAGCCCTTGAGATCACAGAAGCATGTGCCGTTTTAATCCCATCTGGGCAGAGATTTACAAGGATGCTCCAGGTCAGGCTAGAGTGAGACCAAAATAAATGAATAAATAAATAAATTAATTAATTAAGTTAGCTCTAATAAATAAAAATGTATTTTAAAATATTTTATTTATTATTTGAGAGAGTGAGAGAGAGAGAGAGAGAAAGAGAGGGAGAGAAAGAATGGGCTGGAAGGCCTCTAGCCCTACAAACAAGCACCTTATGCATTAACTGGGGAATCAAACCCAGGTCCTTAGACTTTGCAGGCAAGCACCTTAAAGTAGCATCTCTCCAGCCCTAATTCTTATTTTTATTTTAATTCATAGGAAAAAATGTTGGACATTGCCACTGGCCAGGCTGCAAACACATATCAGAAGATGGCTCCATGGTTCACTACTTTACAAACAAGTTGGCATCTCCCTAGCCCTGTAATTATTTTAATTAAAAAAAAATGTTGGTGGGCCGGGAAGATCTCCAGACCACATGTAAAAAGCTGGAAGCTCGGGTGCCATCCAGATGCTTGAGCTTCTGTAATCCCAGCATGGTGGTGCTTATGAGGAGATGGAAGGCAGAGACAGGAGAATCTCTAAGAAGCTCGTGATAAGTGCAGCGAAGAACAGCAATGATAAACCCTACCTCAAATGAGGAAGACAGGTGAGGTCCAACCCTAAAGTCAGCTTCTGATCTCTAGACACATGCCATAAGACCCACGTGCCTATACTCACACACTCACACACACGAACATGCACACACAAGAGCATGCACAAATAATTTTTAATGTGTTCTTGAATCTGCAAACAAGTAGTTTTTCTCTTGGAGATACAAGTTAACATCCATCAAAGTAGAAGATAACATGAGCCATACATATATATATATATATATATATATATATATATATATATATATATTCCTAATTTCTATTAGGATGTCAAATTACTTCCCGAAGAACTATAGCTGGGATCTAAAATTTCTTCCAAAGGTCCGTATGGTAAAGGCTTGGCTACAAGCCCATGGCACTATTGGAAGTAATGGAGCCTTTAGGAGGTGAGGATTAATGAAAGGAAATTACATCATTGATACAATGGAAGGGGTGTTGAGATCTTATCCTCCTCCTTTTACTCTCTTTGCTTCCCAGCTACCACATGGAGACCAGATTTCATCTGCTGTATACTCCCACTGTGAGTTAAGGTGGTTTCAGGCCCCTTTCAGGTCCTCGTCATTGCAAGGGAAGTGTTCTTACCTACTGAGCCATCTCTCTGAGCTAAGCTTACAGATATAAGAATGTAGAGTCACGGGAAGATGAAATACAAAGAGACTTATTTTGCTTGCACATAAAGCTCTGGCTGGAGGTGCTGCTTTGAGCCGAGTCTAGAAGATGAGCAAGGATTGCATGCAGCCACACTTTGTCTGGAGAAAGAGCAGGGAGAGGAAAGTGTGGTACAGGGAAGACACCAGAGGTGATGAAAGGGCATCCAGAACTGGAGATGTGTCTACTGCAGGAAGTTAAAGGACAGGAGCCCCATATGCAGCTGAACCAGAGTTGTCCCCTGCACATCCACTTCCCAAAGACTTTCCCGAACCAGTGGTTGCAGTAGCGCCAGGAAGACAAGTGAAATGATTTTTTTTTCTGATAACAAAAAAAACTACACAGTTCCATGTGACCTGCTGTCACTCTTCAACCTCATCCCACCCTCTTACCCTCCCCTTCAACTCGGGATCTGAGTGTGATTCCTCAGCACCCACAGCTGGGCATGGCCACGCACATCTATAGTCCCAGTCCTGTGGGAAGCAGAGAGTGGAGAAATCACGGGGGCTTTTGACAATGGTAAGCTGAGCAATCAGCGAGAGACTCCATCTCAAGGAAGTGTAGATGAGTGGTGCAGGGGGACACTTGATATTCTCCTCTGGCCCCCACATGCACATATGGGATGCAAACAGCTATACACACATGTATACACCATGTACACACCACATGACACATATTACATGCTTGCACATGGAAATAATAATAACAATAAATGTTCTTTGCTTTAAGATTCATCCCTAAGCAATGAATGCCAAACCTAGGCCAGGACCAAACAGAGAAAATCTAAGTCCATAAAGCTTTATTAACTTGGTAATGTTGCACACCTGTTCATATATAAGTTCCTTTTAATACAAGAAATACCTCCATATAAAACAATGTTGCTGGAGCCGGCTGTGGTGGTGCAGGCCTTTAATCTCAGCACTCAGGAGGCAAAGGTAGGAGTATCAGAATGAGTTTGAGGTCACCCTGAGACTACATAGGAATTCCAAGTCAGCATGGCTTAGAGTGAGACCCTACTTTGTTTGTAAAAAAAAAAAAAAAAAAAAAGTTGTTGGAATAGGAAAGAATGGGCAGAATGAAGAATACATTGAAACCATATAAAGAACTCAGATTACAAATGATGAGCTGAGACCTTTGTACAACAAGTTTAGTGCTTTTCAACAGTCCCACACTTACCAAAAGTGTGTGCATGCACTCTGTATTGACTGGCAGAGATTTGCTTCTTATTTATTGTTTAGGTGACTTCAGTCTTTTGGGTTCAACCAGAATACACTCAGGGCAGCATGTTTTCCCACTAATATTTTGCCACAGACAGGGAGGGCTGTAAAACCCACGGCTTCCATCCAACAAGCCCCCTCAGAGTCACCACAATTGCACAATGAGGCAAAGGCAATGCGTAAACAAAATGGCTTAAGCACAGAACGTAGATCTGGAATGTGCCGTCACATAAAGTAGCAAAACACTTCAGCCAGTGTGCCCCCCTGACTGTGCTCTGCACTCAGGCCAACGTGTTCATCCAGTGGCCACTTAGCTCCCAGAAAGCAGCTCCACCAACACAGCTTGGCAGAACTCTCTGGGGCCACACTCGTTCTTGGTGGCACTGGGCAGGCTTCCATCACTCTTTGTGAACAAGACAGCAGGGCAAGGTGCCCAGGACTGAGAAACAAAAACATCTGCCAGAGTCACCGAGTTGTTGGTTGCCTGAATTCACCCACAGAGAATGTGAGGACAGTGAACTGCCAGGCCGTTTCCAGGATGTGTCCCTGTCCCTGTCCCTGTGAGGGACACTGCAAGCTTCAGAACCCAAGCCTAAGGGTCAGCCAACACAGACTCAAATGCATACACCTCCCCTCACCACCACCAAAGGGACAAGAGCTGGGAACACAAGCCATGACCCTCCCAATTCATGCCAAGATGCCAGACACCAAGCCTGAGCCACTTCTAGATGGCAACCAAGGAACTGGGGAAGATGTAAAGAAAACATGACAGAACATTTTTTTAATAAAGTTTGCTTTTTCCATAAGACACCAAAAATAGCTTAACGATTTTTTTTTTCATAGAAAATCCTGGTTCTGGAGACAGAATTTTTCCTATTGTGTTTTGCTGGTTTCTGTGGTCTAAGAACAACTCAGGGATATGAGGGTCCTGAAAGGTCACTCCCAGTCACCCCCAGACCCATGGAGTAGCTGCCAGTATAGGCACTCTCTCTTTTGTAGAAGAATATCACCATAGATCAAAAGGAGTCTGCCAGAGAAACTGATCTCACATCACTGAAAGGAACTGACAATAGGTTTCCTCACAATTTACAGCCCAAAGGCATGTCTAACCACTTTGCCATTCAATGTACTGTTTTGATTTTTTAAAATTATAACTTGTACCTATTTCACATGAAGACCATGACTATATTATTATTATGTAAATAATTGAATTATTTTAGACAATAAAACAATGGCGAGCTGGGTGTAGTGGCGCACTCTTTAATCCCGAGTTCGAGGCTACCCTGAGACTACATAGTGAATTCCTGATCAGCCTGGACTAGAGTGAAACCTTACCTCAAAAAACCAAAAATAAAATAAAATAAAATAAAATAAAATAAAATAAAATAAAATAAAATAAAAAAATGGCCAATATCCTATTTGGTGTAGCCAGTGAAGAAATGTATAGTGTTTGGTTATTTATTTTTGTTATGAGACAAGACCTTGCTATGAAGCCTCAGTTGTTCTCAGACTTGCAATCCTCCTTCCTTGGCCCCTCAAGTGTTAGGAGTACAGGTAGGTACTACTTCATCTCACTCACATTGGCAGACCTAAATTCATTCATTTGTTCAATTAAATAACTTAAGTGTCTGGTACACATTGAGTAACATGCCAGAGAGTGCAGTTGTGTTATGCTGAGTATGACTTGAAGACAGTTTCATGGAAGAGTTGTTCTTCATCAGCCCAGTGAGCTTTCTATGGAGACAAGTATGAGAAACTCCCTTTGGTGAAGCCTACAGGGGACAGAACACAATCCATGACCACATGAGCAAGTCTAACTTATGCTTGACTCAAAGAACATGGTCATGACACTAACTTCAATAACATATTCCTTTAGTAGATTTTATTTTTAATTGCTCACTTTAAGTCCAATCACTTTTTGTGTTTATTTTGAGACAAGGTTTCATTCTGCAGCCCAGGCTGGTCTCAAACTCATAGCAAACCTCCTCCCTCCATCTCCCCAGTGCTGGGATTACAGGTATAAACCCCTTCTTCTGATCAAGTCAGGTTATAAATTCTTGAAAATTTGGATGATTAGCCATCACAACACAATAGCACGATTTTACTATTGGGTAGTTAAAAGTTGGAGAGCTGCCCCAAGTAAGAGTACCTACCATATGCAAAGAGTACCTCTGAAAAATAGAAACTAAATATTGATGGTAAAGTGCACAGGTTGTAGTTTGTAAAGTTTGTTGGTAAACTGCTGAGCAGCTATGATGGTAACCTGAAAACCTGAGCTTTAATTTTGGTTAATATAACAGATTTTAACCTTTTCCCAGCTCAGTGTCCTCAGCATGATTCTCTCTCTCTCTCTCTTTCTTTTATGCTACTTATAAATCTTTTCCCCTCACTCTTTCATCTGTATAATTTAGAGCCTTGTTTCCACAGGGTTTTTGACTGAATAACTTGGCTCAGAGGTATAACAAGATGGTAGACATATCTTAAAAACCTACCGGGAGTCTATGGGATGCTGCAGTCAGCTGCACTGAGTTTGACAGGAAGCTTGCTGTTGGGTTAAGAAAACATATAGGCAAGTATACAGTGACATCAAACTTCCTTCCCTGATGCCAGCTGGGTGTTTGATGTGGTGACATTGTGAAGCCAGGCAATGCCTGTTGCAGTGGCATGATTCACATTGTTAACTTTTGGAAATGCTGAACATAAATGAATGACCCTAAACTCTGTCCAGATGTACAAGAATCATTATGTATAAATAATCTCTTCCCTGACATAGTCCTCAGAGTTACAGAAACTCTATGGCAATTTAGACAGTCTGCTCAATAGCTTATTAAGCAACAGCTGTCATGATTTGAAATGTCTTTACCTCAGCTCTCTTTTGCAATGAACATAATCCATGTTTATCCTAAAGTATCACTCTGCATGAATATTTTCTGAATGGAAATGAATCAGAAGCAATAGCTCAAGGGTTAGATGCTAACCTTCATGTTAGCACCTTAGCTATCACCAAAAAAGTAGAAACCTGTGGAGTACATTATGACTTAAACATACAAACTCTTCCATGTAACTATAGATTGTTTGAGGGAACATTCCATCTTGAAGTAATTTTTTTAAATAAAAAAATGAAAACCACTACCATTTCTAATGCATACTAGTTTTCAGTACTCTATATTAAGAAAAGTCACATCAGAGGGCTTTTGCTTTGAAAATAATTTTTAATATGACTTCATGAAACCTAATTTTGATAACATATTTTAATTTTAATTTCAATACAACAGAAAACTTAATGTTATAACATGCAATGATGATACCTTTTTTTAATATAGTGCCTTTTGACAGAAAATGGGAGAAGTCAGAAGCTTGAAGCAATACTTCTTTGGGACTTCTATGACTTAATTCTTTTATTAACACTTCTAGTCACAATTAAAAAGCACAGAAAATAATTTGCCCAATAAAATTTAAAATATATAAATTTTTTAAAGTGATTAAATTTAAATTTTTATTAATTTTAATTTAAAATTAGATCTCCATTACATTTATCCACAATCAATCTTCCTCAAAAGATTAGTCAGCTTTTGATTCTTAAGTTTTCCTATTCTGAGAGACCTCTAATGAGGTTTAGAATAAAATCTCAAATTTCATCTGAACTCTGAAATATCCATTTTACCCAGTCAGTGAATTCACAACTACGTATCTATATACCACCAGACACTGAGTCCTTTCTCTGTTCAGTCACCCTACTTGAGTGCTTTGGGAACCAAATTATTTAACCTCACACCAGCCTTTATAATTTTGTACATTGACCTATTGTACTCTATATTGGATTATCATTCTATTATTATTCTCATTTCTTAGATGATATGACTGGGGCACAGGGATTGAAATACTAGTCAAGGAAATAGCAGTCATAATTGAGATCCCATTTTGAGTGGCTGTGAGGTGTCCAAACATGCAACCTCTACTCAATATGGACACTCACGAGCAATTTCACTGGCCTCACATTTCGTCTAGTGCAGAGAATGCCATGTTACTCTCATTGTTTCACACTGGTCTAGTGATTGGGATGTGATAAAAGGACTGCTCACTTAACAAAGGACATTTTTAAGTCAGTTGAGTTGGTGCTGTTGCCATGACAACTAACTAGAGTTTCCTGATAGGACAGAACCCTGCTATAGTGAGAGACAGGTCCCTACTGGCCAACAGCCTTCCTTAAAATGGAACAAGAAGACTGGAGAGATGGCTCAGTGGTTAAGGTGCTTACCTGCATAGCCTAAGGACCCAGGTTAGGTTCCCCAATACCCATATAAGCCAGATGCACAAGGAGGCACATGCACCTGGAATTTGTTTGCACTGGCTGGAGGCCCTGGTGAACCCATTTATTCTCTATCTGCCTCTCTTTCTTTCTCTCTCTTTTCTCTTTATATATTTATAGCTCTCAAATAAATAAATAAAAATATATTTTTTAAAAAGGAGCAAGAACTTTTGGTCAAAAATTTAAGCTGCATCCTAACCACAGAGACTATTTTCAACATTTCAGTATTTTAATGTATTCAAAACAAAAAAAATTTTTTTGAGGTAGGGTTTCATTCTAGCCCAGGCTGACCTGGGACTCACTATGTAATCTCAGGCACTGAAGACAGAAATGGATAAAATTAGAGTGATTGTAAAGGAATAAGATTTTGATGAAATTATTTAATTAAAAGTCTTTAAATTACAATAACAACCATATGACCTGAACTTGTTCGGGGGACAAAGGGAATGAGGGCTTTACTGGCTTATATAACTAAAAGGTCTCTATGGCTATAATTCTATCTCTGTTTATCTATCTGATTCTCCCCATAGTAGCTGTTTTAGTATAAAGTGATATGTGTTCAAGAAAGGAAATTTGAAAGATACAATCCAGGCATAGTGGTGCATGCCTTTAACATCAGCACTCAGGAGGCTGAGAAAGGAAGAACACTGAGTTCAAAGCCAGCCTGAGGCTACAGAGTGAGTTCCATGTCAGCCTAGGTAGAGTAAAACCCTGCCCTGAAAAAGAAAAGGAAAAAGAAAAAGAAAAAAAAGAGGTAGGAAAATTTGAAAGATACAGATTAAAAATCATAAAATTCAACTGTTCCTCCTCCAAGCCAATAAACTTAGCCTAACCATGAGGAAAAAATATCAGATAAATTCTATCAATGATATATCTACAAAATAACCTGACCTTTCTCATTAAAATTGTCAAGGTCAAGCCAGATATGGTGGTTCATGCCTTTAATCTCAGCACTCGGGAGGCAAAGGTAGGAGGATCCCCATGAGTTTGAAGCCACCCTGAGACTACATAGTGAGTTCCAGGTCAGCCTGGGCTAGAGTGAGACCCTACCTCAAAAAACTTTAAAAAAAAAGTGTCAAGGTCAACAAAACAAGAACCATCTGAGGAAACACATTGCTAAATGCATGGTGTTGTCCTGAGTGGGATTCTGGAAGAGAAAGAAAACATTACGTAACAACTAAAGGAACTTGACCAAAGTGTGGGCTCTAGTTAATAATAATATTTCCATATTGGTTAATTAATTGTAACAAAGCAAGGTGAAATGATAGGGAAAACTGGGTGTGGAACACATGAGACTTCTGTACTACTTCATAATTTTCTGTAAATCTAAAAGTATTCTAAACCAATAAACTCTAGGGGCTGTGGAGACAGCTCAATCAGTAAAGTGTTTACTGCATAAGCTCAAGGACTTGAGTTCATATCCCCAACACTCATGGAAAATGTAGAGTATAATGGTGTATGTACCTATAATCTCAGTACTAAGATGGCAGAGACAGGAGGAGTCCCCAGGGCTTGCTGGTTACCTAGTCTAGCTGCAGCAGAGAGCTCCAGGTTCAGTGAGAGACCCTCTCACAAAAATAAGGTGGGGGCTGGAGAGATGGCTTAGTGGTTAAGGCATGTGCTTGCAAAGCCTAAGGACCCAGGTTCAATTCTCCAGGACCCAAGCAAGCCGGATGCACAAGGTGGTGCATGTGTCTGGAGTTCATTTCCAGTGGCTACAGGCCCTGGTCACACCCATTCATTCTCTCTCTCTTTCTCTCCCCTCTTTGTCTCTAATAAATTAAAATTAAAAAAAAAAATAAGGTGGAAAGTAACATATAAAGGCAAGAAAGAACTGTGAGAGAGCAGGCTGCTTCGATGAGAATGAAGCAGGAATGAATTGAAGCTTTATTAGGACAGTTGTAACACTATACCACAGGCAGCATAGTGGGGTCCAAAGCCAGAAGCAGAGGGAGACAGACAGACAGAGACCCAGAGACAGACCAGAAATCCATCAGGGGAGTTTTCTGCTTTTGTGAATTTCCAAGAGAAAGCCTATGGACTAGGGGCCACGGAAGCAATGCCGAGTGGGAAATAAAGAAGGCCTCTGGTCCTTTGAGGTCTCTAGGGGAAAGAGCTGTCCTGCTGCTGCCCTGCTCATAGGCAGGACCCAAGGCCACAACTCAGATGGCCTTGGGTTTCCCTGGTAACCAAGAATTGGTCTTTTTCTCCCATCTGGCCCTGGTCCCCTGCAGCAGGATCTCTTAAAGTGACCACATCTATGTTCTAACAGAGAGCAGTAAGGAAGATACTTGATGTTGACCTCTGGCCTCCACACTCATGTGCACACATATGCATCCACCCATACACATATGAACATGCATACTCACACGTGTACAAAAATTAAATAAAATCTATTTAAGTTTTGTAAGAAAAAAATCAACCGTAATCCCCACTCATTGAAGTTAAATTTATACACTGAGGCCTGCCTTTCTAAATGTCTTGTCAGGGCATACATTTTCTTTTATAAAAATAGAATGGAGCTCGACGACCCGAGCTCGAATCCCCTGCGAACAAGGCGCTGCCAGCTGCGACCCTGGGGGCTGCAGGTGGGCGCCCTGGGGACCCGCTCTGCTCTCGGTGCGCAAATTCATAGAGAAGCATGGATGGATAACAACAGAAAATGGTATTGGAATGGTGGGAATCAGCAATGCTGCACAGGAAGCTTTGGGAGACTCATTTACCAGTAGCCGGCCTGACGCTGGGACAAAATTGACAAAGCAAGATGAGTTTGGAGCTTTGGAAAGTGTCAAAGCTGCAAGCCAACTCTCCTCTCCTCTGTCAGGAGAGGTAACTGAAGTCAAGGAAGCACTTGCAGGGCTGGTCAATAAATCTTGTATGAGGAAGGCTGGCTGGTCAACAGGACAATGAGCAACCCTTCAGAACTGGATGAGCTGGTGAGTGAAGAAGCCTTTGAGAAATACGTGACGTCTCTGGAAGAGTGAGCATGGCCTCCCGAAACTAGGGTGGAGCAACTTCCTCCAGCACAGCTGTGTTAAAGTAGAGGGTAGAAGACGAAATAACTGGTGGCAGCACCATGGAAAAGAGAAGATTGTCAGCACTGCCCCTGTAAGAAACCCCTGTCAGCTTCCTGATGGTTGCAGATAAACACAATAATACTCTAGACTTGTTATTTGAACTAGGCTTATTAAAAGCCGTGGTATTCAGAATTCGCGAATTACCTGTGGTGAACAATGGTTCTAAGAATTGTAAATTTCAGGATAACATTGTGATCATAAGCCATAAACCTTCCATAATATTGTAACATGCTTATGTCCAGTCAAATTCAGTCAAAAGGCATAATGATCTTCCCACTGAAGGGACTGGGAGTGAAGGGAAGAGTCTGCTCTACAATGCCAGATGAAGGACAGTGCTACTTTAGTTTTACAATATTTTCCTGCTATAAGTTGCTGCTATTTTCATACAGTGAAGCAGCAGCTGTGCAGCAAAGTAGGAAACAAATAAAATATGCAACCTTTTATTTAAAAAATAGAATGCATTTCTGGATTATATTTGTTTGTGTTTAACAATCAATTACAAACACCTTGTCAAGAAAGTTTCTGCAGCCTTGTTTTAATAGCTGTCTATGGATATGCCTAAATTTAAGTAGTGCTCCATAGTTAGGCATTTTCTATTACTAATAAAGGGTGGTGTTTAGAGCTTGGTTTGCCTGGCTTTGTTTGACAAGATAGGATCATGTCATACATGAGCTTGCTGACTTGAAGTCACTCACAGTACATTGTAAACATCTCTCCAAATCCATGAACATGAACTTCAGGATAAATGTCAAGCTTGGGACTCTTCCCAACAATTGCAGCCATTTGTTAACAGCTCTTTTAGGTTGAGACTTTGTAAAAACCACAGAAGAACATAGAATTCCATCATGAGTTAAATACAGTGTATCATCAGATGAACCCAAGCAAGAATTTACATTAAATAGCCCACAACCAGAGCTCTCATTAAATTACAGAGTAACTCCTTTTGCTGCCAAGAGCAAGTTCTATATTGGATCAACTTTACTATTGACTTATCTAGAGGAAGCTTACTAGACCTTTCTATAGGCCACCTGGGCCTACAAACCACATCGAACATCATTAGACGCTATCAGGATTTATCTACAAATGCAGAGAATTATAGGCCTTTCTGTAATTACTCAAAAGTTACTCTTTTTATAAGCACCAAATTTTCTTGGTTCTGTGTCTATTTTTATTTGCTACTTCCTTGACTCTAACCATGGTATTTCCTTGGTTCTAACCATGTCTGTTATTAGCTACTTTAATGATTCCAGCTACATAATAAGATACCTATGCTACATGGTCAGTGTGACGCAACAATTACTGAATCAGTGTTATTGGTGCTATGATTTATACAAATGCTGCAAACATTTGT
Source organism: Orientallactaga sibirica (assembly GCA_036365145.1). Taxonomy (NCBI): domain Eukaryota; kingdom Metazoa; phylum Chordata; class Mammalia; order Rodentia; family Dipodidae; genus Orientallactaga; species Orientallactaga sibirica. The sequence goes on from JAEOAD010002184.1 coordinate 185,746, forward strand.
TTACATGAGGCTTCAGAATAACTACCATAAAATGTCTCATTGTGGCAGGAGTAAAAAGCAACCAACATCTGATCTGTATATATCTTAAAGACCTTCAGTCTCTCCATTTTGTAGTTCTTTATGCTATGTGTATTTCCTACTCTCATAATATCCCTCCTCAGAATCTATAATTACAATTACAAATATGTTTTGGGGGCTGGGAGGATAGCTAAGTGGTTAAAGTGCTTTCTTGCAAAGCCTGCCAGCCTGGGTTTGACTCCCCAGGAGCTACATAAAGTCAGATACACCATGCGGCACATATATCTGGAGTATGTCTCAAATGGTAAGAGGCTCTGACATATTCTCATCTCTCTCTCTCTCTCTCTCTCTCTCTCTCTCTCTCATTTGTGGCAGCAATGAGAACACTAACTAATAACTGCTATTCTTGTTTTCATAATCACCCCCATGGATCCCCATCTCTATGGACTGGTTATCAGCTGAGTATTGCGCCTGTCCTAACTTTCCCTTTTTTGTCTCTACCATGCTATATTCTTTCTGCTGCCCACCACATACAACTAGTCAGCTCAGCTTTTGGGTTCTCCAATTTGCCTCTGATAAGATAGCATGATCGGGGCTGGAGAGATGGCTTAGCGGTTAAGGTGCCTGCCTGCTAAGCCTAAGAACCCGGTTCAAATCTCCAGGTCCCACGTTTAGCCAGATGTCAAGTGACGCAAGGGCGCAATGCCTCACTTGCCCACAAGGGGGCGCACGCATCTGGATTTCGTTCACAGCAGCTGAGAGACTGCTGGCACACCCATCTCTATCTGTCTCCCTTTCCCTCTCTGTCTGTCTCTCTCTATGTCTCTCTCCAAAAATAAATAAAAATAATAAAAAAAAATTTTTTAAAAAAAAGATAGCATGATCAAACTGCATCTTTTCCTGCCATCTAATCTGCTCCCTCTTTAGGTGTCCACAACGGGGGAATCCCACATCCCAGTGTAAAATTAAACCAAACCAAAGAAATTATCATGATAGCATTTTTCAAGCAACTTACTTCTTCCTCCCAAAAGAATAAGGCACAGGTAATGGCTTCTATGTAAAGCACTACTTCCTGCCTTTCGAAGGCAAGCCATGCCTTCTGAAATTTGTATTTGGCCTAACATTCTCATGCAAGTTAGGCGCAAAAGAGCACACTCTTTTTTTTTTTTTTTTTTTGTTTTTCGAGGTAGGGTCTCACTCTAGCCCAGGCTAAGAGCACACTCTTGACTAAGCTAAGCTTCTTTCAAGGAATGTTGCAGGGTACCATGTCAGTCCAACAGTAGAATTTTTTTCTGTTTTACCTCAACCCTCCTATGTAATGGACCAGCACTAAGAAAATGGCTAAAGAATGGCAATATAAGTGAGCGAGGCTCTGACTGTTTGGGCAATTACAAACCATAAGCAGATCTCTGTCCTCCCACAACAGTGTCAATCCTCCTGTCATATTCCTTCTTGTAAGAAGGGCCATCACATGCAAAGAGGAAGGATGGGGTAAAAGTTGCAAGGGGGTAACCCCAAAGCATCCAGTACATTCTGCTGTTCTTGGCGGTGGGGGTAAGGGAGAGTGTGGGACCAGATATCTTACTTACGAGGTTGAATTGTACTACTTCTATAAAGCCTCCTAACAGTGCTATAAATAAGCATTATTATGCTCCGTTTTGCCAATCAAGAAACAGGCTAGAGAAGTCAACTTGCCCTGTACTGCGATCAGCAGCTTACATGCAGTAGAGTCAAACTGGCCTAACCTCAAGGCCCATGTCCTAGCACAGACCTGCCAGAGAGTGAGCATGATCCCATTTTTCAGATGAGGAAACAAAGGCTTGGAGAAACTAAGCAATTTTCTCTATGTCACAGAGCCAGTCCATGATGGACATACTTTCTTCAAGCTCAGAACCTAACCATAAAGCTAGGAGTCAGGGAGATGCTCACTTCCCAAAGGCCTTTTTAAAAAATATATTTTCATTTATTTATTTGCAAACAGAGAGAAAGATAGAGAGAAGAGAGACACAGAGAGAAAACATGGGTGCACCAGGGCCTCTAGCCTCTGCAAACAAATTCCAGGCACATGTGCCACTTTGAACATCTGGCATTAAATGGGTACTGGGGAATCAAACTTGAGTCATTAGGCTTTGCAGGCAAGTGCCTTAACCACTGAGTCATCTTTCCAGCCCCCAAGACCTTTTATTAAATTATGTAAATTAGTGCAAGATAAATAATACGGATGAAAAAAATTGTAAAATTACAACTAAAAACTCAAAATCATGTACAGAAAGAAGAATCGGTCCTCTAAAGAAAAACTAACCTTTCTCTAGGTCTAGTCTCTGAGGAAAATTACTCTGCAGATCTCCATATGTCTTTCTCTACCTTTCATTAATTACTAGAATCTAAGGTTCCTTGCTCACTGCTCTACTGAAAAACTAGGAGAAGAGGATTCTGGAAGGAATGGATCTATTTACAGTTTTGTTTGTTTGTTTGTTTGTTTGTTTGTTTGTTTGTTTGGTCAGAACTGGGGGAGAGAGAGAAATCCTCCTTTCCCTAGCTTGACCAAAGCAGTGATAAAAGGTATAATAAAGAAGAAACAAGAGCCAGGGAAAGTGAATATGTATGTATAGTCAACTATGAGACTAGATGTTCACAAGTGAGAGCTAAGTCTTATCTGTCGGGAGACAAGTCCCACTTTCGGCACCAGAGGTCCTGTGGCAACCTATCCACCTCCATGGAATTTTGTAGAAAAAGTTTAGTCCTGAGTTCCCTCTTCCTTACAGTGTCACCTCACTTGGAAGCATAATAAGGAAGGACTGAGTTGTGGACAGAAGCTCCAGTCCTATTTGCTACAGGCAATGTTCCTTATTCTGATAAAGTAAGAAAGACTAGGAATGTAGAGGGTAGAAATTATGGTAGAGCCAACATTGAAATAAAACGCAAAGCAAAGTGTCTATTGGTTTTAACACACACAGCCGGCACCAGCCAGCACACACACCAAAAGCAACAACCACCATAGGCCCAGGCAGAGCTCAAGCACTCTGCATACCTTTAGGCTGGAAATCAGATCCAACCCCAAACACACCCCCAGGGGCACCTCCTCCAGCCAGGCAAGTAGAAATACAAGTTACAAGCTGTAATAAAACTCCTGAGTCTACTGGGGACACACATTCAAACTACTACAGGGTCCCTTTTGGAGAAGTGATGATATGTTCATAGGGACATGTATTTCTATAAAATTTGCCAAAGGAGACATTTTGATATTCGTTTTCTTTAAGGCAAATACCAATAAGTTGACAAGGCATCAAACCATCAAATAATAAAAGTTGCACAGCTGGTTTAAGAAGCCACTTCCTCCCGATTTCTCTGTAGTTTATTATGGTTTGTTATTTTTTGTTTGTTTATTTGTTTGTTTTGTGCTTTCTGATATCGCTAGGGATGGAATACAGGGCCTCACACATGCTAGGCAAGAACTCTACCACTTAGCTATATCTCCAGCCCATTGTGAATATTTTAGAGGAAGAAATTGAGGCCTTGAACTATAAAAGGACTGACCCAAATTCGCAACCTAGATTGAAGTCATAAAATGCACTCCTGATAATAAGGTTCCCTGCCCCAGTACTGGTGGCACTCAAAACTCAGAAGGCATGTGGTGACTTGCTTCCCTAACAAGAAGTCACAAATTGTGTGGCCCAACCAGCGAAACTGGATCCAGCAGAGTGCCATTCCTAGAAGGCAACTTTGCACATTCACCTCATGTTTTCCTCTGTCGTTTAAAATAGAGTGACTGGTGGCTGGGTTTCAGGGATGGCAGAGATTATTTTTATTCTCAATTACAGGGACAAAAATAGCGAGAACTGCTCTGGAAATACACAGTGGGCTGGCATTTATTTAATGATGTTCAACAGTGTTGTCTTAAAAATTTAGTGTGTATATCTTAAAAATTAGTGAGTGTGTGTGTGTGTCCTTCCAGGTGCCATATACTCTCTGTGGTCCTCCTTTCTACAGAACAGTCTCACACCCTTGCTTCTGGCTTGGCTCTAGGGTATAACCAGCTGTAGGTGCCCTGCTGCTGTGGGAGCCTTAGAGGCCACCTCAGCCTCAGGCTCTTGGCGCTTGCACTAAGGGCTTGGCCTGTGTGAGGTGGCTGCGCTCTGCCAGGTGGCACCTAGCCTGCTTCCTAACTCCTCTCCTCATGGGGAGTATCAGCAACAGCCCTTCAGTCCCACAGGGAGAACACTGCTGGTTGCTCTGCGATTACTAAACACCAGTCTGGTTGCAGCTTCCGGGGAAGCCAGAAGCATCCTTGGTGTTTGGGGTGGGGTGGGGGCGAACTATACACAAAGGTATTTATTGAATGTGGGAATGTGAGTTACACTGCGATATTTCACAAGTCACATAACAATGGCCGCTTTGCTTTCTGAAATAGATCCTGCTGGTGGTGTGAGGAGGAAACATACAGGAAGGCAATTTTTCTAGACCAAGTATAAGTACATAAGTATGAAGCTCTACATATCTCTTCCCCTGTCTTATACCCTGCTGTGCCCCTGGTCCTTCACCCTTAGTGAAATAACTAGTACCTGGTGATTTGTTTGTGTGGCATGCACATGTATCTGTACATGTGGTATATACACCTTCGTGTGCAGAAGCATGGATGTGACCACTGGAGAAGGACCTCGGGTGTCCTCCTCTGTTATTCTTCCACTTCATTTCCCAAGACAGTCTTTCACTGAGCATGGAGATTGACAATTTTCAGTTAGGCTGGTAAGTCCCTGTGATCCACCTGCCCCCATCCCCATCAGCACAGGCATTACAAGCATGTTTGGCCAGGCTTGGCTTATTTTTTTATTTTATTTTTGGAGAGAGACACAGAGAGAGAGGGAGAGGAAGACAGAGATGGGCACGTCAGCAGCCTCTCAGCTGCTGAGAACGAAATCCAGATGCGTGCACCCCCTTGTGGTCAAGTGCGGCATTGTGCCCTTGCGTCACTGCATCTGGCTAAATGTGGGACCTGGAGATTGGAACTGGGTTCTTAGGTTTAGCAGGAGGGCACCTTAACTGCTAAGCCATCTCTCCAGCCCATGCTTGGCTTCTTATGTGGGTTCTGGGGATCAAACTCAGGTCCTCATCCTTGTACAGCGAGCACTCTTACCTGCTGAGCCATCACCCTGGCCCCAGTGCTTTGCTTTACTATTGTTGCCAGAACAAATGACCAGAAGGCAAGGCTTGAAACAAGACTAGTTTATTCACTCACAATTCTGTTGGTCAGATGTCCAGCAAGCATGGTGGGTGCCCTGTTTGGGTCTCACACAGCCAAAGCCAGAGTGTTGGCTAGCCTGGGTGTTACCTGGGAATTCTACGGGAGAATTAAGATCCTAGCTCATTTACATTGTCGGCAGCACATGTGTCTTCTCATGGCTCCCAAGTGGTTACCCCACCTTCAAGGCAGCAAGGACGGATTGAGTCCTTCTAGTACTTGAAGTCCCCCTTTGCCTTCCACTGGAAGCAGGGGACTAGGGCAGAAAGTGAGATGAAAATAAGCACATGAAAGAGACCAGTTGGCAGAGAAAACGACTGGAAACTGCTCCCCACAATAGCCTTGTAACAGATCGGGCATATGTCCTATGGGAATGATTTAAAATCCCATGATAGTGGTACATTCTTTGTACAGCATTTGCCGTTGAGCTTCTCACATTTCTGCCACCTCTGGCCCCCTTTCTCCCTTGGAAATACTTTCTTCCTTAATAAACTGCCTCCACTCTGCTACTACCCACATGTCTTTGTTCAATTTTTTTGTACCTGAACACAAGAACATGGAAGTTCCCATGTGTGTTCACCAAACTTCAATATCTGTTAATTACACTCTCTTTTTTTTTTCTTTTTTTTACTTTTTAGAGAGAGAGAGAGAAAATTGGCACACCAGGACCTCAGCCACTGAAATTGAATTCCAGACACTTGTGCCACCTAGTGGGCATGTGCAAACATTGCATTTGCCTCACCTTTGTGCGTCTGGCTTACATGGGATCTGGAGAGTTGAACATGGGTCCTTAGGCTTCTCAGGCAAGTGTCTTAACCTCTAAGCCATCTCTCCAGCCCTTGTCAATTACACTCTTTTTGTTTGTTTGTTTTTTTAAGGTAGGGGTTCACTCTAGCCCAGGCTGACCTGGAACTCACTATGTAGTCTCAGGGTGGCCTTGAACTCATGGCAATCCTCCTACCTCTGCCTCCCAAATGCTGGGATTAAAGGCATGCACCACCATGCCCGGCAATTACACTCTTAATAAGAGCTCCTGTGATGACATCTGGCCACACTGATATTCCATAACTGTTCTCCTTTGTAATCAGCTGACTGGCTGTCAGAAGGGTATCTGCAAAGCCTCTGGTCCACATGTCCTCAACCATTAGACTAAGACCAGAAACAGCAAGCATGGGTAGCTTGCCCCTGTGCATTCAGGAGTCACAATGATTCTCATGCAGCCCACATACAAAGCATGCTAACCCCAATCTCAACTTTCCCAAAAGTTTTAGCACAGTATAGCTTCAAAATACCACCTAAATCTCATCAGTACAGAAGGACCCCTCGTCATCATCTAACTGTTCCACACATGGCGTGCTGCTCCTAGCACAAGTCTCCATCACCTCTGGACCCAGGAAGTGGAGGAAACAAGATCTCTACTTCCAGTATGTGGAGATGGGGGCAGATATCAGGTCATAGTCCCAGACTTTCCCATTCTAAATGGGGGTAAGGAAAAGAAATGAGCAACCATGAATCCAAAGTAGCACTGGACCCAGCCAGGCAGTCACCACTGGTTTCAGTGCCTGGAAATAATTCTCCATGGTTCTCCATAGTGCTCTTTGAGTCATCAGTAAACCAGAACAGTGCTGTGTTCCAGGCAGTGTGCTGAGGGTCTGACATGTACTGACTCATTCACTCCTCCCAGCTACATGGATTACTTCCAGGATCGCCATGGGTGCCAAAATCCTCAGAAGCCCAGGCTCCTAATATAAACTTGCATAGTGTGTTTGCATATAATCCACACAAGCTTCCCCTATGCTGAAAGAAATCTGTGGATGACTTATAGTACCAAGCACAATGTAAATGGTTGTTATTGAATAGTGTTCAGGGAATAATGACAAGAAAAAAAGTCTGTGTTTTCAGTACTGTCACAATTTTTTTTTCTATTTGTGATGTACAGTTGGTCAGATCCATCGATAGGGAAGGCCAACCATTCACTGCTATTTTGTCCCCATGTTGCAAATAAGCAAATGAAAATGCATGGACAATACAGTGTGCCCACAATCACATATACAGTCAGGTAGTGGAGGATCTTACCTCAAACCCAGGCAGGCTGACTTCAGATCCACTATTCTGCACTCTGTGGTCATGTAAAATCAGTGATGATTTCACATCATGGAGATCCGCTCAAGAAAGTAGGTGTAGTTATTATTCCAGGCATCCCACATTAGAGCATGCTATTTCCTCTGAGACATGCATGTTTATATAACCATATACAGTGCCCAGGTGCTGGACAAAAGGTTAAGACATCTGGTATCTGTGGTGGGATGTGACGGGAACTCCCAGGTCTTAAAACTACTTACATCAAAACTCTTCTCCAAAGAATTCTAGAACATAGGAATCTTCCTCGCAGCCCAATAGAAGTTCTCTTTATTTTAAGAAAAGAAAATCATAACCCTTCACAGACAAAAATCCTTCCGCTATCTTTGGGTCCTTATCTCTGACATAGGAACACACACTTCCTTATTGTTTCCTCACGGTCAGGTAGAGCCTTATTGTGCTTAGAAAAAGTGGCTCAGAATCCCAGTGGCCTCTTCACAGTTGTTTAATCCTGGGTTACTTACTTAGCATATCTAAGGTGCTCCTTACAAAGGAGAGCATAATAACATCTACTTCGAGCAGACAAGCACCATCCCTTAGTTACCATGGTTTTTCTATTTTAAGTCATTTTCCTCATTTCTTTCACCTTTGATTATTTCCTTTGGGTAAATTACATACAATATGAGTATAATTCCATGGATCAAAAAGCATCTTTTCATTTTCTTTTATTTTGCTATTTTGCAATAAAGATGAATTATGAAAACATATTTTGTATTTCATCACCCATTCTAATAATGATCTGACCTGAAACAGCAGAAATTCTTGAATGTGACATGATATATTCATTTTCATGCAAGTCAAACTTCATTTTAGCTTTTCAGGGTGATTCATTGGTATGCAATGTTGTTCAAATCTGTTTCTCTTGCTTAGGTATCAGGTCAGATTTGTTTTCTATATTTTACCTATAGAATTTTTTTTTGAGGCAAGCCCAACAGACTGGCCTTTTTAAAAGAGAATGAGAGAGAGAGAGAGAGAAAATTGGAGCAACAGGGCCACCAGCCATTGTAATCGAACTCCAGACAGGTGTGCCACCTCGTGCGTGTGTGCAACCTTGTGCATGCATCACCTTGTGCATCTGATGGCTTACTTGGGAGCTAGGGAGTCGAACATGGGTCCTTAGGCTTCACAGGCAAGTGCCTTAACCCTAAGCCATCTCTCCAGCTCCAGCTCCACTTATATAATTTTTGCTCCAATGTTAAACAGAACTTGGTAGTTAACACTAGCATAAAGAAAATCAAGCACATGTAGTGGCTCATACCTATAATCCCAGCACTTGAGAGGCTGAGGTAGAAGGATCACCATGAGTTCAAAGCAGCTTGGGCTACAGAGTGAATTCCAGGTGAATCTGGGCTCTGAGCAAGATCTTGCCTCAAAAGAACAACAAATTCTACAGAAGTTAAAATATGAACACAAAGTGCTTAATAGAGAGCCTCAAAAGTCCTTAATTGCTCAGCACCATATATGATGATGGATACTATTAAAAAAACAAATAGTGGTATAAAAGAACACAACTGCTGGAGGGAAAAATGACAACTCTATAATCTAGCACTCCCACTTCTGGGTATGAATGTCCAAAAGAATTGAAAGCAGCATCTTTAATGCACATTTTCACACCTGTGTTCATAACAGCATCATTCACATTAGCCCCAAATAGAAGAAGCCCAAAGACATGCTGATGACTAGATAAACAAAATGTAGTGTATGTACACCATAGGAATATTATGCAACCTTAAAAAGAAAGGGAGTGCTGTCACATGCTGCACCACGAATGAACCTGGAAGATATACTTAATAAAACAAGCCAGCCTAAAAGCCAAATAACTGTATGATTTCACTTCTATGAGGTAGCTAAAATCAACTCCATAGAGGCATAGCAGGGCTTGGAGAAAGGTGAGGGAAGACCATTATACAACATTAAAAAGTCCTGGACATCTGTTTCACAACAATATGAATATTTTTAATAATATAAACTGTATGCTTAAAATGGCTAAGTAATAAATCTTGTGTTAAGTATTTTTATCACAACAATAAAAAACCATGGAATGTACAAAACCAAGAGAGAATCCTAATGTAACCTGGACTTGAGGTAATAATGATTTCTTATTATAGCCTGGCTGACTGTAACACTCTTGCTGTGTGTTCACAGTAAAGAACGCTGCATGTGTAGGGGGCTGTGGGTATGTGATAAATCTAATATTCAATCTATTTTTAATAAGTCTTGAAATCTAGACTATGCAAATGTACCATCCTATGGTGTCCTCAGAAAGGCTGAGTGACGATGTCAGTGGATAGCCACAAGGCACCATCAGTGTGTAGCACAGGCACGTATGACCTGTGACCAAGCCTTACTCATTGGGACTTCTTCGAAACCTTCAAATTTCTTCATCTATGACCTAAGCGGCCACATGAAGTAACCACCAGTGTCCATCTGACTGTAATTCTATGAGGCGATGTGTGTAAATCTACTACACCATTTTCACTGAATAAAAGTTGTAAAACAGATGAGTTAAGCTAAAATTTGTGTTTATGGCTCATGGTTACATTTCCCAGATCCTCCACCTAGAGATGCAACAAAAATGACTATTTCTAGCAATTTTTCAGATATAATTTGAATTTTCATATGCAAGACCTAAAAGCAAGTCAGCTGTCTTCCCTTAAAGTTACATAGAGCCAACAAATTTAAGCCATCAAAGCTACACAAACTGTCTTTTCAAATCACAATGGAAACTAGAAATGAGTAGCTGGAGGAAATTTAAAGCTACATGGAAATTATGAAACTCTGCCAATGAGTCAAGTAATTCACAATAGACATTAGGAACCTGAGAAGACAACTTAGAAGATGCCATGAAGGCAGCATTAGGAGGAAAGTGTTCAGCTATAAATGTGTGCAATTAAGACAGAAGAAAGGTCGCAAGCAAGCTAACAACCTTAACCCACAACACAACAAAATCACAAACTAAATCCAATGCTGCAAAGGAACATATAATAAAGACAAGGCAGAAAGTGAAGTAAAGAAGGGAAAAAAATGGAAAACTTAACAGGGTTTTTAAAAACAGCAAAATTGGCAGTTTCTTCAACAAATAACACTGAGAAAAAATATCTCATGCGAAACAAATATGAAAGTTAATGCAAAATGAATTAAAGGTCTAAGGATACCACTCATGGGTTAAAGGTCTAACGATGCCACTCAAAACAGTAAAAGCCCTTTGAGGAAAAGGACTACTCATGGTGTTGGATTTGGCAGTGGTGTCTGAAACATGATACCATATGCAAGGGCAACAAAGCAAAACCTTACAAATGCAGCTACATCAAACACAAGAACTTTCAAACACCAAAGGACAAAATCCGTAGCATAAAAGTACAATTTATGGAATGGGAGAAAAATATTTGCAAGTCATGCACCTGATTAGGATTCAATATCCTGAATGGCTAAAGGACTCCTAACATCTAAGAGCAAAGTAACCTGATTAAAAATGAGCAAAGGACAGTTCATCAAAGATTATACCCAAAGGGCTAGAGACATAGCCCAATGGTAGAGCTTCTGGTCAAGCTAGCACAAGGTCTTCAGTTCAAGCCCCAGAACCACAAGAAAAAGAAAAAAAGGGCTAACAATGATTGCCAAGTAGCCTAGAGGCAAGCCAATAGGCATATGCTTCATTGCCAACATATAATGATAACAAGAAATTGGAGATCTTGCACACTATTGGTCAAATTATAGAGTTGCCATGGAAAACAGTATAGTCATTCCTCAAAAGGTTAAATTTTAAATTACCATCTTATCCAGCAATCCCCATTCTCGGTATATAATCCAAAAAACTTAAAAGCGGGCTGGAGAGATGGCTTAGCAGTTAAGGCTCCTGCCTCCTAAGCCGAAGAACACTGGTTCCAATCTCCAGCGTTTCCAATCTCCAGGTCCCACATTTAGCCAGATGCAAAGTGACGCAAGGGCGCAATGCCGCACTTGACCACAAGGGGGCAAACACATCTGGATTTTGTTCACAGCAGCTGAGAGACTGCTGGCGCACCCATTCTCTATCTGTCTCCCTCTATCCTCCCTCTCTGTCTGTCTCTCTCTGTGTCTCTCTCTAAAAATAAATAAATAAATAAATAAATAAATAAATAAATAAATAAATAAAAACTTAAAAGCAACATCTCTAAGGGATATTTGCATGCCCATGTTCACAGCAACATTCTTCACAATAGCCAAGACTCTATCAATGATATAAACAGATGGACAGACATGAAATGTGATCTGTGTATACAATGGAAGGAAATCTTGTTATATGATACAACATGCAAGAATCCGGAGGACATGATGCCAATTGTAATAAGTATGTCATAAAAGTACAAACGCTTTACAATTCCACTTACCTGATCTAGAGTAGTGAGACTCACAAAGGAAGAGAGTAGAAGAGTGGCTGCCAAGGAGGTGGCAGAGGGTATCTGCTATTCAGTTGGGATTTTCACTTCTTCAGGGAGGAAAAATTCGGGAGATATGTTTCATAACAATGTGAATATATTTAATTGTACACTTTAAATGCTTCTATTTCCACTCAACCTGCATAGCAACAGTTGTTTTGTAACCCTAGCCTCAGACACAGATGTACACAACTTTTTTGGTGAGAACTGTTGTTGTGGTTTGAATGTAAAAGGTCCCTTATCACAGGCCCATGTGTTTGAGCACTTGCTCCCCAGCAGATAGCACTGTAACGAAGGATTGTTGAACTTTTAGAAAGTGGAGCCTTGCTGGAGGAACTGGGTCACTAGGGACAAGTCTTAAGATTCCCATTTCCTGTTCATTCTCTACTTCCTGGCTAAAATGTGACAAGCCAGCTTAACATGTCTTTCTTGCCTTATTGAAACATAAGCAGAAATGAAGACTTTTCTTCCTTTCATTGCTTCTGATAAGGTATTTGTTCACAACAATGAAAGTCATCTATCTGTGAATAAGGTGGCAGGATTATAGATGCATCAGAGTGGCCTCATAAGCCACAGAGCCCAGTGAGCATTAGGGAAGAGTGGAGCACATCCTCGCCTCCCTGCCCCAGTGCCACGAGCCAGGCACTCCATTGATGGGAAACATTATTACTGTCTCCACAGGGCTCAGAAAACTAATTCTCTCCAAGGTTCTGTGTTCTCTCAATATGCACGCGTGCGTGCGTGTGTGATATTTAGGTATCAGGATTCTATAGTAGATAGCGATATAAAATCTCCTTCTTGCTCTCCTATTCAAAGTCATTAGTCATCTAGGCTTCACTGAACCCTCTCCCAAAGGCTTGCTGACCCAATGGGCCAGCCCTTGAATCCAACGATCCAATTACCAAGACTTCACCACGGCTTGCATATTCTTTCCCATTTCTTTTCTTAATCTATTAAATACTCAGGGGTTTTTGGTGAGTATAGTTTACCTGCAATGAAACATATAATTCAAAGAAAAGTAATGGGCATTCCTACTCCCTAGAAGTTTGCCTCGTCCCCATCTGCTGTTGGTCTTGCTTCCCTGCCACCATCACCCTCACTTGTCAAGACCATTATAACTGTTTCCTTTAGGTTGTCCTATGGTTGTCATAACGTAAGCCTCCAGTCACACTGTGGAAAGGAGCCTGTTGCAATCATTTTAGGCCTCAGCAGCACATTAAGAATTTTTTCAGGCAAGTTGCTCCATGACCACTAGAGTCCACTGGAGGTCTGCTAGGCCAGATCCTAACTGGAGATATTTTTGAATAGATATTTGAAGTGAACACAAAAGTTTCCTTGCCCAGACAGTCCCTGCCAGGCCAAGAGCTTCCATTCCAGAGATTCCTAGTGGCAGTGCTATTGACATTAGAGACTAGACAATTCTCTGGTGAGAGGGGCTGTACCCCTCCAGCTATGTAAGCAAAATCCCCTTGGCTGAGAATCTGTAACGGAGAAAAAAAGGCAGACAGAAGACTCATGGAAGGTGCATCCAAGAGATCTTAAAATGGAATAGAAAGAGCCCATCCGACTTGGAACTAGGTGAGCATGTGGTGCTGTGGCCATCATGTCAGGAGCCAGTGGCAGAGGTCTCCTTTGCTGCATCAGTTTCCTCTTCCTTCAGCGAGAGCATATGGGATCCACATTTTTCAAGGAATGGCCACATCTATATAAACAGATAAAACAGAACCATAGCACTTGCCTTAGCCAATTACTTTACATACATCATGATACTGTAGTTCAGGGGTGGATTCTGTTCTTGAGACCATCATGATTCCTGCAAACACTTTAAAGGCTTTAGAATGATGGAGCTTCCTTAGGCTTCAAAGTAGTTTATTTAAGCCAAAGACAGCTTGAGAACGGAGAACACTACAAAGCAGCTTAAAAGGTATCCTTTTGAGGGACTGGAGAGATGACTTAGTGTTTAAGGCGTTTGCCTGCAAAGCCAAAGGACCCTGGTTTGAGTCCCTGGGACCCACATAAGCCAAATGCACAAGGGGGCGCATGCATCTGGAGTTTGTTTGCAGTGGCTGCATGCCCTGGCACACCCATTCTCTCTCTCCCTCTTTCTCTCAAATTAAAAAAAAAAAAAAATTAAGTATCCTTTTGAAACTGAACTCTTTTTCCTGTGCTTAACTTAAATGCTAATTTTTTTAAGTTACAACATCTTTTCATAAAGCTCTGATGCAGCAAAGCACAGATAACTGTGTAAAAAACATCTACATGGCCCACAAACCATGCCCATATGCATAGCTTAGCATGCCTTCCAGTGTAGAAACAGCAAGCCTGAGGGTTTAGAGCCCATGTGATTCATTTTTTACTCTTGCTTTTATTCCCAGAACAAACCACCACACCAACTACATCTTGTGATGGAATGATACATCAATCACGTCTCTCCTCCCCCCCACACACACCCACTCTAAGTGCTGATGTCATTCTCTCCGATTTCATTGTGGATCAAAATAAAGTTTTTAAATAGCTGTGGGTAAGGAGACAAGAAGATGAAGTTAAAGAGGAGTGTTGAGGTGATACAATGGGGTGACATGAAGGGCATCAAGGGAGATGCCCAGAGAGCAATTTAAGGGCATATCATTGGTACAGGGAATGCAAAATGTACAAGAGTAAAGGGCTTAGTCTAGGATGTGTTAGGAATCCCCAAATTAGTTTCCTGCAGAAAGATTTCAGCTTCTGTTGTGGTGTGATTGTAGAATGTCACTTATCAACTCATGTTTGAACAGTTGTTCCTCAGCTGGTGATGCTATTTGGGAAGGTCGTAAAACCTTTATGGGGTGGAACCTTGTTGGAGGAACTACATCACTGGGGGGCAGGCCTTAAAATAGTCTGGCTCAGCCTCCTTGCTGTTCATCTGCTGCTGCCTGCAGATGGCTGCAGTGTGACCCACTGGCCTCCTGCTCCTGTTGCTGGGCCTTCCTTGCCTTGATGGGATGTGTCCCCTCAAAACTGTAAGCTAGAATAAACTCTTGTCTGAAGTTGCTTTGGGTTCTATTTTTGTTCACAGCAACCAGTAAGGTAATATAAATTCCAAGGTTACTTCTAAACATTGCAATAAATGGTGCAGTGTTAATCGGGGGACATTAATGGCCAAACCACCTCAGTCAGCAATTGAAGGTCAAGGTATGTGGACACCATGATAGAAAGCTGCCCATGTGAACAACAAAATGAAAGCTAAGAGCTCGTGTAGCATTTCCAGCCTAGTACCAGATGGTGATGAGTTAGAGGGGCAGGGATGAAGCCAACTACCACTGTGGACTGATCCAGAAGGTCTGGACACCAACCTTAGCAAAGACAGTCCCTCAAGTGAACATGAGGAGAAGAGCCGATGAAGCCCTTGTCCCCTTTTGATGGGAATACCCTCTCTTCTTAGCCAAAGAAACAGTAGGAGATTCTCTCTAGAGTCTATGAACTTCCTATGCACAGGATACTGATTTGGTTCTCAGGGGTATAAGTCTCCTTAGTGTTGAGCTCTCTGAATCCTCTGAATTTCTACTTCAGTGAGCTTTCCAAAAGAAACTGGAAATGAAATTTAATATATAGATGGTTCATAGGCATAAAGGGGATTTCCACAGAAAGAGCACATGAATTGTAAGGCATGTTGACCTATCCGCTAGTGTTCCCATTACCCTATCTATCTAATGTCCAGAGAGAATCACATTGCCAGAAAATATCCTGTACGTGTGAGCCCCTTCCAGTAACAGCTGCCTTCTATGGAATGTAGACATCAAGAAGGGGTCAGAAGTTTCACAGTTTTAGCATAAAGAAAATAGTAGTTATTCAATATCGCTAAATATGTAATATAGTATATATATAAATATATAACAAATTTACATAAATTACACCTATAGAATATTCTAGAGCATAGGAGGCTAGGCATGGTGATGCATGCCTTTAGTACCAGCTCTCCAGAAGCCAAGGTAGGAGGAATGCTGTGAGTTTGAGGCCAGCTTGTGAGTTCCAGGTCAGCCTGGGCTAAAGTGAGATCCTACCTCAAAAAACAAACAAACAAAAAAGAATATTCTAGAGCTTATTAAAATAATATTTACATCATATGTTGGGGAACACATCTGTAATCTCAACCCTTGGAAAATGGAAGCAGGAGGGCTAAACCAATATGGACTACATAATAAGTACAAGGCCTAGGCAGAGCAAGACCTTTTTTGGGAAAAAAAAAAAAACAAGGTCTGAGAATGTGGTTCAGTGGTAGGGAAGTTGCCTAATGTGTACAAGGATCTGAGTTTGATCCCCAGCACCTCAAGAAAAACAGAGTACTGAATGATTTCTAAGTTCCATGCAAAGCTCTGGACTAGGTGTTCCATTTGTCAACATTTCATTTGCACAATGAAGTAGACAGTACTAATGACAATATTTTACTACCAGTCATTCAAGATTGGAGCTCATGTCTGTCTAAAACTCAAGAACTAGGCTACAGAGCAAAGTGCTGTTACCAGAACTTTGTAACTCATGAGACATGACAGGATTATGGGGCTAGCATAGCGCCCTTCCTGGAAAATCAGCACAGAGCTGCCTTAACATAGTGTGAGTATAAAGGAAGCTGTTTTCTGCCTCAGCAATGGGTCTCCTCTCTCCTGTGGGCAGTTCAAAAAGCATCCAGGAAAAATTAGGTTCATTAAGCTGATCATACTTATACTGCCTTTCTATCTGAGAATATGGGTAGGAATGGAGATATCTCTCCATGAATATAGCAAAGCAGTCAGGCTCTGTCACCAAATACTTTTTTCAAAAAAATTTATACAAGGGGTAAATTGGGATTATTAAAGGATTTGAAAAGATTCTGAAAGTCATGGGCTCCTACAAAACTAGTCTAGACATTTAATTTTTATCCTGAGCTTCAAAAAGTATTGGAAAAAATTCTGAACATGCTCAATAGATTTCACTTAGAATTCAGTGAAATTTAAGGCACTTACCTGGTTCAATTCCACTTTGACAAAGCCAGTCAGATCCTCCAGTCAATGGACTGAATGGCTTTCTCTAAGACAGCTAAAGGTACTCAGGGAAGGACAGCTGTCCCTCTATCAAGCAAGAAGCCTGTGTGTGCTCTGTTCTGGTTCTCCCTGTGCAGAGAGAAGACTGGCTCCACACTTGGCTTGACGTTTACCAGGGCCTATAGCAACTGAAGCTTAGGGCTTCCTTATCACAGTCTTCAAAATAGATTATGTGATTATGTCATTATGTGTAAGTCAGCTTTCTGTTACTATAAAAAATACTCAACTTATAAATAGAAAAAGGGTTTTAGGTTTTTTTTTATTTTTGGAACACAGTACTAAAGATTTCAGTTCATGATTGGTTGGCCTTGTTGCTTTAGGTGGGCAGCATGAGGTGGAACAGAACCATTTAACCTTCTGGCCAGGTAAAACAGACAAAGAGAAAGATAGATCTGGGGTTCCACAATCCCCTTTGACGACATGCTTCAAAGGTGTAAGCCCTATCTCTTGAAGTTTTCCATTTCTTTCAGATATCACCAAGATAGAGATGAACCCTTTAGCACAAGGGCCTTTGGGGGCATTTAAGATCCAAACTATAGTACCTTGTAAACCACAAATATATTACCTAGTTATACATCTGTTTATCATGCCAGTGTACCTTTGGGTGATCCCTTAATTTTCTTACTTTTATAAAATTATGGGCCATATAGAAATCTATATTTTCCATTGCTTTTGTAACAAGTTATCATACCTGTGATAGTTAAGAAGCACAGGATTATTATTTTTCAGTTCTGAAGGTATAAGTCAGTGGTTGAGTGCTTGTCCAGCAAGCACAAGGTCCTGGGTTCAATCTCCAGCATTATAAATAACAAAAGATAACATCACTGCCCTATGGTTCCACTATGTCCGTGCTCCTACTTTTCTTATATATTCATGAACCTGAGCTGCAAATTCATTGACGCAGGGAGGATTTTCTTGGTTTGGGTACAATTTTCTTTTCAGCACTATATATATTTACAACATCTTATAAATATTTAAAATTATCATAATCATGACTCCATTGACTCATGGGGACAATTGCCAAAGTGATCATCCAGAACTATGGAAAGCCCCATCAACCTTGGTGACCAATTGGTCCCAGAAGAATATCTTCCTAATTACTGGAAAAGCTCGACTACTTAAACTTAGCTGTCTTAGAAGTTGATCTTCATAGATAAACATCCTGAAGTTTACCACTTTGAAAAGGATAAGAAAAAGGAATGTTTCCTGCCAATGCCAAAGAATTTTTCACTGAGCTATATCTTGAAAGTCAAATTGCTTTGAGGAGTTCTCAAGCAATAGAAAAATCACAGAATCAAAAGGGCATGCCAGCCTCCAAAAGAGATCTCTTCAGACCTGATGGGGAGTTGGTGTCAGTGAATACCAGTGGGTGCCCAAATGTGCCACCCAGCCTTAGTGAAAGAGCCTTAAATGGCACAACTGGTTCTCCCAGGGTGACCCCTGGACCCATACCAGACAACCCCCATTAGAAATTCAAATTTCTGTCTGATACAAAAACCCCTGGGCTGCAAACAGACCTGCAAACGCACCTGAAGCATAAGAACCTCTGCTGTGGTGTCAACAGCAGTGGGGCCTGTAGCTGGCTGAGTTTTTTCAGAGACCTCCATTGCCACTGAGGTAACACTAGGATTCTTTTTTTTTTTCTTTATGCACTTTACAATACAAACATATTGCATATTGGTCATATCCCATCCCCTTTTTCCACCCCCATTCCACTGAGGACCCTCCTCAGTGGGGTTGTTGGTATTCACTGTGGGGTCCTGAATGCATCAGTCAGTCTCTTGGGTGCAGGGACAATGCCTCAGGGTGCTCCTTCCCACCCTGTAGCTCTTAAAATCTTTCCACCTCCTCTTCTGCAATGTTCCCTAAGCTTTGGCAGACATGGTATAAGTCTCCTCAGTGTTGAGCTCTCTGAATCCTCTGAATTTCTACTTCAGTGAGTTTTGAGTCTCCTCAGTGTCTACCACCTTCTCCCTGGAGGTGGGGTCAGGATAGAAGTAAGAGAGAGAAACACTCGTGCTTAAGACATCACTTCCTCTGAAGTGTCTCCTGGGCCCAGACAGATGTCAGAGAGATGATTTGTCTTATGCTAGGCAGTTAGCTATCTTGTCGTATTGATGGATCTTGGTTCTTCCTGGTATTTGCTACCCTCTGTTAAAAGTAGATTCTGTCCAACTAAGAGTGAGAGCAGCATGGATCAAAGGGGATGAGCACAGTCCTTTTAAAGACTTTTTGATAGGAACACCCTCTCTTCTTAGCCAAAGAAACAGTGGGAGATTCTCTCTAGAGTCTATGAACTTCCTATGCATAGGATACTGATTTCCATCCACTAAGCAGGCCTCATATTCAGTCAGAGAGCAGTTAATTACCCCAAAGCCTGTGTGCCAGTATTGCACTGTTGAGGACACTCTTGGCTGGTTGGTTGATTTTGAGTCTGCAGGGTCCCCTACTTGTTCATGTTGTTAGTGACCATCGTGCACTTTCCAGCACTATGAGAGCAAGCAAGCAGTGGGCTTCCTTCTCAGTTCCAGCATGATCTCTCATTATCCAGTGCTCAGAGCCTGTGCTGTCTCCAGCCATAGGGTCTTACCATTTAGCTCTGAAGGGTAAGCAAGTACTTGAACAATAGCCTGCATTGTATTGGAGACCTCATGGGTCTCTCCAGCCCACAGGTCACTTTGGGGTGTCACCAGTTCTGGTACTGGGAATTACAAGCCAAAGCCCGTGGTTTTAGGATTAGTTTTTCTCCACCCTCTCTAGCCCTCTCCAGGGCCTTTTTCCCCGGGTGATTCCCCCTCCCTCAAATTAAGGGACATATCTTTTAGTTTGCTGTGCAGGGGGGATGTTTCTATGTTAGTGGTTCATACTGTCATTAGTTTGATGTATATCCCCCTACCCTTCATTCTTCCCTCCCTTCCTAAGACTCTTCTACCCCCTGTGTTCTGTCCCTCAAGTTGCCTGTCAAGTAGCCTCTCCTTTCCTCCCTCTCTATTTCCACTTTCTCCTAGCTTCATTCTAGATCCCTGTCAGTACTCCTGATACTTACTACCACTTACAGGCAACTCAAGCTGTTCCAAGTTAGGAACTGCATATGAGGGAGAACATGTGGCATTTGTCTTTCTGAGCCTGTGTGACCTCACTTAGTATGATTCTTTTCCAGGTCCATCCATTTTTCTACAAATTTTATTCTTCTATATTTATTACCACTGAGTAGAATTCCATTCTGTGTATGAACCACATCTTCATTAACCATTCATCCATTGATGGACATCTGGGCTGATTCCAGTTCCCAGCTATAGTGAATAGAGAAGTTACAAACATGGTTGAGCAAGTATCTCTATAGTAAAGAGAAGAGTCTTTAGGGTATATGCCAAGGATTGGTGTAGCTGGATCAAATGTTAGCTCTGTTTTCAGATTTTTGAGGAGCCTCCATACTGATTTCCATAGTGGTTGTATACTTTTGCACTCCCACCAGCAGGGATGAGGGTTCCTCTTCTCCCACACACTTACCAGCACTTGTTGTCATTTGATTATTATTATTTTTTTTTATGAACGCCATCCTGACTGGAGTGAGATGGTCTCAAAGTCATTTTAATTTGCATTTCCCTGACAGCTAAAGATGTAGAATATCTTTTTAGGTATTTATTACCCATTTGTGTTTCTTCCTTTAAGAACTCTCTGTTCCATTCTTTGCCTCGTTTTCTGCGTGGATTACTTGCCTTTTATTGGTTTTTGAGTTTGCATGATTTAAGTATTAAACTTCTGTTGTATGTGTATCTGGCAAAGATTTTCTCCCATTCTGTAGGTTGTCTATAGACTTGGTTGGTGGTTTGCTTATCAGTACAATAGTATTTTAGTTTCATGAGATCCCAATGGTTGAGTGTCTAGTTCCCTGGACTACTGGGGTCTTATTCAGAAAGTCTTTCCCTACACCTACATCTTGGAGTGTTCTACCTATTTTTTCTTCTAATCATTTTAGAGGTTCAAGTTTTATTTTGAGGTCCTTGATCCATTTGAAGTTGATTTCTATGCAGTAGCCAGAATTCTTATCGTCAGTGAAGTAAAGAATTATAGGACAAGTCAGTGTTGCCGTCAGCTTTGCATTGGTGGCAGAAAACACCAGACCAAGAGCATCTTATGGAAAGAAAGGGAAAGACCCAAGGGGAAGCTCCATGATGGTAGGGGGAAATTATGGCATGAGCAGAAGCTGGACATCACCTTCTGGCCAACATCAGGTGGACAACAGCAGCAGGAGAGTATGCCAAACACTGGCAAGAGGAAGCTTGCTATAACATCTCTAAACCTGCCCCCAACAATACACTGCCTGCAGGAGGCTCCAATCCCCAAATTGCCACCAGCTGGGGACCTTGCATCCAGGACACATAAGTTATTGGTGAACACCTGAATCAAACCGTGACACTCAGCATAAAGCAGATTTGGAGTTTATTAAGAGATTTTAAACAGAGGCATTAATAGAGAGGTACTTAGGAAAAGGATAGAACTTTCCCAAGTGTGGGTGGGCACTTTTCAAGAGAGAGTCATGCTGATGTAACTTAGCAGTAGCCACATATATAATTTTTGGCAACTTCTGAATACATTTCTCAAGGGGTTTCTTTTTACTTTTTTTAATGGGTTTGCCAGGGCCTCCAGCCACTGCAAAGGAACTCTAGACACATGTGCCACCTTGTGCATCTGGCTTATGTGTGTCCTGGGGAATCAAACCTGGATCCTTTGGCTTTGCAAGCAAGCACCTTAACCACTAAACCACTTCTCCTCTTACTCGAGGGATTTCTAAGGAGCTTTTGTTTTCTTTGTGGGAAAGGCAGTGGGAGTAGGGAGTAAAAAAGATCACAGAGTAATTCTTAAAGTGCACTGGACAAGATGCAGATTGACAAGATAAAACCTTCAACAAGAGTTGAAGGAATTCTTACTATATTGAATCACAAAGGAGTTAAAGCAAGTTTTTATTGTTATCAAAGTGTAAAATCTTGTGAGATTTTCAAAATCAAGTGTTTATATCTGGGAAAGGAATAAATCCAAACTGGAAGGTCATATACATTTAGACCTTAAGCACAGTTGGTTTATTGCTACTTTAACATTCCTATTTGAAATATCTCTTTATAACAGTCATTTTGTCTCATTTGTGTAGGCAACATTCACAAAAAAAATGTGTTAATTGTACAGAAATTCTTGACCCTCAGCTAGTGAGAGACTTCAACCAAACTTTGGCATGGCATGAGGGGCTCCTTTCCCTCCCCATGCCTCCTTAATCTTCTCTGTCTTTCTATCCTGCATCAGTGGGAGATATTTCTAAGTATGGAATAATATGATCATATCTGGGTGTGCTAGCAATGGAGAGAATGGACTAAAGAAAAATCTGAGGACAAAGGATCCTAAAAAGAATAGCAAAAGTATAAATTTATTGTTTACATATCACAGCACTATTTACCTCTAGGAAGAAAATTTCTGCCGAGCAAATAATAACACACTAATGCTTACCACTTGGAATTATCATATTACAATATTAAAAGGGAGCTTCTACAGCTTACTAATATCATTTTATCAGATATCACCTGTGCATATACATACATGAAAGGGAACATACAGGCAAAATAATTTGCTGATTTGATTGGGATATTCCTAACATTTTCTGCCATTCAAGATCTGACTCCTCTGAGACTCGAAACTCATTAAAACAAAAAATAGAGGGGGCTGAGAGCTCAACACTAAAGGAGACTTATAACTCACCTGGCAAGGCTCAGGGAATAATGCAGAAGAGGAAGTGAGCAGACAGTAAGCACCACAGGGCATGAAGGTACACTCTGGGGCATGGTTCTCCCCACAGAGACTGACTGGTGCACTCATGACCCACAGTGACTACCGACAACTCCACTGGGAAGGGCCTTCCTTGGAATGGGGGGGTGGGAAGAAGGTAAAACTGGATGAGAATATGACTAAATTGCAATATGCTCATATGTTAAAGTTCTCCATAAAATTCTTTTTGAAAGATCCTTCTCCTCTGAGGCAATTTATACTCAAAAGCCACCTAGCAGTTGAGTAGTCCCTCCCTTTACTTCTTTGTGGCATTTTCTCCAAAGCAACTGTGGCCTATTCTGAACTTTCAACTCTATGTGGACAGGCTACAGGTGTCTCATGACTGTTGCATGATCAACAGAAACATTGAGATGATTCTTGATCCTGGATATATACAAATGTGGTGTACCTCTTCAAATTGATGGCATGGCAATAGGAGCTAACTTTGTAGCTTTTAGGAGCAGGAAGGAAGGACAGCAGCCACCAAATACCTCAGCAATGAATTCTAAAGGCTGCCTGGCAAATGAGATGTTGCAAAAGAAGAGAAGCAGATGATGCTAACGTTTCTCATCAGGGTGATTAGTGATGGTGATGCCCTCAATCAAGATAAGGTATTCAAGAGAAGGAGTGGGTTCTAAGAGGAGAAGGGAAGTGGGTAAAAGTAAAACTGGGTTACTTTCAAACTTTTTGAGTAGGAGGTCTCTGAGGGATAGGCAAATAAAGATCACTGGGATTTAGATATAAATACAAATCTATAACTCAGGGAGGTGCAGGGGCCATGGGCAAAGAGAAATGCTTATAAATCACTAGTATCTGAATGATGCTTGAAACCTAGAGGATGAATATTGGTTGCATGGAGAATATACAGAATAGATGACGAGAACTGATGGTAGTACCAAAGTAAAAGTACCAGAGGCCAGAAGGAAAGAGCACTCAGAGAGAAAAAATGACAGATATGCTTTATATCTAAAGAGAGCACAAAGACAAAAACTGCCATATGCATATTCTGGATCCCCAGGGTGAAGCTTAGCCCAGTAATGTTTACTGAACTAATATGGAAATGTGCCCCCCAAAAGTGAGCACTTTAAGAAGAAGATAGTGGTCAATAATATCAAGTGCTATCATGGAAAAATAGACAAAAGAGTTACAAGCCAATGGAAGTATTAAATCTAGTTCAATTTATACAACTATCAGCAACCTCATTTTATACATGGACAAAAAAGGCTCCTAGACATAAGTGGGCATGTTCAAGGCCAACAGCTGGCCTCGGAATATGGTCTCCTGGGCCTTTCCCCAGGGTTGTTCCATTGAAGCTTCTGTTGGAAGAGAGTCCTACTCACTGCTAGTATGCATCCTGATGGAGGCTACATCAGGAAGCTTCCTATGGGGCCATCCTATCCCTACACAAGAGCTACACTAGCAGACATCACCTCCCCAGCATGGAAAGGCAATGGAGAAAGAGCAGGAAGCTGAAGGTCTGGTGCTAGGCTCACATTGCAGGTTTTGCTCTAATTCTGTGCATTGCCTATGGAGCTCTTCCGTGAAAGACAGGATTTAGTTGACTTGAGGATTTTCTCTACCTCCAGTTACAGATGGCAAGACAGGAAGAGAATCTGAGAGCAGATGAAAGAAACACAGAGCAAGCTTCTCCCTTGACAGGGCTGCTATCCAGCATTCACACTGGATCCTACTTGGAAATGAGCACAAGTTAGCCTCAGTGAGCTCAAAACCAAGATCCCAACATTATCGTCTTCAGTGGCAGTTAAGTTGTACTTAGGGCATCCTGAGAAAAGAAGTGATGGGTCAAGAACAGAGATTTGGGGACTGGAGAGATGGCTTAGCAGTTAAGGCATTTGCCTGCAAAGCCAAAGAATCCTGGCTTGACTCTCCAGGCCCCACGTAAGCCAGATGCACAAAGGGGCGCATGCATCTGGAGTTCATTTGCAGTGGCTGGAGGCCCTGGCGTGCCCATTCTCTCTTTCTCTCAAATAAATAAATAAAATATTTTTTTAAAAAAAAAGAACAGTGATTTGAAAATGTCAGACCTTATCTGAATCAACTGAGAGAGCCCCTCCTTCAGAGGTCACAGGATAGCCTAAAGTAAGTGCTGTCCCCAAAGTTCAAAGTTGTCCCAAGAAAACTGGTGAACATGACATTTTCCACATTTCAAAACTTAAAACTTTCAAAGAGGGCTGGAGAGATGGCTTAGCAGTTAAGGCACTTGCTTATGAAGCCTAAGGACAGAGGTTCAGTTCCCCAGTACTCGTGTAAGCCAGATGCACAAGGTGGCATGTATCTGGAGTTCATTTTCAGTGGCTAAAGGCCCTGGTGTGCCCATTCTCTCTCTCTCTCTCTCTCTCTCTCTCTCTCTCTCTCTCTCTCTCTCTCAAATAAATAAAATATTTTTTTAAAAAAACTTTCAAAGAATAGGCCCCCCAACTTGTTCATCTCTGTGACTCCTGCAGGCCCAGAGGGGTCAAGAAGGGTCAGCAGGCTGAGGCATGTGTGGTCCCCTGTGGCGTCAGTGTTTTCATTAACAGAGACATGTACAGTGGTGAAGATTTCCAGAAGACTCCATGGAGCAAAGATGAGTAATGGGGATTTCCCACAGACATCCCAGCAGAGGTGCCAGAGGCATATTCATTTCTGATCACAGCCTTAACAAGGTACCTCCTCTTGGGACAGTCCCCTAAAGGATAGCTCATCTCCCTTTCCAAGTCTGCATAGCACCCATGTGGCACCTTCCGCCTCTATAGAATGGGCCCATCGCTGACCTGAACCTAGGAATTGAACCCTTCACAGCAAATGCCAAGCCTTCTACACACTGGGTAGGGTGAATCTTTTCTTCTACTAAGTAGGTTGTAATGTTCACCTACTTTATATCCTGTGGCAAATAAATAATACTTAAATAAGAAAATAAAATATGAAAGAAGACAGGTTCTAGATGGAATTTGTAATCACAGGATCTCCTAGTGAGTTGAAAAGAAGATGCAAACCCATGCAGATATTACTGGCAGGTTGCTGAAAATCATCAAAGGCTTGCCTACAAAGCAGCAAGAAGGCACTGTCATGCCAACTAAAATACCTACTAAGCCTTGGACAATAAAAACAAAAAAATGAACTTACTAAGGAGTAGAAGTGTGTGTGTGTGTGTGTGTGTGTGTGTGTGTGTGTGTATTCTCCAGTATGTCAGTCAACTGTGGCTATGAAGCACTTGAAATGTAGCTATTGAGATTGAGTGACTAAATTTAATTAACTTCTAAGTAAATTTAAGTAAGTTTAGCTACATGGAGCTAAACTATATATTAGATAGTACCAATTATGCCAGCATATTTAATAATGTTGCCTCAGGAAGGCAGATAATATATGCAGCATTTCCAAGACTTGTTAGGCCTTAAATTGGGTTTTCAAAGGACCAAAGCACTTTGTAAAGCACCATGTATGTAGGTCTGAGTTATGAGTCATCTGTATCAGGAAGCTCCAGGAGACCACTCAGCTTTGAAATGTCAACTAGCTGTCACGGGCATCAGTCACAGAATGCCAGGACAGGGACCAGGCTGACCTCTGCTCTCTACTGGATAATCCCACCTCAAAATCCCATCACAAAATTTCCCAAGTTCCCACCAATACCCTTTGCATCCCAGTGTAGAACTTACCACAGAATTCATCAAATGTCAAGTATGTGGCTATTCCTTTCAATCAACAGAGGTCTATTGTTACAAAACTTTATGGCTGACCTGGCACTCTTGGACCCACCAAGATCAGTCAATAGCCTAAATAGCCTAACAACCCACTGAGGTAAGTAGAAATGCATTTTATTTTATTTTGTAAAAAAAATGTTTTACTTATTTTTATTTATGAGAGAGAGAGAGAGAGAATGGGCATACCAGGGCCTCTAGCCACTGCAAACATACTTCAGATGCATGTGCCACCTTGTGCATCTGAGTTACATGGGTACTGGGGAGTTGAACCTGGGTCTTTAGGCTTCACAGGCAAGCACCTAAACCGCTGAGCTAGCTCTCCAGCCCAGAATTTCATTTTATAGGTGAGAAAAGTGTAGCTTAGAAAGCTAAACTGACTTATCTGCTCGAGATCAGACATTTCATTAATGAGACATGATCTCTACCTTTAAATTGTGTCTCATCAGTCATTCTAAAAAACGACTTTAAATAGAATATTTCCTTAAAATTACTAAGGTTCATAAATATATTAAATTAACATAGTCTCAAAATACCAAAGAATTATACATGTACCCCAAAAGAAGTTTATTTTACAATGTTTGCTCACATATACCTTGAAAAGTGTAATAAATGCAAGAAATGTTTATGGTAGTAGAATACAAAACACATGATTATTCACAAACATGTTGAATTGCCTATTATGCAGAAAAACCTCCACGGGACCTGGAATAATTAGGTGTCTTTCAAGTGAAAACTCCACATTGGTGTGTAAATAACCAGCTACAAATTTCATTCACCCAATTATTTCTCCTCTCTTGGGTATGCAATCAATTTGGTACTTCTCCGTGTCATTTACTCAGACCACAGCGGCACACACAACTGCTCATTTTGCATCTAATTTAGGCTTGGCTTCTCAAGCAGTAGCTTGTGGACCAAAGACATTGAATTGGTTTGTCATCACAAAAGAGGTGAGTGCATTTGACTTTGACCTACCCAATTGCAGAAATCAGGAATTGGTTTATTTAGTTGTTTTTATTTATTTATTTGTTTGTTTGTCTGTTTATTTATTTTAGCCAGTGGAATATTGTTTATTGAACCATCATTTGGCCTTGTAGGAAACTCACTGGGATCTGCAACTAATAAACCAGAGTTTCAAGTCCAGGCATTTTCAAAAGAAGACAAGGCAAGTTCTGGAATAGGGTCAGTCAGGTGATCCTCCACAAATCACACAGGCATGGCCAACTGTTAACAGGGCTCCGTACACTTGAGTGCTTTAGGTTAAAATATAAGCACTTTAATTCAAATACATAAATAATAAATTTAAACAATAAATTTGCATAATTTAATGTAAATGTACCCACTATTAAATTTTATTATGATATGGTCTGAAAGAACCATACTACAGTTATCATTACAATATTATATCTGAATATGACATCCATGGTGATCTCAAAGGTCCTGTGAAACTTAAAGGGAAGAAAAATGAAGCTGGGCCAGGTATGATGGTGCAGGCCTTTAACCCCAGCACTGCAGAGGCAGAGGTAGAAGGATTGGCATGAGTTTGAGAACACCCTGAGACTACATAGTGAATTCCAGGTCAGCCTGGACTACAGTGTGACCCTACCTCAAAGAAAGAAAAGAAGAAAGAAAAAAGGAAGGAAGGAAGGAAGGAAGGAAGGAAAGAAACAAGGGAGAAAGAAAGAAAGGGATAAAGGAAAGGAAGAAGAGAAAAAGGGGAAAAAGAATTCTTCTGGATGGATGAAAGGTCTAAAATAAACAATGAAGTTTGGCTGAGACAAAGATGAACGTGAGAGCTGGAGAGATGGCTCTTTTGTTAAGAGCACTTTTGAGTAATCATGAGGGCCTGAGGAGGCCTGAGAGACCTTAGATCCCCAGGACCCACATCAACAGCTGGGTATGGTCATACACACATGCAACCCCAGTCCCATGGGGCAGCAAAACCAAAGAATCACCAGAGCTTGTTAAAAAAAAAAAAAAAAAGTGGAAAGCACCCAGATCAGTATGAGACTGGCTTAATAGAATGGGTGGTAGAGCAATGGAGTGGAACACCAGAAGTTCTGCTCTGGTCAATTCAGGCCAGTGCATGGGGCACTGCAAAGGCACAACCATGTATATACACCACACACATCTTGCTCAAAATGACCAGGTGCACAGGGCCTGGAAAAACTAGGAGAGGAGAGTTGACAATGTTCAGGCAGGCTCAGAGGCATAGTAGAGGAGATCAGGGACAGTGTGGGGAAGGAGGCTGCTTAGGAGGAAAGTTGGAAGCCTGAGTAGGAAGAGAGGACCAGGCAGCTCTGCACACACATCCATTCATCAGCTGCAAAGGCTCAGGGGCAGCAGGGAGGAGGCAGAGCTGGGGAACATCACTGCCAAGTGTGGCCGCCTGAGACCTGGGGGATAACACAGACTCCTGGTCTCCACTCACGGGCCTACTCAAGTTCCTCCTGGGATGCATTCTCATGAGAGACAATTTGGGAAGCAGGGCATAGATTCGAAGGCAGAAAGTCTGCAGTTTAACTCTAGACCCTTCCACTCTTGTGAACCTAACTTTCTGACCTTTTAACTTTCTCATCTGTAACAGTGACATGTTTGTTCCCTGTAACAATCCTCAACTATCACCACCCCATTTTAGAGGTTAGGACACCAAGTGGTTGGCTGTGCTGTTAGTAACTGGCAGAGTGGGCATTAAAACAGAACTCCATGGTTCTGGGTACCATGAGCTGCACTTTGTGCTAATTCTTATTCATATGAGATGACGACCAATGTTCCACTTATATAAGTTACTCTGTAAACTGGCAAAGTTTACTCAAATTAATTTTTGAAGCAAGCTCTTCTTCCCCAAGTTTAATAATTTATAGGAATCAAGCCGTGACTCCACCTGGGAGACAGCTCAGGCATACTAATGCTTCAACAAACCTCATAACTAATAAGGATGCCACAAGTGGTAGAAATGGATATTAAATCAGGCACTCACATTCTTCAACATGGGTCCAGACTCAAAAGGAATATTAAGTCAGGTACCCATATTCTACACTCCAAAACTTGAGTCTAAGCTAATGGAATTCAGCAACTCGAGACCATCTGCCCAAGTGCACACTTCTGCACATCAATGCAAGCTCCTCCACATATTCCTGAGCTGGAAATTTGCATTTTCTTTGAAATCAGGCCTTACCAGTGCATTTCTGAAAACACTGTAGCATATATCAAAATGAAGATCTAATCACCTGCTCTTGCAGCCACAAGTATTTATCTTAGCAGGATGTGTAAAATGATTGCTTCTCATTTGTCACCGAGCTCTGAGCTCCAGGCTGAAAGGAAGATGCATCCTGAAAGATAGGACATGACACCAGAACCTAATTCTGCATTGGCTATTTTAAAAATTCATGAATACATACTGATCTATATGTATGCATGTATTGCACAAGACAGGGTCTATTGAGGGCAGCTTTTTTTGGAAGTACCTCTGAGAATAAACTAAAGTGGGAAGAAAAACAACAGCTGAACCTTTAACACAAATGATATACAGATTTTCCAAGCAAAGGAAAATGGAGATGAGCAAAGTTAGACGAGAAAAGGATGAGGGTTCTATAAGACTGCAAAGAAAAGGATGATCTCAGGGCGAGGGACCTTGGCCAAAAGTCTCCTTCTTTTATGAAAGGCTAAAATCCCATAATTAGGTATTACTATTTCTTTGGTTTAAGGTGATGTATCTATAGTAGGCACTGTAGTTATTTTCTTCCCTTATATAGTACTTGGGAAAATCTGTCTCTACATCCTCATGTGCTAACTGCAGTGACAGGGGCAGGGCTGCACCCAGGGCCCAAGGAAAGCCAATCCAAAGACAAGATGAGCCAAACTCATCCTCTGTCCCCCAAAGTAGAACCGAGAGGCCAGAGACAATGGCCAGTTCTTTCACAGGGAGTTCAGCAATAAGTTTAGGTGGAGCTAGAGTTCAAGGTCGTGACTTGTTAAACCCAAACTGTGGAGCAGCACTTACAAATGGGGACGAGGCACAATCCCTATGGGGATAACTGGCATCCCCAACAAGGAGGGTCCCTTTCGAGGGGGGAGGACAGGGAGGAGGCTAAGGATGGTACCAACGTGTGCTGTTTACACACCGAGTATGTACGTAACTAATTAAAAAAAAAATAGGGATGAGGAACAAAGACTAGAGTGATAAAGATAAGAAGAAAAAAACCATGATCTCTATAGCCTTGTCTCCCAGATGTCCAGTTTCAGCGTTGGGGCTCTGCTACACTTTGTTTCATATTTTTAAGGGCAAATAAATAATTACATCCTTAACTCAATTTTTCATTTTGCTTAAGCTCATCTCATGGAGTTTTATCTTCCTTGTAATGAAAGAAATAATGAAGTACAGATGAATGATGCCTATAATGGCACTGGTGGAGAATTTACACCTGACACCAAAGCTAACTTTTACCATCTGCCCAAGGATTACATTGCTCCCAAGGAATTTCTGGTCTAAACTTTAAAAAAAAAAAAAAAAAGTGTTCCTTTTATTTTTCCTACTAGAAAATGTTCTAATTTCAGGACACTTTATATCCTACTATTGGATTTTGATTTGTAGTGATTCTAGGAATTAAATGTAGGGCATCCCACATTCTAGGCAACACTGAGCTACACTCCCAGGACTCTGTTTGAAATATTTAAAGGTAGATTCCACATTCTGTAGCTTAGGGCAGTGATTTTCCTGAGCCATAATATATTCAGAACAAAATTAGTTGATCATTTGCAGAAAATCAAACCAAACCCCAAAGAGATGTTCACAAGAAATTACCTTTACCTCCTAACCTTCAGATTTTAAAACCATCCTGTCCTACTTCTTAGATTACAAAGGGCCAATTCCTCTATCATCCCTTTTGCAACAGTGGTCCGACATTCACCCGTCTAGTCATATCACCTTCATGTGCATGGATCCCTTATCATTCCTTTTCTCACATGAATTTTCAATTTTTTTTTTTTTGGTTAGCACACATAAAATGGGTTCACAGTGACATTTTCATACTTATCATTATACTTTGTTCTTATTCACCTCCCCCTGCCCTCCCAGCTCTCCACTCTTCCTCTCCTACCCCAAATAATTCCCCCTGCTGCTTTTCTGCCATATATATTTCATTACTCTCTCTTCTATTCCCCTTCCCCTACCTTAAGATTTCTTGCTCCCTTCTCATAATACCATTTATACTTCCATGAGCTACATGTAAATGTAGATATAAACATACACATTTATTTATTTAAATCTATATTCCACAAATGTGAAAACATGACTTTTGTCTTTCTGCACCTAGTTTATTTCACATAATGATCTCCAGTTGTATCTTTTTTCTGTAAATATCAAAATTTCATTTTTATTTACAGCTGAACAAAATTCCACTGTGTATATGGACCATATTTTATTTGTATAGATTTTATTTTTATTTATTATATTTATTAGAGAGAGAGAGAGAATGGGTGCGCCAAGGCCAATAGGCACTGCAAATGAACTCCATACACATGTGCCACCATGTGCATCTGGCTTATGTGGGTACTGGGGAAATCAAACCTGGGTCCTTAGGCTTTACAGGCAAGTGCCTTAACTGCTAAGCCATCTCTCCAGCCCAGACCACATTTTCTTTATTTATTCATCTGTTGATGGACATCTAGGCTATTCCAAACTTGGCTTCTATAGTATGACGATAAACATGGTTGTGTAAACAAGTTCTTCTTAAAAGATGCCTCTCAGAAGTGAATTATTATGATATCCAGTGCAGAAACCCCTCAAATTGCCAGCACTTTAATGTCTATTTTGTAAATGTTGCCCAAGAGAGCACTTCTCTGGTTGCAGCTATGTCTTGCTGATGGGTCAGTTGAACTTGGGGTCACCTTGGCTGTGAACACAGACTTTTTAAATTTATTATTTATTTGAGAGAGAGAGAGAGAATGGGCATGCCAGGGCCTCTAGCCACTGCAAACAAACTCCAGGTGCATGTGCCACCACGGGCACCTGGCTTACATACATTCTGAGGAATCAAACCTGGGTCTTTGGCTTTGCAGGCAAGCACCTTAACTGCTAGGCCATCTCTCCAGCCCAATGAACACAGATTTTGATAGAATGCTGTGAAAGAAGGTCACCTCTCTGAAGGAACACCGTTACCCTGGGGAAAGAGTGGCCACTGGACGAAAAGGAGTTGATAAATTTCAGAATTTTAGTCTTGCTTCTAGTTAGCCCCAAGTATTCAGAACCATGGAGACAGCAAATCCAAAATCTCCAGAATACAGTGTTCACCTGCCTACAGCTTAAATTACATCAAGAAACACTTCACTTGCTCTCCAGTAGCGCCACACTTTAAGGTTTACTGTCTCAGCACACTTGGTCTCTGTATGGATAAAGGTTCCCTGGAGGACAAGAAATGATCCCCTGGCCTAGCATGATGCAATGATGGGTTGACAGAAGCTTCATTTAGCTGTGAATAAATGGTATGCTCTCTTAATGCAATGTAACCACAAGATCCAACACTGATAGCCTCTCCCCCACACTCAGAAAGTGCTCACACTCAGGTTACATCTATGAACACTGAGGCATACAGTGAACCTCTGTAAATACGAAATTCATCCTTTCAACTGGGTGTGACTGGCCAAATCATTTCCTTAGAAATGCTTAATAAAAATGCTACAGGGATGCATCAACTTCATTCTAGTCATACTTTTTATAGCATTTGTGCACATGGCTAATCCCATATATGCATGCAACATATTCCAAAGACAGGCAAAATCCTTTGTTCACTGACTCCAAAGTAACATACATCTACTAAGTGTTTATCCAAAGAATCATACGAAAGGTATTTTCCTCCAAGAACTTACTCAGTTCTATATGTAAAACAGTTCAAAACAGCACAATAATTAGTAAGATATGTCTCCACGTCAAAACGAAGAGTAAAAGTATATTCTGTTAGTGAGGGCTGACCATTGGCCAGCTACAACCTCTGGAAAACCAGGAGATCTGAGCTACATTCTGAAGGTTCAATCTTATCCTCAGGTCACAAGATCCTGGAGAAGTCTGGCGGCCATTGCCACCATCAGCCTGGAAGGTTGCAGGGAATCAAAATTATTGCAAGCCTAGAGAATTATTTCTCGAGTGTTCCGAGCAACTCAATTACACCATGCAGATTTTCCATGGTGTTGTATTCTCGGCTTCAGAGCCATGCACATGCTCCTTTGGGCTTTTTGCATGAGGAAAACATTGTTGGGAAGGGAGCCTGAGGACCAACCACTGGAAAGTGCACTCAATAGCACTTTGGTTGAGATAATTGCTCCATTTTTTAAATTGTAGGCTTTGGTGGACCACAAGCAAAATTTGTGACAGACATTTGACACTGAGAAACTCTGCTGTGCATGGGTGAAATTCTTCACTCCCGTCCCCCCCACTCCCAAACACTGGTTTATTGACTAACAAAGGGAAATGATCTAAAACCACTTCTATGTTAGCCAAGTCTTCCCTTTTGTCATAATGCTCTTTTGCTAGGCACCAAGATTTCTCACTGTGTCCAGTCATGCGGATTTCCATCCCGCTGAGCATGTTGTGATGCACAGTAGCCCAGTTGCGTGCAGGCCTTGTGCTGCTCTGTGAGCACACTCACACAGATGTACAGCAAGACACCTTCCCCACTGTAGACTGAAAGGACGTCACAGCTGCCTTCTGATCCTCAGAGGCAAATGCTCTCTCTTACCTGGAGTGTAGCCAGTCCTAGTAAGAAGAAAGCATGTAGGCTGCAGAGATGGCACAGAGGTGATTGCCTGCAGAGCCTAATGACCCAAGTTTGACTCCCCAGTCCCCACGTGGAGCCACATGCACAAAGCAGCACATGCATCTAGGTCTGGAGTCCATCTGCAGTGGCTGGAAGCCCTGGCATGCCCATTCTCTCTGTATGTCTCTCTTTTGTCTCTCTGCTGGCAAATAAATAAATAAAATTTTAAAAGGGCCCAGCTTGTGGTGCATGTCTTTAATCCCAGCACTCAGGAGGGCAAAGTAGGAGGATCAGGACCACAGTGAGTTTGAGGCCAGTGTGAGACAACAAAATGCATTCCAGGTCAGCCTGGGCTAGAGTGAGACCCTATCTCTAAAACAATCAAATTAAATTAAAAAGAAAAAGAAGAAGAGGAGGAGGAGAAGGAGGAGGAGGAGGAAGAAGAAGGAGGAAGAGGAGGAGAAAGCTTGTGGTGTAATACACATCCAAAGGACACACTTCTATCAAATGGAAAGAATCTCAAACCAGAGAGAACAAAAGACAGCTACAAGGCAGTCTGCCTGAGGTTGGCCATTGGGCCCCTATGTTATCTGTTAGCATAACAAAGATACCATCAGAAGAACTAAGCAGTGAGCTTTGAAATTCTCCAGCATTGTGTGGGGGGTGTGGATCCAGCCAGCTGGCAGGGACTCACTAGAAACTTGCACAAGTATTCCCTGTAGGGACCTCCAATAGGTTCAAGGGCTGACTTCCATAGCTGGAACAGAGAGCACTCTGCCTACTAGCTTTCGTGATCACCCTACTTCTTATATTCAGTGTTGTATTGTGGAAGACTAAGATTGGGAGTGAGAATGCTATGTTCCGTTGTTTTCTGAGATGAGTATATCAGAGATGCTCTTTGTAGCTTAGTTCCATCTCTTAAATACAGTAATGTCTAGTTCTTGAGACAATGAAAATGGATTCTGCAAAATAAGAGTAATAAATACATGCAGTATCTTAACGCCATCAGAACATATTTTCAGGGTGCCTACTATATGCTAGGAAGTCCAAAAAGGAGGACTCCCAGCAGAACCCTGAAGGTTAACAAGGGTTTTGAGGAAAGAAGTCAGAAGGGAAACGGCTGTAGAATGGACACCCCAAATGAAACGAAACTTCCAGGAAAACATCAGTCTCCTGCGAGTTACCTTTTGATGTTGGCTTTCCATGGGCTCAGAGTAATTGTATTTGATTAACCACTACAACTCAAGACAGATTCTAGAACACAGAGAACATCTACATACTGCCCTCTCCAGGATGATGTCGTAGACTCAGTATAGGAGAAAGCACAGCTCAGTTTTCCAGCTCCAGAAATGGAGCAGATGGCAAGAAAGGAGAAAACAAAGCATGGAAAGAGAGAGAGAACCATCTGGGTTTTCTGGGTTAGTCTTTCTTCCAATGTGTAATTATGATCCCAAGAGCTGAGTTGGCCATTTGGAGAGAGGATGGTCCAGGTCAAGCAAGGAACCCACAAAGGAGACCGAGCTCCAGACAACGGACGGCGTCCACACGGTTCCTCTCCTAAAGGAGACGGGTGTTCCAACTAAACACTTGACACTTCCTCAAAATGTGTTTATTTGATAGGAAACATCAAATTCACAAGTCTTCAGCAAAGTCTAAAATGGTGCCAACCACCTCATCCCTAGAATAAAACATAAGACTGTGTTGTTTTCATTGTGTATAAAACATTCAAAGTTCAGGGCTGGAAAATTGTGTGTGGGCTGATGCCTGATGGTGCAGCCAGTCATTATGCAGTGACTCACAATAAATTTCCAGAGCTACCACACCTTAAAGTTAAACTCACTGAAGCCAGACAGTAAACTATTAGCAGGAGTATTTTTGTAACCATAATTTCTAGCCTTTTAAATAATTTTTTTTTAAAAAAAATATGCAGCTTGACCAATTTTATGAAAGTCATACAGCTTTCTTTTCTGGCATCAATGTTTTAGAATATTTATCCTTTCAAAAGCAATAAAAAATAAAAATATGCCCTCAGGGTATTTTAAGGAATTTTTCAGCTCACCAACATTGTCGTGGGCCAGGATCATTGTGGAGCAGTGGCTCTGCCCCAGATTCTCACCACAAGGCAGATAAACAAAGAAGTCCTGTGGTCAAGGCAGCATCTGCCCAAGGTACCTGAAAGGAAGTCTCTTCATGGAGACACCAAGCAAGCCATGGCACCACACAGGAAGAGCTGCTGGCAGCAAGACACCAAGTTCTAAGAAAGGCTGTGGTGTAGAGAAGGCCTTGCCAAACTCTTCCCTGACCCAAAACAAAGCAACTAGCAAAATGTGCAGAGCTCAAATAAAGCAACGCCTCTGCGTGAGCCCAGATTTGGTCACCTGCAATAAGACACATCACACACTCACCAGAAATCCACCATGATATCACATCTGTCCGTGGCCAAGAACCCAGCGGAAACACACAAGCAAATTCTGAACAGCTTCATGAAAGACTCACACTGAAGGTATCATGATCACATTTGAATGGACAGGCTTTCCTTCATGTTAATGTTTTTTGCACCTACCATGCAGTTAGTAACATATGGAGTACTCACGGGCCACTGTGCTCAGAGAGCTTGGGGTTTCACGCAGACACACCGTTTTTCAAATGGAGTAAGGGAGATGAGTAATTTATTATTTTTTTGTTTGTGTGCAGTACCCATGGTATGCATGGGTATGACATATACGCACATGTCTATGAACGTGTGTGGAGACCAGAGGAGGATATCAGGTCTCCTCTGCAATCTCTCTTCTACCTGTTTTCCTTGAGACAGAGTAGCTCCATAGTTTACAGTTAGACTGGCAGAGCACTGAGGCCCAGTGATCCTCCTGTGTCTTAGCCCTTCAGTGGTGTCACAGGGATGCCTGACTTTTTATGTGAATACTGGGGATGAAACTTGGGTTCTCATGTTTGTGCAGCCCTCCTACCTGCGGAGCCATGTCTCCAGCCAGCTCTTGAGATGAGGAATGTGGGCTTGGTGCCCATTTATTCATCACACGGGTCTCAAATGTGTCATAAAACTCATTCCCAGAGTACCATCTTCCCATACTTTTATACATAAAATTAATAGAGTGAATAATTGTTGTAGGGGCCTCCCCAAACTCCTTATTTGGGGGTTGGGGAAGGGGAATGGAGGAAAGACCTCGATCTTGTGGAGGCTGGTCTGAGGACTTCCTGTCGACGAGGGCCAGCCAGTTGAACCACACCGGGCAGGGCCGAGGCCGGTAACAGGAGACAGCGGAGGATGCTGGTGCACCGCAGACAGAGTGTGGAGGTTTTCTTGGTCAGGAACACAAACTGTTCACACACCTCAGCTTTTGAAAGGGGGAATTGGATTCAGTGAGCTAAAGGGCATGGAGAAGTCAGAAAGATGAGAGCAGAGGCCATGTCTGTCCTCTGCCCAGGCTTGTCTTGGTCCCAAGCTGACATGTAATACATAAGGACTGAATGCAGCTGAGTTTGGGGATGAAAAGCCAGGAGTGGGGCTGGGGAGATGGCTCAGCACTTAAAGGCACTTGCTTGCAAAGTCTGCTGGCCCAGGTTCAATTCCTCAGCCACCCACGCAGAGCTGGGTGGGCATTCTTTTGCAGTAGCGAGAGACCGTGGAGCACCCATTCTCACACACACACACATACACACACACATGCACACACACATGAGTGTGAAAATAAATAAATTTTTTTAAAGCCATGGGTGGTGCCTCCACCACCCATGTAGGAACAGTAGAATAAAGTAAACTTTATTGAAAGACAGACCGAGGGTACCAGACCTACAGAAAATGGTGTCTGCCTCCTGAACAAAGTCCTGCGTGACCTTTTCTGTTTACATGACAATTGTGGTGAGAATGAATCAGCACACATGTGGACCTCTTTGTGGAAGAAAATCCCATCATTACTCTGCAGGCTTCCTAGCCCTCTGTGCCTAACCCCAGCCAGAACCTAAGGCCTTGGCTCTCCCTAGAAGCCCCATATTCTGGAGAGAGGGCTGAGTTAGTACAGTGCTTGCTTTGCAAATCCCAGAACCCAAGTTCAAGCCCCAGAATCCATGGAAAGTAAAGTCAGCCATGGCGATGTACATTTGCAATCCTAATGCTGGGGAAGCAGAGCTGGGCACATTCCCAGGCTCACTGGTCAGCGGGGTAGCCTGTGGTGTGTTCCAAGCCAGTGAGAAACTCTGTCTCAACATAGAAAGAGAGAGAGAGAGAGAGCAAGAAAGGAAATGAAAAAAGGAGAAAAGGAAAAGGATGGGTGGTGTCTGAGTAAAAATCCCTAAGATTGTCCTCTGGCTTCCTATATGCATGTACACACATGTGCATGTGAACTGGCACACACATATTCTTACACATACACTACACACCACACACACACACACACATATACATACACCATACCACATACCACACACCCCACACCCACACATACCACATATCACATACACCACACACACACACATATACATACACCATACCACATACCACACACCCCACACCCACACATACCACATATTACATACACACACACACACAGAGAGAGAGAAATCCCATATTCTGTGCCTTGCTTGCCCACCTCAAGGACAACCTCTAGCTAAGAAACTGTTTTCACTTGCTTCTCTCTCATTCCCCCCACAAAACCACTTCCTCCCTATCCTTGGCTCTCCTGTCCCCCTGGCAGTCCTATGCTCTGTCTTTCAATGAGACCTTCTGTGTTGCTGTGTGAGGCGTGTTAGATATATTGTGTTGCTATGTGAGATGTGTTAAGATTATATATAATACACGTATCTATATATATACATACATACATATCTATATATACATATCTATATATACATATATATGTATAAACCCTTTGGAATATGATATACAGAAGAGAAATTCAAGATCCTACTCATCCATTTGCCCTCTCTATTCTATTTTGCCTATACCCTTATTCTATGCTTTCCTTCCAGAATATTCTTCTGGCCCCACAGAGCCTCACTGCACCTGTTGACCCTGAGAAAGAATATCCACCATTTTGGTGCGAGAAGGCAAGCTCAGAGATTCCCTTCCCTGTCCTTCTCCACTTGAGTTCCTAGAAAGCCCACCTGTTCCACTGATGCTCCCACTGTACAGACCACAAACACTGCCTCACTCAACAACTGAACATTTCTCACTAGTTTTGTAGAATATTGAGCTCACCTGTGCTTTTCTGACTGTTATTTATTTATTTATTGCCAGGGAAAGAACAAAAGTCTATCTGATGAATGGAGAAATAACATAGAATTGAGGTCTTCCATTCTTGACTGGTCTCACTGTGGAAAAAACACTTTGCTCTTTGAGTCAGTTGATAATTTGGCATCCTGGGGTGAGTGAACAGAAAGCATGTCAAGTGTCTAGAAGAGGCATCCTCTGCTGCTGGTCCTTCCTGCACTAGGCACACAGTATTTCTGCCTCTTGGATGTCTCCTGGGCCAGCAGGTACCTCATTTCATAATCCTCTTCCTCCTCTCCCTTTCCCCAGTCTTGACTATTTGTCTCTTCCAGCATTAGTTGATTAAAGAAATTCAAACCAGGCTGGAGAGATCGCTCAGTGGTTAAGGAACTTGCCTGCAAGGCTTAAGGATGCAGGATGCATCTGTCTGGAGTTTGTTTGCAGTGGCTGGAGGCCCTGACACACCCATTCTCTATCTATCTATCTATCTATATCTATCTATCTATGTATCTATCTATCTATCATCTATTTGCCTCTCTCTCTTAAACAAATAAATAAAAATATTTTAAATATTTTATTTATTTATTTATTTATTTATTTATTTATTTATTTTGAGAGAGGGAAAGAGGTGCAGAGAGAGAGAGAGAATAGGCCATCAGGGCTTCCAGCCACTGCAAACTCCAGATGCATGTGCCATCTTGTGCATCTGGCTTACGTGGGTACTGGGGAATCAAACCAAGGTCCTTTGGCTTTGCAGGCAAGTGCCTGAAGCATTAAGCCATCTTTCCAGCCCTAAAAATATTTTTTAAAAAAGGAAATTCAAAGCTTAGCCACCCAAAAAGTCAATGCTTGTCTGGTGAACTTCATGAACAGCTGCCCTAAGAGTAAAAAGCCAGCCTTGCATCCTAAGTAGGTGGACACTCAAATGGATAGATATGTGCATAGATCCAACACCGAAAATTCTGATGATTGACTTTATACTCCAAAATCATACACATAAGAGTCAAGGCACTTTCTTTTTTTACACTTTTTATGACAACATCCATGCATATACACAATATTCCATGATCATAATCCCCTCCTACAACCTTCCTTTGTCACCTCTCCCCTATTCCCCTTCCACTGAATTCCTTCTTCTTTCCAGCTTGTCTCTGTTCTATATTGATGTCATTATTGTTTTCCTTCTATTATGCAGGTCTTGGGTAGGCTGTGTCAGCCACTGTGAGGTGAATCAAGACACTTTCAATCTCAAGTAACAAAAACTGTCTCAAGTTATCTTAAACTAAGAAGAAGTCTATGGGTTTGCACACCTGTCTGCCTTGGACCTCAGGCAACACTGGATATATAATCTCAGTGTTTTCAGAGCCCTGCTCTGTCTCCACCTGGTGGACAGGTACTCTCCAAGTTCATGAAGACCATTGCCAGTTCAGATCCTCAGGGAATTGAAATCATTTTCTAATAGTTGCAGCAGAAATATCCTTGAAGACTCGACTTGGGTCACATCACCATTCCTAAACCACTGCTAAGTCAGGTGGCCTCCTCCATGGCAGAGTGGGCCTGTCGGATGTAGGATATGTTCTCCACAAAGGAGATGTATCCAGTTCCAGAACTGTGGCAATAGATGCTAGTCAGGCCAAAACACCCATGTCTACTACACTCCCAGGTTGTCAGACACTCATAGGAAAGTTGAACCCTTGGTTTACCCAGGGCTCAGTTTTCTAAAACTCATGTGTTTCTAATTTAAAAAAAGAAAGAAAGAAACACTGGGCGTGGTGACGCACGCCTTTGATCCCAGCACTTGGGAGGCAGAGGTAGGAGGATCACCATGAGTTTGAGGTCACCCTGAGAATACATAGTTAATTCCAGGTCAGCCTGAGCTAGAGTGAGACCCTAACTCGAAAAACCAAAAAAAAAAAAAAAAAAACAAAAAGAAAGAAAGAAAGAAAGGGAAAGAAAGAAGAAAGAGGAAGGGAGGGAAGAAGGGAGGGAGGAGAGAAAGAAGGAAAGGCAGTAAGAGAGATGAAACACAGCAAGACGGTAGTCTTCCTTTCTCTAGGTGGATGAAATTCTTCAAACTTGGTAGAGTTAAATTCAAAGAGCCATTGACTTTGCTGCAATCATCAAAATATTTCTATGACTCAAGAAAAATGAGAAAAACACACAGCAGAGTCAAAGTTACAGTGAAGTTAGATTGTAATTCCACCCTTTAGTCCTGACAACCCACTGACAAAGTTTCCTGTTGTGAGCACATTACTGTCTTATTTTTCTCCACACAGAGTCCTTGACGAGCCAAAAGCAGACTTCCACCTCTATGGATTCTGTGAGATCAGTTTTTCACACAGGTTGGTGTCCTGCCAGCAATCAGCACAGTTCCTGTCTCCCACTGAGGCAGTCTGCTAAAGAGAAACACTGACCCCCTCCCAGGAATCCAAATCTGGGGAGACTGGATTACCTGATGAGCCAAAGCAGTTTAGGGGGCAACACTCATTCTCTAACGCTGACTGAAGGAAGATACTGTCCTCGCCACCATCAGTCCTCTGTCTAGTAGCAAGGGCACTGTCACACCCTCACCCTCTGCAGAATGTGGTGCTTTCTAAGGTAGGCCTCACATGAGGAGCTTTCCCTGACTTTGTGAGGACTTGGTTGACTTATTTTTCTCACCTTGGCTCTCTGCGTCTCCTACAGGCCCATGGTTCCCTAACAGCAAACCATCAAAAGTCTAGAGCACCTGCTGTGTGACTGACATGGGAACGCAAAGCTTCTTTTAGAAGAGATGTTCCTAGGCATGATTGCACTGTGAGCTCATGTTCTCTACTCCAAGCACAGCAATGATGTATGGAATGATTTTGTGTACATGCTTAAAATCACATCACATTGAAAATTCAGACCAATATTTCCCGTGGAAGAGAAATAGAGTGGAGGCCATGGGTTTCTTGGTTTCCTGCTCAGGAAAGCAGAGATGAGCAATGTTTGACTTCTCGCAGTAACCGGGAGTGAACCCTGCCAGACATGGCAAAGATCTGACTCCTAGTCACGGCCTGAAGCCAGGGAGGGCACTAAGCTGCTTCATGTGTAAGAGGAGATAGAAAAGCCGGAGACCAACCTGAACCACTGGTCTTTCTTTAAGAGCCACAAATCTGCATTGTGGAGGGAACCGGTACATCTAGAGTTCCATGTACAACCTTAGCATCTCCATGTACACATCCCAGCACTGGCAGGGCTCAACCACCAACACTCCCAGAGTTCCTGGGAGCTGGTAGAGGTAACGTCAAAATCACTAAGTCAAGGACAATGGCATGAAGGAAGCAAAGCCAGGGGACGTCAGGGTGACAGGAACTGAGCCATGGCTCTTCCACATAAGAGATGACAGAGGCCTCTCTCACATGGCTCTGGGATGGGGCTGGAGAGGAAAAGAGTGGTTTAAAGCACTCGTGAGAAGAGCTGCTGGAATATGACCACCAGGAGAAAGCTGAGCTCAGAGGGCCTCCTGGAGCAGATAAGTTTTATGCTGAGTCATTTACAGACAGGCAAGAGTTAAAGTGAAGATCCTGATGTAATTACCTGAGAAGTTGGGAGAAAGCTAAGACCCAAATCTTCACTGACACCAATGCTTAAAGGCCAAACAAACCAAGAGTCCCCAAGACAGATAAAAATCAGAAGAGAGCTTTGTCGTCTAAGTCACTAGTGGTGGGAGGCCACCAACTGTAATAGCCACAGAGGTCAAGTATGGCAAGATCAAGACGCATGTGCTATATGTGACAACATGAGTGAGGGTCACTGAGGAGCCCTAACCTCTTTGACCTAGTTTTGAGGTCTCAGAATCACATCCTGTGAACCCACAGGTGTTTCCTGAAGTGACATTTTGTTGTTGTTTTTGTTCTCCTTGCTTGTTTGTTGGCATATGTTTGTGTGAGGTACGTATGCATGTATGTGCATTCATATGTGTATGAGCACACGTGTGTGGGCAGGCATGTGTGCACATTTGTGTGTGTGTGTGTGTGTGTGTGTTTGTGTTTGTGTATGTGAAGATTGACATTAGGTACTTTCCTTGGACCCTCTCTACCTTATTTTTTGGCACAAGGTCTCTTGCAGAACTTATAGTTCACCAATGTGGCTAGCATAACTACCCAGCAAACCTCAGGGATCGTCCCATCTCTCCTTCCGCCGCCTGCGATTACAAGCAGGTGTTGCCATGCCCGGCTTTTATATGGGTTCTGGGGATCCAAACTGAGGTCCTCGTGCTCCTGGAGCAAACACATTACCCACTGAGCCATCTCCCTCATCCAGAAATTGAGTATGATCTGGAAATTTAAAACCCATATTTAAATGCCATCTTTCTAGAGCTGGAATTTTTTTCAGCCCCTGAGGCCTCTCTGACACTCAAGACTCCCATGATGTGCATGCATATTGTATAGCTTCTAAAAAGAAATTCTGCCATTTGCAACATGAATGAAGCGGGCGGGGGAACATCATGACAAATAAAATAGACACAGAAAGAGAAATAGTCACACTCACATAAGCAGAGTGAGAGAGTGGACGACGCCATAGGCTTGGAAAAGTGGGAGTGGAGTGATATTGGTCAATGGGTTCAAAAATAACTATTTTGTGTTAATTGAGATACGTTCATTAACTAGAATGTAGTAATCACTTCACAATTGATGCATATATCAAAACATCAACTTATACACCTTTTATGCGTGAATAAGATATTAGTAGAGCAATTTTTAAAAATCAAGATTTTCTAAGTTCCTAGCTTTCACCATTCTCAAGCAACCAGCCTACAGGACAGATTTTTCAAGCTATATTGTCTGACTCCCCCAACTCTATTTTCAGGATTTTCTCTTTTTCTCTCTTTAAGAAAGGGCTGTGTCCTCCCCTGTTTTGGTGTCGTGAGGGGAGCCAACCTCTTGTCTTGATATGCTGCCAAGGAACACACACTTACCAAGCTCCTTCTGTGCTCCAGGCCCTGGGGCAGGGCTTGTCATTGTCAAGTATTTCATTTTCCTGTTACTTTTGTTTTGCAAAAACAAAACTTTCCAAGCAAAAGTTTACAAATTCTGCTTCTTTTCAGCAAAGGGTAAACAGGAACATATGTGGATGCCACCATTCAGGGCAGAACTGCAGCCACACTGAACATCTATATAGGATCCCATGAGTCCAACACCAGGAGCCAAATTTTAGAATTTCAAATAACGTTGAAACATTCTGAGTGTAGTA
Source organism: Orientallactaga sibirica (assembly GCA_036365145.1). Taxonomy (NCBI): domain Eukaryota; kingdom Metazoa; phylum Chordata; class Mammalia; order Rodentia; family Dipodidae; genus Orientallactaga; species Orientallactaga sibirica. The sequence goes on from JAEOAD010002184.1 coordinate 230,321, forward strand.
TGCACATGAAATTACTCAAAGAAGTAGAGTTGGGAAGGGAGGGAAAGAATAAGAAGGGGAGTAAGAGAGAAAAGGCAACCAGAGATAGTGGGAGTCATTGGGACAATTCTGGTGACACCTGGGACTTGGGCCAGAAATGTATAACCACTACAGGAAATACTCCCCAAGACCCAACCAGCCTCCCCTCCTGGAAAAGGAGACAGCTGGCACCTGGCTTCAATAAAAAGTCGTCCTGCAGACCCAGCCTCGCTCTCACAATGGTCATGAAATAATTGGGTTCTTTAAAACCCCAAGCACAAGTTGCCTGTCTCTCTGCCATTTGAAAAATCTCTGTCTTTCTGGAAGCCATGAATTTATTGGTGCTGTGCTCATTACAAATGTTATGGGGAGAGGAGGAGTAATTGCTATTTGAGGTACTCAATTTGAAATACTCTTTTCTAAAAAGTAGAATGCAGGTGGAAAGGCCTATTGAAAAAATGCTGCTTCTTACTGCCCAACAAATTAATTTTTCAGGGGACTTTCAAGTTCAACAACTAACAGTGCTGCTCCACACCCCTTTTAATTTCTTCTTATGCCAAATCCTTGGGCCTATCAGAGCTCTTCTGCAGTCTCTTGCTGGCACCTGTACCCAGCAAACCTCAGGGATCATTGGTACCATTTGTATATTCTCTGATTTGTTGTCCATATAATAACTTAGGTTTTTCTGAACTTGATGATGAAGGCATAAAATTCTCTTTGAAACTACAGGTAACTGAAGGCTTCAAGATACCACCATGTATTTCCCCTTGCCTTGGTCCAAGTTTCAATATTTCTGCTTATCTTCAGAGTCTCCCCAGGTCAGCAGACATGACCTCCAGTTGCCTTCCTCAATAACTAAAGACACCAGTGCAGGACTTTTTCCACCTAAGATCACAGTTTCAGAAACCACTTCCTCTCATCACTCCTGTTGACCTCTGCACAGCAGTTGGCTGTATGAACCACACCATCCTGGAAACCTGCTTTGAGTATGCATTTGCGCTGGTGAAGGGCAGAGAGTCTGGTCAATAGCAAACCAGGATACAAAACAGTCACCCAATACTTTCTTATTGCAAGACATTGAAGAAATTGCTTTAAACAGAATCTGTCTGTTCCCACATCTCTAAAAGGAACATGACAAGCCCTGCTTCTCAAGAGTTGTGCAGGACTAAATTAATTACTTAATTATAGTGAGACAGGCCTCTCTTACTTTACAGCTTAATCTCCCTTTGTTTGCTTCAAGATATTGACATTGTTTGTAATTCATTATTTGACTGATTCACTCCTCAGCCTCCTAGTCACGCCTGTCTCTCTTTGCTCCTTGTAGGTATCTCCATGTAAGCCCCACCCCCCAACTCTCCAGAGTTCACACTCACAATACAGCCCTTGGAAGCCCAGCCTTGCTTCCAGTTCCACGTCAATACTTCAATGATACTTCAATGATAAGCATTATACCCTATTGCTCCTAAATAAATGAGGTCATCTTCTCTGCTTCTTTCTAGGTCCTTCTCTCCTTCCCCTCCTTTGTCCTCCCATCTTTCTCTCCCTCATTCCTGAGGCCCGGAAAGGAATCTGGACAGCTCACCAGGTTGCAATGGTCTAAGTTGAATAATTTCATATGTGGATCCTAGTTTCAAATCTCTAGAATAGTGGCCTCAAGCCAGAATATCTATAGAAATCAAGAAGCTAGAAAGGAGCTGCGAGGAGAGGTTTTGTAGGGTGGTGGTGGAACACATGGTACATGAAAGTAGAAGGAAGTAACAGTGGAAGGAATTGTTTAAGCAGGGATGAGGGCAAGGAATGAGGGAGAGAAAGGAGTGGTGGAAGGATGAATCAAATCAGAGATATATGAATAAGCCATATGGAAACCTATTTGGTAAGCCAACTAACATAAATATTATATAACATATATATCATATATATGATATATAGTTAAATAAGTGTTTGAACAAAGGTCCCCTACATGGGTGGATAAATCTGCTCCCAAAAGCTAATCATATATTCCAATGCCAGGGATGAGATACTGCCCAGTGACTTGTTGGTCAAGGAGGTTATAGAGGCCCCTAAAACAATATAGGCTATTGCTATTGCTTTTGGTTGCCCACCAAGACTAGATAGTAAACCCCTATTGCTGAAGACACTACATGTTTTGTTTGCAGGACATAAAGAAATTAACTTGGAACTAAGCTGGAAGCTTCGTCCCTGCCAGCTAGCTTTCTTCATTCCAGAAGTTGCTATGCAAGCTGTTGGGGAAGAAAAGTCATCAATAGTCCTACTGTGTGGACCCTGTGTACTCCATAATTAGCCTGCCAGGCAAGATATGCCTACTGCTGCAATAGTGAAATGAACATTATGGGAGCAGCCAACTGCTGTCTGATTAGATTTGAAGCCCATTTCACAAGCCGGATTTCATGCCTGGTACCATAAACCTGGCCAAACGCCTATGGCTAGGGACATAGGCCCAAAGAGGTAACCTATGACTATGGTTATGCTAAATAAACAACATGTCAAAATGCCTCATAAATATCTATATTTGTTCCCGTAGATTAGTGCCATTCGACACAACAACCCCAGAGGTCTTGCTACAGTGGGCATAGGTTAGTGCAGAGATACACAGCTGGCAAAAATTGCAGAGAATAAGTGACTACAGTGTGTTCAGCATCAAACAGGACATCTAACCCCCCCCCCCAAAGCTCGGGACATCATGGAAGAGGGGTGGAAAGAATGTAAAAGCAGGAGGATAGGGAAGAGGGCTGTGAAATGCTATCCTCTGGATACAATGTGGCTGTTACACTCAAGAACAGCAGCTGTGGTTCCCATACAAGATAGAGTCTGTCACTTCACCATCAATTTGGGAAAGATACATGAGACCCCAGACTTCCCAGAGTAGCTAATGTCAGCTAATGATCCCTGGGAGAGGGGGAGTCAGGCGTAGCCACTGATAAGTGTCCATTCCACAGTAAATAATCTTCCATCCATGATCATGCAGGAAACCCTAATTTAACTCAATAGGTTAAAAAAAGCATGGAATTAAAATGAAGATTAATGGGAGGGGCCTGAAGATATGGCTTAGCGGTTAAAGTGCTTGCCTACAAAGCCTAAGGATTCAGGTTCGATTCTCCAGTACCCATGTGAGCCAGATGCACAAGGTGGCGTATGCATGTGGAGTTTGTTTGCTGTGAGTAGAGGCCCTGGCACACCCATTCTCTTTCTGTGTATATCTGCCTCTTTCTCTCTCCCTCTCAATTAAATAAATAAATGAAATATTTTTAAAAGATTAATGAGGAAGAAGCAGAGTGTTAATGGGAGAGATAGAGGATAACTGTATAGAGAATAAGGGTAATTGGGAGGAATAAGGTCAAAATATACATACATGTATACATTTTTACATGCATGAAAATGTCAAAGATGAAAAAAATAATAAAAATAAAAAATAAAAAAAGACTCTTAGCTACCGTTGCCCTACTGTGATGTCATAAATGAGGGTCAACTTGGATGCGTCCATGTGTGCACACACACCAGAATGGCTGACATACATACACATGGAGGTCAGAGGACAACCTCAGGTGTGGTCCTTGCCTTCAACCTTGTCTTGAAGCAGGATTTCTTGTTGTTCACTGCTGCATGTGTCAGCCTCGCTGCCCCACAAGCTTCTTGGGATTCGCACGTATCCCTCTCCCATTTCATCATAGGCATGTTGATATTACAGACATGTGCTATTATATCCATGTCAGTTCTGGGGATCTGAACTCAGTCATTACACTTGTGCAGTAAGTACTTTTCCCCACTGAGCCATCTTCCTGGCCTTGAGAACTCTCTGAAGAAATTTAGTTCATCTAAGTGAAGGACACAAAGTTCACAAGGAGTCTGAAATGTCTTCTCCCTCATTAAGCTGAGCCACATAGGCTAATAAATCATTTTCCTGAGAGATTAGCTTTGTGCAGCCACTCTGGAAAGCAATCCCATGCTGCTTAAGCAAACTGACTTCTTAGTTACCCTATGGCCCAGAAATTGTACTGATGGTTGAAAAGCCAGAGGAACACTGTATGAAAATGGTCATGAGGGCAGAGACTAGGAAGCACTCTGGTTTCCACTGAGTGAGCTGACAGGTAAACAGAATCACATGTGCCATAGAATTTTATCCAACAAATAAATAGAAGCTAAGAACTACATGCATGCACTGAGTTATGGATAATTCTTAAAACACAGTTCTGCATTTATGAAAAGGAAATAAACTTAATGAAATATTAAACATAATATCATTGCTACAATTATCAACTCATGTTCACATAATTAACCACCATCAAAGAATGCCAGGCAATCAACTAGGGCCCGAAAAGTGGTAAACAGAGAAAAAATCAAGCATTTATTCTGATTTTGTTTTTCAAATTGTATCATGGATATCCAAATAATATGAAGGGACTTTTTAAATTTATTAATTAATTAATTAATTTATTTATTTATTTATTTGAGAGAGAGAGAGAATGGGTGTGCCAAGGCCTCCAGCCACTGCAAACAAACTCCAGATGCATGTGCCCCCCTTGTGCATCTGGCTTACGTGGGTCCTAGAGAATCGAACCCGGACCCTTTGGCTTTGCAGGCAAACACCTTAACCGCTAAGCCATCTCTCCAGCCTTGAAGGGACTTTTCTAATATGAGTATTCCATCTAATAAACAAGTAAGAAATGTTAGAATCAGAATACTACCATTTTGCAAACCCAGCTGTGGCTAACACACTCCAAGATGACCCCTGCCTATCCCGGATAATAACACTGTGTACAGTCCTCTCTACTGGAGTGTGAGTGGGACCTGTGACTCCACTTCCAATCAATGGAGCAATGTGATAGCACTCTCAAGGCCAAGTTACTGACTGTCACCTGCATTTTCTAATAGATTTTCTCCATGCGCCGTCTCTCTGATTGCCTTTGATAAAGTTTGCTGCTGCATGGAGAGGCTCATGTGACAAACAACGAGGAGTGGTCTCCAACCAACAGCCAGTAAGAAATGGAGGCCCCCAGTTGACATCCCCTAAAGAATCAAATTCTGTTAATATTCAAAATCCCTTCCCACTCAAGCATCAGATAACATCTAGCCCTGGAAAGCATCTTGTCTGTGTATTTCTGAGACCTAGAAGTAAAGGACTATGAACTCCATCTGGATTTGGAATGCAGATGTGCAGATAATGAATATGAGATATACTTTGCAATATTTATGGATTTAATGATTCCATATGGATGAAGTGTATGATGGGGGCTTGATCTCAGGCTGGTAGTAGTAGGGGTTTATGATAGGCACAGGGACGTAGCATACTCTTCATCCCTTTTTATGCTACTCAATTTTTCCCACAATAGAAAAGGTTTTAAGAGTGCTTGCCACACAAGTGTGAAGGCCCAAAAGGGTGTGATTTGCCCTGAGCTCAATTCCCCAGCACCCACTTAAACAGCCACGCATGACCACATGTGCCTGTAACCCCAGCCCTTGGGGAGCACAGACTGAAGGAATCAATGAGGCTCAGTGGTCAGCCAGTCCGACTGAAAATGGCAGCTCTCAGCCCAGGGGGAGACTGTCTCAAGGAAGCAAACAGATGTGAAATAAAAGGAAAGACACACAGCATTCTCCTCTGGCATCTTTACACAATGCATGCACATCTATATGCACATGTGTGCACACCACATACAAAACATAAACATGCAAAATAAATAAATTGATAGATGCATATATTCTTTTCTTAGATTTTTCCAGCAATCCTTAACTATTGCAGACTTGATTGTTCAGTAGAAAGATGGGCTACATGAAGCTATTTCCATTTCTCTCTCTCTCCCTCTCTCCCCTTCTTCTCTCTCTCAAGCAGAGAAATAAAGAGACCAGAATGGGAGTGAACTATAAATATCTCCATCACTGACTTGCCTAATTTTCATATCTTCCTTCCACATGAGCTTGTTGTCTGTAAAGTGTGGGTACAAGAGCAGCTCCCCTCAGCGCCTCAGGGTCGTTAAGGAGGATTCTATGACGTGAAGGTCAAGTACTTTGGAGAGTGCTGACACATACTAAGCACTGATGCATCCAATGATCCGTTGTTTCTAATTTCCCATCTGTCACTTTCCCTGGGAGAGCTTTACATCAGGGGAAAGAGGGAAGCGTCCAAACAACAGTCCTGAAGATTGATCCCCGGATCCATCCCCAGTTCATCGGAACCCTTCTCCCACTCAATCTCCACTAGCCTCCTGGCCCTAATCTATCCTACTCTTTTAGGAAAATGTCTGGTTTTCTCTAGTCATTCCAGCCCTGGGCAACTTTCTTTCTCTGAACTGGGCATGCTCATTGAATACTGGAAGCCAAACCTTTGCAACTCGCTCCAATTTTACAATTCGCAGGCAGCAGTGGCATGAGCCAGAGACCTTTGTCCTAAGGGAAGAGCCTGAAAGCAGTAGTTTGCCTCTGGTCCCAGCTTCTTTGGGGGCTCCTTCTCTTTTGTCCTTAGCCTCCCACTTCTCCCTTCTCTGAGAGGTACATAGTCAGGGACATTTTACTTCCTTCATCACCATCCACCCAGACAAGTCAGATTCTATAGACAGACATTCACATTTGCTGGTTTGAATATCTATATCAATGCTAAGGTATGTTCAGACCTTCAGGCATGTAAGCAGGATATTGATATTTGAAGTTGTTAACTCTACTTATAGAATGGCAGGTTTCTTCCCCTCTAAGAAACTTCAGACATCATGGGCAGGTGACAAATGATTTGAAAAATATCTTTTAAGTGATCTGTTCCATTGATGGACATTTTGAGCCAAAAATAGTTATTTTCTTGAGTTCTTACTATGGGCCATTTCTCTCTTAGTGCATATGCAGGATCTGATTTGGTTTTGATCAACAAGCTAGTTATCATTCAGATTGGAACACTGATACTTGGAGAATTACAGTGATGGAGGCCATCAGATTTTGCTTGGGTGTGACTAGAGCTTAGAGCTTAACAGTCTCTTTTAATGACTTAAAAGTAGAATAACACAATTTTGAAATTCATATTATTACCAACCACAGCAGCCATGCTATGCAATAGAGCTCATATATGCATTGCTTCCTTGCTTTTAGTTGTTACTTGTCTTAGAATAACAGTCCTAAAATGCATGTGTGTGTTTCTGCTGACCCTCTTCTTCCTGACTATCAAGCTATAACACTAGAGTATTATTATGGATTGAATTATGTTCTTCCAAAACCCATAGAGTGAGGTTCTAGTGGCCAGTACCTAAGAATGTTTGAAGATGTCATAGTGTTGACATGGGGTCATCTGAGTGGGGCCCTTGTCCAGTATGACTGGTATCTTTGTAACAAGCGATTAGAACACAGATAGGGAAGATGGTGAGAAGACAGTCAAGCCCAAGCCCAGGACAGAAGTTTCACAAGAAATCAACCTTCCTGACATCCTGATCTTGGACTTCTGGCTCCTGAATTGAAAGAGAATATATTTCCATTGCTTTGGCTAACAGAGTTGTGCTGCTCTATCATGGAAGCTCTAGCATTCATCCTCCTTGCTGGCGAACTGTTGCTGTGATAAATAGCACTAACTTTCACTGTGTATGGACTACCTCCAAGTAAAGTGGAAATTTTTTGATGTTTAGCAAGGATGACTTTTATTCCTGAGAATCGCATAGAACATAGCACAGCTTATCTACATAATAGATTCTGCAAATATTTAGACCCCGTTTCTTCAGCAGAACATATAGAAAGTGTCTTCACCTGTGTCAGGGTTTCTCTAGTTCAGCATTGTTGAGATTTAGGGCTGGACAATTCCTTGTTATAGAGAGCTGTCCTGAACTCTGGAATGTTCAGCAGCTTACTCCTCCCCACTCACTACATGCGCGTCAGAGATATCCCAACCCCCATGCCCATGTCAACCAACTCCAGACATTGTCAACTTCCCGGAGGATTGAAGCCACCCCTAGTTGAGAACTATGACTTTGCTGTGGTCTTATCTTACCTTTGTCTCTCTTCTTGGGTAGTCTGTCTACCTAATCTGTTTGATAGCTTAAGTACTATATATGACATAAGTCTGAGGATTCCTTGAAGAGATGTACTGTGGATTCTGAGCCTGAGAAGGATCACTAAAAATAAGGTGACATTTAAGGAGAGGATGCCTAACTGGTGCTCCTCAGAATCTGACCTCGTAGTGGCAGGGACTAGGAGTAAGGTAGCCCCCCTTTTTACAGGCAGCTATTCAAGGTTGTAGGCCCAAAAAAAAACAAAAGACTGACTCCCCAAGATGCTGGCTGGCCTATATAAAATAACCAGGCCTCTGTTTACCTCATCAGCCTATCAGGAGCCCCCATACTTCCCAAGTAACAAACGCAATCCACCTCAACTTGATACTTAATTCAGTGGTGACTTGATCTGCCTTCCTCCTGGCTTGGGAGCTGTGTGGGCTTTCACTTCCTGTTCTGCTAATAAACCCTCGTTTGATTTGCTCCTTTACTGAGTCTGTAGTACTCATTCTTCCTCATTCTTCACAAGTCTCATGACTAAGAACTCAAGAGCCACTGGGGTTTTAGTGACCATTGAGTGTACAGCGCTCTGACCCCAAGCTGGGGATGGGGAGATAGCTCAGAAGTTAAAGGTGCTTATTCGCAAAACCTGCTAGCCCAGGTTTAATTCCCCAACATATAAGGCCAGATATCACTAAGAGACCCTAGCATGTAAGTGGGCACAGGTGTGCATAAATAAATAAAAATACATAAATAAATAAATAAATACATTTTTACAAAAGAATACTTTCTTAGATCACAGGAAATCCCTGTGTAATGAGGCAAGTGCAGAAAAGAGGTTAAAAATGTGCCCATTCTCTCTCTGTCTGCCTCTCTTCTCTCTCTCTCTCCCTCCCTCTCTCTCTCTCTCTCTTTGCAAATAAATAAATAATTTTTTTTTTAAATCCACCGGGGAAGTTGCTACTAATCAGCATGCTCACTAACAATCTTAGTAAAGGGAGTGGAGGCTAAAAGGGCTGGAGGCCCCAACTGTGGTCTCCCCTCTGAGGCTGGGCATGAGCAGACAGCATGACCTCCCGCTGGGAAAATGCACTCAGAATTTCAGCATCTCCCTCTGGATCCCATCAGCTGAGCCAAAGCCTCTCCTGGGTGTGAAGACAGAAGGATGATGACGGTGGTGACAGCAGTATGGTATCCTCTACTGCTAAGCCTCTGAGGCGTGCTGACTCATTTTGTGGACTCACTAAATGCAGCCTGATGCAATCTAATCTGGTGATTTGGGGGCCTCGACCATGGGGCCTGGAGAGGCAAGCAGATGTGTAAAAGTAAATGTACATGTGTAAAAGAAAGACTGACTAAAAAGACTAGTTCAATACAGAGAAATACTAAGATTTCATCTGGCGGGGGGGGGGAAGGTTTATTGAAGAAGGGTTAGTATGCCAAGAAAGGACATGATAAGTTCTGAAGTAGAGATTCCCTCACTCATTATGGGTTTCTAGAGAGAGGGAAAATTCCACTCCACATGACCCAGCCTACTTGCTAAGAACCCCAAAGGCACTAGACAAAACCCAAGACCATAACTCAGGTGACTTTGGGTTTCCCTGCAAACAGGAGGCTGGCCTTGTTTTCCCCACTCAACCTTAGACCCAGGGCAGTGTGGCCTCTTTTTTTTTTTTTTCAAGGTAGGGTCTCACTCTGGCCCAGGCTGACCTAGAATTCACTATGTAGTCTCAGGGTGGCCTCGAACTCATGGCAATCCTCCTACCTCTGCCTCCCGAGTGCTGGGATTAAAGGCATGTGCCACCATGCCCGGTCAGTATGGTCTCTTAAAGTGACCACGTGTATCCTAACAGAATAGGCTAGAAATAAATCAGCCTGGCACCTCATCAGGAAGGGCCTCCTTGTGCAGAAGGAATTTGGATTATTATTGCACTCACCAACTTCCCATGTAAAGAAGTCATTTTCTCTGGTGTTTCTTGGGAATCCAGAGATGGTAAAGGCAATGACCTCCTTAGGTCACACACAGACAATCCCTGTCACCCTGACAGTACTAGAACTCCCAGCAACGTATGCATGGAAACAATCATGTCAGGAGACCATAAACTCGACCTGGAAAGAAGCACAAAACACTCTCCACGTCTGTCTAGCAGCTGAAGTGGTACATTTTATTTTGGTGCAAAGCTCAGTGGCAGACATGGTAACACTTTCCATTTCCAGTTTCTGAATTAGTCATGGTGCTGTTCACCATCCTAGTGAAACATGACCTTGCCCACATTAGGACTGAACAGGAAGTTGGGTTGTGTGTTTCACCTACTCCCTCTCCCTCAGCTCAGCCCTGGGTGACAGATGCAAAACTCCTTCCTATGTGACTAAAGAAAAGCCATACTTCAGGAGTTTGAGTGAATACCCACAGGTTATAGACTAAATATGTCAGAGGAGTTTTCTAGAGGTCCCCACACCTTCCCCATTTTGTTTCAGCTAAGTGGCCCCATGCACAGGGTTTTCTGCTGGTGTGTTGCAGCTTGGGGATAGCAAAGATGCAAGAGGGTGCACACACCTCTTTCAAAAAGGCATGCTTGGTTGCTATCAACCATTTTGCCTGCTACATTCTACCTCCTATTGACATTACCACAGTTTACATGGTCTTCTATACCATTTTCTGTGATACATAAATTCTCCATGTAAATCCATTATTGCATAGACTCCCTATTTAGCTAGAACTAGAAGTCAATGATGACCACTTAATGCTTACAATAGTTTTACCTCTTTTGAGCTAGGTTATAATAGCCATAGCACAGACATTTTAATTTCATTAACAAAAAAAAAAACAGAAATAAGTAAAAAGAAGTGGAATTGGTAAGCATGCTGAGAATATGCAATACTAAAATGCCTATAGAAGAAGGTGAACTTGGTCCACTTCCTTGGGAAAGAACTTTAGAGGAGCTATTTTCCTTTCTTTCTTTTTCAAAAATGTTTTTATCCATTTATTTGTAAGCAGAGAAGAGAGAGGTGAGGAAGAATGGGTGCACCAGGGCCTCCTTCCACTGCAAACAAACTCCAGAGGCATGCGCCACTTTGTGCATCTAGCTTTACATGGGTGTTGGGGAATCAAATCTGGGCTGCTGGGCTTTGCAAGCAAGCACCTTTAACTGAGCCATCTCTCGAGCCCCCATTTTTTTCTTTTAGCATATTCTGTGTCACAAAAAGCCTTCACTCAATGGGGAAATCATAAATGCGGAAAATTTAGAAGACCTTTAGTAATTAGGTTATAGCCCAATTTGCTGTAACGCAGCTAAATGAAGCATATTCCCCTTTAGAGATGACCACAGAGCTTGTGAACAGAGTGACTGCTCCTGACGCTGCTACACAAGGTCTTCCAGGGACCCAGGATCACGAGGAAAATATCTCCTCTTCCTCTTCTTCCTCCTATGACTCATTTTCTTTTACTTTCCTTTTCTTTTTTAGTGTGTGTGTGTGTGTGTGTGTGTGTGTGTGTGTGTAGGGATGCTTGCACATGTGTGCACATGTGTGGTAGAGGCCAGAGGGCAACTTCCAGGGGCTTTTCTCTCAGGCTCTGTCTACATTCTGGGGAGAAGCCAGGTCTCTCACTGCACCCAGAGCTCATCAATTCAGCTAAACAAGCTAGCTATCAAGCCCCAAGGATCCTCCTACCTCCACCGCTCCAGGGCTGAGATGACAGGCATATGTCACCACACCCAGCTTTAACATGGGTACCAGGGATCTGAACTTAGATTCCTGCATAGCAACCACTTGACAGACTTAGCCATCTCCCCAGCACCCCCAAATTCCCTTTTCAAAAGTATCCTTCTGCTTATCCCCCACCATTCTAAGATTGTTGCTCTCATCTACAGCACCCTTCTTCATTCCACCCATAATAAAGGAAAAATGCATATAGTGCAACCAGATTCTTCTGAAGGGGAAGATGAGAAAGTGAAGCTTGTTTCCCAGTGTACAGAATTCAGCCACATACCCAACTTAGGGGGCTAGTAAATGGAGTCTGTGTGCCTAACCAGAACCTGGAAGGATGAGAGAGATGAATACAGTTAGGATATTGTACCACATTTCAAAATCTTCACAAAATGTGGGGACTAGGTTCTATTCCAATAACTTTTAGCCAATGAGAATATAGCACTGAAACGCCCATTTTCAAACAGTCAACAATGCAAATATTTCATGTGACAATATCTACCTGTTTATTGTTAATTTTTGACTATTGCCTACTTACAATTCACTTCTTTCAAAGATGTGAATCAATCAGAGGCATGAAACTTCCTATCAAACACATAGAATGTTGCCAGACAGTGTCTTTGTTTTTTACCTGTAGCACAATCCAATCTTTATTCTCGTTGACTCTGGCAATCATAAAATGAGAAAATCTGTGGCATAAGAACCCTTCTGCCCAAAGTATTTCTATAATGTTTGCAAAGTGTCTACAGTTCAGAATCAACAAACACCAACATCAAGTGTGCTAATGTGAAACATGTATTTCCTCTGCCATGTACTATGACTCTGGTCCCGTGACATTTATGAAAATGTAAGAAGGACCATGTGTTGTAGAATGTTACTACTCTCTAGGTATCTGCTGCATTTCATTAAAGCATGACTAATGGTTGGCAGAGAAAACCTTTAAAACAATGATAGAAGATAGAAGATGGTATCAGTGTACGAATTAAGGGATTTTTATGGTGTACAAAACAAATATATGCTGAGATCAATTTAAAATTATCAGAATAACAGTTGATAGAATATTCTATCAGTTTAGAAAATGTCAAAGCCTGAGAGCATAAACTTCCATAATCCATTGCCATGATGTTTGGTACTGAAGGCCTAGCAGAAGTAGAAATCCTTCCAGCCTTACTAGTTATCCTTGTGGTAACATCAGTAGTACTAGCAGCAGCTGTAATTTCTCTAATTATACTGCTCACTGGTCATTATTCTGATTATTTTCAACCTCTTTAAAAATCAACTAGGAAAGGCATTGAGCTAAGCATTAGCAGCAATTGAAAAATAACAAGGGATGTCTTCTTGTGGCGCTTGGTTCATCCTTGCTTCCTTTGATACTTTTTTTTAAATTATTTTTATTTTTATTTTTTTATTTTTGAGAGAGTCACAGAGAGAGACAGACAGAGAGAGAGGGAGAGGGAAACAGAGAATGGGTGCGCCAGCAGTCTCTCAGCTGCTGTGAACAAAATCCAGATGTATGTGCCCCCTTGTGGGCAAGTGCAGCATTGCGCCCTTGTGTCACTTGCATCTGGCTAAACATGGGACCTGGAGATTGGAACCGGGTTCTTGGGCTTAGCAGGCAGGCGCCTTAACCTCTAAGCCATCTCTCCAGCCCCTTTGATACTTTTTAGTTTCAGGCATTTGAGAATATGGGTGTCATGATTCATTCTGTACTGCTATAACAAATACTTGAGACTAAGCATTTCTAAAGAACTGGAATTTATGGCATGTAGTTACAGAGGTGAGGAAGTTTAAGATAGAGGCACTACAGGCTCAGTTGACAATTGTTCTCTGCTTCCAAGATGGTGCCTTGAATGCTATGTCCTCTAGAGGAAGAAGACATATCCTCACTTGGCCAAAGAAGGACTATCACTTTATAAAAGCAACTAATCCAATACAAGAAAGGAGCCCTGGTGACTGAATCACCCCTGACTGGCCCTATCTCCTCATATTGTCACCTTACAGCCTAGATTTAGGAAACACATTCAAACAATATTCTGATCAATGTTATGCTCCATTCAAATCAGGAGGAGTTGAATTAATGAGCACTTTTTGACAGGTACACATTTCATCCCAGTTTTATATAGCAAGCTCCTGGCCATCATCCAGTCTCACTTAGACCATATGCTGTGGCAGATGGTACGTGCTCCATTGAATGGAATGGGTGATCATCTCGTAGTGTAGCTACATCTTAGAATGCCACATCATTGCTAAATTTCTTGACAGACCTAGAACCCATCCCTCTGTGTGTATATGTATGTGTGTTTTGAGACAAGGTCTTACTATATATCCCAGGCTAGCCTAAAATGCTCTTGTAGCCCAGAATGGCTTCAAACTCACAATACTCCTGCATTTTCCATCTGAGTGCTGGGATTACAGGTGTAAGTGCCTGGCTCAGAACACATGCTTTCTGAAACAATGTAAGTTTACATCTTGTGCTAATCCTGGCTTCCTCTGGTATTAATAAAGGTCTTATATTGGGAAGTGCCATGCAAAGATACTGTGGATTTGAGTCATATTCACTGTGTTCAGTACATGGCCTGGCACAGAGGAGGTACTCAAGATGCCTTAGTTATTGCCACACAGCACAACCACTGGACGAGCAAATTATTCTCTAAGCCCAAAGTGCAAATAACACCTTCTTATAATTGTCACCAAAATATGACAAGGTAAATACATGTGTTATTTGTTCTTGGTTGCCCAACAAAACTAGATGGTAAGTCTCTATTTCTGAATATAAAGCACACTTTTGATGCATAGAGAAATCAAACTAGAACTGAGCTGGAAGCTTCCTCTCCACTGAATAACTTCTCATATTGCCTGAAGGTGCTATGCAGGCTGCTGGGGGGGGGGGAAGACTTCAACAGTCTTACCCAGCTGTTGACCCTGTGTGCTCCAAAACGAACTTGCCAAGCAAGATGTGTCCTTTGGTGCAATGGTGACATGACTGGTGTGGGGGTAATCAACAGCTTTCTGAGGTTTGAGGTCTGCTCCACTGAGGGAATTCATGCCTAGTAGAGGGGAATCTACTACTATTGTTAAACTAAATAGACAGGTTTTCAAAGTTCCTTCTAAATGTTTATGTTTATGTCCATACATTGGTGCTGCTCTCAGCCACAAAGGTTTCTTCTTGCAGTGGGTAAAGGTTAATGCAGAGACACATAGCTGGTGAAAGTGCCAAGACCAAGTGACTAATACATGCTTAGCACTAGATGGGGCCACTATGTCACCAAGGCTCAGGGAACAATGCAGAAGAGGGGACAGAAAGAATGTAAGAGCTGGAGAGTGGATAGAAATGCTGTGGAATACTGTTTCTTAGACATGACATGACCATTACACTCATGAACTAACAGAAGCTATGGTTTCCTGCACAAGATTAAGCGAACATTCCATCATAGATGGGGAGGGAGCTCAAGAAACCCCACCCCCTCCAGAGTAGCTATTGGCAGTTAATTGTTGCTAATACGGGGAGAGTCATGGTCTTCAGTGGTGTAGCCACTTATAAGTTGCCCATACCCTAGTGAATTACTCCCAACTCATGTGTACACAAGCAGCCCTAATTTAACTCAGTGGGTCATATACAAAAGAAGACATGAAAGTAAAGGGATTAGTTGTGAAGAAGAAAAGAAGGTATAATACCTGGAGTTGGATAAGAGAGGACAATATGGAGTATCATCAAAACACTTTATATACATGTAGGAAATTGTCAAAATTTAATTTAATTTAAAAATGCACAGGACCTCTAATAGTTTCTACCTCTAAATTATGCATAAGTATGATGTTTATACCATCGTACTTGTATCTCCCCACCCTCCCAAAGTTGACTTTGGAGAGGTTCTGTCTTCTAATTCGCTGCACTTACCCACCCTGACACAGACCCAGTAAGTTCCCACAAATCTTTCTAAAAGAACAGTAGCCATACTTTATAAATCATTTGAAAGAAAGGACCTTGCATCTTTTCCACATCATCGGTGACTACTAGGCTTCTTCCAGTTCGGTATCTGCTTGTTTACATTAATGAAAAGAAACAGAGAGCAGAGTGAAAGTGCCGGTCATGTCCATCCAGCAGAATACTGAAGATGACTTGAAGTGATAAATACCCACAAGGCAAGAAAGGAAGCATCGTCCATTCCCAACCACACACAGATTGTCCAGAGCATGTCCATTGAATTGATGAGCCACGCCTGTATATTTATAGTCCATTGTTGCCACAAAGGTCACAAGCAAAACACTGCAGTGTAAATAGTTGCTGAAGAAGTCTACAAGTATCTATTAAGCACTTACCAGGTGCAAGACTGTCATGGGCATATGAAAAGTATTTAAAGAAATATCATGACTCTATGAAGGTAAAGTTAACAATGAAAGAGAGTTTGCTCAAAAGATAATAGTGTGTGGATTTTCTTACAGTTTCAGCTTTCTACTCTTAGAACCCTTCTTCACACTCTTGATAAATTATTGAATTCTCTTTATAGCTTTATTCATGAGTCACGTATACCAATATTTATCATATGATAAAGTAAAGCTAAGAATTCTTTAATACATACTAGTTTACTTTAAAAATAATAAAAACATATTACATATTAATATAAATAACATTTTATGAAAAAAATTTTCAAAACAATAAAATTAGTGAAAAAAGTAGCCTTGTCTGACATTTTTTTAATGTCCTTAATGTCTAGCTAGAGAGAGTTGGATTCAGATCTATTTGTGCATTAAATTTGGTATAACATATTCTTTAGCTGAAGTATATAAAGAAAGTTAATGGTCTGGGGAGATGTCTTAGTGGTTAAAGGTGCTTGCTTACAAAGCCTATCTGTGGTGGTTTGATTCAGATGTCCCCCATAAACTTATGTGTTCTGAATGCTAGGTCCCCAGCTGGTGGCAATTTGAGAATTATAGCCTCCAAAAGGCAGTATATTTGGGGCAAGCTTATTGGTATTATAGCCAACTTCCCCTTGCCAGTGTTTGACATAATCTCCTGTTGCTGTTGTCCATCTGATGTTCACCCTCTGCTCATGCCATTATTTTCCCCGCCATCACGGAGCTTCCCCTTGAGTCTGTAAGACAAAATAAACCCTTTCCTCCAACAGCTGCTGTTGGTTGGATGTTTTCTGCCAACAATGAGAGGTTAACTGCAACAGTAAAATTGGTACCAAAAGAGTGGGAGCTTACTATTAGAAATATGACTGTGTGGCTTTGGTCATTGGGACTGATTTGAGGGAGGAATGTGGATGGATTTGAAACCTTGGCCTAAGTGATGCTTTGCAGTGCTATAAGTACAGTTTCATGGACTATTTTGGTCAGAGTTGAAAGTCCTAAATGTAGTAAGAACAATGGACTGAGCTTTGGCTTATGAGGGGAAAAAAGAGCTTTGCCTGGACTGGGCTAAAGGCAGTGTGTGTGAGAAACTTGCTGTTTTGCCCTTATGCCCATGTCCTGAGAACTTGTGCAGGATTGTGCTGTGTAGAATGGACTTGTATGAGCAGAAGGATATGACAGAGAAAGAAATGAAATCTTTGGGTCAAATCTGCTGCCCATTCAGCTGCAATTGTTTGAGAGATTACAGCCATTGAGATTGGGCCAGCTGATCTGCATCGGGACAACAGAAAGAATGCAGACTTTTTCAAGGGGCCTGAATGCTAAAAGAGTGTCCTATTCTTCAAAGTCAGCTTTATTCCACCCTGGATTAACAAATCGATAGCTCGTCCACCTGGTATTATGGAGTAAAACAAATACAGCAAAGAGAGGGTCACTGAATTTGCAACATAGTTTTGTTCTTTGGAAATGATCATTGGTAGTGTGAAGCAGGCTTGTTGGATTACCTTCATGGAAGCCCAGTGGAGCCATAAGGATGAAATGTGGGTTGCAGTGAAGACCTAATGGAGAAGCCAGGACTATAGGATGACTGCCAAGGAGAGCTGCTGATACCAGATGAAGTTTCCCAGACTGTGAGTAGCCTAGATGGAGGGGTAGAATTGGAACTCCAGAGATTTGTTGCTGGTTAGAATTATCAGACTTGGAAACTTTTCACTCACTAGAGTTGTTGGACTTGGAATTACAGTATTTGATGTTTGTCCTGTTTAAATCTTGTATTAGTTGAATATTTCTTTGCTATGCCAATGCCATCTTTTGCAGTATGAGTGTTTATTCTGTGCCATTATGGGTTTTTGTGAGATTTTTTTGGTATTATGGCCCAGTTGAAAGACCTTGCATTATGGGATTGTTTGAACGTCATTAGGATTGATTAAAAATATAGGGAGTTTTAAGGTTGGGCTGAATTCATTGCATTTTACATCATGGATGGTAATTAGCTTACAGGAGCCAGGGGTACAATGTGCGGGTTTGATTCAGGTGTTCCCCATAAACTTATATGTTCTGAATGCTACGTTCCCAGCTGAGATTTAGGAATTAATGCCTCCTGGAAGCAGTGTATTCAGCTTCTTCATGCCAGTGTTTGGCACAATCTCCTGCCATTGATGTCCACCTGATATTGGCCAGGTGGTGAGGTCCACCCTCTGCTCATGCCATCATTTTCCCTGACATCATGGAGTTTCCCTCTTAAGTCTGTAAGCCAAAATAAACACTTTCCTCCAACAAGCTACTCTTGGTTGGGTATTTTCTGCCAGCAATGAGAAGCTAACTGAA
Organism: Orientallactaga sibirica; assembly: GCA_036365145.1. Classification (NCBI taxonomy): domain Eukaryota; kingdom Metazoa; phylum Chordata; class Mammalia; order Rodentia; family Dipodidae; genus Orientallactaga; species Orientallactaga sibirica. The sequence continues at coordinate 248,704 of JAEOAD010002184.1, forward strand.
ACACTATCAGTCTGGGTTCAAGTCCCAAGGACCCATGTAAAGCCAGATGCATAAAGTGGCACATGCATTTGGAGTTCATTTGTAGTGTCAAGAGGTCCTGACATTCCCATTTTTTAAATTATTATTATTTTAGAATAAGAGAGAGACAGACAAACAGACAGAGGGAGAGAGAGAATTGTCATGCCAGGGCCTCAGCCACTGCAATTGAACTCTAGATACTTGTGCCACCTAGTGGACATGTATGACCTTGCACTTGCCTCACCTTTGTGCATCTGGCTTACATGGGATCTGGAGAGTTGAACATGGGTCCTTAGGCTTTGCAGGCAAGCGCCTTAACTACTAAGCCATCTCTCCATCCTGCATTTCCATTATTAATCTCTCTCTTTCTCTCTCTCTCTCTCTCTCTCTCTCTCTCTCTCTCTCTCTCTCTCAAATAAATAAAGGCACAAACCTTTGATCCCAGCACTTGGGAGGCAGAAGTAGGAGGGTTACCATGAGTCTGAGGCTACCCTGAGACTACATAGTGAATTCCAGGTCAGCCTGAGCTACAGTGAAATGCTACCTCAAAAAAAAAAATGTAAAGGAAGGAAAAATCAGCCTCATATAAAAAGTAATTTAAAGGGCAGGTACATTTTAGCATTTAAGATCACTTGAGTAGCCTTCTTCAGTTCCACACCACACCTCAACCATTGGTCATTCCTTCAAGCTTAGCTGCAATGTGGAATCTAAGACCATTAGATCTAAGTCCCTTAGTCTTAATTTTGTAATATTATGCAGTGGTCTTTTGGGAAATGCTGGGGTATTTTTTTAAATGCTGACATATCCATTATGAAATATCAAAAAACTACATTTATTCAAATCACTGTTGTTCTCATCAGAAGTCTTGAAGTATCACAAAGCTGCCAAGTTCATGGCAGCAGATAGAAGTTTCCCAAAATCCTTTCAACTAAAAGACTCAAATTTTACCGTTGGCCATAAATACTGTTATTTGTTTCCCTTAAAGTGTCACATCAGGTTTCTCATTTCTGAGGAAATGACTGCCAAATATTCAAGTCTGAATAGCAGAAGCATGTCTGTCAGTCATCCTTTTTAATAATATGGTTTTCCGCAGGGGAGGAAAAGCAGCCAGCTGGCTCACAACTCAAATAATCACAAAAGCACTTTTCCTCAAGAGCCAGCATCAATACATCCAAAATGTAAATTTTTTCTTGTAAAACATGTTTTAATAGTTGTGAGAAAGTCATGACAGATGGGTCAGGGCAAGACATAATGATACTCACAAATTATATTATCAGTGCCTGCTACAGAAGAATGCAAAGAAGATTAGCGCAGTTCGGCACCATTGCCCTGAAAGCAATTTGATGCGCTGTGCAAATGTCAGCCTTGGAAATGGACACCTCACGTCTTTGAATAATGAAACCAGATTTCACCCGAGGTCCAAGCAAAAAGGTCTCAGCACCACACCTTGAAAACTGCCAAGGTAGAAGAACAGACCACACTCGCCCTTATTGAAACACTGGAGGTTCTTAGTGTCCCTTGACTTCATTACCCACACCAGTGACTATTAGCTCAAGGACAAAGGCATGCACTTAGCACTGGCTAATTATAACTTGATTATTCTGGACCATTACCATCAGTGGTTAGCAAATGCCTACAGCAGCAATTGTTAAGTGCCCGGATAAAATAACAACCTTCAGTACCAATTCCCTTTTGTCCTTAAAAGCAAAAGCATATTCTGACCTTCAGCGTGTAAGTTACTCCTGATGAGTGGCTAGCAAGATGAATGAGCCCTTCTAATTTTAGCAAGCTCTGCAGTGGTGATCACAAAGGGAGACAAGGGACTGATGTCAGTCATCACTTACTAAGTGCCCACTTACTAAGATCCCCGTGTGCAGAGCCCTAGCACTCAGGTCTTGGAAGCCTTTTATCAACTGTGCTCATGTGCTTAGCGCAGACTAATTGATAGTTTAAGCTTAAGGAGTAAATCTGAGACAAAGAGGAACATATTCCACACAGAGACTCTAGCTTGCCTTTGAGCCCTACAAACTTCCCTCTCATATGGCAACATATACTCGATGGAATAAGTATTTTTAGACATTTTATATTGAAAAGACAGTACATTCTACTAATTAGTGCTTTATTACATGGGAACAAAATACCTTCAGCATTCTTGTTGTATAGACAGAAATATGATGGAAAAATATACATTAAGAGTTTGATAGAGGTTTTCTATGGAGCTTCACCAACCTGGTTCTAGTGCAGCTCAGGCTGTGTCCAAGTACACCTTTTTTCATCCAAAGAAGAACAGTGTTTAGTTACCTTAGTTTCTTTAAAAGTTTTAGAAATATAGAAAAACTGAGTACTTAGTACCCAGAGCTCCCGTATACTCTTCCACCATGCACAGCTTCTGCTATTATTACTTCTTACATTAATGTAATATGTATGTTATTTCATTAACAAAATCTGGTATTTACTTCTGGATCTGTATCATATGGGTTTATGAGGTTGTTAAACAGAGAATGCCAGATATCAATTTCACCACTCTACAACTCATTGTGCTCCACTCAGTTTTCTTCCATTTTTCCTTCCAAACCCCTAGCATGCACTACTTACTTACTGTCTTACTCTATACTTTTGTCTTTTCTGAAATATCACAGTGTTTGGAATCAAATACGATATGTAGTCCTTTGAGACTGGTTTGATTCACTAAGCAGCAAGCACCTAGCATGTAAATCTCCCACATGGCATGTCAAGGATGAATATCTCCATTGTCATTATTGCTGAACAACATTCCATTGTATGAATATTTGTTTGCCGAAGTCATCTATTGAAGAAGATCTTGGTTTCCTCTCATTTCAGGTGACAACAAATAAATCTATGAACATTTGCATGGTGGTTTGCATGTGGCTATAAATTTTCATCTCTCTTGGGTACATAGTGAGGCATATGATTGCCAGATTGTTGTTAATACTGTATCTAGCTCAGAAAAACAAATGGTGCGTGTTTTCTCTCACATGTTGTTGCAGTTACCTTCTCATTGCTGCGATAAAGCACTTGACCAAAGCAGCTGGTGGGAATAAAGTTTTTCCTTTTGGCTTATAGTCTCAAGAGGAAGCTGTATGACAGCAGGGGAAGGCATGGCATGAGCAGAGGCTGGACATCACCTCTGCCACAGCAGGTGGAAACAAATAACAGGAGACAGAGAAAGAGTCAAGCTCTAGCAAAGGGGAGCTAGCTATAACACCCCACAGCCCACACTCAACAACACACCTCCTCCAGTAAGGCTCTGCCTCTCACATTACCACCAGCTGAGGACCACATTTACAAAACACATTAGTTTATGAAGGACATCTGATTCAAGCCAGCACATCCCATTGTCCAGTGGTCATCTCCAACAAAACCACATTGCAAACACAATGACCCTTTCTTTCCTTCTTTTGTTATACATAATACCAGTAAGGCTACCAAATTAGTTCCTTCAGGCTTCTATTTCTAAGCTGCTGCCCATTCTAGGGGGAGGGTCTTACCTCTCAATCTTTCCTGGAAATGTCCTCATAGACAGGTGCAGGGGCATAGCTCTTACTTGACCCCTGACCCAATCAACTTGGCAATGGAAAGTAATTGTCACCATAGCCAACTTGAAAATCTGCCTGAGGAAAGAGTGTGAAGAATAGCTGATTTTCATATTCCATGTTGCTCTGATTGTCATTATAATCTTTTATGTATCATTCATTCCTAATTTCTGTTTCTATTTTTACTGCATGACCACAGGCAATCATTCTTATTTGTTCATTATGTATCTTTTTGTTTGCATAAGTTCCTGCAAAAGGCATGTTGGAGTTTTGTGCATGCGGTTTTGCTGTATTTGCAGGTATGTTGTGTATATAGCTCTGCTTCTTACTTTGCTTAGCTTTATGCTTTTACGACCTGTCTCTGATGCTATGATCCACTTAATGCCATTCTTAAATTTATAGAGACACCTGCTTGATGGTTTAGAAAGGTATTGTGGGATGTAGCTACTTAATGTTTTACTTAAGGATTTTGCATCTACAGTCAACAATGAAATGGGTTTATATTGTTGTTTTATAATTGTAGAACATGTCCTATATGATACTTATATCCTTTGGTCTTTATGGTAAACACCACTACGATTTAATAAATGGTCTATTTTGTCTTTCATGTCTTAAATTGTACTATAATCACTTTAGGTTTGGAGTTCTTATTATTTCACTATGAGTCCTATAATCTGGTTTTCCATCTGCAGTTCTAAGAAGCTAATCTCCATTTCTCGAAACACTTCTTTTAGTTTCTTTTCTATTCTTCCTAAGACTCTCATAAATGAAAATCGGAGCATTAATTCTCCCGCCCTGTTTGACTTTCCTTTTTGTGCCTCTTGACATTTTCAGCATCGATGCTTTATTGCTTGCTCCCATTTGCTGTCTCCTCACCAAGCAGCTATTCCACACAGAGTTGTTTTTTCCATTCTAGGGATGCAAGACACAAGGACACATTTTCTCTATCCCAAACATCTAGGAGAAGGCTCCAAGTAAGCAAGCAGCCTGTAACTATACCCTTGACTCCTCAGTCCAGGGCTTCTCACTACCCTGAGGTCACCCCCAAGAATCTAGCTACCAGCTAAACCACTATATAGCTTCCTATTGCTACTATAATAAATAAAAACAAACTTGTGGTTTTAACCTACAAAAACATATTCACCCATAATTCTGGAGTCAGACATCCAAAAGCCTATCTGAGATAAATTCAAGTCATTAACTAGACTGATTCCTTCTGGAAACTCCAAGAAAGAATCCAATTATTGTCTTCTTCAGCTATTGGTGGCTGCCTACATTCCTTGGCTTGTGGCTCCTTCCTCAGTCTTCACAATGCATCCATCACTCCCAACTTCTGTTTCCATGGTTACACCACATTCTCTGTCTCACCTTTGTCTCACCTAAGAAGACTTCTGTGCTCACAGCAGGATTCTCCTGATCATTCAGGATAGCCTCTCCACCTTTGCCATACAAAGATAAAATTTATAAGTGCAGGGATTAGGATATGGACATATTGCAAGCCATTACTCAGCCTACAACAACCACTTTAGTTCATGTAGACTGAGAAATCTTAGTTGACACAAACAGAAGCATCTACTCAGTCCATAGTGCAGGAAGAAACATTGTTAGGAAGCATGAACTGAGCTCACACATACACAAGATTGTATCTGCCTACAGAAACATTTCTAGTACAGAAGTTGTGTCCGAGACAGACATGAGAATGAATAGGATATAGGCTAAATACAGAATGAACCTGAGAGGAGGCTCATAACTGTTGTGTTCAGTTCTGTCCTGGCAGTACTGCTGAGCTAGAAGGATCTTGTAATTCTGGAGCAAGGGCATCTGTTTGGATTCCACATGGAGCCCCTCATCGTGCATGCTCAATTTTCCTTGTAGGACAGATTCTGTGCAAGTCACCTGGGACTCAGCATAGGGGGAAGTAAGGTGAAAATGGTTTGGGTCTCTTGCCTTTAAAGAGCTCAGCCTAGTACAAGAGATAGCTACAAAACAAATGGTGAAGAATAATGCCATGTGCAGGCTATTCACCAAGGACCAGGACTCACCACCAGTCCCAATAACAGAAATAGCTTTGCCAGTTCCAGGTGAATAGAAGGTAGGGAAACCCTGAAAAAAAGAAATAATAATAAAAAGCCTACTGTGGGACTAAAGAGAGGGTTTAGCAGTTAAGGCACTTGCCTGTGAGGCCAAAGGACCAAGATTTGATTCTCCTCAGCCCCAGACCCACATAAGCCAGATGCACAAAAGCCTACTGTAAAAAAGCACAAGAAAGCCTGGTTCATCTTGCAAACAGAGCCACATGGGCCTACTTAGTCTCTTCCTGAGCTATCAGAAGGAGATCCCCACAAAGTCTCCTTCTTGTCCCCTTAGAGCCCTCCTTCCTCATCTCCTTTCTTCTTTCCCACCTCCTTATGGAAAAATGGAGTCAGGGACATTAGACATCATTATAGCTCCTCTCCCCTTCAACTCAAGTCCTCATATGACAGCAAACCAAGAGAAAGACGCACACAGAGAGAAAGAGGGAGGTAAAGTGGGGGGAGGGGAATCAGTTGCAGTGGTGATGTCAGCCCTCAAAAGCCTCTGACCATCATTTCATCTCCAGAAGCTTTTATCTCTTGTTCCTACAGCACCTGCCTTCAAAGGCCTAAAAGCTCTGAGGAACTCTCCCACCGTGGACAGCAGGCAGCTTTCATGTCCCCACTTTACAAATGAGAAGTCAACAGGGCCTCAGCTCTCCCCAGCAGGTCTCTCCTCTAGAGAGCCGCAGATAGCGCAGACTCATAAACATCCTGACTCCAGGCACCGAGCCCCAAAGGAGGCCAAAAGGCAAATCTCCTAAGCCACAGCTTTGTGGTTCTGAGAATAGACTCAGAAAATATTAAGGATTGTCCAAGTTGACTCTGGGTATGGCTCTGCTGCTAGGAGAGAAAACAGGACTGAAAAAGTACGACCGCCTTTCAGTTTCCTCCATGCTATTATTTCCAACCTTACAGAAGAGAACAGATCACATTACCATAGCAATGAGAAATGAGAAAAAATCGCGACTGTCTGATACAAATTGGACCGGATACCTTACCAGATATGTTGGGCCATTAATAGCATGTCTCCTTCATAAACACTGATTCAGGAAACCCACAAAGACCAAGCTGACACCAGAGTTCCTTTCTGCTAATAATGTGTCCTTAACTACACAGAAATAAACAGTACCCAGCTTCAGTGTTAAACCTAGCAATACTCCACCCTAAAGGAAGCTGAGAACTGGCGCACATGGAGAGTCTGTTGAGCCTGAACACCCACTGCAGAGGGCATGCTGCGGCTGCAAGGCTGCCCTGAGGGGTCTGAAACTGCACACTAGACTTCAGATGCTCAGTTTCCAAGTTCCTGAAGACTACCATAACGATGCAGGCAGGTAAGTGAGAGACACCAGAGTTACCATGGTTCAAGTCCAGTGCAGATAGACAGCTATAGGAGAGAGATGGGAACTCTGGCACATCTCTCATCGTGGAATAACTGGTGACATTCAGAAATCTCCCATCATGGATTCATTATGGTGGTTTTACTCATAGTTTCCATGGCTTGCTTGAATCAGCTACATTTGCTCCATGAAGAACACAAAAGGTACTGCCATGTTTTTACCCTAGATGTGTCATTAAATCATCTTTTCAATCATGTATTTCCTATGTTCAAAAACAAAAAATGGTTGTGTCTCATAGGATCAGCTTGGGACATTTCATTTACATTATTTTATTTTATTTTTTTAATATTTGTTTGCAAGCAGAGAGAGAGGGGGAGAGGGAGAGAGAATGGGCATATCAGGGTCTCCAGCCACTGCAAACAAACTCCAGATGCATGCACCACTTAGAACATCTGGCTTTTTTTCCAGCCCCTAGCTCTTTTTATTATTATTAATTATTTTAGTTATGGAGCATCTGGCTTTTACAGGGTACTGAGGACTCAAACTTGGGTTGTTAGGCTTTGCAGGCAAGCCCCTTAACCACTGAGCAATCTCTCTAGTCCAATATATTTATTTTGAGACAAGGTCTCATGTAACTCAGGCTGGCCTCAAACTTACTGTGTAGCTGAGGAGGACCTTGAACTTCTGATCCTCCTGTATCTATCTCCAGAGTGCTGGAATTACAGGCACACACCACCACACCCAGTTTTTATGTGGTGCTAGGATCCAAATCAAGGCTTTGTGCCAACACTCTATCAGCTGAACTACTTCCCAGTCCCCAACATTTGATTTTTTTTGCATGTGTATGTATGTGTGAATGTGTGCATATGTGTATGTGTGTGTGTTCAGATGTGTGAGAGTGCATAGATCTGGAAGCCACGGGTCAATGCCAGGTGTCTTACGTAGTTGTGTCCCATGTTACTTTTTGAACCAGGACCGTTCATGAACCCAGAGCTCACTGATTGGACTAGAAAATCCAGCCAGCAAGTCTGGGCATGCTCCCCTCTGCTTCCCTGAGCTGGGATTGCAGGTGCACATCACAATACCTAGAATTTTACTGGGTGCTGGAGACTGAAATAAGGTCCTGAGCATCTTCCCAGATGCCAACATGTGATTTTTATGAATTGATGGCATCCAAATATATGTGTGTATGAACTAGATAGTGTGAGAATTTTTAAGAATGTTGATGCACATTTAAGCATATTTGGCAAATTTCAAAAATTGGTACCAGAAGCCAGTAAGCTTGTAAAAGGCTATAAGGGAGGGAGGAGAGGGAAGGATTTTAAGTGGATGGTATTGTACATATGTAAGTAGAAGAACAAATTACAGGGAGGGGAAAAGCCTAAGCGAGGCCATAGGAAGAGAATGTGTAAAAGAAGGGCAGGGGGAGGGTCAATCAAAATTCAAGATAGTCTGAATAAGACTTATGTAAACCTACTTTTTTGAATAGTGGCACATCCAGAAGCTATAGATTGTTACTAGAAATTTTTCAGTGCGTCGGATGGGATACCTTCCAGTGAGTTGTTGGCCAAGGAGGTCCCGGTAGCCTCCAAAACATTAAAGGCTATTGCTAAGGCCCTTGGCTTCCCTTGAGAAACAGATGGTAAGACCATATTGCTGAAGACATCTCTTCTTGAGAGGCAAGGTCACTGAGAAAGCAAGCTGGTGTGAAGCAGAAACCCTTCTCCCTGTAGACCAGCCAAATGAAAGCTGGAAAAAGCTGCACTGCATGCAGCCATATGGGAGACAGAAGTCATCAGCAGTGAAAACAGTGAACACTAGAAAACTCAAGTTTGGCCAGACAGGCCCAATGACTGAATGGGTGCAATAGTGGCATGTCTGCTCTTGGGGAAACCAGCTGCTCCATAATTGGACTGAAGGCCCTCTCTATGTGAGGGAATACATACCAGGTACTGAAAAAAACCTAAGCAAAAGTCTATGACAGGGGAAGTCATGAGCCTTAGGGGTATAAAGCCTGCTTTTGTCTGGCTAAATGTATATATTATTCCCACCAAGCTGCCCTGAAAGCACTACACTTAATGTTCATATTCACATATTAATGCTACTCTCACTTCTGATTAGAGAAGCTTCTCTTTTCAGATGGTGATGACCACTGGGATGACCTAAAAGGCAACATAGTGCTGAGAAGAAGGGATGGAGGAGTGCCCAGCACTGAAACATCTCTGTCACATCCTCCAAGGCTCAGGGTCCATTTCAGAAGAGGGGACAGAAAGAATGTAAGAGCCAAAGGAAGGGTATGACCTCTTACAATTCAACTGTCCAGACAGAAATTGGCCTCAATATCCATGACCTTGCAGCGCCTAGCAATACCTTCGCAAGACCCTCATAATAGAAGAAAAAGATGATGACATCAAATTAAAAGAGAGACTAATGGAGAGAGGGTGGGGATATGAGGAAGAATGGAGTTCTGAAGGGGAATGGGGAAGGGGAGAGAAATATCATGGTTTTTTTGTATGTAAGTATAGAAGTTGTCAATTAAATTATATATATATATATATATATATATATATATATATATATATATGATGGCTTCCAGTCTGTGGGCTTATAATAAATGTTTTTAAAGGATTAGAATTTAGACTAATTCATGTGGGCAATCTCCCAGTTTCCCTTGGGGAAGGCTGCATACTCATGCTTAGCACCAGAGTTGTCTGTTGTTTGCCTCTGTTTAGTTAAATGGTCATTGTTAGCCAGAAAACAAATCCATATCCTCCGTGAGGGCAGGGAACCACTCCAAATGTCTTCAGTGCCTTTATATCCCTCAATGTACTTAACACAATAGATGTAAGTCAATGTTCATTCATGGTGAGTCAGGTACTTCTAGGCTCTGAAAGTGTAACAGGGAATAAAAGCTAAGAGAAGCTCTGTGTTGTGGGTATCATATTTCTACACAATCACCAACAGAGCAAAGAAGATGGGCAAGGAAATCAGTGAAGTCACAGACCACGTGCCTTGGGGACTCTGCCCTAGTGCTGGGAGTGGGGAGGACAGAGGAAGGGAACTTAGCAGGCAGGCTACTGCTTTGTTGGGGCTCCACTTTATTCAAACCATTTCCAAGGTTGTTGGAAAACGTGTTATTTCTTCTGCTGCCTAATATGCTTTCCAAGAATCTCTGAATGATTTCATTTTCTCCTCAGAGAAAATGTGAATTCTTTAAAATATTACTTCCAATAATACACAGTAGCTTTACTAGTTGTATGAAGAAAAGCAAAAAATAAAAAAATAAAAATATTTTTTAAAAAAGAAATGAGTCCTATGAAAGGAGAATAATTCAAAACATTGAGGATGAAAAACAGAACACCTGTGTCCATATGACTGGGACATCTAAGAGGTCTAAGAAAGCCACCTTCATGTCTTCAGGAAGCTGCTCTTCCTCCCAGTCTCTCAACAATACCTTGCTATGTGTTGGCTTGCTTTTTTTTTTTTTTTTTTTTTTTTCTGGCAAGCCTATTCCACATTGTAGCCTTCTCTAATTCCAGGTCTCTGTGATCTTTTACCCTTGTCATCTTGAGTATAAAACTGGCTGTAAGGACAACAGGCACTCCAAGAAGGTAATCAAGAGGTGCTCCCACCGTCAAGAATCTCTGCCCTTTTGCAGATGCCGGCCTCATTCTCCCTGTTGTCAGTGTACTTCTCCCAGACAGAGATAAGAGAGCTCAGGGGCTCCATGAATTCCATCTTACAAAATCCTAGCTCAGCAATTCTGGGGGAAAGGGCTAGCTTATCCACTCAGTGGTCATATCACATCCTTAGAGGGGACTCTAATTCATCCATCCCTGGTACTAGATGATCAGGCCTGAGGATGTGATGTCACAATTGTGCATACCTAGGTCCTACACTCATTACTACAGCTGGGGCAGGAAGGGTTAACTATAAACAACAGCACCACCAAATGCAATGACTACCCCTCCCCTACAGATATACACTGCTCATAGGAAAATGGCCAAAATTTCCTACAACCCCTAGCTGAAAAGTGACTCTCGGGTCCTTAGTGGCTGCCTGTGGCTCTCTTCTTTGCCTTGGGCTCATCTCTTCTACTCAAGGGAGTACAAAGAGTTTTCTATTTTTTCTGTAACAGAATACCATCTGTATTGGGTTAAAAAGAAAAAAAAACAGAAGCTTATTTTCTTACTATTATAGAAGTCAAAATTCCAAAATAAGTTTCACTAGTCAAAAAGCAAGATGGAGACAGAGACACACTCTCTCAGAAGTTTCAAGAGAATCTGTTCTCTTCCATGTCCAGCTCCTAGCACTGTGTTCCTCAGCCCAGTATAACTCCCTCTATCTCCAAGACAGCACCTCAGTATTTTCAAGTCTCTCTATTTCATCTTCATGTGACTCCTGCCTTCTGTATTAGATCCCCCTCTGCCTTGTGGTTACATTAAGGGCCCACCCAGGTAGTCCAGAATAATTTCACGAGAGTATCTTTCTTCATTCCTGTAAAATTCCTAACACCATTTACGCAACTAATGTCAACAGATGTCAAAGATTGGGCCCTGAAAAAATATGGATCTTTAAGAGCAGTGCAAACCCATTCTTCTGGGGAAGTAGGAAACATTTAGGTTTTTAATACAGATCACTCTGTGTGTAGTTTGAAAATTGAGTGAAAGAGGAGGCCTAGGTGATAGAGAAGAACCAAATTAGGAGGTGAAGATGCTGCCCTCAGAGAGGTGGCTGTGGCTTGGGCTGTAGTAGCACCACGGAAACAGGAGGAGGCAGATATGAGAACTGGTAAGTGGCAGCACTGGCAGTTGCTGGGAGTGAGCCACATCTGGAGGAAGAGCAGAGCAAAGGACTTTCCAAAGGATGATTCCTGAGATACTGGTTCACGTAAACAATGCGGCACTCACAAAAACGTGGAGAAATCAGAAAATGGCATTGGGAAGAGGGTGGACTGAGTGAGTTTTGTCTGTCCCTAAGTGTGGTGCCCTAGAGATATTCAGTTAGAGATGTCTAACTGGAGCTCAGAGGTGTGAACTTGCGAATCACGAGAACGAGGTAGTCACTGAAATGCTTGCCTTAGTTGATGGTGCATTGGGAAGGAGAAGGGATAAAGAAGACCAAGCTTTAAAAAAGTTTTAAGAAATTAATGGGGCTGGAGAGAATGGCTTAGCAGTTAAGGCACTTGCCTGTAAAGCCTAAGGACCTGGTTTGACTCCCCAGGACCCACAAAAGCCAGGTGGCATATGAGTATGGAGTTTGTTTGCAACAGCTAGAGGCCCTGGTATGCTTATTTTCTCTCTCTCTCTCTCTCTCTCTCTCTCTCTCTCTCTCTCTCTGTTTCTCTTGCATCTTGAATAAATAATTAATTTAATTTAATATTTTTTAAAAAGAAGCTTAATGGCTAAAAGGCAAGGAAGAATCTACAAATGGAAGATAAAAAGGACTATCTAGAGAGAGAGAGAGCACAAAATCTAAAGGAAGAGTGTATTTCAATGAAGAAGTGATCATCAACAAAAATAATGATAAGAGGTCAAATAAGAATGAAGGCTAACAATTACACATCATGTATGAATACAACATCTACATATCATAATTTTATAACTTCCTAGCCACCAACAATCACATACCCACCACACTCTGCACACGGTATATTATATAATCATTAAATATCGAGGTATCAATCTAACAGTACACACTATAGGCAGGAATCAGTGTGGCATTGTAGGAAAAATATGAGCTTTGAATCCTAGATTGTCTGCTTGCTGAACTGTCATGCCTTGAACAAGTTGCTAGACTCTCTGAGACTTGATTTTCTTACCAGGGAATGGAGGTAATAACAAATTTAGTGTGGGCTCAAGAAAAGGGGGCTACTGGGCTAGAGCGATGGCTCACAGTCGGCAAAGTGCTTGTCCTGTAGGCATGAGGACTTAAGTTCAGAACCCAACAACCAAGTAAAAGTTGGACATGGTGGTGCACACCTGTAATCTCGGCACTGGAGAGGCGGAGACAGGAGGATCCCTGGAGCTCCTTGGCTTGCTGGTCTCTGAAGATTGGTAAACTCCAGGTTCAGTAGAGACCTTGTCTCAAAAAATACGGTAGGATGGGAAGATGGTGCAGTGACTAAAGACACTTGCTACAAAAGCCTGATGACTAGTTCCGATCCCCAGCACCCATATAAAACCACACACAAAGTGGTGCAAGTGTCAGTAATCCCAACACACCTATGGCAACGAGAGGCAGAGTCAGGAAGCTCACAGACCAGTTAGCCTGGCCTTCCCAGTGGCAAACAACAAAAGGAGACACAACGACAATAGTAATAATAGTAGTAGTAACACATTTTTTTTAAAATAAGGTGCAGAGGGCTGGAGAGATGGCTTAACGGTTAAGGCGCCTGCCTGCTAAGCCTAAGAATGCTGGTTCCAATCTCCAGAGGTTCCAATCTCCAGGTCCCACGTTTAGCCAGATGCAAAGTGACGCAAGGGCTCAATGCAGCACTTGACCACAAGGAGGCGCACACATCTGGATTTCATTCTCAGTGGCTGAGAGGCTGCTGGTGCGCCCATCTCTATCTGTCTCCCTCTCCCTCTCTCTCCGTCTCTCTCTGTGTCTCTCTCCACACAAAAAAAATAAATAAATAAGGTGCAGAGCTATTGGGGAAGACATCCAATATTAGCCTTTGGCCTCCTCCATACAGATATGTGCACATATGCACACACACACACACACACACACACACACACACACATAGATTGTCATAGTCAGCTTCAGTTGGCTGGGATGAACTTCCAAACCAGGCACAGTTTGTAGGAAGAATGGAATTTATTTGAAGCTTGCAGATGCAGGGGAAGTTTCATAATGGCAGAAGAAGCTTCCCCCCCCACCACCACCACCACTTTCACAGGTCCAAGCAGAGAGAAAAAGCAACCACCAGCAGCACAAGCAGCACACTCCAGGAACCCAGGCAGAGCTCAAGCAATCTGCATATCTTTGGCTGGAATTCAGATCCATCCCCAGTAACAAACACCTTAGGGCTGGACCCCAGGATCCACCAGTGAGCTCTAGGTGCAACAATAAGTCTGTCTCAAAGAATAAGGTGGAGAAATTATAAAAGAAAATACTCCTCATGGACTTCTGGCCTCCACACACATGCACCTGCTCATACACACACACACACACACACACACACACACACACATGCACATACACCAAACACACATACACATGGGGGAAAAAGCAAGCAAAAAAAGCCACTTCAGTCACAAGGATCAAATCCTAGTGGCTGGAAGAGTGTTAGAAATGTGTCATCATGTTTGTATGAAAGATATAGTGGGGAGAAAAGTCATCAACACTGCTAGCCAGCAGTGGGTCCTGCAAGCTACACAACTAGGCAAGATATGTCACCAGTGCAATAGTGGCACATCTGTAATGGGGATAAGCAGCTGCTCTCTAGCTGGATTCCATGGGAGGGAATTCATGCCTGGTATTGAAAACCTAGTCAGAAGCTATAGCTGGTAATGTTGTAAGTCCTTGAGGGATTTAAGCTACTACTGCTGTTTGCCTAAATGGATATATCATGCCCACCAAATTGCCCTCTAAATATTTTTACTTTTAACCATATATCAGTGCTCCTCTCACTTTTAGTCCCTTTTCAAGTGGCAGTGACTACTGGGGAGACTCAAACCCATCTGTTGCAGTCAGGTTCACATTACTGGCAGAAGACACCTGACCAAGAGCAGCTTTTGGGAAACAGGGTTTATTTTGGCTTCCAGACTCAAGGGGATGCTCCACAATGGCAGGGGAAATGATGTCATGAGCAGAGGGTGGACATCACCCCCTGGCCAACAATAGCAACAGGAGAGTGTGCCAAACACTGGCAAGAGGAAACTGGCTATAATACCCATAAGCCCACCCCCAATAATACACTGCCTCCAGGAGGCATTAATCCCCAAATCTCCATCAGCTGGGAACCTAGCATTAAGAACACCTAAGTTTATGGGGTACACCTGAATCAAATCACCACACCATCAAACTGTTGAGAAGGGACAGTTGTGTGCTCAGCACTAAATGAGACATATTTTCTCTAATGGTCAGATACCATTATGAAAGAGGTGGTGGAAAGAATGTAAGAGCCAAAGGATGTGAAGGAGTGCTTTGTAATACTGTCTTCCAGATACAAAGGGCATTTATGGCCTCATAGCACTGTCATTACTTGCATAAAACCTGTACACTATAACGGGGTACTCAGGGTCCTGGAAAGTCCTTGAACTCCAAACCCTAGGTTTGCTTCTAATTTTAATCAAATAATTGAATTTTAAAAATACTGAGGTGTTGAGAGATGGATTAGTGGTTAAGGCACTTGCCTGCAAAGCCAAAGGACCAAGGTTCGATTTCCCAGGACCCACATCAGCCAGATGCACAAGATAGTGCATGTGTCCAGAGTTTATTTTCAGTGGCTGGATGCTCTGGAGTGCCTATTCCCTCTGTCTCTGTCTCTGTCTCTGTCTCTCTCTCTCTCTCTCTCTCTCTCTCTTTCTCTCTCTGCCTCTTTCTCCCTCAAATAAATAAATATAAATAAAATATTTTTAAGACTGAGGATAATTATTAAGTTATTACATTTATTGTTTTATTGAGGGAAGTACAGAGCCAAGGAAAGGCACCCATGAAGCTAGAAATTCCAGTTGGAGGGCCTGAGAAAAAAAAGAGAGAAAAGAAAGTTCAAGAATCTCCTACCATGTGGGAAGCTGGAGGGGATTAAAAATCCATGTGGAGGGCCAGAGAGATGGCTTAGCAGTTAAGACACATGCCTCTGAAGCCTAAGGATCTTGGTTTGAATGTTCAGGGTGGTACATGCATCTGGAGTTCGTTTGCAGTGGCTCAAAACCCTGGTGCGCCCATTCTCACTCTCCCCTCAATCTCCCACCCCCCCCATCTCTAATAAATTTTTTTTAATGTGTAGAGTAAGAGCTAGGGGAACCTCCTGGCTGGGCCTGGGGTGGCTCAGCCCACTGTCT
Source organism: Orientallactaga sibirica (assembly GCA_036365145.1). Taxonomy (NCBI): domain Eukaryota; kingdom Metazoa; phylum Chordata; class Mammalia; order Rodentia; family Dipodidae; genus Orientallactaga; species Orientallactaga sibirica. The sequence goes on from JAEOAD010002184.1 coordinate 264,702, forward strand.
ATTACTTGCAAAAGACCTGCATACTGTAATGGGTGCTCGGGGTCCAGGAAAGTCCTTGAACCTCAAACCCTAGGTTCATTTCTAATTTTAATTAAAGAATTGAATAAAACATGACTGAGAAGGATAATTCTCAGCCAAAGGAAAACCTCAACCACAGCTGGAAATTCCCAAGTGGTCAGAAAGCCTGACCTCCCCTTGCAAAGGTATTTATAACCTTATAGTGGTGGGCTGTCCTCCAGCTCAGGTGAACTAGAGGGACAGCTTGTTGGTTAGGGTTAGGGGCTGTCTCAAGAAAAGGTTAGCCCTACACCAAGTTTCAGGGGCTGACTTTGATCAACCACAATGTTTAAATCCTATGAAAGACCTCCCTCCCAGAAGGGGTCCTGGTTGTGGAGAAACAGGTCTAGGGAATTAGGCAAAAGATAAGAAATCAGATAATCTTTGATTTCTAGCAAGTGCAAACTTTCCTGCCTTTTATGCCTTCAGAGGTCCAGTCACCCTAACTGTACCCCACTGTCAGTACTATTGGGCCCCAATATTAGCATGAAAGATGGAGGAGAGCAAAAAAAAAAAAAAATGACATCAAAACAGAAAAGGGAACTGGAGAGATGGCTTAGTGGTTAAGACATTTGCCTGCGAAGTCTAAGGACCCAGATTTGATTCCCCACTACCCACGTAAACCAGATCCACAAGGTGGCACATGCAACTGGAGTTCCTCTGCAGTGGCTAAAGGCTCTGGTGCACCCATTCTCTCCCTCTCTCCCTCTCTCCCTCTCTCTCTGCCTCTTTCTCTTTCTATCTCTCTCTCAAATAAATAAATTTAAATAAAGAAAAAGGACTAGTTGGAAAGATGGGATTCACTGGAGGAAGGTTAGGGAGGAGGAACACAGGTGGGTGGTTGGAGGAGATTATGATCAGGGTACATTGTGTATGGAGGTTGTCAATTTTAAAGTTTTTAAAAAAGGCATAGTGGTTTTCTTATTTTAGTCATGTTTGTATCCAGTTTTTGGAAAATGAGAAATGGTAGGGTAGAGGAAAGCCTACTAGAGCCTTCATTAATGTGGGGGACAAGGAAGATTGAAAATAAGGAGGAAATCTCTGTAATAGATGAGAATGGGAACATTGTGACAAAATCTCACCTATGATCCCAACACTGCAGAGGCTGAGCAAAGCCTCCCCAGCTACAGAGAAAAGCCAGCAAGGCTACACAAAATCCTACCTTAAAAAGCAAAATTGAAATTCAAGGCCCACATTTCAAAAATATTCAATATAATAAATCCATAAAATGAGCTATTAAAATGAAATATTAACTTCAATAATTCAGAGCCATTTATGGCTAGGGGAAAAGATCTGGCTGGAAACAAAACCCATCATTTCAATCACCAAGTAAAACCCTTGAAAGTTAAAGTAAGTACAACAGCAATGTTATAGGCCACACACTAACTGTTTGGGGACACCTCTAACAAAATCTGATTATACTTAAGAAATCTGTTTCCCGAAAGTAAAACAAGTTATTTGTTTTGTAAACTCTATGGATGCTAAAAAGACATAAATTTCTAATAAACCCTCTCTGAAGTACAAATTCCAAGTGGAATCCAAATAAATTAACTTGGAAAGTCCCTTGAATTCTTTGGAATGGAACTAGACTTGTGGGTCATTTTTCTAAGTCTCGCTGTGCCTACTATCAATATTTTATACTGACACTTTCTTAAACAATATGAACAAGGAGAGAACAGAATAATCAAAGATAGTTAAGTAATAAGCAAAGAGATCTGTTTGAAGATAGCCTTTTAAAAAGCAACAGTATACTTTTAATAAAACAAAACACTGTAGAGGCCTCATTGACTCACAGTGTTGAGCAATAACCTTGTGTACACTAAGACATTTTCCAGACAGCAGCTGATTTCCCTTTGAGCTGGCAACACTTCAGACATGACCTTGATGGAGATAATCTTAAGGTGCACTTCACTAATCCTTGCTGGTTTACTTTGACTAGCTTAATATGTTCTTGCTATGCCTTTCTTTCGCCAATAGAACATCCGTGGCCATGATGTGCTGAGATGGCTATAGTACACTTTCACCCCTAGAGATGATCACAGCTTCTGAGGTTTGAGCTGTAGACCCACCTACGAAGCATTCTTACCTGTCCTTTTCCATTTTCTGCCATATTTCTTTTTTCTTTTTCTTTCTTTCTTTCTTTCTTTTTTTTTTTTTTTTTGGTTTTTCAAGACAGGGTCTCACTCTGGTCCAGTCTGACCTGGAATTAACTATATAGTCTCAGGGTGGCCTCGAACTCTCGGCGATCCTCCTACCTCTGCCTCCCGAGTGGTGGGATTAAAGGCGTGTGCTACCACGCCTGGCTCTGCCCTATTTCTTGAAACTGTCCACATGTCTTCCTCTAGTGGTCCTTTCTTTGACTTCAGTACTTTAAAAAGTGTCTTCATCTCTATTTTTAGTCATGAATACAATACATATTCATTTCACAAAAGTTGAAAAATTACAGAAAATTTTTAAATAGTCACTTCAAACACAAGGTCCTTCCTCGTCCTTTTTTTAAATTCATGGATTTGTTTTAAAGCATTTTCGGGAAGCAGCAGCTGCAGTGGTAACAAATAAAATGTGTTTGTGCTTGCATACAAAATGAGGTCTCTACTGTATTTGGTTTTCTGAAAAGTGTACTGTTGCTTTCAATATAGAAAACTTTAAAAAAATATATTTTAGTATAATCTACTATTTCATCAAAGAGAGTTTTCTTTGCCAAAATATTTTCTTGAAATTCCCATACCTCCTATATGGTTAATCACTGCTTTTTCAATTTCATCTTTTTTAAAATTAATTAATTTGTTTTATTTATTTGAGAGAGAGACAGAGAGAATGGGTGCGCCACTGCAAATGAACTCCAGATGCATGTGCCACTGTGTGCACCTGGTTACATGGGTCCTAGAGAATCAAACCTGGGTCCTTTGGCTTTGTGGGCAAGTGCCTTAACCGTTAAGCCATCCCTCCAACCCTCTTGAAGCTGAAGACAACACTTCATGTCAGACCCCTCCCACCCCAAATAATCTACCTCACAATACATTAGTGAAGAGTGTAGCCTGTCCTGAGGACTTTTATAGGAAGACAGGGAAACATACACTTCAGCATATCCACTCAATGAAATATCATTACATTGTTTATACAATACAAAGACTGGAAGTTCTCTGAACAGACTATCTATAAGTGACTGGGTTAAGACACCTATAGAATAAAATACTATGTAGCCAATAAAAAGGATTTTATAGGGCTGGAGAGATGGCTTAGCAGTTAAACGCTTGCCTATGGAGCCTAAGGACCCCGGTTCGAGGCTCGATTCTCCAGGACCCACGTAAGCCAGATGCACAAGGGGGTGCATGCATCTGGAGTTCGTTTGCAGTGGCTGGAGGCCCTGGCGCACCCATTCTCTCTCTCTCTACCTGCCTATTTCTGTATCTCTCTCTCTCAAATAAATAAATAAATAATAAAATATTTAAAAAAAAAGGATTTTATAAATCCACATTACAAGCACATATGCACATATATTTTGCAGGGTCAGAGAAAAGAAGGCATGTATTTACATGTGCTCTAGAAAATGAAATTGACCTGGAAGGATATACAAGAATCCCAACAAGTAAGGAAAGCATTAGGAAGCTAAGGTAGGAGGTTCATTTATTGTTCAGCCTTTGATACTGATAGAGATTTGTGGTTGATATCAGTGTTTCACCGTATACATGCATTAGTCTCTTTTCACACCATTGTAAATAAATTTAGTTCATTTGGTTCATAAAAGCATAACATCAATAGTTGATCTTACTGTTTATAACAGATCTCAAGAGCTTGTACATGTGAAATTCCATTTAACCCTCATGATTACCCCAAAAGGGTTACAGCTATTATGTTCATTCTATAGATAAAGAAACTAAGAAACAGCAGTTAAGTCACTTTCCCAAGAGTACTTCTGGGAAATAAATAGATGAAATTTGTATAAAGGCATATTGGACAGAGTCTGCACTCTTAAGTCATAAAAATAAAAATAAAAGTATGAGCCAGGCGTGGTGGCGCACGCCTTTAATCCCAGCACTTGGCAGGCAGAGGTAGGAGGATCACCATGAGTTCGAGGCCACCCTGAGACTACATAGTGAATTCCAGGTCAGCCTGAGCTACAGTGAGATCCTACCTCGAAAAACCAAAAAATAAAAAATAAAAGTATGAGCTATTTACAAAGTCCAAATAGATTTCATTAATAAAAAAATTATTCATTTAAGAATGACAAAACACCAAGATTGTAGGATACTGATGCATGTTTTGCCCATATCTTCTGCTCAAAACTGAAGGGCACCAGCATAGTGCTGAGTGATGGCTCCACTGGATTAGGAACTATGTGAGATATTTTTAATGCTTTCGTGTAGTTAGTGTAAGGTTCGGGAGTGATCACAACCACGCAATCCACTCTGAGACAAAGATGGAAGCTTTATTTGGGACAACCATGAGCTGCCAGGGCTGGCTTACAAGAGTGGAGCACAGGCCACCTGAGTTCCTCAGGTAGTGGGCTTGTAGGGCTTTCAGTTGGGGGAAGGAAGAGCTGAGGATAAATCTGAGATAGCCAAGGTGTGACACCAGAACAGTGACCAGGTGATTTACAAAATAAAGGGGGCAGGAAACCATGACCTGGGAGCATTGCAGGCAAATGGCTGGGTGGTTTCTTGAGGAATGTGGATAATCCACTTTCTTAAGTCTCTGTTGCCATCCTGCTGTTCTTGATGACTCCATATTGGGGCCTGTCAGACCTAACATTCCAGCCTTTTGTTAATGATAAGAGTTGAAGGTTAATTTCTTCATGCTGACCAAAGGGGTGATGGGTTCTTATGGGAGAGGCTGGATAATGTGGTCAATGGGTCTCCCTCCCTTCAGGGCAGGTAATGAGGAGGCAGGTCCAAGGTGGCTAGAGGTGGCCGAGTGGTGAGATCGATAGTGAGTACCTCCATCAGCGCCAGTGTAGCAGGCTGTTATGACTTGGTCTTGAACAAAGCAGAGAGTTCTTTCATACCATCCCTGTATTGAGCTGGCTTCAGGGCAGTCGCTAGCAACATCTGCTATAGAGAAGGTGAGGGAGATGGGCTCTGTGCACCCAGTGAGAAGACAGAAGGAAGAATTAAGGCGTTTGTTATCCTTGTCAACAGCTATGACATCAAAACACCAGGCCTAAGGGGAGGATGAGCACTCGGAGGTGAGGGATAGAGGGCTTAGGGCAAGAGAGAGGAGGCAGAGGGGCATCAGTCTATTCAAAAGGAGTATTTTGGGATCAGAGGAAGAGTAGGCACATGAGAGAGTTTAAGTTTGAGAGTGCCCATTGGGATGGCAGTGTACTTATCCCTGGATGAGATAGGGTAAGGATTAAGGGAAGGAGGGGGCCGGGGATAGCTCTGATTTTGGCTAAGGCAAGTGGGAGGAGCTGGAGTCAGGGTAGGTGAAGTTAATCAGGGATAGGCAGAGGCATAAGGCATAAGGCATAAGTTAATGTTAGAGTTTAGTATTGTAAATCAGCATCAGATAGGGGAATCTATTAATCTATTATAGTGATATTTTGTAGTTATATTGTTCTTGCTGGGTGATTAAGACCATATAGGCTACCAGAATTACCTGTGTATTTCGGAGGTCAATAATGGCACTGTGGGAGAGACTTTTAGGGACCTGTGAGTTCTGTGACTCTTAGCATTGTCATCTGTTAGGATAAGCCAAGGCCGTGCTGACCAAGTGGCCCTCCCTCTTTTGGGATGCCTGGAGGACTGATTTTCCTCAGATGTGACTCTCCTGTTGCAGATACACTGACTTGGAGTTGATCTCTGGGTTTCCATATCCTCTCTGATTGAGAAGATAGGCAACTTACCAGAAGCTGGAAGTTAGCACTGTCCCATCATCTCCTGAGGCCTTCTGACCTGGGAGCAGGAACCAAAATGTTGGTTATCTTTTTAACTCCCATGTTTCCAATTGATTTTGGCTTCTATATATGGTTATTAATCACTCAGAGAGACTGTACATATCTGATTAGCAAAACAGATTAGTTAAAAGGTGTAGAACATATTGGGTTAGCAAAGCAGATCTGGTTAGAGAACGACACAATAGTTTAAAATCATTTTGATTAATATTTAAGTTTAGTTGTCAGGTGACAAGTAAGCTATGTCTGGGACATAGAAAGCATACACATTCTATATTTTAGGTATCTGTCAGTTATAAGTATAGGCAGAATATTTTAATAGGTCTAAAAACAATATTTTATCAATTATTATTATTATTATTATTATTATTGGTTTTTCGAGGTAGGGTCTCATTCTAGCTCAGGCTGACCTGGAATTCACTATGTAGTCTCAGGGTGGCCTTGAACTCATGGCGATCCTCCTACCTCTGCCTCCCGAGTGCTGGGATTAAAGGCGTGTGCCACCATGCCCGGCTTAATTATTTTGTCAATAACTTTAAGGCAATTGATTTAATCTAGAAATTGTATGTCAGGAAAAAGACAAGACAGTATATATAAAACTTTCGCATCTGTGTTTGAAAACAATTTTGGGTAGTCTGTATACCAATGTCCCAAACTGGAAGCAGAACAGCAATTTAAGATTATTTTTCTAAGGCAGGAAACATGTCTTAAGTATTAATATTTTTATAAGCAATGAACTTAAGATACCAGAAATGACACAATTAAATGAAACCTTGACTGAGAATGATTATACATGTCTTAAGAATAAAATAAAACTTGGTTATTGTTTAATTAAGCAAATTTGATTTTAACATACATTAGAGACAATATGACAGATATAAAGTAATTGTTAAATAAGTACTTTTTACCATTGAACAATTTTAAGGCTTAACTAAAGAAATATTTATGACTGTTATATGAAACTTAGACAAACTATATTAACATCATTTGTATATAGTGGATTTCCCTAAGACAGGGGGAGCTTCCTCAGTTTTCCTAAGAACAAGATTACATGAACAAGACAAGAACCATCACAAAATTATAGAGTGGTGATGTATGCTTATTGATAGCCAAAACATCATGTACTTTGTATAAACCAAATTACAATATTCTGATATCTGGAAAAGTTTGATATGAACAAAAAGTAGAGTTCACATATTTAAGGCACATGAGGCTACAGAGAGTAAACTATGAACAAAATATCAGCAGAATTTAAAATAAACAAGAAATATATTATGTACTAACATTTTTGGCTTAAATATGGAGATATGAAAAATTGTAACAATTTTTAAAGCTCATCAGAATTAGGATGATATTATATATGTATATTTAATGAGGATACTTAGCACTTTTCAATGTTAAATAAGATGTCCATCCAATCTATAAGTCAGTTTCTGAAATTAATTCAGCTATATCTAATATACCCAAAGAATAGAGGAATTGGACTAAAGTGTCATGATCTAATGAAAATTGAAACAAGTCTCATGGAAAAAGAGAGAATGGGCATGCCAGGGCCATTTGCCACTGCACTCTCCAAATGCATGCTCCACTATGTGCATCTGGCTTTGCAAACAAGCACCTTTACTGTTGAGCCAAAAAGAAATATTTTCAATTTCCTCTAAATCATACATAAAACATACACAAAATCTAGATAAAATTTCATTACACAATCTATAACTTCTCAAACCTTAATCAACTAATTTTGTCTGTGGCACTTTGGTAAACTTGCTCAGTAATGATGTAAGTTAAATCTAAAGTGTGAAGATTGTTGGAGGAATTGAGGAATTATATCTTGAAATTGCAATATAACTTTGTTTAGAATTTTTTTTGAGACAGGGTTTTAAATATAATAACCTTAGGAGAGAATTAAAATGAGTCAATTTTAACCGTAAGATTTAGTTAAAAGGTTGACAAATAGAGGAACCTAGCTAATTTGGTTGGGTACTCTAAATTTAGTCTTTCGTGACCATTATGACTAGACTCTGCAGCAAATGGAAACAAGTATGAGTACCACTTGAAGATGTGAGACTGAAGCACTCCTCACACAAGAAGCAGGAACTTGCTGCAAAAGGAAGTATGTTTTGCGAAAAATAGAAGTGATAAAGTCATAGCTTTTCTACTGTAGTGAGACATGTAATGTTGTGAGCCTTCAAAACTATAAAGACTTGGGAGTCCTCAAGGCCTGTGGAGAATTGGTAATGGCAAATGATGGGCCTCTCTTCAGCCTTACCCCCTGTGTATATTGTGTGTGTTATGGGTGAGAAGATTCTGGCATATGAATCCAAGTTTTGTTATTAGCAAGAAGGGTTTTTATTTGTTTGTGTCAATGCAAAAGACACAGCTCTTATCTCAAAGGGGATAATTTAGATAGTTTATTCTGGAGCCAAATATGAGTGCCCATGGCCTGGGAACACAGATTTAGGTTATCCCAAATTCCATTTTCCAATGAGTTAACAAGTACATGAAAGTTTTCTAGTTACAGAACAAAAGAAAGTCATAAATCAAGGCACTTTTCAAATACACTGGCTGACCATCAGGTAGGTGGGTTATAGTAAAGTGGGGGAAATCTCCACCATAGGCCTCAGATGCTATCTGATGACATTCTTAGCCCTTGGGTTGGTGGAAGCTGGGGTGTGTTCTTGCATTCCAAAAATGATTACACCCGATCAATTGATAGTCACCAGGATGTCAGTTCAGACATAGAGTTGGACAATAAATGGCTATGAAGGGACTAAAGGTAGCCCAAGGTAACTTCTCTCTGACTTGAAGAATTCCATCTCCCTGTGATCACAGGAGCTTTATCAGTCCATTCAGCCTTGCTGGAAAAAGGTGCAGCAGATACAGCTGTTTTCTGGGAACTTTAGTTCACATTTGTTTTGTTTTGTGGGGTTTGGGGAGGGAGGGTGTCAGGATTGATTTTGTAGATCATGACCTTGAAGCAAATTAAAGTTCTAGGGTTAATAGAGCCTTTCCATACTAAACAAAAAGAGAAATTGTTCTTGTTAAATAGACCCCATCCCTGAAGGACAGAGAGAGAAAGGAAAAGTGGGAGCCAGGCCAAGAGGAAAGAAGACTCTGGGAGCCCAGGCAAAGTAAGCTTGCCTCATCCAAAGGAAACCCTCCAGGGTCTTGTAAGGAATGCCCATATCACCCTCTGGCCTATGGGTATTTCTGACTGTTCTTCAGGGAACAGGAGCCCTTCTGGAGTTGGGCAGCCAGCCCATGGGCGTTTGCAATCAATGCAGGGTAGGCCCCAAGAGCCATGTAGCAGCATGTGGAAGTTGAAGCCAAACTTTCTGAGTAGGATCTTCCGCTTTAACCTCTGGGTAGTATTCCACATCCTCTGTCAGCTTGGGAAGGACAAATAGGTAAGGGGTTAGGGCCAAATCCCACTGAGACCTTCCAGAGGAAGGGAGTGAAGAAGGCGACAGTAAGGTCAGAGCTGGTTGGCTGGGAGCCCAGATCCCTTGGGGAAGGGACAGGAAAGTACCTCATCAATGAGGAGCAGGCCTGGAGAGAAACTGGCAAGGGAAAAAGCAGGCTGAGAAGTCTGAGACCCTAAAAAAAACACCTAGGAGAGATAAGTCAGGAGGTAGATCCTGTGCAGAATCCCTGGGCCACCATGCAGGAGGCAGGACCACTAGCTCCGCCTAGTGCTTTCATCAAATATGCCCATCTGCAAAGCCCTTTATCCCTTCCTTCCCTCCTTCCTTCCTTCCATCCATCCTTCCTTCCTTCCTTCCTTCCTTCCTTCCTTCCTTCCTTCCTTCCTTCCTTCCTTCCTTCCTTCTCTATCCATTTTACCCATTTTATATTCACTCCCTTGTAAGTTGGTTGCATTGTTTTATTTACCTAGCTGTTCTAGTCAAATTATCATTCTACACCTTTAGAAGCTTTATGAATATGAAGGAGGAAGAAATCACTTGAGTGGAAACCACCAAGTCTACTCACGGAGAGATTCCATACAGACATAGATAATCACACAAATTGCCAGAATTGCTACACCGGAGTTGTGGGAGTTGTTTAGCACAGACTTGAATTAGATTCTGTCAGATGTGGTTCTTTTCCTTTTCCTTTAGGAATGCAATGACAAATTCTTCCCAGGTGGCAGTAAGAAAATTAAAAGTACAACCCATCTGCACTCCTGCCTCAAATGGAAGGAAAAAAAAGAAATCTCATTTCAAATGAGTCTCTGCCATAAACTAGAGCACAGACAGCAACAGATGTGGAAAAGTCCTGTGAGACAAAACTCAATCCACCAGCCCCTGATAAATATAATACTGGCTGCTGTGCTAACTGTACACATGCTTCCAGAATACCAGAGTGTGTCAGGAATCACACCTGGAGGACAGCTGCTATTGTCATTGTAGCCTATCAGGGGCCAGTACCTGGAGGAAGTTCTCAACATTTCCTCTCCAGAAGTGAGGAAGAGTGGCATGGAGTAAAGAAGAGGAACCGAAATGGAGAAATGGAAGACTCTATAACAATAACTGACAACTGAGGGTCAGCTATGAAACCAGACATTGCACAGTTTAAGGACGTCTGAGGACCAGAGTGTATGTGATTTGTTGTATCACTTAGGCACACGACCTGTTGCATTCTGAAAAGTAATAAGATGTTCAGCTATGGCTGAGCAATAGAGGCAAATAATGCAAGAACCAGTTGTCCACATTCCAGGATGTTTGTGTGTGCTGTGGTTGCACTTCATCATCATATAAAGTGATTAATAGGGATTTTAAATGTGTTCTGGGTGCTTCTCCCCCATTCATTGATTGATGACTAATAGTTATCAACTTGATCGAATCTAGAATTACCTAAGAGATGATCTCTAAGTGTATCCATGAGGGAGTTTGTAGATTATATTAATTGAGATGGGAAGACCTCCTCTAACTGTGGAAGGTACCATCCATAGGCTGGGTTTCCAGACTGAATAAAAAGGAAAAAACAAGCTGAGTCCCAGAATTCATCTCTGTCAGATTCCTGGCTATGGACACAATGTCACCAATTGTTTTAAGCTCCTGCTGCCATACCTTGCTCACCTTGCTGGGCAAGAGCCTCAAACTATTAGTCAAAACAAACCTTCCATCTGTTAAATTGCTTCTGGATGCATATTTACTTTTTCACAGAAATGGAAAAAGCAATTGACACATTTGTCAATATAGCATATACATTCTATTCCAACCAGTATCAATTTAATCCAGTTATGAGAATAGTTGACTAGAAGAAATATTTACCTATGTACAAGTCTGTATGGACAAAGTCACACTATGTAAACAGATACTTATTCTACAGCCCAGGCTTACCTATATCCTGGCCTTACCCGTGGACAACACTTCACTGAATGACATCCCAATTGTGTGTGTCCTGAATGGTTGGCTTGTTTGAGGAGGTTGTTTTTTGTTGGGAGTGGGCTTAGAGGTGTTATAGCCAGCTCCTCCTTGCCAGAGCTCGGCTCACTCTCCTGCCACTGTTTTCCATCTGCTGTGGTAGAAGTGATGTGCAGCTTCTGTTCATGCCATGTGTTCCCCTGCCATCATGAAGATTCCCCTTGAGGCTGTATGTGTGTGTGTGTGTGTGTGTGTGTGTGTGTGTGTGTGTGTGTGTGTGTATGCATATATATATATATATACCTTCCATCAGCTGTGTTGGTCAGGTGCTTTGTTCCAACAATAAGAAAGTAACTAAACTACAGTCCCACCCAACACCTAGTCTTGCTATGCCCCAGCGTCAGCCTCTGGGAACTGAGAGGAGAGTTAGCCACAGAAAGCTTTGAGTAAGCAGTTGCTATGGATCGAGATCTTCTGTTAAAGGAGCTGGGTAACTCAGAGTAACAACCATCCTCCTCTGTAATGTATCTGTGGCCCACAAGCCCTAGAATATCTGGAAAAATGAATCAATAGCTTCTCTCTTTAAAAAAATACTTTTACTGGGGCTGGAAAGATGTCCTAAGAACTCCCTCTTGATCTCGAAGTCCCATGTTTTTTAGCCAGACACAAAAGTGATGCAACGGCACAGTGCTTCACTTGCCCACAAGGGAGCACACACATCTGGAGTTTGTTCACAGTGGCTGAGAGGCTGCTGGCGTGTCCATTCTCTCTCTCTCTGCCTCTTACTCTCTGTCTCTGTCTCTGTCTCTGTCTCTCTCTCTCTCTCTCTCAAATAATTTAAAAAAATACTTTACCTGATAAAATTTGTATGTATATATGGTATACAACATGATGTTTTAAAATATGTGTGCATTGTGAAATGGCAAAATCAGCTGAGGAACATACGCAGGTTGTTGTACATGACAACAATCATATTAGGTTGTTATTCAAGAAAATGATAAATTTTGAATTTCAGAGTATGATAGAACTTGTTAAAATGTGGATTCCAAAGCTAGGGAAAAACCTAGAGTAATAACATGCATATTGGTAAAATATATGTGTAGCATGCATGAAGCCCAGGGTTCAATCCCCTGTATCACATAAAATCAGGATAGTGGCATATGACACTTTAGGAGGTAGAGGCAGGAGGATCAAAAGTTCAAGGTTTTTCATGGCTGCATAGAAAGTTTGAGGTCAGATTGGGCTGCCTGAAACCCTGCCCCAAAATAAATAAATAAATAAATAAATAAATAAATAAATAAATAAATAAATAAATAAATTCCTGGAGCATACTCAATGAGCCAGAAGTGCTTCCAAACACTACAAGAAGGAAGTTTCATCAAAGTGTAAGGAGGGTAAAATGTTATTCTTTCTTTACAACAAGCTTAGAGACACTTGGAGACTCTGGCCTCACACCCCGTAGGCGCTTCCTAACAGAACTATTCACAAGTTTGTTCATAAGTTTGTTTAATCCTCTAGAATGGAATGCCCCTGCCATAATGCAAATTCCCCTTTATATATTTAAAGATTCCTTTTTACCCAATAAAACTTTGCCTCCCATTCTGTGAGTTGATGGTCTTACTTGTGCCACACTGAACCCCATAACAAAAGAGCTACAGCAATAATAGATTAGAAAACCTACAAGAAATATCATATTAGAGAAAAAGGAAAAGAAATAACATACATCCACAGCCAAATAATGTTCAACAAAGGTTTAAGAGCATGCTTTGTAGAAAGGACAATCCTTTCAATAAACGGTGCCAGGAATATCAGGTATAGACATGCAAAAGAATGCAACTAGATCCATATCTCTGACAAGTTACAAAATTCAACTCAAAGAGGATTAAAGCTGTAGGTGTAAAACCCAAAACTATGAACCCGCTAGAAGAAAATATATTTTAAAAAATGTTTCCAGACATGGGAACAGGACAGGAGGTTCCAGTCAAGAACACCAAAGCATGGGAAACAAAGTAAGCCATACATAAACAGGACTATGTCAAACTACACAAGCTTCTGTGTAACAAAAGAAACAAATATCAGAGTGAAGAGACAGCTTACAGAATGGGCATACTTGCAAACTAAACCTCTGACAAGAAACTTAATATCCAAAATTATAAGGAACTCAAAAAACTTAATGACAAAAATATAACATGGTTTTAAAGTGGTCAATGGGCAACTAAACATTTCTCAAAAAAGATATACAAAATAGTAAAAAGGTATACAAAAGCACACATCTCAGATCATCAGGGAAATGCAAATGAAAAGCACAATGAAATATCACTACACTTCAGGTGGAATATAATAAAAAAAAAAAAAAAGAGGGGCTGCAGAGATGGCTGAGCAGTTAAGGGGCTGTGATGGTTAAGGTGTTGTCAACTTGATCTGTTTAGTAATCCATAGAAACCCCTTTCAGGAAGGATTAACTGAAGGAAGAAGTCCTTCCCCCAGAGTGGGCAGCCCCTCTCAGATGGGAACTTTATATAAGGAAGCTCTGGGTGAAATGAGCCCCTTCCTTCCACTTGGCTGCCAGAGCTGCTTGCTGCCTTCCACTGTAGATTGATGACCAGTGGCTCCTCAGGACACTTCCAGGCCTTCAGGGCCAGATTAAGACTGCTGAGGCATCTGGCCACATGGACTGAGCAGCTACAGGGTTCCTTGATTCTCCCGCCTGCAACTGCTCTTGGACTACCATAAACTAATCCAATAAATTCCTTTTTTTTTTTAATTTTTATTTATTTATTTGCAAACAGAGAGAGAGAGATAGAAGAGAGGCAGACAGAGAGAGAATGGGTGTGCCAGGGCATGCAGCCACTGCAAACAACTCTAGATGCATGCACCCCTTGTGCATCTGGCTTTACGTGGGTTCTGGAGAATTGAACCGGGATCCTTTGGCTTCACAGTCAAATGCCTTAACCGCTAAGCCATTTCTCCAGCCCCCAATAAATTCCTTTTTAATACAATTCATTCTGGCAGTTCTGTTCCTCTAGAGAACCCTGACTAATACAGGTACTTACCTATAAAGCCTAATGACCCAGGTCCAATTTCCCAATACCCACATAAAGCTAGATGCATAGTGGTACATGCATCTGGAATTTGTTTGCAGTTGCTGAAAGCCCTAGTATGCCTGTTCTCTCCCTTTCTCTTTTTCTTTGCTTTCTCCCTCTGCTTGCAAATAAATAAATAAAAAGACATTTTTAAAAATACCAAAGAGGAACCCCCCCACTCTCCTCAGTAGAATGGGGCCGGGGAGAGGGGACAAAAGAGGATAATATGATGGGAAGACAACTACATTAGTGTTCATATATTGCAGTTCCCAATAAAAAATTTAAAAACCACTTGGTCAAGTTGTATACTTATTTTTATTTATTCCTAGTTGTAATTTGTTGAAATTGTGTTGAGGATTTTTTTTTTTTTTTTTTTTTTTTTTTTTTTTTTTTTTGGTTTTTTGAGGTAGGGTCTCACTCTGGTCCAGGCTGACCTGGAATTAACTATGTAGTCTCAGGGTGGCCTCGAACTCTTGGCGATCCTCCTACCTCTGCCTCCCGAGTGCTGGGATTAAAGGCGTGCGCCACCACACCTGGCTCTGTGTTGAGGATTTTTATATTCATGCCTAAGTTCATGAGAGATACTGATTGGTCTGTAGGTTTCTTTTCTTCAACTGTCAGTATAACTTTGGTATCAAGGTAATATTGACCTCATAAAATGGGAAACATTCCTCCTCATACACTCTCTGTAAGAGGTTGTATTCTACTGGTATTTGCTTCAACTTACAGATTTCCTACAAGCATTAGTAAAAATAAATGATGGATGGGTAGGGGCACATGCACATATATGTGTTTGACCAAACCCTCCATGTTCATGTCACTACACTGTAATTTCAGCATACAGGAGGCTAAGGCAAGAGAATTGTCCTGAGTTTGAGGACAACCTGGAAAATATAGTAAGTTTCAAGCCAGTCTGGGCTACAGAGTGAGATCTTGCCTTAAAAAAGCAACAACAAATTAAAAGAATTTTTTAAAAGCCATGTTGGTGGTACATGCCTTTAATCCCAGCAGTAAGAAGGCTGAGGTGGGAGAAATACTGTGACTTCAAGGCTAGCCTAGACTACAAAGTGAGTTCCATGTCCACTTGAGCAAGAATGAGACCCTGCCTCAAAAAAGTAAAATAAAATAAAACAGAGCACAATCATTTTTTCTTTGGTCCCCTATCAAGCCCCAGCATGGGGATCAGCTTAATGACCCCAGCCTGAGTGAGATATCCACTAATGGGGTTTTCATTCCTAATCCTCTTTCTTGTTTATGGAATTAAATTACAACACTGTTTTTACCAAAAGAAATTCATGTTCAGGATAATCACTATCAGTGAGCACTAACATAATCTCTAAGAGACTAGCAGTATTTTAGAAGAGCCATGAGCAGGTTTGCTCCTGGAAAGCAGCCTAAATTTGGAGATTTTTGGTTTGAGGTAAAGGAACATAGAAAAAAAAATTATTGAAGAAATTCAGCCAAAATCCATATTGCTAACCTCAAATGATTAGTTTCCATATAGAAAACAAAATAAAGATGAGGACAAGATAGAGTTTATTCCAGACTGTTCTACTCCATGAATCATCCCAACCCAGTAACCAGGATATTTCCGTCCACAATACCTCAAAACAGACTCAAATGGCATTGAAATAAATTGTATTTCCCCATTTTTAATGGCACAAAGTTCATTTGAGTTAAACAATGACCTCATATAGGGTGAAAAACAATAACATTTGCTGTGTATTACCATGGTAGACACTTTCCAAATATGATATTTTGGACCTATAAAAATAATCAAACCACAATAGATTCTACACATCAGTGCTTGGACTATCATGAATCAACTGATAAGATTCTCACATTCTGAGCTGGGATAATTTGTTCCTGAAGCAAATTATTCCTGATATTTAAATATACTTCTAGGTAGAGTTACTAATTAATCCTCTCAGTTCTCAGCACTGATAAATACAAACATTGCCCTGTTCAGCTGTTGTGATGATAGGGACCACAGAGAAGATAAATTGATCCTGGAGAAAATCAGAAGAGAGCCATAATTTCAAATGTAAAGTTAGTTTTTCAATTCTGAGCTAAAACCATTTTTCTTTTTTAAAAAATATTTTATTTATTTTATTATTTATTTGAGAGAAAGAGGCAGAGAGTGAGCAAGAATGGGCATAGCAGGGCTTCAAGCCACTGCAAACGAACTCCAGATGCATGCATCCCCTTGTGCTTCTGGCTTAAGTGGGTCCCGGAGAAATGACCTGGGATCCTTTGGTTTTGCAGGCAAGTGCCTTAACTGCTAAGCCATCTCTCCAGCCCTAAAGCCATTTTTCTTTACGTTACTGGGAAATTGTCACAGAGCTAAAATGTGGGATAAACAGAAAGCACTACATGATGTTTCCTTTGGGCTCAGAATCCTGAGTTTATCTTTCGGTTTCTAACTTCTCTCTTACATATTTTTTTAATGTTTTTATTTATTTATTTATTTATTTATTTATTTATTTATTTATTTATGAGAGAAAAATAGGCAGGAAGAGAGAGTGAATGAGAGACAGAGAATGGGTATGCCAGGGCCTCCAGCCACTGCAAACAAACTCCAGATGTATGCATCCCTGTGCATCTGGCTCACGTGGGTCCTGGGGAATTGAACCTGAGTCCTTTGGCTTTGCAGGCAAGTGCATTAACCGCTAAGCCATCAGTCCAGCCCTCTAACATATTTTTTTTCTGGAAATAGTAAATGACCCTGGTGGGTGGTGGGTGGGGAGATAGACAGCAAATGCAGTAAAAGACCCAGTAGTTGCATTCTGTTTTGCGTTATACCAAAAGATGGTGTTCCTTCAGGGCACTAATGTACAAAAAGAACTCACCATCTTGGTGCTTGAGGACCTGAAGACCTAAACATCTTATTTGTTCCAGTGTGGGAGGACAAAGAAAGTTCAGCCTCTTTACTTACAAACCTGGGTATAAACATTTCATCACTCAACACTACTTAGAAGTGCCTATCTAGAAAGACCACTTCCAATGACTCAGAAGTGCTCTACAGCTACACTTCCTGTCCATCAGCAGTGCTCAAAAAGAGCTGCAGTTCCTGTCCCTCAGGAGTGCTCCAGAGCTGCATTTCCTGTCTCTCAGCAGTGTTCCAGAGCTGCACTTCCTGTCCCTCAGCAGTGTTCCAGTTACACTTCCTGTCCCTCAGCAGTGCTACAGAGCCGCACTTCCTGTTCCTCAGCAGTGCTCCAGAGCCACACTTCCTGTCCCTCAGCAGTGCTACAGAGCCGCACTTCCTGTTCCTCAGCAGTACTCAAGGAGCTGCACTTCCTGTCCCTCAGCAGTCCTCCAGCGTTGCACTTCCTGTCCCTCAATAGTGTTCCAGAGCTGCACTTCCTGTTCCTCAGAAGTGTTGCAGAGCTGCACTTCCTGTCCCTAAGCAGTGCTCAAAAAGAGATGCACTTCCTGTCCCTCAGGAGTAGCTCTACTTCCTGTTCCTAAGAAGTGCTCTACAGCTGCACTTCCTGTCCCTCAGCAGTGCTCCAAAGCTGCACTTCCTGTCCCTCAGAAGTGTTCCTGAGCTGCACTGTCCAGTGAAGTTTCTAGCAGGTCAAGAGTACAAGTCACATGTGTTTTTAAATTTTTAGCAATTACATTTCATATGTTTTTTTTTAAATAATGTACAGCTTAATAATCTAGTCAACACATACTTTAATGTCTTCTAGATGCCAAGAAACATCAACCATATAAAACAACTATCATCAAACATCTAGAAAAAATATGACATACAGAATAACTCCTTTTCAAAAGTAAGGGGCTATTTTTATTATTTTGAAATCTTTTATCACACTAAAAGTATAATGTCATTCCAAAATAATGTCACTAGTTAGAAAAAAATAATTCAGAAAGGGTCCAAATAAAAAATAATTATTTATAAACTTTTTGTCAGAAAAAGCAAAATCATTGCCCAAATCAAAAAACAAGCAAAGAGTAACACATTGAAGATTTTTTTTTAAAAAAAATTGTATTTTAAAGACAAGAAATTAAGAGGCATTCCTGTGTTTGCACATATATCCAAATGCATATGTTGATCTTTTGATGCTAGGTTATTGCAACAGTTTCCCATCCAGAATACATACTGTCAGTCACATTGGCTCTTTTCAGAAGCACAACCATAAACCAAAATCTGTTAGAGATGGAACTTCAGGACACACTCAGCCCATTCACTTCAAAGATTAGGAAATGGGCATGCTGGGAGGTCAAGTCTTACAAGCAACTAGAGGCTCCACTGGAACCAACCCCCTAGACTACAACCCATGGGTCCACTGCCTTTTCTACAGACCTATTGGGGACAAGTGAGCTCTCCCTGTTCAGTCATCTATCCATCCATCTTTCTATCCATCCATTCAATAAACACCGAGGGTATTCCACTCCATGCCAAACACTGTTCCAGGGCTGAGGACTCAACAGAGAGGAAAACTAGCAAACTCTCAGCTTGCAGGGAGGAGATAACAGCCATATTGTTATATCACCTGGTAGAAGGGCAAAGAAGGAAAAGGGAGTGTGATTGAAGTTGTTCACAGGGTGATCAGAGAAGGCCATATGGATAATGTGGTGTGTGAGCACAGTGAATTTGGAGAATTTAGAACACACTTGTAAGTGGTGTAGACATGAGTGTGAATAGAACATTCTGTAACTGCTAGTGAGGAGGGACAAGGTGGGAATGGGTGTAATGAGCAAGGAGTGGACAGAGGTGGAATGCTGGGGGTGCAGTGTGCCACGTGCCCTGTACCTGAGCTCACCTGACCTCCAAGGAGATACCAGACTCCCCTCTGCCCAACTGGCAACATCACATGGAGCCTCTAAGGCCAGGTCCCATGACCACAGGGGAGCAGCTCTAATCTGAAGCCAAAGGAGAATCTGAACAGAGAGGGGTTTCTTTTCCAGCAAACAAAGAGTTGAGCAAAACATCTCAGTTCTGACTGGACATGGACGTCAATGTCAGCCAGCAAGAAAAAGCCTCAAAGGTCAGGGTAGATCAGGAGCCAATATGTTTGTAACAAGAAATGCAGGATTGTGAGACCGTGGTTGGGCACAGTTCACTGTGTGGGAAGAAGCTGTGTTAAGGTGTAACGTGTGAGCTGTGAGCTATAGGCTGTGTTGCTATACCACCTTGAGGTTCAGAGTGACACTGCAGCTTCACCGGGACAGCCATGCTCTTACACAGAAGTATGGGCTTCTATGCACTGTCCCATCCCCAAAGCTCCCTTATGTCAGTGAAACAGTATGTGCCCCAAGGCTGACACCTTGAGTAAACCATGAAGGACAGGATGCAGGGTTCTTCTGTGACCAGACCAGCCTGACTAGGGACAAATGAGAACCACTGTCCAGAGCAAGCTACCAAGATGGCCACTGCTGTGGACTGCCATAGCTCCAGTCTGTCCGTTCCTGAGCATCTCAAGCCAGCCTCAGAAGCATTAGCAACCCAAGACCACACTGTCAGGGTGCAGCTTGACCCGTCTCCATTCCCCAGGGGCTCTTTCCACTCCTGGTATCACTGGTGTTCCGGCTGCAAGCCTCCTCCTTGCCGCTGCCACCTCCTCCAATGCAGACCCCTCACAGGACTACAGGCACTTCCTCCTTACAATCAGAGCTGGAGCCTGGGTCCAGAGTTGAGGTAGCTGAGCCTCTCCTTTAGAAGATAATGGGAGTCCAGCAAAGGAGTAGGGTGCAGGAACTGAAGCTGCAAGACAGACAACGTGACTTCTTCTCTGCCTGCAGCAGCCTGCTCACCTCATGCACTCCAATTTTAAGGGGCTGAAGAAAACCCAGGAATGAGTACTTTTCCCAGGGGAAATGCAGGAATACAGATGCTTTCTGGCTGTTTTTAATGTTTCACTCTGACTAAACTATCTTAAATTGTGTGCAAACTTTCTCATCAGGTTTTGGTTTTTGCAGAAACTCCAGAAACCACCTAACACACCCATGACTGCATTAAACAAACCTTGTTCTTAATGGAGTTTGCCCTCTTGATTTTTGTTCATTCATTTGTCCACCCTTTCCTTGCTACGTCACCATTCCTTCCTTTTGTTATTATGGTTTTTTTGTTTGGTTTTTGTTTTTGACTTTTTGAAGTAGGGTCTTGCTTTAGCCCAAGGTGACCTGGAATTCACTATGTAGTCTCAGGGTGGCCTTGAACTTACAGTGATCCTCCTACCTCTACCTCCTGAGTGCCACCACACCTGCTCATTCCTCCCTTTTGGAATAGAATGTTTACTCTGTGACATTATATGTTGTAAATATGTAACTTGTGTTTTGACTTTACAGGATTCACAGTTAAATTAAAGAGACTGTCTTGAGCTTCAGATGGACTTTAGACTTTTGAACAATGTTGGGACTGGTAAAGACTATAAGGACTTTTTAAAAAAAAACTTATTTTGTTTTTATTTATTTATTTGAGAGCAGAAGACAGAGAGAGAAAGAGGCAGCGAGAGAGAGAATGGGTGCACCAGGGCCTCCAGCCACTGTAAACGAACTCCAGATGCATGTGTCACCTTGTGCAACTGGCTTAGGTGGATACTGGGGAATGGAGCCTCGAACCGAGGTCCTTAGGCTTCACAGGCAAGCGCTCAACTGCTAAGCCAGCCCTATAAAGACTTTTAAAGGTAAACTTAATACATTTTTCATCATGAGATGGCCAAGAGTCTATGGAGGCCAGTGGCAGGCTGTAGCGGTTTGAATGTGAACCATCTTCCATAGACTCAGGTGTTTGCAGTCTTAATCCCCAACTTGAGCTGCTGTTTGGGAAGGTTGTGGAACCTTTAGGAGGTGGAAACTTGCTAGAGGAAGTGGTCTGCTGGGTCTCTGAAAACGTGATGTTGACTGTTCCTGCCATACTTTCCCCATGATTGACTGCCCTCCAAAATCTTACGCACAAATAAAGGTTCCATAAGCTGCTTCTGGTTGGGTATTTTGTCCAAGACACAAGAAGGTAATACAGTGTGTAGGGGACAGGATATGTATGCATGTAGAGGCCTCAGGTATGTCATTCACTATATACACACACACACCACACCAAGAAATTGAGAAAGAATGGGTGCAGAATCCAAATGCATGTGCCACTGGTTTTACGTGAGTACTGGAGAATAAAACTCGGATCATCAGGCTTTGTAGGCAAGTGCTTTAACCACTGAGCAATCTCTCCAGCCCCCACCTTCTTTTCTGACACAGGGTCTATGACAAAATTCACCTAATAGGCTATACTGGCCAACCAGCAAGCACAAGGGATCCACTTGTCTCTACCTCTCCAACACTAGAGCTACACGTGTATGCTGCCATGCCCAGCTTTTGAAAAGTCTATTCTAGATGTTGGACACAGATCCTCATACTTACATGGTGAGCACTTTGCCAACTAAGCTATACCCACCACCTCATAGCTTTCTGTGATTTGCCTTTACTGTTCTTAACATGACTTCACATTCCTGAAGTTAGCTGTTTTTTTCTGCTATGTAAAATTCCAATAGATAAACACACCTACCCTTGGTTTCTGTGACTGGTTCCAGGATGCACTGTGAACACCAACACTGGAGGGTGCTGAAATCCTTTTCATATAAAAAGGGATCACATTTTCATATAATCTATGCACCTTCTCATAAATACTTTAAGTCACTTATAGATAACTTATAACACCAATGTCAATGCTATGTAAGTAATAGTTATAATGTATTGTTTAGGAAATAGTAAGCAAAAGTCTGTACCTTTAAGTGCAAATGCCATTGTTTTTCAAAAAAATTTATTTCATAGTTAATTAAATCCTCCAATGCAGAACCTTCAGACACGGATGGGCCAACTATATCACACAATTTATTTACCCAGTCTACTATTGATAAACATTTTGATTGGTTCTCATGTTTTCCTTGATGAGAATAACTCCACTCATTTTTGTATATGCCCCATTATTTTCTAAAGCAGTTGTTGACTTCATCTTTAGGAATTGAAGCCTGGGATGAAGATGGACTCAAGGTATTTCTCTTTGCCTTTGATAAACATTCCTTTGATAAGAACAAATTTAAGCCAAATACTCAGTTCAAGTGTTTAAACCACCCAGATAGGATGAGTTTAGATAACAGGCTCATATTAACGCTAGCTTATGAGCTCTGGGGTAGGTTCTCCCTGAGTCCCCTGCCACCTCTTGCTTTCCTTTTCTTCAGGGTGGAAGAATTTTCTTTTTTTCTGCCTGCCCCCAGCTTAAAACCTTTTTACTATCAATTTAGATTCTGTATAAATTAAACTTAAATTTTTTTTTTTTGTGTGTGAAATAGAGTCTTGCTACATGTAACCTAGGTTATCCTGGAACTCATTATGTAACCTAGACTGGACTCAAACCTACAATCTTCCTTCCTGTACATCCCAAACGCTAGAATTATAGGCATGTGCCACTGCACTCAGCAGTAAAATTAGAGTCAGTACACAAAACACAAACATTGTACATATGTATGGGGTACAATGAACACTATAAATGCACTGTGCATTGTATACATTGAAGACTTTGTAAACCAAGTTAAGCTTATCTACTCAAATAGTTTCTATGTGAAAACATTCCAAATCTTTCTTCTAGCTTTTCTGAGATACACAGTGAATGGTTGCTCTCTCTGGGTACCTTGCTATGCAACAGCACACCAGAACTCCTTACTCCTGTGTAACTGTAACCTAGTATCCATTTCAGCCTGTGTTTTTTTGGTGTAAACATTCTGGCCAGGCCCTAAATCTTGGTATGATATCTAATTTAAGTGTCAATGTAGCAAGGTCACTGTACCAGATATTTGATCAAACACGTAGATGCTGCTGGGAAGGTGTCCAGTTAGATAAAGCAATAGGCTTTGAGAAAAGATAAACCTCCTACGGGCAGGCCTTGCCCAATCAGGTGAGGGCTTCAAGAGAACACAGGTTGAGATCATTCAAGGAGGAAATTTTCCTCCAGACTGTCTTCAGACTCAAACTGCAGCATCAGCTCTTCCCTGGGTCTCTGGCCTGCATTTAGATTTGCAGGCCTTCATATCCAGTGAGCTAATTACAATACATCTCTCAAACAGACACACAGATAGATATACTCACATTCTTATAAACCCTACTGGTTTGTTCTCTGGAACCTGACACACTTGGCTTCCCTCTTTCATGTTCCATTAGCCAATCAGACCCACAGTTCAAGTTCACTAGCAAAGCCTGCAAAGCCAATACCAGCTTTAGTGACTGCTTACAAGGTCTATATTTCTACCTTTTTATTAAAATTTTGGCCTATAGATTCCTTACTTTCATGCTAGTCTATCAGTACCTTTAAGATTTTTAGTAATTTATCCAAAAAGTAAATTATTTTTAAATGTTATTATTATTAACTTATTTAAGAGAAAGAGAGAGAGAGAGAAAGAGACAAATAGAAAGAGAACAGGCATGCCAAGGGCTGTAAGCCACAGCAAACAAACTCCAGACGCATGTGCTACCATGTGTATCTGGCTTATGTGGGTCCTAGGGAATCAACCCTGGATTCTTAGGCTTCCCAGGCAGGCATCTTAACCACTAAGCCATCTCTCCAGCCTAGAAAGATGAGTCCAGTGTGAGGGCTGATTGATTAGAATGAACCAACTGTCATGCAAGTAAAAATGGAAGCCAGTAAGCAAGCCAATTGACTACTGGTCCTTAGCTCACTGCATAGACTCTATATATCAAATATAACTCATGGGACTCTATTATCTGGCTATTCCTAAGCCATCTTTAAAGTTTTTATTGGCTAGACTCAAAAGACTACATCAAATACAATAGCAATGATAACTATATGTATCTGACTTAAAATCAGCACAAGGTGAGGCAGATCTTTACTGAGTGGCTAAGAGCCATGGAGTGTGAGGTTACATCACATTACATGATAAACTTTCTGAACATCTTTTAACACACCACTTTCTCTGCCCATTCCAAGTGGAAGTCTGTTTCCCCTGCACCTCTGTATCTCCCTCCTCTCCTGTATCACTGCCTCTACTCCATTTCTCCTGGAGAGGGCAGTCAGGGGCAAGAGGAAGAGATCAAAGACAACAAAGACAAAGATAATTCAAAGGAATAAAAAACATGAATGGGGGCTGGAGAGATGGCTGAGTGACTAAGGAGCTTGGCTGAAAAACCTAATGACCTGAGTTCAATTCCCCAGTATCAATGCAAAGCCAGATGCATAAAGTGGCACATGCATCTGGAGTTTGCTTGCAGTGGCAGGAGGTCCAGGTCTGCCCATTCTCCTGTATGTCTCTCTCTGCTTGAAAATAAATAAAACAATTGCTTTAGAAATCAAATATTATTTGTTTATTTGAAAGCAGAGAGAGAGAGAGAGAGAGAGAAGCAAATGTCTGTATTGCATGTATTGCAGACATCATAGGAGGGTGTGAGAGGCAAGATGAGCTTCATTTTAGATAGACTAGGTCAGAAACACATTGGGCCACTGCAGGGGCCATGAGACATCCCATAAAGATGACATCTGCTCCTTCTGAAATTATTCTCACCAGGTTCTGAGGAGCATGGAGAGCACGCATAGACAGCCCCTACTGCTGTCAGCACTGGTCAGTTATGAATTAAAAGCAGGTAAGAAGAGAACTACAGGTCAACTAAGACAATAGCCATTACCTTCTGGTTGCCAACCAAACTTTCTTCTCACATATGATCCTCCTCATATAATCTTAAATTCTTACCTTGTAAAGGTTGTTGGCCATACCAACTTCAAGCTCAAAGCCAACACAATTACTTAAGAGTCAGGAAAGGGAGTAATAGCATATGTCTAGCCAAGAGATCAGGTAGATTCATCATTACTAAATACAGAAAGCTGAAAGGAAGGTGTCAGCACGATGACATAAAATGTGCTTGACAAATCTTCATGATAAAGGAAACCCTTGATTATATAAAAACATGGAATAGGGGATGGAAGTACTCCAACATGTAAATAAATGGCTCTCTGCTGGGCATTGCTAAAAATAGGTTGGGACTATGAGGAAACTGGCCTGAACTGTTGGACATGGCCAGGGACCTTGGGCTGTGGGGGTTGCAGCTGGCCTTATCATTGGGAACCCACCCTGGCAATGGTGACTGGACCTCCCCGCCCTCAGGCAAGGTTGTAGTGCACTCTGTCATCACCGAGTCGGCAGAACTGGCGAGGCCCTCCCCCCTTGATCCCCACAGTTCCTGACCTTGTGGCTAGCTACCCAAGAGACCGTTATGTGGCTGAAGTCACTTAGCTTTTCCCGCCTCTGCTGTTATCCTTCTCACAGGTCATCCCTCACAACTCTGGTCATGTAGCTTTTCCCACCACTATCTCCCTTGCACTTCTGCCTTTCAACCAATAAGATAGCAACCCATAAACTATGTATCCAATCACCATACAGTCTGTATGTGCCTTCTCAACCTTTCTCAAGTGTTTATAAACCCACTCCCCTTGTGAATAAATGAGTGCTGTACATCAGACAGTCTCCCGGGTGTTCACTGCCCATTACACTCACCCGCTCCAGGACCCTGCTTCTTCCCCCCAACTCCTCCTGCACCCAGGATGTCGGTGGCCAACGACCCTGGGAAACAGTGAGGACTGACAGCTCTCCATATTATTATTGATGATTTTGCCACTTTTAAAAATTCTATAATATTGGGCAGACTAATGTGCAAAATGTGGCTTTGGAATCTGAGAGTACTGGAGACCAGCACTGTGCCTAGCAGGCAAGAAACTGAACTTCTCTAAACTTGAGTATCTTTAAAATTAGGATTACTTATGTTATAGTTACCTTCTTATTGCTGGGAAAAACACATGACCAGAAGTAGCTTGTGGGAGGAAAGGGTTCACTTTGGCTTACATTCTGGAGATGAAGCTTCATGATGGCAGGGAAAAGATGGTAGAGGAGAGGCTGGATATCACCTCCTTGCCAAAATCAAGTGGACCACAGAAGTAGGAGAGTGAGCCAACTAACAATGGCAAGCTAGGGGCTAATATACCTCAAGGTCCACCCCCAGAAACACATCTCCTCGGCAAGGCTGGGACCAAGCATTCAGAACATAAGAGTTTATGGAGGATGTCTGATCCAAACCATGACTGCTGATGGGGTTGAGGAATTAGTGATACACTTGCCATAGAGGTTAATCTTTGGTTGTTAACATGACAGAATTTAGGTTCACTATGTATGGTAGTTTGAATGGATGTCCCCCAATCGATTCAGGAGTTTTATTAAAGTTTCTTGGATTTCCAGCTACCTGGCTGGAGGAGGTGTCACTGGGTGAATCCTGGTGTTTGCTACTGGGGGAAGATCTGAATTCCAGTCTAAGATTTGAAAAGTTCCTGGAGTGTGCGTGTTTATGGTGGTGGTTGCTTTTCTCTTTGCATAGATTTGTGAAAGGGGACCAACTTTTGCCATTATGGAACTTCACCTGGATCTGTAAGTTTCAAATAAAATCCAAAATTAAAAAACTGCATCTGGTCTGGAGGTTTATCCCAGCAACCTAAAGCTAACTGCAACAGTATAGAAACAAATCTCTGAACATGTCTGTAAAGTAGTTTCTAGATTAGACTGTTTGAGATGGAAGGACCCACCCTAAGTGGGGACACACCATCCAATGGCCTGGGTTCCTGGACTGTGTAACAAGCAAAAACTAGTTGAACATTCAGTAGTTACTGCTCTGTTCTGTTTTTCACTGCTGGACTGAATGTGACCAGCTCCTGCTTTTCCCACTGTGGCAATTTCCCTAGCAACTGTGGCCCAAATGAAGCCTTTCTTCCTTCAGCTGCTTCTGGTTAGGTATTTGTCCCAGGAGTAAGACAGCACTAATATACTTGCCTTTGAAAATACACATGAACATGCATTGCATGTAAGCGGTCATTCCTCATGTCCTATTCTAATTGTGATCTTACATCCTACTGCTTCATTATTTTCTTATAAGCTTGAATTTTCTTTACAATGGAAATGTATCCTTTTACAGTTATTTTTCAAAAATGCTTTTTTAAAAACTTGTGTGTGCCCTGTGTCCCCAATTGCCGGATCCCCTGTTCTGGAGGGTGCACATGTGGATTCCCTGGTCCTAGTTCCCCTGCTGCTAGCTTGGGGATGACCAGACCCTGTGAGCTAGCTGCAGAAGCAGGCCCCTTGCTCTGCCTTCCTGATTGACTCCTGGATCCCCAACTTCTAGATCCCCTGCTCTGGAGGGTACACCTGAGGAGTAGGGCAGAGCTCCTTGGTGGTTCCCCAATCCCCAGTTCCCTGGTCCAGTAGCCCCGCTGCTGCATAGGGGCATCCTGGTCCCTGCATGTGGGCTGTAGAAGCAGTCCTTTTTCTCTGGTTTCCTGATTGGTCCCTGTGTACACAAATCCTTATTCTCCCGAGCCAGAGGGCACACAGGCCACTGTAGAAGCTGGCCTTTTGCCCCGAGAACTCCTGCTTCCTGGCTCCTGGTTACCCAGTTTTTGATCCCCATGTGCTAAAGAGTATGTGCAAGTGGAGTGAGTAGGGCAGAGCTCCTAGTTCCCCACATCCCAGTTCCTCAGGTACCTTTAATGTACTTGCAGTCTCCACAATCTACGTATCTGTGATTGTAATCCCATTGTACACCAGTCCAGTTCACATTGAAAACAGAACACATACTGAGGATACTACAAGGACAAATACTTGCTTCCCCCTTAATAGAATAAAATGTTTCCCCAAGATAGGTCTACCACAATGCAAAAAAAACAAACAAAGTCAGAAAACTGAGATCTCCACCAAGGATGCCTAGTCCTACACTGGAAGCCTCCAATGAAATCATAGAGAAATCAACAGAAATTGAATCACAAAATTAAAACACAACCAACAATGTGATCCTGATCAAAAGAATTGCTGAACTGGAAGCAAGTCATCAAAGTGCATTAGAGCACTTAGCTTTTTTTTTTTTTTTCTTTCAGGGTAGGGTCTCACTCTAGCTCAGGTTGACCTGGAAATCACTATGTAGTCTGAGGGTGGCCTCAAACTCATGGCAATCCTCCTACCTCTGCCTTCCGAGTGCTAGGATTAAAGGCGTGCGCCACCACGCCCAGCAGCACTTAGCTTTTGACACGAGGCTTAACTGAAGAAAACTGTAGAAGCTTCAAAAGAGATAAAGGAATTGAAGGTGAGTCAACAAATGGAACAGCCCAATAACCAGTTGATTAAACTCAATGAAGACCTGATCAAATACAAGAATGAACTCAAGGAAGCATCAAGAAAATAAGACCTCAAACTGAAATCGTACCTCAAAAAAAGACATGGACATGATGTAAAATAACACAACAGAAAACAAAAATCAAATAGAACTTTGAGAGAGAGACAGAGAGAGAGGGAGAGGAAGACAGATAGAGATGGGCACGCCAGCAGCCTCTCAGCTGTTGCGAAAGAAATCCAGATGCATGCGCCCCCTTGTGGTCAAGTGCGGCATTGCGCCCTTGCATCACTTTGCATCTGGCTAAATGTGGGACCTGGAGATTGGAACCAGCGTTCTTAGGCTTAGGAGGCAGGCACCTTAACTGCTAAGCCATGTCTCCAGCCCAAACAGAACTTTTAAAAACCTCTCAAGAACTCCCCACTAACAGAGTTACTCATATGGAAGACAAAACCTCTGAGTTGGAAAACAAGACAGAAGAAATTGATTGGGAGACCAAAAACCTTGCTAACTTCAAAAAAATCATATGACCAGAATACAAGGGAACTGTACCCTAAAACCATCAAACAACTTGATCATGGGCATACCAGAAGTATAGGAAATCCAGGCCAGATGCATAGAGAACATATTCAACAAAGTCACTGAAAGAAGTCTTTCAAAAGAAAGTCTCATCCAAATACAAAAAGGCCCAGAAATCCACATAGGACAAGAAACTCTCAAAAGCAGTTAAATGTCTTAACAGTGAAAACCTAAAAGCTGCAAAGAGAAACAAAACAAACAGCAATCTTACAGACAGAGACTAAAGTGTCCATTCTCACTCTGTCTCAAATAAATAAATAAAAATAAATCTTAAAAAAAATCACAGTTAAATGTCTTAACAGAATTAATGTTGTGAAAATAAAACAAAAGAGATTTGCTGCAAAAGTATCATTCTTCAGAGATGAAAAAGAACTAAAACAACTTCACATTTATACAAACAAATCGCAATTTTCAATCATGAGTTCTAAGAACTTTGCAGTGGCTGGATGAATGGATGTTGTGGACATTTATACAAGCAATGAAATTTGTAAAAAATGGACAGACTTGGAACAGATCATACTCAGTGAACTCACACAATCACAGAAAGACAAATGCCATATGGTCTCACTCATTTGTGGTTCCTAATCTGGACCAGATAGAGATGCTGACATAACTGATAGGAAACTCAAGGCCCAGACCATAAGGATGGAAGGGTATGGGGAAAGGGGAAAGGAGGGTGGGGAAAAACACAAAACTAAATTTAAAATGAACTAGTACCATAGAAAATTTTATCCCTGACGATAGACTAAAAGATACAACCCTCAAAAGGAATAAGGGAGTATACCTGAAAAAAAAGGGCCCTGGAGTTGCTACTTTTTTTTTTTTTTTTTTTTGTCTCCACAATGAGCTGTTGCTACCCACAATGAGCTGTTGCTTGGAGAGACCTACAAGGTCCTCAAATCAAGACAGCTTTCTGTCAAGGCACTTGATTACCTGCCTAGGCAAAAGGTAAGACCCTATTGAAGACACCAAATGCTGCTAACACAGAGCATGGAGACCTGGCTGGAATCCTGAGGGCTAGTCCCCAGACAGCCCATCTAGTGCTGGAAAGGGCTACATGAGCTACTGGGAGAAAATGGCCAACAACAGCAACTAGAGGTCCAAGCTACTCAGAAGCAAATACCCTGACATGATGTACATGCCAGTGCAATAGTGGCACACAGCCTTGGTGAGTAACCAATAGCTTTCTGATTGGCTAAGAGATCCACTCGAAACCAGATCAGAATCCCATGGAGACAAAGATTATGCTTTCCAGTGTCAGCTCTCATTAGTCTTTGGCTAAAAGAGGGGTTACATAAATCAAATTCTCCCTAAATTAATAATACTTATCTCATTTAAAATATGTTGACTTCAGTCTCCACTGGAGAATCTGTTCTTTTTCAGAAGGTAGTGAGACCTGAGGAGATAAACTACTCCTCACACTTCAGCCAAGCCATAGCTGAATCCACAGAGGAATGGGGAGATAAGCAAGAGTGCTGCTTCCATGGTGAACCTGACAATCAACACCAAGATATAGGTGACAGACCCTGAGGATACTGAACACTTACCAAAGCAGAGATCCAGAGGCTCCTAAGAGCTCATCATGGAAGTAAACTTAAAATTCACCCACCATGGCTCAGGGAATTTTGTAGAAGTGGGGGCAGAAAGATTGCGAGAGCCACAGGTTGAGGAGACAGCAAGCCCAGAGGCATTTTCTGCTCCCCCAAAATAACTGTCTGCTGCTCCCACAATGCATAACCCACAACCCCATAGGAAATACCAGCAACCCCACTGAGGCAGTTCCCCAGCAGAATGAGGGCAGGGACAAGGGAAAAGAGGATACCAACACATGATGTATCCATGTGAAATGTCAAAAACGTACGTGTGAGCCGGGCGTGGTGGCGCACGCCTTTCATCCCAGCCCTCGGGAGGCAGAGGTAGGAGGATGACCATGAGTTCAAGGCCACCCTGAGACTACACAGTTACTTCCAGGTCAGCCTGAGCCAGAGTGACACCCTACTTCAGAAAAAAAAAAAAAAAAAAAAAGTACGTGTGTTTATGCAGGGAGGAGTGGCATTAGGGTCTCTTGCTCCTGCAAACCAATGACAGTCTGGTTTAACATAGATGGCTTGGGAATTGAACCCAGGCCAGCAAGCTTTACAAGCAAGCACCTTTAACTATTAGGCCATCTTCCCAGCCCCTCCAATAGTTTTTAAATGCAGTTTATCATAAGGTCTTTATCTATTAGAATTTAAATTATAATTCACTTGAAAAATACAAATTCATGATTTGTCTTCTTTTAAAAACAGTACTGGGTTCTCTCGCTCTCTCTTTCTCTGTCTCTCAAATAAATAAAAACAAAGTATTTTAAAAACAGTATTGGGAAACTGAACCCAACCAGGATATTGTGCATGCAAGGCAATTGCCCTACCACCAAGATACATCCCCAGCCCCTTGTTTTTTACTTAATTTTGATCCTCGCTATGTAGCTCAAGTTGGCTTCAAACTTACAATCCTCTTGTTTCAGCCTCCTGAATGCTACAATTACAGGTATGTGCCACCACCTCCTAATTAGATTTGTTAGCACTTAGAAGATAGAAATCATTTGATTTCTTCCATAACTGTTAATTAAACACACATTTATAACCTATAGTAGAAGAAAGGAAATATGAAAACACAGGACCTTCCCACCTTTGGAGGAAAATGTGAAAGCCATGGTTCAAAGAATGAAGGGAGGAAAATGGACTGAAAAACCCTGCTTCCTGTCTGAACATTATCCTTCAGAATGGTTGCTACATAATGCTCAGGAATGCTTTGAGTGCCAGCATGTGGCCACAAAATCTCCACCCCAGTCTCTATAACAAGCTGTACACAAAATGGCCTCTAACACATCAGTGCTGCCTTCCAGATAGACAATGTCTTATTCACCACAAGTCTTTGGAAACACATTCTTTAAACATTAGGAAGCCATAATTACCCATAGTATCTAATTAAAATATAGATAATGGGCTAGAGAGATGGCTTAGCAGTTAAGGCGCTTGCCTGCAAAGCTAGGGACCCATGTTCTACTCTCCAGATCCCACGTTAGCCAGACACACAAAGGTGAGGCAAGCTCAAGGTCACACATGCCCACTAGGTGGCACAAGCATCTGGAGTTCGATTGTAGTGGCTGAAGCCTAGCACACCAATGCTCTCTTTCTCTCTAATATATATAGTATTCTCATATACCAGAATAACTCATTGACATGTAAATCTGGTAAGACTATTCTTTTTTAAAAAATATTTTATTTTTATTTATTTGAGAGAGGAGGCAGAGAGAGTGAGAGAGAGAAAGAGAGGAAGGGAGAGATTAAGAATGGGCATGCCAGAGCCTCCAGCCACTGCAAACGAACTCCAGATGCACACACCACCTTGTGCATCTGGCTTTACTTGGGTCCTGGGAATCGAACCTGGGTCCTTTAGCTTTGTAGGCAAATGCCTTTAACAGCTAAGCCATCTCTCCAGACCCTGGTAAGACTATTCTTGGTAAGCCCACTCTAGTTCTCCCTTCTTTTCCACACATTAAAAAAAAAAATGTATTTACCAATTACTGTTTCTTCTCAGGAACAATGAATTCACCAAAAATGATTTCAAGAATGTTCCTCTCTTTTAAGAACATCTACGGAATTGAAAGGATTATTAGAATGTTGTTTAGATTTAGTATCTCATCTGCTTTCAGCGACAAGCTGTATGTCAAAGCCCTAACAGGCAAGCAGGCATGGTGACAATGGCCAATCTCAACATGTGGGAGGTTGAAGCAGAACCTCAAGTTCAGAGGCCAGCCTAATTGACACAAGGAAAGGATATCCTATAAAATAACAAGCACAGCAACAACAAAAACCTGTTCACAGACCTAAGCAATGAACAGAAATGAGACACTGGAGTATGACCTACTAGAAGCAAATAGAATTTACTTTGGGACAAGAGATAATCATGATTCAGCTCCTGTAAGTTCTTGCCACAATCCAATCAGTGTTCCCAAGTTTTCGATTTTTCAATAAACTGAAATTATGAAATCTCCTTAAGTGTTAGTAGTTATTTTTATAAGATCTAACATCAGCAGCAGAATACTGACTCCAGTTTTAATCAATTCCATCAAGAAATCCACTCATAGGTGTTTGTTTAAACAGAAAGAAGAGCTAAGGTGAAGGCTTAATTAAATTCTTAATCCCCACATGGAAATGTTTCCCTTGAACTCACTTCAGTCCACATATTGCCCTCTTTGACCTGGAGAATAAAAGCAAAATATACAGTGATTCCAAGATTACAAAATGTTACATCTACTCTCCATTGTTCTGCATAATGCTGCAAAAAGCTCTATAGATGGTCTGTCCCTCTTGCCCAAGAGCACATAGTGCTCACCCTGGGAACACAGCCTCTACATTCCACACTTACAACAATCTGAGGGAAGTCTTCCTCAAGCCTCTGTACTTCCTCTGTACATTATCTCCAGGGGCTCCAGTGTCCCAATGCCCTATACCACATTTCTTACTCTATAGAGTCATTTATCTTTGGAATTATTATCCATGGAGTCTCTGTTAGGTTTGCATTTGTTAACTGGTTTGTGACTGTGATGCACTCACTAAAGCCTCCTCGATGTTTGTCATTATTCTTAGCATTCTGAAATATTTACAGCAATGATTCCCTAGTTTCTGGATTTAAAATACTTAAGCCAATACCCATACATGTCCAAATTCATAGGATGTATTGTAGTATCAATAGTGAACCTTAGTATAGACTATGGACTTTGGATGACATGTAAATGTAGGCTTGTAAACTAATACATGTCTCACTCTGTGGTGGGGTATTGATTATAAAAGAGGCTTTAGGTATGAGATGGGGGCAGGAAATAAGCAACAACTCTGGACTTCATATTCATTTTTTATGCCTTAGAATTGCTCTAAAAATAAAGTCAACTTAAAATTTTAAAAAGTCTACTTTAAGCTGGGTGTGGTGGCGCATGCCTTTAATCCCAGCACTTGGGAGGCAGAGGTAGGAGGATTGCCATGAGTTCGAGGCCACCCTGAGACTACATAGTGAGACCCTACCTCAACCCCCCCCCCAAAAAAAGTCTACTTTAAAAGAAAAAAAATAATTAAAAAACTGTTTACTTTAGAAAGAGGGGAGAATAGGCACATCAGGGCCTGTTGTCATAAACTCCAGATGCATATACCACTTGGTGTATCTGGCTTTACATAGTTGGTGGTTTGATTCAGATGTCTCCCATAAACTTAGATGTTCTGAATGCCATGTCCCTAGCAGATGGCAATTTGGAAATTAAAGCCTCCTGGAGAGTGTATTGTTGGGGGCAGACTTATGGGTATTACTGCCAGCTTCCCCATGCCAGTGTTTGGCACACTCTCCTGCTGATGTTGGCCAGGAGGCGATGTCTACCCTCTGCTCATGTCATCGTTTTCCCCTGCCATCATGGAGCTTCCCCTCAAGTCTGTAAGCCAAAATAAACCCTTTTTCCACACAAGCTACACTTGGTCAGGTGTTTTCTGCCAGCCATGTGAACCTGACTGCAAGACATAGGTGCTAGGGTATTGAACCAGGCATGTCAGGCTTTGCAAGCAAATGATGAGCTGTTGGGCCCTGCCCCGGTGTGAGGCCTAGTGGTTCTGAGCCCAGCCAGAGTTTACCTGTACTTGGCTCCCGGTGAGGCCTAGTCGAGCTTCCGGAGCCTGAGTCGAGTTTCGCGACCTGTCCTTGGAGTGACTCAGCACCTAGGCTGAAACTGCCTCCACCCAGCTGCTGCTGACGTGGTGAAGTAATATTGGCCCTTACACCTTTATCTCATCCTTTTCCCCACCCTCTCTCAAAATATATAAATACCTTCCCAGGACAACAAACGGAGAGATTTCCGCCTTAGACGTTCTCCCGGCTCAATGTGCTTTTCTTCTTTTCCCCCGGTGGCTTGGGGAAGTTTTTTGAGCTGCGACACCTGCCTTCCCGCTCAGCCTCGAGAGAAGCGGCTGGCCCGACTCTCTCTCTTCCGCTCTACCTGCCGGTGGTGAAGGAAAAAAACCGGCAACGGGTGCCCAACATGGGGCGCAACAACTGGTGCCCCGTGTGAGGAAACAAAACTACCTGAGAAACTATGTGTGAGGATCAAAACGGACTACGGACTGATGTCTCCGACGTGACGAAGGAAAAATACAAAATTAACTGACGGGCTAATCCGGATTGCTGACGGGTGTATCCTCATAAGTTATGAGGTAATCTTCATATTTAATATTCTAACCTTTGCTTCTGTAATCTGTGCTTGCTTCAACTTCCTTTCTCTTTCTTTTCATTTCCGGTTTGCCGACAAACTGCTTCTGTGGCGCCGCCATTTCTAAACGGGTACGTTCATGGTGGACGCACCACGTGGGCAGACCTAGAGGAGACTTTAAACGTTTTGCCTCCTCATTTAAATAAAAACTCCATCCCAAAAGACAAAACAAACCTAATGGGAAGATCTACTCCCAGCTGTACTGTGTTTTTTTCTTTTCTTTTCTTTTTTTTTTTTTTTTTGGTTTTTCGAGGTAGGGTCTCACTCTGGCCCAGGCTGCCCTGGAATTAACTATGTAGTCTCAGGATGGCCTCGAACTTTCAGCGATCCTCCTACCTCTGCCTCCCGAGTGCTGGGATTAAAGGCATGCGCCACCACGCCCGGCTGTACTGTGTTTTATACCATTGAGCCTCCCATAAAGGCACAGGCTCATCTGGCCGTCACAAATCTAAATCTAAACTTAATTCTACAACATGCTTAGCTATGTTTTGGGCCTTTATGCTTATGTTGTACTCATATGTATTACTATTGCCCTGACTTTACAAAAACTCCTAAAATGTGGCTTAAAAGTAAAACAAAAAAACCTCCATGGCTTTGGGGACAAAACTTTTGTTTCAGCCGCATGGATTAATTCAATCCTCCTTGCCATAATTGCCGGCCTTAAAGACATCTCTGTAAAGGAGTTCATTTTTGCCCTTAACAAAAACTGTAAGAAAAAAATAAAACTGATTTTTAAAATCTCCTTTCTCCCAAGGCCGCCACCCAAACCGCCACCAAACAGCTGTCTTTTCAGTTCTTTTCAGCCTGTAACTGCTGCCTACTGTCTCTCCTGTCAAACCCCAATTCCATATTCAAAAATTCTATACTTTGCCTCAACTCCAAAAGGTGCTGAAAAAAATTAATTGGATGAGGCCCTGGATACCCATAACTACTGAGGAACTGTCCCCTTTATTTGACCTCTTAAAGGGTCTTACTCTCTCCTCTCAGATAACCTTGCCCCCTCATCATGAACAAATTCTACATAAGGTACAACGGGCTATTGATGCTGCTGTCCTAAAGAGGTTCGATCCTAACTTACCTATCTCCCTCGAGGACTACGCCCTAATCACCTTTGGCAGATTGACGTTACTCACTATTCTCCATTTGGAAAACTTAAGTATATTTTTCTCTCAGTTGATACTTTCTCCCATGCTTGCTGGGCATCAGCACATGCTGGGGAAAAAACTAAACATGTTATTAGCCATATGCTTCAATGCTTTGCCACCCTTGGATTGCCAGATCAAATCAAAACCGATAATGGTCCCTGCTTCGTAAGCAAAACTTTTATAGATTTCCTCCAAACCTGGAAAATCTCACTTTCCACAGGCATCCCATATAACCCGCGGGGCCAAGCCATCGTGGAAAGATATCATCAAACTCTCAAGTTTCAATTACAAAAACAAAAGGGGGAATCTCTACCCCCACATGACCAACTAAAAAAGGCATTATTAACCCTAAATATTTTAAATTTTTCTAAAAAAGATAGACACTTGTCCCCTTTTCAAAAACATTGGACCTCAGCTGTCACCTACAGCTCCATCTGGGTCAAATGGAGGGACCCATTAACTGGGGCCTGGAGGGGACCAGACCCCCTCCTCACAGCAGGGAGAGGATTTGGATGTGTCTTTCCTCAAGAGGAAAAAAGACCTATTTGGGTACCGGCAAGAGACTTAAAATATTTACCCCAACAAGGGGATGATAATAATCAATTCTCCAGGGAGTGTCCCACCCCTGAGAACTATGCCTCTGTTTCTTCCCCAGAAACAACTGAAGGTGTGGATGCTACTAGACCCAAATAAAGCCAGAAAAGCTCCAGAAAGATTTACAGAAGAGGAGACGGGACTTCCAAGACAACCTGCTGTGGATGAACTTACATGGCTTCTTACCCTACCTTCTCCCTCCCCTTGGACCCCTCCTTGTTCTTATCCTCACTCTCGGGCCCTGTGTAATTAATAAGATTACACAATTCATTCACCAACAGCTTGAGGCAATTAAACTTCATCAGGTCACAATTAAACTTCATCAGGTCAAAGCACCACAGGTTCACAACTCAAAGGCAACGGCTTTTCCGCTTACTGGCTATCCCTCCCCCACCCTCCATCGAACCAATGACGGGTAAGATCTCAGACAGGCTGAGACAACCTAAGACAGGGCGTGGAGTGGTCAATGGGCTAGAGGCATGGTACTCAGTGACGGGTAAGATTCCCAAAGGGGGACAACCTAGGACAGAGGCCATGACCGTCCACCGTTCTTACAAAAACAAAAGGGGGAGATGTTGGGCCCTGCCCCAGTGTGAGGCCTAGTGGTTAGCCCAGCCAGAGTTTACCTGTACTTGGCTCCCGGTGAGGCCTAGTCGAGCTTCCGGAGCCTGAGTAGAGTTTTGCGACCTGTCCTTGGAGTGACTCAGCACCTACGCTGAAACTGCCTCCACCCAGCTGCTGCTGACGTGGTGAAGTAATATTGGCCCTTACACCTTTATCTCATCCTTTTTCCCACCCTCTCTCAAAATATATAAATACCTTCCCAGGACAACAAACGGAGAGATTTCCGCCTTAGACGTTCTCCCGGCTCAATGTGCTTTTCTTTTCCCCGGTGGCTTGGGGATGTTTTTTGAGCTGCAACACCCGCCTTCCCACTCAGCCTCAAGAGAAGCGGCTGGCCTGGTTCTCTCTCTCTTCCGCTCTACCTGCCGGTGGTGAAGGAAAAAAAACCGGCAACGGGTGCCCAATGTGGGGTGCAACAATGAGCCATCTCTCCAGCCTCAAAATACTTAAAAAAAAAAAAAAATTTAATTCCACTAGTAATAAAAAAAGCCAGGAGCTAACTTTGTAATTTCTTTTTTTCATGTATCTGGTGTGAAAGGGAAACAATCTCTACATACTACCAAAAGAGTGTTTAAACGAGATCAGAATTTAAGAATCATGCTCATGAAGGCAGTAACATCCTACTTTACATTAAATATGAGACAGAGCAGCCAGGCTACTAAAACCCTTATATTACCATTCCTAGTTAAAAATATTCCTAATTTCTCTTACTCTCAAAACCGGTTATATGAGCATTTAGAATCCTTCCATGTCTTCTAACATTACAGTCTTGTATGCCTTTGTTTTAGTGCTACACAGAATAGTCAACAAACAGGACGCTACAGAATGTACACCAAGGCTCAGCATTTCTTAAGTTTATTGAAGAATTTTTAGTTGGGAGAGGAAAGATCACAGGCTCGAACAAATGTAAGAGAAAAGAACAAATAATTGCAACTTATTACAAAATTAATTTCTGAAACATTTTTGAGCCACTGCTAAAACAAAATTTTAGTGCATCCTGAAGTTCATATTTCAGAAAGTGAACATTAAATTACTGAAGAACAAAACAAAACAGAACTTACTATTATACAGTAAAAGATCTTAACATACTACCTAACTGAGCACACCGAATCAATGGTATAATTAGTTAAAGCTGCTTTTGCTATGTATCTGGTAATTAAACAAGAATGCAGATTACTTTAACACTGCACAAGTAACCAAAAGTAGCAAATCCAACAATATTAAAACTTGGTATTAAATAGCATTCAAACATGACAACAAAACAAAATGAGGACTTCTAGAACTACAGCTCTACCTGTCTGAAAGGAATGTATGTGGATTGGTAAAAATAATAAATATAAAGTGGCAGGAGTGTCAACACAGCATCTGCATTTTCCAAGCAGGAACACAGTAAACAAGGAAGTTAAATGTCTGCGGGGTTTGTGCTGAAAATGAGAGAGAAAAATGCATCTCACTTTAAGGTACAACTTCTCTAATTCCCACAAATACTCTGATTCTCTTGTGCTGGTGGCAGATGAGCAAGCTTTTAAATGGAAAGCATTTTCCTTAGGCC
Source organism: Orientallactaga sibirica (assembly GCA_036365145.1). Classification (NCBI taxonomy): domain Eukaryota; kingdom Metazoa; phylum Chordata; class Mammalia; order Rodentia; family Dipodidae; genus Orientallactaga; species Orientallactaga sibirica. The sequence goes on from JAEOAD010002184.1 coordinate 304,035, forward strand.
TGTTGTGGGGGATGCATCATTTTAAAACTGTAAATGATATTCATGATGGGAAACTGGTATCATGGAACTGTTTAAATCTGAACTTTGAGGATGATGACAATGAAACCTTGCACTTGGGGAATGTGCACTAAGGACAAGAGGTAAACAATCTTTCACTTTCTATACTGTGCACTTAATACAGGAAGCCCTATCAGCAACATAAACCCTTATGTAAGCAGAATTAAAGAATTACAAATGAATTAATTCACATTAACTATCTTAAAGGGTATAAGAAACATTTTTTTTTTTTTGGTTTTTCGAGGTAGGGTCTCACTCTGGCTCAGGCTGACCTGGAATTCACTCTGTAGTCTCAGGGTGGCCTCGACTCACAGCGATCCTCCTACCTCTGCCTCCCAAGTGCTGGGATTAAAGGTGTGCGCCACCATGCCCAGCAAGAAACATTTTTTAAAGTATAGATATCACATGAGTAAACACTCTAAGGGTTTATATAATCCATTACGTCACACAAAGCCATTCACTTTCTATTGGCATTTTCTTCTGTAGTTCTTAATGGAAACATTGCTTTTGAATCAATCAGGTGATACTTTCAAAGTCAATAATAATTTTTAAAAATATATGTATATATACCATTTAAACTTAGCTTTGGGAAAGAGGAACGTGAGAGAACTGCCACATTTCCGTCTGCAATAGTTCGGGAGCCCTTATCAGAGAGGCCTCTTTCACATTCTTTCTGCAGATCACAAATGGTTTTAAATTGGCAGAGAATTCACCTCATTGCACATCACAATTTTAACAGCTCTGAATAAGACATAATGCATCAGGAGTGAAATATACAGGATAGCAACACTACAATGCTACAATATAAATATGGCAAGCAGATTTGTAATAAGACAGAGCTGTCCTCAACAGGTGTTCTGGAGACTGGACAGATAGATCCAGAATGCCTCTGCAAAATCGCAAAGTGCCTTTACAAAAAGGATGCTTTAGGCTCAAATATTTTCTTTCTATATAAGCTACTCACATTTCTTTTCATACCTGCTAGTACTTACTTTTCTCTATGTTCCTGCACTGAACTGATGCAAGTGTGGAGTCCTATAATTGTTACCATGCCTGCTAAAACATGACAGCTGTTTTGTCATTAGGCAGCAGTTCAGTAAACAACTCTGAGTCCACCATTATTCCAGCAAAAATCAAAGAAAATTTAAACCATCTTAATCTTAAATCAGCTTATCTTGAAATCATCATACCATTAATAAACAAAAGCATTTTAAACAGTTTATAAAATCAATATATTGACACTTTCACAGAAATTCAGAACTCAGTTTTGCTATTACTCTAATCCTTACATATACGCAAATTCCTAAATGCAATCTGGTTGTTACTTGTAAAAATGCAACCTAAACTTGTTGATCAATTATTCTATCTTACAATTTAAGCACAGATTCATGGTCATAATGTTTAAAACCTAGTCCGATGCTGCTACATCTCAAGTTCTGAAAATCAATAGTCAAAAACAATTCTGATCATTCATTTCTTGCATTTTTCCATCTTAAAAAAGAAATGAAAATTTAAAAGAAATTTATGCCCAAGACTGGCCCCTATGACTCTATCTTAAATAAAGAAAAACTAAATCTCAACAGTGTTACCTCAAAATATTTAATTAGCTTCTGGCATTCTTCTAAAAGCATATTTTATAAAACACATTTCTCTACCATAATTATTCATTCAAATTAATGGAAGTGCCCTGGAAGAACACTACTCCCTGTCAGGTACTATGTTGTCTACATTTTGTATAGCTTGTACAAGTCAGTGCTTGGGAAAAAGACAATGTAATAGAGCAAAATAAAAGGCTCCACAAAGAAAGATTACGGTAGACCACAAAATCCATTAACAGAAAGACCATAAACAGACATACCCACAATGCAAAACCAAGGCAGCTGGTCCTCTTAACATGTCAACTTGCATTTTCTAAAGACAGGTACAGAAGGCAGACCAGGAAGACCATGTGAGAGAACTTTAAAAAACAGCACAGCCATCTTTTACTGGGGGTAGGGGGAAATCCCAATTTTTCTAGAAAAAATTATTCTTGGTAATGTGGAAAACCTTTTCAAAAATCTAATAATTAAAATCGTAATTTGGCACCTCTGAGTTCATTTCCATATTAATTCTTAAAATTTCAATGTGTTTTGCAACCTGAATTTTCATTTGTAAGATAAGGTAAAAAGACCAAAATTCTTGCTGCACAATCTTTATAGACATTTTATTTTAAAGCACCTTTTAAATGTTAATAGTGGGTTTCTAACTAGGCAAACAGCTCAAAGTAGGAACAAACTAGTGGGAAGGTTAAAGTGCGCGCTCTCTCTCTCTCCTCTCTCTTTCTCAATCTTTCCCCCTCTTCCTCTCATTTTCATTCCAGAATAACTGGCAGCATTAGCAAATAGTTTCACTTGATAGAAAGCTGGGGAAATTCAATTATGATGTTTACAGAAACCTAATACACTCATGTCTCTGTTAAGAAATTAATAGTCTGGGGGATCAAAAAGTACCATTATCTGAAATGTGGAAATAAAACTGATTATTTTAAAAACAGGACGAAAGATTACAAATATACTACAAACAAAAAAATCAGCCTCAATTTTATTTTTTGATGTCAGATGAGTTTTTAAGATACCATTTGTTTACTAAGGAAAAAAATTATAACTTTATCACTGGGACCTCTCACCAGCCACCTCAGCACAGCTTCAAGCAGTACTTACTACTTGGATCCAAAAAGAATACCACCAGGCAATGACCCTTTTCCTTCACAGACATATTCTTAGGGTTATAACACTACACATGTATATATAAGAAGTGGTGAAAAGAAGACTTTAACAAAGATTACAAAAGTATGAACTATATACATTTTGACAACAGAAAGTACTTATAAAGCTATATTTACTTTCCTCCCAATTCAATTAAAATGTTAGTATTCACCATATGAATTTTATCCTAAACATACTCATCTTTTTCTTCTCCTAAAGCAAATAATAAAATATACTCATTTGGAGTTTGTTCTATGCATTTTCCAAAAGCCAATCAAACAACGACTTGCATCTTTCTTCACTGGCAGTTATTTCCACCACTTCATAATATTTAAGAACAGCCTGTAAAAGGTCTCCCACTTTCCATCCTTTTTCTTGTAATTGTTTTGAAAGCTAAGAAAGAAAGATATGGCATACATTAGCAAAAGCAATTTGTTTGCATTTTCATCACCAGACAAAACTGAGAATCCTGCTGTTTACAACTAAATATCCTTTCCCACTTATAACAAGATTTCCCCTCAACCACCATCCCTTTACCCAAATTAAACATATTCCTTTCTTGCCCTTTATAAACACATCTTCCACAAAATGACACTTTGGGATTGCTGGACACAGAACACAAGCCGTGGCCATCTGACAGGCTGTGTGGGAATACAGTCTAAATTTCTATAGGAAATTCTTAACCTAACTAAATTCATCTGCCACACCCTCAATTAGGAACATAAAATAATAAAGACAATGTTAAGCTTAATAAAAGGATGTGGATTTGCCTTCCACACATATCTTGTGGTTTTTTTCCCCCCCTGGAATACACACTCTAGCCTCAATGGAAATACGGCTTGCTAATTTAAGAAATGTAACGTTTCAGGCTGGAGAGATGGCTTAGTGGTTTAAGGCACTTGACTGTGAAGCATATGGACCCAGGTTTGATTCTCCAGGTCCCATGTAAGCCAGATGATGCACAAGGTGGTACATGTGTCTGGAGTTGTTTGCAATGGCTAGAGATCCTGGCACACCCATTTTCTCACCCTCTCTAACCTTTCCTTCCTCCCTCCCTCCCTATCTCAAACAAAAATTTTTTTAAAAAAAGAAATGTAATGTTTCAATAAAAAGCAAGCACAAAAAAGTAAATAAAGGAAGGTTTAAATAAACTACTGTGGTCAATCAAAACATAATTTCATTCACTTAGTCTATTTTGCTTTTTAAAAGTTCTAAAGAGCCGGGCGTGGTGGCGTATGCCTTTAATCCCAGCACTTGGGAGGCAGAGGTAGGAGGATCCCTGTGAGTTCAAGGCCACCTTGAGACTACATAGTTAATTCCAGGTCAGCCTGGGCCAGAGTGAGACCCTACCTAAAAAAAAAAAAAAAAAAAAAAAAAAAAGTTCTAAAGTTTTGAAAGATCTCTAAGTTAAATTATAAAAAAACTACTTTTAAAAAATATTATTTATTTATTTAATTAGAGAGAGAGAGAAGGGACACACCAAGTCCTCTAGCCACTGCAAACAAATTCCAGACATATGGACCACCATGTGCATCTGGCTTATGTGTGGTTCTGGGAATCAAACCTGAGTCCTACCTCTGTCTCCCAAGTGCTGGGCTTAAAGTCACGAGCCACCACACCCAGTTTCCATTTTTCTTAAAATATTTTATTTGCAAGCGGACAGAGAGAGAGAATGAGAATATATGGGTACACCAGGGTCTCCTGCTATTGCAAACAAACTCTAGATGCACATGCCACTTTGTGCATCTGGCTTTACATGGGAACTAGGGAATTGAACCTGGGCCATCAGGTTTTGCAAGCAAGCACCTTTACCCTGTCTTTAAGCCATCTCTCCAGCCTTCTCATCTCTTTATGCTCAAGGTAATAATACTTGTTTATTCTATTTAATAGTGAAAATGTTAGAGTAGTATAATTCAGAAAGGCAAAAACTAAAGATTTCAGTTATCCTCATTATCCCCCCAAATAATCTGTACTTGCCTCTTAACTGTTTTATAGCTTTCCAGTGGCCCTGTGGAGTTCTAGCCAGGCATGGTCAATGAGTCACTATTTTAAATCAGCCATATGGTTAAAATAATCCATAGACATGGTATGACATTGTCATCCACATTTACGCATCATGCTCAATCACCAAAGATACCCTCAGCTAGGTTACAAGGTGAGAAGGTCCCTTCACCCCATTACCATCTCTCAGTTCCACCTAAGGCTCTCTTCAGGCCTCAGTTTGTCTAAGATTAAATGGCTCTTAAAAAGGTTTGCTCTCTATGGTCAGTTGTATCAATCCCCTTCCTGAGCATTCCTTTCCAGACTATTTTCTCCTTTCTCCTTCAAACAACAGTTTTAAACTGAAAAAGTCCAGCCTAAGTAAAAATAAACATCAAAATTGTATCATTTCATATTTTTGACACTATCTTTGTAAATTCTGAACTTTATAAAATAGAAACTTGAGTGTTCCTTTTCTTTTAATTGATAAAAACTCAATGTTTTTATAATTTAATTTAAAATTTTTTTATATATAACAGGATGTATTCTTTTATCCCCTTTCCCCAGCTCTTGTTTCCCTGGGGGCCCTCCTCAGTGGTTATGGTATTCACTGTGGAGTCATGAGGATGTCAGTCAGTCCCTGTGGGGTAGCAGGGGGCCATGCCTCAGGTATCCCTACCTGCTCTGTGGCTCTTACACTCTTTCTGCCCCTCTTCCATGATGTACTCTGAGAGCCATGGCAGGCCTTTTGGCAACCTGATTTAGTGCTGAGTTCTCGGTAGCCTCTGGATTTCTGCTTTGATAGGTTTTCATTGATTACTGTATCTATCACTATTGCCCTGGATCTGGTCGCCAGGCTAGTAGTAAGAGCAGTATTCATGTCACTACTTCCTTTAAAATGTGCTTGTTATTCATAAAGTTTTAGTAAGAAAAACTATAGGGAAAACATCCTTCCAAACTATAAACTGAAAATCCTGACTAACAAGGTACGTGGTACATAGTAAGGCTTAGCAAAAGTAACTTATTTAAACTTTGATTGCCTTTTAATTATGCCAATGTCCTATATGCCTAAAGCTGGACTATCAGAAAAAGAGTCTTTTTATTAAGTACAACTATGAGTCAACAAAATACAGAAGGTCATTTAATCTTTTCAACAGACTTCATAAAATGCTTGTTAATGACATCTAACTTTGAGGACTATGCAAGCCAAGACTAAGTATTTTGTTTATTCAATATTATAATTAACACTCCTGGAACATGGCAGAGCCAACATCTAAACCTTAACAGGCTCCAGAGCCTAGGCATTAACCATGCTATAATCAGTAGACATCTTATTAGACAAGCAATATGATAAGAACATTACATATTGTTGAATTTTGTTTCCTCACAACCACTTAAGATGATAGGTACTTCCCAGTACATATACTATACTTACTAGTATAAATTCCTTCTTTGCAGAGTCATGAAAATAAAGTTTTACAACTTCAGCCTCCGAAGCAACAAGCCACTGAAGAATAATCCTTAGCTGGGGATCTACTGTGCATGGTTCTATGTCAATATTCATAATTAGCAGAGTCTTTCCATCTTGCTCTAAACCTAATATTTAAATTTAAACAATATGAAGTGAAAGTCATCAATTCAACTTTTGATACTCTGGTTTCCAAGTATATACAAATATTTTCATTAATATTACAATGAATATTTTTCTTAGTTATACCATAATGTCAGCTAAAACATTTCTTTGGATATGGTGGCACATGCCTTTAATCCCAGACTCAGGAGGCAGGGGTAAGAGGATCACTGAGAGTTCCAGGTCAAGCCTGGGCTAGAGTGAGACCCTACCTCAAAAAACCAACAAACAAAACAAAACAAAACAAAAAAACAAACAAAACAAAACCAACCAAACAAAAATTCTTTGAAAAAAACAGAATACTGTTGAAACAAATAATTTTGATTATTTACTGATAGCACAAATGTAATATACTGTTTTAAAGTACTGACTTCAAGTACTACAAATATCGTAATTTGTGTCAAATTAAATCTTGTGGGTAAAAGGTGAGAAAATAAACATATAAAGCTATTGTTAGAATCAAAATAATAATGAAACACAAATAAGAACCTCAAAGAATAGTACACAACACCTGTACAGCACATGCACCCGACATGCTGCATAAGTTCACTATGCACATAAACTTCTTTCACCCTCAAAAGTACCACATGAGGTAGGAAGTGGTATTTGTGTCTTACACGTGACACTTTTCAGGCTGAGAAACCCACCATATGATCAACAGGAAGTCTAGCTCTGGGCTCTTAAATCACTTCATTCTTTAGGCAAAAAAGGGTGGAGGAAAATGTCATTTGCAACCACTTACATCCCAAAAGCAAGGTTGGGAATTTTTTTTCTTTTCTTTCTTTTCTTTTCTTTCCTTATTTTTTAGAGAGCGAGAGACAGAATTGGCACACAAGGACCTCAGCCACTGCAATCGAACTCAACACATGCACCACCTTGTGCACCTGGCTTATGTGGGTCCTGGGGAATTTTACCTAGGTCCTTTGGCTTCACAGGCAAGCACCTTAACCACTAAGCCATCTCTCCAGCCCCCATGTGATATTTTAATAGAGGTACACATTTTGTGATGTTGAATTTGGGTTGAACATCTCTATCTCCTCAAACATTGATCAATGTCTTTAAGATCAAACTATTCAACTCCTTTCTTCTTGGACATGAACATAATTTAGTCATCCTACTGTGCATCAGAAGTTCCTACTACTATCTAGTAAAACTTGGTACCCATTTATCAATGTCTTTATATCCATATCCTAAATCTGGAGTAACCTACTACTACAACAGCCTACTCTCAACTTCTAGATCAGCTTTTATTCTTTCCATATGTGAGTGAGACCATGTGGTATTTGTATTTCTGTACCTGGCTTATCTCACCATCATGAGCCCCAGTTTTATAAGTTGATGAAAATGACAAGATTTTATTCTCTTGTTTTTAGCGTGTGTGTGTGTGTGTGTGTGTGTGTGTGTGTGTGTGTGTGTGTAATAAGCATGTGTGTATGCATATTTATATGTGTGTAAGTACAAGTGTGTATGCATGCCTGTGGACATCAGAGATTGACATTGGGTATCTTCCCCAATTGCTCTCTACACTATTTACTGAAGCACAGTCTCTCACTTGACCCCAAAGCTTGCTGATTCAGCTAGTCCACTTATCCAACTTGAAGACTGCCTGTCTCTGCCTCCTAAGCATGTGGATTTTTGGCAGACTGCCAGACTCACCTGGAAATTATATAATATGGGTGCTGAAAATGCAAACTCTGGTCCTCGTGCTTGTGCAGCAAGTCCTTTATCCACTGAACAATTTCCCCAGCTGTGATTTTATCTTTTTATATCTAAATATTGTTCCATTATATGTATGTACCCATTCATCAGTGGATAAACGCTAAGACTATTTTCATCTCTTGGCTACTGTGTGGTACAACAATGAACAAGTAGCCCCTAACTTTTAATATAAAAATTCAGTCCACACAACACTCTACAAATAAACATCATCTTCTTTCTTTCCTTCTTGCAAACAAAAGTTTCAATGTGGAGGTCACTGGCACCAGGGCAGAATCTAATACTGTTGTTTTGCTAAATGGATGTGCTGTCAAATTTCCTTCTAAATATTTATGCCATTGCTGCTGCTCTCAATCTGCTGGAACTTTTATGAAGTGGGTAGCAGTTCATGCAGAAACACATAACTAGTCAAAGTGCTAAGAATAAGGACTATTGAGTGTTTAGCTGTAAATGAGACACATATGTCACTCCCTTCAAGGCTCAGAGAACACTGCCCAAGAGAGGATGGGGTGTGCTATGAAATACTGTCTTCTCCATGGCACATAGCCACTGCACTCATGAAGTCAGTTATGATTACCTGCGCGAGAGTTAGCACACCAACATTGGTCATGGATGGGAAAGGGGCTCATGAGGCCTCATCCCTCCCTGAGAAGCTATTGGCAATCAATTGTCAGAGTAGAGGAAGTCAATTTCTTCAGTGGTGTAACCACTTGAAAGTTGTAAATGCTACAGTGAATAACACCCTCATGCAAACAATCCAAATTAAACACAATGGATCACACACACAAACATGAAAGTAGTGGTGGGGGAATAGCTGGAAACAAGGATTTAGTGGGAGTGAGAGGAAGACAATGTGGGGAGAAGATGATCTATCTACCTATCTATATAATATATACATATATACATATGTATGTATGAAATTATAAAAAATTAAAAATTTTTTAAAGTAGGCATGTCACATGTTTTCTCTTATATGCAGCATCTAGATTAAACTTATATACATGCATATGCATATTCACATGTGTCTGTGTAGGTCGTGAAAGCAGAAAGGAGACGTTAAGATCTGAGGAGGGTATCTCAAGAGGGGATGGTGGAAAAAGAGGGTAGTGAAATTCATATGATATAAAAGTATTTGGGGGAAGGAAACCAACGAGAGGGAAGCAGCAGGATGGAAGAGGAACAGTAGGGGAATGGAATGAGTAAGAGCAAAGTATAAAGACATATATGTATGAAAACATCATAATGAAACACATCACTTTGTATGCTAACTTAAAAGTTAATTTAAAACACATTTTTAAAAGTAGATCTGAGCCGGGCGTGGTGGCGCACGCCTTTAATCCCAGCACTCGGGAGGCAGAGGTAGGAGGATCGCCGAGAGTTCGAGGCCACCCTGAGACTACATAGTTAATTCCAGGTCAGCCTGGACCAGAGTGAGACCCTACCTCACAAAACCAAAAAAAAAAAAAAAAAAAAAGTAGATCTGGTACAGCACAGTACAAGACATGGTCTCTCAAGAACTATAAATCCTGCATTGATCCTGGGATGAAAGTTAGGTCACCTAATGCTTCTCTACACTGCTGAGTAGAGGGGAAGGAAGGGAAAGGAAAAAAAAAAAAAAAAAAAAAGGAAATACAGAGGTAAGTTTCTTGCCTTAAGAGTTCCATCAATTTTCAGCCTTTCTGAAATGTAGACCAATATATCTATCTTCTACATGAATGGATCTGAAAGTTGACTATAACTTTCTACATAAGACATGCCTATACTCTCAAAAGTTGAATAATAATATATCCACATATTCTTCTAACTTGTACCTACTAAGAAAAGAAATCCTCAGCCTGATGTGTTGAAAGTTTAAATGTTCAAATGTACTTCACATTTATATTAACTTATGTCTTCTTTTCTCTTATCAATCCTTAAGCAAAGTTTATTAATTAGTAATTACTTTACTAAACAAATAGGCAACACATGCATGAATAGTTGTTGAAATACTTTGTTCAAAGGTGCTAAGGGGGAAAATTACATGACTTTTTAAGATAAAATAATATATTTTAAGTGAACAAAAATAAAGCAAGCATTGCCTACTCTATCACTAACTCTCAATATAACAGTAATAATGCTAACTCAGGATTTTAGCTTAAAAGTTGATACACGACTTCCCTAAACAAGGAAATACAACTGATGATAAAACTGGCTAAAGGGCTGGAGAGATGGCTTAGCGGTTAAGACACATGCCTGCGAAGCCTAAGGACCCTGGTTCGATTCTCCAGGTCCCACATAAGCCAGATGCACATGGTGGCACATGTGTCTGGAATTCATTTTCAGTGGCTGGAAGCCCTGTTGTGCCCATTCTCTCTCTCTCTCTCCTCCCTCCCTCTCCCTCTCTCCTCTCTCTCTCTCCCCCTTTCTCTGTCTCAAATAAATAAATAAATAAATAAATAAATAAATAAATAAATAAATAAATAAAATCTTTCAAAAAAAACTGGCTAGAAACTCACATGTCAAAAGTAAATTTCAAGAAATTATTTTCAGCTTTTTCTGTTGCCTACATTTTTTGGAGGGAGTTGTGCTGGGTTAGTCTCCATGGCTTTGCAGCCTTTAGTTTGTCAACTTCTAAAGCAACAACAGAAATTCACTATCTCAAAAACAGTGTCTTAAACAGTACATTTTTATTTATATGTGCTACTTAATCAAAGTTGTTATTACCATTTTCACAACTAAGTACAAGTAAGATTTAGTGATAAAATTCATCAATTATCTGAATACAATGAGAACTAGGATTCAATGTGAGCACTTTCTATATTCACTCAGATATTCACTATATGAATTAAGGATTCTAAACCACTGAACAAAATTATGTGACCAATGACATCTAGTGATGATATATTTAGAACTCTGTGTATACATGAATGTAGAATCAGAATTGGAGGAGGAAATAAGTATAGGGATGTTTTAAAATAGCTTTCCATTTGAATTTATTGATTCAAGTAAGTGTGACATCAAACATCAATTCTAGAAGTTACAAGTTTGGAAGGAAAATATTAGGAGTATTATAGTTTCAAACTGAAATATCCCCCCTGGAGTCATGTGTCTGAACATCTGGTCCCCAACTGGTGGTACTTTTCAGGTGCCTGTGGAACCTTTAGAATGTAGGGTTTGGCTGGCAGGGAGCACTATGAGTGGGCCTTATGCGTATTATAGCCTCACCTACTGCTGGTCCTATCCTGTTTCCTACATGATTTCCCAGGCTAAGCCCAATGCCATACCTTCCCTGCCTGATATAATGAGCCAAAGTAAATTCTTCTCTCTTCTGTCCAGTATTTTGTCACAGGCACAAGAAAAGTAACCAATACAGGAGTAATATGCTGTGACTGTAACAGATGAGTAAGGCTTTTAGACTCATATTTTGTTTAAAAAATTATATACAGATTATCTTAAATTTCTTCCTAAAAAACTGAATTTTCTTCTATTTTTTTTTTTTTTTAAGATAGGGGTCTTATGTAGCTCTGCTGGGCCCTGAACTTGCTACATAGTCAATGCTGGCCTTAAACTCCTGATCTTCATGCCTATACCTCCTAAATGTTAGAAATAAAGGCATGTATGACCAAGCCTAGTTATAGTTAATTCACTAGTATGGTAATCATATACTACAAACCAAGCTGTTCAACAAAGGACCTAATGCTAGATAGACAAAGAAACCTAGTTCAGTAATACCCTGTTTTCAAGGGCTGGGCTTGTGGCACAGCAGTAGAACACTTGTATACAATGAGCAAGGCCCTGGAATCTAATGCCAGCACCAAAAAGAAAAAAAGCCCCTGATTTATGTTTTGTATAAACAGCCTAGGACCTGTCTAATGAAGACGCACAAACACAAACTTACAAAAATCTTCTCCAGCCCCTTACATAAGCACAAAGGTTTCAGTCACTCACCCTCTACGTTGTTCTCATGCTCTTCATCTTTATCATCTGGTCCATCACTTTTTGAAGTAAACAACAGAGATTTATTTTTTAAGAGCTTAATTAGTAATGTAATCTTAAAAAATAGTAAAGGATGTGATGTTAAAACATGACATACAACATTTAGAAAGGGGAAAAATGACAACAGAAAGGAAGCTTTGCTTCTCACATCATTTCATGTTAAAATCTGAACTGTACAGTGATCAAGAATCAAGAAGTCCTACCTTATCATGACCTTTAGAGCCAACTAGTATCTTAAAATTCAATTTAAAATAAAGCTTAAATATTCTAATTTGGTTTTAAATAATATAACATTTGAATATCATAGAATGTAATGAAAATGAGGTATTAATGCTTCTACAAATGCCTTTAATGTATCTTTAACACAGAAAATAATTTTCCTACACTTTCACTAGATATGAAATAAAACTACTTGTAAAAATAAAACAACAAAACAGAAATCCTGTAGGAAGCAAGCTCTTTTTAATGAAGTAATTGATAGAATGAAAAACAGCAAGCAGAGCAACCCATGCACAACAGTTACAAATTCTGCAAGTAGATGTCAGTCTTATTTCAGCATAGTTGAATTTTTCATTAGATGTAAATGTATCAAGCAGAATCAATCAAAATACAAGAGAAAAGCAGGTTGATATTTATTGGCACTGTGACTGCATTCTTTTAAGATGATGACGTCATGCATTAGTGGTGAAAGACTCATCAGTTCTTAAGGTTCTAGACTGGACCAACCTGTCTGATGTTGGAAAGGATAAATTGTCCTCATACAAATCTCCTTCTAAACCCAGACTGCTCCAGCTACTGCTGTTACCATTACTGCTGATGAAGAAAAGAACAGAGCTGAACTAGAAAATGAATAGTAAAGACCACCCTGTTTTCCTTGGAACAGCTTCTGTCCTTGGTAACTGCACATGTTCTGAAGCTGCCCCATCCACAAAGGGAATGAGAGATTATCACTGCTATCCTAACAGCTACTTGACAAGGTCGGAGACTAGGAAGTCTTTCCTTTGTCCTCAAAACATCATGGAAATTATTAAAAATTTACATTTTTTTATAGATTAAGAAACAGACTTTTAGGCTAGCAAATGACTACATGATCAAATTAGATGGCAAATCTTAGCATATAGTTGGTAAAATAGCAATACTTTTCAGTTTGGATCAAGTTTAAAAAGAAAAAAAACTGGGGCTGGAGAGATGGCTTAATGGTTAAGGCGTTTACCTGCAAAGCCAAAGAACTCAGGTTCTAATGCCCAGGACCCACATAAGCCAGATGCACGAGGTGGCACATGTGTCTGGAGTTCCACTGCAGTGCCTGAAGGCCCTGGTGCACCCATTTTCTCACTCTTTCTGTCTCTGCCTTTCTCTCAAAAAAATATTTTAAAAATTTAAAAATATTTAAAAAAAAAAACACAAAATACGTTATCTCAAGTTTTTTAATAAGGTTTGGATGAGAAGAGTCATGGGGATGGGATGGATGCAACAAAACATGGTATCAAACAGACCTTATTTTCTGATTTTAAGATACTCATTATGCCAATATGCCAATTAACTATTATTTCTAAGATTATATGTAATCCAGCAGGTGGCAAACAGCATAATCTTCTTTAGAATAAAGCTAAAATAAGCAAGGCTTCATTAGCACTACATTTTTCTGGTTGGCCAGTCACCAGGTCCACACATGGTTATAATTTCTTCCATTATAATTTCTATCCAAAAAAGGTAGCAACTATATTCTACAACTGTAGCAAAGCATTAAAAAAAAAAAAAAAGCAACCATCTTCACAACAAAATTAAAATTTCAGATTAAGACCCTAAGCATGCAACTAAAAAAAAAAAACCTAATCAGTCCTAATTATTAAAATAATTAGTAGGGTTGGGGATTTAGCTCAGTGGAAGAGTGCTTGCCTTGCAAGCACCAGGCTCTGGGCTCAGTCTTCAGCACCAAGAAAAAAAATTAGTAAGCACATTAGTTTGCAGTGATAAGTAGCTGTATTTCTCAATATCAGCCCAGCTAATCATAAAACAACATTTATACAAACCAAAATTTTGGTTCTAAAATTTTAACATAAAATCATTTCATGTTCAGCTTAATGTTGACATGGTTACCAAAAATGAAGACTAAAGTTCTAAATAGTTTCAAAGTAAACTCAAATAATTCACATATCATATTCACATTAATACAACCAACTTTTTACCAGTCACAAGGCATTAGAGAGCAAAAGCAAAATTGAGCAGTCTTTTCAACCTATTCAAACTACAACTCCATTATAAAACAACCATAAGTTTATTCATGCAGTTTCTATTACAAACTAAAAATGAGAAAATACAGAAACACATAATGGATAGATAACTATAAGCCAAAGAGGGAGAAAAATTAGTCCTTTCAAACACTATTTACATTTATTAATGGAATGATTAGCTAAACAAAAAATTATGAAATCTAAATTCTCACCACTATCCTATTAACAATTCTTCTATTTAATAACAAAAATTCATCACCTATTATATGAAAAGAAGTCTTACCTAAAACAAAAGACAAAAATTCAAAATTCTTCTAACCTCATCTCTCCCCCTTTCAAAATGGGTCAGAGTTGAAGTCATTAATACAATGCTACTTCTCTCTAGGGTGACCATGTAACTTTTTTTTTTTTTGAGGTAGGGTTTCACTCTGGCCCAGGCTGACCTGGAATTAACTATGTAGTCTCAGGGTGGCCTTGAACTCACGGCAATCCTACCTCTGCCTCCGGAGTGTTGGAATTAAAGGTATGCGCCACCATGCACACCTTAATATTTTTAATGTATTTATTTATTTGAGAGAGGGAAAGAGGCAGAGAGGGAGGGAATGGGTGCACCAGGGCTCCAGACACTGCAAATGAACTCCAGATGCATGTGCCCCCTTGTGCAACTGCCTTGTGTCAGTCCTGAAGAGTAGAACCGAGATCCTTTGGCTTTGCAGACAAATGCCTTAACCATTAAGCCATCTCTCCAGCCCTGTATTTTTAATCTTTTAAGAACTTACTAAATGTTCCATGTCATTTTTTTTTCTAACAGCACGATAGATAAGGACCCTTTCTGTCCCCCACAAAGGCACGATCTTAATATCCAGAAAACTATAGGCTATTTTGGTACCTTTTACTGATAACTATCCTTTTTATTATACTCAAATGAAAAAAGTATCCTCTTTAAAGTGAAAAATTAAGTATTCCAGAAATATCCAAGAAAAGCTTAAAAGATCAAACAGCTACAATATTTTTTTCAACTCAACTACTGACACACCCAAAGAACATTAGCTCTGCTACCTACTGATTTTAATATGTATCATAAACCATTTCAAGGTGAGGCCTGGTGGCATAGCCTATAAACTCAGTACTTGAGAAGTTGAGTGAGCTCAACTTCAAGGCCAGCCTGGCCTACAGAACAAGTTTGAGGCCAACCTGGACTGCACAGATAGACCAACTTTCAGAAAGAGAAACTTTAAGCTGGGCGTGGTGGGGCACACCTTTAATCCCAGCACTCGGGAGGCAGAGGTAAGAGGATCACAAAGAGTTCGAAGCCACCCTGAAACTACATAATGAATTCCAGGTCAGCCTGAGCAAGAGTGAAACCCTACCTCAAAAAAAGAAAGAGAGAGAAAAACTTTAAAGTAAAAGAAACACATTACAAATAATAAAATACATTTTGAAAGTATTGGTAGCTAGCCAATACTTAGTGTCAATTCATGCTAACTTCTGAGAACTAAAAACCTACATTACACAATTACATACACAATTTTCATTTTACCTTTCACTTAGATGATGAAAACTGCTGCTTTCATCTTGCTGGTCATCCTCAAAGCTTAAATTGGACCAGCTACCAGTGCTGTCCTCACCAACACTGAGGTTCATCTGCTGGCTACCAAATGATTCAGTTGACTGAAAATCCTCGATTTCTTTTGAGCTAAGAAAAGAACCAATAATAAATCACACTGAAATATCACGGATTCTGTATTATTAGGTCACTGAGATGATAAGAAATGATACTCAGTCATAACAATGTCCCCTGAGCCCTTACTATACCTGCAAATATGAGACTTTGTGGAACAGCATGGTAATTTCAAAGTTCCCTGAGGCACCTAATTTGCTCTAAGGGATCCAGTGCATCGTTTATCCAAGTTCTGTTGAGAGCAGTCCATACTTTCAACTAGTATGCTACTTGTGCAAAAGTACAAGCTCTAAGTTCATTGCTGCTTGATAAAATGACACTTTTCCCCCCATTTTAAAAAGTAACTGATCAAGCAACAGGTTTTATTATGGCATTTCATGCATACTTTTGCTTTGGTTGATAATCTTCTACAACTCTTCTCTCCGACCTCCTCTGGTGTCTTTCCACAGTCCCACACATAACAACAATAGGCATTTGTGTCTTGTGCATTCTATTACTCTCTTCATCTTCCTTCCTTAAAATCCTACCCCCTCCCCACACTGGTCCTCTTTCTACTATCACAACCTATACTCACGTTCACTCCCACATACACACATATATACACATATGTAAACACTAAGAAACTAGAACCCACATATGAGAGAACATGCAGTGTTTGTCTGGGTATGGGATACCTCAGTTAATATAATTTACAAATCCATCCATTTTCCTACAAATTTCACTTTTCTTTATATTTTCTATTGTGGATAGGAACACTTTCATTATTCATTTTATTTTTTATTTAAGAGAGAGAGAGGAGAGAGAATGGGTTTCCAGGGCTTCCTGCCACTGCAAACTCCAGTCACATGTGCCTGTTTGTGCATCTGGCTTTATGTGAGTACTGGAGAATCAAACCAAGACAATTAGGATTTGCATGCAAGTGCCTTTAACTGCTGAGCCATCTCACCAGCACCTATTCATTCATATTTTGATGAACATCTAGTTGTATCTCTTCACCTTGCTATTGTGAACAGAATGGCAACAAACATGGATGTGCAAGTATCTCTGTAGTAGAATATGCCCTGGAATGGTATAGCTGACTACAACAATCTTTACAACACCCAATAGTGGGTAAGGGTTCCTCTTTCCTTACCAGCATGTTTTGATTAAAGTACTCTGACTGGGGTAAGATGAAATCTCAATGTAGTTTTAATTTGCATTTCCCTGATGGCTAAGGATTAAAACAGTACTTTCATTTGCATCAAAAGGAGCCTCTTTCTGGCTTTCACATCAACAGTAGTTCAAGAAATTCCAGTAGTGTCAATCAAGTCTGCAATCAGACTAGCCAAATCTCTTCAGGATATTAAGCGTAATCATAAAGCTTCTTTTTGCATTCATATTTTCATTGTATGGTCACAAAAAGCACATTTGTAGCTCAACTATAGTAATTGTCCCTTTCATGTTATTCTCAACATAGTACTTAAAGTGTTTTTAAACTTGAAGAGAAAAGCTATCCGTTTTCTAGTGAAACCTTTAATGGCTTCTCACCAATCTGAATGACAGCACAAGTCACAAAGCATCTACGCTGGTCCCCTCAAAATGCTCATCTTATTGCCTACCTTTCTCCCTAGATAACTCTTCAGAAACACAAGCCTTTCTTAATACTTCCCAAACACACAAGTCTCACCCCTTTGTCTGGAACCCAGTTTCCCATGATTCCCAATGACTTAATTCCGTCTTTACCTTGGGCTCTTGATTCCCTGCTACCTATTAAAAACTGAAGACCATCTCCAACTGCTACTGCCTACCACTGCCACCAGCATTCGATCCCTTTCTTGTTTTGTTTTTCCTCTGGAGCACTTTTTATGATAAAATATACAATATATTTTAGCTTCTCTTATCTACTATAAGCTCTATGAGAACACAGATATTTGGTCTTGGAAGATAGCTCAGTTAGTAAAGTGCTTGCTTTGCAAGCATGAGGACCTGAGTTTGATCTCAGAACTCACATTTTAAAAGGCATGCATAGTGACCAGGTGGTGTGGGTAGATCTCTGGGGACCAGCCAGTCTAGTCTACTTGGTGAGTTCCAGGCCAATGAGATTCAATCTCAAAAAAGGTGAATGACACTCAAGATTATCCTCTGCACTATACACACACACACACACACACACACATCCAACCTCAAAAAAGGTGAAAGACACTCAAGGTTATCCTCTGCATTACACACACACACACACACACACACACACATCCAACCTCAAAAAAGGTGAATGACACTCAAGGTTATCCTCTGCATTACACACACACACACACACACACACACACACACACATCCAATCTCAAAAAAGGTGAATGACACTCAAGGTTATCCTCTGCATTCCGCACGCACGCGCACGCATATGCACACACACACACACACACACACACACACACACAATCTAAAAAAAGATGAATGACACTCAAGGTTATCCTCTGCACTACACACACACATCCAATCTCAAAAAAGGTGAATGACACTCAAGGTTATCCTCTGCACTCCACACACACACACACACATCCAATCTCAAAAAAGGTGAATGACACTCAAGGTTATCTCTGCAAGGTTATCATGCACACACAACACACATCCAATCTCAAAAAAGATGAATGACACTCAAGGTTATCCTCTGCACTACACACACACACACACACACACCCAATCTCAAAAAAGGTGAATGACACTCAAGGTTATCCTCTGTACTACACACACACACACACACATCCAATCTCAAAAAAGGTGAATGACACTCAAGGTTATCCTCTGCACTCTGCATACACACACACACACACACACACACACACACACACATCCAATCTCAAAAAAGGTGAATGACACTCAAGGTTATCCTCTGCACTCACACACACACACACATCCAACCTCAAAAAAGGTGAATGACACTCAGGGTTATCCTTTGCACTCCGCATGCATGCATACACACACACACACACACACACACACACACACACACACACAAACGCATCCAACCAATCTCAAAAAAGGTGAATGACACTCAAGGTTATCCTCTGCACTATACACACACACACAAACACACACACACACACACAAGAGGGGGGGGAGAAAGTGAGTGACCATGCAAATTTTTGCCTGCTTTACTTTTTCCTTTCTTTTATATTCTCATTACCTAGAATAAACCACTGACCTGCCTCCCGACTTTTTTTTTTTTTTTGGCAATTTTCACTTTGTATTTAAAACATACCAAGTTAGTAAAATTGGGCATCTCAAAGATAGACATGTTATTGTTCTGAATAATATAACACTATTTTGTTTTTTTAACAATTTTACTGATATGTGCTACTTTTTAATGAAAAATGACCCACAGGATGAGGTTGGGGTGGGTTACTGGCCACTTTGTTATTTGGGCTCCTAATAGCTCAGAATAATCTAGATGTTTTATTTTTCTAAAACTGCCTTATCATATACATTCCCATTTGATATTTGCATGACAATCTGGTGAATATTATTGTGACATACTTATGGACTTCCACAAATTAAACATGGATGAGAGAAGGAACATTAAGAGAAACAATTCCTGTAGTACCTTAGAGATCACTTTATTTAAATCAATCACCCTTCAAGGTTGAAGGACAATTTTAACTTTAAAACATGTAAAACATACATCAGAGTCAACTTGGAATAGTGTTTATGAAACTCTAGTGCAAATGCTAGGAGAAACGGGAACAAAAATACAACATAATATTTTTTAGATACCAGCCTGGATAAAAAGTTGATTTATTGGAAGAACAGGATTTATTACCAAACACTCTAAGGAGGAAATAAATATTCTAAAGGATGAATAAAAAGTTATTTGGAAGGTCCTGGGTGTGATGGCTTAGAAACTTTGATCCAAAGAGCTTTTGTCCTATGAAACTTCTAGTAGGAAAGGGAGAGGAAAATAAAAGTAGCCCAAAGCCATGTGTGTGAGTCAAGTTGTATCAGCGACACAGAAAGCCTAGCTCACTACCACTTACTCATTTTTAGTATTTATTTTAACTGCATTTTTATCATGATACATAGTCATGAACAAAGAAAATGGGGGTTCACAAGCTTTTTGAATAAAGGATCAGACAGTAAATACTTAAGGGTTATTAGACATATTATTTCTGTCACAATGACTTGATTCTGCCATGACAACACAGCAAATATGCAAATCAATGAGCAGAGCATAGCTTGATTCCATAAATTTTATTAATGACCAAAACTTTAACTGTACATAATTTTCATGTCATAAAGTATTATCATCTGCTTTTGGCTTTGGCCAATCATTTAAAAAAATGCAACACTTGTCCTGAGCTTGTAATCCATACCAAAGAAACTGTATCCACACATAGACTACATATTATAGTTTGCCAACCCCTGACCTTGGAGAATGGAGATTCACTAGAAACCTACAGTTGATCTAATCCCAACTGGATGCTTTGAAACAATTGGATTCAAATTATATCTTAGAAAGGAGGCAATTACTGCAATGACCGAATAGACGCTCAAAAATCTGGGCTGCCATGTGATTCACTAAGTCCCCTCTACTCAACGCCTCTCCACTGGGACTTACAAATACAGTCCTACATACCTGTAACTTGGGCTGGCCCTAATGTTTCCTCAGGAAGAAGACAAGTTAAAAATGAGCATGTTGGTCTGGAGAAATGACTTGGCAGTTAAGGCACTTGCCTGCAAAGCCTAAGGACCCAGGTTTGACTCCCCAGTACCCACATAAGCCAGATGCACAATGATACATGGGTCTGGAGTTTGTTTGCAGTGGCTGGAGACCCTGGCATGCCCATTCCCTCTATCTGCCTCTTTCTCTCTCTCAAATAAGTAAAAAATAAAAGTGAGAATATTAACTATATTGTTACAATCACTGAGGAGGAGGACAGGGTTCACTGGAGGACCATCAGAAAGAACTGTCTCTTTAGATGGACTGTGAACTCATCAAGAAGGTAGATGTACATGGAGATTCCCACGTCCTCAGAGCAATTTCACTACACCATGCTCTTTATAGGAAATCTTACTTTTGTGAACAGGAACAAGCAAACGGAATATGAAATTTTAATATTAAAGTAGTAAATAAGATACTAGTCTACATTTGCTCCAGTTTCTTTGACTCAACTTTACCTGCTTCACTGTTCTGTGGAGAAGGTGATTATGATTTTTAACCTCAGCTTCCAACCCTATAAATGGATGGTATTATCCCTTAAAAGGAGCCAAAAGACAAAATTTCATATGAATGTCATACACAGGAAATGAAGTCATGTACAAATGCAATAAAGGAATTTCTTTTGTTAAGTTAGGATGGAAATAATATTTTTATGAACAGGGCCTAAGCATGGTCAAATTGAACTTTTCATTTTATCACAAGATCAAAAAGAAAGTGTGAAACCTACCTGCTGACAGCATGTCCAATATTAGTCATGGCTGATGTTATTATGTCTGTTGTAAGGCTTTCAGCAAAGCTAATGCCATCTTGTCCAATTCCACTGTCCGCTGCCACACTGGTATTGCTTAGCTCTCTCTCTGCCTTCTCAATGGCTTCCGCAACTATCTGCTCAGCAAGCACTGTCTTTTTATCAAGGTTAACATGAATTTGAGGCACATCAAGATGAAAAATTCTAGATTTCTGATAGATGTTGCTGAGTTTTGAATTTGAACCTGGCTTACTACTGGCACATGAACTCTGTCTAAAGAGGCGATGAGATGAATTTCTGGTACAATCATGGAGTTCTTTAAGGTCACAGTATCTGCAAGACTGATTTATAAGAGGTGACAACTTTTCAGCGTAAGTGATCCTATCTGCTGATTTTGTGGTCTCAGATACTTGGAAAACTCTGGATCCTAAACTCAGCTCTAAAGTGTCATCCACTACTCTTTTAGCATACTGTTCTATAGCTTGAACATTTTCTCCATAACTGTATCCACTTAAACTGCCCATACTGTGGTAAAATCCATGATTTTGCAAGGAAGGCTGAATGGACTTAGGAAACTCTAGTTCAATGAGGCATTCATTATCTTCAACACATTCAGATTTCTCAAAAAGACAAGAATCTGTTGAGGATTTTGGCAAATCAATTGTAGGTGCTGTTAGCTGCTTTTTAACGTCTCTTGTTATGCTGTTAGCAAGAGAAGCTGAAAAACTGTACAGTTCAGAGAGCTCATTTCTACACGGATTATGTATCCGTTCATAAGTTTGATTTTTGCAAAGATGATCTCCATTTCTTTTTCTTTTTTTATCTACTTCTCGGTGATGTTCTTTATTTGTTAACATCAACTTATCACTATTGATTTTCACCTGTGAATTTTGCACTGGGAACATTTCTGAACTACACTTCATTTTGGCTGTCTTTGCTGCTTCTTGCAACGCTGATTTAACAGATCGGTAAGCTAGTCTGTTAGCAAACTGATCCATTATTAACTCACCATTACCACCTTCCTGTTTTAGTATCTGGATCACATGACCTGCATACTCATCTGTCACACTTTCACAACTGGGATACTTATATGTCAGACCTGACATACACGAACTTGGTGGTAATGAAAGAACAAATGGATTCACTTCCATATCCAGCTTCTCTTCTGCTTTGCCTTGGTCACCATCAACATGAAAACTGTTATTCCTCTGTTTGTAAAGTACACAACTTCTAACTTTCGCTATTTTCTCAGCTTCTGCAATGACTTCTGCTGCCATCTCACTTGCAAAATTACATGTTTGTGAGTTTTCATCTGAATGACTTAAAAGAGTAGGAAATAGACTCCTTTGTCTTTGCACGTTTGAGTTTTGAACCTTTGGTTCTTGAATTATTTCATGATCTAAATGGGAGGCTGCCATCTCAGTGGCCAGAGAAATGATGTGTGTGGCTAATGCTTCTGCAAACTGGACTTTCTTCCCTGGGTGCTCAGCCCTCACATCCAGTTCTGGATGCTCTTCCCCTTCACTACTTTCAACTTCTTCTGACAGAGATCGCATAAGTTTCAACATGAACTCCTCTTTTTCTATAGTATTTTGTTCATTTTCAGACAAACTACCAACAGATGAGTTGTGAGGTGTAGAAGGTGGAGTAGCAGGTGCAAATTCTTTGGCTAATTCCCCCTTGAGCTTTTTGGTTAACTTCTTAATGTCCCATTCAGAGACAGTCTGGGATGGTACTAGAGGAGTTGATGGAGGAGTATCAGGTATAACATTGCTGTCTCTGATTTTCTGTTTGTCTTCTGCATGCAAACCATCTACAGAGGTTAGCACTGCAGAAGAGGAAGTATGTGAGTGATTAAGGGAGTTTTCCTGTCCAAAAGACAAGGGCTCAAGGGCTGTTTTACTCAGTTTCTGCTTCTTCACTAGTTTCTCCTTAGCAAATTCCTTCAAGTCAGATTTTTGAACTGTCACTGTTGGACAATGTGGTAGTAACTCTAAAGAAAATCCAAGAACCATAGACTTTTTACACTCTTGAGCACAATCCTTTCCAACCACAAGTGAAGAATGAGGTAAGTTATCGTCAGTGTCAAGAAATTTGGGGCATTTTTCCAAGGCTAATTGTGACTCTTCATCAGGAGCAGTCAAGCCTTCCTTACATACTGTATTTGGGATTGCTGATTTGCTTTGATCCATGGAATGTTTAATGATAGATTTTGATAACTGCTCAGCAAACATGTCCTTATTGCCAGCTTTACTCTGTTGTAAGTGGAAAAGAGGAGGAGAGGCTTTCCCCTTGATTGTTTCAGTTAAATAATCTGCATGTCCACCCACTGCTTTTGTAACTTTGAATGATGTCACGGACTCTAAAGTTTCATTTACTATTGTATGCACCATTGCTGCAGAAAAGTTGCTAATAATCACAGGATCACTTGTTAATTTTGAAGAACTCTGCATTTCAATATTAGTTGGCTTAAAATCACTCTGGTTACCTGGATTGGGTTCTGAAGGTAAACAAATATTTCTGAGACAATCCACTTCCTCTTCCTTGTTTTTTATGGTTGTGTGTACTTGGATAGAACCATCATTACTATCATCAGATGGCATTTGAGACTTTGACTGACACAGAGTAGAGGAAATGTGATATGGGAGAAGGGCACTTCCTGCCAAGGGCACTGGTATGGAAGTGACAATTCCTGAAGTACAAAACAAAGCTTGATGCACTGTGTACTCCTTTTTATATTCCTGTACTGGTTTGGTTGTAGTGATTACTTGATTGCTAAGAGACAGGGAAGATGTGAAGGTCTGTGGAGGCGGCTGTACATTTTCTGCACTCATGTACTTGATATTACCTGTAGAGACACTGACTGCTGCCTTTGATGTGAAGGCCACATCCACTTGGGATAACTCAATAAATGCTTCTTGTATTACAGACTCAGACAAATCTTTTGCATATGACTTCACTACTTTGTCTTCAAAGTCAAATGACTGACACTGTGGAGATGCAGGTGTTGGAGGATATGAAAACTGACACACTTCCATGATGCCTTCAAAAACAAGCTCTTCTGCAAGATCTGCAGCAAACCTACCAACGGTGTTTGTAAATATCTGCTTCTTTACATACTGCAAATCTTTTAAGGCATTTGATAAGGCCTCATTCACCAAAAAATTTGCCAGGCTACTAATGGCACGTTCCTTCAATGAAAATGCACGCTGCCTTTTAAGTTCATTAAATGCCATCTGAAAAACAGATGATGTCAATTTGATAGCTAAGTGGCACAAGGCATTGGTACATGAGGAGACCCCTTTCTGTAAGTCCTTAAATGCACTACCAAAACTTCTTTCCACCAGATCTGCAGCAAATTTCTGAATGCTATCTTTAATCATTAGAGATTTGTTTTTAGATTTTCTTTTTGGATCAAGGTTTAAATGTTTAAAAGCTACAGTTCTATTTTCTCCCTTTTTAATACTATTAATATTTGACATTGCATTAGTATGTTGAGTATGAAGAACTGAGCCCAGAACTTCACATGAAATGCTATTTGCATAATCTTCATAGGTACAGTAAGTAGAATCCAGATTTTCGTAAATCCTACCTCCACCAGTATCTGTTTGGCATAAACATTCAGCAGGAGTACAGCTTCCAAGAGGACTAAAAGCAGATGATCGAATAGGGCTAAATAAGCCACTATCTTCCCCAGATGCCTTCACTGGTCTAGGGGAATCAGGAGTGTCACACAGGTTCCCATATGGAGACTCTGGCTTGCGAGGAGTTGGCTTTCTAACGTTTGCTGGAAGAGCTGGGCGATCAAGCTTGAATTTTTGAGGGTTCATGCAAGATTCTTCATGTGTATGCCCTATCTTCTGCCATGACTTACTCACGGCAGGGTCTTTTATAAATATACAAGAAGTCTCTAAAGTTTGTTCGAGTTCATCAAACTGGTCAAAGCTATCAAAAAATTCACTTACTTCTGAGTCTGAATCTTCTACATCATCTTTCATTGCAGGAATTTTAGGCAGTTCAAGTTTTGCTTTTAAACTTTTTTGATATCCCTCCTCATCCAAGAAAATAACAGGACTTGGACTCGAGCATTCTGATTCAGACGAGTAAGCTGGAGAAGAAGAAAGAAAGGTTTTCTGTATATCACTACCTTTCTCTGAAACATCAGATGGTCTATAGAAACTCCTTTGGATCCAAGGCTCTGAAATTGATGTTGTCACTGAAGTTTTCACAAAAGATGGCTCTCTATGTTCCAAAACATTTACCAAAGATGAGGGTTTAGCCAATGAATTCTGTTGTCCATAACTAACCAGAACCTTCAAATTGTGGGTTTCTAAATGGTGACCAGAAATAGTTTGAGAAGCAGCATCACACCGGCTCCTTAGTGTAGCCATGTTTATTTCTGTAAAATAAAATTACTGCATTAGTCTAGAATACAACTTTTTAAAATTTTAAGTCAATGGAATAAATGGACATTAAGTTGTTTAACAGAAAGTGTCATCCCAAGTAACACCCAAGCAAACAGAACTTTTACTAAAATAATCCCATTTTACCCTAAATCTGGAAAAACCTAACCCACAGAATACTTAGTATACTGTCACATTAGCAATACTGCCATTTAAGTGACATCTGAACCTAGGAAAGTTCCCAACACTAGGTTCTGAGGTATACAAGGCTTGAACAGTACTATCTAAGAACGAAAGTAACAAAACTAAAAAGTAAGTAATGATGAACTTACAAATCATAGAAAAATTACTTTGTGATCAGAAAAAAGTAAAAATATTTCAGTCAGATAAAATTTTAACTGAACCAGTTTTCCTTTAACCCCCCCAAACTAATCCTTCAACTTTAATCACCAATTTCTAGGAACAAGTCCAGTGATAAACACACACCATCAGTATGTAGTTTTACAGTCTCATCTTCTTCCAACTGCTCAAAAGCTGTGACAAAGTCATCCTCTATAGAAGACACAGACTGGTTTGTATCATCATCATCTTCATCAGCAGTCTCAAGTTGTCGCCTCTGGTACAAGTATGTGTCCAGGGTGTATTTTATACCAGTAGCATATTTACTCAGGAGACTAAAGATAAAGTCAATTCTGAGTCTTGGCAATGTAGGTGACACTCTCATGACACAAAACATTCCAGAATGATGACTCTTGAGAGAGATAAAAGACAATAAATCAGTTTTAATTTTAAATTTAAAACATATTATCTGAAGTGAAATCTAGAAATAAATCTTAGAAAAATCCAAAAAGAAAAACCAAAAACAAGAAATACATGCATCCTGAAATGTTCCCCTATTTTGCAATATCTAATTCTTTTAAACATTTAAGTTCTTTACCTCCCCCCAAAAATAATTTTTAATTCTCACTTTGATGTCTGCATTCCCAGTCTTTTTTCTCTTAGTAATATACTCAAATTCTACCTATCTCCTTAAATGTTACAAAACCTAAAATCTATTGATTCCCTTGAGCAATTATGTCTTCCAAGTTTATTGTGCTTTTCTGTAATTTGTCTTATTTAATCATTCACCTATCATAAACTGCTTGAGGGCAGGAAACAAGTTCCAGTTTACCTGTTCCATTTTCCCATAACTTCTAGCATGCTACCTTACCTCCTACACAATAAATGAATTGTTCCTCCTTTTACTTACAGCTTTCTAATGTTAGAATTTACAATCATGCAGACAGTTATGATTAAGAATACAGGCCACCAGGTCTCTCCCTCACCCCCACATATATTTAAAAATGCAAAAATTGGGCTGGAAAGATGGCTTGGCAGCTAAGGCTCTTGCCTGAGGAACTTAAGGACCCAAGTTCAGCTCCCAAAACCCACGTAAGCCAGATGCACAAGATGATGCATATGCACAAGGATGCACATGTGCACAAGACGGTGCACAGGTCTGGAGTTTGAGTGGAGTGGCTAGAGGCCCCGGCACGCCAATTGTCTCTCTCGTAAATAAAATAAAAAATTTTTAAAAAGCAAATATTGACAAATGATTTATTTTTAAAAAGCAGAAACCAAAATACAATAGCTAATTAGTCCTTAGCAAATGAAGCACAGCATACATGAGTGAAGATTGCTATAAAGGAAAAGAGGCAGGCAGCTCCAGCCTCTCACCCTCATCAAAAGCAAAGCAGTATGTTACACCTGGGCTACTAATTATAAATGTTTTACCTCCTAAGATACAAAACATTTTTATTATTATACATCATCCAAAGATCTTAAAATGAACTAAAGGCTGTGTTTTATAAAATTAGTCATCAACTCAAGTGGTAACATTTTTGTTTTTAACATAAAAACACATCATTGTCCACTTTGCATGGAAAATTTTTAGCCAAAAAATTTGTCAAATTACATTCTCTAAAGCATATGTCAAGGAGCTGGGAGGATGGCTCAGCAGTTAAAGGCACTTGAATGCAAAGCCTGCCAGTTTGCTTTCAATTCCCCAGCACCCATGTACAAGCTAGACACAGTCATGCAAGAAGCCCTGGCATAAGCTACACACACAAACAAGACAGTTAAAAATATATAATGCATATATATGTATGTATGTATGTATGTGTGTGTATATATATAAATTTTATATTAGCCATAAAGCAGAAAAATGTCCCTATGTCTTAAAGAAAAAGTAATCCAGATATTAAAGTAATCTAAAAATATTAAAATTTCACTAAAAAATTAATATGTGCTTACATACCACTTCACAGATGAAACTTTTTGTAAAATATGTTTTCATTTAGTTAAGTGAATGTGTGTATATGGGTGTATCAGGGCATCTTGCCACTGCATATGAATTCCAGATATATGTACCACTTTGTCCATCTGGCTTTACATGGGTACTAGGGAATGGAACCTGGATCAGTAAACTTTGCAAGAAAGTGCCTTTAACTGCTGAGCCATCTCTCCAGCCCTATAGATGTAAATTTTAATTTATAAACTATGATGCAAATTATTCTATGCTTCAAGAATGTCAATGTTTTGAGTTAAACTTATTAAATCTAACGTGATGTGAAAAACCTCATTAAAAATAATCTGTAAGTTACCTGATCTGGAGGTCCACTGCTTATATCTGATGATTTATTTATATCCTTCATACAAATAATTTCATTTTCACTTAGACTACAGAAGTGGAGTGAATTCAGAAGGTCTGGAAGTTCCAAAGAAACTGCAGCTAAATCCTGATTTAAAATAATAACAAAGAACACTATAAAATAACACTGTTAAGGTTCCTACAATGTGGTCCATATCCAAAAATCATAGGTCTACTTACTGGATAGTAAATTTTCTGCTTTGTAACAGTTTATACATGTAGTTTATTATCCATAGAGGGTTAATTCAAAAAAAATAGTAAAGCTACTTAGTAATGCAATTCCTATAGCCTTTCAAACTTACTACTGTCAATCTCAGCTTACAGCCCTCAGATTTAACTCTAAAGACATAGGTCTTAGCTATTGAATGCACTTCTCCAGAGCTCAAGTTTTAACTCTGTCAAATGTAAGTCCATTTTCTTGAAGGTATTATAATCTTTAAAATTTTTATGAAGGCAAAAGAATAGATACTTTTCATGCTTGTCCTTTTTATATAAATATTTTAATTAGCTAAAAAATGACTGAAGGCTTTGACCCTTGGTGAGTACTTGGCATTGTAAACATGGCTTAATCAGTAACTCTTGAAGAGTATTAGATTAAGAGTTTAGAACCATTTCTCTTTCCAGTTACATGGGGGGGGGGTTGTTTTTGTTGTTGTTGTTTGTTTGTTTTTTGAGACAGGTTCTTATTTTATAGCCTAGGTGGCCTGGAACTCACTATGTAGCATAGACTGGCCTCAGCCTCACACATCCACTTATACAATTCCATGTTCTCAAGTACATCCTCTCTGTTCATTCTTTCCAAGCCATCACCTTTTAGCTATGGCAATCATACACAAGAAAGCTTTCATTCATAATCACCCAATACACAGTATTCAGAAAGAACTGGACTACTATTCCTGGGGATAAAGCTCCCAATGCCCCTGTACTGGAAGATACTTTATCAGCACAAAAGGAAAAACAGTGCACTTAGGGGAGTCGCTTTATGTAGCTTTCTTTTGCCGATTCTCCTCTCTAGCATCAGTCCATTTATTAATGCCTAAAAGAAACAAAGTTTGATTTGTGCACTGGCTAATTATAAATGAAGAAAAGATTGATAGACTTCAGATAATGACTTGGTAGTCAAACCTAAAGCTGCTTTCCATGGCAAAAAGTAAAGTATCAGAAAAGCCAGGCATAGTGCCACACACCTGTACTCTCAGCACTTGGGTGGCTGAGGCAGGAGGATTGCCACAATTTCTAGGCCAGCCAAAGCTACATGGCAAGACCCTGTCTCAAAAACAACAAAACAAAAACAGAATCACTAGTGAAAATACTAAAAGTGAAAATGTTCAAAATATACTCAAAAGTTCACTCAAAATGTCCCCTTTTAACTTTAAAAGATAGCAAAAAATTTAGTGCAAATTTTGGTTATTAAGACAAATTTTTTACTCTCCATATTTGGTCCATGTAATCTCTCAGTCTTTTCCAATTTAATAATTTGACCACACCTGTAGGTGAGCAGCATCTGTTTCTTCATTAAAGCCCAGAAATGTGACCTGAATGAAAAAGGAATAAAGCTCCATTAGTTCGAGCCTCACTCAGACTGATGGCAGAACCCAGCACAGTAAGGCATTAAGATGCTTACTGCATATGATGTTGGACAAGTAAGTTTTTCAAAGACAATCAAGAAGATTTTTCCCCAAGATATGGCTCCACAATGAAGTTCTTGAGCCTCATATACACTTCATCCACCTCTCCCTCACTATCAAGTTGTATTTCAACAGACCTCACTTCTCCCCATTCCTGCTACCATCCCTTCACCTGCTCTCTGTCATAACACCCTTTTATAGCCCCAAGGGGAAATCCTAACTGGGATCAACCAACCCTTTCAACCTTCCCTCATTTCCATTCAAACCCAAGAGCTCCTCCTCTAATTCAAGTCTATACCCTGTATACCTTTGCTTAAGGTTCACAAAGTCTGAATCTCTTTTCCTTAGATGCTTTCATGCCTGGCTCCTCATCATTCTTCCCAGTTCCAACTCCAGGTGAATCTTCTCAGAGAGGCCTTCCTCGTGGAGACAACCTCCCTCACAAGACTGCTTCCTCACTGGCTATCTGGAATACTACCGTTATTTCCTTCAACACACTTACACAGAGGTTACTCTCTACACCATGGTCACAGAAATTAAATTTCTATGGTATGACATAAGGAAATGTCACATTACTAAATAAAAAGAACAAGTTACAGAAAAGATGATATACAGTATGTACAGACTTAAATTTTTATTCTTAAAATTTTTTGTATGAAAAGTAAAACCAAAAAAATAATATTAGAAGGCAATACACTCAAATATTAGCAGTGATTAAGTCTGGAGTTATAGGTCACCTCATTTCTTCTACTTTTCTCCTTTGTGCCTTCTATTTCATAATTCATAGGTTCAATGAGAGTCATTTTCCTTTTTAAACTTTCATTCAGTATTTCTTTTTTATACAAAGAATATGGACTACTTTTATAACCTGAAATTTTTCAAATTAAAAAAGTTGTGGGGGGGACACGTGCTTGCCACGGTACACATATGAAGGTTACAGTACAACCTCAGATGGTCCTTGTCTCTACGTTGTTAGAGAAAAGGTCTCTGTTTACCATTGCATTCACCAAGATAGCTGGCCTACAAGCTTCCAGGAGATTCTCCTGTGTTTGCTGCCCATGTAGCTGTAGGTGTGCTGGGATTACAGATAACAATAATGGCGACCAGCTTTCTACAAGGGCTCTGGGCATCTGAACTGAATTCCTCAGGCTTGTACAGCAAGCACTTTATCCACAAAGCCATCTCCCCAACCCTAAAATTTAAATGCAATGACAAGGATGTTTTTGTCATCAAGTAAGAAGTTTTATCCCTTAGAAGAAAAAAATAGTAAACTACGTATAAGTACATATAGTAAATTATGTGTAGGTACTATGTCTGAAATGTACAATACTTAAGTAACAGCAATCTGATAAGGTTTTAAGAATTTGTAGGAAATGGGACAGTTAAAGTATAAATCAACAATGAATATACTTTGAGATCTTTCTGATTATTCAAAAATAAATGAAAATATGAAATGATCCTGGCACCTTTATGATAAATGAAAATATGAAATGATCCTGGCACCTTTATGTTAATTATGGTAATTACTCCAAAGAAGTGCTAGCTGCCCTATAGACATTTACGTAACTGAAGTTCTAGGAGCCTGTCTCCTCCTCCATAATGTTTCCAGGGAATACAATTTCCCTTCCTAACACATAAACATTAATACATTTCTTGACTTTTTATAAACAGATATTTGAGATATACATCCCCCCAGATGGGACAGAAATTGTTTCAATTTATTTATGTTATACAAAGGAGAAAATAAGCTGACATTGGGTCTTGAAGATAACAGGCAAAGTTTGCTACTTCCAGTTAGTGAAGAAAGGCCTTACCAAGGAATGTGAGCCTAGAAAGGCATGTGAGCAGCTAGAGAAAGATGGGCCTGTGAAACTGTTAAGGGCAGAAGGACACAGGAGACTTGGTAACAACTGAGTAGATTAAGAGTAGTTCCACTTTAGTAAGAGTGAGACAGCTGCAGATGAAGACGCAGAAACAAAGAATATGAGAGTCAAAGGAAGGAGTGCTTACAACACTGTCTTCTACAGAGAAAGTGGCCCTGACATTCATGACCTCACAGTGGCTCTCTCAAGTAAATAAATAAATAAATAAATAAATAAATAAATAAATAAATAAATATGTTTAAAAATTCTAGTTTAAGGGGGCTGGAGAAATGGCTTAGCAGTTAAGGTGTTTGTCTACAAAGCCAAAGGATCCTGGTTCGATTCTCCAGGACCCACATAAGCCAGATGCACAAGGGGGCACATGCATCTGGAGTTTGTTTGCAGTGGCTTAAGGCCCTAGCACACCCATTCTCCTTTTCTAACTCTTTCTCTCTCTCAAATAAATAAATAAATAAAATAATTTTTTTTAAAAAAAGAAGAAAATTTTAGTTTAAAATATTCATCAATTTTAGGCTGCAAAGATCCAAGCTATGTATCTTCTCTCTCTCTCTCTTTCTGTGTGTGTGTTTCTAGATATTCTCCCACTCTATTACTATGCTATATTCTCACCAATACCATACCTCTTATTTGGTAATATGAATGTGATGATATAGATATTTTAATTTTTTTAATCTTACTTTTTCAGTATATATACTCATTCACAGATTGGAAACACTGGACATAGTAGAGAAATAGATCAGTATATCTTAGCCTCAAACAAATATCTTCATTCCAAAAATAAATTTATAATAACTCTTTACATTTTAAATCAAGACAGTGAAACAGTAAGGAAAACAATTCAAACAATGACTATATGAAACTAGTAATTTTTATTTCAGGATAGAAAGTTTTAGTATTAAAATACAATCAGTGAATACAGTAGGAATCGCTGAATACAGCACTACCAGTCCAGTGAGTGACCAGTAACATCTATGCACTGAATTAAATGTGTTTATTATAATTCAGTAAGCTAATTATGTTAGCCAAGATTTAAAACTTTTTTTTTTTTCCGAGGTAGGGTCTCACTCTAGCTCAGGCTGACCTGGAATCCACTATGTAGTCTCAGGGTAGCCTTGAACTCATGGCAATCCTCCTATCTCTGCCTCCCAAGTGCTGGGATTAAAGGCGTGCGCCACCACGCCCAGCTTAAGACATATGTTTTTAATGTACTTATGTAGTCCCTTAAGTAAGTATAAAAATGCACTGTTTTATTAGTAAAGAGTTTTACAAAATAAGATGTCAAACCTCAGTTAAACTGGCGTGCTCATCCTGGTTTAAACAGTCTTCTCCTGATACACAGCACAGTTCTTTCTCACTCTGTAACAAAGACTTTATAGACTGGAACACATCTTCACTAAAACTCTGCATTTAAAAAAAGAAGAACAGAAACATTATTTATTTAATTATAAGACAAAGTAAGATATCCTGCAAGTATTTTAATTGTCACTTATTTTCCAATTAATCCATTTGATACTTTTTGATATTGTTTGCTGAGCTCTGTCCAGTGGAGAAAAAACATTCCACTTACTGGAAGATCCTACATGCCCTCATGCCCTGGACTGACTGACTGACTTTTTTTTTTTTGAGGCAAACCCAACAGACTGGCCTTTTTTTTAATGCAAGAAAAAGAGAAAGAGTGAGGGAGGAGGGAGGAAGAGAGAATTGGCACACCAGGGCATCCAGCCACTGCAATCAAACTAAATTCCAGATACATGTGCCCCTTTGTGTGCATGTGAGATCTTAAGCACTTCCATCACTGTGTGTCCAGCTTACATGGGACCTGGAGACTTGAACATGAGTCCTTAGGCTTCACAGGCCTTAACTGCTAAGCCATCTCTCCAGCCCTGGACTTACTTTTATGCTAAAATTAACAGACTGATCTGATTTCTAAGCCACTGGCAAAAAAAAAAAAAAAAAAATCAGATGATGAATAAGATGGTGTGGGAGCTATAAAGTAAGACACACTAGTAACAGGGGTTATTTCCTTTAAGTCAGACATGGGGGAAAAAAGGCACTAACTGAAAATAAGGTTTTTCAGAGATCTTAAGAAAGCCATGATAAAAATAAAGTAGGAGATTCCAGATTTGAGAGAGGATGCTGTCACAAACGCAAAGGGCCAGAGGAAGGGAAATAATACATAAAGATTTGACAACTACAGTCAGACATGAAAACAATGTTCACTTCCTTCCACCTTCGTCATACATACCTTCCTTAGTCCCCTTGCAATGTGTGGATGTGCTCTTACATGACAAATGACTTTACTTCTCTTACGTGCTTTGTGGAAATCCTACCCATCCCAAGACTAATGAACATTTTTTACTTTTTTCTTTTGGAAAGAGGCAGAGAGAGAGAGAGACAGAGAGACAGACAGAAAGAAGAGAATGGGTGTGCCAGCAGCCTCTCAGCCACTGTGAATGAACTCTAGATGCATGTGCCCCCTTGTGGGCAAGTGCAGCATTGTGTTCTTGCATCTGGCTAAACATAGGACCTGGAGAATCGAACAGGCATTCTTAGGTTTAGCAGGTAGGCACCTTAACTGTTGAGCCATCTCTCCAGCTCATGAGTATTTTTTCTATACTTTATACTCACAATAAAAACCTTTTCAGAGTTTTGTTTTGTTTGTATATTAAAGTCATCTAATGTATAAAATGATTACTATATTCATGAATGTGTGTTTCCTACCCATGAAACCAAATTATAGAGGTCGAAAACTGTATTTCACTCACTTTGTTTACTCAGATTTCAGAACCTCACAAATTACATAAACTCAATAAATAGATGCTAATTTAATTCAATTAATGTGAATGTATGGTCCAAGAGACAAATTTGAAATTAAAGAATTAAAAAAAAAAAGGAAAGAACATTAGCTTTCAGTCACACCTATCAATAAGAACTCAATTCTTTTTCTTTTTGACAATTTCATACAGGTATATTAATATATTTTGATCATATTCACCCATTACCCTGCTTTTACACCCTTAGCACTCCTATAAATCCCTCCTTCACAATTGGTCTTTCTTCTCACTTATATGCTGTTTCCTTACTTGTTTTAATTTTTTTATGATCCACTGAGGTAAATTTGGGTTGCTTACATGATCATAGGTACAGAATTCTTTACTAGAGTTAAGGGCAACTTACCAACGGCTACATCACTGAAGAACATGATTTCCCCTACCCTAAAAACCATTAACTGCCAATAGCTCCTCTGGAAGGAGTGGAGTCTCGTGAGCCTTTCCTCCTCTGATCATTGTTGACTGGCTCACTCTTGTACAGGAAACCGTATGTAGTGTGTTCATGAATGTAATGGCCATATTGTATCCACAGCTCTCCTCCGCATCCTCCAGCTCTTAAAATCTTTGTGTCCCTCTTCTGTGATGTCCCCTGAGCATTGGAGAGGATGGTATAGATGTTCTATTTAGGGCGGACCATCGAAAAGTCACTTACTCTTAGCACTTTCACCAGCTATGCAGATCTGTATTAACCTCTGGGAACCTATGTTCCTTTAAATATATGGACTAGCTTTTTCCACTGAAAGGTTTTAGAAGCAATTATCCTGAATGAGCACATCCAGTACCCAGATTTTGGGTTCTAAATACCAACTGCCAATTAAGAAAATCGAGGATCTCCAGGAAAAACATTGGTTCCAGAACTGAGGCAGAGAAATTACAATGTGACCCTGTAATATCTAACTGTGCCAGAATGCAAGGAAGTACTCATAGACTAATTGGATCATTTCAAAAGAACAAAGAAGCCACTGTATTAGTCAGGAATCCTCAGTGGCAAAATCTGGAACACTTAGAGCATCAAACAGAATGAAAATGGGGATGAATTGTAACTAATGAATTACAGGATGCTCCTCTTTATCTGTGCATGCTGGCTGACAAATATGACAACTGCAAAAGAGGATCTCATTTGGAACTCCAGGTAACTGCTGATGTCGCCTAAATCTACTAAGTGATAGCTGCTGGAGAACAGAACACTCGTATTTCTCAAGCTATCACTAATAAAGCTTTTGTATTAAAACACTGCATCACATGTATATTGATGAGATAGCTGACCTGCCACAGCAAGAGGAGCAAAATATCACCTTCGAAGTGTTCCTGATAAACTAATTATAGGGAAAACTAGATGACCATGGGGGTATATGTGGTGACAAGAGAAAAGAATCTATACTGTTGGAATAGTCTAGAGTAGAGGACATCAGAATACCCTAGGCACTATGTGAATCTTAAGTGGATCCCAGATGAAAAGTGATAAAAGGTTACAGGGATATTTGAGACAATTAGGGAAATTTATGTATGAACTTCATATGAAATGATTTAATGATTAATTATTTTCATGGTAATAATGATGCTGACATAATGTCTGAAGGCTGTATTTATGCAACTATAAAAGGGAAAAGGGAGTTATGTTCAGAGAAGAAAATGAGTATGGCAAAATATTAAACAGGGCGATTCTAAGTCAAGAATATATGTTGCTTATTCTGAGATTTTTATCTTTCCAACTATGCTGTAGACCTTAAAATACCCAATATTTAAACAAATTTGTTTACATGCATTAGTGCAGATTTTATACTATTTTATGGACACAAAAATCAAGAAATGAAAAAACATGAAA
The DNA here is from genome assembly GCA_036365145.1 of Orientallactaga sibirica. Lineage (NCBI taxonomy): Eukaryota > Metazoa > Chordata > Mammalia > Rodentia > Dipodidae > Orientallactaga > Orientallactaga sibirica. Next base: position 340,752 of record JAEOAD010002184.1, read on the forward strand.
TATGAACTTGAACAATATAAATTTGTAACACCATAGGAGCAAATGGCATTCCTATTACCCAGTTCTTTGTTTCTATATACTTTTCAAAGTTCTTTGAAAGCTAGCTAATATCAAGTCTAAGGAAGTAAATGTATGTTGCAGCAGATCCTTGCTAGAGGGAGGTGTGTCACTGTGGGCAGACCGTGAGGCTCAGCTTGCCAGGGCTAGCCAGATCACTCTGCTGCTATGTTCCAGCTGATGGTATGCCCCGCCTCTATTCTGTCATGCTTTCTCCACCATGATGCAACCTTATCTCATTAACTCTAAGTCTGAAATAAACCTTTGCTCCATAAGCTGCTTCTGGTTGAGCGCTTTGTCCCAGCAATGCAAGGGACTGCAGCAGTCATCCTATACCAAAAGTTCAACCAGAAAGCAAGGGAGCAGTCAAAAGAATTACTAGCCTGAGACAAACGGAAATAGGAAGCAGCTTGGAGGGTTTCTTGGGCATCTATTTTGGGACAATTTGAGCCATTTAAATAAATGAATGAATAGATGAATGAGTAACTATAAATAAAATACTATAAATAAAAATAAACATGGGGAAACAAACATATTTGCCATCATGGAAGGTAACTATTACACCAAGTCATTAATCTGAAAATTGACAATTAAAAGGCATTTCTCCTCTCATCTACCTATGACTTCTCCCTTATGAGCATTATCAAAACAGAAAACAGTTATCGAGAGAATAGAAAATCAAGAAAAGTCCAACACAATAAAATGCAAAGGTGGTCTAAATAAGCCGGGTGTGGTGGCGCACGCCTTTAATCCCAGCACTCAGGAGGCAGAGGTAGGAGGATCACTGTGAGTTTGAAGCCAGCCTGAGAATACAGAGTGAATTCCAGGTCAGCCTGGACCAGAGTGAGACCCAACCTTGAAAAACAAACAAAAAAAAAAGGTGGTCTTAATAGGTAAGGAGTAGTCAACAGTGTCATGCAGATGAAGTCCAGGAAATGGGTTAACAAAAACTAAGATCCACCCTCCAGTCTCTATTCATCTCATCTTCCTTTAAGAAATACCTTTAAATTTAACAAAAAAAAAAAATGCCAGGCACTGTAGCACAATTCTGTAATTTTAACACTAGGGAGGCAGAGGCGGGGGATCTCCAGGACCTACTGGCTAGCAATAGGTTGAGAGACTCTGTCAATAAAAATAAGGTTCATATTGCTACAGACATTACATCACATGCTTCATTTGCAGAGTATTAAGAAATCAAGCTGGAACTGAGTTGGAAGCTTCTTTCTGTTGACTAGCTGTTCTATTGCTACAAAGTGCTATGCAGGCTGCTGGTGGACAAAAAGCCATCAACAATTTTACTCAGCAGTGAACCCTGCGAGCTACACAACTGACCAGCCAGGAAAGATGTGTCCACTGATGCAATAATGAATGACTGTTATGGAGGTAACCAACGGCTCTCTAATTGGTTTTGAGGACCACTCCATGGGAGGGAATTCATGCTTCATGCCCAGTATGAAAACCTAAATCAAAAGCCTAGGTCTGGGGAGGTCATAGGTCCTAGGAGAGAAGCTATTACCATTGTTTACTTAAGTGGGTGTGTTGTGCCCATCAACTTATCCTCTAAGTATTGATGTTTATACCCATAGGTTAGTACTGCTCTCACCTTTGATGAGAGAAACTTCTTTTTCCAGTGAGTAGTGGTTAAGGAAGAGACTCACAACTGGCCAAAGTGTTGAGAACAAGTGACTATTGAGTGCTCAATGTTAAGTATTTATACCATACCCTACAAAGGCTTAGGGAACGCTGTGGAAGAGGAGTGCAAAGAATTTAAGAGCCAGAGGATGGGGAGGAGTGCCTTGAAATGTTGCCCTCTGGACATGCTGTGGTCATTGTATTCTTGACCTCACTGTGACTATCATTACCTGCATAATACTGTGCCCATCAATGTTCTGTCATGAATGGTGGAGGAGGGCATGAGGCCTCCTGAGGAGTTACTGGCAATTAATCAAGAAGTAAGAGACATTTTTTTTAAGGTGGTATAGCCACTGTTAAATTGCATGTGCTTTGATAAATAATCCCTCACCCATGCTCATGCAGGAACCCTAATAAAATGCAGTGGGACATACACAGAGACATTAAAAGTAGGAGAGAGACTAAATGGGATGAAGAAGGGGTTCAGTGAAAGGGGGATGAGGAAAGGGGACAAGAGAAGATAATGGAGAGGATTATGTTCAAAATATATTATATACATGTATAAAATTGTCAATAAAAAAGGAAAAAAATAAGGATTAATGTTTTTAATTAAATGACTACATCTTAAGTAAAAGAAAGTTACAAATAAGGACAAGGTGAAAAGCTGCTGAGACGCCCCAACATCAACCTCTGGCCTCCACATGCATGTGCACACACATCAAATATGCATGAGCACCCACACAACATACAAAAACACATACACACATGCATGCACACAACACACACACTAATCAATATTTCAGTGAGCACATGCCTGTAAGCAGGAGGCAGCCTAGTGACCTTTATATAACCCTAAAATACAAAGGGGCCAGAGTCATATACAGCTCAGTTAGAAAAGTCCTCAGCTCAGGATGGAGAGATGGTTTACTGGTTAAGGCGTCTGCCTGCAAGGCCAAAGGATCCCAGTTTGATCCTCCAGGACCCACGTAAGCTAGATGCACAAGGGGTGCATTCATCTGGAGTTCATCTGCAGTGGGTGGAGGCCCTGGCATGCCCATTCTCTCTCTCCCTCTTTCTTTCTCCCCCCTTTCTTTCTCTCAAATAAATAAATAATATATTAAAAAGTCCTAAGCTCATCCTCCAGTATCACCCCTCCAAAAAAAAAAATTTCATTTGCTCACTCCCACTTACCCAATATCTAGCATAGGCTTGACATATAAAGCCCTTAAATTCATTTATGCTAGATGAATGGTTAATATTTCTTATAGTCCTTTAAGGTAAAGCTAAAGACATATCAAAACTTATTCCTAAAAAAATAGATGAAAATCTATCAGTTGAGAAGAAATGAGCAGGAAGCATTGTGAGTTAGGAAAGAAAGATTTTGAGGAAATAAAATTATTTGCAATCATGATTTCATATCAAATTCTCATTCATGCTCATCTTTTTAGTATTTAATTATTACTAATTTAAATACAATTCACTTAAAAATGACATTATCTTCACTAGATTGAAAGGAACCTAATACAGTGAGCTTACTTTTCTGACAGATGCTTTGTTCTTCATATGACTGTTTCTAAAAGGCTGGAGAGTCGCCATCACTGTATTTCTATGGTATGTGATCACTGAAGAGTAAATCCACAAACCACCTAAAGGAAACAGTTTGAAAGAAAACTCAGTTACTGAGGCAAACATCTTATGCAAAAATAATTTTTTTTTTAAGTCAGACACTTAAAAGTAAAACAAAAAGGGCTGGAGAGATGGCTTAACGGTTAAGGCGCCTGCCTGCTAAGCCTAAGAACGCTGGTTCCAATCTCCAGATCCCACATTTAGCCAGATGCAAAGTGACCCAAGGGCGCAATGCCGCACTTGCCCACAAGGGGGTGCACACATCTGGATTTTGTTCACAGCAGCTGAGAGACTGCTGGCGTGCCCATTCTCTATCTGTGTCCCTCTCCCTCTCTGTCTCTCTCTGTGTCTCTCTCTCAAAATAAAAAATAAAAAACTTTTAAAAATATTTTTAAAAAAAGTAAAACAAAAACATTGACCTCTTAAAACATACTTAGCAATCCAACATCTACATCTGAAAAATAAGTGAATGCAATATAAAATTATAAAAAATCTTACCTTTAGGTTCAAAATTATAAGTTAGTTTACTGTTTTCTGTTTGATCTCACTGCCCCTTTTAATTATAAAGCCTCAATAAAAGTTATTTGAAAAATCTTTGTTCTTAGATAACACTACAAAATAATCTTGTCTTTTTTATTTCCCCAAAGTCACTCATCTCTTCAGAAGAACAAATGTTGTAACATTTTAATCTCTTGTACAGAAGGTTTTGAAATTACAAAAATGAGAAATGAAATTCATATACATGTAATTAGATAAATAACAAATTCCTCATCTACACATTTAAAAACATATCAATGACTAGAGTCCAGAAAACATCCAAGTTAAATGATTAATAACAGTATCATACACACATGCACGTACACACACATACCCATATGTACCCTCAGGGAAAACTAAAACTAACCTTTAGTTTTACTTTAACAATTTTTTTTTAATATATTAAAGAGGCATGGAGAGAGAGAGAGAGAGAGAGAATGGACACATTAGGGCCTCCAACCACTGCAAACGAACTCTAGACTCATGCACCACCTTTTGCGTTTGGCTAACATGGGGAATCAAACCTGGGTCCTTAGGCTTCGTAGGCACATGCCTTTAACTGCTAAGCCATCTCTCCAGCCCTAGTTTTACTTTTTTTTTTTTTGAGACAGACAGACAAAGAGAAAGGGGGGGGAGAGGCAGAGAATGGACTTGCCAGGGCCTCAGCCACTGTGAAAGAACTCCAGACACGTGCACCCCCTTGTGTGCATGTGTAACATTGTGCACCTATATCACTTTTGTGTCTGGCTAAACATGGGACCTGGAGATTTGAACAAGTGTTCTTAGGCTTTGCAGGCAGGCGCCTTAACCACTAAGCCATCTCTCCAGCCCCCTAGTTTTACTTTTAATGAGGCTTTAATTTTTAGTTTTAATGATGCTTTCACAAAAACTTTTGAGAAACAAACTAAGGATATTAACCAATTAATGTCTGGACTGAATAAAGAACATTGACTTAACATCTATTTATGCCACACATTGTGGATAGAATGGACAGGAAAGATGTGGTCCTCTTGGGTTCAATGCCTTCTAAGGGAAAGTTTTATTACCGTACAGGGCAGGCATAGACTATTAAATTCTAAATAACCAAAAATTATGAGTTTATCACTGTTAAAAAAAATTTAAGGGCTGGAGAGATGGCTTAGAGATTAAGATGCTTGCCTGGAAAGGCTAAGGACCCAGGTTCAATTCCCCAGTACCAATGTAAGCCACATGCACAATATGGCACATGCATCTGGAGTTCATCTGCAGTGGCTAGAGGCCCTGGCACGCCCATGCTATCTGTCTCGTGTGCTCTCTTTCCCCTCTCTCAAATAAATAAATAAATAAATAAACAAATATTTTTAAAGTTTAATTACTTTCAAATATATTAAGCAAAACTAGGCTCAGTAAGGATTAACTATTTGAGGTTTTCTAAGACATTTATTTAAGGTAATTTCAACCCAGCCCCTTCTCCACAGATTAAAAAAAAAAAAACCTCACTAAATATTAGTGAAGTTCAGTTTTATAGTTTTTATACTTTCACTAAAGACATAAAAGTGAGTATTTCACACATGTATCTTCCCTTTAGAGATTTCTAGATTTTAATGTTTTACATGTGTGTGCAGTTGCACACACCTCATGTGAGAATGTACAGATGCCAGAAGGGAAGATCAAGTGTCCTACTTTATCACTTATCCATGTATTTACTTGAGACAGGGTCTCTCCCTCAAGTGACAGCTGCTTTCCACCCATCAGTGAGTCCCAACAGTTCTTTAATCTCACCCTCCCCACATGTGCATGGTCACATGCAGCTTTTCCATGGATTCTGGGTAGTCAACCTTGGTGGCTTCTGGCCTAAGAAGCCTTCATGTTTAAGTTGCATGTACTCTTAACCACGGAGCAATCTCCACAGCTTTACATTTTAATTTTCAATAAAGAATTACAGTAGCATTCTCTTCTATATGATAAAATTTGATTACTGAAATTAGAGCAGCATCCCGAAAAGTCCCCACAATACAACACAGTTCCCAAGAGCCCAAGGCAAAGCACACAGAGACTCGCCCACAGACCCTGCCTACTTCTCATATACTCTGTTACCTCAGGGTAAATCGCAGTGTCTTCAGCTCTATTTGCTTAACATTCATAAAACCCTACTTAGTGGACAGGTTTATTGTGAAAATCAAATGGGAGTATAAAACTGTAAAGAACAAGAGAAAAGATATCTACATATAGACCAAAATAATTAAAAGGAACACAATTACCAAAATAAGATTTAAATACAAAGGTTTATATGACTAGAACACAAAAATGATCTTTTTATTTGTTCTAGGCAAATTCACAACTTTCTTCACACAGCATTCTCTTCAACTGCCAAAAACCCTTACAGGTAAACCAACCTGTCCCAAATTTCACCTAAAATATAAAATACAGAGCAAGCACAACTCTCAAGGTTACCTCCTGAGTAATACCTTCTGAAAGACAATTATCAAAATTCTAAAAATACTCTTACCCTTTGACCCAGCATCTATGCTTCTGGAATCTTAACAAAGCACATAATGATCCTGGAACACCAAACTTTCTAAATTGGAGCTCAAAATGACCTAAGTGCTTGCTAATAAACTTAGGTTAACATCTCACTTTTAAGCTTTACAACCCATAAAAACTGGAGGCAAAAAGGAAGCTAAGCAGTTCACTCAGACCTAAACAGAAAATGGCAGAGCTGGCATTTAAATCCAAAATTTTTAATTGCAGCAACCAGGAACTCTTAAGTTCCCTTCTATAGTACTAAAGGATTGAGAAGTTCATCACACTTTATAAAAGAAATAAGGAAATCTAAAAAACCCGGGTGTGGTGGCGCACGCCTTTAATCCCAGCACTCGGGAGGCAGAGGTAGGAGGAATGCCCAGAGTTCGAGGCCACCCTGAGACTACATAGTTAATTCCAGGTCAGCCTGGACCAGAGTGAGACCCTACCTTGCAAAACCAAAAAAGAAAAAAAGAAAGAAAGAAAGAAAGAAAGAAAGAAAAAGAAAGAAAGAAAGAAAAGAAAAGGAAAAGAAGGAAGGAAAAGAAGGAAGAAGGAAGGAAGGAAAGAAAGACAAAGAAAGAAAGAAAGAAAGAAAGAAAGAAAGAAAGAAGGAAAGATGCAAAAATCAGAAGTGTATAGATCACCTAGGATTCACCTCTCCTCCCTGCTCCCTCTGAGGTGATGGCAGCCCTTTAAAATGAAGAGTGGGGTTTAGGGGTTAAGGTGCTTGCTTGCGAAGCCTAAGAACACTTGTTTGAATCTCCAGGTCCCAGGTATAGCCAGATGCAAAAAGTGACACAGCATGCAGTGTCACACATATACACAAGGGGGCACACATGTCTGGAGTTCATTCACAGTGGCTGAAAGGCCCTAGAGTGCCCTCTCAATCTTTGCCTCTTTCTCCCTCTCTCTGTTTCTCTCTTTCTCAAAATTAAAATTTAAAAAATTATTAAACAAAAACTTTCAAATATATTAAGCAAAACTAGGCTCAGTAAGGATTAACTATTTGAGGTTTTCTAAGACATTTATTTAAGGTAATATCAACCCAGCCCCTTCTCCACAGATTAAAAAAAAAAACCTCACTAAATATTAGTGAAGTTCAGTTTTATAGTTTTTATACTTTCACTAAAGACATAAAAGTGAGTATTTCACACATGTATCTTCCCTTTAGAGATTTCTAGATTTTAATGTTTTACATGTGTGTGCAGTTGCACACACCTCATGTGAGAATGTACAGATGCCAGAAGGGAAGATCAAGTGTCCTACTTTATCACTTATCCACGTATTTACTTGAGACAGGGTCTCTCCCTCAAGTGACAGCTGCTTTCCACCCATCAGTGAGTCCCAGCAGTTCTTTAATCTCACCCTCCCCACATGTGCATGGTCACATGCAGCTTTTCCATGGATTCTGGGTAGTCAACCTTGGTGGCTTCTGGCCTAAGAAGCCTTCATGTTTAAGTTGCATGTACTCTTAACCACGGAGCAATCTCCACAGCTTTACATTTTAATTTTTCAATAAAGAATTACAGTAGCATTCTCTTCTATATGATAAAATTTGATTACTGAAATTAGAGCAGCATCCCGAAAAGTCCCCACAATACAACACAGTTCCCAAGAGCCCAAGGCAAAGCACACAGAGACTCGCCCACAGACCCTGCCTACTTCTCATATACTCTGTTACCTCAGGGTAAATCGCAGTGTCTTCAGCTCTATTTGCTTAACATTCATAAAACCCTACTTAGTGGACAGGTTTATTGTGAAAATCAAATGGGAGTATAAAACTGTAAAGAACAAGAGAAAAGATATCTACATATAGACCAAAATAATTAAAAGGAACACAATTACCAAAATAAGATTTAAATACAAAGGTTTATATGACTAGAACACAAAAATGATCTTTTTATTTGTTCTAGGCAAATTCACAACTTTCTTCACACAGCATTCTCTTCAACTGCCAAAAACCCTTACAGGTAAACCAACCTGTCCCAAATTTCACCTAAAATATAAAATACAGAGCAAGCACAACTCTCAAGGTTACCTCCTGAGTAATACCTTCTGAAAGACAATTATCAAAATTCTAAAAATACTCTTACCCTTTGACCCAGCATCTATGCTTCTGGAATCTTAACAAAGCACATAATGATCCTGGAACACCAAACTTTCTAAATTGGAGCTCAAAATGACCTAAGTGCTTGCTAATAAACTTAGGTTAACATCTCACTTTTAAGCTTTACAACCCATAAAAAACTGGAGGCAAAAAGGGAAGCTAAGCAGTTCACTCAGACCTAAACAGAAAATGGCAGAGCTGGCATTTAAATCCAAAATTTTTAATTGCAGCAACCAGGAACTCTTAAGTTCCCTTCTATAGTACTAAAGGATTGAGAAGTTCATCACACTTTATAAAAGAAATAAGGAAATCTAAAAAACCCGGGTGTGGTGGCGCACGCCTTTAATCCCAGCACTCGGGAGGCAGAGGTAGGAGGATTGCCCAGAGTTCGAGGCCACCCTGAGACTACATAGTTAATTCCAGGTCAGCCTGGACCAGAGTGAGACCCCTTGCAAAACCAAAGAAAGAAAGAAAGAAAGAAAGAAAGAAAGAAAGAAAGAAAAAAGAAAGAAAGAAAGAAAGAAAAGAAAGAAAGGAAGGAAGAAAAGAAAGGAAGGAAGGAAGGAAGGAAGGAAAAGGAAGGAAAAGAAAGACAAAGAAAAAAAGAAAGAAAGAAAGAAAGAAAGAAAGAAAGAAAGAAGCAAAAATCAGAAGTGTATAGATCACCTAGGATTCACCTCTCCTCCCTGCTCCCTCTGAGGTGATGGCAGCCCTTTAAAATGAAGAGTGGGGTTTAGGGGTTAAGGTGCTTGCTTGCGAAGCCTAAGAACACTTGTTTGAATCTCCAGGTCCCAGGTATAGCCAGATGCAAAAAGTGACACAGCATGCAGTGTCACACATATACACAAGGGGGCACACATGTCTGGAGTTCATTCACAGTGGCTGAAAGGCCCTAGAGTGCCCTCTCAATCTTTGCCTCTTTCTCCCTCTCTCTGTTTCTCTCTTTCTCAAAATTAAAATTTAAAAAATTATTAAACAAAAAAAAAAAATGAAGAGTGGGGCTAAAGAGATGGCTTAGTGGTTAAGGTACTTGTCTGCAAAGCTAAAGGACTCAGATTTGATTCCCAAGGACTTATGTAAGCCAGATGCTCAAGGTAGTGCATGCATCTGGAGTTTGTTTGCAGCAGCTGGTTCTCTCTCTCTCTTTTTCTCTTTCCCTCTCTCTCCCCTTCTGTCTATAATAAATCAGTAAAAATATTTTTTTTAATAAAGAGTGGAGCTGGGGAGATGGCTCAGTGGGTAAGAATGCTTGCTACCCAAGCATGAGGAGCTGAGTTTGATCCCCAGCACCAACATAAAAAGCCAGGCAGGTTTAACCCCAGCACTTGGGAAGCAGAGGAAGGAGAATCACTGAGTTGGAGGCTACCCTGAGATGACAGGTCATCCTGGGCTAGAGTGAGACCTTACCTCAAAAAAACAAAAAACACACAAACAGAAGACCTACTACTACTAATAATAAAAAATTTTAAAAATCCAGGAACACAGATATTCATCCTCCTGTAGGCTTTTGAGGTTGGTGTTCAGCTCTTCTGTGGTAATAGTTCCTGCAGAATGGTATTTTGCAAGTCCAATAATTCTAACCACTGTAATAATGATGTTTTCTTCCTCAGTGTTATATTAGCTTAATCTAGCCTCTGTGTTACAAGTTTTGCCCCCAAATAGTATTTAAAATGTTTTAATATTCTTTATTTAGTAGTGCTATAAACCAATACTTTATGAAAAAAAAAAAAAAAGCCAGGCAGGGCCACACACATTTGTAACCTCAGTGCTGAGAGTGGTGGATAGGAGGATTGATTGCTCAGGCTCACTGGTCAGCCAGTCCAAACAAACAAACAAAAGGCCCAAGGTTCAGTGAGAACCTGCCTTAGGGAAACAAGGCAGAAGAAGAGAACTGAACACTGACATCTCCCCTGACCTCTGCATATACGCACAGAGTGCACACATCTGCACACCCAGGTGCATACAGTATGTGCACGTGTGAACACACACACACACACACCCAACACTGAAGGACAGAGAGATGGAAAACATCACATTATTTTACTTATTTATTTGCAAGCATAGAGAGACACAGACAGAGAGAATGAGAATGGGTACACCAGGACTTCCAGCTGCTAAAAATGAACTCCAGATGCATGTGCTGCTTTATGTAGGTACTGGGTAACTGAACCTGGGTCCTTACGCTTTGAAGGCAAGCACCTTAACCACTGAGCCATCTCTCCTGCCCCTTATATTTATCTGCAAGCAGAGAGAGATAGACAGAGGGGGAGACAGAAAGAACATACCTCATCATTTTTTGAGTAGGCTCCAAACCTTACCTAAAATGGCATTAAGAAAAGAGATAGCTCGGCGTGGTGGTGCACGCCTTTAATCCCAGCACTCGGGAGGCAGAGGTAGGAGGATTACCTTGAGTTCAAGGCCACCCTGAGACTACATAGTGAATTTCAGGTCAGCCTGAGCTAAAATGAGACCCTACCTCGAAAAACCAAAAACATAAAATAAATAAATAAAAAGAAAAAAAAGAAAAGAGAGATAGGAACTTCATCACCTTTGCAGCTGCTGACTAAAGTCAGTTAAACAAAGATACGTAACAACTCACAGGAGATGTTTTACCATAAAACTTACTATCCATACTGATAAAGCTGCCCACCCCGAGGTGGAAAATGTCCTGGAAACAGAAGAGACAGCTCCAAAGGGGTATGAGAGGAAAGCTTGAGTTGGGACAGACAACATACTGGATTGATAAGGCTAGGAACCCCAATCACCTTACCCACAAGAGTCCTGAATGGTTGGTCCAGATAGAATACCCTTATTCAAAGTCAAAGAAGAAAGCAAACAGAATCCAATACAGAACCTATGAAAAAATATTTAAGAATATATGCAAAATGATTTTTCAAATCCAGACAAGTATAACTATGTTCCCAACAAAGCTCACAGTAACTAACAGGACCTCAGAAATTAGATCCTTGTTTAAAATAAAAGTTCAATTGAGTTTAATTCCATGCTTACACTGTGCTTCAATACACGGAAGGAAAACAGTCCACTGAACCCTACTCTGCCACCTTGTGTTTAGCCTCCAGTAAAATACTGTCTCACAGTAATCTACTATATCTGTCCAATATGAAATTGATTTCAACAGGAGATGACATGACATACTTCTGGTGAAGTAAGAAGTGTTTCCAAATGACATTTGTAGATGATGGAGAAAGAGAACAGCAAGGGCAGAATGTTCTCATCTTGCAGAAGAATGAATGCAGTTCCAGATTCACAAAAGGAACAAACATACAGAATCTTGCCCTAAACATTTTCATAATAAACTTTTCCTTTAATGCTTGTTTTATTCTGGATAAAGAAAAAAGAATTTTATTTACTTTTATTTGACAGAGAAAGAGGCAGAGAGAGGGCCTCTAGCCTCTGCAAACAAACTCCAGATGCATGCGCCACTTTGTGCATCCAGCTTTCTGTGGGTACTGGGTAATGGAACCCAGGTCCTTAGCTCTACTGGCAAGTGCCTTAACCATTGAGCCACCTCTATGGCCCTAAACAATAATTTTAAGCAAGGAATAACAGTTATAGTAAAAGAACTAAGAGTAAACCTAAATTTGAAGAAAAAAAACATTTGAGATACAAGTCAAATAGAGATGGAAAAACAACTGAAAGCTGAGGGGAGAAAGCTCAGGAAAGGACAGAAAATAAAATGGTACTGCTAAACAACAGAAATGTCTGTAGGAGCAACACAAATGCAATATGTATTAATACAGAAACCATTTAACAGATTTAATAGAAAAGTAGGCGTAAACAAATGAAAAACATTTAGAAAGCATATAGAGAACTGAAATATAAAACTCTGAATATATACACATACCCTTTGATCCTATAATTTCCCTATATACATGCTTCCACAAATTTCACGAAGATATGTGAAGGAATATTCACTGAGACAAAAATAGAAACTAAAAATAATCTGCAAGTTCATCAATTTAAATACTAGAGTGCAAGAGCAAATTGTAAAATACTGTAAATAGTGTGCCCCCAATTGTGATTAATACATACACATGCATATTCTCTGGTGTGTTTGTACAAATCTAGGAAATGTCTTGAAGACAGTACACTAACTGATGATAGAGTGACTTATGACAAGAGTGTTCTTTATATTACAAAATGTTATCTACCTATATTATGGAGAGATGAAAGATTAAGTAAATTAAGGCCAACTCCGGCATGCTTTTATTATTCTACTCCATATAAAATCTGTGTGTCTGTAAATCTCTGTGTATAAAATACAACATAAAAGAGAAAATAGTCTGGATGGTCATTTTACCTGGATAGATCCCTTGTATTCCTCTGGATACATATGAACTCTGTCACAATTTTAAAAAGGGTCTTCCTACTTCACTTCTGATCCAAGATATGTTCAAACAAGCACCATCTATAACTTGACTTTTTTTTTTATAACCAAGAGAATTAACCATCCTAGTCTTTGATCAATAGTGCTGCCCTATTTTATAACATACTAGTTCAAACTTTGCCATACATACAAATCAGCTTACTTGTGACACACACACACTCAGAAGATCCAGAATTATGTCCATATGGAACACATGTATAACTTATTTGTAACCAGTATAATTTCTGATCCAGATGCATTGTGCAGATCTCTTAGCCATCATCACTGGTTTCCTTCCCTAAAATCTTTAACGTGTTGGTCAAATGCTACAATTTCCTTGCTTTCAACCTTGTCCTTTTCAGCTTTAATGTTTTTCCCCCAATGTTGGGGATTGAACCCAAGGCTTCCTGAATACTAGGCAAGAACTCTACCACTGAATTTTAACCCCAACATTTGATCTGTTTGGTTTTCATCCTATTTAGCTTTATCTATGGTTTGAACTCTGCAAATGTCACTGATTGTAGCTCTAATTCAGTTCAATGATTTTCAGCTTCAATTCCTTTTATGCAATGCTCTAGTAGGCATTTGCAATTAAATGACCCTAGGATTTGGTATAACTTCTCCCTTAGATTCATGTACAGAGTATAAATCATCCATATGGGTGGGACCTATAGGGAGGTGTTTAGACCAGACCGTCAAGAGTCCTACCTTCATTAAAGAACGAATTAAGTCTATCTCTCATGTGTGGGTTGTTAGACCATGGTCCCCCTCCTTGCAGTCTGGCTTCCTGTCCCTATGCATGTTTTCCTCCGGCACTCAATCTGGCCATGAAAATTTCTTCCATGCTGTGATTGATCTAGAAGGCCTTTGGCCAGAGGCTGAAAAGAAGAAGTCGCCCCATCTGGGACTTTTGATCTTTAAAACTGTGAGCTATTATTAAACATCGTTTTTCTATAAAGTACCTAACCTTGAGTATTTTGTCATACTAATACAGAACAGACAATACGAGTTACTACAAAAATTATTATGTTTATCCAGGCATGGTAGTGCACACCTTTAATCCCGACACTCAGGAGGCAGAGGTAGGAGAATCACAGTGAGTTAAAGGCCACCCTGAGAATACATAGTGAATTCCTGGTCAGCCTGAGCCAGAGTGAGACCGAAAGGAAGAAAGAAGGGAGGGGGAGGGGAAGGGAGGGAGGGAGGGAGGGAGGGGAGGGAGGGAGGAGGAAGGGAGAAGGAGGGAGGGGGAGGGAGGGAGGAGGAATTATGTTTAAAATCAGGGGCTAGAGAAATGGCTCAGCAATTAAGGCACTTGCATGCAAAACCAAAGGATCCAGGTTCAATTCCCCAGTACCCATGTAAAGCCAAATGCACAAGGTGGCACAATGCGTCTCGAGTTCATTTGCAGTGGCTAGAGGCCCTGGCATGCCCATTCTTTCTATCTTTCTTTCTCTCTCACTCTCTCTCTCATAAACAAATAAAAATAAAATAAAATAAATTTAAAATCAGAAGCAAACTGCCTACCTAATATTTCCTATTTCAATAAAAGTAAGTAAACTCTGTAGTAGGCCATATTGGAAACTGATTCTTCCCTTGACCCCTCCTGATGATCACATCTAACAAATTACCAAGTCCTGCCTGACATGTTGTGCTCCTAAGCTTCGGACAAATTGGCCCTCTCATTTTTGTCAGCTGAATAGCACTAACTTCATATATCAGTTCAAGATGTCTCCTTTCCTATAGTCACCACCTCCTTAATGCTCTCCAAGTGATTTGGTTAATCCTTTGGTGCCATTGCTTTCACACTTCCCTCTTGTTGAGTTCCTTGGGTACAAAAGTATTTTATGTATCTGTATTTTAACATAGTAGCATTCAAGAATTTGCTAAATACCCAGGCATGGTGGCACATGCCTTTAATCCCAGCACTCGGGAGGCAGAGGTAGGAGGATCCCCATGAGTTCAAGGCCACCCTGAGACTCTGAGACTACATAGTGAATTCCAGGTCAGCCTGGGCTAGAGTAAAACCCTACCTCAAAAAATCAAAAAAAGAAAAAAAAGAAAAGAAAAGAATTGGCTAAGTAGAAACTAATTTTATGCCAGACGTGGTGACACACACCTGTAATCACAAAACTTGGAAGGCTGAGGCAAAAGGACTGGGAGTTTGGGGCTACTCTAGGTCTCATAGTGAGACCCTGTCTCAAGAATAACTACATAAATAACACATAAATAAATATGTCTTTAAATGTTTAAATAAATATGGTTCCATTTAATAATTTGTCTGTAAAAGTTTATAACAATTTCTACTTAACATTCTTTGAAATATTTATATGTTCTAAATATATATATTTTAACCAAAGGCCAAATGGCCAAGTGTTAAAAGACAATTTTCTGTTGATCCTAACTACAATAAAACAGAACCATTGGTGTTCAAGAATCAGACAACAGGCAATGCAGGCCTATGATTGATCTGCAAGAAAGAGAACACTGCCTGCCAACTACTTCCATGTCACAACAGAGAGAGAAGAAATTCAAGTGGTCTAGCAGTGACAGTGGTTTTGGAGACAGACTCAAAGTTTGAAGACAAAGGTGACTAAAATTTCAGGACACAATACCAGAGGTAGAATGAAATGAGAGCAAGAGCTGTATAGATGTGCAGAAGGGTTCCCCTGTAATTTTTGGCGAATTACTAGCTAAGAGCCTAAGATTGGAGAAATAACAACCAGAGAGCAATTGACCAAATGTACCTAAAGCAAAGAGAGCTTGAAATAGTTTAAACTTTCACTAACCAGACTGAGGGCTGGGAATGGGGCACCTTGTAGCCTATCAGGCAATAGACTTCTAGTAAAGTTACTTGCACAGGGAAAATAATTATTATGTTAAAGGCTCTTTTCAACCCATACTAACAAAACTTAAACACAAGCCTTGAAACAAACAGATTCCAATTAATCTGTGTACTTCAATTATATCCAACACTCTTAAGATTAGAATTTAAGCAGGCAAACCATAAAACTCAATAGCTGGCAGACAATAAAAGACTGTGAAGTATGCAAAGGAGGGAAAAATGGGGCCATAACTAAGACAAAAGCTGACAAATGCAGACCTAGAATAGGCAGCTTAAAAAAAAAAAAAAAAAAAAAAAAAAAGACAGAGGTGAGGCCATGAACAAAAAAGGACTGTACAAAAGTATAATGTAACTATGTTTCATATAATCAAGGAGGAAGAAAACATGATCACAAGGGAGAAATTAAAACATCAGTCTGATGTCTCCTTTCCTATAGTCACCACCTCCTTAATGCTCTCCAAGTGATTTGTTTAATCCTTTGGTGCCACTGCTTTCACACTTCCCTCTTGTTGAGTTCCTTGGGGACAAAAGTGAACTTTTAAAATCCAAAGTACTGGGCTGGAGAGATGGCTTAGCAGTTAAGGCGTACACCTGCAAAGCCTAAGGACCCCAGTTCAATTCTCCAGGTCCCACATAAGCCATATGCACATGGTGGTGCATGCATCTGGAGTTCATTTGCAGTGGCTAGAGGCCCTGGCACGCCCATTCTAACTCACTCTCTCCCTCTCTCTGTCTCAAATAAGTAAATAAAATAAAATAAATCTTAAAATCCAAAGTATTTCTAATCTGGAGAACATACTGTAGGCAATTAACTGCAAATTAGACACTGAAGAAAAAAAAAAAAATTGTACACAGTGTAATAGAAACTATCAAAAATGCCTATGGCCATACCACCCTTAACGTGCCCAATCTCATCTGATCTTGAAAGCTAAGCAGGGTCTGGCTTGTTTTGTACTTGGGTGTGAGAAACTATCAAAAATAAAACACGGGGGCTGGAGCGATGGCTTAGCAGTTAAGGCACTTGCCTGCGGAGCCTAATGACCCATGTTCTACTCTCCAGATCCCATGTTAGGCAAACACACAAAGATGAGGCAAGCACAAGGCCGCACAAGCATCTGGAGTTCAACTGCACTGGCTGAGGCCCTGGCACACCAATTCTCCATCTCTCTCTCTCTCTCTCTCTCTCTTACTCTCTCAAAAAAAATAAATAAATAAAATACGGGAAATAAAAACAGATAAACACAGAGCATTAATGGTGAAACAATGTTTTAAAAAGAGGAAAATAAGACAGGCATATCTAAAAAATAAATAAATAAAACATGGGAAACAAAAACAGATAAACCCAGAGCATTAATGATGAAGTGCTGTTTTAAAAAGAAGGAAAAAAAGGCAGGTATATGGAGTCACAAAAATCAGAGTGGTCAGAAAGAAAAAACATTTTAAGACTAAAGGATCCAGAATTTGCCAAATTTAATGAAATCAAAGGGACAGATCCAAGAAACCTCAATAAAAATTAATAATAATAAACATAAAGAAAACCACCAAAGTACATGTTGACCAAATTGGTAGAAAGCAGTAATAAAAAGCAATCATGGTAGCACACACCTTTAATCCCAGCACTTTGGAGGCTGAGGTAGAGAGATTGCTGTGAGTTCAAGGCCAGCCTGAGACTAATTCTACTTCAGCCTGGGTAGAGCAAGACTTCACCTCAAAAAAAAAAAAAAAAAAAAAAAAAAACACACACACACAAACAAAAAGCCATTTGGAGACTACTGGGTAAGATGGTGGCGTAATAAGACACAAAGCAGCCTGGGAGGCGGATAAACAAAATACTCTTCTACCAAAAAGTGAAGGTGTGTAAGGAACCTCAGCAGAGAAACAGGAGATACACAGAGTTTCTAGCAATCAAGACATCCAGTCAGAATCAGCTCCCACCTCCAACACCAGACGACAAGGCTGCCCTGCTCTGCCTGAGCTGCAGAAGCCAGGTGAAGGGATTTTCAACTCACATACCAACCTCCTCGCAAAGTCAAGAAACCTGAAAGAGAAGACAGAGGGACCAGCTGAGCAGCCGCTGAAGGAAAACACAAATGGGACCAACTGAACAGCTCCGGTACAACTCCAGACTTCTGCAAAGCCTCCCTTCTTCCAACCACCAGTGCTAGGAACCACTGGAGAATCACCCCCCACCCAGTCACACAGTATCCAACAAAGCTGATCAGAACACCAGATCCAGCGACCCAAGCAGCCTGAGTCCACAGCACAATAGAGAGGGGCGAGGGTGGGCACTCAGTATATTCTCGGTCAGCTTTACCATTCTGAAATAAGCTGTATTTTGGTGTTGACTATTGTTGCCTTTAACATTTCCTGACTTATAGAGCCTTTGTCTTTTTCTGCTGTCATTATTGGGGGCAGGGTTTCACTTGACCCCAGGCTTACCTGGAACCCATTTCAGACCAGAAATCTCAGCTTCCCAGTTGACAGAATTAAGGGTGTGAGGCAACACACACCCTTAGGGACTTTGAATTTATTAGATTATCTGTTTGTTTTAATCCTTACTCTTGCATAAATACTCTGTGCTGGTTTTGATTGAGTGTGTATATTGCTCAGTCAAACTTTAGAATTTGCCAGTAATTTGCTCTACCCAGCATACTAGAATACTTGCATAGCAGGCAAACTCAATACCTAGGGTCACTTCTGCTGTTACTCTGGGAGTAATATAAGAGCCACGCCTGGCACCTTAAGCTCCTACCCTAAGATATATAAAGTCAGTTACATGTTTAAGAATACTGTAGAATACTGTAGAAAACCCAAGTAGCAAATTAATTCAAGATGCAAAAGTATGTACATAATACAAGAAACATACATACAAAAAAATCAAGATAAAACAATTCCACCAAAAATTATAAATCCATCAAAAATGACCTACAGTGAGACTGATGTAGATGAAATGCCTGACAAAGAATTTTTAAAAATTATTATATCTATGTTCAAAGAAATCAAAGGAATCAAAAAAGAAAACAAACTCCTGCAGGAATCCCAAGAGAACACTGGAGACCAACTTAAGTAAATAAGGAGGTCAATACAAGACATAAGCAAGGAAATAGAAATAACGAATTAATACCAACCAGAAATACAAGACATGAAAAACAGAGTAAGTCAAATAGAAAACTCTGTAGAAGTCTCACCAGTAGAATGGATCAAGGAGAGAACAGAATATCTAGACTAGAAGACATCTAATACAGTCCAATAAAGAGAAAAACAAACTAATAGGAAGGTATAAATGGGAATATCAAGAAATTTGGGACACAATGAACAGATTAAACAAGAATTCAAGGCATAGTAAAAGGAGAAGAAGTTCACTCCAAAGGCATTGTAGGTATTTTCAACAAAATCATAGAAGAAAATTTCCCCCAAACAGGGAAAGAGATGCCAATACAGATACAGAAGCCTTTAGAACATCAGACAGACAAAATCAGGAAAGAACCTCTCACTGCCATATTATAATGAAACTACTAAACATACAAACCAAAGAAAATATATTGAAAGTAGTCAGAGAGAAACATCAAGTCACTTATAAAGGCAAGCCCATGAGGATAACAACAGATTAGTCAACACAAACTTTAAAAGGCAGAAGGGCTTGGAATGATGTATTCCAAGTTCTGAAAGATAACAACTGCCAACCACTATTACTTTATCCAGCAAAGCTATCCATCCAAACTGACAGAAAAATAAGGACATTCCACAACAAAAACAAGCTAAAGAAATACATGACCACTAAAGCAGCTCAACAGAAAATATTTGAAGGGATCCTACATGCTAAAGAGAAAGAAAAGCACACACATAAGGAAACAGGAAAAAATAAACCATACTCAAATAATAGTTACTACAAGAGAGTAAAGGAAAAACAGAACTACAAAACAAGAATGGCAAGAATACACACCTTTCAATAATAATCAATGGCCTCAATGCCCCAACCAAACGACCCAGGCATGCAGACTGGGTTAAAAAGCAGGCTTCTAAGCTGGGCATAGTGGTGCATGCCTTTAATCCCAGCATTTAAGAGACAGAGGTAGGAGGATTGCTGTGAGTCAAGGCCACCCTGAGACTACATAGGGAATTCCAGGTCAGCCTGGGCTAGAGTGTGAGACCCTACCTGGAAATCCAAAAATTCATAGAATCAAATGATAATGAGAACACAACATACCAAAACCTTTGGGACACAAAAAGCAATCAGGAGGGAAGCAGGCCAGAAAACAGACAACAATGCATCATGGAGCTACTGAGAGGAAAAACAGGTGTCAACCCAGAGGCCTGTTCCTAAGGAAAATGTCTTCCACTAGTAAGAACTGTGAGAATTCATCACTAGCTGATCACATTAGAATAACTACAAACAGAAATTCTTCAGCAAAGAAAAACAATGCCAGATGGAAATCTGGATCTATCAAAGCAATAAAGAATGCCTGAAATGAAAAAACAAAATGGCAATATAAAAATTATTTTCTCCCTTCTTAGGCTCTTTTAAAATAGTAACTGCTTAAACTAAAAATAACAATGTATTCAGCACAGAAATGAAGTGTATGACAAAAAAGAACAAAGGATGGTGGGTGGGAGGTGAAAAAATACTGTCATAAGATTTCTACACTATATATGAAATGATGTTATTTGAAGAAAAATATATAAGTTAAAGTTGTAAACCCCACAGCAACCACTAGAAAAATAAATCAGCATTATGCTTAACAATGGGCAGGAGAATATTGGTGATGTCATCCTCCTTCCTGCAGAGGAGGCTGAGACTCGCCTTCACAGGAATGCATGCAGCTACAGGAAAGAACAGCTACCTGATAAGGCAGGAACTGAAAGGTCGGCCCTTCCCTTAGGTTCAGACCTGTTGTTTGACTTACAAATCTAAAACTACCACAGCTATCATTACTACATTTTTACCTTTCACAACAATCCACTATGTTAAGAAGACTGAACATTCCTAACATCAAGATACTTATTTTCTATAGCTTCTGCCTGTTTACTTTTTATTCCTAAACCAACTTCATTCCTGCAGGCACAATATACATTTTGTTCTTCTCACCCTTAGCACTACTGACATGGCTGGTAGGCAGGTCTTTGTTGCTGGGGTTTATGCATTAAGGTAGAACACTTAACTCAGGCAGCACCCTGGGTCTCTCTACATACTAGGTGCCAGCAACATCCACTCAGCTGTGAAAACCAATTCTCCAAAAGTAACCAAATGTTCCTCAAGGGGCAAAAATAAGTAGTGTGCCTTAAATCACAGTTAAATGCATACAAGTTTATGTCCTGCATTAATGGCAAATACTAGCAGCATTCAACACTAACAGTCACAAAGTGTCCAACAGTGAAAAGCCTTGCTCTCTATTGACCATGCCTTATTCATCTCTGCATTCCTTAAAGGCCTTATCTACAACAAACAAACATTATTTTTTTTGGACAAGCTATAAGGTAAAGGGAAATTTAATCAAGAACATGAAATTCAGATGAGCATCTGACAGCATCTACCTAATAACTTCTTTGAAAACTTAATCCAGGAATATCTGTTTTGCTACATTTGTTTTCTCAAACATTCATAAAAGAAAGTTACCCGTCGTTCAACTGACTTCCAGGCTTAGTCCCCTTTCTAAAGCATATTTGAGCTCAGCCACCCAATGGCGTTTCAAGTACTGGCATGACCCTACTTGACAAATACTACGCCTGGACCATTAGTAACTTCGTAACTACTTCGACACCAACAGAAAATACAACTTAAAAACGCAAACACATAACAACTGAATCCTTAAGTGTTGTGCTTCAATGCAAACATGTGGTCCAGAAGTTGAAGAAAGTTTCTTAGTATTATGCAGAACCCATTTACAAGATTACTTCTAAGACAAAGTATGTGCAGAATTTTAGCCCAGGAACACATTTCTCTTTACAAGTGACACTTGCAACTCCAACCTGCTACTCTAAACAAACATTACTAAAAGGCATTTAAGAAGCCTCACAAATATAGTAAAATTCTATCCAAGCTGCCAGGAGCAGAAATGTGTGAATGGATCTGCAGTGCAAAAGGTCTAGTACTTGGCACATTAGACACACCCTGTAAGCCCACACAGAGACTATTATTTGATAAGATTCATAAAGCGTAAGGAATAATGTGAAGGATGACCTTAAGGTTTCAAGGCTGTTAAAAGAGAAGTGTTATGAGCCAGGCGTGGTGTCATATGCCTTTAATCCCAGCACTTAGGAGGCAGAGACCACGAGTTCAAGGTCACCAAGACTATAAAGTGAATTCTAGGTTAGCCTGGACTAGAGCGAGACCCTACCTTGAAAAGCAAGTGTTTTATGTCCATATGATAAAAGGCAACTAAAGTCAGATTTAGTTGGGGTCAGACCTAGAAATGTTACTCTAAGAATCATCCATTTATCCATAGTTAAGCTGATACTGGGGCTGGAGAGATGGCTTAGCAGTTAAGGCAGTTGCTCACAAAGCCAAAGGACCCAGGTTCAATTCCCCAGGACCCATATTAGCCAGATGCACAAAAAGGTACATTCATCTGAAGTTCCTATGCAGCGGCTGGAGGCCCTGGTGAGCCCATTCTCTCTCTATCTGCTATTTCCTCTCCCTCTCAAATAAAAAAATAAAAATAAAATATATTAAAAATTTTTAAAGCTGATACTAGAGATTAGGAAAGAACAGAATATTAACAGAGAAACTAAAGAAGCAACCATGACTTATGAATGTAGGGCAGGTAAACAAAAAAAAAAAAAAAAAAGGAACCATAATTAAGTGGCAATCTAAAAGGCAGGTGGAAGGAACTTCTAAAAGTCAAGAAATATAATCAAGTATGTATGCTCAGCACTAGACTGCACCTTGACAGCAGAACTGATACTTTATCTCAGAACACTCCAAGCACTCAGTCCACAGTACCACACAGTACATACTCAATAAATACTACCACCACACTTTTGCATTGTTCCTTCTATGTGGCAGCTATAAATTAACTGCTTTACATATGTGAATTCTTAATTCTCAAAGAGTATTATTATTATATGCATGTGACATTTAGGGAAGTAAAGCACATAGTGTGTGCCCCAACTCACAAACACTTAGGAGAATCTGTCCTGAAAAAGAGCCTACTGAGTTTAGCTACATCTCCAACCCGAAAGCAAATTCAAGGCAGTGCTAAAACAACAACTCCAGGACAGTAAAGTACACTAAAGGTTCCCATCATCTCCCTATCCACATGACTGTCTGCAAGAATGTTTTGGCAGTATGAAAACTGCCCTACAAACTGTGACCCACTTAAGTCTCTTCCCCATCCTTCATCCATTTTCCATTTCCATCTTACCACTCCACCCCCAGCCAACTCAACAGGGAAGAGAACACTGACCAAACATTCTTCCTAAGTACATTTATGACTGGGATTTGGAGATATTTGTCAGGAACCATGCTGCAGAGTCAAGGTGAGTCTGATGTCGGCACTCTGGAGAGACAAAAACCAACAGCCTTCAAGACAAGGCCAAGACAAAGAAACTGGACAATGTAATGAGTAGCAGAGAACTAAGACCAAGTTTTCAGTGGCAAACTTGAAGAGTGGCTGCCTGAAGACTTTCTGGTTCCCCGAACACTGACCTGGGATCATGCTCTGGGCTTCAGGGACAGTGCTCCAGCTATATGACAAATGCCTCTTCAAAGTAAATTCAAATGGCTTTTTGAGTCTTACAGTCAAATAATTCTCAAGCCACTAAGGAAGGTCAAAGAAAAAACACTAGGGATAGTGCTAATAAAAAAATTGTTAAGTTTTCTCTCTTTATCATACTCCAAGAAGTTTTTTGTTGTTGTTATTTTATTTATTTACTTGAGAGAGAGAGAGAGAATGAATCAGAGAGAGAAAATGGGCACATCAGGGCATCCAGCCACTGCAAACGAACTCCAGACACATGTACCACCTTGTGCATTTGACTTACATGGGTCCCGAGGAATCAAATCTGGGTCTTTTGGCTTTGTAGGCAAATGCCTTAACCACTAAGCCATCTTTTCAGTATTGTTTTTTTTTTTTTAAATTTATTTATTTTGTTGTTGTTGAGGTAGGGTCTCGCTCTAGCCCAAGCTGACTTGGAATTCTTGTCTTGGACTGTGTAGTCTCAAGCTTGCTAGAACTCACAGTTGATCCTACCTATGCCTCCCAAGTGATGGGATTAAAGGCATGCATCACTTTCTTTTTTAAACAAAATTTTGTCTGTGAGAATGAGCGAAAGAAAGAAAGAAAGAAAGAAAGAAAGAAAGAAAGAAAGAAAGAAAGAAAGAAAACATTTGGATTTGTGCAATGTTTTAAAACTGATACACATTTTCCTTCTCCTTCACCCTTATTACCAGCTTGCACACCCTAAACTCACACTGGCTAAGCTTAGATCCTAACCTGTTCCCACCTCTCATGCCCTCCCCTCCCAGTAGTTGATTTTTAACTACTATGTAGGCACACACACACACACACACACACACACACACACAAACACCAGTTTACCTAAGTTTATCACTCTACCCAAACTTACTCCAATTACTTCTCAAAGGCAAAACAAAACAACAAATGCCCTCAAAGCTTGAAACCCTTGCCAAAAGGTTCTAAGAACCAGTAACACACTAATTGTTCATTCTCTTTGCCGGATGGAACAGGAGGGAGCTTTTTTGTGATCTTTGCCCAGTCACGTAAGTTTCTCACATTTTCTTCATGTATCAACAGACTTCTCTACCTATTTATATAAACTGGGAAATTTCCCTTTAAATGACCTACATGTATGATTTGAATAGGTCTATATACCTTTTCCATATTGCAAATTCTTAGAATTAAAAGAAAAAAATCAAAACCACACTTTTTCAGACCCTAAGGGCAAAGGTCTCTTCACCTTTTAGACTTAGTCTTGGAATTCAGTAACACTCTCACTATAGTTCTGGGTACTGGGCAACTGCCCTACCTTCAACCATTGAGGAAAAGCACAGTCCTAGCAGTACACTGATCCTCTCAATGTGAGCAGTGGGGCAGGCGTCAGCTGCATACACTAATCAGGAATCAGCTCATGAACTCAATTCTTCCACACTATCTTGCATCCTTTAATCTCTCATCTCTCTCTGGCAATAGCTACAACTAACTGAAACTCACTGTCAACTCTAGGACCACAGTTCTGCCTAAAGAATATAACAAAGTATGAAAAACCAAGATATCACATGAAAAATGTTAATATATTTTAAAAGATTAGGTGGCACTGTTTCCACTGACATCATTCATGCCAGCCTCTAAGCTGCCATTGACTACAAAATCATGACCGAGATATTAAAAGAATCATCTTTGCATAACTAAGTACTCCATATTTTCTGACTACTCTATTTTCCAAATGTTTTCATACATATAAAATCAACATAACATTGCTAACAAGGTGAGAAGCCACGAAACTTGTTTGCAAAGCAACTGGATAACTGAAAACCTAAAATGAGAACTGGAATTCTTAACCCCAGTATGTACTAAGGCTATATTCATTAGCTATGTGTCTCAGCAGTACTGCTCACCATGGAATGGCTTTAATATCGAAAGCTAAACCATCTCCAATTAATAAGGTTTTGAAAAAGAGAGTCATTGTCATTGTCGTTTTGCTAGGCTTCTTTTTAAACAATTTGGTTACAGCCATATTTGATATCTTATAAAGCAAATCAGATGCGTGTAATTAAAAGTATTCCCAATACATTTAGAATACGGAACGGGCATCATGTACACCACTCACCGCCTGGGAGAGAATTTGACAGCAAAAGCAAGGATCAATACTGTGAGGTGCCGCTTGAGGCCTTCAGCCTCGGTCATAAGATTTGAGCAGTGCCTGCTACCAGAGCTCTCAGGGGTCTGACAGTGAAGGATGCTGTTTGGGGACAAAGTGCAACGTCCTCCTTTCCTCCTCCTCCTCCTGTATCATATGCTGCTGTGCGCAAACACTAATACAAACCAAGCACACCCACAATCACGCACCGAGGGGCCCGGCTCGGAAGACCACCCGGGGCGAGGGCCCCGCGCCCCACTCCGGACTCCTGGGACCCGCATCCCCCCCGCGGGCCCGGGGCCTGAGCTTCCTCCTCCTCCTCCCTCGCCTTCGCCTTCGCCTTCCTCCCACCACCAAGCAAAGGCGCAGCTGCGGGCGGCCCGGAGCCAAAGCCAGGACTGCTGACAGGCGGAGGGGCTAGGGACCACGGGGCCGGGCGGCGGGCTCCATGCAGGCATCCATAACGACCACACACCCCGCCGCCACCCCGGCCGACGCGCTGCTCACGCCGGGGGAGAGCGCACCCGCCCGCCCGGCTCACCTTGCCGCCGCAGCCCACGGGCATGTCACCGGCCCATCCCCGGCCCGCAACGACCGGTGTCGCGAGCCGCGACAGCCGCGGGCGACCCTCCGCGCCAGCCCCGGCCCTCCCTCCCCCCTCCCCGCCCGCCCAGGCCCGCCCCCTCGGCTTCCGCCGCCGCAGCTCAGCCCGCGGCGCGCCTACCCCCACACCTCCCACTCACTCTCGCGAGAGCCTGCGCGTCTCTCGCGAGGACCACCTGGGAGCCAGACCCGCGTAAAAGTGGGCGGGCTTTTAAAGACGGAGCAAGACGAAGAAGAAGAAAAAAAAAGACCCTTCCCTCGTGCTCGGAGCAGCCAGAGCAGCGAGCCGTGGGTCACGTGACCTAGAGACGGCCTCCCCATTGGCCAGAAGCTGCAAAGCCGTGGGAGCTTTAAACTCGAAGCTGACCTACGAACCTGCCGCTGACGTCTTGCGCGTTTCCTGGTCCGTTTCCTTGGAAACACTTTAACCCGTACTGCTGGCAAAGCACCCGGGCCTCGGCTTGCTCCGGAGGTTTGGTTTCAGGCCCTCCCTGCCCTCATTCCACCCCATGGGTTTACTGCCTGCGGCCTCCGAGGCTCCTTCTTCGCCCCAAGGCTAGCAAGGTCCGGTTCCTGAAGCCCCGGGCCCTTCCCAAAGCGACCACCCCGCTAGGGTGAGGAAGCACCCGCAAACCCCATCCTTCCGCACGGCCCCGCCCTTCTCCCCCGCATCCTCGGAGAGGACCACTCAGGGCGCGCCTGGCCATTGGTCCTCCGGAACCTTAGCAGTCAGGGTAGAGAGCGCGAGGCCCTAGTGCTCACCTGAGTAGGTTAAGTACGTAAACCCGAAGCCAAGCCTCAGATTAAAACCTATATTGACTGTTCCCAGTTAACGCAGGAAGGGTTAGGCCCGTCAAGTGCGCTGTATTGTCAAGGACATCTGTTCATCAAATTGGAAATGGGTGTTAGAGAAGACGTTTTTTAAAGTGCATCCTCATTATGGCTTGAATTTGGCTCTGTTCAGTAGAGAGGTACTGGAAAGAAAGGGTACGGGTCTATGTTTACTTCAACGAATTTTGGTTGAGCGCTTACATGATTTAGGCACTATTTCAGATTGTTGAGCACTGATAAAGACAACTTTGTCTAGGTCCTAGAGATCTGAAGGGGAGGGGGGAAGAAAAACTATCAGTGTTAAGCAATTATTGTAAGTAATCTGATGGTGGTTTTAATTGGGTGGCTACTTGGAGAGGGAAGACCCTTTGGAGAAGACATTTAAACAGAAATTTGGATCCAGCCGTGCAAAAATCAAAGGAAAGAGCATCTTTGTTGAATAGAAGGCTAATTCTCAGGCCCTAAATTGGGTCCCATTATAGCACATTGCTGGAGGGAGGAATGAAAATAATAAGAAATAGACATGAATAGGTAAATAAACATGAGCTAGGCCCCCTAGAGTTTTGCTAGCTAAGAAAGGAAATGGGGTAGTCTAAATGGACTGAGAACCACTGAGGACTAATATGACTTCTAAAAAGGAAGAAAGAAGTATAATTTTCTTGTTTTTGATAAAAAGGCTTTTCCCTTCAGATAATGGGTTTTAAAGAGGCCAAAGCAACAGAAGCCAGGAGTAGACTTGTCCAGGTGAAACATGATTGTAAAAGACTTAATTTCCAATGATCTTGACATTCTCCTAGTCCCTGTGCTATCTGCTGCCTTCTGTTTAAAATACATGGATTTCTCCTACTTATTAGGCATGGGATTTTTTTTTTCTACTTGAGAAAACCAGGAACATAAAAGGAAGGGTTCCCCTATGGTTTGTTTCCCTATATTTACATTACACAGATAATTACCTTCTAAAAGTCATTTCCAAGAGAAATAAAATAAAATATATTCCTTGTAGATTTTTAGAGTACAGTTTGAAAGCACAAAACTTGGAGGCTGGATAATAGAATGTTTAAGAAAAAGAAACACAAAATCTGAAGGACTTCCAATGTGAAACCCTCTCATTAGTGATACAACTAAATCAAGGTTCTTGGTCATCCTGAGTTTTAGCTTCCTCATACATGAAACAAGGCCAGTCACTCTGCAGGAAAGGTAGTTAAGCTTGAATTCCACTTTGTCATGCCAGCACCAGGAGCGGAAGCTGGAGAGGGAAATGAACTTTTATGAAAACCTAAGAGTCAGCAGCACAAGCCAAATGAAATTGGATACACACACATACAGCCAAGGAACTATGAAACTGATAGATACCAGGAATGCTTTCCTAACCCTGGCTTTCTTGGGAGTGTGAAATGGAAACACCGTCACCTGTTCAACCTATTTTGAACCTATGTAATAATAAGTAATGGTTCGTGTTTCTGATCAGAGTTATAGAGTGTCAAAGGCAATATCTTAAACTAGGATTTAAATTTTAATTAAAACAAGATTTAAAGTTATTTTGAAAAGGAAAACTGTGACAGAAAAAATTATTTTAAAAATGCTAATTTAGAATACTTTTTAAAATGTTTACAACCTCATAATGATTGTCTGGAATGTCAGCTGCTTGGTAGCTGCTAATTCAGATGGACAGTGTACACAGCTCTACTACTGTAACATGTATTAATAGTGCAGATATAGAATTGGAGCAAGGTAGCTTTTTTTTCATAGGTAGTCAGCCAGAGGCAGGCCCAAGGACAACATGGATACCACCTTGCCTGCCCTGGCGGGACTAGAGCCCACATCTGATCCAAGATGGTTGGAATTACTCCTCAGCGTTGGCTTCCTGTTTTCTCAGCTTCTTGAGTCAGCCCACCAGCCAATCAGGTCCTTCTCTTACACACCTGAGTCTAATGAGGCTCATTATAATTAGATGTTTTATCCATACAAATAGGACTGGCACATGTGTGTAAGTCTCCTGCTCTTGCTTCTAGACCTATCTTTTTGTCCTCTATGGAAAGCTCTTGGCCATTTATGTAAGGAAGATTTTTCTCCATCCCCACACTTCCCAGGCTACCTTGGGATTCCCTTGCTAGCCTTCCCTCTGGATCCTAATTCTCCCTAAAATAAATCTCAGAATTCATAATTTACTCTTCTCTGAGTCCACATTTTCAATTCTTTGAAAACTTGGACAAGTACTGAAAAGTTGGGGTCCATGGGCCTGGGTCTCCTGCACCCTTATGGACTTAAAAAATCTCACATCAGTACCATAAATCATCTCAACTTACTCTAGCCAGAAAACCACTATGACCACTTGTGCTTGCTGTTTGGAGTATAATGTATATAAAGTGAGAAGAAATTTAAGATTGAAATCTAGTTTACAAGAAATCTAGTTACAAGAGGCTGGAGAGATGACTTAGAGGTTAAGGCATTTGCCTGCAAAGCCAAAGGATCCCAGTTTGACTCTCCAGGACCCACGTAAGCCAGATGGACAAGAGGGCGCATGCATCTGGAGTTTATTTGCAGTGGCTGGAGGCCCTGGTGCACCCATTCTCTCCCCCCTCTCTCCCTCTGCCTATTTCTCTCAAATAAATAAATAAAATATAAAAATATTTTTAATAATTTAATATTTTTAATAATTTTACTGAAATATAATTCACATGTCATCCAACTCTGTGTTTTTGGGATAGTCACAATATTTTGCAACTATTACCAAAATCTACTTTTCAGAACAGTTTTCCTACTTAAAAAAAAAAAATGCCCATGAGCAGCCAATCCACCACCTCATCCTCAGCCCTACGCAGTCACTAGTCTAATGTGTGCTTCTACAGATTTGTCTCTTCAGGGCATATGAATGTCATATTAATGGAGTCAACATTGCCTTGTGGACCTCACGTCATTCACTTATCATAATGTTTGCAAGGGCTATCCATGTTGTAGTATGTATCAGTACTTCTCATTTTATTGGCAAACAGTGATTCCATTCTCTACATATTTATTGATCATTTTATTAGTTGATAGACATTTGGGTTTTCTGTGGTGGCGCTGTTATGAATAACACTGCTGCATTCAGCATTTTTGTACCCATTTTGTGTTGGAGTTTGCTTATTCTTTTAACATTTTAAAAAATAAAAAACATTAAATTTATCTAGAGTACAAAGTCTTCACTTCCTCTTTAAGCACAGTTACTTTGTGTATAGGGTTTTTGTTTTTTTTTTTTTTTTTGCCTGCTCTGAAACATGTGTAATCTATCCACTGAAGTATTTGTACTCAGGAAATTCACACATGATCATGTCACTCCCTCTTCACAATCCTGCAGCAACATCTTATAGTTCTCCCTATGGCCTGCATCAATTTGTCTTCTGCTCTTATGTCATTCTCCCCTTTGCACTCCTCTTTCAGATCCTCAGCCTAAGACCAGATTCTGTCTCAAACCCTTCTTGCAAGCTGTTTCTTATACACTGCTCTTCAACTCTAAATGTTCCAAGACCTTCAGCTTTCAGCTCTGCCATCATTTCTTCAGGAACTCTAGTCCTAACTTCTCATGCTAAGCAAGCTACCATTTATCCAGGGCTCTACTTTCTCCTTAAAGCTTTGTTGATATAGTGACTTTTATTTCTATGATTACTTAATTAATGTTCGGCTCTTCCACTAAACCAAAGGATCCATGAGAAGGAACTACCTCTGTGTCCCCTTAACAGCACCTGATGCAAAGTAGGTACTCAACAGCTATCCATAGGAAAGAGGGGAAGTGAGAAGGGGACACAACGGGAGGGTAGATAGAAAGAGGTGTCTTTCACCACTGGTCTGCTCTGTTTCTCATGTCATCCTAAGGACTTTCAGTAAAGTCTTGCTGAGTTCTACATTCTAAATCTGTGTTGGGTGAGGGGAACTAACCTGTCCCAATATTGATTTGGTGTAGCCAAGAAAGACAAGTTCCCTCACCTCACAAAAGTACAATGGTGTGGGAAGAAGGGAGATCAGAGTACACAGAAGAGCCACCGCAGTAATGTACCCAGACACAAAATACAGGCTGTGTTGAAGGGAACCAAGGAGAGCTCCTGAGAAGATCTCACATGTCCCACGAGACATTTAATTTTATTATAGTCCTGGAGATTAAACACAGGGACTCACTCATGCTAGGAAAGTGCTCTACCTGTGAGATACACCTATCCCTCTCCCTTTTTTTCTTTTCTTTTTTTTTTTTTTATTCTGAGATGGTGTCTCTCACTAAGTTTGCCAAGCTGGACTGGAACTTACTATGTACCCCAAATGGGCCTTGCATGTGAGGTCTTCAAGCCTCAGCCACCTCCATAGCTAAGATGGCAAGCCTCTACCACCAGATCTGGCTCCACAGGAGCATATTAGTGTGCGGATTTTTAACAATCAAATTAGTGGAATCTCTCTCCTGTCATTTTTGTAATTAAGACAACATGTGACTTTAACTTGTAGAAATATCCTAATGGAGCCAAGATATTTGGGTAATAGGCACATGAAAGAATTATGACCCAGCAAGGTTGAATGATCTGCTATAGAACACATCAAGCAGTAAATGTCGCAGCCCAGACTACAATTAGCTGGTTCCGTCAGGTCCTGTCTTTCAAAGGAAGTAAGCTTACTACCCAAAGCTGGCCTCCCAGCTTAATCTCCTTGATGACCTTCTGACTACAAAGACAGGCATCATCTTTCCCCAGAAGCTTTGGAGCTTTACACTAGCAATCTGGAACAGCCAGAGCAGATTCCATGTCGCTTCCTGTTTGAAAACTTGACTCTCCTTTGGCCCACTTACTAAATTCCTCCCTGAGCCATGTTTCCTGCTTGAGTTATGAACCCAGCTGGCAATTCACTGTAAAAGAGAGATGTCAAGTCCTTCTGGTCAACATTCTAAGGTTTTGCATTGTTTGTTTGTTTGTTTTTTCTCTTATAAGTACAAGTTAACCCACACTGTGAAGAACATTAATAATGCATTATTATTTAAGAATAATAAATCAGTATAAAGATTCTGAGGCTAGGCATGGTAGTGCACACCTTTAATCCCAGCACTTGGGAGGCAGAGGTAGGATTGTCATTAGTTTGAGGCCATCATGAGACTACCTAGTGAATTCCAGGTCAGTCTGGACTAGAGTGGAACCTACCTCTAAACCCGCCCCCCCAAAAGATGAAAATTATAAACCATTTAAATATATAAAATATTTTTTAAATTAAAGAGATGAAGTATCTTCATGTTTATGGAGTCTTGTTTTGTTTGTAGTGCCAAGGATACAACCCTGTGTCTTGCACATGCTAGGCAAGCACTGTACCACTGAGCTATCCCTTTAGTCTTCATGCCTTTGTTTTTTATTGTTTATATATTTGCATGTGTATATGGTGTGTGTGTATGAGAGAGAGAGAGAGAACTTATCTACACATGCGTGTGGAGGCCAGAGGCGGACCTTGGGTACCTTCAATTGTTTTCTGCTTTATTTACTTATTTATTCAAGTGAGGCAAGGTTTCTTACTTGAAACAAGACCTCACCAATACGGCTAGTCCAGCTTGCTCCAAGGCTTCCCTGAATCTGCACCCTGAATACTGAAATTAAAGGTGGGCTGCCATGCCCAATTGGATTGAGAGAGGTGCTGGGGATCTGAACTCAAGTTCTTATGATCATGTGGCAAGTGCCTTATCTACTGAGCCATCTTCCAGCCCCATGTCTTTGTTTTAAAATTAGGTCATTATTATTTCTCCATACCAGGGGCCTATCTAGCTGGGTTTTGCTGTAGCATCCCCTCATCAAGACATGACTAAATGATGCTGTTTTACATTCAAGGAGACTTCTCTACAGAAACCACACTTGATGCTTAGATGCCATACAGTCTGTATCCTAGTTCCTCCTGTGCAAGCTTTTCATTCCCGTTTTCAGTGTTCTGATTCTCCTCCTGCATTGAGCACAACATTTCTGTGACAGCCCAGTGTTCCATTAGACATCTTGTTCCTTATTCAGGAGTGACAATAATATATTGAGACCAAGCTAAAATTCTTTGCTTGCCTTGTTGAAAAGATTCTTTCAAATATTCCTTCTGTCATAGAAGATCATGATTCTGCCTTCTCTTCATTTGTTCACTTTGGCCAGCTTAGTTCTACTTTCCTTGACTAGTGATGTTTGATTATTCCAGGTCAAAGAGTGAAAGTAATGCGATGCTGTGACGTGCAAGAAGAGCACACAGCTGCTGAGAAAAGCCCCAGGCTTTCTGTGTCCCATGCTATGCATTCAGTTCCACTAACTACCTTCATAATAGATTCTTCTCTAACTGACTTTCCAGTAATAGAAATAGTATCTTCATAACTGTTCTAATAACATGTGATTCATGTCATCCTCTCGAGCCAGAAAATCCCACAGGAATCATTTGGATAGTCATATGGTCCTCTTTTAATGCCACACTGTTTGCAGCTGTTTTGCTATTCTTGTCTGTGGAGTCCTCTGAATTTATGTTCAGGAAGACCTTAAACCTTCTATTTGGCTCGCACACTTATAGACTTTGCCTCTTGTTAGCCTTTTTTATTTCTAAAAAAATTCTTACTATAGCCGGGCGTGGTGGCGCACACCTTTAATCCCAGCACTCGGGAGGCAGAGGTTGGAGGATCGCCGAGAGTTCGAGGCCACCCTGAGACTACATAGTTAATTCCAAGTCAGCCTGGACCAGAGTGAGACCCTACCTCGCAAAACCAAAAATAAAATAAAATAAAATAAAATAAAATAAAATAAAATAAAATAAAATAAAATAAAATAAAAAATTCTTACTATAGAAAATAAAATGTGTAGCTACTCTATGACCCTATCTTTTTTATTTTTATTTATTTATTTATTTATTTGAGAATGAGAGCGAGAGGGGCAGAGAGAGAGAGAGAAAGAGAGAGAGAAAGGTAAAGAGAGAGAATGCCTTACACTGCTGCAAACA
The DNA here is from genome assembly GCA_036365145.1 of Orientallactaga sibirica. Classification (NCBI taxonomy): domain Eukaryota; kingdom Metazoa; phylum Chordata; class Mammalia; order Rodentia; family Dipodidae; genus Orientallactaga; species Orientallactaga sibirica. Next base: position 374,652 of record JAEOAD010002184.1, read on the forward strand.
AACTTCAGACATATGCACCACCATGTGCATCTGTCTTACATGGGTCCTGGGGAATCGAACCTGGGTCCTTTGCCTTTGCAGGCAAGCGTGTTAACCACTAAGCCATTTCTCCAGCCCTGACCCTAGCTTAGACAGAACCTATTATTGGCCTGTCTGTCAAAACAACCTGGGTTTCCACCCCCAGTCTACTAGTCAAAGATAACCAACTGCCAGACCTTAAGCTGTACCTTCAGTGCTTCTTTCTGCCCCTCCATCTAACTCATTTAAGTGCCATGCATCCTTATCGCAGATACTAAATGTCCATCAACTACATTTGTAACCAATGATGTTATCAGGCTTGATTCTCCTTGTCAATGTTTGTAGTTGTCAAATACTTTGAGAAATATAAACCATAAAAGATAACTGGAATGCTTTCTCAAAGAAGTTTAGAATTTCAAATTCCATGATATGCAAGAACAACCCCAAAGAATGTTTTGTTTGTTTGTTGTTGTGGTTTGGATATTTTTGGCTTTTTTTTGTTTGTTTGTTTGTTTGTTTGTTTGTTTTTGGTTTTTCAAGGTAGGGTTGGTCTCACTCTAGCCCAGGCTGACCTGGAATTTACTATGTGATTCTGAGGTTGGCCTGACACCCACAGTGATCCTCCTACCTCTGTCTCCTGAGTGCTGGGACTAAAGATATGCGCCGCCACTCCCAACAAGAATGTTTACTAGTGTCAATAACATCTTGGTAACCACTTTCCTTACAACCCTTCACAAATCTACATGATATTCTCCACCTTCCCATCACTGTGGCCATCATATGGGTGATAGATTTCTCCAGCTCCTTTTTCTCTCAAAGTATACTTTACCAGTCTCTCTTCCATCTTGGCCAATCCAACTCCTATTCTTTACACTAATCAAGGATGTTTAGGAATATGTAGTTCATATTATACCAGATTCTTGGATCCACTGGAAACAGACCCACGCTTCAACAAATGGAATATAATCCTAGGACCAATACTGAAAGCCAGGCATCTGATCTCTGCCTGCCACGTCACGTCCTTGGCCACTGACCTACAGGGAAGATGCAGAGGCTTGGATTTTTACTTTTGGTCCTTAGAGAACTCTTTATTCCAGTTGGAGGAAGTAACATCACCTTCTACCTACAAAGGTCTGACTCTTTCTAGCGATTTCTTTCTTTCTTCTCTTCTCTCTCCCTCCCTTCTTTCCTTCTTCCCTTCCTTCCTTTCTTTTTTGTTTTCTTTTTTTCGAGGTAGAGTCTCACTCTTGCCCAAGCTCACCTGGAAACTCACTCTGTAGTCCTAGGCTAGCTTCAAAGTGCTGTGATTAAAGGTGGGCTCAATAAGCCCCAGCTTTGGGGGAGATTTCTGAGAATGTGTTTGTCAGGAACTCTACATGAGATAAATTCTCTGATTCTGGACTACCTCCTCTTTTACGCATTAGCTTTGCTTTTGCACAACCAGTTTGATCACTGTGCGACTTAAAGGCAGGCAGGGAATGTTCTTTGGTTTATTGTGGATTCCCAAGGGTCTGTCACAAGATTGGGAAACAGGCATTAATTGGGCAACAAGCTCATCTCTGCTGTTCTACAGTATCTTTCATTTATTCTTTTTATATGCTTACTTGAGGCTTGGCCTAAGTAATAACCATAAATTAGGAAGGAGATACAAGATTCAGAGTTGTTGGCTCTCAACATAATAGGAGCTCCAAGTTGGATGTGGTTCTGTGGCTAAAGAGGATAAGTGAGATACGTATGAGCTGTCTCCAATAGGGTAATAAACAGAGGTGACTTTGAGAGAAGCCCCAAGTCAACCAAGTGGATAACTAGAAAGAAACCTTGAGACAGTGTAAGAGCTAAGTTGTTCATTCAAATGCAGACCTGAAGGCAAAAGGTGCTTCATTTTATAAGGTAAGTCGCTTGGCTTATGCCTTTCTAGGTGCACAGTTAAAGGACACATGTGTCCCTATCATTCAAAACAAATGGGTATACTTCCAAAAGTACTTTATCTCTAGGTCTGATGAGTTAAGGAGGTAATGAGAGACAGCTGTTCCCTAATAAATTTTCTATTTTAAGGGCCTGGCTCTTAAGAGTGTTTCATATGATCAGTAGACACAGGTTAGGAAGGAAGTGAAAGCTTAGCAAGTGCTGAGAGCTGTAAATAGTCTTTACTCTGAGCTGGGTCTCTACTGCACACATGCACTGAGTTGAGACAGGTTTTAGGCAACAGAGCTAAGTGGAAATCCAGTCTGGAGCTCAGGATTCCAAATTCCAAAGATAGTATGTAAATGCAGCAAATGTCAAATGATTCAATATCAAGTATGAGAGATAATCCAAAAGGTAGACAAAATAGGGCATCAGGTAATCTAGGTTCTAGAAAAATTCAGAAATACAGGCTCATCTTATTTTTTTTAATTAAAAATTATTTATTTTTAAAAAAACATTTTTAAGGGCTGGGAAAATAGCTTAGCAGTTAAGGCGTTTGCCTGCAAAGATACTTTGAGAAATATAAACCATAAAAGATAACTGGAATGCTTTCTCAAAGAAGTTTAGAATTTCAAATTCCATGATATGCAAGAACAACCCCAAAGAATGTTTTGTTTGTTTGTTGTTGTGGTTTGGATATTTTTGGCTTTTTGTTTGTTTGTTTGTTTGTTTGTTTGTTTGTTTTTGGTTTTCAAGGTAGGGTTGGTCTCACTCTAGCCCAGGCTGACCTGGAATTTACTATGTGATTCTGAGGTTGGCCTGACACCCACAGTGATCCTCCTACCTCTGTCTCCTGAGTGCTGGGACTAAAGATATGCGCGCCACTCCCAACAAGAATGTTTACTAGTGTCAATAACATCTTGGTAACCACTTTCCTTACAACCCTTCACAAATCTACATGATATTCTCCACCTTCCCATCACTGTGGCCATCATATGGGTGATAGATTTCTCCAGCTCCTTTTTCTCTCAAAGTATACTTTACCAGTCTCTCTTCCATCTTGGCCAATCCAACTCCTATTCTTTACACTAATCAAGGATGTTTAGGAATATGTAGTTCATATTATACCAGATTCTTGGATCCACTGGAAACAGACCCACGCTTCAACAAATGGAATATAATCCTAGGACCAATACTGAAAGCCAGGCATCTGATCTCTGCCTGCCACGTCACGTCCTTGGCCACTGACCTACAGGGAAGATGCAGAGGCTTGGATTTTTACTTTTGGTCCTTAGAGAACTCTTTATTCCAGTTGGAGGAAGTAACATCACCTTCTACCTACAAAGGTCTGACTCTTTCTAGCGATTTCTTTCTTTCTTCTCTTCCTCTCTCCCTCCCTTCTTTCCTTCTTCCCTTCCTTCCTTTCTTTTTTGTTTTCTTTTTTTCGAGGTAGAGTCTCACTCTTGCCCAAGCTCACCTGGAAACTCACTCTGTAGTCCTAGGCTAGCTTCAAAGTGCTGTGATTAAAGGTGGGCTCAATAAGCCCCAGCTTTGGGGGAGATTTCTGAGAATGTGTTTGTCAGGAACTCTACATGAGATAAATTCTCTGATTCTGGACTACCTCCTCTTTTACGCATTAGCTTTGCTTTTGCACAACCAGTTTGATCACTGTGCGACTTAAAGGCAGGCAGGGAATGTTCTTTGGTTTATTGTGGATTCCCAAGGGTCTGTCACAAGATTGGGAAACAGGCATTAATTGGGCAACAAGCTCATCTCTGCTGTTCTACAGTATCTTTCATTTATTCTTTTTATATGCTTACTTGAGGCTTGGCCACAAGTAATAACCATAAATTAGGAAGGAGATACAAGATTCAGAGTTGTTGGCTCTCAACATAATAGGAGCTCCAAGTTGGATGTGGTTCTGTGGCTAAAGAGGATAAGTGAGATACGTATGAGCTGTCTCCAATAGGGTAATAAACAGAGGTGACTTTGAGAGAAGCCCCAAGTCAACCAAGTGGATAACTAGAAAGAAACCTTGAGACAGTGTAAGAGCTAAGTTGTTCATTCAAATGCAGACCTGAAGGCAAAAAGGTGCTTCATTTTATAAGGTAAGTCGCTTGGCTTATGCCTTTCTAGGTGCACAGTTAAAGGACACATGTGTCCCTATCATTCAAAACAAATGGGTATACTTCCAAAAGTACTTTATCTCTAGGTCTGATGAGTTAAGGAGGTAATGAGAGACAGCTGTTCCTAATAAATTTTCTATTTTAAGGGCCTGGCTCTTAAGAGTGTTTCATATGATCAGTAGACACAGGTTAGGAAGGAAGTGAAAGCTTAGCAAGTGCTGAGAGCTGTAAATAGTCTTTACTCTGAGCTGGGTCTCTACTGCACACATGCACTGAGTTGAGACAGGTTTTAGGCAACAGAGCTAAGTGGAAATCCAGTCTGGAGCTCAGGATTCCAAATTCCAAAGATAGTATGTAAATGCAGCAAATGTCAAATGATTCAATATCAAGTATGAGAGATAATCCAAAAGGTAGACAAAATAGGGCATCAGGTAATCTAGGTTCTAGAAAAATTCAGAAATACAGGCTCATCTTATTTTTTTTAATTAAAAATTATTTATTTTTAAAAAAACATTTTTAAGGGCTGGGAAAATAGCTTAGCAGTTAAGGCGTTTGCCTGCAAAGACCTAAGGATTCCAGTGCAATTACCCAGGACCCACATAAGCCAGATGCACAAGAGGACGCATGCATCTGGAGTTCGTTTGCAGTGACTGGAGGCCCTGACGTGCCCATCCTCTCTCTCTCAAATAAATAAATAAATTTTTTAAAGTTTATTTATTAATGCACATGAGAGTGAGAGAGAGGAAAAGAGAATAGGAATGCCAGGGCCTCTAGCCAGTGCATATGAACTCAAGATGCAGTGTACCACCATGTTCATCTGGTTTACATCTGGGGAGTCAAACCTGGGTCCTTAGGCTTTACAGGCAAGTGCCTTAACCACTAAGCCATCTCTCCAGCTCTGATCTGATTTTTAACAAAGGTACCAAAAGTATTCATTGAAGAAAAGATAGACTCTTTTACAGTACAAATGGTTTTAGTACAAATGGTACTAAAACATTAAGAAAAATGAAACAAAATCCCTATCTAGCACCTATAAAAAATGGATCAAAAAAAAAAAAGGCTGGAGAAATGGCTCAATGGTTAAGGAGCTTGCATTCAAAGCCTAAAAACCTGGGTTTGATTCCCCAATACCCATGTAAAGCCAGATGCACAAAGTGGTACATGTGTCTGGAGTTTGTTTGCAGTGGTTAGAAAACCTGGTGTACTCTTTATTTTTCTTTCTTCTCTCTCTCTCTACTTTCCCAACAAATAAATAAGAACTATTTTTTAAAAAGAGTCTAGGCCGGGTGTGGTGGTGCACACCTTTAATCCCATCACTCAGGAGGCAGAGGTAGGAGGATAGCCATGAGTTCAAGGCCACCCTGAGACTACAGAGTGAATTTCAGGTCAGTCTGCGCTAGAGTGAGACCCTACTTTGAAAAGCCAAAAAGAAAAAGGAAAGCATACAAGATACACTTCAAGACACAGCTATAAAGGTAAACTAGGGAATAGCACAATGGAAGAGCAATGCACTTAGGTCAAATTAAACAGATTGTGCACAGCAAAGGAAACAATTACAGAGTGAACTGACACCCAAGAGAGTGGGAGAACATCTTCTTCAGCTATTCATCTAACTGAGAATTAGTATCTGGGATATTTAAAGAACTTAACAATATAAACATCAAAACAATAAATGATCCAGTTGATAAATGGGAAACAAATGGACAGAGTGTTCTAATAAATAAATGTTAATAGTCAATAATGACATGAAAACATGTTCAGCATCTTTAGCCTTCAGGGAAATGCCAGTCAAAACTACAATGAGATTCCATCTCATCCTGGTCAGACTGGATATCATCAAGAAAAGGCAAATAAAGGCGAAGATAGCAGAGTGGGATCTTTATATACAATTGGCAGGAATGAAATTGTTCCAGCCACTAAGGAAATTAGTATTGAGTTTCCTCACAAAACTAATAAAACTACCATATGATTCCTCTATACAATTTATTAGCATATATTCAAAGTAATCAAAGGCAGAATACAATGGAAATACCTGCACATCCATGTTATTGTGGTACTCTTCACAATAGCAAAGTCATAGAATCAGCACAGATACCCTACAATGGACCAAAAGATAAGAACAAATTTGGCATGTGCACACAGTGGAGTATGTAGCCATTCATAGGAATAGAATCATGTAGTCTACAGGAAAATGAATGGAACTAGAGCTCATGATAAGTGAAATAAGCCAGATAGACTCAGAAAGATATTCTTCACATGGTTTTTGTCATAAGTAGGATCTTAAAAGAAAATGAAATGATTAGATTTCCACAAATGTAATTTAAGGGCACAAAAACATTTTGGGGAATAGCACAGTGTAAAGATGAACCAGAAATTAGCCCATTTCACACTTCTATCTCCAGGGTACAAAACTGCCTTTAACACATTTATTAAAGCTTTGTGAATCAAAGCTACACATCATGAAGTAAATAACTAAACTGTTTGAGATGGGATGATTCATAAGACTGTATTACAAGTTGTGGGATGCATGAACATTGCCCCTCCCTTGAGGGGACTCATCCTCCACAAGGTTCTGCTCCTTGGAGGTTAACACTGGGATCAGTGTTGTACTTGGAAGTCTAGTTTCTGGGAGACTTGTTCCAAAGTTCTAGCCCTCAGAGAATCCCTGAATCTACCTCTGTCCTGATTCCGGGATATATCATCTGGATTCTGCTTGGGTTTCCTAAGTACCATTTCCTTTGCTAGCAATGGAGGCAGCTCACAGGCTTGGGCTCAGCCTGTTGAACTTTTCCCTCCAAATCCTACATCAGTAGATGACTGTCTAGAACTCATGCACACTTTCTAAGAAAACAAAACCTCGTGAGGTTGCAGTTCAATCAGTAGTGAGAAGAAAATTGATAACTTTACCTTGTTTATTGTGATTTTTACTTTTTTATTTATTATTTGAGAGAGAGAACAAGGCAAAGAGGAGGGAGAAGGAGAGAAAGGGCGTGTCAGGGCCTCTAGCCACTGCAAAAGATCTCCAGACACATGGGCCCCCTTGTGGGCTGGGGGAATTGAACCTGGGTCATTTGGCTTTGCAGGCAAGTGCCTTAACTGCTAAGCTACCTCTCTAGCCACATTTTTTTTTTTTTTTTTTTTTTTTTACTTTTTAAAGGTAAAGTCACACTTTGTAATCCAGGGTAGCCTAGAACTCACTTTTTAGGACAGACTGGCCTTGAACGCATATGAACCTCCTGCTTCAGCTTCCTGAGTAATGTTTACAGGTATGAACAACCGTACCAGGCTCCTGATATTTTGACCTACTTTTATCAATAATGACATATAGAAGTTACCTTTTCACTACTGAGTCAAAACATCTGACCAGAAATAGCTTATGGAAGGAAAGGGTTTATTTTGGCTTACAGTTTCAAGGGAAATTTCATCATTGTAGAAAAAGTATGACAACTGTAAATAGCCTCAAGGCATTGAATCTCCACAGCAACAGGAAGGAAGTAGTGTAAGTACAGGGCTTAGAGCTAGGCTGTATTATCCCAAAGCCCACCGTCAGTGATGAACCTCATCCAGCAAGGCTCCACCTCCCAAAGGCCCACCACTGTCACAAACTGACACCAGCGGGGACCAAATATTCAAAACACATGGGTCTACAGGGGACACTTTACACTGAAACTGTTACACAACTATTAAACACCCAGTCCAAGAAGGTAAAAGAACAACAGAACAAACCCAAAGCTATAACCATGTATTATTCTATCCTTTATTCAACAAATAGATAAATCTATTCTTATACAAATTTTTGTTTTGTTTGTTTATTTCTTGAGACACAATCTCCTATAGCTCAGGCTGGCCTTGAACTCCTCCGGCCTCAACCTATGAAGTGCTAGGATTGCAGGCATGTACCACCATATCCTGCTATAAATTCTTTTAGATTAGGAAAAAGGAAATATTCCTCATTTTGTGATCTATTATGACTTTAATAGTGTCATTGTATCAATTACATTTCTCCTTGTTGTGGCAAGATATATGACAAAAGAAACCTTAGGAAGGATTTACTGTGGCTCACAGTTTGAGGACACAGTCCATTATTGTTAGGAAGTCATGGGAGCAAAAGCACTGGACACCAGTCACATCACACATGCAGTCAAAAAACAGAGAGAGGTAAATACTGGTGATCAGCTTACTTTCTCCTTTTTCATCAGTCCAGAGTCCATTTAGTTGCACCTCAACCCAGTCTTGAAACTTGCTCATGGATATTTGTCTCCTAGGTGAGTTTAGATCCTGTCAAGTTGACAATATTAACCATCACAGTCACTATGAGCATAGATGTATTAGCCTGAAATGAAATATTCCAAGTGAAGTATTTGCCCATTCGGAGGCATTTCTTGAAAATCAGTGAGATTTTGCAGCGTGGTGAGAACAAGAATGAGGAATACATGTGCTCTGCTCCCAAGCAAATGTTACTTGCAAGGGAAGGTAGCTTTGTTAATAATTATGATGTGATACAGTCTGGTGTAGACATGCCAGGGAAATGAAGTGTCACTGTAGCAGAGAAGAGTATATCTAACATTGGATGTTCTTGGAGAGTTAACAGCCTCTCCTGGAGGTCTGGGGAAATGACTTACTTGATACTTAAGTGCTTTCTGTGAAAGCATGAGAACCTAAGTTCAGATCCCCAGAACCTAGCAAAAAGCTCAGTACGGCGGCACATGTTTGTCACCCCAGCACTGGAGAGGTGGAGACAGGATCCATGGGGCTCCTTGGCTAGCTTAGTCTAGCTGATCCGGTAAACTCTGGGTGTAGCTCAAGATCTTGTATCAAAAAAAAAAAAAAAAATCAAGCCGGGTGTGGTGGTACACACCTTTAATCCCAGCACTTGGGAGACAGAGGTAGGAGAATCGCTGGGTGTTCAAGGCCACCCTGAGACTAATTCCAGGTCAACCTGAGCTAGAGTGAAACCCTACCTCAAAAAAAAAAAAACAAACAACAACAAAAAAAAAAAAACCCTTACTATATACATAACTTTTTTTTGGGGGTCATTTTTCGGTTTTTCAAGGTAGGGACTCACTCTAGCCCAGGCTGACCTGGAATTCACTATGTAATCTCAGGGTGGCCTCGAACTCATGGCGATCCTCCTACCTTTGCCTCCCGTATGCTGGGATTAAAGGCATGCGCCACCACGCCTGGCTATATAACTAATTTTTTAAAAAGTAAAAAGCAATCAATCACTGGCTTCCACATGTACATATATGAACCTGCATATACATGTGTGCCCATATGATGGTTTCTGTAGTGTAGTGGTTATCACACTCATCTCACATGTGTGTTCATACATGTGAAGACACCTACCCACATTACATACACACAGACGCACACACACACACACACACACACACACACACACACACCTTTTAGCCCCCCCCCAAAAAAAGGTTCTACTGGAGGACCCTTGAATTTTACTTTACAGATTAGCAGAAACCTTCAAGTTGGATAAAGGGTGGTAATGGAGTTGTGTAGGAGCATAGGGATATAATTGAGAGTCCTCTGTGCATTCTCAGATGTGTGTATTTGTGTGCAATGGACACAGAGTGGAGAAACAGACAAGGAGGAGGCAAAAAGAGCAAACCAGAGGAAGTCTTAGTTGTTTCCTTTTTATTTAGACTCAACACAGTGGCTAGTTAATAACTAAACAACCTGGAACTAAAGTTAGCAGACATGGGCTGGAAAGATGGCTTAGCGGTTAATTCACTTGCCTGCAAAGCCAAAAGACCAAAGTTCAATTCCCCAGAACCCATGTAAGCTAGGTTCATAAGGTAGTGCATGTGTCTGGAGTTCATTTGCAGTGACTTGAGGTGCTGGTGTGCCCATTCTCTCTCTCTCTCTCTCTCCCTCTCTTTCTCTCTCAAATAAATGAAAGAAAATTTAAAAATTAAAAAAATAAAGTCATTAGTCAATGAAGAATAAATATAAGTAGGAATAAAATTAATGCAAGTATAAAATGAATGTAGATATGTAAATCCACAGATACAGGTTTTCTTTCTTGAAACATGTACTGGGTTCTGTTCCTATTTCTACCCATTTTATTTCAATATATTAAAGTCTCTATATAAAGTGTGTGTCAAGATAATTTCTATCTTGATGAAAGTTGAGCTAAATTATACTTTAAAAATTAAGAATACTTCAGGCAAAAAAAAATTAGACACATTTGTTAGCCTGCTATAATCACTTTGAAATCAGCTGGTATGCTTTAACAATTTGATTTCCAGTTGAACATGTAGTTCATCAAGTCATAATTAAGCTAATTAGTGTTACATATTTGTGGTTTCTATTGGTTGAAAATTTGTCATTCTGGAATAATGAGATTTTAGATAGTTTAGCCTTTGGACTTAACAATCTTTTATAGTAGCCTCAAGATGCTTAATATTCCCATTATCAGTTTAAGGGGCATTGGTTTCTGTCCTTTAATTGGCTATCACTTTCCTCTGAAATGCAATGGGAATTCACATTGAATAAATTATGCGATTAGTTCCATGTAAGGTCTCAGATTTCCTGTTATTATTTTGAGTGTAACTTGACTGTGGTAATAATGCTCCGTTTATAGCTTCCTTAAATTCTTTGTTCATTTTTCTTCTTTCATCTTCATTTTGCTTTGTATTTTGTGCTATTGAGCATAGCACTTAGGGATTGTTAATGATAAGTGTGGTGGTTTGAATGTAAAATGTTCCCCATGGCTTCATGTCTTTTGAATATTTGGTCCCAAGCTGGTGGCAGTTAGGGAAAGTTGTGGGGCTTTGGGGAGGTGGAGCCTTGCAAGTGTGTCATTGGGGGTGGGCTCTGGGATAATATTGCCCAGCTCCAAGTTGAATACTGACTTCCTTTCTGAGACTACTTCCTTTCTGCTGATGTGACAAGATGTGACACTTGGCTATCTGTTCCATTACTTTCCCTGCCATGATAAAACTTCCCTTCAAAATAATAGGCTGAAATAAATCCTTTCATCCATTAGCCATTTCAGATCCATTGTTTTGTCCTAGCAACAAGAAGGCAACTGCAACAAAAAAATAAATTACTATTAAGAAGTAAGGCAGTTCCTGCCATGAGACTGAATATGCAGTTTTTGTTTGTTTGTTTTTTCTTTGGAACTGGTTTGGAAAAGTCACATGAAGGATTTGTAACTTTGGACTAGAGAAGCAGAGCTAGTCAGACCATATGGAGCATGAACAGTCAACATGCAGGGAAGTGTGGACTATGGAGGTCTGCCTTATGCAGTTTCAGAGAGGAGAAAGGGACTCTGGAAGCACTGGGCTAGAGGCAGTTCATGGAAGAAGGTAGAAAGGCTGGCTGCTCTGCTCATGTCCTAAGAACATGGAAAAAGTTTAATTTGAAAGTAATGGGCTTGCCTGGTATGGTGGTACACACCTTTAATCTCAGCACTTGGGAGGCAAAAGGTAGGAGGATTACTCTGAGTTTGAGGCCAGCTTGTGACTACAGAGTGAGTTCCAGGTCATTCTGGGCTAGAGTGAGACAAAAAAAAAAAAAAAAAAAAAAGACTGGTGTATGTGGTGAAAGACAATACAGAGCTGAAAAATATGAAAGATGTAAATGAGGATTTCAGAAATTATACTGCTAAGTGATGAATCTGTCATTGAAAAAACAAAAAAGGGATTAAAAAATGCCTAGACGTAATTGATAATAAAAACACAAGATACAAAAACCCATGGAAATACAAAAAAGACAGTTGTAAGAGGGAAATATACAGGTTAAATTTTTTATTAAGAAACTGTAGAGATCACAAATAAATAACTTAATGACACATGACAAGGCTTTGGAAAAAGAAGAGCAAGCCAAACCAAAAATCAGTAGACCTAAATAAATAATGAAGACCAGGGCAGAATTTAATGAAACAGAAAAAAACCAAAAACCTTCAAAATATAAGTGAAACAAAGAGTTGGTTCTCTAAAAGGATAAACAAGATTGATAAACTGGGCTGGAGATATGGCTTAGTGGTTAAGGCATTCTCCTGCAAAGCAAAAGGATCCTGGTTCGATTCTCCAGTTCCCACATAAGCCAGATGTACAAGGGGGATCATGCATCTGGAGTTCATTTGCAGTGGCTGGATGCCCTGGCATGCCTTTCTCTCTCCCTCCTCTCTCTCTCTCTGTCTCAAATAAATAAATAAATAAATAAATAAATAAATAAATAAATAAAAAGATTGATAAACCCTTCATAAAAATGACCAAAAGAAAAAGAGAAGAGACCAAATTAATAAAATTAGAGATAAAAAGGGCACCATTACAACAGATATCAATGAAATTCAGAAAATCAAAAGGACAGTGTACCTTAAGAACATATACCCATAAATTGGAAATCTAAAAGAAATGGATGAATTTCTAGATCTATTTGACCTGCCAAAATCAAAGCACAATGAAATAAACCATTTAAACAGACTTATAACAAGCTATAATATGAAAGCAGTTATTTTAAAGAATCTCCCAACTGAAAAAAGTACAGTCCCAAATGGATTTACTAATGAATTTTATCACAGGACAGAATTGTTTCTTAAACATTTCCATAAACAAGAAAAGGAAGAAATACTACCCTAATACCAAAACCAGATAAAGACAAAACAAAAAAGGAAATTATAGACCAATATCCCCCAGCTTCACATTGCTGGGATGAACATTTAAACCAGCCACAGTTTATGGGAGGAAAGGATTTATTTCAAGCTTACAGATCCAGGGAAGTCCCATCTATGGTGGAAGAAGCTGGCTCTCAATAATAAATACAAGCAGAGAAAGAAACCACTACCAGCCAGCAACACCAAAAAGCAGCAAGCACAAACAACACCAAGCTGGACCCTCAGAGCTCAAAGTTCTCTGCATAATTTTGTACTGGAATTCAGATCCACCTCCAAACAGTCCTGTGGTAGATTGAATAGATGGCCCCCACTGTTTTATTACAGTTTGTAATTTAGATCTGTAGCCACCTGGCTGGAGGAGGTGTCACTGGGACCCTAAGGTGTGGTGGTGGATTTGAAATTCCAAACTAAAGATATGCAAAGTGCCTGAAGTTCCTGAAGTGTACTGTGGGATTTGGCTTGTGGCTTCTCTCTCTCTCTCTCTCTCTCTGCTTGAACCTATGAAATCAGGGCCAGCTTCTTCTGCCATTATGGAACTTCCCCTGGATCTGTAAGCTTCAATAAATCCCTTACTTCCAAAACTGTGCCTGGTCTGGAAGTTCATCTCAGTGACCTTGTAATGCCCAGTTCACGGCACCCCCAGTGACCACCAAGGATGACCAAACATGTATGCAAACGCAAAGAGCTTTACTCGAGCGTAAGCTCGGTCTCTTGCCTTCACCAACATAGGGGATCCATGCAAGAGCCCGGAGAAGCAGAAAAGCGGGCTTTTTATTGAGGTTTGAGCAAGGGGGAGAGGACTATCACCTACGCAGCTACATGACTGGCTAATTTGAACAGTAACTGTACTTGGGGGTTCTTGATTGGTCTTAGGGTTTTGGTGGGCTAGGTCTAGGGGAATTTGAAACTTAATTGGCTCAGCAAGCAGCGGTTACATTTGAACAGGTTGGCGCGTGCAGTTACATTCATTTGATTGGTTGACATTTACAAAACTCTGAGACGGTGGATCTTATTGGGCCATCCAGCTCAGGACCGAAAGAATGTTGAGTCATGCTCACACAGCAAGTTTATGGTTTTTCCTGGTACTGCTTGTTCTTCCCTTGATTCTGGGAACTTGCCCCTGTGGCCTACAGAGTGACTGAGGCCTGTCATGGCACTACTCTGGCCTGGGTCTTTCAACCTAAAGCTGTCTGCTATAGAAATTGGCACTGAGGAGTGAGATGGAGTGCTGAGATGAACCTGACCATGTGGATTTTGGTCTTCTGGAACTTTTGTAGGAATTGGGCATGGACTTGGTACTTGCAACTGAAGGTGCCTTCTGGAGTGTTTAGCCAAGTGTGGACTATTCTTATGAGAGTTTGAAAATGCTAAGTGCAGAGAGAACTGAACTTGGAGGCTTGGCTTATGAACTTCCTAAGGGGAAGGAAAGACTGCAGTGGACTTTGTTGGAACTGGACTATTGGTATAATAAGGCTGGCTTTGTTTTGCTGCCCAGGCCCAGAGAGTTTGATCAAGGTTAAATTTGTAAAGGACTGATGTGCTTGGCTAAAGATATTGGACTGAGAAATTTAAGATTTTAAGTTGGAAAACCTCAAGCAAATTAAAATTACAGGTTACTGAAGCTGCTATTGTCAAACACATTAGTAATCTTAATGAAGATGGTTCAACTGCTTTACACAAAAACAGTGGAGAGGATGCCTGAGAAAAGACTAATAGAAATACAAACTCTTGCAAAGAGTTTACTGGAGAAAGAACTTACTTTTCAAGGTCATGATTTATTTAGTCCCTGAATTAAGAATATGGCTATGTTCTGCACATCTGGCATTGGGTTTGGAAGCATGAAAAATGGATGGAGTGGGTCAAGACATGCACACATGGTTCCAGAAGCCACTGCTGAGCTGCAGCATGAGGCAGGGTGTGATGTCCCTTATAGGCTGACAAAGCCATTGGAAGATGGACCATGGTTTTCATGGAGACCTGAAGATGTTTTAGACATACCAGAACTGTGCAAGGGCTACCATGAAGGGTGTTGGCTAGGAATGGAAGTTTTCCCTGGATATTCAAGTATAGGGGCAGAACTGGAAAATCCAGAAACTGTCAGTCAGTGGTTATTGTATCATACTTGAACTGCTGAAGTTTGATGTTGGTAAAGACTGTGGACACCTTTGAAATTGGACTGAATATAATTCACAATGTGAGATGGCTATGAATCTATTGGGGGCCAGGGGTGGAATGTGGTAGTTTGAATAGATGGCTCCCAATATATTCAGTGTTTTATTACAGTTTGTAATTTAGATCTGTAGCCACCTGGCTAGAAGAGGTGTCACTGGGACCCTAAAGTGAGGTGGTGGATTTGAAATTCCAATCTAAAGATATGAAAGTGCCTGGAGTTCCTGACGTGTGCTGTGGGATTTGGCTTGTGGCTTCTCTCTCTGCTTGGACCTGTGAAAGCAGGGCTAGCTTCTTCTGCCATTATGGAACTTCCCCTGGATCTGTAAACTTCAATAAATCCCTTCCTCCATAACTGTGCCTGGTCTGGAAGTCCATCTCAGCAGATTCACCCCCAAACACACCTTTGGGTTGACCTCAGTATCCACCCCCAGTTATACCTCTGGCTAGGAAGCTAGAGACACAAGTTACAAGCTTTAATAAAAATACCCAAGTTTATGGGGGACATAAACTCTACTACACTCATTAACATTGATACAAAAATACTGGTCTCAACAAAATACTGGCAAACCAAATACAAAAACACATCAAAGAGATCATTCATCATGATCAAGTGGGTTTTATTTCAGAGATGCAGAGATGGTTCAACATATGCAAATCAATATTTGTAATACACCATGAAAATGGACTCAAGGACAACAACATCTTTAATAATAAAGGCCCTGAGCAGGGCTTGGTAGTGCACGCCTTTAATCCCAGCACTTGGGAGGCAGAGGGAGGAGGCTCGCCATGAGTTCAAGGCCACCCTGAGACTACATAGTGAATTCCAGGTCAGCCTGGGCTAGATCAAGACCCTACCTTGAAAAACCAAATAATAAAACCAAATAATAATAATAATAATTAATAATAATAATGAAGGCCCTGAAGAAACTTGGAACAGAAGGAACATATCTCAACATAATAAAGACTATTTTGACAAACCTATAGCCAACATTACAGAAAATAGGAAAAACTTAAAGCATTTATACCAAAATTAGTAAAGACAAGGGTGTCTCACTTTCTCCACTTTTAGTGAATGTAGTAGTGGAAGTCAAAGCTATAGCAGTAAGACAAGAGGCACAAATAAAAGGGATATAAATAGGAAAGGAAAAAAATCAAATTATCATTTGCAGATAATATTATTCTATACATAATGGCCACTAAAAACTACCAGAAATCTGTCAGAGCTCGTAAACACTTTCAGCAAAATAGCAGGATACAAAATTAACACACAGAAATCAGTAGCTTTCCTGTATACAAATAACAAATGTGCTGAGGATGAAATGAGGAAAATACTACCATTCACAATTGCTTCAAAAAAAAGTAAAATACCTTGGACTAAACCTAACCAAAGAAGCAAAAGCTTTCTACAATGAAACCTTCAAAACACTCTGGGAGAAATTGAAGATACTAGGAAATGGAAAAACATTCCATGTTTATATATTGGAAGAATCAATATTGTAAAAATGTCTGTCTTACAAAAAGCAATCTACAGGTTTAATGCAATCCTCAGAAAAATTCCAGTGGTATTCTTCACTGAGAAATCAAGCTGGAGCTGAGCTGGAAGCCTCCTCCTTGTTCACTAGCTGTCATAATACTGGAAAGAGCTATGCAGCCTGTTGGGAGAACAGTCATCATTGGTCTTAACCAGCAGTGGACCCTGAAAGCTCTATAGCTCACTAGCCAGACAAAATGTGCCAACTGGTACAATTGCAGCATATCTGTTATAGGGGAAACCAGCTACTATCTGACTGGATTTGAGGCCCCCTCCACAGGAAAGAATTCATCACCGCTACTCCGAAAACCTAATGAAAAGCTTATGGCTAAGGATGTCATTAGTTCTAGGGGGAAAATTACTACTGTAGTTTGGCTAAATGGATATATTACGCTTATCAAACTTCCATCTAAATAGTTATACTTGTGTCCATATAGTAATACTACTATGATTTTTTGTTAGAGAAGATTCTCTTTTCAGATGGTCGTGACCAGTGGGGAGACTTAAAACTCATCTGAGTGCTGAGAAGTGACAGTGGCGTGCTCAGTACTGAGACATCTCTGCTACACCCTCCAATCATAGAGACCTGTGGTGGTTTGATTCAGGTGTCCCCCATAAACTTAGGCGTTCTGAATGCTAAATTCCCAGCTGATGGAGATATGGGAATTAATGCCTCCATGAGGCAGTGTATTATTGGGGGTGGGCTTATGGTATTATAGCCACTTTCCCCTTGCCAGTGTTTGGCACAGTTTTCTATTGCTATTGTCCATCTGATGTTGGTGAGAAGGTGCTGTCCACCCTCTGCTCATGCCATCATTTTCTCCTGCTTTCGTGGCTTGAAAGAATGTAAGAGCTAGGCCGGGCGTGGTGGCGCACGCCTTTAATCCTAGCACTTGGGAGGCAGAGGTAGGAGGATTGCCATGAGTTCAAGGCCACCCTGAGACTACATAGTGAATTCCAGGTCCGCCTGGACCAGAGTGAAACCCTACCTCGAAAAACCAAAAAAACAAACAAACAAACAAACAAACAAAAAAAAAAAACAAAAAAAAGCCTGGAGTGCTTTGCAATATTTTCACACAAAGTGGCTTTGGTTTTTATGACCTCATTGTGGCTGACATACCTGGATAATAGAAGGGGGAAAAGATAATATCAAAATAGAAGAAACAAGGCTGGAGAGATAGCTCAACAGTTAAGGCACTTACCTGCAAAGCCTAATGACCTGGGTTTAATTCGCCAGGACCCAAGTAAAGCCAGATACTCAAAGTGGTTTATTTATCTGGAGTTCTTTGCAGCAGCTACAGGCCCTGGTGCCTGGTATCCCCATTCTCTGTCTTTCTCTCTCTCTCATTACAAATAAATAAATAAAAGCATTAGAAATTAGAAGAGACACTAGTTGGAAAGAAGGCACTCCATGAAGGGGGTATAGGGAAAGGGATTATATTCATGGTATACTGTCTATATGTATGGAGGTTATCAATAGAACATCTTTAAAAAAAAGAAATGAGGATCATCTAAAGACTACAGCCTCTTCATCTTCCATTGTTTAAGAGATTACCACCATTGAGGATGGGGTAGTTGCTCTGCATTTGGACAACAGGAGGGGTGCTGATTCCTTTGAAAGGAGGGGGCCTGGAGGAAGAATGAGGAAGGATTTTTCTCTTCCTTAAAGTTTATTCCACACCCCTGACAGGATTAATGAACTTGGGAGCTTCACCTGGTATTGGTTTTTAAAGTATGATAAATGAAGGAAATAGATTGTTGTGAAGCTGTGAACACCTAC
This sequence comes from Orientallactaga sibirica, assembly GCA_036365145.1. Classification (NCBI taxonomy): domain Eukaryota; kingdom Metazoa; phylum Chordata; class Mammalia; order Rodentia; family Dipodidae; genus Orientallactaga; species Orientallactaga sibirica. Next base: position 392,819 of record JAEOAD010002184.1, read on the forward strand.
TAGAAGCCACTTAGGCTGGACAGTGTAAAACAGGGTGGAGGCCCCTGCAAGGAGACCCTGTGAGGCCATGGTATGGAGCCGTAAAGATGCAACATGGAAAGATGCTGGCTCCTTCAGGTGGATTCAGTTCAGAAAGCAAGCAGCTCAGCTGGAGCACAGAGGATTTCATCACAAGTCCCAGGTACCAGACATGGAGCTACAGGATTTGACTTTTGCTCTGCTGATTTTTTTTTTTTTTTGGTTTTGCGAGGTAGGGTTTCACTCTGGTCCAGGCTGACCTGGAATTCACTATGTAGTCTCAGGGTGGCCTCGAACTCTCGGCAATCCTCCTACCTCTGCCTCCCAAGTGCTGGGATTAAAGGCGTGCGCCACCACGCCCGGCTTCTGCTGATTTTCAATCTTGCATTGGTTTAAACTTGCAGTACCATGCCCAAGTCCTTTCTGGAATGGGAATGTTTACTCTGTGCCATTATGTGTTGAAAGTATGTAACTTGTTTTAATTTTACAGGGCTCATAGTTTAGAGACTTTGTACTTTGGGTTTTTGAACAGTATTGGGAATGGCAAAGACTATGGGACTTTTCAAGTTGGACTGAATGTGTTTTTACACCATGAGAGGCCCTGTGTCTTAGGGGCCAGGAATAGAATATGAAGGTTTTTTTTTTTTTAATTGTAAAATGTCCCCCAAAATTTCATGTGTTTTGAATACTTGGTTCCCAGCCACTGGTAACTGGGTAAAATTGTTGGGTCTTTTGGAGGTGGAGCCTTTCTAGGGAGGTGTGTCACTGGGGACGGCTTTGGGTTATATAGCCCTGCTCCAAGTCCCATACTTAGACTACTTTCTCCTGCCACTGTGGCGAGGTAGTGCCTGGCTTTTGCATGCTTTCCCCACCATGATGAAACTTTCCCTGGAAACTGAGCTTTCCCTATTCTTCCTTGAGCTGCTTCTGGTCAGGAGTTTTGTCCCAAGAATGAGAAAGTAACTAGTATACCAGGTAAGTACTCTTCTACTGAGTCATATCCCTAGTCCTCTTCTTTACTTCTGATTTTCTTCAGTTTGTGTGACAAGATTTCACTGGCTGGCTCTGACCTCACTTTGTAGCCCAGGAAGACCTTAAACTTACTATTTTCTTGCCTCACTTCCCGCGTAACTGGGATTATAGGCCTATACCACAGGGCCCAGCTTTAAATTTCATGTCCTTTGTCTATAACTTCTGTGGCCCTTGACGGTTTCTACTGTACAATAGCAGCAAGGTAAGAGATGAGGTTGGACCAGAGATCAGTGTAGAGATTTCTAATGTGGCCACACATAGGAAGGTTGATACAAAACTACTGTCCAAGATAGAGATTCTAACTGTGTAGGTTTCAAATGGGTTTTAGCTTTTGAAAACATGCTTTCCACATTATTCTCAGATACTTAACCAAGCACTGGATACTGTTAAATGAGCTCCAGGCTGACCTGGAATTCACTCTGAATTCTCAGGGTGACCTCGAACTCATGGCGATCCTCCTGCCTCTGCCTCCTGAGTGTCTTTATTTTTAAAAGTTAGTACTGTGGAGCTACAGAAGTATCTCAGTGGTAGAACATGTGCTTAGCATATGTAATGCTCTGGGTTTGAAACCCATTACCACAAAAACTTACTCTTAGTGGAGGGGTCATACCACAATGTTTTAAAATAATGTTCTGGGATACAATCATTCCCATTTGCTTACCTGTTTCTATGGGTATTTTACTGACATAGGACCATTTAGTCCCAATAGAGGCCCCATGGCCCCAAAGCCAAAAATGTTACTTAATACCCTTTATAGAAAAAAAATTGCTGATTCTTTTATTAGGGACTTTTTAAACATTGAGGCATGGGGCCTGGAGAGATGGCTTAGTGGTTTAGGTGCCTGCCTGCTAAGCCTAAGAATGCCGCTTCCAATCTCCAGGTCCCACGTTTAGCCAGTTGCAAAGTGATGCAAGGGTGCGATGCTGCACTTTCTCACAAGGTGGCGCATACATCTGGAGTTGGTTCACAGCAGCTGAGAGGCTGCTGGCACCCCTATTCTCTGTCTCCCTCTCCCTCTCTGTCTCTCTCCAAAAAAAAAAAAATTGAGGCATGGTCTCACTCTAGCCCAAGCTGCCCTTGAACTCATGGGGATCCTCCTATCTCAGCCTCTCAAATGCTGGGCTAAAAGGTGTGAGACACCACCTTTGGCTTCATTAGGGGCTTACAAAATTAATTGTAATCAATGCAAGGTTGGGCAAGGTAGCCTATGCTTGTGGTGCAAGCACTTGAGAGCTCAAAGCAGGAGGATCTTGAGTTCTTAAGTGAGTTCCAGGCCAGCGTGAGCTACAAAGTGAGGTGCTGCTTCAAAAAAAAAAAAAAAAATTAGTCATCCCCTTTAAGAAACAATAGAAATTAGGGCACATTTCATGCAAATAGTGCTGTCTGGTTAGAATATGTTCTACCTGACTGTGGTCCTTGAGGTTGCTTCCTACAAGTCAGTCAACATTACTTTTCCAAAAGGGGGTAGTGCTCCAATTCCCACATCCATTCAAAACAGTATCTCAACCAACAGCACCAATGCCAAGGTGAAGTGTGGGAATGTTTCACAAAGGCTAATACTAAACTGGGGTTGTTATGAAGATTAACTGTACATATAAAGCCATAAAGATCTGAACTCTGCTAAAACGTGTAGCCTCTCATTCTTGCAGCTGGCAACATTCTCCCAGATTTGCTCCGAGATAAGCTCCAGTAAGTTGCCACCATGCACTAGTGGAGGCACAAGGAGTAACAAATGCCAAGGCCAGAACAAGGAAAGGAAAAGACTCTTGGATTCCTTGAATGATGTCATTTTCATGCCAGAAAGATTGGCTGTATTTAGATTTCCTAGTAAAAGTTCTAATTTGCTGGCATTATAAACCATCAGCCGCTGAGAGCAGGGGCTGGGCCTTAAGATTAATCAAGACTTATGGCTATGTAGAGAGGTTGCTACTTTAAAAAATTTGAATATAAGGAAACATAATTTGCATTTTAAAGTAAGAGTGATTTAATATGGTGATTCAGAAAGCCCAACATCACTGTGCAATGCCTCTGGATTCTCATGTAGATGCATAAAAACATTAGCCAATAGTGATTTGTTTTTAAAGGAATACTAGATAACATTTTGGAGTTTAAATTCTGACTCATTTACTAGTGCAATTAGGATGCATATTATACCTTTATATATTGTCAATTATAGTATTGAAAGAGACCTAAAATTATCTGGTTCTCTAAATTATTTCTGACTCATTTCACAAATAAATAGGCAAGTCCATATATTAGCACTATTCCATGCATTTGGATTCAGTAGTGAAATGCTTTTCTTCAACATATTCTCACGAGTATCAAGCAGATGCCATTCCATTTTTGAATATTTATACCCAAGGAACTCACCGTATGATACATCACATCTTTAAACATTACAGCCTTTTCTATCAATCTCACATACTTCATTTGGGATTAATGCAAGCTCATTTTACCATAAGAATCCCTTTAATATGTGAACTGGTTCTCATAGCCAACTTCATCTCTGGTCTGTCTCTACTCTCCACTAACAACTGTTCCTCCTAATGGGATGTCCTCTGAATGGGATGAAGATTGTGTGCTATTCTTCATAAGCCCATTAGGATCATTGGCCACCTATGGAGCTCTATTTATGTGAAGTCCAAATATGCCTTGTAATGAATACTCTGTGATTCTGGTTCCCTTTCCATTAATCAGGTCAGTGCCTCTACTCTAGGTTTGAGTATCAGTTCTTTGAACCCCCCCCCCCTTTTGAGTTCCCAGTCTTTTAAGACCATTTTCTCTGATTTCAACTTGAGGTTGACTTCCAGATCTTTATTTCCTTCCAGTATCTCCCACCATGATGTATCCTATAGATATCCTTAAATTCATGATGTAAATTTGACTTTGACCTCTGAGCTTTCTTGTTCAGTTAGTTGAAACCTGGATGGGGTTCATCTCTTTTTCTTTCTCTTCCTCATTCCTCCAAAGCCAGTCTCTAAGTCCAGGCTAGGACATCTAAGTATTTCTCAGATTTGGTTTCCTCCCTTCCATTCCCTCTAAACCTGTCCTAGGAAACCCATCACTGATTCATTACTTCAGTAATGTCCCTGTCTTCAGCACTCTTCAAGTCCATCTTACCATTGTCCTGTCCAGGCCCGAGTCTGATAGTGTATTTCCACTCACTCATTCAAGACTCATCTGGTCTATCTCTGCTGTTCTGTTATGGAATAGCCACATGTGCCTTCCCCTCTATGTGGGAAGGCTTCCCTTTACTTACAACGTCCTCTCACATATGTCATTCTCACATATGGGCTTGGTGTGGCTGACTTAAGATGCTACTTAATGTCACCTTTCCAGGAAAAATACCCTTAAGCCTGCTTCCTCTGGGCTCCAAAGATTTTGTATATTTGTGTGTGTATGTATGTACATATGTATGTATGTGTAAGTTCATGCAAGTGTATTTGCACAGGTGGTGGCCAGAGGAGACTGGTTTGGGCGTCATTCCTCAGAACACCATTCACCTTTCATGTTTGTTTTTGAGCCAGGTCTTTCATTTGGCCTGGAACATGACCAGTTAGGTTAGACTGAAGAATCCACCCATCACATACCTCCTCACTACTTGGATTACAAGTTCACACAATTACAGCTGACATTTTGATGCAAGTAGTAGGGATCCAAATCAGGTCTTCATGCTTGCACTTTGTACTGTCTCCCCAGCTCACTTTGCATAATTAATGTTATATCGTAGAGATCATTAGATAATTATTAATGATTTCAAAGGGCTATTCCCAAATCATTACCACCTAGGCATGGGGCTTTTTGCAAGTATTTTGTGGTGAGCTTCTATAAGAAATAATTTCTATAAGTGTACAGAAAATTAAATTTTTGCCAGAGATGGCTTACTGGTTGAGGCACTTGCTTGCAAAGCCAAAGGACCCAGGTTAGATATAGTCCTTCGAGGTGGTTCAACTGTTCAACACCTTATCAATGTCAACATCCTGGTTTTGGTACTGCACAGGGTATGACTCATTTCCAACATGTTACCACTGGGAGAGGAACAGGTGACAGGTACAAAGGACCACTCTGTATCTTTTCTTACAAGTACACATGAATCCACCATTACCTCAGATTCCCCACCAGAAAGAACATATACCTCACACCTTCAAATGCATTCTTTTAATTTGAGAAGGACAATTTCAAGGCAGTGCCTTTTGGGAAAGAGATCTCTCATTATCATGTACATCAAATCAACTATACTCTCAGCAAAATACAAAAATATGCACGTCAGTGACTTCCATACAATAAATACATAATCATGCATCCCACAATAAAAGGCACCGAAAACTGGTCACTTAGTAGTCATAAAAATTATTAACTACATTAACAAAACCACCCAAATATCTGTACAAGGAAATGTAACAATATATTCCAAAGGTGAAAACACATAAAACATCTTTAAAATAGTATGCAATAAATATCTCAATTGTATATATTTTAAAAATTATGCCATTGTAAACAGCATGTAAACAAACAAAACTCACGTCTTATCATTATTAAAAGTAATTAGAGCCAAAGTTATAACCTCTGCTCTGTCAGGTATATTTCACTGGCAAGTGTGCTAAGCAGTTAAAAGTTTCACTCTTTTCTGCAGCAAACAGAGCCCACTGTATAATAAATAGGCAGACTTTATCTGCACCTTTCAGCTATAAGTACTTAGTTTCAAAACAGACTACCAAAATGTAGTAAATTCTCACCTACAAATAATACGGCAATGTTAATTAAAATTGTATTTTGCAGTGTAAGGAAGGAAGAAACCTTAGATTTTTTAACATGATGATACTAAGAGGAAAATAGTTGAATATTTTATTGAAAATTTAAATGAATGTGTTGAGTAGTACAGTTAGTGTCCAGCCTTTGAGCACTCTTCTTTTGTGGACATTTAACAATGCTATAAAATTAAGCCCTCCTCGGGGGGCTGGAGAGATGGCTTAGCCTGTGAAGCCTAAGGACCCAGTTTCGATTTCCCAGAATCCACGTGAGCCAGATGCACGTGGTGGCACATGTTCTGGAGTTTGTTTGCAGTGGTTAGAGGCCCTGGTGCCTCTCTCTCTCTCTCATTCTTTCTTAAATAAAGCTTTAAAAAAAAGAAAAAGAAAAAAAATTCCTTGGGGTTGGAGAAATGGCTTAATGGTTAAGGAGCCTGCCTGCAAAGGATAATGACCCAAGTTCAATTTGCCATTGCCCACATAAACCCAGATGCACAAGGTGGTGCATGCACCTGGAGTTTGTTTACAGTGGCTGGAGGCCCTGGCATGCCCATTCTGTGTGTCTCTCTTCTATCTCTCTCTGCTTGCAAATAAACATATTTTTAAAAAGAATTTCTTTTACTAAGGAATACTGAAATGGTTGATATTTTACATTGATGGGAAACAAAAGTCTATCAAAATGTAACTATGTATTCAAATAAGGTATTTTTCCATATTTGTTGACAGTAAAGATAAAGACAGTTTCTTCATTCCCTTAAAAGCCTAACCACCAGTAAATGTTCAGGGAAGTTATATGTTTCAGAACTCAATTTTTTTCATCTGTGTATTAGAGTCTTCTGGCATACAAATACTAGTATTTTACTATGTGCTTAGATAAGTATGATACCTGTTAATATTACGTCCTACTCTCCATTGAAAAAGAACTGGGGTGAAAACATCAGCTCACAACTTCAAATAGAGCCTGTGAAGTCTAGTGGAAAGTTTTACTTCATGATTTGTGTCCTCTCCTGTAGGCGTCAATGTACACCCCATACTCTTCAGTGTATGGCACTGACAGGGATTCATGATTTCCTAAAATGAACTTAGTATTAGTCATATTTTTACAAATCCGTCAGTCCCTCAGACCAAACAAGCACCTGCAGTACTGGAAGTAGCATGCTAGATTAATAAAACATACTTGATTAAAGAGGGCCAAAACTATTTATGGCTAACACAGAAATACAACAACTGTGGACACAGAAATGGGGTTACTTCTTTATGGTGTAGATTTGTGTTCTTTTATTTGAGGGGGCAGGTGGAAGGAAACTTTTGATTTTTTTTTTTTTTTTTTTGGTTTTCCCATTTTTTGGTTTTTCAAGGTAGGGTCTCACTCTAGCCCAGGCTGACCTGGAATTCACTATGTAATCTCAGGGTGGCTTCAAACTCATGGCGATCCTCCTACTTTTGCCTCCCAAATGCTGGGATTAAAGGCGTGCGCCACCACGCCCAGCTCTGATTTTTTTTAAAGTCCTAATTTCTTAGACTGTAGAAAAATACTTGAGAAATTTTTACTTCTACCAGACAGGAGCCAAGTCTTAGTTTCTTTGTAACTTCAGGATCTAACTGAGTGCCAATTAGACTGCAGTAGGCAGAAAAATGTCTATCAAATGAGAAAAAGAGCATTTCATTTAATTACATACATTATGACTAGTACTGACTTTAAGAAATCATTAACTTAAGGAGCTTCCAAAGTTAACATTCATCATTACTTGGGGACACAGTAGAAAGGCTTTAGAGAATCACAAAAGTTAACAGGCCCACAGGGAATACTTTTTACATTTTATAAGGGGTGATGACAGTCACAAACATTCTCATATTTATCTTAATAACTAACTATAAATGACATCAATCTCTATCTTCCTAGGTGAATATTATATTTTAAACATCACCTTTATTATTGACTTTAATTCTTTTGCAAGTCTATTTTGTGTATGTAATCAATGCATGTGTATATAAAGATTGTACGTACTGAGTCTATAAAAAAGAAAGACGAGCTGGGCATGGTGGCGCACATCTTTATTCCCAGCACTCGGGAGGCAGAGGTAGGATTGCTGTGAATTCAAGGCTACCCTGAGACTACATAGTGAATTCCAGGTCAGCCTGAGCTAGAGTGAGACCCTACCTGAAAAAAAAAAAAAAAAGACGATCTTTATGCCATATTTATGAATTACAGTGTGACAGTTATATGAAAATTTGAACACCTCATTTTCAGAAATAAGAATTCAAGATTGGCAAATATTTCTGATGCACAGCAATTCAGTTATCAAATGAGGACCCTTCACAAAGCCTGTTTCTCTTCTGTTGGTTTGCCCAGAGTGCAGGCACACTCTTGAATGCACTCACCTCGGGCACATTTTCCAGAAGTTTCGAGGCTTTGTTTGTGAAAGCATAAAAATAGAGAAGCTTGGGTTTTATATTAAGTTCATTCAAAATATTTGTTGAAGCCTCATTGCATGTTCACTGGAAGCTGGAACCGTAAGAGAAATTCATTGGGAAAGAGAGGTGTGTGTACATGTGTGTGCACAGAGGGGTGTACGTGTATAATAGAATGTAATATTATTTTAACAGGAAGACTTTCAAAGTATATGAGACACGGATGAAATCCTTACCTGGGTTCATGAGGCAGCACATCATACGGACCTAAGTGGTAGGTGAGGATGCTAAGGGTAGCAAGGCAGGCAGTACTGTTATTACTGCCCAGCTGACTTGCTCCCTCCCTTGCAGTAGAAAACAAAGGAGAGCAGAGGAAAGAAAAGGGAAAAGAAAAAAGGGCAACAAGAAGTAAAGTTAGAGATTCTATCCTGCTATGTTGTAAAGAAAGGAGAACCTATGTTTGGTCATTTTTTCTTTTTTTTAAAGTTTTTCGCGGTAGGGTTTCACTCTAGTCCAGGCTGACCTGGAATTAACTATGTAGTCTCAGGGTGGCCTCGAACTCTTGGCGATCTTCCTACCTCTGCCTCCCGAGTGCTGGGATTAAAGGTGTGCGCCACCACACCCGGCTTTTTTTTTTTTTTTTTTTTTTTTTTTTTTTTGAGGTAGGGTCTTGCTGTAGCCCAGGCTGACCTGGAATTCACTCTAATCTCAGGGTGGGCTTGAACTCATGGCGATCCTCTCACCTTTCCCTCCCTAGTGCTGGGATTAATGGTGTGAGCAACCACACCTGGCCTTATGTTCGAATTTTTAGCAAAGAGATGACAAAGCAATTATTGTGTCATGTATTCTGGGGAGAAAGAATCTAAGTAGGAAAACAGGTTGCTGGAGAACTAGCAGAAGCACAGGACAGAAGAATGGTAAAGGCTGATGTGGCTGGAGGCTGAACCATAGCAAGGGAATGATCACTTCCCAGCAGCTCATTAGACACAGACCATAAAATGCCAATTCAGCCTGAGATAGTAAAAAATGAACAGACAACTGTAGAAATACAAAAATTGAGTAGAATTTATGAAATGACTTACATGCACATCCAAAACCAACACTAGGACTAAACACCTGTCCTGGTCCCTAGTTTAGGTTAGGGGTTTCTTGGCAGATGACCATGGTTTATACCATGTTAGAAAAATAGTGTCATCTTTCATCAGCCTTTAGAAGGCTTTTCAAGTAAAAGTTGAGGAAACCAAAGAACCCAAGTTTGTACCTACCATCTTCATCACTGCTCCTGGACAAGTGGAATCTGTAAACAGCACAAGTTCTAATGAAAACTCTAATTAATAGCGTTATCGCGATCACAGGTCATTGTGGAAGCAAATTCCCAGGAAAAATTTCTTATAATCACTAAATCAACTCATGTTGGAATTATCATTTATAGATCTATCATCATGAAAATTAAGTTATGTACTTAAGACAGATCAAAAAACCATGCTATGGGGAGGATGAGGCAAAAAGATTTCAAATTTGAGGCCAGCTTTATCTACATAGTGATTTTTGAGGCCAGCCTGAGCAAGTCCATCTCTCAGCAAACCAACCAACCAACAAAATCAAACAAGAAACCCTAAACTGATACACAAAAACAACAAACCCTACTGATGAATTCCAACTCAGTCTTTTTTTCTTATGTCCCATAGATTATACCCTCTTATAATTCCAACATTTTTTTCCTGGGGGAGAGGGAATGCTACAGGAGCTCTATGTTATCATACTATGTTATAATAATTGCCCACTTTGGCAAAAAAGCCTTAAGGCCAGAAATCAGACAGTATTGCTAATTAATCTTTTGGCTAAAAATCAAGAGAAGCAGCAGATAGTGGCTGAATTAAAATGATATGTGAAAGTAATGTCATGCTTACCCTCATATATAGTTAAGGTTATTCTAATTTCTAATTAATTTTCCTTAACTATGCCTAGATTTCTTTTAAAGCAATAAGCAAGAAAATACTGGCTTTGTTCCTTCATGAAAATGTTTGGAAGGTGCACTGCATGAAAGAATACTACTGCATGCCATGCAGTCAGTGCTCTAGATCAAGATGCATTCAGAACAGGCTGTGTCAAGAAAGTGACATCACAGGAAAAAACAAGGAAAGGAATCCTGACTACATTTTTTTAAACCACTGTTTCAATGAGATATTTCTTCTTTGGCGAATTAATCTAAGGAAAGGTATGAGGACCTTAATTAAATATATTCATCTGCATAAAATAGTGTTGGAGGTGAATACACAAAAATTAAAATTACCCCATTTGGAGATTTTAGAAGTGAATTTCTAGCCTACCCTAGAATGAATACCATGAACCTGTAGTCTCATATAAAAATACCTATGACCTAATTCTGGGACAAATGATACCAATTTCACTTCACTTTCATTTTTTAAATTTTTATTTTTTCTGGTGCAAAGGGTTGAACCAATGGCTGCACACATGCTATGCAAGTGCTCTACTACTGAGTAAAACTCTTAGCCCTTCACTTTCATTTTGAAATGGAGTATCAATTTGGAATTCTCCATGTTATAACTGGGATACCTTTCTTTTATATATATATAAAATGATAGTGAGAAAGAAATGGTCAAATTAAGTATGATTTACACTTATATACCTTTCTTATAAAAATTGTCAAGTACTTATAAATGGCAATATTGTATGGCATTTGTAACTAGAAAACCAAGGCACCTTTTTTTTTGTTTGTTTGTTTTGTTTTTTTTTTTTTGTTTTTCGAGATAGGGTTTTACTCTAGTTCAGGCTGACCTGGAATTCACTCTGTAGTCTCAAGGTGGCCTCAAACTCACGGTGATCCTCCTACCTCTGCCTCCTGAGTGTTGGGATTAAAAGCATGCACCATGCCTGGCTCAAGGCACCTTTTTACATACAACTTGTAGAAAGGACATTGTGAGCCAGTACTAAAGTCAACTATGGAATCCAATCAACCTAAATCATATTTCCATCTCAGAATTACAGAAATTAGTTCTGCACAAGTATTATAAATTAATGTTTGTCTCAAATGAAAGAAGAGTATATCATTGCTAACAAATTTCAAGGCTTAGCAAATGCACGAGAATCTCTTTGATGTTCATGGTCTGTTCTGACCCACATTTACCAATGCTCTTTTTTAAAATTTAAATATTTTTATTTATTTTCAAGGATAGAGAAAGAGGGAGGAGAAAGAGAGAGATTGAGAACCACAAATGAGCTCTAAACAAATGTGCCACCTTGTGCATCTGGCTTACATGGGTCCTGGGGGAATCGAACCTGGATCCTTTGACTTTACCAGAAAGCACCTTAACCACTAAGCAATCTCTCCAGCTTCCAATATTCTTTTAAAGGAACCCAATAAAATCTTTTGAGTGTTGTCCTTGTATCTATCAATGCTTGAGAAAGCACAGACATCTCTGCCCCATTCAATGAATGAGTGTACTGAATGTCTTTATGATTAGGTCATCTAAATTACCTCCTTAATTGACTTCTAAATGGGCTCTCTGAATTCACTAGCTAATTTTGTAATACCTCCATAAAGCCTCAGACTTCATCATCAGTGTAATGTCTTTGTTTTGAGGTATTGTGTCCACCATATCACCTGTCCCAAATGTGCTTTGTGTTTCTATAATACAAAATGGAAGATATACATGTTCGAACATTTCCCATCCCTTGCCAAGTTTACACATAAAGTTCCTCTTTCCTGTAATTTCTACTTGTGCCTCACATTTTCATTTTGCCCACCTTCAATAATTTCTTATGCAGCAGTAAAATCTAAAGTTCTGTCATTAAAATTATAGTAAATGAATTCTTAGTCTCCTAAATTTAAGTTTTTATATAGTTCACAATCACTGCCTATACTGTAAAATAGAAGAAAAAAATTGAGTTTAGGGGCTATTAAAATGACTTCTTTGGTATACCACACTGCTTCACACTAAGTAGAAAATCTTTGTATTTTCTTCCTTGAAAAAAGTTATTTTATTCTGCATGGTATGCTATGCCATTGTTTTAAATCTTTAGACATTAAACAATTGACTCAAGAATACATTTAAATAGTATTAATTAAAAAGTCAGCTAACATATCTGGCTTATTTGATAGAAACAAGTAAACCATTCTCCATGGTGGTTTCTACTTGTAATGTAGCCCAGAGTCAGATGTGAACATGCTACAAATATGTATCTTGGAACCAAGAGCTAGACCTTAGAGGTATGTGGTTATTTGGGAGAATTCAAGACTCAATGCTCATTTGAATGTCATGTTGGCAGTGCAATCACCAAGATGTCACCTAAAAAAAATTTTTTTTAATTCACCACAGGAAAAAAGTTACAAATTGAAGACATACCATATACTAGCAAAATGTAGCACAAGTTAATATTGGTGCTTTCCTTTGGCTTTATGTCTTTTAAAACATTGCCTTTAGATATTAAAACCACTTTTAGCAAAGTCCCTATTACCATTTAGCTACCCATTATGGTAAAGAATATCATTTTTTTAAATAAGAGAAACAACTGGGCATCTGTTTGACAGAAATGAGTATTTCAAGTATAAAAGTGAATCATTAACAGAACTATTATACTCTAGGCAACAGCAGTAAAAAGAAAAAGAGCTAGAATATAATCTTATATAAAGATTACATTTCACAACGTAATAAATAAATGCACTGATTTATACAACTTGTGAAAGCCATCTTTTGATGGTTGTAACACTGTCCGTGACTGGCTGCTGTGGCAGCACTGGCTCGCATAGAAACGTTCATAGGTAAGATTCCTGCCTGTAAAGTCACAAACCATACAAAGCTTTTAAATGTTTGTATTAAATATTTTGTCTGCCCAAAGTCCTGCACACTAAAATACATCTTGGCAGTTTGAATAACCAGCACAATAATTCTTTTGGTATAAAAAGCTAAGAAATATTTTAATATGAAAATGAAAAATACCAGTAAAAGGAGAAACCTATTGTATAAATAGACATTTAAACATAAAAGTGAGACTTTTGCTTAAGAGGAAGAAGGAAAATGCAATATAATTTACTTGAAGGTTTAAAAATAATTTTCATGTTTCCCAGCTTAGATAAACATATTACTTCAATTTACTAGTCATCTTCAATATATAACATATAACTCACAAAACTAGGAATGTTACAATACCAAAATCCTTCTGAAGCACTAGTTACCAGTTACCAGAACTGTAAGCAATCTTCAGCTACATACTAGCTTACTAGTTAAGAGTGTAGAAATAGATATGGCTAAGCTGTGTGGAACCACAGTGCAACCAACCAAACATTAGGAGTCACAAAACACATTCTTTTTCCTTTTTGTAGTTTGTATATCTACATAATTCCACTTTAATAGCATCCATTAAGTATGGCATTCCTTTATCGTAATGCATTTAAAAAGTAACCCTATGTTCTGTTAGGTTTGGTTATTTATTTCTGAAATACAAGTAGTATTTACAAAGTCATATACAATGAGGAACTTGTAGTTAAAATGAAGTATTTTATATGGAATTTTCATACATTTTAAGTAGTGGCTTGGTTTTTATTTTCCAATTAAAACTTGGAAATGTGTAAAAATTAGGATTATATTAAATAATGTAAATAGAATCTTAGTTACATAAAGGATTTAACTTATTTACCTATATTATATAAAATGGAGTTTATCTTAAACATTGTTACTGAGTTAATGCAGTCTCAGTTACTCTGTTAAACTACTTTTCCTGAAAATAACAGAATCATACAAATAGGTACATACAGTCCAGCTGCCTTTAAGCTCTGTTTTCTATAATAAATCTTTATAGCTTTTTGTTCTAACAAAAATGTCTCTAAACAAAACTAGGAAAAGTGAAGGAAATAATCACGAAGAAAAAAACAATGCTTCGCATATTATAAAAACTAATCATTATGACCTTTTAAAAGTTCTGTTCCTTCTTTAGGAAATACCCTATTGCATGGGCATCATATTACCTATGTAACTTGACATGCTACACAAAAGTGGGAGATGTCACAGCAGAGCCAAACCAGACACAGGCCTCACTGCACTTGTGGTGGGGCTGTAAGAGGGGGTGGGGCAGTAAGAGGAGGAAGGATTCCTGACAGAGACCTGGTAGCCAAGCTGTGGGAACCAGGGAAGGTCATCCATTAGCCTTAGTTCATTCCCTTCTGAGGAAGTTTCACTGTTTTTCCAACCTGTGTTGGGGATAACTTGGTGCTTTAAACTGCCATCTGTATTATCCAGCTCTAAACCCAGTATCTAGTCAACTCACATCTGAAAGATAGAGGATGTATTTATTGAAGTGGGGATGTGGAGTCAGGACAAATTCTAGATGTCAAAGTTGAAAGAGGTATTGCTTTTACAGCTAAATTAAAACCAATATCCTTAAGGAACTCATAGCCTTTGAACATGAAGTTTTACTGTGTATGTTAGTCCAGTGGGAGAAAGCACATGATTTACTTTAGAAACGATGTACAGTGAATACATCTGCAGATGTTTGTCATTAAATATATATACATATCCCTTTTTCAACTCAGGTCATAATTAACCCATGAAATACAAAATAGTGAGATCTTACAAAGTCAAATTTTGCAAGGAAGTTAGATTTTACTAATTTCTAGCAATATGTAAAAATTAAATGAAAAGTTCCTGACAGTAAGTCATTGGAAAAGTTTTCATTATGGAAGTAAGATAATTTTCATTGGGGGGCCCCCCAAATATGATATATTGTTTATCAGGAACTATGTTAAGGACTTATAAACCTTATGAAAAAATCAAGATTACTTGGCATAAGAAAATGGGTCCAAATCTAGTAAACATGCTTACTTTAGAGTTTACACGACATACTCACTTGTATTCATTTTGGTCTTTTCCCCTTTTCTTGCATGTCTAATGAATCTTTTAATGTGCATATGCTATTATGTGTCCTCAGGCATGAACCATGTGGACATGAGAATCTGATAAGATGAAAATGTGCAAGTAGGAGGCAATGGACTAATCTCTACTTCTATCAGTACACAGTCTTCTGAAATGTTCCCTGGGAGTTAAGTCATGAACAAGATAACATGCCACATGAGCAACAACCTGGGCCAAGGTAGACTGTCATTGGCTAGAGTGGAGTCCTCCAGGAGCTAGAGAGGTCAGCTGTGTGGGGGGAACAAGGAACAATCACCACTGCTCTACTTTAGCTACCAAAATAAAACTGCCTATTAGGAGGTAGGGTCCATTTAGAACCAGAATTAGGAATTAAGATTGAGAAGGAAACTCTAAGAGGGTGATGAATGAATTTCAGCACATTTATGGAATTAGCTGGAATATACGAATAATCAACTGAGGAACAAACTATTTTAAAGGATCTCTTGAAGATAGACTAGGGCTATCAATCCAGTTTTTGCAGTGGTGGACATGTTCCACATCTGTGGTTATGGAGCACTCAAAATGTGGCTACAGCAATTGAGAAATGGGAATTTTTCAGTTAAATGTAAATTGAAATAGACATAGGTGACCAGAGGCTTTACTACTGTACAGCATAGTTCACCTTTCCTCAGCCAGAGCAGTGCATGTCCCCAGTGATCTAATCTATCAATTCATTTAGATTATCTAGCCGACTCTAAAATTAACTTTTTCCCCTAACACTTAGCTAAATGATGCACAATGTGTACAAAAGGCAGGGCTAGGTGAACGGGATTGTTTTGTAGGAGGGCGCATGATGGACAAAGGATAGTAGAAAGCAGTAAGAATTGGAACAGCCCTCACCCTTTTGGGCACACCTTTTACGGAAATGGAAAGCTAGCAAGTAGGAAAGCTAACAAAGGGAGGTAGACAAACACTGAAGAGAAATACTAAATAATTCGGATTTTTCTAGGCCTGACTCTGTCCTATTCCTTATTAAGAGGAAAATGAACATGAAAGGAGTACAGTTGGGCTATATCCCCCAACGACACCTCAGAGGTCCCCATGTGGTATGGAGGAGGAGAGCCAGCCACTAGCAGCACCACAGGTGAGCTTCTTGCTTCCCCATAGTTCAAAGCAGAAGGTGTGTCAGCACTCTCCAGATAGGGTGGGATATCTGTGAGAGACAACTCCAATTTCCTGCTGTCTAACCCCTCCTAGGATAAGAAGGCTTCTCTGTGACACTGCAAGAGACTTTAGGAAGCTCAGAGGTGGCCTGCAGATGACTGGGTGTCAGTGAAGTTAGGGGAGTTGTGCACAGACATGAGACCTGGCTCGCAGGATCTGACAAAACAGCATATCCAAGGGTCAGCTAAAAGGATTGCTTTCCTCCAAAACCAGCTGCAAGAGAGTTCTCATTAATTAAGGCTTTATTGGCTGAGGTTTTAAAGAACATATAAAGGGTGTTACCTAAGACTGAAAAGATCATCAACCAAAAGAAGTCAGTCATTTCCACCATGCTCTTTAAAAGTTAGATCACCTAGCAGTTTGGGATTCTTTTCTGTTGGCAAAGATGTATTGGGGGACGTGAAAATCAATGGCATTTCTATATTAATATGCTCTTGATGCTGGAGTTCCTTTCCTTCTTAAGAGCTGAATGATTATTTGGGATATCAGAATTGCTCTGGGAATCTGGTAGCTGATAAGCTGGTTTAACAGGAAACTGTAGGGCAGGACACTACATGGCCTGGGGAGAGCAAACAGGATTGGAAAGGAGATCTTTGATTTACAGGTGTGGAAAAATTAAAAATTACCATGTGGGTAGCTTGTTATTGGTTTAAACTACTTCATAGAAATTCCCTTTGAAAACTTTCCATTTGTTCACAACTTGGGTAAAATACATAGAAATACTTGGTGAAGAACCCATCGAGCTTATTTATTTTTGCCATGATAGGGGTCAAACGCAAAGCCATGCTAGGCAGGCATTCTGCTACTGAGCCATAGTCCCAACTCTCATTTACCCTTACAATATCCAAATTGTGTGATTTTACTAGTAAATACCTAAGTTATAAATAAAAGTAAACTGTGAAAGAGTTAAATTCTTTTGAGATAATCAAATTATATGTCTTATAGTAATTCATTAAAAAATATTGGACAAATGATCATCTAGAAAACATTAGGGCTACAATATGTCCATAAGATATGTAGATAAGTGTGAATATATATGTAAATGTATAGGGGCATATATGTATATATGTATCTACTGAGCACCTACCAGGTTATTTTATAAAAATCGTCACCACTAGGTCAGGGACCCATTTACTTCTCTTATACATATAAAGACTATGTAAAATGTTACCATTAATAAGCCCAATAAAGCTTTCTTAAAGACATTTTGAAATGTTTGCCTTTGGCTTTCAAAGATTTGATAATTCTAATGACTGACACTGACTGATAACAGTTTAGAAAAAGGAAAAATATATCAGCCTGATCGAATATAAGAATCTATGCAAGATAATAACAAGGCCTTTAAGAAATAATTTAAAGTTCATGTCAGAAGTCATTGTGGTTCATGGGTGAGTCTGGGTGACCCAGCAGTATACAAATCTCAATTGAGACCTTAAGAGAATTCTAAGATGTTTCAGAGTATCAGGCAATTATTAAAATGAAACAAAAATATAGGAACAAAATATGAGAGTTTTGTTTTGCAAAGTTACAATAAGTTTTCTTAGGCAACAGAGCATAACATGTGAGCTTACAAACACATCCAAGAATTATCTTAATGTGCACACTGATGGTTTGTGATGGGCTGAAATAAAATTGGCTTACATAATATGTGCATCATTTGTTGATTATGGATAATACCCATGTTCATAGAGTCTTAGGTGTCAAATATTTATGTAAAATTCCAAATTAAAGAACAGAATATTGCAATGCCCTTAGCCAACAACAACAAAAAAGATAGTTGGGTAGTAATAAATTAAATTCCATTATAACTGACATGACAGCTATTAAAGTGTTACAATAATAGATATGACATGCAAGAACAAGTGAATTAATTTCAGGCAGGAACACCGTGCACTAAGATCTGCATTGTTCATAATATTTGATGGATTGGTTTTACCATATTCTTAGACCAGTGAATGCTGGGAACTGGAGGTGATGTCATTCAAAACACAACTTAATGTCTATCTTTATCCCTAGCCAGTGATTTTAAGGAAGGAGCCAATGCCTCCACTAAGGACCTAAGAAACTCATGCCATGTAGTGTGAATGGACTTGTGCAGTCAGAACCCTATTCAGACCACATCTAAGCAAAGTAAACAATCAGCAACTTCATCTTTTAAACAACATGACTGTTTCAGATTCTTCCTACTCATTTATAATTGCGAGCATTTTTGAACATGTCACATTTGCAAAGTAATAAAATGGCTTCATGGAATGTAATTTTTGGCACAAGAATATTTTCTAATACCTCAAATCAAAATTTTCACCCATAGCAAAACATCAAGCCCTGGAGGTGCTTCAGTGGTGCTTACTTATTGACACAGAAAACGACAGCAGCCAATGGCATCCAAGAACTCTGTATTGAGTAGCAATGACTTCTCTTCCAAGGAACAGCACCAGTATGATTACACCTCAGACCTAGTGGGAAGGTTCCTTTCAAGCTCTTTAATTCCCTGGAGAATTCGCTTCACATGGCCCACCTTCGGTATCCCCAGGTCCTAAACAATGAGAAAAAAAGGGTAGAAAGAAGGATAAAAGAAAAGAAGACAGAGAAGTTTATCAATAAGGAAAATGATAAACAATAAATTAAAAATTCAAACAGTAAATAACATAGTTAGAATTCTGTTTATACTTCTTAACTTATATTCCATGATGCAGGGAGTGATAGCAGAAGGATAAGTTAATGAAACAAAAAGAACCCAGCACTGAGAAATTACCAACAAGTTATAACTAATATTCTTTTTTTCTCTCTCAGCTTTTTTTGAGGATCTGAGACAAATGATGTAGGATAATGGAACATTTTATGTAACCATACATTATTTCAACTAATATATATGTATCTTTTTTTCCTTTTTTTGAGATAAAGACTAACAATTCTTTCCAGCCTAGACATGAACACCCATGTGAATCTCCTGCCTCAGCTTTCCAACCACTGGAGCCACAAACATGCATTACCACATTCAGCTCTTGTGCTAGTATATTTAAATTGAGACCTGTCAAGTGTGGTAGCAAATGCCTGTAATCCTAGAATTTAGAAGGTAAAGGCAAAAGGATTGAGAATTTAAAGTCATCCTCGACCACACAGAAGCCAGCATGGACTGCATCAGAAAGGGAGGAAGGGAGGGAGGAAGGAAGGAAGGGAGGAAGGAAAGAAGAAAGGGAAAGAGTAAGGAAGAAAGGGAGGGAGGGAGGGAAGGAGGAAGGAAGAAAGGGAAGGAGGGAGGGAAAAAGAGAAGTAAAAAGGGAGGGAGAAAGGGAGAGAGGAAGGAAGGGGAGGGGAGGGAGAGAGGGAGAAAGGAAGGGAGGAAGAAAAAGGAAAAGAAAAAGCAAGGCTTGATCCTAGAGGAAGATACTAGTGTTCACTACCTAAATTTTAAATGTAAATGTATTTGCAGTTACATATGGACTTTGCGATCTGAGTAAAATGTCTAATTCAAATATTTTTTATAACACACATATATGTTAAAAATTATTAAACATGGTATATTTAGTTGATGCTTTCCTTCAAAATGCTATTGTATCCTTGGAATTATTCTATTTGTTTGAATTTTTTTGGAAACAGGGTCTCGCTCTAGACTAGGCTGACCTGGAACTCACTCTGTAGTCCAAGCTGGCCTCAAAGTCATGGAGATCATTTTGCCTCAGCCTCCCAAGTGCTGGGATTAAAGGGATACAATACCTTGATTGCCTTTTTGTTTTGTGTGTATCCATGTATATGATGTATGTGTGAGTAAGGGTGCATGTGTGCCATGGTACATGTGTAGAAGTTCAAGGCAGTCTCTAGGTCACTGCTGTGAATGCCAGGCTAGCTGGCCTATAAGCTTGTGAGTTTCTCCTGTCTGCCTCCTTCATGCCTTGGGCACACTGGGATTACAGATGCTAGTGCTACAGCACGCAACTTCATGTGGGTCTGGGATCTGTGCACAAATGTGTGAGAAACACTTTATTGACTCAGCTGTCTTCTCAGCTCTTGGTATTTTATTTTTTATATATTTTTATTTTATTATTTTTGAGCTAGGATCTTGTTATGAATCAGGCTTTCCACAAACTCATTATCCTCATGTCTAAGCCTCCTGAGAGGTGGGACTGATTACAGGTGTGCACACCAGGTCTGGCCTATTTGTCTGTTAAACAACTTTCTTCAAGACCCAAGAATTCAATATTCATTATCCAGGAATGAGTGATGCCTGCAACATATACACCATGAGCACTTGGCAAATACTTATTACAAGAATAGGCTGGGTGTGGTGGCGTACACCTTTAATCCCAGCACTCAGGAGGCAGAGGTAGGAGGACTGCTGTGAGTTCAAGGCCAACCTGAGACTACAGAGCAAATTCTAGGCCAGCCTAGGCTACAGCCAGGCTCTACCTCAAAAAACCAAAACAATAATAATTGATAATAATAATAATAAAAACAATGAAAGAAACTCATCCAAGACAGTTATAGCACTATAACATAAGGTCAGTTCCTTTAATTGTTTAAAATGAAGTAGATCAAATGGTTTAAGTCACACATATGTACACAATTTCTCTCTTCCTTGTGTTTTATGAGCTTTTTTTGAGTTCTGTAGCAGTTAATGACTTTTCTAACCACTAGAAAACACCTTTTTCAAAGCCAGTGCTATTCTCAAGCCTGAGATCATTCCAGAGTAAAACTGTTATCAAACTTAACTGATCTTTCAGGAAAACATTTTGTTCTATGAAACCAGGGTAACCAATATTAGTCCTAAGGTGATTATACATTTTCAGGGTATGTGTTAAATAGCAAAGTTGAAAGCAAGACCAAATCCACTTGATAGTTTTAGATTGTACATGCATTAACAATTGGCATTAACATTTGGGCTTTCTTTCATTTAGACAGAATATTAAAAGTATTCTTTTCAGTTGTAATAACATAGGTACTCTTTATAAAAGACATTTCAATATTAAATATATTTTGAGCCATATAGCCACCGTATTCTCCAGAATAAAAGCTTCCTTGATATCCTACTCAGAATTACTACTTTGGTAATGAGATCAATGTTTTCCATAGTATAACACTGAGGGACATTAGCTTCTGAGCTATAGTTTCTTTACTTCAGTTTGAGTTGAGTACTTTCATGTCTTTTAGGACAGGCTGGGAAAAAAGTTTTCACATGACTGTTATTATACCTTTAACATCATCATGTTATTACAGATATCACTTTACCATGTATCATATGCTTTTATCACTGTATACCGCATTTCTTTTGGTTGTTTTCAGGTAAGGTCTTGCTCTAGCCAAGGCTGACTTGGAATTCACTATGTAGGCTCAGGATGGCCTCAAACTCATGGCAATCCTCCTACCTCTGTCTCCCAAATGCTGGGATTAAAGGCGTGCACCACCACGCCTGGCTGTATATGCATTTTTAAAAACTTTAAGGAAGAGAGAGACAGTGAGAGCAAGAAAGAATTGGTGCACCAGGGCCTTAGCTACTGAAATCAAACTCCAGATGAATGCGCATGCATCACCTTGTGCATTGGTTTATGTGGGTTCTGGGGAGCTGAACTTGGGTCATTAGGCTTCTCAGGCAAGCGCCTTAATAGTTAAGCCATCTTCCCAACTCTTTATACTCATTTTTATCATGTTCTTTATCATTAGCTTTTTTGATTTCTTGGACAAAAAGTTTAATTTTGCCAAAGATTCTCTTTCAGATAGTAAGTTACCCTTCTAGCCACATATATACAAACAAGAGAAACAAAAAACCCTCCCTTAAGTCTTTACCATTTTATACCATAAGCATCCCTCCCTTTCCTGTGCTCCAGTAGGGCAAATAGCACATTCTCCTTCTTCTTCACTGGATAAAGCACATTAGAAATATTTTCTGCTTCCCAACCGCAGGCTCTCAGGTTGCTCTCACTGCTGTCTCTATTGATAAGGCCAAGCCCTGGATGGGAACTATCTAGGTGTGGAGCAGGGAGAGAAGTATAGCAAAAGTGGGCACAGCCCCAAGGTAAGAAAACATTTAGTATTTTTAAAATATCTTATTTATTTATTATTTGAGAAAGAGAGAAAGAGAATGGGCACACTAGGGCCTCTAGCCACTGCAAATTAACTGCAGATAGATGCATGCACCACCGTGTGCATCTGCTTATGTGGGTCTGGGGAAATTGAACCTGAGTCCTTAGGTTTTGCAGGCAAGTGCCTTAACTGCTAAGTCAACTCTCCAGCCCCAATTTAGTATTTTCAGACAACTGAAATAAGGCCAAGGTGGATGGGTCACAGCCCAGTGAGGAACAAGAGACTCCAACAAGATGTTGACCAAAGAGAATTCTTTAGGCCTCTGCAGAGATGTAGGCCAGTATTATGTCAGGCATGGAAAGCCACTGGGAGGTCAAAAGCAGAAAAGTGATATACTTGATTGAAGAGGGTTGCCACTGCTGTGGTTGCAAAGTGGGATAATGGATTGGGGATATGGAATGGCAGTGGGACAACCAGGTAGGAAGCTGCTGACCTTCCACAGCAAAGTCAGACACCAGGCTGAAGGAGGGCTATGATGGAGACTAGACTCTACACACCCTGGTGAGAGTTTGACTAGAAGGACAAGATGGATCAAAAGAGGAAGATACTAAATGACTCTAGGCTTCTCTTTCTCCAGCACCTGAAGGTCCAGAGCAGGAATAGGACAGAAGACAAAGAGTTTATTTTTGGCCATGTTAAGACTGATACCCTTCAGGTATACCCAAATACCAGTAGACAATAACAGAATCCTAAAATGCACAAATGAGATCAGGCAGAGAAAGAGAGAATTTGTGAACCACCATCTAATTCAAGAGCAGTAGTATTTGAAGCAATGAGAATGGATGAGAGCTGGATCCAGGGAGCAGTAATCCTTTACCAACACTTACAGACTAGCCTGTGGATCTGCTGCTTCCAACAGTTCCAAAACAGAGAACAAGGCAGGCTGTTCTCCAGTTCCATTTGTGCATAGAAAGCTTCTGTAAAAATTCCCTCTTCCAGACTGAGAGATGGTTCAGTGGTTAAAGGTACTTGCTTGCATGGCCCAATCACTGGCTTGGGCTCAATTCCCCAGCACCCAAGTAAAGCCAAATGCACAAAGTAGCAAATGCATCTGGAGTTTGTTTTCAGCGGCAAGAGGCCTTGGCATACCCATTCTCTCTCTCCCTTAAATAAATGAATGAATTTTTAAATTTCCTCTTCTCATCCCCATACACTATTTTAGAGCCAATAGAATCAAAAAGGACATGTCAACACAAATTTCTAAAAGCAAAGTTTTAAAAGAGGAAATATAGTTTTCATTAAAACATAAGCACCGGGCTGGAGGGATGGCTTAACAGTTAAGGCATTTGCCTGCAAAGCCAAAGGACCCAGGTTCAATTCCCCAGGACCCACGTAAGCTAGGTGCACAAGGGGGCACATGCATCTGGAGTTCGTTTGCAGTGGCCAGAGGCCCTGGTGTGCCCATTCTTTCTCTCCCTCTTTCTCTGTCAACTAAATAAATAAATAAAAATATTTTTAAAAAAAAAAAAAACATAAGCACCACTCCAAAATGTAAAAAGCTAATGATAAAGTTTACTAAATTATTTTTATACATGTATATAAGACATTTTGATCATATTTTTCTCCCTTTTTTTTGACCCATGTCCTATTACTATCCCATTGATTTGCTTCTTCCAACCAGTCCCTCTTATACTTTGATGTCTCTTTTTCCCCTGTGTGCGGGTGTGACCCACTGAGTTTAATTAATGGAGATTATTTACAAGAGCATTTGGACCTTACCAGTGGCTACACCACTACAGAAAATGTGTTCTGCTCTGCCAGCCACCATTAACTGTCTATAACTCCATGGGAAGGGGTAGGAGGGAGGGTCTCATACTCTCCTCCATCATCCGTAATGAAATGTTGATGGGCTCAGTATTGGGTCACTGTAAGGAGATAAATGCAACAGCCATGTCATGTTTGGAAGTGTCCCACCGCACTCCTCCCCATCCTCTGGCTCTTACAGCCTTTCCACTTGCACTTTTTCATTGTTCCCTGAGCTTTGGAGGTGACTAGACTCATTCTTAACTATGTCCTTTCAATTCTTTGTTTTAAATTCATGTTTATTAGATAGGGACATACTTAGTATGTAAACAACACATGTTGGTACCATCGTTTTTCACATTCCTGCCCCTTTTCCAAAGAGGCCCTACTCGTTGGGGATGCAGGTCAACCCCATGGGGTTTGTGGGTCATGCATTGTGGGGGCAGCAGTCAGTTATGGAGGAGAAGCAGTGTCCCTGTGCATAAATAATGTCCCAACCTGTGGCTCTAACAATCTTTCCTGTCCCTCTTCCATAAAATTCCCTGAGCCATGCTGGGAGCATTTTAACTCCACTTCAGTGATGGGCTCTTAGGAGCCTCTGGATCTCTGCTTTGGTAGGTGGTGAGTGTCCTTAGCGTCTTTCTCCTTCACCCTTGTGTTGATGTCAGGTCCATGGAGAAAGCAGCACTCTTGCTCCCATTCCACGTAGCACCTGCTGGCACACCATCTGACAAAGGGAACTGGACTAGGGTGCTGGGAGGAGCTGGGAAGCAGGGATCTGGCCTCCTCACTCCACACAGTGCCCACTCACACACTCTCTGGCGCAGGGAACCCGGACCAGGGAACTAGGCTCCTTTCTATTCTTTTAAAAATTTTAAAATTTTGCAAGGGGATGGAGGGAGGGAGAAGCATAGAGAAGGACAAGGCAGGGGAGGGGAAGGAAAGGGAGAGGAGAGAATAAGAATGGGCAGCCAGGACTTCTTGCCCCTACAAACAAACTCCAAAGGCATGTTGTTCCACATTGTGCATCCGGCTTTATGTGGGTACTGGGGAATTGAACCCAGGATATCAGGCTTCGCAAGCAAGTGCCTTTAACCACTAAGCCATCTCTTTAGTTCCTCCTTTCTATTGCTATTCCATCTTTTCCTCAACAGAGTTACTACCACTCTAACTTGGCTTCAGTGTATGTACATGAGCTTTTATCATTTGCTTCTTTCAGTGTGTGTGTATGCGTATGTGTGTATCTGTGTGTGTATTATGTATGCTTAATGTATCTCAATGATATATGCACAGATATATTTATATAACATGCACATCTGTATTTTAAGCATACATTAAGTAAAGTGTTTGGAATGTGGGCTCATTCATGGCCAGTGTAATGTGAACCACTAGAGGGCAGATAACATGTAGAGAGATTGGCAAAAAACATTAACCAGTAGCTACTCAATAAATATTGCAGCCTGTGACCTTATCAGAAGCTTCACAAATACATTGGATATAAAGTCTGTGTTTATTCCAAGTTTCTTTTTTTTGGGGGGGGGGGGGTTCAAGGTAGGGTTTCACTCTGGTCCAGGCTGACTTGGAATTAACTATGTAGTCTCAGGGTGACCTTGAACTCACGGCAATCCTCCTACCTCTGCCTCCCAAGTGCTGGGATTAAAGGCGTGTGCCACCACACCTGGCTTTATTCCAAGTTTTAAAGCTTATTTTTGTCTTTTTTTTTTTAATTTTTTTTAAAGGCAAGGTAAATTGTGCTTTTTAAAAAATTTTATTTATTTTTTTTATTATTTATTTATTTGAGAGAGAGAGATACAGAAATAGGCAGGTAGAGAGAGAGAATGGGTGCGCCAGGGCCTCCAGCCACTGCAAACGAACTCCAAATGCATGCACCCCCTTGTGCATCTGGCTAACGTGGGTCCTGGAGAATCAAGCCTCGAACCGGGGTCCTTAGGCTTCATAGGCAAGCGTTTAACCGCTAAGCCATCTCTCCAGCCCTTATTTTTGTCTTTACACACTGTATATTTTACTTTGGTCTAGACTTAAGACTCTCAATCAGGATAACTACTTATATATTATTTAATTATCATTACAGCTAAAGATGTTTAGATGTAAACAGTATTCACCCTCTGGCATGCTAAACCACAGTAAGATTCCTTGATAAAGATATGCACTTTAGGGCTGGGGAGATGGCTTAGCAGTTAAGGCCCTTGCCTCTAAAGCCAAAAGGACCTTGGTTCGATTCCCCATGAGCCATGTAAGCCAGATGCACAGGTGGCGCATGCATCTGGAGTTCATTTGCAATGGCTGGAAGCCCTGCTGTACTCATTCTCTCTCTCTCTCTCCCTCCCTCTCTCTTTCTCTCAAATAAATAAATGGGAAAAAAAGATATGTGCTTTACATTATCAATTACCTGTGCAAAGATCTTTACTAGCTTATACAGATGGAGGCATAACAGTTATGAATATGTTAGAAATTCAGGCCCAATTCTCTGCATTTAGAACTTGATCCCCAGGAAAGCAAATGCTCAACCACTGTTTAGTATTATAGTCTTTAAATGGTAGCAGATGGCAACACACAACCTAATATAACCTTCATCGTGATTTCTAGATAGAATAGGATACTTTTGCTGTTTCTGCTGTCTAGTCTCCATACAAAGAGTATCAAGGAATTGCTACCGACCATCAGTGAATTTTCCTTTTCTGTCATAAGTGAAAGGAAAGCAGCTCTGGGCTTCTTTCTAGTAAAAACTAGCTCTATTTTCTTTGGCCTCACTTACTAAACAAAAATAGCACATTTCTTTTTTAAGATAACAGGATGTTAACATAGTCAATGGAAAGAAATCTGAACTTATTGGTTGTTCATGTGACTTTGGATAGGCCAATTTTAAAACACAACAAAGCTGGGCATGCTGGCACATGCCTTTAATCCCAGCACTCAGGAGGCTGAGATAGTACAATCGTGAGTTTGAGGCCACCCTGAGTCTACATAGTGAATTCTAAGTCAGCCTGAACTAGAGCAAGTCCCCACCTCGGAAAAACAAACAAACAAAAAAAGAAAACCATAACAAAATCTAGGACTTTTACATTGCCATTATTATAAGTCTGATTTAATTCCATGCATATAATCATAGAAAGGCTTTGTTACTGGTATTTTAAATTAATTTTTAGTTGGTAACTTTGTGTAAACTTTTTTAGTCATTTCCAGCAATAATTATCACCTCTCATGCAGACACAATACAGTGAGATGATTGATAGAAATACGACCCATTTGGAAACATCTGCACAGAAACAGGCACAACAATGGAAGGAGAGAAAAATTCCTAATTGCATGCTGTGCTTTTGGCTATAGTCAGAGAATGACCATGATAGGAAAATACTGCTGACATTCTCACTGAACAGCACACAAGGCACTCAGACCACAGGACAGCGAATGTGGGAGATTAATGCACATCTGCATCAGACAAGACAAGCTGAAAGCACATGACAGAAGAGGCACAGGAGAAAGGACTCTGGACTGAAAAAAAAATTCCCCAAAGCAGAAGACTAGCACACATACACACACACACAAATACCTTAAGATCTCGCCTTTCCAGATGCAAAAGTTCAGCCCCTCTGATGTCATGACGGATGAAGATTTCTTTGTACTCTCCCAAATTGAGCAGATCCAGCCAAGCAGCAACTTCCTCTGTGCCCCATTTCTGAACTACCAAAGTTAAGAGCAAAACCCCCTTAATTTCTACATGCTCAATGCATGACAAAGCAAAGGTTGGCCAAAGAAGATGCAAAACAGAGCAGCAGCAGTGCCAGCAAAGGAAAAGTCACAGGTGGTGCTCACCACAACTGCAATTGCATTTTGCTCGTGCAGTTTACAGACTGAATGGACACAAGGATCTGACTAGACAGACATTTGTACTGTGCACCCATGCCTTTAGTATTTGCCCAATTTCCTCATTAAAACCATCCAAATGTCACAATATGCATTAGAAAATTTATTTTTGCATCATTAGGGTTAGTATTGCAAAATTTTAATAAGCTCTGACAACCTTCCTTAAGATCCTGCATTAAAAGTTATAGTAAAGTTATAGTCAGAAATGTTGATTGCAATTTAAAACCTGATATGGGATACTCAGTTTCACACCTTTTCTGCTCAAGGTCTTGCTGATTTCAAGTGTTGCCTTTATTGAGTCTATTGCTGCTGCGAAATACAGCAATAAATGGACTATGAAATCAATTTAATGTCATTTTAAACTGCTAAGATTAGTTGAATTGTGCAATTTTTTCAGTGTAATATTCTCATATACATCTTATCCAACATTGGTTAGCTCAATAAAAACCTACTTAATTTGCTGTGTTTGGATTTTAAGTGCTCTTCAATAGCTGCTCTATGAATATTTCAGGTTTTACATCACTTTTTTTAAATGTGAGAGTTACCAGAAATAATTTATGAAATGATTCAATTATGAAAGACAGCTATCTCATACACAGAATGTGAAGGGACTCTGGCATTAGTACAGCAGTACATTGAATCCCTTCAGGAAGGTGGAAAGGGAACTAGAACAACAGCAGTGTGGAGGGTTTAATCTTGGCTTGAGAATGCAAGTATCACAGCACGGTGTCACCATCAAAAGCTGAAATGGTGTTACTGGAGCTCCAAAGGCACAATTGGTTAGCATGTGGTACTTATATAAAATATAAGTGTTCTTAAAATAGGAGAAAGAGGATATATAACATTAAGTGAAAACATACATTTAGCAAGTTAAAGGAGTAAATGAAATTTTCTGTATTCTTTTTATCAAGGTAATGTCAAGTTTAGATGCTGAAGAAGAAAACCAAGTAGACACTGATGCCTGAAATTGCTGACAGACATGTGACATGAACTGAACAAAGTAGTAGCAGTGTAGTAACCACTTTGTTTTCTTCTGGGCCTTATGAGTATAGATTCTTACTGCAACTTTCAATATTCTAGGTATGACATGATTCTTATAGTTAAATTCACTATTTAACCAACTCAATAACATTTAGCACATTCAGTTATTTTTCCCTATCATATGGCCACCTACCAGGCTGTGTGCTTGTCTTCTGCTTCAGAGCCTTTTCCTTTTTAAACTTTGGCACTATTCGGAACACTGTGCTTTTGCTGTTTCTTTTGGTGCAATCCATAGGAGGCTCCTGCTCCGACCAAGCAAGAAAAGAAAAGATGCTTTAGGAAGTTAAGAGAAGAAAACCATACTCCACTATTCAAGATAAAATAAGAACAGGCTATAAGCAATGAATATTCTAGAATAGTGGTGGCTTCTTTAGAAAAGTTCACAGTGTAGTCCCTAAATGAAAATGTACCATTTCCAGTAAACACCCATGTTGACAAAAATACCTATTCTCCCTTAACATTTCAAAGTAGTATTCAAAATTCATTTCCTCCTAAATGTTTCTTTTCCAAAATTAAGTTCAAATTCTAAAGTCAAAATGAGGCAGTTTAGAGCTGGCAACAGGCAGAAGTAAACTAAAAGTGGTTAAAAGCAGGAATGTCCTTGAGCTGAAAGATGGAATCCATTCTTTCCTATCTTTTTCCCCATAGGAGTCCTTGAAGCCTCCACCTGGCTGGAGATCAGAAATGTCAGAAGATCAGATTGCCCCTCTCCTAGCCGATGGGATTACTCCCTTTGCTGCAAGCCTGACAAAGGGCCTGGACACCTGACACCTGGCATGGGAGTAAGACTAACCAGCTCAGCCCTCACACAGTGAATTCCCATAGGAAGACCCCAATGAGAAGGACAAGTAGGTTTTCCCATTCTCCCCTTCCACTTGGGAGATGTCTGCTTTACTCTATCAGGGTTTTCCCATTCTGGGAACCCCTCCTGCTTTATAGCAGGTGCTCTGCCTTCTTTCCTTCTCTAAAGATCTATAATAAAATCTTTCTAAACTTCCCCCTCTGTGGTTTGTACATTTCAATAAGGCAAGAACCTGGAGGCCACTGACTCAGTACAAGTTTTACTTGACCTGGGCTGTCCGACACCTAAACTCCTGGGATACAGCTCAACCAAGAGTTAAGAATGGCTCTGTTGCTCTCAAAGACACCCCAAATTTCCATATCAATAGTTCCTACATCCATAATAGACCAAATCCACCTACCTCGTCCTCATTGGCGTGTAGGATATAATAAAGCCAGGGGATCTCTGTTAATTTCTGCAGTTCGACCTCAACAGAGTGTAAGGCACTGGATACCCGCTCTTCGTGTGGTGATTCCAACTGCTAGTTACCCACAGTGAAAAGACGAAACAAAACAAGGCTCAGTGACCAGTGTCAAAGAGAATAATTATTTCATTTTGATGGTGAGCCATCATCACTTCTTATTATAGGCTACTTATATTTTAAATAAAAGAATATGTTTAAAAGCACAACTTCTTTTATATTTTATTTTTAAATATCTGGATATATTTTAATTCCCAGTTCCCAAAGTTGATAAGCATAGATAGTATGATTGAATAATTTTCACAGGAAAAGTACTGCTTTTGGTGTTTCTTCTATTGTACTACTCTGCTTCTGTCCCTTTCCCCCTTCCTCCTTCATTGCTTCTAACCATGTATCTGCCTATACTTCATGCTTGCATTTGTGCCTGAAATTCTTCTAACTTTCCATAGGCCACTCGAGGAATAAATAATATTACTTAAATTGGTCAAATCCTTGTTATGTAAAAAAGAACTTCACAAAAATCACCTGGAAAATTAAAAGAAATTAAGGGGAAACTGAACCTCAGATTTGTGATAAAAAGCTATTACAAAAATCAGGACAGGGCTGGAGAGATGGCTTAATGGTTAAGGTGCTTGCCTATGAAGCCAAAGGACAGAGGTTCAATTCCTCAGGACCACATAAGCCAAGATGCACAAGGTGGCACATGCGTCTGGAGTTGTTTGCAGCAGTGGAAGGCCCTTGTGTGCCCATTTGCTCTTTCTCCCTCAAACAAATAAAATAAAAAGTTAAAAAATCAGGACAAATTAAAAAACTGAGTGGTTAGTAATCTGGAGTAGGGTTTGGATACAAGAGCATTTAACTGGTCACTTGCTATTTAGTAACTCATTCAAGACAGTTATTAAAATGCACAGAACTGGAAGGCTGTTGATGGAATTCTGGTTCAGGCCTTGTTATAACTAAGTAAACTAAGGAAAGGTAATTGATTTCAGGAGCCTTAGCTTCTTCTTCCACAAATAGCACAATGTGACTACAGTATTTGAGGTATGTAAGTATTTACCAATACTGTCACAGATCAACTTAAGACTATAGCATATATAAATAAAGTTCACAGATGCACACATATATAAAGTTAATAGATTTTTTTAATAACTAAAAGCCCTGGGAAAGTAATATCATTTATCATATTTTTTTTTTTTTTCCCCTCAGAGGTAGGGTCTCACTCTATCCCAAGCTGACCTGGAATTCACTATGTAGACTCAGGGTGGCCTTGAACTCATGGTGATCCTCCTACCTCTGCCTCCCAAGTGCTGGGATTAAAGGCATACACCACCATACCCAGCTCATTTATCATATTTTTGTTGTTGTTGCTTCCCCATGTTATTCAAAGGTATGATCTAATATCTAATAAAATAGATTTTTTACAGTATTACATAACATTTCCACTTTTGTTTTAGTCTAAGAATAAGTTTACAAAATTGATGATGTTACATATTCTAGAAATAAAACAAAGAACAAGCTTTAGTTGTTTTTAGCTATCTTAAACTTGGAGCAGAGGAGATGGCTCAGCAGGTAAGAGAGCGGCTGCACAAGCATGAGGCCCTGAGGCCAACCACCAGCACCAAGACAGAAAGCCAGGCATGTCTGCACATGCCTGTTACCCCAGCACTGAGATGGGCGCACATATGAAGATCCCTGGAGTTTGCTGGTAAGCCAGTCCAACTAAAAAATAGTGTGAGCTCCATGTTCAGAAAGAGACCTTGCCTGAAGAAAATAAGACAGAAAAGCAATAGAGGAGGACACTGAAATTCCTCCTCTGACCTCTGCAAGCATACACATGGGGTGCATACATCTGCACATACATGCATATAATACACACAATGATAGATTTATTATTGTTATATCATTATTAAGGGTTTGGATAAAATTCACTTGGGATTTTTATTTTTATTTATTTATTTGACAGAGAGACAGGGAAAGCAAGAGAATGGGTACACCAGGGCCTCTAGCCACTGCAAATGAACTCCAGATGTGTGTGCATGTGCATCTGGCTAATGTGGGTCCTGGGGAATTGAACCTGGGTCTTTTGGTTTTTACAGGCAAACACCTTAACTGCTAAGCCATCCCTCCAGCTCAAAATTCACTGGAATTTTAAAATAAGCATCCATATTTGACAAAGATGGAGAATTAAAACTGTAGGAAGATCTTTCTATTTAACATAATAACTGACAAACATTAGTAAAGTGCCTAAAATGGGTGCTTCTGGTGTAACGAAGATATGCTTTCTAGTTATTTTCATAAATTAATTTAAACATATTTCTAATAACATAAGAAACATATATCAGTATAAAAAGTGGGACCCAAGTCATAGCTGACAGGATTTTCAGTAGGCTTATTTTTTAAAAGTGGTAAAAGACTGGCTAATGAAAGTCACATCCAAGGGTCTTATCAACAGATAACCAAAGTTCCTTCCTTAAAGGATTTGGCAGGTGAGATTGGAGATAGTCATCCCAGTCCCAAGAGAGGAGCATCTAGGAGAGGAAAATGGCTCCAATGGCAGCACATCTCTGGACAAAGCCACTGTGTAGCCGAAGTTCCTGCTACACATAGTCACTGTTTAGTTGGCCAGACTGTGTGACATCCCTCCCACTTATTCATCCACTATTTGAAGAACCATAACTTTAATGACTATAATTTATTTAGGTTTACATTTCTCCAAAAATTAAAATTACTATCAAAAGGAATGTTTTAGGGGCTAGGGAGATGGCTCAGTGGCTAAATTTGCTTACTTGCAAAGCCTGATTGTCTGGGTTTGATTCCCCAGTACCCACAAAAAGCCACAAAGTGCCATATGCATCTGGAGTTCTTTTGCAGCAGCAAGAGACCCTGGTGACCATTTCTCTCTCTCTCTCTCTTTTTCTCTCTTGGCAAATATATAAAAATATTTTTAAAGGAATATTTTCAGACCATTTTCTCTCAATTAGAATGGACACAAAGAAGAAAAAGACAGCCTTTCAAGCCAGGTGTGGTGGGGCACACCTTTAAGCCCAGCACTCAGGAGGCAGAGGCAGAAGGATTGCTGTGAGGTAGGAGTGCTGTGAGGTAGGAGGATCACCGTGAGTTCAAGGCCAACCTGAGACTACTTAGTAATTCCAGGTCAGCCTGAGGCAGAGTGAGACCCTACCTCCAAAACCAAAAAAAAGACAGCCTTTCACAATGACAAGTTATGTGTGAATATGCCACAATCTAACTCTAGGTGGCGACAAGATGCAATGCTAGACATTTTTAAAAGCAAGGGCTAGTGTTTATGCTTGAGAGAGCAGTGGGTATGGTCAGATTCAGATGTGCTGGAACTTGATTTCCAGGGATAGTTTTGAAATACTATGTGTATGAAATGTCCACTTGCAAGCAAATCTGGACCATCTCAATCATATTTCAAATATTATTCAGGAAACAAAACCATAGTCTCTTCTGCACATATGTGTGGTAATGTCTCCACATTAGAAAGGTCAAATCTCTCCAAGCTAACCAGGGAGAAAAGGATGGAGTATAAGCATGATGGCGTTTATGAAGGGAGATTTTCTATTCCTCTTAGCCGGAATCTAACATTTAGCCAGTTTTCTTTTTTAAATATTTAAAGAGGCAGAAAGAGAGAGAATAGGCATACCAGGGCCTCCAGCCACTGCAAATGAACTGCAGATGCATATACCACCTTGACCATCTGGCTTCTGTGGGTCCTGGGGAATCAAATCTGGGTCCTTTGGCTTTGCAAGCAAGGGCCTTCCTGCTAAGCCTTCGCCATGTTTTCTTGATGGCAAAAGGCTGGACTAAGGCTGGAAATATTGCTCAGTTGTACAAAGCCTAAGCACCCGGGTTCAAGTGTCCAGTAATCACATAAAGCCAGATGCACAAGGTGGCACATGCATCTGGAAGTTTTTAGAGGCTGGAGGCCCTGGCATGCCCAGTGTCTTTTTTTCTATCTACCCCTATCTCTCTAAAATACTTCAAATAAATAAAATAAATAAATAGGGGCTGGAGAAGTGGTAAACTCACTTGCCTGCAAAGTCTAAGTGCCTAGGTTCAATTCCCCAGTACCCATGTAAGCCAGATGCACAAGGTGGCGCCTGTGTCTGGAGTTTGTCTACAGTGGCTAGAGGCACTGGCCCACCCATTCTCTCTGCCTCTCTCAAACAAACAAATAAATAAAAATATATAAAAGACTTAAAAAATAGATAAATACATAAATAAAACAGGAAGAACCAAAGGAAGGTCTAAGAGTAGAGGCCAGAGGCAGCTTCTGACTGACGGTCTGCTCAATGCGCGTTCTCTAACAAAGGTAAGACCCAAGCATTTATCTCATCATTATTATCATGTCTTTTCCTTACCAAAGGAACCCTTCCAACCAGCAAAGACTCTGTCTCATTATACAGGGCCTTCACATTGATGGCTATTTCAGTTGCAGTATCTCTTGTAAGACTCTGGAAAAAAAAATTAAAACAAAGACACATAGTTCTGGATTAAATTAGGATTCCATCATCAGTAACTTGTTTCAATGTTATTCTCATCATTTAAAGTCACATCACAAATGAATTTTAAAAAGTAACCAGAGTTTTCTCTGCCATCTATAAAATAAAACAGATTCTGCAACCAAGCATGAGAGCAGCTTGGGTTAAAGTGGGTATGCAAAATTGTTTGAGAGATTTGGGTGTGCAAGCCCACTCTTCTTCTCCAGAGAGCAGTGGGGCTTCTCTCTGAAGTCTGCATTTCCAGACCATGGGATTCTGACTTTGTTTCCAGTACCAGAAAAGAGTTCTCTCCCACTGAGCAGGCCAATCAGAGAGCACTTGGTCACCTGTAGAGGCTGCATGCCACTTTTGAAAAAGTGTGTACTTCTTGTCTGGCTGGTTGATTTCTTAGTCTGCTAGCCTGACAACCAGACCCACGGTGATGGTGACAGACACAATGATTAATCAAAACCTATCAAGGCAGAAATCCAGAGGCTACAAAGAACTCAACATTAAGTCAGACTGCTAATAGGCCTGCCATGGCTCAGGGAATATTGATGAAGAGGGGGCAGAAAGATTGTAAGAGCCACAGAGTGGGTAAGGAGTACCCTGAGGCACATGGTCCCCCTGCTACTTTATAGGACTGACTGAGGCCTTTATGACCTCATAATGAATACCATAACCCAATAAGGAGGGCCCCCAGGGAAATGGGAGCAGGGGTAAGGGGATAAAAGAGTATAACCCATTATAATATATATAAAATAAAAATTTAAAAATATATTCATTTTACATAAATTTCTGCTTTGACTGAAAAAAGTAACCAAAATTCTATAACAACCTACCATTTTGTACTCATGTTTGTTACTACAATTATTTCTTTAAATTAGAAAATCGCAGACCAAAATAATTTACTGACTAATGTGTATGTACTTAGGATCACAGCTCCTACCTACATATACTATAATTTGGCACTAATATTATATATGTATTTTTTCCCAAAGAAAATATGTCTGTCCTTCATACCTTCAAGGGTATAACCTGACTATAGATAACCCTTGATCAACATGGGTTTAAGAGGAGGTGGCAAGTGGTTGAAAGTGAACTAGAAAAAAAAAATTAAGGATTTAAAAGCAAAAATTTAAAAGGGGAAGGGAAAGAAAAACAAAAATTTAGCCACAAATTTACCAGAAGCATCTTGAATTAATTCATAAAGACTCCCTAATTGTCTTTCACCAGGCATGGAATATTTCAAAGTAGGTATAACACCAAAAGAATCTGTGGAATGAGAATTTACCATTAGATCCTCACCTCCGGGCACTGAGGGTTGGCTTTGTTCAGTGCGTGTGAGCATGCATTCACCGCATGAGCCAGTTCCTGTTCCAGAAGACAGTGAATGGTGGCTGCCTCACAAATCCTACAAGAAAAGTCCAGAGGCATTAGTGGTTGGTTTACTTAGACATAGTAGGATAAAATTAATGAAAGCTGTAAAGTATAGCAAAGAGAAAAAAATATGTGGCTGCTCAAATTATGGATGGCACAGGGTACATTCACAATACTTAAACCTTAATGCAACAAAAAAACTAATCAAATAAAATATAAAAATGCTTGGGACTGGGAGCTAGCTCAGTTGGTAAAGTGTTTGGGTTGTGAGCATGAGGACCTGAGTTCAATCCTAGAACCTGTGTCAAAAGCCATGTGTGGTAGGACGCCCTTGTAATCCCAACACGGGGGGGAGGGGTGAAAAGAGGCAGATTCCTGGGGCTCACTGGCCAGCCAATCTAGCCTACTCAGGGCCAATGAGAGACTCTGTCACAAAAAAAAAAAAAAAATGGTAAACAGCATCTAAGGTTGGTTGTCTTCTGGTCCCTAGCATGCATGGACATACACATGCACAGGTGCACCCACACACATATACACTGCCCCATATGAACACACACAAAAAGTCAGGCTTAAACTGGGCACAGTGGTACACACTTGTGATCCCATAACTGAGGAGATAGACACAATAAGATCATAAGTTGAAGAATAGCCTGGGCTACATAGCAAGTTCAAGGCCAACATGAGCTACATAGCTACATAGCTACACAGTGAGACCTTTTCTTGAAGGAGGAGGAGGGAGGAGGAGGAAGAAAAGGTGGGGTGGGAAAGAGGAGGCTTATAAACACAGATGATAATTTTAAGTATTAGAAAAATGCATTACTTCATTTTGTAGTATTGTGATAAATGAGAGGGATGCATTTCTACCTGGGGTAGGTGCTGCACATTATTGAACTCTGTTAAAATTACTGTGGCATCAATGGTAAGTTCTTTAAACTTATATTCTAATAAGAAATTAATATTTTAAGCATCCTTCCTGATATTCATTTTCCTGTAAATAAGCAGAGATGCTGGGGTGAGGCAATAAGACTCCCTAATCAGCAGCTTTGGCCCTCCCTTGCTGTCCTGGAGGCCTGTGCAAAGGAGCTGTCCTTCTAACAACCAGCCAGTCTATTCTTCTGTTAGCACCAGCCATCGTGAACATGCTGCAGATGCCTTGGAACAGTTCCACAAAGAATGCAGCCAGTTGCCCTGGATCCCGAAGGCACAGCCCAATAGGAGTTGTTTGAAATAGTCTGAAGAGATTTTTTTTTTGCCATCACAAGCCTCCATGAACCCTAGATGACTCTGCAACTGTCTATCTTGGTCAGAGGGGGAGCATGTCCACTACAGAGGGACTACTGTGACTGGTGCTAAGAAGCAAGGCAACAATGGTCCAAAACATGAGCCTCAATTATTGTATAATTGACCCAAAGGAGTGACTGAGATTGGTTCAAAATGAACAGCTGGGGGATGGACAGATGACTTAGTGATTAAGGTGCTTGTCTGCCAAGCCAAAGGTCCCAAGTTCAATTCCCCAGTACCCATACATCTGGAGTTTATTTGCAGCAGCTGAAGAACCTGGTCTGCCCATTCTCTCCCCTCCTCCCTGTCTCTTTCTCTCAAACAAAAAAATTAAAAATTAAAAAAAATTAAAAATGAACAGCTGGGATTGGTCTAAACATACTGTTTCTTGGTCTGTCTAAGGAGGCTGCTCGGACTCATGTAGTGAGTCAGCTGGGAGCTTCTCTTGTGTTGCCTCTCTGGGGGTTGGGGTTAGGCCCAATAAAGACTGATCTTTTGCCTTTTGTGGTAGTCCAGGTTGACCTGTAACACAAAGATGGCAACAGCAACAGAGACAGTGGTGGTCTTGGAAGTGGTCCCTTGGGCTCATGAACAGCTTCTCATTGTCAGTGATGGGCTTCCAAACAGCCCACCTTGCATCCAGCACCCAATTTTCAAATTCATCCCATTAGCAACTGCTGCTTGACAGCTGATCTGCCCACCCACAGGCTGTCTCACTAATCAGTGGGTGAGCCCACTGGCTATGGAGGCCCACACCTAAGTGGTCTTGGTCACACTCCATGCCAGTTCCTGACCTACACTGCTACTCTGGCTCCTGAGCAGCACAATTGCACCCCAGCTTCTGAAGGGCAGTCCCAGCAGAGGCAGGTGGCCTGAGTTACCATAGCAGTGGCCAGTGAGTTGTAGAAGGGGTCAGGGAAGAAGCTACTGAACAGTTCAAGGACAGGCAGGGCAGGGAGGAGGGACTTGAGTAGAGACAGAGAATGATGACAGGGCAGAGAGCTGATAAATCATGCTTAGAGCCAGAGGTGAGGACCTGCCAGAAGAGTTCTAGAAAGCTGTGGAGTCTTCAGAGCAAAGGAGACCCAAGGTAAGAGCTATGATGCTGGCTGCTGTCAGGGCTAAGGGTCCTGATACTCAATGCCTGCAAGTAGACTGTAACACTAGCCGGTGCCACTTGCTGCTGCTGCCACCTGCTGCCAAGCGTCTGAATCTCTGCTTCAGTGTCAGCCATGACAGTTTCCACCCTGGCTGCTTTGAGCCACAAGGTCCTCCCCATTGAGAGAAGCCAAGTCCTCCCTTTGTCTTTAATTTTCCAAAGGTGCAGGTTATACTCACTGGCCTCACTGACTCGTAACCTGTAATAAACCAGTTTTAACACTCCATAGATTTTTCAAGCATTGGTTCAGAAACTGGTTTGGTAAGGATTAAAGACCTCAGAAATTGTATTTAGGGCTTTTAGCTATGCCACAGGAGTGGATTAATCTTGGTTTCTTCCTGAGGTGGCTTTACTATCAGGAGCTATACTTTCAGTCATTAGACAAATCACAATACTGGTCATCATTAAAATTTCCTCAGTTTCAGCTGTTTCTGTAACCCAAACAAGAATACGGGTGGGCTGCACCACTCTAGGGTCCCAGTGGCCTTGTTCTGATTTCAGAACTCCCATTTTTGGGCTCTTGGTTATACCACAGTCCAGATTTTTTTCTTGGTTTCTGAAGTCTTTACAGACTTTGGGTCAGTTTCTGGGGTTTTGAGTTAGTGCATACCTTGATTAGTGAGTATAAGAACTCATTCGGTATACATTTCTACAAAGTTGCTATCTACAGCAAACATTTGTATATAGTTCATACATAATGGTATAAAGCCCTTGTTCAAGTGGACTGCCAGGCAAGATTTCCTGCATGGCTGAGAAAGCAGCTATCTGAACTATATGTTTCAGTTTTCTCCAAGTTAGATTTGTCCTCCACCTTCCCTTGAGTCCTGTCATATGCCCTCTCCCGCCAAAACCCTACTTATTGTCAAAGATCCCACAGTGAATTCCATTCACATTGGCTACAGATAGGTGAGCATTCACATAAAATAAAGACTGTTTTATACCTATAGTGTGATGACCCAAAATTGTTGGCATATTAAAGGCCATTAAAATTGCACTTTTCTGCCTGGTCTGTTGGCCAATCAGGACTGTGTATTTTTGGTAGCTACTCAGACTATATATTAATACTTTGGCATGCTCAGAATGTAACATATTTGGGTCTAACTGTTGGGTTAAAACTTTAATTATTATGTAGTCATAAATGAAAAAAGTATTTTTTTTTCTTTTGAGGTAGGGTCTTGCTCTAGCCAAGACTGACCTTGAATTCACTATGTAGCCTCAGGGTGGCCTTGAACTCATGGCAATCTTCCTACCTTTGCCTGCCTGAGTGCTGGGATTAAAGGCATATGCCACATCCAATACTTTTTTTTGAGAGAGACACAGAGAGAGACAGAGAGAGAGGGAGAGGAAGACAGATAGAGATGGGCACGCCAGCAGCCTCTCAGCTGCTGTGAACGAAATCTAGATGCATGCGCCACCTTGTGGTCAAATGTGGCATTACGGACTTGCATCACTTTGCATCTGGCTAAATGTGGGACTTGGAGATTGGAACAGGCGTTCTTAGGCTTAGGAGGCAGGCGCCTTAACTGCTAAGCCACCTCTCCAGCCCCACACCCAATACTTTTAAAAAAGTATTTTTTAAAAAACTAAAACTGTGGCTCAACGAAGGAATTAGAAGTCCTTTGTAAAATATTTTAAAGAATAATATTGTAAAAACTATTTTAAATTTCTAAGAAACAAACCAGCAATGAAAAGAAAGATATGAAGAAGGTT
This sequence comes from Orientallactaga sibirica, assembly GCA_036365145.1. NCBI lineage: Eukaryota > Metazoa > Chordata > Mammalia > Rodentia > Dipodidae > Orientallactaga > Orientallactaga sibirica. Next base: position 433,163 of record JAEOAD010002184.1, read on the forward strand.
ATGAAAATGGGGATCTCCTTTTGAAGAACAAAAGAAAGAGACTGTTTAGAAATAAAGGATTTAACAAATTGAGATTTTTCTGTTGTTGTTGTTCTTGCTTCAAGAAGGATGGCACTACTTGCCAAACACTCAGGGGGAAAAAAAAGCAGCTGAAGTCCAGTAATTTAAGAGTATTTTTCTCTACCCAGTTTCTATCCAAGTACAAAAGAATCCTCAGTCAGGTGACTGCTGTCACTGGAAAGTAGAAAGAGTCACACACAAAGAGTGAAATTTATTTATGTATGTACTAGAGGTCAAATCCAGGGCAGGTGTTCTATCACTAAATTATATCCCCAGTCCAGAAATTTATCTTCTATTCTTTGAAACTTCAAAAACAACAGGTTAAGCCGGGCGTGGTGGTGCACGCCTTCAATCCAGCACTCAGGAGGCAGAGGTAGGAGGATCGCCATGAATTCAAGGCCACCCTGAGACTACAGAGTGAATTCCAGGTCAGCCTGAGCTAGAGTGAGACCCTACCTTGAAAAACAAAAAAACAAAACAAAACAAAACAAAAAAACAGGTTAGGGGAACAGGATGCTTTTTTTTAAAATTTTTTTTGAGGTAGGGTCTCACTCTAGCCCAGGCTGACCTGTAATTCATTATATAATCTCAAACTGGCCTCAATCTCATGGTGATCCTCCTACCTCTGCCTCCTGAGTGCTGGGATTAAAGGCGTGTGCCACCACGCCCGGCACCAAGTGCTTTATAAATATCATCTAACTGAATATTCACAACAATAGGCTCAGACAGACTGAGTGCAGACATAGCCAGTTACAGCGCTAGACTCAGTCAGCCCCATCTGGGAGCTAAGATTTTAGGAGAGAAGTCAGAAACTTTTCATGGCTACTTCTCTCTGAAATTTACCTCTATTATAGTGATCTTTAAAAGTCTCTTTTATACTCATCAAATTCTCAAAAAAAATCCTTTTCCCTTCCTATCTACCAATATTAATTTATGTGTGTTCTCTAAATCTTTAGTATATATTTTTCAGAAAGGGGTTCTATGATTCATTTATTTTAACCCTCTCCTCACTCCACCAATTCTCCTTGGCAACATGGTTAATAATCAGACTTTTCTATACATAAACATTTAATTATAATTATAAGGCAACATGCAAGTGGTATTTCAAGCACAGTAAGGTGTAGACAGGAAGAGAGAGGGAGGGAGGGAGGGAGGGAGGGAGGGAGGAGGGAGGGAGGGAGGGAGGTGGGGGAGAGAGAGAGAGAGACAGACCTGATAGAAGAGGGAAAGAAAGAAACCTAACAGAAGAGTAATGGCTGAGGCTATGAGAGGCATCAAATGAAGAAAGCAACTGCATCTTTTATTAATACCAACAATAGCAGAAATGACCTTAAAAAAGAAAAAGGGGACTAGGGAATGGCCCAGTGGGTAAAATGCCTGCTATGCAAACATGAGGACATAAACTTGGATCCCAGAATTCACATAAAAAAATCAGTGTGTGGGCTGGAGTGATGGCTTAGCAGTTAAGGCACTTGCCTGTAAGGACTCATGTTCAACTCTCCAGATCCCACGTAAGCCAAATGCACAGTGATGAAAGTGCACAATGTTGCACATGCGCACAAAGGGGTGCACATATCTGGAGTTCGAGTGCAGTGGCTGGAGGCCCTGGCATGCCAATTCTCTCTCTCTCTCTCTCTACCCCCTCTTGCTCTCTTTTTCTCTCTCACATTAAAAAAAGGCCAGTCTTATGAAGAGCGTGGTGCTTCATGCCTCAGTACCGGGAATGCATAGCTGGGATTTCCTATGGCTCACTGACTGACTAGCCAACTTGGTGAGCCCTAGGTTCAGCAAAGACTAATTCAATAGGGTAGAGAGCAAACTGAAGAACATACTCTATGTCAACTCTGGCCTCCACAGCACATACACACATGTTCCCACACACATATGAACATGCACACGTATATACATGCATACCACATACACATACTATACATGCAAAAAAGAAAAAGCTAGAGAGATGGCTCAGTGGATAAAAACGCTCACTACACAAGGCTGACAACTAGAGTTCAGATCCCCATAACCCACATAAATCCAGAGAAGTAACACATATATTTGTAATCCCAATGCGCCTACAGCTATAGAAGGTGGAGTGAGGAGAATCCCTAAGCTCCCAGACCAGCTAGTTTGACCTTCACAATGGCAAAACAATGAGACTCTGTCTCAAACAAGGTGGAAGGCAAGAGGCCGCAAGCTGGGGTTGTCTTCTGACCTCTACACATGTGTCATGGTGCATTCACCCCCTGCACACACAAAGCAGCTGGCTAGGATGAGAAGGTGCAGAAGCGTTGTACCTAGTGATGAGCTCCTCTGCAGCCTGGGAGCACAGCTGCATCTGTGACACCTCCTCGGTTGCCAGGTCCACAGCATGTTGGACGCACAGATTGGTTCGAAGACCTGATTTGCCAGAGTCATACTTCTGTTTATCTTCCCAAGATTTTAGAGTACTTTCAAAGGCCTAGTTAAAACCAGAAATGGCAATGAATGAATGGTTAGTTTAGAGCCATGAATCCCAAATAAATGTGTATACAGTTATTAGATATAAGAATTTCAAACTAAGATTGCTTTTTACATGCAAATACGATGTTAATTTACAACAATAGGCTACTCTGTTGGCTCATCCAATGTTACAAATGTGCCATGACAATACAAAACATTAATAATGGGAATTTATGTGTGAAGTAGGGAGGAGGACATATGTGGGAGTAGAATTGGAGCTCTATGTACTTTCTGCTCAATTTCTCTGTAAACCCAGAAGCAGTTTTAAAACAGAAAGTACTTAAAATAAAAGTGAATAAAGCAAGCTAAATGTCACATTTTTAATGTGTATACATGTATGTGCACATGCATATGTGTATTTGGATGCCTCTGGTTCTATCCTTAGGAATGCCATCTATCTTCTTTGAGACAGGGTCTCTCATTGGCCTGAGGCTTGCCACATGGGAGCCTTGGGGCTCCTCTGGTCTCTGCCTCCCACCCCTGAAATTATAGGAACATGCCACCATGTTGGCATTTCAAGTGGGCAAGGGTGATCTAACTCACACTTGTAAAGCAAGCACTTTACTAATTGAGCTATCCCTTCAGCCCTAAATGTAAGATTTAAGTTTTTAATTCTTTTCCTTGTTCTTTATTTTTATAATAATTTTATTTTTTTATATATTTTTAAATTTGTGTGTGTGTGTGCATGTGCCATCTATAGTGCATATATAGAGGACAAAGAACAATATTCAGGTGTCAGCCCTTACCTTTGATCTTGCTTGAGACAGGGTCTCAGTTGTTTTTTCCCCCTGAGAACATTGGACAAGCTGGCCTGAGAGCTTTGGGATGCTCTTGACTCTGCCTCCCATTGCCACAGATGCACTAGGATTATAGATACGTGTGCTACTTGCAGCTGGATTTTATACGGGTTCTGGGAATCCAAATTCTGGTAGTCAGGCTTGTGCAGGAAGCACTTTTAACCACTGAGCTATTTTCCCAGCCCCCATTTCACACTTTTAAAAACTGCTTGATGAAATTCTGGAATAATATCGTTATTACATACTCTGTCCCTGGTCAGCATCTGAGCTCTGTTTTTGTGCACAATTTTGATAATCCCTGGAGGCTGAACCCATGCTTCACCATCCACCTGGACCGGGACACCCTCATCGCCAAATATGGTGATCTTAACTGTACGGCACTGAAATAAAACAAATAAGTTATTTGAGACTACAGATCATCCTGAGAAACTGATGGTCTGCATGCATCTAGGCTTGCGATTACTCCACTCTGTGGAGGGAATGCTGTGCTTTACCATGGATGACACAGTAGCAAGCAGCATGACAAGAAAGCCAGCATTTGACACGAGCATATCCAGTGTAGAGATTCAGTCAGAGAAACCAACCTGGGCTATTCGGTGATGCTGCAGTTTAATGACTCTTGACACTGCCATCTGCACGCTATCAAATACTGCAACAACCTCCAGAATTTTGTCATCAAATGATGGTGCAGTGAATATCTGAAAGCAAAAACTCCATTACATTTTCACCAAAGGTTTAGGTATAGTGGCACATCAAGCTGTGCACACCCTACAATACATATATATGAATAAACATTAACACAGAAAACAAAAATGGTAAATATCATAAAATGGTAATCCCCCCAAAAGTCACTGAAGGTAGCTTTCAACATTACATGAATACTGATACTCATAAGCCACTGTGAACATTTATCTTGATACAACTGTGTTATATACTTGTAATGCACCATTCAGATGTTTTGGTAAGATGATGCATATAAGTTCTGGAAATCTAAAAACCCAAAAATTTATGTGTTTTCTTAAGGTTAAAGCTAACAAATGTGTAATGTGATCATATACTCATGTACAGTTGGTATGTTATAGGGGAAAGCTTTCTTTTAATTTTTCAAGGTAGGGTCTCGCTCTAGCCCAGGCTGACCTGGAACTCACTATGCAGTCTCAGGGTGGCCTCGAACTCACGGCGATCCTCCTACCTCTGCCTTCCAAGTGCTGGGATTAAAAGCGTGAGCCACCATGCCTGGCTTAGTGACAAGCTTTTAAGGCATAAGGCAATATGCTCACATGCCTTATATATTTTTTAATTATTTATTTATTTGCAAGGAGAGTGAGAGAAAAGGGAGGGAGGAAGAGAGAGAGAGAGAGAGAGAGAGAGAGAAAATTAGCATGTCAGGGTTGCTAGCTTCTGCAAATGAACTCTAGATGCATGTGCTACTTTGTGCATCTGGCTTTATATGGGTACTGGGGAATCAAACCCAGGTCACTAGCCTTTGCAGGCAAGTGCTTTAACTGCTGAGCCATCTCTCCAGCCCCTGCCTTATATCTCTATATAAAAACTTAACAGGGTATTTGAGAATATAGAAACAGAAACCTCAGACTGGGGCAAAAATTAGTACCTTTACTTCATCATTATGTTTTGTGCATGTTCATAAAATTATTTAAGAATTCACACTTAGACTGTGTCACTGTGTTCTTACTGTATGATAAATAGTATGAGTGAAAAAACATTCATTCTAAAGGAGTAACCTAATTAAAGCTTTCACTGAAAAATATCAGGACATGTACTTATTAATACTGATGGTTTCTGGCAATTTTCATTATCAAACTGTCTGGACTTAAGCCCTTCTTTTCTACTAAGTGGAAACTGCCTCCATTTTTCAAAGGTCTAAATTAAAGTATGGAGAGATGGCTCATGGGTACGAGTACCTGCCCTGTAAGCATGAGGACCCAAAAGAACCTGAGACTGTCTGAGTTCAATCCCAGCAGCCAGGTGAAAAGCTGGCCATGGCCATGCAGGCCTACACCCCCAGTCCCTGTGGGGAGCAGAGATGGGAGAATCACTGGGTTTGATACTCAGACAGCCTGACTAAAAAGACAGCTCCAGGTTAAGTGAGAGACTCCATCTTGAGGAAATACAATGGAGGAGTAATAGAGGATACCGGATGTTCTCCTCTGGCCTCCACAAGCACGCACACAGGACACATACATCTACACAAACACATGTGCATACAACACATACATACCACACTATGCCTACTACATACAAAAAAGAAAAAGCACATTAAAAGAAAACCAAAGCATTCCTATAGTTTAGTTATTACCAAAGACACATACTTTGTACCCCCATTATGCTACTTACATCATCCTCTTTGGTTCCACCCCAGAAGTTGGTACCTCCAGCATAGCTAGGGATGTTCAACACTGCTATGCCTTGCAAACTGGGGAGAGGAATATACTGCCCATCACACTGCAAAGGAAAAAGCTTGGAGGTTAGTCTGTAATCCCCATATGCAGGAAGTGGAGCCAGGTGGATTGGTAGTTAAGGGCCAACCTTGTCTGCATATGAAATTCAAGACCATATGGGCTACATTAAACCCTACCTTAAAAAGAAGGAAGAGAGGGAGGGAGAGAGGAAAGGAGGAAGTGAAGAAGGGGTGCAGGAAGCAGGGAAGTTTGGCAAAACCACTAGTTTAAAATACCAAAGATACAAGGTTAAGGGACTGAAGTATAATAATGCTTGCTCTCTTGTAAAGACATTTTTACATATTACAAAGGCCTATATCTTATTTTTCTTAATATAAAAAGTTTGAAAAGTATTAAAATAACTGAAGCAGAAACTGTTATAGGAAAAACTGTTGTAGGCCAAATTAGAACATTTCCTCCTTTAGTTAAAAGTCCTGAGTGTTTGCAGTAACAAAGCAGTGAGTCTGACAAGTCATCCTTCAGGTTATCAGCTGTCTGACTGAAGTGCCCTTAATGTTACTTCTCAGATGAAAACAATACCTACCTCACCAAGCTGTAAAAAAGTCAACAAAATCCAATTACTATAACCAGTACCTATAACAAATTATAACTGAAGTGAATTAAACACAAGAAAAACAAAATTATTTAACTTTTTTTTGTTTTGTTTTGTTTTGTTTTTCAAGGTAGGGTCTCACTCTAGATCAGGCTGACCTGGAATTCACTATGTACTCTCAGGGTGGCCTTGAACTCATGGGGATCCTCCTACCTCTGCTTCCCAAGTGCTGGGATTAAAGGCATGTGCCATCATGCCCGGCCCCATTTAACTTTTAAAAAAGAGTACAGGTTATTAAAATATTTGAAATAACCAAAAACATAAACTAAAAAAATTTGTTCTGAATTTTTTTAAAAATATGGAACACTTCACAAATTTGCATGTCAACCTTGTGCAGGGGCCATGCTAAACTTCTCTGTATTGTTCCAATTTAGTATATGTGTTGCCAAAGCAAGCACATGAATTTTGTTTTTTAAAAGTTATTTGTGGGCTACAGGTACATCTCAATTGGTAGAATACTTACCTAGCATGTACAAAGCCCTGGGTTTCATCCCCAGAACTGCTAAGTACAAGCAAGCATGTTGGCATATGCCTGTAATCAGGAGGTGGAAGCAGGAGGATCAGAAGCTCAAAGTCATCATTGTGTACATAGCTAGTTCAATGCCACAATGGGCTACATGAGATCCTGCCTCCAAAAACATTCTTGTTCTTTATGTTATCCTAGAACTTAAAGGGTACAAGACAAGATATTATCATAGGTTCAGTTATTAAATAGAACAAGCTGACAGATGTACTTTAGGCATATTAAAAACAAAAAGCCAGGCTGGAGAGATGGCTTAGCGGTTAAGGCACCTGCCTCCTAAGCCTAAGAACGCTGGTTCCAATCTCCAGCGGTTCCAATCTCCAGGTCCCACGTTTAGCCAGATGCAAAGTGACACAATGGCGCAATGCCGCACTTGACCACAAGGGGGCGCACGCTGAGAGGCTGCTGGAGCGCCCATCTCTATCTGTCTTCCTCTACCTCTCTCTCTCTCTGTCTCTCTCCAAAAAAAAAAAAAAAAAAGCCATTCTTCTTAGACTGTTTAGAATTTTTTAATTAGTTACTTTTTTATTGACAACTTCCTTAATTGTATCCCATGGTAATTCCCTCCCTTCCCCCACTTTCCCCTCTCTTATTGTCAAAGGGATTTCCACTATAAAAATAGCAATTGTGTTGTGATACTATTTCTGTCTTCTCCACCATTGCAAGAGGATTCATAAAATCTCACTCATGGTTCTGAGAGTTGGGTTTACATAAGAATTACAAGTGTACATGTATATAGTGATTTTCACTTTACACTGTGACTTCACTAAATTTGCAGCACAAAACTACAGTCAAAGGCTTCCTTTAGCACAAATCAAAGTCCAAACATGAAGTCAGTCTTCTTCTATAACATAATTTCCTTCAATATTGCACATTCCTTGTTGGAAGGGAACTTCTTTTTGCCAAGGACTATCTCCAAGGAAGAGCACACCAAAACCTAGGTCTCTCAGAATTAAAAAATTTAAATGAAGAAGTCCACTAAAGGGGCTCTACTTTTTCATGGGGTATTACAACCCCATAATAGCCCCAGTTTCAGAGTGTGAATGATAAGGCTGTTTGCTGCTCATATGCACTGTATAGAACCTCCTTTAGAATAAAGTTGATAATGACTTCCATTTTATCTTCTTGAGTATTTAATTATCAATCAAGAGGAGTTTAGATCAACTTAGCTCCACAAATAATTGTATTTTTCTAAATAAGATAATATGAACTATCTTTACTTTAAGATGAACTTACCTCAAGTTGAACCCTTTGTTCTAAATTCTTATATGATCTCTGTAATAATTCCCGGGTCCCAAGGACTCCATACCACATCAAGTTTTTAGTTCGGCTTCTGAAAATAAATATTGTTGGGCAATCTCAGGAAATTTTATTTATTTACTCCTTAAAGCAAAAGAGATAATAAATGAAAGTAAAATAAAATTGCCTTTATGTAATAACACTATTCCAATTACTGAAATTACCTGCATTTTTCAGGGTGTTCTTCTCTCTTATTATTAAATTCTAATGAAATTTTTGCATCTAATCCAATCCCAAAGTAATTGTTCATGACGCATTTTTCTGAATATCCATCTCTATGATAAAAAGGGAAAGTATACAAAAGTCCATTTCAGCTTCATTACAATTACAGCTGATTCATGAAACAGCACTTAAAACTATTTAAGTGTCCCTTCATTACAGATTATAAAGCTTAGCAGAAATCATAGGCCATATATGAACCATGTGAACCACCACAGTACATATGCATAAGAGGTATGTGTGGTATATAGGGACAGCAGGCAACGCAAAGCAGAAACAGTCATTGTTTGGTTTTGGTTCAATTTGATGAAGCTCAGTCCTTCTATATCCTACATCACTGCTTACTACAGGGACAAATGAAGATGTTCATGGAGGGCTGGGATGTCAGGTGCCAATGCTCCTCTCAATCATCAGAAAGTTTCCTCATCAGCCCTTCACTTGGATAAATTTTTATTGAGCAAAAGTCCACTCTTTTGAGAAATATCAGTATAGAAATGAGATACAAGAAAAGCAAACTTTAGCCAGGCATGGTAGCACACACCTTTAATCCCAGCACTCAGCAGGTCAAGGTAGGAGGATTGGTGTGAGTTTGAGGCCAGCCTGTGACAAAATAGTGAATCCCAGGTCAGCCTGGGCTAGAGTAAGACCCTACCTTGGAAAAAAAGAAAGAAAGAAAAGGAAAGGAAAGGAAAGGAAAGGAAACTTTCATGTTAAAGGAAGCATAACCCAAGCTGCCAAAAAATGTTTTGGGAAAGTCAGGGACCCAGAAGCTGGTCAAGGAAAGATGGCAGGACTGGTGACACTGAGAAGTCAAGGAAGTAAACGTCTCTGGGGAAAAGCCAGAGGACAGTGTGTCCCAGAGACATGCAGGGAAGGTACCTGCCTCAGGGATAGCTCATTGTGTTCACTCTCAACTTCTGATACTTTCTCTTCATCCTTTTTGTATATAGAACCATGTATGTATGTATTATGATGCATGTAAAATATTAGAATTTGTACAAAACAGAAACAAAAAGCCAAAGCAGAATAATCACAAAAATATTTTCTTACAATGAATCTACATCTGGGTCAATAAACGGAGTTGCACCAAAAGGATCGATATTTGCTAGTAACATTTTGTTGATAATAGAACTCCCAGCAATTGAGGCAGCAAGTCCTGCTCTTAAACCTAGACAAAAAAATTAATACACACAGGATCACAGGTAAGAGAAAACAGGGTCAGAGCAGTCTAAGTGGATCTAATCTCAAATATCTTGCTACTAACAAATGACTTTCAGTGACTTCTTAACTCATTAACCAAAACTAAAAACTATGCTGTTTATGAACATGAGACATTTGATACTTCCACTATACCTATGTGGGCATAATGAATTTTGAAGACAGAATAGAAGTGGATTTGTGAGATCTTATCACTTCAACAATTCTACCACTACTTCAATAAGCACCATTATTTCATTTACATGTCTATGAGGAATTTACAACAAATGGCAAATAATCCAAAATTTCATGAAGTTTAAAATATTGAGAGATGTAATAATGTTAAACACTTGGCGTTATTTTAAGAATGTATAGTAAATCATTAGATGTGAGTATGCATGAAATGTAGAACAATACACTATTGAGTATATATGTGCAAAAGTTAAAATTTATTTCAACACAATTTCCACTGATCCATTACAGTGTTCAAAGCTAAAGAAATCTAATTGTTATAAAGCTAAAATATTAACATCTGGAGGGAAAAATAAAGTAACAGGAGTCTAATGGAATAAGCAAAATAAATAAATAAATAAATAACAGTGAACAAAAAACATGTCACACAGGAAGTTTGGGGGGAGTCTTTATCGAAGTCTTCAAAAATTCAGAAATTCAAAAATTCCTGTCCTCAACCAATTCTTAAAGGATTATCATTACTCATAATTAACTAGTAATGATCAACTAGTGATCAAAAACCAAGACAGATTGTATTCTGTCAAGTTAATTTCATGTATGCTATGTCATATATTACCATACCAATATCCTTTACATACAAACTAGTAAATAAACAAAACAGATTTGGTGAGAGAAGAGAATAATCTGGAAGGTGAGAAGCTAGATACCAGCTGCCTTCACAGCAGGAAAGTATGATCTTTTTGAAAATGCTTTCTGGATATAAACGGAGATCAAAGCCCAGGCCTCATCCACACAAAGCAAGTGATCTACCTCCGAACTCTGTCCAAACTCCTATGTCTTATGGTTAGACACATTCACAGCTCCAGCCCCAACAGGCATCCCTGGGTTCCTGACTACAGAAACCTTTTCCAGGACCAGAAACGTTCTAAATTTATCTTTTAAAAAATATTTTCATGGGGCTGGAGAGATGGCTTAGCCGTTAAGGTGCTTGCCTGTAAAAGCCTAAGGACTTATGTTCTACTCTCCAGATCCCATGTTAGCCAGATGCACAAAGGCATCTGGAGTTCGATTGCAGTGGCTGAGGCCCTGGTGTGCCAATTCTCTGTCTCTCTGTCTCTCTCTTGCTTGCTCTCTCTAAAAAAATAAAATAATATAAAAGAAAATATTTCATGGTGATATAATTCATTAAGTTCACTCCAGTAATGCTTTAAAATAATTCAGATGTAATATACATACACACACACATTGTGCAACCATCACAATCTAGAACTTTTATTTTTGAGGCAAGCCCAACAGACTGGCCTTATATTTTTGTGAGAGAGAGTGAGGGGGAGGAGAGAGAGAAAGCAAGAGAGAGAGAGAGAGAGAGAGAGAGAGACACAAAGAGAGAGAGAGAGAGAGAGGGGATTGGCACACCCAGATCTCTAGCCACTGGAATCGAACTCTAGAGGTGTGCCTTTGTGCGCATGTGTGACCTTGAGTGCTTGTGTCACCTTGTGCATCTGGCTTATGTGGGATCTGGAGAGTCAAACATGGGTCCTTAGGCTTCGTAGGCAAGCACTTTAACTGCTAAAGTCTTATCTCCAGCCCTAGAACTTTTAAATTACCCTTGAAAGAACCTTGCACCACATGGATATTACTTCTGTCCTCATATATCTCCAGACCCTTGGGAACCACTACTCTACATTTTTTTATCTGTGCATTTGACTGCTCTGTGCATCTCACGTGAACAGATCAAACATTTGGCTTTGTCCATTATTTTGCAATTGGCATAATGTTTCCATTTTGTAGCATGTATGAGAGCTTCGTTATTTTAGCGTCTGCATAATACTGCACTGTATGGTTTTTTTTTTTTTTCCCACTTTTGAGTTTTTACCACCTTGGAGCTATTGTGAATGCTATTTGAGCAGGTGCCTTTAACCACTGAGCCATTTCCCAGCCCCCATTATGAATGCTACTTCAAATCATCATGTAGGCATCTATTTTCAATTCTCTTCACTCCTAAAAGTGAACTGCTAGGTTACATGTTAACAACATGATTAATTTTTTTTTTTGAGGACCTGCAGTTTTCAAAAAGAACTGCACTATTTTACATTTCCCTTAGCAGTGTATTTAAGTGAGAATAGCCAGAAGTCCTCATGGAATTCCTTTCTACTATGTTTTTCTTTGCAGTATCAGTGTCTGAGCCTAGGGCCTGGCACCTTATAGACAAGCTCACTACTAAGCTGAAGCCCCTCTGTATTTTTAGATTTGGCCATTTTAGTGAAATAAGGGGTACCTCATTGTGACATTTAATTTCATTTCTCTGATGTTAGAAATCTAAACATATGTTTACTGGCTATTTGTATATTGTTTTAAGACACTACCAATTCATACCCCATTCTCATTTTAAAATTAGGATCATTGTCTTTTTACTTTGAGTTTTAAGATCTATTTATATGTTGGTGATACTAGTCCTTTATCAGATATATTACCTATAAATTCTTGAGTTGTTATTTTTCTCCCTTGTGTTCTTTGAATCACAGAATCTTTAATTTTGATAAAATCCAATTGACCTAATTTGTCTTTATTGTATCTAAGAAACTACTACCTAATCCAAGGTTATGAACATTTATTCAGTTTTCTTTTTCTTTTTTAAAATATTTTTATTAGAGACAGAGAGGGATAGAGGGAGAAAGAGAGTAAATGAGAATAGATGCACCAGGGCCTCAAGCCACTGCAAACAAACTCCACGTGCATGCACCACCATGTGCATCTGGCTTATGTGGGATCTGGACAATCGAACCTGGGTTCTTAAGCACCTTAACCGCTAAGCCATCTCTCTAGTCCTATTCAGTTTTCTTCTTTCAAAACAGTCTCACAGGTTTTAGCTTTTGCATTTAGGTTTTTTATCTATGAGTTAATTTTTATATAAGGTATAAGATAGGAGTCCAAGTTCATCTTCTGTATGTGGAAATCTATTTCCAGTACTGTTATTTGAAGTATCTCTTTCTACACTGAACTGCCTTAGCACATGTTGGACATCAGCCATAAACATAGTAGTTTGTTATTGAACTCTCAATTCTGTTCTTATGAAAGCACTGTGCAATCTTTTCCTTTGTGGAAATTGGGAAATATGTGTCCTTCAACTCTAATCTTATTTCAAAATTCTTTGGCTATTTTGTCTCCTTTACATGTCTGTACTAATTTTAAGGCCAGCTTGTCAATTTCTTAAAAACTGACCCCTGGGCTTTAGCAGGGATTGGGTAGTATCTGCAGTACTGAATCTCAACAGTACTCAGTCTTCCAATGTATGAGCTCTCATGTGTTTCTATTTAATTAAGCCTTTAATTTCTTTCACTATTGTTTTTTTATTTTTCAGTCTTAGTGTTTCAAATTCTTGGTTAAATTTATTCTTAAATATTTTGGTTTTTTGATGCAACTGCAAACTGAACATTTTTTCTTAATATTATGTTCACTGATAGTGTATAGAAATGTAATTTTTGCATGCTGATCTTCTATCTTGCAACCTTACTGTATTAATTTATTAGCTTCATAGTTTTTTTTTGTGTGTGTGTACATGCATGCTCGCCTGCACATATATGTACTCCTTAGGATTTTCTGTATGCAAGAGCTACCTGAGGGGCTGAAGAGATGGCTTAGTGGTTTATGCAATTGCCTGCAAAGCCTAAGGATCCCAGTTCGATGCTCTAGGTCCCACGTAAGCCAGATGAACAAGGGGGCACATGCATCTGGAGTTCGTTTGCAGTGGCTAGAGGATGGCATGCCCATTCTCACTCTGCCTCTTTCTCTTTCCCTCTCCCTGTCTCAAATAAATAAATAAATAAAAATAAAAAATCTTAAAAAAAAAAGATCTGAGAAAACTTACAGTTTTTTTTTTTTTTTTTTTCAATTTGGATGCTTCTAATTCCTTTCTATTTGCCCTACTTGCTAATGCTGAACCTTCCAAACCAATGCTGGAGTGGAGGAATGAACATCTTCAACTTACTTTTGATCTTTGCAAGAAGGTTTTCAGCATGTCATCAATAAGTAAAATGCTACTTGTGGGGTTATTCATAGGCGTTCTTCGTTGTTTTTTGAGTGTTTCTACTATGAGAGAGTGTTGGGGTTTGTGTATCTCCCATGTGTATATATGTGTGTGTGTTTACACATGTGAATGCAGGTACACGTGTGCCACTGTGTATGTGTGGAGATCGGAGGACAACTTTAGGGGTTGGTCTTCATGCTCATCTTGTTTCAGGGAAGGTCTTTCATTGTTTTCCATTATGTTTGCCTGACTCACTAGCCCAGTTCTGGGGATTCTCCTGTGTTTACCTGGCTAGCTAGCCCAGCTCTGGGGATTCTTATTTCTCCATTTATTTATTTATTTATTTATTTATTTGTTTGTTTGTTTATTTATTTGTTTATTTGCCATTGGCACACTGGGTTTACAGTGGCTCACACTACAGCATTTGGCTTTATGTGGGTGCCGGGGATCTAAAACAAGGTTCTCACATTAGCACAGCAAGCACTTTATTCACTAAGCCATCTCCCCAGCCCAAGTGTTTTTTGTTTTTTGTTTTTTTTTTAAAATTTGAGTCTGCAATGAGTTATATGGTTTTTGTCCCTTATTCTATTAAGGTGGCATATTGAATTTTTTAAATTTTCATGTTTTTAATAAACTCTACACTAATGGAATAACATACACTTGATCATGTGCAATAATCTTTTGACATCCTGTTAGTTAAGTTAGCTAGCATTTTGCTGGAGGTTTTTATGTCAATATTCATAAAGATATTTGTCTATATTTCCTTGTGATGGTTTTGTCTCATTTACAATTAGAGTAATAGTGGTCTAATAGAATAAGCGGAAAAGTATTCCTTTGCTGAGTTTATGAAAGGCTGATATTAATTCTTTTGGATATACCTGGTACGATTTACCAATGATGCAATTTGGCCTGTACTTTCTTTCTACTTCTTTTTAATTACTATTTTAGCATATTTCATAGCCAATTTTCTATTTCTTCTTGAATAAGATTTGTTAGTTTTCATATTTCTAGGCATTTGACCATTTCATCGGGATGCAATATTTTATAGTCCGTTGTAATCCTTTCAATTCTATAAGCTCAGTATTGTATGTTCTTTTATTCCTGATTTGAATTCTTTCCCACTGTGTTCATTTTCCATATTGCTTTTCAGTTCTCTTATTGCCACACTAATTTTTAAAATACTTATTATTATTTATTTAGTTGAGAGAATGAAGCAAAAATAAAAAGAGAAAGAGAGGGAGAAAATGAATATGAATGAGCATGTCAGGGCCTTCAGCCTCTGCAAACGAAGTCCAACATATACACTACCTGTGCATCTGGATTACGTGGGTCCTGGGGAATCGAACCTGGATCCTTTGGCTTTACAGGCATGTGCCTTAACCACTAAGCCATTTCTCCAACCCCACTCTAATTTTATTACTTTCTTTTTCCTATTGGCTTTGAGCTTGCTCTTTTCTTTCTTTCTTTCTTTCTTTCTTTCTTTCTTTCTTTCTTTCTTTCTTTCTTTCTTTCTTTCTTTTGTTTTTTTGAGATAGGGTTTCACTCTGGCCCAGGCTGACCTGGAACTCACTGTGTAGTCTCTGGGTGGCCTTGAACTGACAGCAATCCTCCTACCTCTACCTCCCGAGTGCTGGGATTAAAGGCGTGTGCCACCATGTCCAGCTTTGCTCTTGTTTTTCAAATGTATTGCAGAAAATTAGCTTGCTGATTTGAGATATGTAGACATTTTCAATCTAGGTATTTACAGCTATCAATTTCACCCTATGTATGTTTCAGCTACATTAAATGAGATTTGGAATGGTGCATTTTTGTTTTCACACATCTTAAAATGTTTTGTCAAGTTTTTTTTTGTATTTTTCTTTGACTTCTACTTTTACTTTTACTTTTACTCCACTGAGTTGGGAGTATACAACTGTGTGATTGCAAGCCTTTGAATTTTTATTGAGAATTGGTTTATGGTCTAATTGGTTTATGGTCTATCCTGGAAAATGTTCTACATGCACTTAAGAACATGTGTACGCTGACTGTTCTTTATACATAAGATCCTATTGTATTATGTGACTTTTAAGTATTCTGTGTACTTGTTCATCTTCTGTCTAGTTCTTCTAGCCAGTATTGAAAACGAGGCACTAAAGTCTCCAAACATTTTTATTGAACTGTGGCTAATCTTTTGGGTTCCAATATACTATGAATAAAGCAAAAGGATTTTCAGTAACTTAAACAACTGGTACATTAAGACACCACTGAAACACCAGTATTTTCCTCCCTCCGCCACCTGCAGGTTTTTGATTTACATTTCTACTGGTATTAGCCTAGCCGAAGGTAAATTAATTTTAACAGTGCTAGAAGATGCTTCAGGTATTCAAAAATGAAGCTAAAATTGTCTGCAGAGAGATTTAGGACTTAAAGCCAAAATTAAAGCTGTGGAGATACTTAGAAGCCACAGAATTAAAGATCAGATTTACTTTACATACTTAATAAATAAGAGTCCTAGGCTCAACCTAGAACTAATCAATTAGAATGTCTCCAGGAAGGTCCTGGAAACGTGTTTCAATACATCATAGATAATTATTATACACAAAAGATTCTAAGACTTGGAGTCCTTCTGCTATGTTTGCTAAGAATGTTCTGAAATGATGTACCATAGAACACGTTCTATAGGTTATGAAAATGAGAACTTATACATTTTTACTTAAAATACTAGAAAAACATAATAGGTTTCCCAATCTCTACTACCTGGACAGATAATTCTGGTATTGAGCACAGGAAGATTTTCTTTGGTGGCTGCCGCAGCTGGACTAAGAACAGTATCAGCTTGGGAATGACCATAACCAGCTTGGGTATCAGGAGACCGAGGTGCAGTTTTGGCTGTTGGTATAAAGTCCAGATTACAAACTGAAAATAATAAAGGTATAAAATTAAGCAAGCTCATATAAAATCAAGGCATGAAATAGCAATTGAATACCAATTTGAATGAATCAGTGAAACTGAAAATATTAATTGTATTTACCTGTTCTTTTACTGTTTATTTTCATTTTCTTAAGACATAGGGAGTGTTAGCTGCCAAGGTAGGTGCTATGCTCTCTGATTTTAAACAGATGGATAACAGGGGGAAAAACATGTCTACCAAAACTAAAGGACAGTAATACACATGATTTGAATGTAATGAAACCACAGTAAAATATAATAATTTGAAATGTAATTTTTCAAAATGGAGCATACACATCATAATGCATGTTAACAACATTTTCTCATAAATACTGGATAAATGATCATATTTAATTGATATAACTCCTGGAGTTAACATGTGGACTCATGTGCAACATGAAACATTATCTTCTATACATGGAAGGAAAAATATCATTAATGTTTAAATGAAACCAACATACTTTCCCAGCCTTCTTCAATTATTTATTCAAAATGATGATTTGTCCCAAATAGTTTATTACATTCTTGTAAAAGCTTAAAACATTTAAAAACTTATTCTAAAATACAACTACTCTCAAAATAGATAACAGAAAAACTTAATCCATTTAAACTGAGGCAATTTAAAGCAGGGCAAACAATACCTTTAACTAATCTAAGATCCAATGGTAGGTACTTTAAAAAGCAGTAGTCCTTAAATTCAATTTTAAAGAACTTAATTACTTTCACTTTGCCTTAAATTACAAAGTGAATATATTAATATTCAACTCTAATCTTTCTGTTCAAAAAAGTCCAGATGTAGCCACTCTTGTGTGTGTAACAAATGGGACTTCTCGAGCTCATTTCTAATACAAAACAACTCTTGATCATTTCTGATAAAAAGCAGGGAGTACACCAAAAGCTAAGATTAATGTTCCAGTGAAGTAATTAAATTAGTGTTTCAGGTTCTTCCTAAATAAAGCATGTCATTAATATTGCTGTATTTTTGCTTTTTAGACATGAGTTACATAATGTAATAAAGATACAATAAGTGTGCTCCAACAAAATATGGAAATTGTCAGTAAAAACTAAATTAAAAAATAATAATGATAACTGAATACAGAAACACTTCAGCTGTTGCTACTGATTTGAAACAAGTTGCATTACTAGGCAAAACTGGCTAGTAATATGGCAACATAACTTTTCTGATTCTCTGTCACTGAATCAATGGCTACAACGCTAGTGCAACAATTGTAATTTTTAGTTTTTTCTAAAAATAATTCAAGTGGAGAGCTTATGAGGTGGGGTGACTGCTGGCCAGACACCATTAGCCTGTATGGATAAGCTACATGTGTATGGGAAGATACCACTGCTGACCCTGTTTGAGGCAGTTGTTTTCCGTAGATGAGAGCATCAAGGCTTGCTCACCAATTTCACAGATGAAATGATGATACAAGTCAAAAGATTTTGACAGGAAGAAATGATAGATCCAAATCAAAAACATAAAAGGTCATAGAGATGAGTGTGATTTTTTAAAACAATTGTGGGTTTTGCAGCAACAAAATGTACAGAATGAGTCATATGTGAGCATCACTTGTTACATTACAGAAGAGATCTGGAGACTTGTTCAAAACAGGTCATATAATTTTAAGATAAAAACAAAGCAAAAAGGATAAGACCCTATTGCTGAAGACCCCAAAGGCTGTAGTCAAGGACATGGGAATACCATGCCTCAATTGAAAGGGAAACTAGCTCTCTCCTGGCTAGCCCTCAGAGTGCTGGAAAGCCCTACAGGAAATGCTGGAGGACAATGGCCATCAACAGCATGAATAAGCAGGGGATCCTGCAGACTATGAAATCAACCAGCCAGACAAGAAGTGCACACTTGTACAATAGTGGCATACAGCCTCTGTTGGTAACCAACTGTTCTGATTGCACATGAGGCCTGCTGAGTGTGACAGAACTCATATCTGGTGCTGTAAACCAAATCAGAATCCCATAGTCAGGAAACTCAGACTTTAGATAGAGGTCCCCCCACACACACTGCTCTCTGGAGAAGAAGAGTCAGATTTCACACCAAAAGTCTCTCAAATAATTATGCTTATCTGCTTTACCCCAAACTGCTCTCACTCTTGGTTGGAGAATCTGCTTTATTTTACAGAAGGCAGAGAAAATGGAGGAGAACTAAGATCTATCAAGAAGACAAAACTGCCCATCACAAGATGCACCACTTCTACTACATCTTTCAGGGCCCAGGAGAAATTACAGAGGAAGTGGTGACATGAATACTGCTCTTACTGCTATCCTGACAACCAGCTCCAGGACAGTGGTGACAGACATGGTGATCAGCCAAAACCCATCAAAGCAGAAATCTAGAAGCTACAGAAAACTCAACACTAAATCAGTCTGCCAACAGGCCTTCCATGGTTCAGGGAATTTTGCGGAAGAGGGGATAGAAAGATTGTAAGAGCCACAGAGTGAGTAGGAGTATACTGAGGTACAATCTCCCTGCTACCCCACAGGGACTGACTGAGGCCTCATGACCCCACAGTGAATACCATAACCCCGCTAAGGAAAGCCTACAGGGAAATGGGAGGAGGGGCAAGAGGACAAGAGTATAACCTGTTACAATATATGAAAATATAACCTGTTATTTATAAAATAAAATTTAAATTTAAAAAATGGCCAGGCAAGTGGCACACACCTTTAATCTCAGCATTTGGGAAGCTGAGGTTGGAGTATTGCTATAAGTTCAAGGCTACCTTGAGACTACATAGTGAGTTCCAGGTCAGCCTGGGCTAGAGTGAAACCCTACCTCAAAAATCAAAAAAGCAAAACAAACAACAACAAAAAAAAACAAGGAGCAAAAGGATGCAACCAGAAAAACAAAAGATTTGAAATCATCAAGTAAAGACTAGTGGAGGAACTTAGGACACATCATATATACAAGAATTCACCATTGGTGGCAAAAAAACATGATGTTATAAAACCAATTTTCAGTAACACATAAGGATGGCCAGATGGAGGAAAAGTGAGCTATGTGCCAGAAGGCAGACTCATCCTTAAGTTGGAAAACACCACATTGGAAATTACTTTCTAAACCAATCATGAAACACTATACAAATGTGAGTAATTGTTATCATCAACATATTCATACATATAACCTATTAATGTCTGTCATGATGGTTAGAATTTTAGGACAGAAAATTAAAAGTTCAAGATAAAGAATAAACCATAAGAGTGGGATGTATTGAAACAAAGGTCCCAAAGGCTCAAGAACCATCTGTGAAGAGAATGCAAGAATTTCCTATATTGAGGTGTATCCTAAACAAAGCCCAATTTTGAATTTCTTAAAGCATTTAAAGTATAATCAAGAAAAATCAATCTACTTAGCAGCAGCAATGAAAAAACAACATTTTAGTGAATTCTTGAATACACAGTTTTTACTTTCCATGAGTACCAGGTCATAATATTCATACTATCTCTTATCACTGTTCCTATTTTAACTTCTGCTTTGTTTCATTCTCCAGTAAATTAGCATTTTGCTTATGCAACATAAAATCCTAAAAGTACAAGTTCAAGATAAAAGGTAAGGTAATCATTCTCAAGCAATAACACAATTCCCTAGCAAAATAATTTTGGTAAAGGGTTGTAACTAGATGTCTTGATTTAAAGCTTAATTTAACAACAAGAATTTTCAATCTAGGGGTCAGTAAAAGGAATTTAAGGAACTACTGAATGATTTAAAGGCCAAACTTAGTGCATGTAGGGGGCCTGTAACTTTCTTATAATTCTCAAAAGATATGAGAGCTAAAATAGATGAAAATTAGGCAATTTACATGTTTCTTCCCTCCCTCAGGAAAACTAAGGTATTTAACCATTTTTAGTCCCATAATACTTAGTATATAAAAACCTCTAGAATATATGAGAAGAATATAAGAGTACTTGGTAAGTCTAACTAATCTGTTACCTCTATTATTTGAGTGTTCATAAATAAGTTTAACCTCCAAAAGCCTTTTCAAAATTAAAATGCAGGGGTCTGGGGAGATAGCTTAGTCAGTTAAGTGCTTGCTGTGTGAATATGAGGCCTGAGTTCAATCCCAGCAGTATCATAAAAGCCTGGCATGGCAGTGTATTCCAGTAATCTCAGTGCTGGGGAGGCAGAAATAGGAAGATCCTTAAGGCTAACCTAGCCCAGTCGTAAGCTCTAGGTTCAGGGAGAAACTCTCAAAAATAAGGTGAAGAGAGACTGAAGAAGACACCTGACATTGACATCTGGCTCCTGACTACACATATGCACACATATGTGTGCCCACACACATTTATATGCATATGTACATGCATCCACCCACCTCACACACCAAAAAAAAAAAAAATAGACCTATAAAATAAAACAACATAAAAATACAGTTTATTTCAAGCTGATCAGCCTTTGAAAACTAAAGCAAAGTAACATGTTCATTCATTCCGTAATGATGTGCTAGTTTTCTTACCAGTTAATGACTCCTTCATCTCATCATCCTTACATTCTTCTTTAGATTCATCTGCTTCTACATTGTCACAGTCACATGACAGATCCACGGGCTCACAGGACTGAATTGTCTGTTCATCTATAACTTCAAGTAGTAAGAAGAAAATAGTATTGTAATGGAAAAATAAAACCCATTCATATGCAGATAGACTTAGGAAAGGAAAAGTGGACCATGGCCAGGCGTGGTGGTGCATACCTTTATTCCCAGCACTCAGGAGGCTGAGGTAATGCTGTGAGTTCAAGGCCACCCTGAGACTGCATAGTGAATTCCAGGTCAGCCTGGGCTAGAGTGAGACCCTACCTCAAAAAACCAAAATAATAAAAAAAAAAAGTGGACCATGTATCAAAAGAAATTCTACATTTACAAATAAACTTGGTCATAAACTTGGGCATGATGTCTGTAATTATTAGGTGTCATAAAATTACATAAGTATGTCAAAAGTAAATATTTATCAAATAATATGAATTTTAAACAATGTAGTCCAAAGTCTAATTATAAATTTCAACTTTTAAATGGATTTTAAAGAATTAATTATTCACATTAACGTCAGCTTTAGGGCTGGCGAGATGGTTTAGTGGCTAAGGCGCTTGCCTGCGAAGCCTAAGAACCCATGTTCGATTTTCCAGATTCCACATAAGACAGACATACAAGGTGATGCACGTGCCCAAGGTTGCATATGTATACAAGATGGCACACACATCTGGAGTTCCACTGCAGTGGCTAGAGGCCCTGGTGTGCCAATTCTCTCTGTCTCATAAAAAGAATAAAGTAAGCTTTAGGCTACTAAAATTCTAAAAATTTTAATATAAAAATTGAAATGCAAAGAGAGCTTTTATATATGCTAAAAAGCAACATAAATGCTTAATAAATAATTACTAACAATTATTTCTTATATTATCAAATAAATTACAGGTTTGTTTTTAGCAATTAAACAGGTTCCATTTAAGTAGAGAATATTTAAAACTTTAGATATTATTTAAGTGATTATTCTTTAATTTGAGGAAATGTTTCAACCTAAGCATCATTACTCTGCTAACCCTTGCTATTAAAATGGCACAGACTGCATACAAACTTGCTTTCAGTGAATTATTTTTTTTTCTATCATGTCTCAGGAATATTTTTAAGCATGCCCAATCAGATGGGGATGAAAAGATTATGCTTGTAAAAGAAATGCTGAAAACGTTTTCCAAGCTAATTTTGTTCATATATACCTTTTCCAGCTTCTTCAATGACTTGCCTCACTGCTTTCTTTAAACTGTTTGCCCGCAACATTATTTCTCTTGGCTTCAGAGCTTTCTGAGAAGGAGGTTTTACAGTATTATCCATGAGCTCATCCTTGTTTTCACCCAATGATTCTTCGCTGGAAGATTCCACGGCATCTTCTTCTGGGATGGCAGGTCCAACACCCGGGGGGAGGCGAGCGGTCCGTGAATCAGTGTGTAAGACTCGCAGCAGTTGTTCAAGCTTCTCATTTACGACTGAACACTGAGAGACAAGTATCAACAGCAGCAGTGGTAAGGAAGAAATTCAAACATAAGTGAGATCAACGGACAAAATATAAAGACCTTTTTATAAGATGTTTTGAATGTTTAATCACTAGAGGAAAACACTATAATTCAAATATCTAGAACACTATTTTGTAGATATTTTGATCTAGGATGTATGTATTTTAAAATTTAGTGGAGATGGAAAATTATCTTTAAATTAGTAGTTTTGAATTTAGAGATTTGTTTTCCATCGGATGCCTAATATAATGTATACTTTAGACTTCTTGCATAAATAAGTAACTGAGAAAAGCACAGTTCTCATTCTCATGCATACTTATTGAGTCATCCAGAATCATTCAAGCTCTATCTCATAGGTTAAAATTCTTAAAACTTACGTACAGCCATTTTTCTTTAGATAACACAACAAATACTTTAAAATGACACAGTCCACTAAAAAATGCTATTTAGAACATGGGCTGGAGAGATGGCTTAGTGGTTAAGGCACTTGCCTGCAAAGCCTAAGGATACAGGTTCAATTCCCCAATATTCACATAAGCCAGATGCACAAGGTGGTACATGCGTCTGGAGTTTGTTTGCAGTGGCTGGAGGCCCTGGCATGCCATTCTCTCTCTCATAAATATTTTATAAATGCTATTAAAAACATTACATTTTTGGACTCTTTAAGTTTTTAAAGTTTTTAAAATTTATTTGAGAGCAAGAGAGAGCATGTGCTGGGGAGGAGGGGTAGGCAACACAGAGTGAGTATGAGCACACCAGGACTTTCTGCCACTGCAAATGAACTCCAGACACATTCACCACTTAGTGCATCTGGTTTTATGTGGGTACTGGGGAATCAAGCCCGAGGCATCAGGTTTTGCAAGCAAGTGCCTTTAACTGCCGAGCCATCTTCCAACACACATTTTTTGTCTTTTAAAGTAATTGATTTAAGGCACTAATTTTAGTATCATGCAAGTATAGCTGAGTTTGGCCAAACTGACCTGAAAACTGTTTCGTAAATGAGTGGGCATTGCAGCTGAGGAGATGACTTAGCAGTTAATTGTGCTTCTGTGTAAGCCTGCCAACCTCAGTTCAATCTTCCACAGCATCCACATAAACACAGGTGCAAAATTGCACATGTGTCTATAATCCCAATGCAAATATGGCAATGGGAGATGGAGTCAGGAAAATTCAGAAGCTCTCACAAGCAGCAGCAGCAGCAGCAGCAGCAGCAGCAAGAGAGACCCTATCTCAAAGGAAGATGGCAGGAGGGGAAATCACTCCAAGGTTATCTTCTGACCTCCACATGTTCACCGCGCGAGCGCGTGTGTGTGTGCGCGCACACACACACAGAGTAGAAAAAGAAGAATAAAAAGTGCCAATAGGACTTACTGGCTCCAAGAAGAAGAAAGAAGGAAAATGCACAGGAGTAGAAAAGAAGAGACAGAGAAAGAAAGGAAAATAGGCATGTAGCTATATTTTTCTGCTTTTCTTACATTACTATAGGTTAAAAAAAAAAAGAAAAGAAAAGAAAAGAAAAGAAAAGAAAAGAAAACCAAGTAAGACCAAAGTATCTGTCTTTGATGATGTGCCAGGACAAAGGTTAGCAAAGAGTTTAGAGACAAAAGCACTGCTCAGAAAGACAAAGTCTCTTTTTCAGAAACTCTCCATGGAATTGAAAAAGAAAAGCTAAACACATCAAAAATATATTTAGGGCTGGAGAAATGGCTTAGCACTAACAGCACTTGCCTGCAAAGCCAAAGGACCCAGATTCAATTCCCCAGGACCCACATAAGCCAAATAAAAAAGGTGACATATGTGTCTGGAGTTGATTTGCAGAAGCTAGAGGCCCTGGCACACCCATTCTTATCTCTTTCTCCCAAATAATTAAGTACACATACATTTCCACCTTCTTTTCCTTTCATACAATCCACGAGCTATGACAGGAATCTGAGGGAGTAAGTTTCTTCCCAGGTTAGAGATACCTAAAAGTGCTCCTTGAAGCTAGAATGAGAGAGAGCTCAGCAATTAAACATGCTTGATTGCAGGCTGGAGAGATAGTTTAGAGGTTAAGACGCCTGCCTGCTAAGCCTAAGAACCCGGTTCCAATCTCCAGGTCCCACGTTTAGCCAGATGCAAAGTGACGCAAGGGTGCAATGCCTCACTTGCCCACAAGGGGGCGCACACATCTGGATTTCGTTCACAGCCGCTGAGAGACTGCTGGCGTTCCCATCTCTGTCTGTCTTCCTCTCCCTCTCTCTCTGTCTCTCTCTGTGTCTCTCTTCAAAATAAATAAATAAATAAATAAAAATAAAAAGGTGCTTGATTGCAAAGCTAACAGCCTGAGTTTGATTCCCCAGTACCCACATAAAGTCAGATGCACAAAGTGGTGCATGCCTCTGAAGTTCTTTTGCAGAGGCAGGAAGCCCTGACATGTCCATAACTAACTAACTATCATCTATCTATCTATCTATCTATCTATCTATCTATCTATCTATCTATCTATCTATCATCTATCTATCAATCATCTATCTATCTATCTATCATCTATCATCAATCAATGATTTTCTCTCTCAAATAAATACATAAAATATTTAAAAAAATAGCCAGGCATGGTGGCGCACGCCTTTAATCCCAGCACCCGGGAGGCAGAGATAGGAGAATCGCCATGAGTTCGAGGCCACCCTGAGAATACAGAGTGAACTCCAGGTCAGCCTGAACTAGAGTGAGACCCTACCTAAAAAAAAAAAAAATAAAAAAAAAAGGTCTTTCTTAAAATGAAAGAAACAAACTAGTTTTTAAGGTCAGTATGCTATTCTTATTTTAGCATCAGAAAGCTCATGACTGGGGAAAATCTGTAAAGAAAAAAGTAATGCAAGAAATGGAGCTCTGCAAGACTATGGACCAGAGTCAGTAACTGAAGGACTCGTGCTAGGAGGGAATGGGGTCATCCAAAGTTTGCTTGAAAGTAGAAAGCCCTTCCTCTCCCAACAGGTCCACCAACTTGGCATCCCCCACCCCACCCTCTGGGCTGATGGCTATACATGTCCATACAAGATGTCAATCACTGAGAGAGGGAATCGTGTTATAAAATTTGGTTTGATGGTTTCAATCAATGCAGCTTTCACACATACTAATGAGCTAGAATTCTTTTGTAAATTCTTATAGCCAATTCAAAAGTTGTTTTTCTCTTGATTGAAGACATTCTAGCTGAGAACCCGGCTAAGAAGTTCAGCTTTCAAACACGGTTCAATGTTCACAATGTCAGTAAACAACTTTTATGCCCTCTCTCTTACTTTACTGGTCACGGATTCAGCTACAACTTCATTTTCCAACGTTCTGTTGTATGCTTTCTCCACTTTGGCAACGAAGTCCTTGACAGTCTCACAGAGTACCCTTTGAGGAAGAGAAGTTGTACAATTCAGCAAAACTCAGAAAGTTGACTTGTTCTGATATATAAATATATTTAAAAGTAAGCATGATTAGGTAGAAATCACTTCTATCATTGTACATTAAGTCCATACTTCCATCTGAGTAATTTATCAGTTCAAGACTTCCTAAGTGAGAAATGAACACATGAATAAACTTTGCTCTCCATAATTTTAATTATATTTGTGTTAAGATCATAACAAGGTTAACTATGTCTTAAGATCATTTTAGATCTTTTTTTTAAAGTAATGTATTATCTCCCTCAGCTTACATATTTTTTCTAACTGAAACCACAGTTGATCAAATCAGCTTAAATTTGTCATTTATATCGCCATTGTCGGATCTACGACTCAGCATGCAGATATCTAGATAACACAATGTTCCTGAAGACAAAAAGGTTATGTATTAGGTTACTTGAATTGAGTTATATTCTCTGTAAACTCATTCATTTTTCCCTTTAAGATAACCAATGCAATAACATATGAGACGAATTCAATTTAGGTCTCATTAGTGTCAGAAATACACAGCTGTTTGTTTCTTTTAATTACATTTTATTTTTTGCAATAGAAATAAGAAAAAATGTGAAACAAAATCTGCCATTCAAAAAGTTGAAGAAGGATTGAAGGGCCCCTGGGTCCCCAATTCCCGGATCCCCTGCTCTAGAGGGTGCTTGCTGAGAGGGAGTAGGCCAGATCTGCCTGGCCCCTTTTCCCAATTCCCTGGTCTCAGCTGGTTGCCCTGCTGCTGGCTTGGGGCTGCCTGAACCCTGTGAGCTTGGGGAAGCAGGCCCCATGCTCTGCCTTCCTAATTGAATGGCCCCTGGGTCTCCAATTCCTGGATTCCTTGCTGGGGGGGGTGCGGTACACACAGAGCAAGTAGGACAGATCCCCCTGTTCTCCCCCCCTCCCCCAGTTCCCCGGTACTGGTAAGTTCCCCTGCTGCTAGCTTGCGGCTGCCTGGACCCTGTAAGCTTGCTGAGGAAGTAGGCCCTTTGCTCCACCTTCCTAACTGAATGGTCCCTGGGTCCTCAACTCCCAGATCCCCTGCTCTAGAGGGTGTACACACAGAGAGTAGGCCAGAACTCCTGGATGGGTCCCCACCTCACAGTTCCCTGGACCCAGTACTCTTGCTTCTATCTTGGGGTGGCCTGGTCACTGCATGTGGGCTGCAGAAGCAGACCTTTTGCTCAGGTTTCCTGACTAACCCCTGGGTACCCAAGTCCCTATTCCCCAGAAACAGAGGGTGAATGAGCCGCTACAGGAACTGGCCTCTTGCCCCTGGCTCTCCAGCTTCCCAGCACCTAGCTCCTCAACCCCTGATCCCTGGGTGCTGAAAGCAAGTGGAGTGAGTAGATTAGAGCTCCCAGTTCCCCATCTCCCAGTTGCACAGGTCCCTTCATGTACTTGCAATCTCCAAAACCTGCGCATCTAAAATTATGTCATCATACATCAATCTAGTTCACATTTAACACAGAACACCCACTGAAGATCCTACAAGGACAAACACTTGCTCCCCCTCAATAGAATAAAATATTTTCCCAAGATGGGTGGACCACAATGTACAAAAACCAACGAACCAAACAAACAAACAAACAAAAACAATGAGAGTCAGAAAACTGAGAGATGATCTCCAAGGATACCGAGTCCAGCAATAGAAGCTTCCAATGAAATCCTAGAGAAATCAACAGAAATTGAATGCCAAAATGAAACACAACAACCAATGTGACGCTAATTAAAAGAATTGCTGAACTGGAAGCAAACCATCAAAAATCAGCAATAGCATCAATGAAATTGAGCAGAATTGTCTCTTAGAAAACTCAGCTTTTGACACTAGGCTTAACTTAATTGGAAGAAGTCTCCTTAAAAGCCTCAACAGAGATAAATGAATTTAAAGTGAGTCAACAAATGGAAGATCTCAATAATCATGACCTTGCACTGCTTAGCAATACCTTCGCAAGACCCTCATAATAGAAGTAAAAGATGATGACATCAAATTAAAAGAGAGACTAATGGAGAGAGGGAGGGGATATGATGGAGATTGGAGTTCTAAAGGGGAATGGGGGGAAGGGAGGGAAATATCATGCACTTTTTGTATGTAAGTATAGAAGTTGTCAATAAAAAAAAAAGAAAAAAAAGATTAATGCAGACTTGATCAAATGCAAGAATGAATTCCAGGAAGCATCAAGAAAATCAGAACTCGAACCAAAATCATACCCCAAAAAACAGATGGACATGATGAAAAATAACAAAACAGAAAAAATAATCAAATAGCACTTATAAAAACCTCTCTAGAACCCCTCCCTAACAGAGTTACTCACACGGAAGACAGAATCTCTGAGCTGGAAGACAAGAAGAAATTGATCAGGATGACAAAAACTGTGTTAAGTTCAAAAAATCATGTGAACAAAATACAAGAGAACTGTGGGATACCGTAAAATGACCAAACATCCAGATGATGAGTATACCAGAAGGAGAGGAAATCCAGGCCAGAGGCATAGAGAACATATTCAACATTTTTTTTTTTTTTTTTTTTTTTTTTTTTGGTTTTTTGAAGTAGGGTCTCACTCTGGTCCAGGCTGACCTGGAATTAACTATTTAGTCTCAGGGTGGCCTCAAACTATCAGCGATCCTCCTGCCTCTGCCTCCCAAGTGCTGGGATTAAAGGCGTGCACCACCACACCTGGCTTATATTCAGCATTTAAAAAAATTTTATTTATTTATTTGAGAGAAAGAGGCAGAAAGAGGGTGATGGAGGGAAAAAGAGAGAGAGAATGGAAAACAATATTCCAAGCAAATGAAAATAAGAAATAAGCAGGTGTTACTATATTAATATCTGATAAAATAGACTTCAAATCAAAAGTAATCAAAAAGGACAAAGAAGGCCACTTCTTACTCATCAAGGATATGAACCAACATGAGCACATCACAATCATAAATCTATATGCGCCAAACACAGGTGCACCACAGCTTCTGAAACAAAACATACTTGACAACAAGTCAGAAATAAACACCAACACCATCATAGTCAGAGACTTCAATACTCCACTATCAGTAATAGACAGATCATCCAAGCAGAAAATCAACAAGGAAATAATAGAGATTAACAACACCATAGATCAACTAGACCTAACAGACATCTACAGAACTTTCCACCCCAAATCTACAGAATACATACTCTTCTAAGCAGTCCACAGAACCTTCCCCAAAATAAATCATATATCAGGCCATAAAGCATAACTACATCAATTCAGGAAAACTGAAGTAACTTCCTGCATCATATCAGATCATAATGCTTATAGCTAGAAATTAACAACAAGAAGCACATGAGGAACTCCACCAGCTCATGGAGACTGAACAACACACTTTTAAACAATGAATGTGTTGTGAAAGAAACTGTAAAATTCCTAGAACTGAACAATAATGACAATACCAAAAAATATGGAACACAATGAAGGCAGTCCTAAGGGGAAAAAATCATAGGGCTAAATGCCTTCATAACAAAAAAAGAGGGATAAACAAATATAAAACTAAATCCAAAATGAGCTGGTATCATAGAAACCTTTATCCTTGGATATAGGCTAAAAGATATAATCCTCAAAAGGAGTAAGGGGAGAGCACCTGAAAAGGGTGAGGATGGGAGGAAGCCTAAGCTTAAAAGTAAATTTTTTTCTCTCTCACCCATAACTCCCAGTACCAGAAATTGGTTGATACCCACACTGAGCTGTTGACTGGAGAGACCTGTGGGGTCCCCAAATCAAGACAGCTTTCTGTCAAAGCACTTGATTACCTGTCTGAGGCAAAAGCTAAGACCCTATGGCTAAATACACCATATGTTGCCCACGGAGAGACCTGTCTGGAAGAGAGACAATTCCGACAGCTTGTCTAGTGCTGGAAAGCACTACATGACCTACTGGTGCAAAGTGGCCAAGAATGGTTTGAGCAAACCGAGGTCTAAGCTACTCAGAAGCACACACCCTGACAGGTTGTACACACCAGTGCAATAGTGGCACAAAGCCTTGATGGGCAGCCAATAGCTTTCTGATTGGCTAAGAGATCCATCCACTCAGTGTATAAGAACCCATATCTGGAAGTGGCAACCAGATCAGAATCCTATGGAGACAAAGATTATGCTCTCCAGTGTCAAGCTCTCACTAGTCTTTGGTTAAAAGAGGGGTTACATACATCAAGTTCTCCCTAAATTAATAATGCTTATCCCATTTAAACTATGTTGACTTCACACTCTGTTAGAGAATCTGTTCTTCTTTTTCAGAAGGTAGCGAGACCAGGGGAGAGGGAGATAAACTACCCCTCACATGTCAGCCAAGCCACAGCTGAAACCGCCGAGGAATGGGGAGATAAGCAAGGAGTCTGGAAGCAGTGAGGGAGATCAGGGAGAGTGTAGTCATTGTGAAGAGGAACCAGGTGAATTCAGGAAAGGTTACTGAGATTTATACAACGGGGACAGACCCTTCGGAATAACTGTACGGTTAGGCAAAGAAAGAGACAGCTGTAAGTGAAATTCAGAGGGTGTAATCAGAGGGTGCAATTAGAGCCTGAAGGGAAATCGGGAGCCTGCAGGACCACAGAAAGCAAAGGAGACAAGCTCAGGGAGTCAACAGTGTCCAGTACCAGAAATTAAGTGTTTTTCTGCATTACGAAACATTATGTATGTTATATAATACTTGAATTCTCAGCTTTAATAACAATGACATGAGGAAAGTTATTCTTTACATTAAAAAATCATTGAAATAACTGTATATGTAAGATGATTGAGTAATACAGATGGTATTTGAGAATTATTAATTTTGTTAGATTTTGTAAAGATTTTACATATACACATAAATACTAAAAACAGAATAAAACAATGTCTTGGCCTTGGCTTTGAAGCAAATTAAATGTAGCCAATTAAATTATGTAGCAGATGACAAACAGTGTAGCTGAGGCATGGTACTAATTAATCATATAGTCTCTCTACTTTTATATGCAACTGCCATCAAATGTCTTTTGTCTCCCGAAATCTTAATGACACATCCTCATCAATTTTGATCTGCAGCTGTAATAGCAGGGTGGCTTATATAACAAGGGGAGCAGCTGAGGAATGTAATCTCTTAAAGGTAAGAGAGCTGGTTGAAGAGAAACCCAAAGTGACAGCTAAGCACAAAGACAAGGGAGACCAACCAAGTTCAGCAGGAAACTTGACATCCAATTAGATAAATGAGGTGATGCCACCATAGTTTAATATAGTTCTTTGTAGTTTACATTCTCTCTTTTATTTTATTACTTGGCTTAGCTCTAACAGGTCCATGAGGAGAGAATAATAGGCGTTCTTACCATTCTTGTGCTCATAGAAATACACATGGATCACAGCAGCTAGCAGAAGATTGTTAACAAAGACACAGATTTACTTGCACCAGTAGCTTTCAAAGTGTTCTCTAAATACTTAGAGTGTCCCCTAGGTGATTGATGGATTTCATTTAGAATTACAGAAAATAATAAATGCTCAAGGGATCATGAGGAACATCAAGACAAATAACTGTGCTTGCCTTTACTTGAGAATTCATCAGTTTTGTGCAAATCTTAGACTAAGGAATAATCTGCCATTCTGATTTAATAGAAGACAGCGTCCTTATAATTACGTAAGTAAAATAAAATACAGAACGACTTGGAAACTACATCAAAGATAAAACTACAGCTGTCACCTATAACCTTACTGATTAACTTTTTTCATAAATAACCTTAATAGTTTAATCCTTCATGTCAACAAAACAGAATTTGACTGCTAAGACTGTTACACAACATCAATAGTAAGATTAACAATGAGATCTGGGGTGCTGAAGAGATGGCTTACCTCACAAGCATGAGAACTTGAGGTCAATCCCAGAACCCACATAAAGTTGCCAGGCGTGGTGACATAGATAGGAGGATCCACGCGGCTTGTTAGCCAGGCAGTCTAGCCTAATTGGTATGGTCTAGAACAATGACAGAACCTCTCAAAAAAAGGATGGTCTTCCTGAGGAACAACACCCAAGTTTGTCCTCTGGCCTCCACATGTATGCTCACACAGATCACACGTACACACATTCACACATGCATGTGCCCATATATACACACACACATAAAGAATTTTAAGAGAGAAAAAGCAGTAGTTATATCATAATAATCCTGCCTATATCTATTCATATTTTATTATATAAGTATATATAAAATGTAGAGGACACAGGGATCAAACCCATGACCATGAATTGAAATATATAGCAAACAATCCAGACTAAATATTTATGTAATTATACTGTGGTGGTTTGATTCAGGTGTCCCTCATAAACTTAGGTATTATGAATGCTAGGTTCCTAACTGATGGAGATTTGGGAATTAACACCTCCTAGAGGCAGTGTATTGTAGGGGGTGGGCTTATGGGAATTATAGCCAATTTCCCCTTGCCAGTGTTTGGCACACTCTCCTGCCTCTGTTGTCCACCTGATGTTGGCCAGGAGGTGAGGTCCACCCTCTGCTCATGCTGTCATTTTTCTCTGCCATCATGGAGCTTCCCCTCAAGTACGTAAGCCAAAATAAACCTTTTTTCCCCCAAAAGCCACTCTTGGTTGGGTGATTTCTGCCAGCAATGCGAACCTGACTGTAACAGTAAAGTTGGTATCAGAGGAGAGGGATTGCTGCTAGATACCTGACTATGTGGCTTTGGCCTTTTGGAGCTGATTTTCAAGAGGAATGTGGAAGGATTTCAAAGATGGATCTAAGAGATGCCTTATAGCACTTGTAAGTACAGCTTGATGGACTATTCTGGTCAGAGTTAAAGGACCTGAATGCAGTAAGCACTATGGACTGTGAGGTTTGGATTATGAGGGTGAAAAAAAAGCTTTGCCTGGACTGGGCTAGAAGCAGTTTGTGTGTGATAGGCTTGCTGTTATGCCCATGTCCTGAGAACTTGTGCAGGGCTGCAATGCATAGAAATGGACTGGTGTAGGCAGAGGGATATGGCACAGAAATAATGAAATACTTGGAGCTAAACTGCTGCCTGTTCAACTGCAATTGTATGAGAGATTACAACCACTGAGATCGGGCCAGCTGATCTGCATTGTGACAACCGAAAGAATGCAGTCTTTTGAAGGGGCCTGAACGTTCAAGGAGTATCCTGTTCTTCAAGTCTGCTTTATTCCCCCATGGATTAACAAACTGGCACCCCACCTAGTATTGTGGAGTGTCAGAAATGCAGGAAAGAGGGGGTCACTGAATTTGCAACATGGTCTTGTGTTTTGGAAACGACTATGGGCAGTGTGAAGCAGGTTTGCTAGATGCCTGCATGGAGACCGGATGGAGCCTTGAAGATGACCATGGGTTGCAGTGGAGACCCAGTGGAGATGCTGGGACCATGAGATGACTATTAAGGATTGCTGCTGGCCCTGGATAAGGTTTTCCAGGACTGTGAGTATCCTAGCTGGAGGGGCGGAATTGGAACTCCAGAGAATGTTGCTGGTTAGAATTATCGGACTTGGAAACTTGTCACTGGCTAGTTGTTGGACTTGGAGTTACAGAGTTTGATGTTTGCCCTGCTTGTTTTAAATCTTGTTGGTTGACTATTTCTTTGCTGTGTGAATGTTTATTATGTGCCATTATTGGTTTTTTTGAGGTTCTTTTTTTGGTATTACGGTTCAGTTAAAAGACCTTGGGTTATGGGAATGTATGAACATCACTGGGACTGATAAATACTCTGGGGACTTTTAAAGTTGGACTGAATATATTGTATTTTATATCATGTATGGTTATCAGTTAATGGAGGCCAGGGGCAGAATGTGGTGGTTTGATTCAGGTGTCCCCCATAAACTTTAGTATTCTGACTGCTAGGTTCCCAGTTGATGGAGATTTGGGAATTAACACCTCTTGGGGGCAGTGTATTGTTGGGGGCAGGCTTATGGGTATTATAGCCAGTTTCCCCTTGACAGTGTTTGGCACTCTCCTGTTCCTGTTGTCTACCTGACGTTGGCCAGGGGGTGATGTCCACCATCTGCTCATGCTGTCATTTTCCCCTGCCATCATGGAGCTTCCTCTTGAGTTTACAAGCCAAAATAAACTCCCCCCCTCCCCCCTGCACAAGCTGCACTAGGTTGGGGGACTTCTGCCAGTAATGGGAACCTGACTGCAACATATACTAAACAACGAATAATTATTTTATACTTGTTAATTAAAGCTTTTAAAATCTTCCTTTCTAACTTTCTATCTTTTCTAGCAATGTCCTCTTAAATTTCTTATAAATACACAGCTAGGTCACAGCAAGGATGTCAACGTCTGCTGGGTCCAGATGAGTTACAGATAAACTGGGCCCAAGACAACAGAGACAATGGTGAGTGCTGAGACCTGAGCAAACTGAACATGTAGACATTTTTATATGTGACACAACTGGTTAAATAACCCTAAGTCCTCAACACCCTGAGCTGGACTCTATCCATATAACCACTGTAGGTCTATTGCATTAATCTTCTCCTATTGTTCAGTGCTACTTCTTGTTTCTGGGAACATGGCATTCATGCAGTTATTACTACATTTGCACTTTTATCAAAAGTAAACTTATTTATAATGATTTCTTCTTCACTGCAAATTCAATATGTAACATACTGAAATATAAGTATTTTTCTTTCATCATCTTTCTGACCTTCATTTTCTTCTTTTTGCATAATAGCAATGTTTGCTGAGCCAGAATCTTATAGTCTTCTTTTGAATATCAGCTGAAAATTTCATTTGGTTGCATCCCCTTCCTCTAACCTACCTTCCAGTTCTGTGACATGACTATAGGATGCTTCAAATGTAAATGCTAAATTCTAGCTGGGCAACATTTAGGATAATAATATCAAGTAGTATTAGCTCCATTTACAAAATCAATTAAAATTGGATCACTTTGAATTAAAATATAATTGCACAATTTAAGCATGTTGAGAAATGTCATCTTTAAAAAAAATCTCATCATTGGGCTGGAGAGATGACTCAGAATTTAAAGGCACTTGCTTGCAATGCCTGATGGCCTGGGTTCTGTTTCCCAGGATCCACATAAAGCTAGATGCACAAAGTGGCCCATGTGTCTGGTGTGCATTGGTAGTGGCAGGAGGCCCTGGTGTGCCCATACTCATACTCTCTCTCAAATAAATAAAAATGTTTTTTAAAAATCTTATCATTATTTTCCTTTTAATGATGTAAATAATTCTTACATAGTAGTGCTACTGGAAAATAATATATTATAATGAAATGTGATTTCCATATTGTAATTAATCATAAATACTTCTGTAAAATAGACATTTAGAATAGAGTTTAGATTAACTAAACTCTAAAGACTTTAAAAATATATTTTATTGACCATTTATTTATTTATTTGAGAGAGAGAGAGAGAGAATGGGCATACCAGGGCTTCTAGCCACTGCAAACAAAGTCCAGACTCATGTGCCACCTTGTGCATCTGGCTTACATGGGTACTAGGGAACCAAACCTGGGTCTTTAGGCTTTACAGGCAAGCACCTTAACTGCTAAGTCATCTCTGTAGCTCTAAAGACTTTTTATACCCTCTTTTTGAAGCAGGGTCTCACTCTAGCCTAGGATGACCAGAAACTCACATTGATCCTCCTGCTTCAGCTGGGATTAAAGGCGTGTGCCACCATGCTTGGCCATATTTTACACCATTCTGACAAAAGTCTTTCAAATTAAGCAGTGAAATATTAAACACCTTGTACTACAAATAAAGTAATGAAATTTTTTTAATGAATTTTTTTTAAAAAGCCAAATCATGGGCTGGAGAGATGGCTTAGTGCTTAAGGCACTTGCCTGCAAAGCCAAAGGACCCAGGTATGATTCCCTAGGACACACCTAAGTCAGATGCACAAGGTGACCCATACTTCTGGAGTTCATCTGTAGCGGCTGGAGGCCCTGGAACACCCATTCTCTCTCCTTTCTACTCTCTCTCTTTCTCTCTCCTTCTCCTTCTTGCTTGCTCTCTCAAATAAGTAATAAGAATAAAATATTTTAAAATGCCAAATCAAATTTAGTACATTTAATTCTGTAAGTTACTTCAGAGATATTTCTTTTCTTAAAAAATTACAAAGAAATAGTGTCATTGGCAAAAACATCTTTCTTGCCGTGTTCCACATATAATAAGGACTTTACAACTTAAACCTCACAACTCACTTGGTAGATGATAAAACTACTGCATCTTCATCAGAATTGAGGATTTTTGTAAGGTGACTTGCCACAGAATCTTCATAAATTGTCATCTGAAAAAAAGAAAAAAGGACTACATTATATGACTATTGTTGGTGTTTCTGCAACTCAGCCACAACTAATCTGTAAATGCATCCATGTCACATGGAACAGAGCAATGGTTGTGATGAAAATAAGGGGTCATTAAACAAAATAAATGTTTCACTGACACTCATTTTCAGCTTCTGAATTTTTAAATTGATGTTTTTAAGAAAACTCCATTAAAGCTCCCTTCAAATTTTTTTAAAATGATGTATCTGAATGAAAAGCATTACTTTAAAATGAAAGTAAAGCCAGATTTTAACTAATACAAAGTACTTAAGAGGAATATATTAATAACCTATAAGCAAATGGAAAGGTGTTCAACTTCATCAGTCATCTGGGAAATGCAAACTGAAACCACAGCTCAGGATGGCTACAATGCAAACAGCAGCCAATGGAACATGGCAGAGACAGAAGTTGGATGCTAAGGTGTACAGAGCTCTCATACCTGGACTGCAAACTGATAGTCCCTGGAAAGCAATTTGAGAGCATGAATTAAAGCTGAACATATACCACAGGACCAAGAAATATAACTCTTACATACATACCACAAAGAAATGCAGACATGTATTCACCAAAAGACTCGTACTAGAATGTCCTAACAGTGCTTACTCAAAAATAGAATGGACAAGCCGGGCGGGGTCGTGCACACCTTTAATCCTAGCACTAGGGAGGCAGAGGTAGGAGGATCACCATGAGTTCAAAGCCACCCTGAGACTACATAGTGAATTCCAGGTCAGCCTGGGCTAGAGCGAGACCCTACCTCAAAAAACCAAAAAAAAAAAAAAAAAATAGAATGGATACCTAACAAGTAATTTATTTGTACAATGGAAATAGTGTAGGACAATGTAAAGGAAACTTTCAATTATGACCCAATGTGGATGAATCTGACAAGCAACAATTGAGAAAAGGATGCAGAATCTAAATACACATACACAAAATGATTTCATTTTATATTCTCTTTGTCCATTTTACAAAAACAGCCAAAACTAACGTACACTGTCAGAAGTCAAGATACTGGTGCAGGAAATGGCTTACAGGTGTGGAGGGGGGGCGGGGGGGGCACTAGTATATTGTCTTGTGATATGAGCGTAGATTACACAGATTCGTCCCAGCTGTGCATCTTAGATAGGTATACTTTTCTGTATATATATTACACTTCAATATAACAGTTTTAAAAATGAGATCAGGACTTTTTATGATTATATATGTAATGATAAGATTATATAAATGTGGCTGGTGTGGGGCGGCTAGTAAGTAGGCCTGGGCTCTGGGTTTCCCAGCTCTTAGTTCACCTGCCACTTGTGTGGGGCAGCTGGGACCTTGCACATGTGCAGCAAGAGAGAAAACAGAGGAGAGACTAGATCCATCCATAAGACAAGAAGATAGCCGACTGCCCAGAATGAGACTTTCTACCTCTACCACACCTGCCAGGGCCCAGGAGAAATTGCAAAAGAAGCGACATCATGAATGTCTTACTGCTAGTCTGACAACCAGCTCCTGGGTGATGGTGAAAGACACTTAGAATAATCAAAACCTATGCAAGCAGAAATCCAGAGGCTACAAAGAGCTCAAACTAAAACAGACTGCCAACAGGTCTGCCATGGTTTATGGAGCTTTATGGAAGAGAGAGCAGAAAGACTGTAAGAGCCATAGATCCATAGAGCCATAGAGTGGGTAGGAATAACCAAAGGCATGGTTCCTGCTACCCATAGGGACTGACTGAGGTCATCAGGATGCCACAGTGATTACCACAACCCCATGGAGGGGGGCCCCCACAGTAATAGGAGTTGGGGTGAGGGGACAATAGTGTATAATTGTTATAATATATATATATATATATATATATATGATTAAAAATTTTAAAATACCAAACAAAAAAGATTATATAAATATTTCTTTTCAATAATGAAACAATTGAAATTACCAGTGTACTACATCCTCCATTTTTATTTCTCAAGCTTAAACATCCTATTGAAAGTGCACATCTTGATGTGTAAAAATATGTAAAATATTTAGTCTCATATTCAGAGCCTTCCACCAAATGTTTTCTTCAAATACATTCCATGGCACAAACTCGGAAATTTCTAGCACAAATGATAGTGAGCTCCAATGTTCTTCTACCTCTCTCAGACGGATATATTTTCATTGCTTTTTGCCAATTTACTTTATTGAGATATAACTGAAGATTCAATTAATGTTCCTCCCTCTGTTATGTCATCCTGATTGGCCTCTTCCCAAAGGAATCTCATTCTTAAGTTACATTCCAGCCCACCAGGGGCAAGTAAGGACTCTGAATTTCGACCTCACCTCCTTCAAAGCTGACCACAGATGGAAAGGCAATTTTACATCAAGAAAGCAGGAGAGAACTCCAAAGTTACACACAATACTGTATTGAACATCAAATCTATTTTTTATTTCCTGGTTAAAAAATCTGTATCTTTAACTATCATATAAATGGCAGCACATCACCTAAAATGAGAATAAGAAAATATTCTTCAGATTATTCTTAATTTTATTTTTTAATATTTTATGTATTTGAGAGAGAGGAGAGAGAGCAAATGGGCACACCAGGGCTTCCTGTTGCTGCTGACAAACTCCAGATATATGCATCACTTTGTGCATCTGGCTTTATGTGAGTAGAAGGGAAGAAAACCTAGGAAGCAGGCTTTGCAAGCAAGTGTCTAAGCTCCATCCCCAGAGATTAGGTATATTCTCTTCCTTACATGTGGAAAATATTTTTAAATGGCTATTAATGCTCTGAATTAATGCATTACGCAGTGTAAGGTGCTTTTTTATTAATGTCATTTGATCAATCCACTTGAAATATCAAACAATCCAAAATGTCTATTAAAGATATTCAAAGACAAATATGCATTACTTCTATGCCAAAACAAAATTAGAGATGTCCCTAGAATCATTCAGCAGAGTCACAAAGTTCAGTAATTATTAGTTAACATTTTTTATTGTACCAGACAATATTTAAGCAGTTTGTGTATGTGGACACCTTCGACTAATTCGGTTTTGCCATGGAACCTAAGGCTAAGGTGAGCCAGGTGACTGCCTATTACCCAAGGGCAGTAAAAGACTGGCATGCAGAGAGGGAAGGTTTACACTCAGATTATGGTTTTGAAAGGGTCCCAACAGGTGCATTCCTTCTGGCAGCCAGAGGGAATGCAACCCTTAGCCACTTAGTCTACAGTCTTAAAATGTGCTATCCCTTTGTTATGAAAGTACATTGGAAAATAAAAGTTTCATTGAAAATCCATGTTCATTAAACAAGTAAACATGTACTTACAATTATACCACATTTAAATGTGATTACAGGGCTGGAGAGCTGGCTTAGCAGTTAAGGTGTTTTCCTGCGAAGCCTAAGAACCCAAGTTACATTTGCCAGTACCCACTTAAGGCAGATGCACAAGGGGGCACATGTGTCTGGAGTTCATTTGCAGTGGCTGAATGCCCTTGATGCTCCCATTCTCTCTCTCTTTCTCTCAGAACCCCCTTCTTAAAGTTAGTAAAATACAAATAAAAATATTTTAAAATGTGATTACAGCCAGGTGGTAGCACATGCCTTTTTTTTTTTTTTTTTTTTTTTTTTTGGAGAGAGACACAGAGAGAGAGGGAGAGGAAGACAGATAGAGATGGGCACGCCAGCAGCCTCTCAGCTGCTGTTAACAAAATCCAGTTTAAGTTTCAAGTTTAGTTGAGGGTGATATAGTAGTTGCTTCTAAAGATACAGACTTCATACTTGCAAACCAATGCTGCTTTTAGTTTAGTTTTGTTTTTGGAGAGAGACAAAGAAAGAGGAAGACAGAGATGGACACGCCAGCAGTCTCTCAGCTGCTGAGAACGAAAGCCAGATGCGTGCGCCCCCTTGTGGTCAAGTGCGGCATTGTGCCCTTGTGTCACTTTGCATCTGGCTAAACGTGGGACCTGGAGATTGGAACCGCAGGAGATTGGAACCAGTGTTCTTAGGCTTAGGAGGCAGGCGCCTTAACTGCTAAGCCATCTCTCCAGCCCACGCATACTTTTAATCCCAGCACTCAAGAGGTAGAGGTAGGAGGATCGCTCTGAGTTTGAAACCAGCCTGGAAGTACAGAATGTATTCCAGGGACTACAGAATGGCCTCGAACTCACAGCAATCCTCCTATCTCTGCCTCCCAAGTGCTGGGATTAAATATCTGTGCCACCATGCCCAGCAAATCTATTATTTTCAAAACACAAAATTACTTAAGATATTAAAAATGTGATTACCTATAAGTGACAAAAGTAAGTTATGTACTTTTATATGCTAGGAAACAGATATTTCTGAAGACAAAGGAATTATTTTTTATAGAAAAAAATAACAGTTTAAAAATACTATTAAGAAAAGACTATTTCTAGAGCCGGGCATGGTGGCGCACGCCTTTAATCCCAGCACTCGGGAGGCAGAAGTAGGAGGATTGCTGTGAGTTCGAGGCTACCCTGAGACTACATAGTGAATTCCAGGTCAGCCTGAACTAGAGTGAGACCCTACCTCGAAAAACCAAAAACCAAAAACCAAACCAAAAAAAAAAAAAGAAGAAGAAGAAAAGACTATTTCTATAAAACCAGGTTGACGATTGCAGCCAGGTTGAATATTATAATTAAAAGTTTTGTTAGAAATAAAGCAGTAAAAATATCAATCTTCAACAGCCAATCAGCCAATATGTGGCAGTGATTATAAATGATTTTTATTTTCCTCTTCATGAAATTTTCTATTT
Source organism: Orientallactaga sibirica (assembly GCA_036365145.1). NCBI lineage: Eukaryota > Metazoa > Chordata > Mammalia > Rodentia > Dipodidae > Orientallactaga > Orientallactaga sibirica. Next base: position 474,431 of record JAEOAD010002184.1, read on the forward strand.
TTAACTTTTTAAAGGTTCCATGTTTCAAGTTATCATTCCTTGCCTTAGTTTTGACAGGCTTATAATTTTCTTAATGAAAAAACAGATTTCAACTATAAAATAAACAGATGAATTTTCCTAGAGGAGAAAAAATAAGCGATCATAAATCAAATGGTCTTACTGAGTCAGAGGGTAATCCTCTGAAAGTCAGGCTGTTTTAAATTTCTAGTGCTTTGAGGTTTAAACAGAATGCTAAATCTTTAAAAATGTTAAAAACTTTAGACATCTGTGGTCTGTAGCAGGGACAGAATGAAATGAGCTGTCTTCCTTCCTTTGTTTGTTCTGGATCACTGGGGCTTAACACTATCCTGCTGCCCCTTCCAGAGAACAGCCAAGACACAGGAGGGATTATGCAATGCTTTGGCTTTGAGTATTGGTACATGGTTGCAAGGGGCATTAAGGGAACTAGGCTAACATCTATTAGTTAAACAGGTGCTCATGACCAATGCAAAAAATGAGTCAAAAGTCACAAGAAGCTGGCATCAGCTGGCCTCTCCTGGAATTCTGTTGGCAAAAAGCAGGCAAGAGGAATAATCAAGGAGAATCACTAAGGCATAAGAAGGGACCTCCTACACGTGGGGTTTGTTAACACATTGTTTATTTAATCCTCACGATACTGTAACACCACTTTACAGATGAAGTGATGAGACCCATGAAGGTGAGTGGCGTACTGAAGGTCACACTGCCAGTATGAGTGATCCATGGGAGGAATCTTTACGCTGGGGAAGAGGACTGGAAGCAGTGAGACCGTATCACCCTCATCCAAAAAAAAATTAAAATGATGTACGTTACCACTATGAGTACACTTCTCATCCCATCCCTCCCTCAAGTACACATCCCCATTTCACATAGTCAGTAGATAAAGCATTAATCTTACATAAAATTCTTCAGATGCTTCTGCAGGTCCCGGAAGTAGAGAAGCCTTGGGTGGTAATTTGAGTTCGTATGTCATTATACTCCACCTGATGGGAGAAAATTCTTTGGTCTAAAATTTCCTTAATAAACAATTTCTATCTTATATACATACATTTGTAGACTATTGCTGTATTTTAAACAAGAATGAGGAGTTATGAACCTGTGGTAATCTCATTAAATATTGGATTCATATATTATGATTTTTATATTTTATTATTTTTCTGATTAGTGACTTCTAAACATTTTAACAACAGCTGCACAATAAGAAATGCTCATATATGCCAAGACTTCCTATTCTTCATTTGGTGAAATACATTCCAGACTTTTTATTCTTTTCTATTGTACTTTTAAAATGATGGTCATGCAAAGCAACATGTTATATGCTATTAATGAGTCACAATACAAAGTTCTAAAAGATTTCCTAGATAAATAAATGCCTACTGCACATGAAAACTAAACCATTCCTCATGTTCCAAGCACTCCCATTAAAGCTACTTGTACATTAATACCTGGTATGAAAATTAGGGAACCACTCCTTAATTTAAGAAAGAATGAATGTAAGCATGGAATGGGAAAATATTGATAGAAATAATACACCATTCAAGCAAATTTATTTCAATTAACTCCAAATATTAGTTACAAAGCAAATGTTGAATCGTTTTAGTATTAGAGAAAAGCAATCAACTCAGGTAAGTCCATTTAAAAAAAAATAATGATTACAACATTTGGGAAGAAGTCTGGAGAAATGGCTCAGCGCTAAGGTATTTGCCTGAAAGCCTAAAGAGCCGAGTTTGATTCCCCAGTACCCATGTAAAGCCAGATGCACAAAGTGGCACATGCATCTGAAGTTTGTTTGCAGTGGCTAGAGGCCTTGGCATGCCAATTCTCTCTCTCTCTCCTTCTCTCTTTCTCTCTCTGCTGGGAGTGGTGGCATACATCTTTAATCCCAGCACTCAGGAGGCAGAAGCAGGAGGATCACTGTGAGTTTGAGGCCAGCTTGAGACTGCACAGTGAATTCCACGTCAGCTTGGGCTAGAATGAGACCCTACCTCAAAAAAAAAAACAAAACAAAAAAAAAAAAAACACTTTTTTAAAGAAGAATAATGGGCTAGGACATTATGATAGACTCGCATGATGAGAGCTAATGATTTTATATAAACAAGGCATTATAAAAGCAGTACTGTGACACACTGATTATAAGAAAACCATGAAGAGCTGATGCCAGTGACAGAACCTAGAGGCAAATCTCTAAGTCAATATTTAACCAGATTCTGGTATATCGTTCAGACTAAAAGAAACAAGTCTTCAGGAGTCAGGGTGATGGCTCAGCATGTAAAGCGCTTACTGTGCAAGCATGAATTCCTGAGTGGGAATCCCTATCACACAGCACTGGGGAAACAGGCGGGTCACTGGATAGCTAGTCGAGACAAATCAGTGAGCTCTAGGTTCAGTGAGAGAACCTGTCTCAAAAAAATAAAGTGGAGGGGGCTGGAGAGATGGCTTAGTGCTTAAGGCGCTTGCCTGCGAAGCCAAAGGATCCCAGTTCAACTCTCCAGGCCCCACATAAGCCAGATGCACAAGGGGGCGCATGCATCTGGAGTTTATTTGCAGTGGCTGGATGTCCTGGTGTGTCCATTCTCTTCCTCTCTCTCTGCCTCTTTCTCTCATATAAATAAATAAAAATATTTAAAAAAAAATAAAGTGGAGGGCTGGAAAGATGGATCAGCAGTTAAGGCACTTGCCTGCAAAGCATAATGACCCAGGTACAATTCCCCAGTACCCACAGAAGCCAGATGTACAAGGTGGTACATTTGTCTGGAGTTTGTTTGCAGTGGCCGGAAGCTCTGCTGTACCTATTCAATCCCCCCTCCTGTCTCCCTCTTTCTCTCACTCTCTCAAATAAATAAATAAATAAATAAAATATTTAATAAAAATAAAAAATTGGAGAGCAACTGAGGAGGGCACCAATATCAACCACTGGCTCCACATGTGGACCCACATGCACGTGACCATGTATACACAGACATACCACAGATACACAGGCCCAAGCAGAATAAGTATAAAGAACCAAAATTCAAGAAACTTCCCAAAGACATTTGTTACATGTTAAGATATGTAAACTGGTTACTTGTAGGTACTATGCAACTCTTAACATGAGAAGATTAAAAATAAAATTATATTTCCATCCATCAACCCATACGTCCATACATTCATACAACAGATGTCCATGTTGAACTTCTCAATGTAATAGAGTCTAAATATGCAAAAGAGAAGAAGGTTTCCTTAATAAAAATATTCTAGCATAGAAAATAGGGAAAGGGGGCTGGAGAGATAGCTCAGCAGCTTTGGTGCTTGCTTGCAAAACCTGATGGCCTGGGTTCTATTTCCCAGTACCCACGTAAAATCAGATGCACAAAACGGTGCACACATTAGGAATTTCCTTTGCAGCAGCAAGAGTCCCTGGCATACCCATTATCATGCTCTCTGTCTCTATTTCTCTGTGCTTGACAATAAATTTTTTAAAAATTGTTAAAGAAAATAGGGGCAAAACATAATCAAAACGATTATACCTGGAGATATTTAAACAGAAATAAATCTATAATTGAAAACACGAAAGGCAAGCTCATTATGGTTGAAATACTTCTCTGATGAACATCAAAGATAAAGAAATAGGAATGGAATCTACCCAAAGTCTATGCCACCAATGCTGTGTTTGCCTCCTGGAAAGGAAATGGTTAGAGCTAACAAAACAGCAGAAAGTGGCAACAAAAGGAAGGAATGAGGCAGAGGAACACATTGGAAGGCTTTGACTTCTCTGGTGTCCACACGCTTTAAGGGAGACAGAGCACAATGCTGAGGAGAGAAGGGAGAGTCTGGTTAGAGTGCTAGCTCTAGCACTTATTACCTAAAAGTCTGACCATGTCAACATCTCCTGGGTCATTTTACAAGGAAAAATGTAGACAACCACATTCACTTTCTCTAGAAGTACAATGATAATGACATAAAATGCATAGTCATGCCAGGCAAACAATATGCATTATCCCTACTCTCATTGTCTCCAGAAATCTCCATCTAGATCTTTGTAAAACTGGCATAATTTTTGCATGAACCAAGCCAGTACTGTTATAAATAGCAAGCAAGTACAAATGAAAATCTATATATGTAATGTATACTATTAAACATATTTTTTCATTCCTTTTCTGTGGTGCTAGAATTACCTTCTTTGTTTTTTTATTTTTTCTTTTTACAAACAGTAAGCTAATAAAGAAAATACACAACAAAATATGTTTTTAATAATGATTCATTTTGCCTTTTTTCTTGTGTTTTTGCCTGTCTGTCGGTATGGACCACAGGGATGTTACTTCTCAGCTAACCACGTGGAGCAGTGAGCAAATGCTGACTTTCCCAGGATGCTCCAGGACAGGCCTTTCAAACTGCCATAAATAAAGCATTTCAAATACTGTGTTGTTTGGTAAGGAAATTGGACTATTTGGTAAATCATATTTACACTCTTTTATTTAAAAAATGGGAGAAGAGATTTCATTTCATTCTAATCTTTTTTCCTTTAATTTTACTAAGGTATAACTAACAAAAACTATGTATTTAAGTCAAATTCTCCCTAAATTAATAATGCTTATCCCATTTAAACTATGCTGATTTCACTCTCCATTGGAGAATCTGTTCTTTTTCAGAAGGTAGCGAGACCAGAGGAGATAAACCACCCCTCGCACTTCGGCCAAGCCATAGCTGAATCCACAGAGTGACTGGGGAGATGAACAAGAGTGCTGCTTCCATTTTGTTCCTGATAATCAGCACCAGGGTGTAGGAGACAGACCCTGAGGATACTCAACACCTACCAAAGTACAGATCCAGAGGCTCCTAAGAGCTCATCACTGAAGTAGACTTAAAAGTCACTCAACCACAGCTCATGAATTTTTGCAGAGGGGGTGGAAAGATTCTAAGAGCCACAGGTTGATACATGATGCCCAGAGGCACCCCCCCCCAAATAACTGACTACTGCCCACAATGCATAAACTACAGCCCCATGGGGAAATACCTGCAACCCCACTGAGGAGCATCCCTAACAGAATGGGGGCAGAGATGAGGGAAAAGAGGGTACTCACACATGATATATCCATACAAAACATCTTATTAATAATAATAAACATAAAAAACTATGCATTTAAGGTGTACAATTTGATGTTTTATTAAATATTTATTTATTTAAGAGGCAGAGAGAGAGAGAGAATGCACACGGGAGAGCATGCCAGGGCCTCCTGCTACTAAAAACACCAACTCCAGACGCATGCACCACTCTGTGCGTCTGACCTTATGTGGATACAGGGGAATTGAACCCAGGCCATCAGGCTTTGTAAAAAAGAGCCTTTAACTGCTGAGCCATCTCTCCTGCCCCAATTTGATATTTTAATATACATAAACATTATATAACCATTATAAATAACCACCTTACCAGAGCTAATTAACTTATCCATCACCACAGTTACATTCTTTTCCTTTCTTTCTTTCTTCCTTTCTTCTCTTTCCTCCAACTCCCTTCTTCTCTTCCTTCCCACTTTACTATCTTCTTCCCTTCCTCTATCTCTCTCTCTCCCTCTCTTCCCTCTACTCCATTTTAAGGATTGGATATTGAATCCAGATCCTTCCCAGATTAGAAACTACTGTGACCAGGGCTGAAGATGGCTTAGCAGTTAAGGCGTTTGCCTGAAAAGCTAAAGGACCTGGGTTGAATTCCCCAGGATCCACGTAAGCCAGATACACAAGGTGGCACATGCGTCTGGAGTTTGTTTGTAGTGGCTGGAGGCCCTGGCATGCCCATTCTCTCTCTCTCTGCCTCTCTCTCTCAAATTAAAAAAAAAAAAAAAAAAAAAAAAAAAGGGGAGACTACTGTGACCAAACTAAGTGTCTCCTTAATGAAACTTTGGATAAAAATAGACCAAGGCTCTACTGCCCAGCTTTCTGGTTCAATATGCTACTAGCAAAAGAATCAAGCATTATGACATTACCACAGGAGAGACAAGGTTACAATTACTGAGGTTATAGCTCATCTAAGAGTAATTCCATTTTTCAACTGGTGGCTCCCTGATGAGATTTTGTTATTTTCAGGAAGAGTTCCACAGATGGCTAATCCTATCAAAGTTGTTTGGATTCACGGGAGCTAGTCTGTAATGATATTTTGACATTTCTCTTGTACTCAAGGGGGTTGGGATAATTACTGCTTACTGAATCCTGTTGGTCCCTAAACCCAAATTCCAAATACCCTTTCCACAGAATCAGGCCACAAACATTGTGATTTCTGTTTTATACATGAGCCATTACAAGAGACAGTAGTTAAGAGATATGATCAAGCACAACACTTTTGACAGTTCTTTCATCTGCAGCTATCTTTCAAGTAATCCCTCAGAAAGGATTTTCCTCCCTAGGGAAGCACTCTAACATTGAGCTACATCCACAGGCATGGGGTAGAATTCTTGACCTTTTTAATGTTCAATTCTTTATTGGGTCAATTCATTCTTAGAACATATAATCAAGAAAAGATGTTCTTGGGTTAGAGAGATGGCTCAGTGATTAAGTCACTTGCCTACAAAGCCTAAGGACCCAGGTTTGATTTCCTAGTACCCATGAATATCTAGATGCACAAGGTGGTACATGCATCTGGAGTTTGTTTGCAGTGGCTGGAGGCTCTGGCATGCCCATATTCTCTCTCTCTCTCTCTTTCCCTCTTTCCCTCCTTCTTTCTCATAAATAAATAAATAAATAGATAAATAAATAATTTTCTAGGGCTAGAAAGATGGATTAGTGGTTAAGGTGCTTGCCTGCAAAGCCTAAGGATTCATGTTCAACTCTCCAGGTCCCACATAAACTGATACACAGTGACACAAGTGCACAATGTGGCACAGGTGCAGAAGGGGTGCATGCATCTGGAGTTCAGCTGGCACAACAATATTCTCTCTCACACACATTAAAAAAAAAAAGGTCAGTCTGTTGGCTTGCCTCAAAAAAAAAAAAAAAAAGAAAAGAAAAGAAAAGAAATATTCTAGAGCAAACGATTAAGTCACTTGCCTACAAAGCCTAAGGACCCAGGTTTGATTTCCTAGTACCCATGAATATCTAGATGCACAAGGTGGTACATGCATCTGGAGTTTGTTTGCAGTGGCTGGAGGCTCTGGCATGCCCATATTCTCTCTCTCTCTCTTTCCCTCTTTCCCTCCTTCTTTCTCATAAATAAATAAATAGATAAATAAATAATTTTCTAGGGCTAGAAAGATGGATTAGTGGTTAAGGTGCTTGCCTGCAAAGCCTAAGGATTCATGTTCAACTCTCCAGGTCCCACATAAACTGATACACAGTGACACAAGTGCACAATGTGGCACAGGTGCAGAAGGGGTGCATGCATCTGGAGTTCAACTGGCACAACAATATTCTCTCTCACACACATTAAAAAAAAAAAAGGTCAGTCTGTTGGCTTGCCTCAAAAAAAAAAAAAAAGAAAAGAAAAGAAAAAGAAATATTCTAGAGCAAACTGAAGTTTATGCATTTTACTTAGCTTTTCTGCAACTATACAATTGTGAAGTTGAGTTTGAAAGATGGCTTAGTGGTTGCCTGTGAAGGCTAAGGACCCATGTTCAGCTCTCTAAATCCAATGTAAGCCAGATGCACAAGGAGATGCAAGCGCACAGGGTTGCACATGTGCACAAGGTGGCACATGCATCTGGAGTTCAATTGCAGTGGCTGGAGGCCCTGGCATGCCAATTCATTCATTCATTCATTCATTCATTCATTCATTCATTCATTCATTCTCTCTCGTGCTCTCACTCATAAAAAAAAATGTGGGATCATACTTTGTCCACACATCAAAACCTCCTCTACAAAGCCAGTCATTTAAGCTTTCTTACTTCTACAGTGATTAACTATAGTTAGTATCAATGAACATGGGCATACCCACCTGTAACCACAGTACTTAGGAGGCTGCTACAGGAGCCCCCACGTTTGAGGCCAGCCTGGAAGACATATTTATAGGTGGAGGCTGAGGAGCAAGGCCCTATCTTAAACCCAAAATGAGGCAGTTCAAGGGTGACAGAGCCCCTGAAAGGAACCAAAAGTGGCTTAAAGACAAGAAATATCCTTGAGCCTGTAAGGGCAGAATCTGATACTACCTTATCTCTTCTCCCCTAGAGAAGTCCTCATAGCTTCTACCTTACAAGAGGCCAGGAACATGAAGGAGGAATCTAGCTTTCCCTTATCTCTTTCTTTCCTAGAAAAAAGATGTTCTTGAAACCTTGTGGTACCTGGGCATCTGAGGTGGGGAATATAGTGATGAACTCAGCAAGTAAATTCCCACAAAAGAACCCAATCAGAGTGTCCTAGTGGGCTTTCCTACTTACAGGAACCCTCTCCTGCCTTTTCTTAAACTATGTAGTAATAAAATCTAAACTTCACCCTCCATGGTCTGTGGATCTTACTCATCAAAATTCATGAGACAAGAGCCTGGAGATCACTGCCTCTGTGGAAGTTCTGCGTGCTGTGAACATCCAGCACACTCAGTCCTGAGTTATAGCCCAACTAAGGGCAGAGAAAAGCTCTCAAAACACAAAAATTAGTATGAACATAGTCTTCAATCTTTACAACAATGAATTCATTACTATCATTTTTTCAATTCATCCACTATCTTGCTCATTCACTCAAAAGAGCAGTCTTTGTTGAGTGTATGCTCCGTTCAGGATCTCAGGGATGAGGGATCAGTGAAAAAGGCAAGAAGTTTCCAACTTGTGAAGCAGAAATGAAGTTTCATTTGGCTTCTAGTTACTAAAATTCAAGCTATCAAAAATATAATCTCAAGGTGCCATTTTCAGTCTAGTTTTAGAAGAGAATTTTCCTTTACCTGTCCAACATTTTGGTACTGGCTCGTTCCAGCTTCTCTAGAATCTGAGGAAGTTGGGTGTCATCATCATATGAACCGCCCCAGCCAAGAACTCGAGCAAGGTCATTGCCTGTACCCAACGGCAATACCCCAACCTGACACTGCAAGAGAGTGCAACAGGGATATTTTCAGTCAAGTTGACAAACACGGACTGTTACACTGAAAAATAACAACAAAAGCTGGACATGGTGCCTCATGCCTATAATCCCAATACTCAAGAGGCTCAGAGAGGTGGATCATCCCTGGTTCAAAGACAGTCTAGACTGCATATTGAGTGCCAGGACAGACAAGGCTACAGAGAGTGCCATACCTGCCACAATCAATCAAACAAAAATATACAAAGACTCTATACTTGCCTGTTTATTCAAGTTCAGCCTGTCGATCTCTGACAAAACCCACCCTACACTTCCATCTCCTCCACAGACAAGAATCCGGAAGTTGTCAAACTTCTGAAATAATCTTAAACTAAAAGCAAAAATTATATTCTTAGTATAAATAAATAAGCACTTTCTCCAATTCTTTGACATTCTGTATTCATTACTACCCATGTTCAACTGAAAAACTAAAGCTAATACATAGTAACTATACAATAAAATTAACTTTTTAGTACAACTGTCAACTCAAGAAAACTTTTGAATAAGAATGCAAGTGAATTGTGAACTGAAAGATAAAATTAAAAGGAAAGGTGAAAGAAAAAGGAAAAAAAAACAAAAAAAGAAATTAGAGCTAAGAAAACTAGAGGTAAAGTAATGGAAACTGTGAAAATGGCAGTTTTTCTCTGTCCCTTACAAAGCATTTCCTTGTGATTAAGAATTACACCCCAGGGTAGGGGCAAGAAGGAGAGAACTGCAATGGAGGCCCCAATGTAGTTCCTCAAGACACTGGCCAAAATTTGCCTTCGGTGGTCTTTGCCCTACTTGCCTCCCCTTCAAGTCTTAACCCAATTCTTCTATCTTTTTAACTTTTCACACATTCCACCTTCCGAAGGTACCTCAGTAAACTCAATTACTGTGGACCAATCTTCGTAAATGTCATAAAGGAGGGCTCCTTAGTGGCCTTTAATGGCCCCTCATTGGGAAAATATGGTGTCAACTCCTCAAACAAATCATACACATATACTCAAAGGACATGAAGTTTCTTAAGGTATTTCCTCTGATGAAAATGCTACATGAGACAGAGCTCCAGGGCACAATTGGTTAGCCTGTGGTGCTATATGAAAATGTTATGTCATTGTGTTTTTCAGATGTTAAGCTACATGACATTCTAAAACAATAGTCAACAGAAATACTTATCATTTGTGTGAATTCCACCTGAAAATTTCATGAACTATCCAAGACAGAAACTGTAATTTGGCTAAGTCATTGATTATGTGTACTATATACAAATCAACATTAGTGTTCTGTGCAAATACTTTTCTAATGTTAGCTTGTATTTTATATCTATGCAACTTAATGTTTCTTAGAGCTAAACTGTATTTAATGTAAGATGGTCTGAAGCATTTTCTTGACAAAATGTGGAATTTGAAATTTTTAAGAAGAAATTTGTAGAATTTGGTGTTTTCTTGGTTTTGTATACTTTTATGTCCATTCTAGTTTGTAGTCCCCCCGCCCCCAAGGCAGGGTTTCACTCTAGTGCAGGCTGACCTAGAACTCACTCTGTAATCCCAGGCTGGTCTTGAACTCATAGTGATCTTCCTACCTCTGTGTCCCGAGGGCTGGGATTAAAGGTGTGAACCACGACACCCAACCATTCTAGTTTTGATTGTTTCTTTTTCTCTCCTCATGTTGGTTCATCTCCTAAGTGTGGAGTAATCCTTGCAGTAGTCTCTGTAGGGCTGGCTTGGTGCTCATGTAATCATGCTAAATACATATTAGGTATCCTCTTGGGCACAGTCCTCTCAATTTCTTGCCAAAGCCCTTCCTGCACAGGCATGCATTTGACTAGTAACATCTTTGCTAATACCTTCTTAGTGTGGGTTAACTGAGGTCAATGATATTCCTTAAAACACTATTTGCATCACAAACAGTGGCACACATTGTAATGGAGAGTTACATCAACAGAAAAAAATATAGCGTTCATTTCAAATGCAACTTTCCTTAAAATCCCAAGATTTCTTTGTTGAGAACTTTAATACATAAACATACTGTAGTTTGATTTTATTCCCATCCTGGTGAAATCTTATATCCCCCTATCACCCCCACAGCACATTCCACTGAAGGCCCTCCTCTTTCAAGTAAGTCCTTCCTCTGTTTTGTGTCTCATTCCTTTTGCCCTTTTCTGTCCTCCACGTAAAATGTTGATGGGCGCAAAACCATGATGGTATTGAGGAGGTATCAGTAACCACTGTTGGGTCATGAATGCACTAATCAGTCCGTTCATAGTACATCTACATACTGTGTGGCTCTTGAATTCTGTCTCTTATTCCACAATGTTCCCTGAGACTTAGAGGACTCAATCGAAATTCTGAAGGTACAAAGGGAACTAGTGAATCTCAGCTCTAGCCACCAGCTGAGGGACTTCCTTCTCAGGGATGAGCAGTGGGCACAGGACACAGTGGAATTAAACACAAAGACTAAGTTGTCTTTCAAGTGGGTCTGCTTTATGGCATTAAAAAGGCATAGAGTTAATTTTTAGAGGTTTGCGTATAGAGGTGTGACATGATGTTTAGAAGCATAAATTCCAAGTCCAGATGTTCTATTGTACTTAGCTCACACTTACTAGTTTGTAGTTGTAGGCAAGATATCTAATCTCAATGTGTAATATTCTTGTTATTTTTAAATTGAATATGAGTATTTAACTTATTATAAAAAAATCATGCAATAAAAAACAGAAAAGTTGGAATTAATGTAACAAGTTGTAAAACATTTAAAAGATATGATAAGACTTAACATTAGAACCTTCAGCTGGGGTAATAACTCAGTGAGAGAGTGCTTATTTCGTATGCATGTCTCAGGCTCAAACCCTCAGTACAATATGGCCCCCACACAAAGAGAAAACATGACATAATTTTAATTAAAAGAGGGTGAAATCAGCATAGACATGCCTAGAGAAACCTGTAATTTTCTTGAGCTGCAAAGCTAAACACATCTCTTGCTTAGTGCTCCTTTTCATATAACTAGGATTTATGAATAAAGAATTACCCTAAGTAAGGCCCTCCATTCATTAGATCAAACACCTGAGCAGGATTGAGCAACTGCTTAAAACGACGAAGGAACTTGACTCCCTGATTATCTCCACTCTTAGAATTGACAAACACCAACAGAGGACTAACACAGAATGAAAATGTTGCTCTACAGAAACCTGTAAAAACAAGAAAAAGAAATAGTATGTACATCTTTTTCTTTCAAATTATTAACAAAAACTCAAAGAAAGATAAGTTGATTCTGGAAAAAGTAAATGCATTTATAGAAACACAAATTCCTGCAATGAAGTTATAGAAAAACAAATTTTAATAAGAGCCATGCTAATGGGAAATTTCAATTAGTGAGGAAAAAAACCAAAAAATTAATTTTTCAGACTGCAGTTCAGTGCAAAATAATAATCTTATTTTGTTGATTACAATATAAAAATCTAAAAGTCTTATAAGAAGTAATATCACTAATGTGTTAATAACTGCATTACAACTTTTATTTAAAAATATTATTTCAGGCTGGAACTTAAGCTCAATAGTAGTAGGATACTTGTCTAGCATGTGCAAGACTCAGGGTCTCATCTCTAGCACCAGAATAATAACTTAATTAAGTAAATAACTAGATAAATTCTTTTTAAAAGTAAAAATACTATTCAGCAATTTAAGAGAAATAATATATAAAACTGAGCAGAATAACCTATTATAGACTTTTTATTCTAGTAAAATAAATTAACATTAAATAAACCAGAAATACACATACTTACACTACTGCTACGTACCATCAGAATCAGTGCTATTTAGTGCAATTGGAGGTATAATAGATACTTTACACTGACCAAGTGGACATACAGGATGGTACAAATCTTTGCAGGCAGTGTGTACCTAATAACAAATAAATGATAAAACTTCAGAAATCAGAAATACCAATGTTTTGCTATAAGTTACATATACAGAATTGGCCATTTAAGGTCAATGCCATCAAAAAATGTTCAGTAATTCATAAACTGCTTTAATGGCACAACATTTCTACTTCCAAGGAACAAAGTAAGCACTTGAGGCATGAGAGTTTGATTAGGCTTGTGTGTCTCCTTCTCTTCTTGTATGAAACAAGTGACAACCAGCAAATGTCTGGCAGTGGCAAGGACATAGGAAGAAATTAGGAGAGGAAATAAAGAACAAATAGATGGATAAACAAAAAAGGAAGAAGAGGGGCTGGAGAGATATCTCAGTGGTTAAGGTACTTGCCTGCAAAGCCTAACAACCCAGGTTCTGTTCCCTAGTAACCATGTAAAGCCAGATGTACAAAGGGACATATGCATCTAGAATTCATTTGTAGTGGATAGAGGCCCTGGCACATCCATTCTCATTCTCTCTCATTCCCTCCCTCTCTCTTTCTGTCTCTCTCTGCTTGAAAATAAATAAATAAATAATTTAAAAAAACAAAAAAGGAAGAAGGGAGATAGAAAGCAAGGAAGAGAGCTGACCAGTATTTTAGTATCATGTCCATAAAATAAACTGATGGAATCTACTTTATAAAAATTATTACAAGACTTAATGAAAGAGGGCCAGGAGATAGTTCAACTGGTAGAGTGCTTTCCTTGCAATCAGGAGTACCTGAGCTTGATCATCAGCACCCACGTAAAAGCTGAGAATGGTGGTGTGTGCATGTAATCCAGTGCTGAGGAGATAAGAGATAGAAGGATCCTGGGACTCACTAGCCAGCCAGTCTAGACTACTTGGAGAGCTTTGGGCCAATTAGAAAACCCTGTCTGAAAAAGAGGTGGAAGGCATCCCAGCTGCATGCTCTTACATGTGCATGCCATCACATACACACACACACATGTACAACGCATGCATACAAACACAGCACAAAAAGAATTTAGTAAAAATAGGGCTGGAGAGGTTGCTCAGTGGTTAAAGGCACTTGCTTGCAAAGCCTGATGGCCTGGATTCAGTTCCCCAGTGTCATTGTAATGCCAGAGGCACAAAGTGACACATGGGTTTGGAGTTCATTTGCAGGGGCAGGAGGCCCTGACACACCCATTTTTCTCTCTCTCTCTCTCTCAAAAAATAAAATAAATAAAATAAGAATTTAATGAAAATAACTAAGTCTGAAGTATGGCTGCTCTTTCTGTAGAGATCCTATACATTTCATTTATATTCCTTTTATGGCATTTTATATGGTTATAGTTATAAGAAAATGCATACCTATTTTCTCAGCTCAACCGCCCCTCTGTAAGGCAGAGCTGAGAGTGGCACATGTACATCCACAGTATACAGACTAACACTGCAGAAACAGAAAGCTTATTCAGAGACTGTGAATGAGAACAATGTGGAGACTGGGGAGGGGGCTCCAAGGGTCAAGTGTTTGCCAGATGAGCATGAGGACCTGAATTTGGATCCCAGCACCCACACAAAAGCCAGGCATCATGGTGCATACCTATAACCCCAGTGCTGGGAAGGCAGAGACAGGAGGACCCCTAGTGCTTTCTGGCTAGCTAGTCTAGCTGAAGTTGTGAGCTCAAGTTTTAGTGTGAGACTCTGTCTCAAAAAATAAGATAGAGGGCTGGAGAGATGGCTTAGCAGTTAAGGCACTTGCCTGTAAAGCCTAAGGACCCAGGTTTGACTCTCCAGAACCCACCATAAGCCAGATGTACAAGGTGACACATGTGTCTGGAGTTTGATTGTAGTGGCTAGAGGCCCTGGCATGCCAATTCTTCCTCTCTCTCTCATAAAAAAATAAGATGAAGGGCTGGAGAGATGGCTTAGCGGTTAAGGCGCCTGCCTCCTAAGCCTAAGAACCCGGTTCCAATCTCCAGGTCCCACATTTAGCCAGATGCAAAGTGACGCAAGGGTGCAATGCCGCACTTGCCCACAAGGGGGCACACACATCTGGATTTCGTTCACAGCAGCTGAGAGACTGCTGGCCCGCCCATTCTCTATCTGCCCCCCTCTCCCTTTCTCTCTGTCTGTCTCTCTCTGTGTCTCTTCTCCAAAAATAAAAAAAAATTAAAAATTTTAAAAATTAAAAAAAAATAAGATGGAGAGTAAAGGAAGAAGGCACCCAGAGTCAACCTTCGCTGGCTACATGCATGTATACACACAGACAAGCACACTCATAAAAACAAGGCAACCACATACATACAAACATACACAAATGAGCAAGAGACAGAACAATGAAGAATGAACCAAGGAGAAGCCAGGCTACTGTGAATAGTTGATTATCCACCTAGAGAGCCTTTCAAATGTGCTACCCAGTAAAAGCAGACCTTTCATCAAGTATTTATTTATTGTACATGGATCTATTTAATTAGTCCTTAAAGCAAATTCACATGCAGATTAAACCTGCATATAAGAAAGCTTTTTTTTTTTTTTTTTGGTTTTTCGAGGTAGTAGAACACACATTTTTATATTCTAAATCTTCATATTTGTCAGTAAAAAATTTTTTTTTTTTTTGGTTTTTTGAGGTAAGGTCTCACTCTGGCCCAGGCTTACCTGGAATTAACTATGTAGTCTCAGGGTGACCTCGAACTCATGGTGATCCTCCTACCTCTGCCTCCCAAGTGCTGGGATTAAAGGCGTGTGCCACCACGCCTGGCTTTATAAGAAAGCTTTTAAGGGTTGGAGGGATGGCTTAGCAGTTAAGACACCTGCTTACAAAGCCAAAGGACTCAGGTTTGATTCCCAGGACCCACGTAAGCCAGATGCACAAGGTAGCACATGTGTCTGGAGCTCGTTTGCAGTGGTTGGATGCCATGGTACACCCATTCTCATTTTCTTTCCCTCCCTTTTTCCCCTCCCCCACTCTCAAATAAATAAAAATAAGAAAAATATTGTTTAAAAATTAAGTTTTTGAAAGAGTAATTGAAAGTTAACATGGATTTCTATTTTCCTGATTACCTACTTTTGGACAATTTTCAATTGTGATTTACAATAGTTAACAACAGAAATGTATTTTATAAAAATTAGTGTGAAAGGTACCATAGTACTGAGAAGTGGCAGAGGAGTGCTCATCACTGAAGTATCTCTATCACACCTCCCAAGGCTCACACTCTATTGCATAAAAGGTGGTGAAAGAACCTAGGAGCTAAAGGAAGGGTAGGACTCCTTACAATGCAATCATCCAGACACAAAATGGCCTGGATCTCCATGACCTTGCAGTGCCTGGTACTACCTACACAAGACCCTCATAATAGAGGAAAAGATGATGACATCAAAATAAAACAGAGACTATTTGAAATGGAGAGTAGATTAGTGAAGGGGAAAGTGGGGAACGGGAGGGAATTATCATGATTTATTGTCCATAATTATGGAAACTGTCAATAAAAGATGTTTAAAATTTTTTTAATTAGTGTGTACAAATAATTATAAAACAAAATTATAGGGCAGAATGTAAAGATATATAATATATACTGAGGGAAAAAATAATAAAAATTGCATGTTGGCTATTTTTAAATTATGAGTTAAATTATCGGGCAGTACAACTAAAGGCTTTTGGGTTTGGTGGAGTTGTGGTTTTTTTTGTTGTCGTTTTTTTTCTTTTTTGAGGTAGGGTCTCACTCTAGCCCAGGCTGACCTGGAATTCACTATGTAGTATCAGGCTGGCCTCGAACTCACAGCAATCCTCCTACCTCTGCCTCCTGAGTGCTGGGATTAAAGGTGTGTAGCACCATGCCTGACTCATGGGGAGATTTTAACTTGCTTTACTTTAATTTTATTCTTTACTAGATGGCTATGGTTTAGATATACTTTTTTCTATTTATTTTTATTTATTTGAGAGAGAGAAGGAGGGAAAGAGGAAAGAAAGAAAGGAGAAAGAAAGAGCACTCCAGGGCCTCAAGCCACTGCAAAGGAACTCCAGATGCATATGTCTCCTTGTGCATATGACTTATGTGGTAATGAGCAATTGAACCCAGGTCCTTTAGCTTTGCAAGCAAGTGCCTTAAATGCTGAGCCATCTCTCCAGTCCCTACTTAACTATATTTTAAGCACTAGGGAACCTGCAATTAGAACCCATAATTTAAATGCAGATTAATATATAAACAGAAAAATGACTACATTAAGAAGTATGAGTCTAAGAGGGTACTGTTACAAGGGTAAAGATGACAGAAACCAGCTAGGAGTGTTGGCACATGCCTTTAGTCCCAGCAATTGGGGCGGGGCAGAGGTAGGAAGTTTGCTGTGAGTTCAAGTAAGCTTGGGTTAGAATGAGACTGTAACTCAAAAAAAAAAAAAAAAAAAAAAAAAGACATAAACCTACATGTCTAACTTACATAGGGTGGGACAGAAATTATGTCTTAAGTGAAACAAGACCCAAGTTTGCAACCAAGAAAGAGTGACATTCTGGAATGTCTGCATACATCATCTGTAATGACATTCTATTTGTGAAATTTCTTCAAGTTCAAGGTGAGTAGAATGAACAAGTACAAAAGCTGCTTAACTCAGAATGCTCAGTATCACTGAAGAACTACTGACTACAGAAAAGCAAGCCCATTTTGCAGATGAAGACAACTTATATAAAGCCTTTCTAAAAAAAAAAATCAACACATATGGTGTGTTCTCTCTCTAAAAGGTAAAAATGGGGAACTGAAGACATGCTTGTGGTTAAGGTGCTTGCCTGTGAAGCCTGAGGACCCAGTTTCAATTCACCAGGACCCACATAAGGCAGATGCACAAGGTAGCACAAGCATCTTGAGTTTGTTTGCAGTGGCTGGAGGCCCTGGCATGCCCATTCACTCTCCCTCTCTTTCTCTTTCAAATAAAAAAATAAAATTTTAAAAAGTTAGAAATGGGGCTAGAGAGTTTGCTTAGTGGTTAAGGCACATGCCTGTGAAGCTTAAGGACCCAGGTTTGATTGCCCAATACCCACATAAGCCAGATGCACATGTGTCTGGAATTCGTTTGCAGTGGCTAGAGGCCCTGGCATGCCTGTTCTCTCTCTCCATCTGCCTCGTTCTCTCTTTTTCTCAAATAAATAAATAAAAATTTAAAAAAGAGTTAGAAATGAACTGATGAAACCCTAGAGTGGAGTAATACGCCAAATGATATACAGAAAATAAAAATAGCAGGAAACAAAGGAAGTAGTCGAATTATCGTTATTTGCAGACAATATGATTCTATACACAAGGAGCCCTTAAAAACTGCCAGGAAACTTTCAAAGCTGATAAATACTTTCACAATGTAGCAGGATACAAAATTAGCACAAAGAAATCAGTAGCCTTTTTATAACCATAAAAGCGTGCTGAAGATGAAATCAGGAAAACACTCCATTCACAATTGCCTCAAGAAAAAAAAAAAACAACAACAAATACCTTGGGGCTGGAGGGATGGCTTAGTGGTTAAGGCATTTGCCTGCAAAGCCAAAGGACCCAGGTTCGATTCCCCAAGACCCATATTAGCCAGATGCACAAGGGGGTGCATCCATCTGGAGTTCATTTGCAGTGGCTGGAGGCCCTGGCATGCCTATTCTCTCTCTCTCTCTCCCTTTCTCCCCATCAAATAAATAAATAAAAATAAAATATTTTTTAAAAATACCTTGGATTAAACTTAACCAAGGAAATGAAGAATCTCTACAATGAAAACTTTAAGATACTCAGAAATAAACTGAAGATACTAGAAATGGGAATACATCCCATGTTCATGGATTGGAAGCATGAATACTGTGAAAATCTACAGATTTAATACAATCCCCATCAAAATTCCAATGGCATTCTTCACCAAAATAGAAAAAAATTCTAAGATTCAAAGCAATTGCCAAAGCAATTATGAGTAACAAAAATAAGACTGCTAGTATCACAAGACTTGATTTTAAAATATATTGCAGAGTCATAGTAACAAAACAGAATGGTACTGGCACAAAAACAGATATGAAGATCAACAGGACATAACAGATGAGCCCGATGTAAACCCAGGTTTCTAAAGCCATCTGATTCTTGACAAGAATATTCACTTGAAGGGCTGGAGAAATTGCTTAGTGGTTCTGCAAAGCTTAAGGTGGCACATGCATCTGGAGTTCGTTTGCAACAGCTGCAAGCCCTGGCATGTCCATTCTCATTCCTCCCTCCCTGCCCCCCCTTAATATCTCTCCCCCCTCCCTCCTCCTTTCTAAAATAAATAAATAAATATTTTAAAAAATATTCACTCAAGAAAAGATAGCCTCTTTAACAAATGATGCTAAAATAAAACTGGATATCTTTATGTAGGAGGATGAAAATAAATCCTTATTACTCTCCATCACAAGAATCTATACAAAATGGAGCAAAGATCTTAACATCACACCTGAAACTCTGAAACTGTTAGAGGAAAAAATAGGGAAACATTTCACCATTCAGGCATAGGCAAGGACTCACTCATGAAGTAAGACAACTAATCAACCATTGAGACCTCATGAAATTACAAAGCTTTTGTACAGCAAAGGACACAAAGAGGCAGCCTATAGAACTGGAGAAAATCTTTGCCAGCTATACATCTGACAGAGGATTAATATCCAGGATATACAATGAACTCAAAAAACTTTATAATGAGAAATCAAACAACCCAATCAACAAATGGCCTATAGAACTGAATAGAAAGTTCTCTTAAAAAGAAATACAAATGATCAGTAAACATCTAAAAACATTTTCTACATCATAAGACACCAGGGAAATGAAAATTAAAACTACTTTGAGATTCCATCTCATTCCTGTCAAAAGAACTATCATCAAGCAATCAAATAACAAATGCTGGTAAGGGAAAGAGGAACCCTTCTCTGTTGTTGGTAGGAATATAAACTGATTCAGCCATGGTGGAAATTAGTGTGGATGTTCTTCAAACAGGTAAAAATAGATTTACCATATGAACCAGCTATACCACTCCTTGGCATATACCCTAGGGACTCCATTCAGTACTCTAGAGATACTTGCTCATCTGTGTTTATTGTAGCTCTATTCACAATATCTAGGAAATAGAACCAGCCTAGATATCCCTCAACTGATGAACAGATAATGAAAATGTGGTATATTTACACAATGAAGTTTTATTTAGCTGGAAAAAATGAAATTATGAAATTTGCAGGGAAATGGATGGATCTGGAAAAGATTAGACTAAATAAGGTACCCAGGCTCAGAAAGCTAAACATTGCATGTTCTTGTTCATATGTGGATCCTAGTTCCAGATGTTTAGATCTGCACATGAATTGGTATAAAAGTCAGTAGTTGAGACCAGCAAGCTAGAAAGATTCCATGAAAGAGGGAAGAGAGGAGGGTCTAAGGGAAGTGTTTAGTATATATGCAAATAGAGGGGAAGAATACTGAGGCAAATTGTTCTAAGTAAAGGGAGGGAATGGAGGAGAGGAGAGGGTGGAAGGAGGGCTAGTTAAAATTAAATATGTAGGGGGATGGCAAGATGGCTCAGAGATTAAAGTCACTTGCTTGCAAAGCCTAAGGCCTGGGTTCAATTCCCAGTCCCATGTAAATCCAGATGCATAAAGGGGCACATGTATCTGAAGTTTGCTTGCAGAGGCAGGAGGCCCTGGTATGCCCATGCTCACTCTTTCTCTGTATCTCTGATAAATAAAAATATTTTTAAAATTTAAAGATGTAATGAACAAGCCTTATAGAAAGTGACTTCTTTGCTAGCTAACTGTAGGTTATAAAAGAAATAGTTTAGCCAGGCGTGGTGGCGCAAACCTTTAATCCCAGCACTCAGGAGGCAGAGGTAGGTGGATGGCCATGAGTTCGAGGCCACCCTGAGACTACATAGTATATTACAGGTCAGCCTGGGCTAGAGTGAGACCCTACCTCAAAAAAACCAAAAAGAAAAAGAAAAAGAAATAGTTTGGGTAGAATTATGTTATAGGGGTGAATAATGCTGTGCAAAGAAGCCACAGATTGTTACACAAAAATTTCAGTGGTAGGATACTGTGGTAGTTTGAATATATGTCCCCCAATATATTCAATGTTTTATTACTTTATAGTTTGCATCTTCAATCACCTTGCTAGAGGCAATGTCACTGGGGGCTGGTCTTAAGGTGTGGGTTTGAGATTCCATTGTAAAGATATGCAAATGTGCCTAGCAGGAGTTCCTGAAGTGTGCTGTGTGACCTTTTGGCTGTAGTTTTGCTCTGTGTGCTGTGGTGGCTGGCTGGCTTTTTCTCTCTCTGCTTGGCCCTGTTGAAAGCAGGCTGCTTCTTCTTGCCATTATGGAACTTCCCCTGGATCTGTAAGCTTCAATAAATAATATCCCTTCCTCCATAACTGTGCCTGGTCTGGAAGTTCATCTCAGCGAACCTGAAGCTGTCTGCTACAGATACTTTCTAGCAAGTTGTTGGTCATGGATGGCCTTGATGCCCACAAAACATTACAAGCTACTGTCAAGGCTCTTTGTTTCCCATCAGAACTAGATGGCAAGACCCTACTACTGCTAAAGACATCACAAGCTTGGGCTGCAGGTCAATGAGAAATCAAGCTGAAGCTGAGCTGGAATCCTCTTTCCTGTTGAATAGCTGTCAGGATGCCAGAAAAACTTATGCAACCTGTTGCAGGGGAGGAGGAATCATCAGTGGTCTTCACCAGCAATGAATCCTCCAAGTTTTACAGCTGGCCAGCCAGGCCAAATGTGCCAACTGGTATAATGGTGGCCTGTCTGTTAGAGGGGAAACCAACTGTTCTCTGGTTTTATTTGATGCCCACTCCATGGGAGGGAATTCATGCCTGATACTGAAAACCAAGTGCTTTTAACCACTGAGCCATTTCCCCAGACACTCTGAAAATCTAATCAAAAGCCCATGGCTGGAAAGGTCATAAGCCCTAGGGGAAAAACTACTAGTGTTACTGGCTAAATAGATATATTATATCAGCTCTGTGGTTTAGCTGGTTAAAGTGGCCTCTAAATGCTTATGGTTATGCCCATATATATATTAATGCTACTCTCACTTTTGGTTAGAGAAGTTTCTCCTTTCAGACAGTAATGACAACTGGATGACTCAAAACGCATCAAAGTGCTGAGAAGAAGAGATAGAGGAGGGTACTGAGACATGTCTATCAAACACACTAAGGCTCGGGGATTCTTGTGGAAGAGGTGATGGAAAGAATATATGAGCTGAAGGAAGGAGAAGAGCATTTTGCAATAATGTCTTCCAGATAGAAAGTGGCTGTGATGTTCCTGACCTCACAGTGGCTGATGCTGCTACCTACACAAGACCTACATGATAGGAGGGGAAAATGATGACATCAGAATAGAAAAGAGACTGTTTGGAAAGAAGGGACTTACAAAAGGGTTTTAAATGTAACAGTACTCTGAACTCTGAAAGAAGAGATTCAGTGGAGGGGGGGCTCAGGAAGGACAAAGGTGGTAGTAGGTGATTACCATCATGGTATATTGTCTACATGTACAGAGGTTGTCAGTAAAAAGTTTGTGTGTGTGTGTGTGTGTGTGTGTGTGTGTGTGTGTGTGTGTGAATGCTATCAGTGGTTGGCTAACACAAAAGAAATAGGAACTGAAATGGTACTTGAAAACATTTATGGGCCACATTCCTGTAAAACAAAGGATGGCAGATGGCATTATGTTGTACCAACCATCCAAAGAAAGATGCAATCTACACACTGTAAAGCGAAAGGAGAGATCAAAAGTAGCATCCTATGGTTAACGAGAGAGAATGAGGAATAGCGAAGGCAAGAGAACAAGGTCAGTCACATTTGAGTTAAATACTTAAAGGTATCACAGGATTACCTATCAGGCTACACTAAAAACTATAGAATTTATTTTCCTTGGGGCCTCTGAACTCCATCTCATTGCCTATGAAATTAACATACCACACTCACCTCTCTTAGCTCTTACTGATCTACTCCATACTTGACAACAAGAATGGATTTTTCACATTTTAAAATGTGGGGCCAACTTCCAAACTTGGACTGGCAATGTTAATAGAATACCAGAGTCACAACGCCACCAAACAAATCTGCCTGGTGGAAGGCAATGAGTGTGCAGTAAGTAGGACAGCTTGCCTGGAGGGAGGAGAGGGGCAGCTAGGGCTTCCTTCTTACACTCACTGTCTCCCTGACAGGAAGCCCTGGTCATGTCTGACATTAACATGACTGTTCTTACAGTATATATGTGCTTTTTGTGTCAAATCTTAAGCATGCAAAGAAGTTTTAAAATATTTATTTATATTACATTCATGTAAGTTAAATTCTATCAAACAATAGCTTATTCAACTTGGCATTTGTCAGAACACATGGAGGGTTGCCAAAAATATAATCTTGTGGCACATCAGGGAAGAGGCTTTCTGAGTGCAGCAGGTGGTAAAATAGGCCTGAAAAGAGTAACCATGGACTGGAGAGATGGCTTAGTGGTTAAGGTGCTTGCCTGTAAAGCCCAAGGTCCCAGGTTCCATTCCTCAATACCTACATAAGTCAGATGCACAAAGTGGCACATGTGTCTGAAATTCGTTTGCAGTAGGACCTCCAGGTCCTGGCAAACCCATATTCATCTCTCTCTCTCTCTCTCTCTCTCTCTCTCTCTCTCTCTCTCTCCCTCTTTCTCTCTCTCTCTCAAATAAATAAACAGATAAAATATTTTAAAAAGAGTAACCATGACATGGCGAAATACATAGAACAGTAAAACTGTGGGAAGGGCTTCTGTGACACAGGGAATACCTAAACACAAACAACTATTAAACATGGAGCACTTGAAAAAATGATGGGGATGGGGGGAGTAAATAACTGTCACACAGGAAGAATAAACTTTAAAACAAGTGAGTATTGTGGGCTGGAGAAATATATCAGCAGTTATGGTGCTAGCCTGAAGAGCCTAAGGACCTGAGTTCGATCCCCAAATACCCAAGTAAAGCCAGATACAGAAACCGGTGCATAAGTCTGGAGTTTGTTTGCAAGGGCTGGAGGCCCTGGTGTGTCTATTCTCTCTGTCTGTCTCTCATTTTTTAAATCTCTCTCTGCTTGCAAATAAATAAATAAATGAAATAAATTTTAAAAACTGAGTGTTGTGGTATCATATTGGGGTGAGGGGCCTGCATCCAGGCTCTGCTATGCCACAGATTCTTTGCTTTGCCTCTGAACTACACAATGGCCAAGTTCAGGATAGATACTGATTAAAAAACATGGAACAATTTCAAACCCTCACCATTGTTTTACACCAAAGGCATTTCCAATCTTGTAGTCGGAGAACACTGCCACATGTTTTATCACAAACCACACACTTGGCGCTCACAGGCAAGTTGCCTTCGAGCCATTGGTGAGGCATGGCAACCTGTGGGCAGGAGAAAGTGCAGTCAGAGCCAAGCCTGCAGAGGCCACCACCCTCACCATAGGAACGATTTCTCACTCTTTGGAGTCAGCACCATGCTCTTCATGCACCGATCCCACATTCACTGTGCACCTATCATGCCTGAACCCTGAGGGATAAGTAAGACAGAAGGCCAGCTAGCCCTCTGGGATTCAGTAGAGGTCTAGCTGAGGAGAAAGGCACACATGAATTATGATGTAGTAAAACCCATGAGGATTTCACGTGGAGTTGTGGAGGGCAGATACTGTTGAAAACAAGCCCCAGACTCTAAAGGGTGAACACCTCAGCTAACCCTAAAGATGATCATGGAGTTTGCCAGAGGTCTCAAATACCAGCTGAGCCCAGCCCAGCCCAGCCACCACTCCTGAGTCCTACTTAGAACAGATTTCCCTCAAAATCCAAGAGCTGAGGACAGCTACAAAGGAATGAATTACAAATCCAAACTCACAATCAACTAACATCTCCAATTTACCCCGAATAACCAACACTCCCATGGAACTCTGTCATTATGCTCCAGAAGAGCACAAAAGGAGAGGAGGTGCCGGGAAGGGGCAGAGCTGGCCGCTTACTCCGTCCTCGTCCTCTATGATGTCCTTCCCGATGGAGGCCAGGGTGGTCCACTTGCAGTTGTTTGTGGCCCTCACTGCGCATCTTTTGTGAGCCTTAAATTTGCACACTAAAAAATAATAATAATAAGTCAGCCATTTTAAGGTGAATAGGGACTTTCAAAGTAAAGGAAATCACAACATGGAACTGTAAAGGGAGTGAAAGAGAAGCAGAAGAAATATTTCAAAAAGTTCAATATTCAACAGTAGTAACAGCAATCTGAAACACTAATACAATTGTAATTATGCAGCATTCATAAGGTGACCAACTCCTACTTAGAAGAGAAATGAAATAAACACAAAAGGATTAGTTCTTGAGAACAGAAATACATGCACTGAAGATAAAATTCAGTGACATGAGAACTTATTAAATTCCACCTCTTGAGATGGGAGAGATGGCTTGGCAGTTAAGGGGCTTGCCTGTGAAAACTAAGGACCCTGATTCAATTCCCCTGTACCCATGTATGCCAGATGCACAAGGTGGCGCATGCACCTGGAGTTTGTATGCAGTGCCTAGAGGCCCTGGCATGCCCATTTTTTTCTCTCTCTCATAAATAAATAAATAAATAAATAAATAAATAAATAAATAAATAAATAATTTTTTAAACTTCACCTATTAGTCTCAGTGCTGAGTCTCTGATATGGATGTGCTTAATGAGAAAATTCACTGTAGTGTACATTTCTGATCTTTGTGTTATTCTATATGTATAGTATTTATGTAAATAAGTTTGAAAATGTCAGTAAGATAAAGACAATACAGGAATTTAAAGTGCAAGTATATTGAGAAGATAACTAGGCATCCTGGGAATGATGCCTGAGAGTCACAAAGATGGCACTGTCTTTTAAAAGTATTAGATTGAGGGCTGGAAAGATGGCTTAGTGGTTAACGTACTTGCCTGCAAAGCCTAAAGACTCATGTTTCACTCTCCAGGTCCCACATAAGCCAGACACACAGTAACGCAAGCACACAAGGTCGTACGTGTACACAAGGGGGCACATGGGTCTTGAGTTTGATAGCAGTGGCTGAAGGCCCTAGTTTATCAATTCTCTGTCTCTCTCTTTCTCTCTCTCTTGCATTAAAAAAAAACAACCAGTCTGTTGGGATTGCCTCAAAAAAATTTTTTTAATGTATTAGATTGAGAAGACAATATCACAAATGTAAGTGGAAGGAATGAATTAATGTTCCTACTACAACCTTCACTAATTCTACCTAGCCATATTATCATGAGGAACTTATAAAGGATAAATAAGAGGAAATAATTAGGAAAGAAAAATACATTTATAGAAAATCAAAGAAATCACAGGTTATTTGAAAAGTTAAACATGATTATGAAAATGGGAACTTGAAACTAGATAGTAGACCATAAGAGGGGAAGAAGAGGTGCTGAGAAAGGGGTGGAGGGCAAAAGGGTACATGAGACATGAAAGCAGAAAGGAGACTGTGGTGTGAGGGAAGAGCACAGGGCAGAAGGGTGGAGAAGAGGAGGGGAAGGGAAACAAGACATGCAAATGTGAGGACATGAGCTGGGCTCTCCAGCACCCACATAAATGCTGGGTAGACATGGTAGTAGGCCTGTAATAACAGCAGTCGATAAGCAGAGATGGAATCCCCAGCACAAGCTGGCTAGCTAGACTAGTCAATTCTGCAGCTGCGCGTTCAAGTGAAAGACCCTGTCTCAGTAAATAAGGTAGACAACAATCGAGGAAGACGCTCTATAAACCTCTGCCCTCCACCTGTGTCCACACTCCAGCACTATGAGCATGCATACACTCACACATGCAAACAAGGTAAAAGTTCTTAAGTAGACATTTGATATTTATATAAAAGAAAATCAGTTAACTTTTGTTCACATACTGTTTAAATAAATGTTCCGAAAAATTGTGTTCAGAAATTATACTTAACTTTCTCAGTCACATTGGGAGACTCTGAAGTATTTTATCTTCTACTTTTTAGTAATATGATACTTTGTATGTGTAAGACTTTATCTAGAAGACAGATTAGTATAGCCTCATTTTACTATGGAAAAGAGGGGCAAAGGGGTAAACTTAGTAATGGTTCTCTACACAGAGCAGTGGGTAATGCCCTCATACATAGTCACTACTCTTTGCTATAAGACATATCTTCATTTTAAGTTTTTTGTTTATTTGTTTTTTGAGGTAGGGTCTCACCCTAGCCCAGGCTATCCTGGAATTCACTATGTAGTCTCAGGCTGGCCTCAAACTCACAGTGATCCTCCTACTTCTGTCTCCCAAGTGCTGAGATGAAAGGCATGTGTCATCATGCCCAGCCATTTTAATTTTTAAAGCTCCTTTTATACTATGTTTTTAGTTTTATCATGAAGCAGTTTACTTAGGTGGAGAAGGGGTTCAAACGTTTAAGTATGGCTTCAATTCTAATAAAAATATCCAGAATAACCATAAACATAAAACAGGTAACTTTTCTATGAATATATAATCCTGTAAAGATATTTTCAAAGTCAATGAAATTTTAAAAAACATGTTAATATTTATTTATTTATTTATTTATTTATTTGAGAGAGAGAAAGGCAGATAGAGGAAGAGGGAGAGAGAATGGGCCTCTATCCACTACAAATGAACTCCAGACACACGTACCACCTTGTGCATCTGGTCCTGGGGAACTGAACCTTTGGCTTTGCCGGCAAGAGACTTAAAAACTAAGCCATCTCTCCAGCCCACAAAAAGCAAACATCTTCCAGCACTCGGGAGGCAGAGGTAGGAGGATCACCAAGAGTTCGAGGCCACCCTGAGCCAGGTCAGCCTGGACCAGAGTGAGACCCTACCTTGCAAAACCAAAAAAAAAATTAAAAGAAAAAAAAAAGCAAACATCTTAACCATTATGCCATCTCTCCAGCCCAATAATGAGAATTTTAAAGAAACAGGAAGAGGACAGTAGTTGCAGAAAGATATAATTATTTTTATTGTTTATTCTCATCAAATAATTTTCATTTTTCTTTCAAAATCTTTAAAAATAGTGATTCTACTAATGAATCAATTGCTAAATAATTAAATATATTCAATAATGCATAAATCCCAAATCAAAAGGATACTAAAGAATATACTAGGGCTTCTCCCCTCCCCTTTTTCTAGCATCTTTGGACTGTAAGACTGTAAGATAATAGTGACTGACACTACCTACACAAGAAAGGCCAGCATAACAGGAGAAAAGAAAATGATGAAATCAAAATAGGTGACAGATTGGTTGGAAAGGAAGGGATACAGTAGAGGGGGAATTTAGCAGGGGGAAAAGAGGGTGGCAGTGGGGATTATGATCATGGTATATTCTCTGTATTTATGAATGTTGTCAATGAGAATTGAAAAAAAAAAAAACTAAGAGATAGGACTGGAGAGATGGCTTAGTTGTTAAGTGCTTGCCTGTGAAGCCTAAGAACCCTGGTTTGAGGCTCAATTCCCCAGGACCCATGTAAGCCAGATGTAAAACGTGGCGCATGCGTCTGGAGTTCATTTGCAGTAACTAGAGACCCTGGCGTATCCATTCTCTCCCTCTCCCCCCCCCCCCGTCTCTAACAAGTAAATAAATAAAAATAACAACTTAAGAAAAACTAAAAGATAATAGTCAAAAGGTTTCCAGAAAACACCACATAATGGGACTGACCAGGTAGCAGCCATCTAGATCCACATGAACTCTTTGGATTAGAAAAACAGAAATGCAAGTTACATCTCCATCTCTGTGAAAAAATTCTTCTTTTTTTTTTTTTTTTTTTTTTCAGGTAGGGTCTTGCTCTAGCTTAGGCAGACCTGGAATTCACTATGTAATCTCAGGGTGGCCTTGAACTCACGGCAATCCTCCTACCTCTGCCTCCCAAGTGCTGGATTAAAGGCGTGCGC
Organism: Orientallactaga sibirica; assembly: GCA_036365145.1. Classification (NCBI taxonomy): domain Eukaryota; kingdom Metazoa; phylum Chordata; class Mammalia; order Rodentia; family Dipodidae; genus Orientallactaga; species Orientallactaga sibirica. Next base: position 503,205 of record JAEOAD010002184.1, read on the forward strand.
CACCATGCCTGACTGAAAAAAATTCTTTTAATCTAAAAAAAAAAAAGTTTTATGTTTTTTCTCCAAATTTTCACTTTCATGAATTTTCACATAAATTCATGATGTAATCCTGAATTATTTATTCAATAAATTTCTGACAGAACACAGTTACAACTTTTATAAATTTTGTGACTAGAAGAGTAGTTTCATTGTATGTATTATCCCACTTAATTTTCACCATGATTTGATGAGATGTGACTATTATCCCCATCTGACATAAATCTCTAAATGTGCTGAGCCATTCTCCTGATGGCAATATGAACTGGAGGGAACAGAAGAGAGTCTAACTGTAGAGCTCTGTTCCCAACATGCACCGCACCACTGTCTATAGTCAATAGCTAAAACTGGGACAAGTGCCAATTTGATCATTTACAATCCATTACAACTGTGACTCTATAACTACTTGATTATGAAATCATAATTAGGTTCAAAACTACTTAAGATACATTGGTATTTGAGAAAAATCTGATATGTGGTTTATAGAGCAGTACACAGCCTTCCACACCTCACCACTGAAGCACAAAATAAAGGAAATCTAAAGAAGTATGAGTTTTCTCTTGGTGATTACTGATTCATTTGGCTTTGGTATTCATGACTCCTGATCTAAGTAATAACTTATAAATCATATAATGAAAATATTACCATGGGCCTTACTTACAGATTCCCCAATGAGGAGGGTCCCTTTGGAGGAGGGCAGGGATGAGGGTAAGGATGGGACCAACATGTGCTGTTTACATACTGAATATGTCCATAACTAATAAAAAAAACTGAAAAAAAAAGATGACTTCAAGGCTGGGAGTATAGCTAAGTGGCAGAGCATGTACCTAGCAAATGTAAAGCTCTGAGTTCAATTCCCAGGATTGGAAAAACAAGAAATAAGGAAAAGGGTATCCATTTAAATAAAATATAAGTCAAATGAAAGGAAATGCTTCAACCAATACAATATAAACAGCAATTAGGAATTCTGCCAAAGAGTAGACATTGTTCTGAGAAAAATTTTTATTTTCCAAAATCAATAAAGAATACTAGAATGTTACAAGTCCATAGACTTTTAGACAGTAATTGTTAGTTCCTTTGCAATGAAATACTGTTTGATTTATGTTTCCTTTCAGAAGAGTTTTCATCTTTTTCAGAGCAACAATATCACCTATTTAGTTCTCCATTGTCCAGAGCTCAGTATTGAACTAGAACAGAACAGCAACCTGTTTCAGCTGTGATACCCCAGCCATGGCTTCCACCAAGAGAAATATTTCTCTGTGGTGACTGTGTCTGTTTCCTTAACAATGGCCAAACAAGTACCAATGGTGGGATGTCTACAGTACGCTTACTGTGGGAGAGCACACGTACAAGAGGATACAGTACCTTCGCAGGACAGGCCGTGGGACGTAACTCCAGAAAGACTCTCTCTGCATACATTACAGAAGGTGGGGCGGGCATGGGAGCAGGCGTACCAGTTATGCATCCCTGAGAAATGTTCCACATTAAACTGGGCCATCTAAAGAGGAGACATCAGGACAGTCATTAAAGAGAAGCAAGACTTCAGATGCTGAACTACTTACAATTTGTATGCTACAGTTAGAACTAAAATTTTATTCCATTAATACCCAAGCCACACCATTTTAAATAAGAACAATTCGAAATCTAATCTAAACAAGTTCCTGAATGAATCAATAAGTACTTATTTTTACCCAGTGTAGCTTTCTTTTTTTGATTTAAGTAACATTTATTCTCTAAGACCAGGAAATAACAGGGTGATGCTGCTTTACCTCATAAGGTTCTCTGGTCTGGACTGACTTCAGAGAACTGATCCAATCCTCCATCTCCTTTCTGTTCTCAGCACATAGCATCAGCCTTCTGAAAGGAGTGATTATCTGGAAGGGACAATTCAGTTCCGAGACTGTTAAAACACCAGCACCTTACAAGACAGTTCTGTCTCTACCCTAAGTCTTTATTCCCTTGATGAAGTAAACAGAAGTTTCTGTAATGTTGAACAATTTTGTTCTCTGTGAAATAATGTGCACCTAGAAAGGAAAATCCCCAGGTATTATTTCCTTGTCTTTGATCCTATTGCTACTGATTTATCAGGGTTTTTAGCACTTTCCCCAAATAAACAAGCATTACTTCATGGAATTTATCTTGAAAATTCATTTTAAATATTCAAGTAATTTATAGTAAGCTTGGGACTAATACATAAATTTCAATGTGGAAAAGTATATTTTAAGTTGAAAATGAAAGGAATGCAATATTACATGATTTTATAATTGATTTACTATGAAATCAAGAAAATTCTGTAATATAGTTAAGTAATAATCAGTTAATGTATTATTTACACTACTATTTGAATATTATTTATGGGAAAGATTTTTTTCACCCTCACTGTGTAGAAATCCTCTCTATTGCTTTATTGTTAGCACAAGAAGCATTAAAATCCCTTCATTGGCTTGAGGGAATAAAATAATTGTGACTTTCATCTTCTTAATGTCACTTTTTAAAAAGTCAAATTAATAGTACTAAGAACCTTAAAGCAAGTGGGATAGAAACTTTAAGCTGTTTTAGCACCAAAAGTACTTCAAAGTAAAATTTTAAACTTACATTTTCTCATGTAATATTCTGGTTGCTGTCTTGAAGTTACTAAGTCCTAAGCATCTACTGCAAAGAATGACCATTTATACACTTGTGGAACAAGAGCAAAATGCTACATTTCTACTTAGAAGCTATTTCCAAATGATATATTACAGATTTATTTACATAGTACATAAGCAATTTTCCCAAGTTTAGTCTTTCAGGTAATAAATCTAAATGTTCTTCTGCATATACACCAGATTCCATAAGTTGTTAAAAAGAAATCATTTAGACAGGGGGGAAAAGGAGCCTTTCCGCAAAAGGAACGAGGGCTTTGCTGATTGCCACTGATCTTACAAAGAAGCCTGTAGCTCTGGACAACAGAGAAGCAAGCCCCACTTGTCCACTCACCAATTATCACCTCCTCAGGTCTCCGGTTGACACTATACCATCCTGCTGTATCCCAGAAGCTTTTACTACAAGTCAGGCACTCGGCTCTTATATACCCACAGCCCAGTCACATGGCACAGGGCACCAACCACTCAGCTCTGAGTGTTTGTTAATTGCATATGAAATCGAAGACAGCCTCACTTATGCATTTTCTTATTTGACACGACCTTCTTTGGATACAGCTTATTAGCAGTTGGTCACTTCTCTTCCTGAATAAATAGTTAATGCAAAGAGCAATACTGCCCTCATTACTGAGGAGCCAAATGGATGCTTTATTGCTTCAAAATGTTTTTCTAGAACAGTTCATCAAATGCAGCAAGAGGGACCATTAAATCATAATCCACTCCTGGCTCCATGAGCTGGCACAGTGTTCCAGAAATTGCCGAGTTTCACCAGACTCACTGAGGTTATCTGAATAAAGATTGCCTCTAGCAGTTATTTTATTTATTTTTTGCTATACTATAGGATTTATCTATGATTCCCTTACTCATTACGATTTTATCATGAGACAATTGTTATTCAGACAAATTCACCAAGCTTGTTATTTCGTTCTTCAATTTTATTCTTTGTGGAATTCCAGATAAAACATGATGACTGATGGTCAAAACTAAAGATAGTTAAGAAGTATAAAAGCTATCATAAATTCAAAAGAAGGAGAACAGAAAATAGAGACTAGCTTCTAATTTTTCTGAGTTTTTGAAACTATACAAATGCTGCATCCAAAATGAGTCTAGCAAGATGGTCTAATTTAATGCATATACCTTACACATTCATGCAGTTAAATGTACACATTTTCAATTTTCCATTTGAATTATTTTGTGTATATGTGTACATATGTGTCATAGCCCACCAGCAGCTTTATGTAAGTGCTGGGGAATTGATCTTAGGCCAGCCTACTTTGCACACAAGTGACTTTAACCACTAAGCCATCTTCCCAAACTCAGCAATTTCCCCTTTAAAACTGAAACTTCTTTAAAGATGAGTGATAAAAAATAAAGATCATAGCCGGGCGTGGTGGCGCACGCCTTTAATCCCAGCATTCGGGAGGCAAAGGTAGGAGGATCGCCATGAGTTCAAAGCCACCCTGAGATTACACAGTGAATTCCAGGTCAGCCTGGGCTAGAGTGAGACCCTACCTTGAAAAACCGAAAAATGAAAAAACAAAACAAAAAACAAAGCAAAAAAATAATAATAATAAAAATAAAGATCACAATGCATTCTAAATCAAAAGTTAAGTTTTTCAGAGACAAAAAGAAATGATGAAGTTGTTTTGATGTACAGGTCTTGTGATTAATTATAACTAGGAATCTCCTCATTGTAAAGTCACAGTATAAGAAACCAGTGTGTGTGGGCTAGAGAGATGGCTTAGCAGTTAAGGTGCTTGCCTGCAAAGCCAAAAGGCCCAAGTTCAATTCCCAAAGACTCATGTAAGCCAGATAGATGTACATGGTGGCACATGCATGTGAAGTTCATTTGCAGCAGCTGAAGGCCCCGTCATACCCATTCTCTCCTTCTCTCTCTCTCTCAATCTCTCTCTCCTCCCAGCCTCAAATAAACAATTTTTTAAAAAAGAAATCAGTGTGAAGAAGTCTTTCTTAAATCATGCAATGCAAAACTTTCTGGCTCTGTGGCAGAAGTGTCAAACCACTGAGTGAGCAGCCTATAGGAAGATAAGCCAGGCCCAGCCTACAACCTTCTACACTACTCCTGTCCCTCTCAGGCCATCCTTCAGTTAGTCTTCCAGGCAGAGTCACACTGGTTATACTGAAGCTGAACTCCATCACTACAGCCAGTTTTCATTCAAATTTTATTAGGGAAATATGTGAGGAAAAGAAAATTCTGAAACTGATTTTGTTCTTGTTCTGAAAGCATATCTGATTCAGGTTCTTTATTGCGACAAGTACAACTGAGGTGGTGGAGAGCTCCAGCCCAATGCCTTCACTATTTCTCCTGAATTCGTTGAGGAACAAGTTGGGGAAGTGTTTGGAACCAGAGGGTTTATTACCCTTGTCAGTGGATCTGAAGCTTACCATCCTAAAGCAATTTTTATCCCCTGTCTATATCTCAACTCCCAGTTAACCCTTATAAATACTTTTTCAGACACTCCTGAACTTGCTTCAGTAGATTTTTTTTCTTCCAAACTATGACTCTTACCTCAGATCCTAAAGCTCACTTGTGTGCTGGTCCATAAAGCATTTACTGAGCATGTCCTCAATGCCAGAGCCAGGGAAGACACATGGCTTTGAAGAGAGGGTTTCCTTTTCTGGAAAACTGCTGTATAGGATATCTTGTTATCAAGGAGTGCTAGCTAAATCAGTCTCCTAAATGGTACCTCAAATAACATGCAAACTCTCTATTAACACTGATGCTGGTTTACTGAGAGGAACTAGCAATATAATTGATCCAACCACACTATTATGCATGTATAAGAATCAAGATTTTCTCAGTCTAGCTGGGCACGGTGGTGTACCCTTGTAATCCCCAAACTCAGGAGGTTAGGTGAAATTGTTGCAAGTTCAACACCAGGCTGGACAACATAGCATGTCCCTGGCCTAGCTGGGATACAAAGGGAGATCTTATCTCAAAAATTTAATTAAAAAAATTAAGAGGACTTCCCATTAAGATGGCTGTGTAGTAGCCATGCCAAATCAGTTTAGCAGGAGAAATTAGCAGAAAAAAAGGAGCAAAGTACACTTTTCTACCAAAAAGTAACAAAGTTACAAAGGTGTGTAAGGAATTATCAACCACAGCAGACCCAGAACCTCTAGCCAGCAGAAAGCACAAAAGCAGCTCCCATCACAGTGCCTGTGGCCACGAAACACGTACCCGACCAGTGAGGTGCTGCGCAGAGCCACAGTAGCAGAAGCCAGGTGAACATATTTCCCACTCATATCAGCCTTGTCACAAAGTCAAGGAATACAAAGAGGAAGACAGCAGGGACAAGCTGAGCAGCTACTGAAGGAGATCACAAACGACTAGCTGAGCAGATCCATACAACTCCATGTACCCTACACAGCCTCCCTTCCACCACCCACCAGTGCCACGAATGACCAAGGAACTTATCCACCCCCCAGCCACATAGCATTCAGCACAGTCTATCAGAACACCAGATCCAGCGACCCAAGCAACCTAATCAAGTCCACAGAAAAGGATTGAGGTGGACATTCAGCACTGGTGAGATAGGAAGCCATTCCAAAAGGTAACAATGACAATTTATGCAAAGCCAGGTATGGAAAGCCTGCACAGGAAATGCTAATCTTACCTTCCATGTCAGGATGGGTTATGTGTTAGATTTGATTGATGTATTCTGGTTGACTTTACCATTCTCAAATAAGCTATATTTTGGTGGTGACTAGTATTGCCTTTGATGTTTCCTGACTTACAGAGCCTTTGACTTTTACTGCTGTCATTATTGGGGGCAGGTCTCACTCAGCCCCAGGCTGACCTGAAGCTCATTCCAGACCAAAAACCTCAGCCTCCAAGTTGATAGGATTAAGGGTGTGGGACAACATAAGGGACTTTGATTTATTAGTTTATAGTTTGTTTTAATACCCACTTTTGCATAAACACTCTCTGCTGGTTTTGATTGAATGTGTATATAGCTCAGTTGAATTTTAGCATTTGACAGTAGAATACCTGAATAGCAGGCAAAACCAACACCTAGGGTCACTTCAGTTTTTACTCTGAGAGTATTAGAGCAACACCTGGTACCTTGAAATCATACCTTGAAGGTATATAAAGTCAGATTTACACAGCTAAGAACACTGCAGATAATTAACCCAAGCATCAATTAACTCACGATGCAAAAATCTCTACATTATAATACAAGAAGCATGAAAAATTATAAATCCATCAGAAATTACCTCCAGTGAAGACTTTTTCAGATGAAATTCATGACAGAGATTTCAAAAACATGATTACATCTATGCTCAAAGAAATTAAAGGAATGAACAAAAAAAATAAACTCCTGAAGGGATCCCATGAAAACACAGGAAACCAATTTCGTGAAATAAGGAGGTCAATATAAGACACAAGTAAGGAAATAGAAATAATTAAAAAATACCAATCAGAAATACAAGAAATGAAAAACAGAGTAAGTCAAATAAAAAACTTTGTAGAAAGTCTCACCAGTAGAATGGATCAAGGAGAGGACAGAATATCTAAACTAGAAGACCAAGTGGCAGTTAAACAAAGAGAAAGACAAACTAATAGGGAGGCATGAATGGGCATTTCAAGATATTCAGGACACTATGAACTGATCAAACATAGGAATTCAGTATAGTAGAAGGAGAATAATTTCGTTCCAAAGGCATAACACGTATTTTCAACAAAATCATAGAAGAAAACTTCCCCCAAGTAGGGAAAGTGATGCCAAAACAGAAACAGGAAGCCTACAGAATGCCAAACAGACAAAAATCAGGAAAGAATCTGTCACTGTCATATTATAATGGAAACTACAAAACACATAAGCCAAAGAAAATATATTGAAAGCAGTTAGAGAGAAAAATTAAGTCACATACAAAGACAAGCCCATCAAAAGAACAGCAGATTACTCAGCACAAACTTCAAAAGCCAGAAGGATTTGGAATGAGGTATTCCAAGTACTGAAAGATAACAACTGTCAAACAAGGTTACTTTATCCGGCAAAGCTATCCATTCAAATAGATGGAGAAATAAGGACATTCCACAACAAAAGCAGGCTAACAGAATATTTGAAGACAAAACCAAGTCTACAGAAAATACTTGAAAGGATCCTCCATGCTGAAGAGAATGAAAAGCACACATATAAGGAACGTGGAAAAAACAAACCATACTCAAATACTAGTTAATACAAGAGAGCAAAGGTAAACCCAGAAGAACTATAAAACAAGAAAAATAGCAAAACTAAACTCACACCTTTCAATAATAACTCTTAACACCAATGGCCTCAATGCCCCAATGAAAAGACACAAGTTTGCAGACTAGGTTAAAAAGCAGGATCCTTCAATTTGTTGCACCAAGGAACTCACCTTTCTACAAAAGATGGACACTATCTTAGGGTGAAAGGTTAGGAAACGGTGTTTTAAGCAAATGGGCCTAGAAAATAAACAGGTGTCACTATCCTAATATCTCATAGGGCATATTTCAGACCAAAATTAGTTAGGAAAGATAAGGAAGGTCACTTTATACTGATTAAAGGAATACTCCAACAGGAATACATTACAACCCTAAACATATATGAACCTATCATGGGGGCTCCCAATTTCATCAAACACTATTAAAACTAAGGTCACAGATAACACCAAACACAGTTGTAGTGGGGGACTTCAACACCCCACTCTCATCAATTGACAGGGTATCCTGGCAAAAAATAAACAGATGCATCAAGATTAAATAAGGTTACAGAACAAATAAATGGACCTAACAGATATCTACAGGACATTTCATCCTAATGCTGCAGAATACACATTCTTTTCAATAGCACATGGAACAATCTCTAAAATAGACCATATATTAGGACACAAAGCAAATCTCAACAAATACAGGAAAATAGAAATAATTCCTTACACTCTATCTGATCACAATGGTATCAATTGCAAGAAAAGCTATAGAGTATATGCAAAATCATGGAAACTAAACAATACACTACTAAATGATGAATGGGTCAATGAAGAAATCAAAAAGGAAATCAAAAAATTCATAGAATCAAATGATAATGAGAAAAAAACCTTTGGGACACAATGGAGGCAGTCCTAAGTGGGAAATTTATAGCTTTAAGCGCCTATATTAAGAAATTAGAAAGGTCGCAAGTAAACAACTTAATGCTTCACGTTAAGGCCTTGGAAAAAGTCAAACCAAAAATCAGTAGATGGGAATAAAATAATAAACATTAGGGCAGATATTAATGAAATAGAAACCAAACAAAAAAATCAATGAAACAAACAGTTGGTTCTTTGAAAGGATAAACAAGATTGATAAACCCTGGCAAATGTAACTAGAAGAAAGAGAGAAGAAACACAGATAATAAAATTAGAATTGAAAAAGGCACCATCACAATAGATACCTGAGAAATTCAAAAAATAATAGGGACATACTATAAGAACATATACTCCAAAAAGTTTGAAAATCTGAAAGAAATGGATGATTTCCTTGATATATATGAACCAAAATTAAATCAAGATGAGATTAACCACTTAAATAGATCTATAAAAAGTTATGGAGATCCATGCCATTAAATAAAAAAATCTCCCAACTAAAAGAAGTCAAGGCCCAGATGGATTCACTGGTGAATTTTACCAGACCTTCATGGAAGAATTAACTCCAATGCTTCTCAAACTTTTCTATAAAATAGAAAAGGAAGGAACCCGACCAAACTCCTTCTCCGAAGCCTAATCACCCTGATATCACCAGACAAAGATAGAGCAGAAAAAGAAAATTACAGACTATTCTCCCTCATGAACACATATGCAAAAAATTCTCAAAAAATATTGCCAAACAGAATACAAGAATATATCAGAAAGATCATTCACCCCAACCAAGTAAGCTTTATAACAGAAATGCAGGGATGGTTCAACATATGCAAATCATTATATAAATGCACTGAAGGACAAATCACATGACCATCTCATGAGATGCAGAAAAAGCATTTGATAAAATCCAACATCCCTTCATGATAAAAGTCCTACAGAAACTGGGAATAGAAGGAACATATCTCAACATAATAAAGGTTATTTATGACCAATCTACAGCTAACATAATACTAAATGGAGAAAACATGAAGCTTTTCCACTAAAATCAGGAACATGACAAGGGTGTTGACTGCCCCCACTTTTATTTAATATGATACTGGAAGTCAATAGTCATAGCACCAAGGCAAGAGATGCACAGAAAAGGGATACAAATTAGAAAGGAAGAGAGATCAAGTTATCATTATTTACAGATAACATGACTCTATACATAAAGGACTCTAAAGACTGTACCATCAAACTGTTAGAGCTGAAAACACAGCCGTGTAGCAGGATACAAAATAAACACACAGACATCAGTCACCTTCCTATATGCTAAGAACAAACCCACAGAGGATGAAATCAGAGAATCACTCCCATTCACAATTGCATCAAAAAAAAAAAAAATGAAGTACCTTGGAATAAACCTAACCAAGGAAGTAAAGGGTCTCTTACAATGAGAACTTTAAATCATGCAAGAGAGAAATTGCAGAAGACACTAGGAAATGGAAAGACACCCCTTGTTCTTGGATTGGAAGAATTAATATTGTGAAAATGGCAATCTTACCAAAAGCAATATACAGATTTAATGCAATCCCCATCAAAATTCCAATGCTATTCTTCATGGAAATAGAAAAAACAATCCTAAAATTCATTTGGAAGCACAAAAAAACCTCAAATATCTAAAAAAAAAAAAATTGAACAACAAAAATTAGGCTGGTGGTATCATCATACCTGATCTTAACCTATATTACAGAGTTATAGTAACAAAAACAGCATGGTACTGGCACAAAAACAGACATGTAGATCAATGGAACAGAATAGAGGACCCAGATGTAAGTCCGGGTAGCTACAGCCAACTGATCTTCGACAAAAATACTCATTGGAGAAAAGAGAGCCTTTTCAGCAAATAGTGCTGGGAAGACTAGATATGTATTTGTAGAAGGATGAAAAAGATTTTTGTCTCACTCCATGCATAAGAATTAAGTCCAAATGGATCAAAGACCTTAATAACAGACCTGAAAGTCTGAAACTGCTAGAGGAAAAAGTAGGGTAAACCCTTCAACATATTGGTCTTGGCAAAGACTTTTCTGAATATAACCTCAATTGCTCAGGAAATAAAACCACAGATAAGTCGCTGGGACCTCATGTAATTACAAAGCTTTTGTACAGCTAAGGACACTGTGAATAGAGCAAAGAGGCAACCTACAGAATGGGAGAAAATCTTTGCCAGCTATACATCTGACTGAGGATTAATATCCAAAATATACAAAGAACTCAAAAAACTAATAAGAAATCAAACAACCCAATTTAAAAATGGGCTATGGAGCCGGGCGTGGTGTGCACAGCTTTAATCCCAGAACTCAGGAGGCAGAGATAGGAGGATCGCTGTGAGTTTGAGGCCACCCTGAGACTACATAGTAAATTCCAGGACAGCCTGAGCTAGAGTGAGACCCTATCTCAGAAAAAACAAAAAGGGGGGGGCTATGAAACTCTCTATTTAGAGAGTTCTCAAAAGAAGAAATACAAATGGCATATAAACATCTAAAAACATGTTCGACATCCCTAGCCATCAGAGAAATGCAATTTAAAACTACTTTGAGATTCTATCTCACTGCTGTCATAACAGCTACCATCATGAAAACAAATGACAATAAATGCTGGTGAGGATGCAGAAGAAGAGGCACCCTTCTTCATTGTTGGTGGGAATGCAATATGGTCCAGCCATTATGGAAGTTAGTGTGGAGGTTCCTGAGACAGCTAAAAATAGATTTACCATATGAGCTAGCTATACCACTCCTAGGCATATATCCTAAGGACTTATCTCACTACCTTAGAGATACTTGCTCAACCATGTTTATTGCCACTCTATTCACAAGAGCTAGGAAATAGAACCATCCTAGAAGTCCTTCAACTGATGAGTGGATAATGAAGATGTGGTACATTTATACAATGGAGTTCTATTCAGTGGTAAATAAAAATAAAATTTGCAGAAAATGGATGGATCTGGAAAGGATTATACTTAGTGAGGTAACCCAGGCCCAGAAAGCCAAATGTCATATGTTCTCCTTCATATGTGGATCCTAGCTACAAATGTTTGGACTGGTATATGAGTTGGAATAGAACCTGGTAGCAGAGGCCAGTAAGCTAGAAAGGAGTTATAAGAGAGGGAGGAGAGGGGAGGACTTAAGGGGATGGTATTATATATAATGTAAGTAGATGAACAAATTACTGGGTGTGGAAAGGCCTAAATGAGGTCAAGGGAAGAAGAGATTGAATAAAGGAAGGGTAGGGGGCATGGTTAATCAAAATCTTTGAGGATATGAACAAGCCATAAGGAAAGCTACATTTTTGGACAATGGCACACCCAGAAGCCATAGACTGTTACAAGAAATATTTCAGTGCCAGGAATGGGATGCTTCCAGTGAGCTGTTTGCCAGGGAAGTTGCTGATATTCCCAAAACATTACAGGCCATTGCCAAGGCTCTTGGTTTCCCACTGGAAATAGATGGTAAGACCATATTGCTGAAGAGACCACATGCTTGGGCTGCAAAGTCACTGAGAAATCTTGCTGGAGCTGAGCTGAAAACCTCCTTGTAGACCAGCTGACAGAAAGCTGTAAAAAGCTATGCTCTATGCAGCTCTATGGGCTAGAGAGAAGCCCAGTGGAGATAAACAACAGTGGACACTGCAGGATTTAGTTTGGCCATCCAAGCGAAATGAGCCAAAGGGTGTAACTGTGGCATGCTTGTTATGGGGGAAACCAACCACTCTCTAATTTAACTGGAGGTCCACTCCACAGGAAGGAATACATGCCTGATACTGAAAAACTATGACGAGGGAAGTCATGAGCTCTAGGGGTGTATAGCCTGCTGGTGTCTTGCTAAATGCATATATTATGCTCACCAAACTGCCCAGTAAACATTTCTCTTAATGTTCATACCCATAAATTAATGCTATTCTCACTTTTGGTTAGAGAATCTTTTCTTTTTGGATGGCAGTGACCTTGGGATGACTCAGAAGGCACCAAAGTAATGAGACAAAGTGACAGAAGAGTGCTCAGTACTGAAACATCTATATCATACCTTCCAAGGCTCAGGGTCCATGTGGAAGAGGGGGCAGAAAGAATGTAAGAGCCAGAGGAAGGGTAGGACTCCCTACAATACACTCTTCAGACACAAAATGGTCTGGATATTCATGACCTTATAGTGCCTGGAACTACCTACACAAGACCATCATAATAGGAGGAAAAGATGGTGACATCAAAATAAAACAGACTAATTGAGAGGGGGAGGGGATATGATGGAGAGTGGAATTCCAAAGGGGAAAGTGAAGGGGGAGGGAATTATCATGGTTTATTGTCTATAATTATGTAAGTTGTCACTAAAAAAATGTTTAAATTAAGAAAATTTTCAGTCTGATAAATCATGTAAGTACATAAATCCTCAGTGTGTATATATGTACATAGATATGACAATCTGCCATTAAATATAAAATTCTATGGAACAATAACATTGTAGTGAGACTGAAATATGCCGGAGTCAAAAGATACATAAGCAAACATAAAACTCTATATAGGGGCTGGAGAGATGGCTTAGCAGTTAAGGTAATTGCCTATGAAACCTAAGGACCCAGGTTTGATTCTGGAGTTCATTTGTAGTGGCTAGAGGCCCTGGCATAGCCATTCATATTCTCTCTCTTCCTCCCTTCTTCTTCTCTCCCTCTCTCTGTAATAAATTTTAATTAAAAAAATAAAAGTTACAAAGGAAAAAAACCTCTATATAGCTAAGACTGTAAATATATTAATGCATTGTGAAAAAAACCCAATGCATAGCTCAATCCAGTACTATCTATTGGTAAAAGAATTACACATAGATTTAATTATTTTTAATCTGCAGCTTCTAAAGGAAATATGTAGTGCTTCTATAATTTAAAAAACCTAATTTTTAGCCAGGTATGGTGGTGCACACCTTTAATTCCAGTACTCGGGAGGCAGAGGTAGGAAGATCACCATGAGTTCAAGGCCACCCTGAGACTACATAGTTAATTCCAGGTCAGCCTGGACCAGAGTGAACCCCTACCTCAAAAAAAAAAAAAAAAAAAAAAAAAAAAATCTAATTTTTACTGACAAATATGAAGATTTAGAATATAAATTCTAAGACTCAGCAAAATCACCTGGGGAGTTCTTAAAAATACCAATGTACAAACTATTCTCCATCTCTAAGGGCTCAGGTCAAAGGAGGACCCAGCCACTAGTTCTTTAAAAAAAGCCAGGGGCCAATAATGGTGGTGCATGGACCTAATCCCAGCACTTAGGAGGTGGAGGCAGAAGTATTGGAAGTTGAAAGTCATCCTTGGCTACCGAGTGGGTTCTAGGCCAAAATGGGCAACATGAAAGAAACGGTTACAAAATCAAATATAAACGAAACAAAAAATCCAAACAACAACAACAAAAAACCTCCCAAGTGACTCAAAACTGCAATCAAGTTCGAGACCCACTGTCTACAGAGGTTTTTTTCATTCCCTACAACAATGTTTGAACTCAGGTGCAAGGGAGAGGGCTCAGCAGGTAAGGATGCTTGCTACCTAAGCAGGAGATGAGCATCTGAGTGCAGACCCTTAGCACTCATGGAAAGGCAGGATTGGTGGTGCATTCCGGGCACCCTAGTGCTAAAGGGGGAGAGATGTGGAAACAGGAGGATCACTGGGCCTCACTCATTGGCCAGCCTTGCCTAAGCTCCAGGTCCCTTTGAGACTCTGTCTCAAGGGGAAAAGGGTGACAGAAGAGGACATATGGCATCTTCCTCTGGGCTCAGCATTCATGCACACAGGCATGTGCAGCTGCACACATGCACACACATAACCCCCCCCACACACACATATACACACAATGTTCAAATTCAAAATGAAAGAAATTTCTAAAGAGAAGTGAATTAGAGGAATTGTCTGAATCAGAGTAACCCATCCCAAATCCTGCCTTTTACTTCTGCAGTGGTGGCCCTGCCTTCAGGACTCTCTGAGCCTCAGTGTCTCCTCTGCTAAGCAAGGACGGAGCAGGAACTCAGCTCTGTGGTCAGGGTCAGTATAGTCAATGTCGGCATCACAACATTTTTAGCAGTGGCAGAGACTGCACATACATTCACAGCTCTCATCTATAATGTATGCACTTCTTGTGTAAGGGTGGTCCAAGATTCAAGTATGCATAACTCAGAAATGAAGGCATTTTGCCAATAAAATGACTAGCAAACCACCAATGAAGGAATAATGGTAATGACCTACTGGCATCTGTTTCAGATGATGTTAGGAAAATATCAACGAACATGTTAGGAAAATATTGACTCTCCTTAATTGCACTGCATCTAATCTTATCCAAAGTAGCAGAAGTCCCTGCACAGCTCTCAAAGGGTCAACCATGCCACCTCTGCTGCTACCACCCCTAATCTATTCAACGCAGGTAGATGGTGGTTTTAACTCAGATGTTTGGTTCTGCAATGATGGAAATTCTATAACCTCCTCTGATCATTTAAATGTCCAACAACCTTTTCTTTTAGGAAATTCTTATTTCTAATTTAAAAGTTATTTCTAACAGATCACATCTGCTCCACTAAGGACTAGCTGTCGTATCGTAAATGATTAACCCTGAACTTCCCTTGCAATAAAAGTTCATACACTGTGAGAAGTCTTTACTATAGAGCAGGACAGAGAATGTAACTATGTTAAAACTAGTTTGAAACCAGGCGTGGTGGTGCACGCCTTTAATCCCAGCACTTGGAGGCAGAGGTAGGAGGAGCGCCGTGAGTTCAAGGCCACCCTGAGACTACATAGTTAATTCCAGGTCAGCCTGGGCCAGAGTGAGACCCTACCTCGAAAAACAAAAAAAAAAAAAAAAAAAAAAAAAAACAAACTAGTTTGGCTGTACTTATTACAATTTATGGAATATAATTTGACTCATGTCGTAGATTAAACAGGTACATTGTGAGCCTTTTGAACAGTAGCTTTGCTATCTCTGAAGCTGCCAACTGCTCAGTCTTAATATACTTCTTCCATCTTTCCTTATAAAATCTATATCCAACTCTTTAATTATGTATGCTGCTTTTTTCTCATTTTTTATGGAGTGAAATAATTCACTTAGACAACTTAAATGTGCCAAACTACAATGTAACCATGCATCTTAAGTGGCTATTTTAGGAGCAGAGATACTCCTATACTTCAGAGTAAGCTGGGGACCTCCACCACCCATGTGCACAAGGTTGGCAAGAACATCAAAATGTTCTCAACCAAGCTCTACCCAGAGCAACAGAAGCACCATCTTGGCTTGAGGGGAGGAGCGCATCTCTTTATATGTAGTTTTAGATGTATTCTGGTGAAGCCTCACAGGGGATTCTGTTGCATATCCAGACAACCAACCATGAAGGGTAATGGAAGTGTTTAATTTTCCTATTAGTAAAACCAGTCTGGTCTCAATAATATCAAGAAAGTGCAATTAATCTTCATGCTTTTCTATCTCTCTTTTAGTACCCTTCTTCCCCCTTCCCATTTTATTATCCTGTTGCTCAAGCCCTATCTGTTTTCTAAGATGACAATTATTTATTTGCCTAGAAAGCAATTTTCTGAGGTGTCCAAAAGATAATAAAGGCTCGATGCACAGTTTCTTCCAAGGTTGCTTATATTTTATATTATATCCCATTATATAATAGCATACAATGGAGGTAAAGCACAATGTCACAAGAAGTACATTTCTGGTACCATGACTAAAGAAAGGGTCACAGGCATTTTTAACTGACAGTATGCTTAGATGAACAAAAGAACAGAATTTTAGATTAAGAAAAGACTTTATCTCACTGGAACAATCCTGTTCATTTTGCATGTGTAAACAACACAGAATGCACAGTAAATGCTTAAGAAGAAAGATGGTAGTTCCATGAAACTCTGAAACATGTCTCTGGGGAGTTGGCTCGGTTGTTGCATAACTTTGCCCAAGATCAGATCTCCAAGTTCCATTTTTCTTAACAAAACTGGGGTCTGGAGAGATGGCTTAGTGGTTAAGGCACTTACCTGCAAAGCCAAAGGACCCAGGTTCCATTCCCTAGGACCCATGTAAGCCAGATGCATAAGGTGTTGCATGTGTCTGGAGTTTGTCTGCAGTGGCGAGTGGTCCTGGCATGCCAATTCTCTGTTTCCATCTGCCTCTTTCTTTTTTTTTGGTGGGAGAGGGAGGTTAGGGGATGGTTAATTGACAGCTTTAATACTTATAGGCAATAAACCATCTTATCTCCTCCCTCTCTGTGTTAGTCTATCTTATTTTTTTGAAACTTTCTAAAAAATTTTTATTTTTTTTTGAAGGGGGGGGGAGAAAAAGGGCACGCCAGGGCCTCTAGCCACTGCAAACGAACTCCAGACACATGTGCCCCCTTGTGCATCTGGCTAATGCGGGTCCTGGGGAATCAAACTTGGGTCCTTTGGCTTTGCAGGTAAATGCCTTAACCGCTAAGCCATTCCTCCAGCTCTCTCTTTTATTTTTATGCCATCATCTTTTCCTCCTCTTATGAGGGTCTTGGGAAGGTAGTTCTAAGCACTGTGAGGTCAAGGATATTGTAGCAGACAGCTTCAGGTTCACTGAGATGAACTTCCAAAACTGGCAGAGTTATGGAGGAAGGGATATTTATTGAAGCTTACAGATCCAGGGGAAATAATGGCAGAAGGTGGCCTCCTCTTAAAGGACCAAGCAGAGAGAAAGAGAAGCCACAAGCCCAAAAGCAAAAAATCTAAACTACAGATACTTCAGGAATTCCAGGCAGAACTAGGCACTTTGTATATATTTAAATTGGAATTTCAAACCTACCACCACACCTTAACACCCACCCAGTGGTACTTCCTCCAGCAAGGTGGCTGCAGATCCAAACTACAAACTAGTAAAACACTGAATATAGTGGGAGCCATCTATTCAAACTACCACAGATATCGAGGCCAATTTCTGTCTGGAGAGTTGCACTGTAAGCAGTCCTACCCTTCCTTCAGCTCTTATATTCTTTGCACCACCTCTTCCTCAATGGACCCTGAACCTTGGAGGGTGTGATAGAGATGTTTCAGTGCTGAGCACACCTCTGTCACTTCTTCTCAGCATTATGTTGCCTTTTGGGTCATCCCAGCGGTCACCACCATCTGAAAAGAGAAGCTTCTCTAACCAAAAGTGAGAGTAGCATTAATATATGGGTATGAATGTGAAGTAAAAGGCTCTCTCTCTCTCTCTCTCTCTCTCTCTCTCTCAATCTCTCTCTCTCAAATAAATAAAAATAAATATTAAAAATGTTTTAAGAAAAACCGGAAGATACGGTGGGCTTTTGTATGTCCAGTGCACCTATGGAATGGAGGGAGAAGAATTTCCCCAGTAGCTCTAGAATAGTGCAGTGAAAAAGGAGAGATCCTGCCTCAGACAAGGTGAAGGTAAGAGCTGGCCGAAAGTTGTCATCTATCCTCCATACCGGTGCCATGGTACATGACTGGTTTCCCACATTCACACACAAAAACAAACGTACTATATACACGAAATAAATAAAACATTTTAAAATCCTGAAACAGGACTGAAGAGAATGCTCAGTGGTTAAGGCAGTTGTCTACAAAGCCTAAAGATCCAGGTTCTATTCCCCAGGAACCATGTAAGCCAGATGCACAAGGTGATGCATATATCTAGAGTTCATTTGCAGTGGATTGAGGTCCTGGCATGCTCATTCTGCTTCTTTTCTTTCTCTCTCTCTCATAAATCAATAATAAATAAATAAGTACATAAATAAATACTGGAACACAAATTTCACATCTAAGATGACATGATACACCAAGGATAAAACCAAGGCTGATTGGTAACTCATGCATACACAAGGACATCATTACTAATCTTCAGCTGAAATTTATAAATAAACTGGGCTATGCAAGCAGCATGCTATGTAAACAGTTCCTTAAATCACACTGCTTGGAGGCTTAGCTAAGGTCTTTATCATTCCCTACACAATTATGTAAAAATCTTCGCAAATGTCCACATAGAATCATGTAGATTTGTATACCAAACACAAATACATACCCCTCTAGTGAGAGACAAAGAAGACTTTTAAAAGTCCTTCTACACTGTGGTTTGAACTGATTGCCCTCTCAAAGGGACACTACTGCCACAGAAACTCAAAGTTCTTAAGAGGGAGATGGTTGTCAGGAACACAAGGAAGTCTGTAGCAATGCCTCCAATTTATCTGGAGAAGCTGTGTACCTTCCAGATGTACTATTTGTTTCACAAATCTAGCTAAAAACCAAGTAATTCCCTATATTCACTGACATTGATACTTGGGAATTCTGTAGCACATACTACTCACTTGTGACAAGGTTATATGAAAAAAAAGTACAAGTACTGAAAGATAACATCTGATGGAAAATTTTAGCAAGTATATAAAAAGTTATTCTGAGAAATCAATAATCACAGAGAACATCTTTGCCAAGAAGATGTCTTTCTCCTTTTCTGTAGGAACAGCTGACTACTGATTTAGACAGTATTGCATTGATCCTTGATCTTGTGAACTAAAAATGAGTTAATTTTACTGATAAGAAAAATCAAATGGAGACACAAAAAAAACTTTAAAAAACTCATTATTCATTCATTATACAATACTAAACTGCACAGTTGAACTAAATTCACTTTCTCCTCCACAGCCCCCATGTACTCGAGTAACATTTGGGAAGCTGGAAAAGAGGAAGAGTTAAAATCTTACAACCATATTTTTAGGGATGCTTCTTGAAGAGTGGGGGTGAAGTGCACTGAGGGGAAAGATTTGCTTTAGAAACACTTCAGAGAAAATAGGAAAGAGAACAGATAAGGCAAGCATAACAAAATGGACCATACCAGGGGTTGGGTAAGGGGGAAGTGAGGTCCATGACAGTTATCCTCAGTTTATACACGTGGTGTGTTTTTTTTTTAATTAAATTAAGGACCAACACATTTGAGGGTTGGAGAGATGGCTTAGTGGTTAAGGAGTCTACCTGCGAAGCCTAAGAACACCATTCGATTCTCTAGGTCCCATGGTTAGCCAGACGCAAAAGTGACATAAATGCGCAATGTCGCACCTGCACACAAGGGGGCACATGAGTCTGGAGTTTGTTCACAGTGGCTGAGAGGCCACTGGCATGCCCATTCTCTACCTCTCTGTCTCTCTCAAATTAAAAAAAAAAAAAAATTCTCAGTGCCTGGGATGGGATACCTTCCAGTGAGTTGTTGGCCAAGAAGGTCCCGGTAGCCTCCAAAACATTAAAGGCTATTGCCAAGGCCCTTGGTTTATCTTGAGAAACAGATGGTAAGACCCTATTGCTGAAGACCTCACTTGCCTGAGAGGCAAGATCACTGAGAAAGCAAGCTGGTACTGAGCAGAAAACCTTCTCCCTGTAGACCAGCCAACTGAAAGCTGGAAAAAGCTGCACTGCATGCAGCCATATGGGAGACAGAAGTCATCAGCAGTGAAAACAGTGGACACTGGAAAACAAGTTTGGCCAGCCAGGCCCAATGACCAAATGGGTGCAATAGTGGCATGTCTGCTCTTGGGGAAACCAACTGCTCCATAATTGGACTGAAAGGCCTCTCTACGGGAGAGAATACATGCCTGGTACTGAAAAACCTAAGCAAAAGTCTATGGCAGGGGAGGTCATGAGCCTTAGGGGTATAAAGCCTGCTCCTGTCTGGCTAAATATATATATTATTCCCACAAAGCTACCCTGAAGGCACAACACTTAATGTTCATATTCACATATTAATGCTACTCTCACTTCTGGTTAGAGAAGCTTCTCTTTTCAGATGGCGATGACCACTAGGATGACCCAAAAGGCAACATAGTGCTGAGAACAAGGGATGGAGGAGTACCCAGCACTGAAACATCTCTGTCACACCCTCCAAGGCTCAGGGTCCATTACAAAAGAGGGGGTGGAAAGAATGGAAGAGCCAAAGGAAGGGTACGAGTTCTTACAATGCAACTGTCCAGACAGAAATTGGCCTCGATATCCATGACCTTGCAGTGCCTAGCAATACTTTCGCAAGACCCTCAAAATAGAAGAAAAAGATGATGACATCAAATTAAAAGAGAGACTAATGGAGAGAGGGAGGGGATATGATGGAGAATGGAGTTCTGAAGGGAAATGGGGGGAGGGGAGGGAAATATCATGGTTTTTTTGTCTGTAAGTACAGAAGTTGTCAAAAAAAAAAAAAAAAAAAAAAGACCAACACATTTGAGATCCCTAGCTTAAGCTTGTTAAGGGACCAAGAGAGTTAGGAACCTGGGTGTCTGTGGTGGTTTGATTCAGGTGTCCCCCATAAACTTAAGTGTTCTGAATGCTACTCTCTCCAGCGGATGGCAATTTAGAAATTAAAGCCTCCTGAAGGCGGTGTATTATGGGGGACAGGCTTATGGGTATTATAGCCAGCTTCCCCTTGCCAGTGTTTGGCACACTCTCCAGTTGCTATTGTCCACCTTATGTTGATCAAAGAGTGATGTCTACCCTCTGCTCATGCCATCATTTTTCCTGCCATCATGGAGCTTCCCCCTAGAGCCTGTAAGCCAAAATAAACCTCTTGTTTCCCACAAGCTGCTCTTAGTCGAGTGAGTTCTGCCAGCAACGTGAACCTGACTGCAACAGTAAAGTGGTACTGAGGAGTATGATTGCTGCTAGACACCTGACTGTGGCTTTGGCCTTTTGGAGCTGATTTTCAAGAGGAAGAACTATGGACTGTGAAGTTTGGCTAATGAGGGTGAGAAAGAGCTTTACTTGGACTGGGCTAGCAGTTTGTGTGACAAGTTTGCTGTTATGCCGATGTCCTGAGAAGTTGTGCAGGGTTGCTTTGTGTAGAAATGAACTGGTGTGAGCAGAAGGATATGGCACAGGAAAAATAAAAATCTTTGGGCAAACTCTGCCCCTTCAGCTGCAATTGAGAGATTACAACCTTTGAGATTGGGCCAGCTGAACTGCACTGGGGCAACAGGAAGAATGCAGACTCTTTTGAAGGGGCCTGAATGCTGAAGGAGTGTCCTGTTCTACAAAGTCTGATTTATTCCCCCCTGGATTAACAAATTGGCACCCTACCTGGTATTATGGAGTATAACAAATGCAGGAAAGAGAAGGTCATTGAGTTTGCAACGCGGTCTTGTGTTTTAGAAATGGCCATGGGCAGTGTGAAGCAGGTTTGCTGGATGCTTGCATGGAGATCCCATGGGGCCATGAGGATGGACCATGGGTTGCAGTGGAGACCCAGTGGAGATGCCAGGACTATGAGATGGCTGCCAAGGAGAGCTGCCAGCCCTGAAGTTTTCCAGGATTGTGAGTAGTCTAGCTGGAGGGGCGGAATTGGAACTCCAGAGACTTGTTGCTGATTAGAGTTATCGGACTTGGAGATTTGTCACTGACTAGAGTTGTTGAACTTGGAATTACAGAGTTTGATGTTTGCCCTGGTTGATTTAAATCTAGTATTGGTTGAATATTTCTTTACTTTGCCCAATGCCATCTTTTGCAGTGTGGATGTTTATTCTGTGCCATTATGGGTTTTGGGGGGGATTGTTTTTGGTATTATGGCTCAGTTAAAAGACCTTGGATTAGCCGGGCGTGGTGGCGCACGCCTTTAATCCCAGCACTCGGGAGGCAGAGGTAGGAGGATCGCCGAGAGTTCGAGGCCACCCTGAGACTACATAGTTAATTCCAGGTCAGCCTGGACCAGAGTGAAACCCTACCTTGCAAAAACCAAAAAAAAAAAAAAAAAAAAAAAAAAAAGACCTTAGATTATGGGGATGTATGAATATCATTGGAATTAATAAAAACTATGGGGACTTTTAAAGTTGCATGAATGCATTGCATTTTACATCATGTATGGTTATCAGTTTATGGGGGCCAGGGGCGGAATGTGGTGGTTTGATTCAGGTGTCCCCCATAAACTTAAGTGTTCTGAATGCTAGTCTCCCCAGCGAATGGCAATTTAGAAATTAAAGCCTCCTGGGGGCGGGCTTATGGGTATTATAGCCAGTTTCCCCTTGCCAGTGTCTGGCACAGTCTCCGGTTGCTGTTGTCCACCTTATGTTGACCAGAGGGTGATGTCCACCCTGTGCTCATGCCATTGTTTTTCCTGCCATCATGGAGCTTCCCCCTCGAGCCTATAAGCCAAAATAAACCTCTTGTTTCCCACAGGCTGCTCTTAGTCGGGTGATTTCTGCCAGCAATGCGAACCTGACTGCAACAGTGTCTTAATCTTACGTGCACTTAGATCTTAGTCAGCTCTTGGTCCTGAACACAAATGGCAGAGCACATCCACCAAGTCTGACCTCCTACCTTCACCTTCCGCATCAAACTCAAATTAGATGAGTAATGTGGTTCTCCTTCCCGAGTGATTAAATGTTCACAAAAGCTGATGAATGAAATCTTGTAAGCACTGGTTACAAAGCAGAGGAGGGATGCACTGGGCTGACAAGTGATCAGATCTTACTTCCATAATTCACAAATGTCAATGACTTCTCACGATGAGGTCAGCTTGCCTCGCCTCACAAAATCTTCTCAGAGATGGAGCTGTTGCTCAGGGTAAAGTGCTTGTTTAACATGCATGAGGACTTGAGCTTGATCCCCAGAACTATAAAACATACTACTTCTTGACTAAGGAATCATGGTTTCATTACAATGACATTGATCCAACTTATTTGACTTCCTTCTACAACCAAATGTTGAATTTTTTTAATTCCCCCAATATATAAGATAGAAATTTCAATGCCTATTTCCATGGGGAAGGCAGAAGAACCAGAGACTTCAGTGCTCTCAGAATCAATATTCTCCCTACACATGCAATATTGCTATAGGCTCTCAAGTGCTGCGAAAGTAATTTTTTTCAGGCTGGAGAGATAGATGGTTCAGTGGTTAAGAGTGTTAGTTGTACAAGCATGAGAGACTGAGGAGAATTAAGAGACCACTCAGATTCCCTACCACATAAGTAGTGAGGCATAGCCACACGTGTGTAACGCCAATCCAGTAAGAGAATAGAGCCCCAAGAATCACAGGAGCTTGAAAAAAAAAAGCAAGCTATAGGATCAGTAAGAGATATTAGTTCAAGTAAGAGCAGATCAGACAAAAGAACAATAGAGGGGCTGGAGAGATGGCTTAGCGGCTAAGGCGCCCACCTGTGAAGCCTAAGAATGCCTGTTCAATCTCCAGGTCCCACATTTAGCCAGACACAAAAAGTGACACAAGGTCACAATGCTGCATTTGCCCACAAGGGGGCGCACATGTCTGAAGTTCATTCACAGTGGCTGAGAGGCGGCTGGTGCACCCATTCTCTCTCTCTCTAAAAAAAAAAAAAAAAAAAAAGAGCAATAGAGGAGGACACACAACATTCTGCTGCATACACCTTTATGCAGTCAAGCACATGGGGTGCCACATGGGCACATACAAGTGTATGCAACACACACTCACATGCAAAAAGAGTGGGTTTTTTTTTTCCTTTAAATAAAAATCCAAAAATACTATAACATTACATTGTACTTTAAAATCACTTACTGCAATATTGTACTTCAGTAAAAAATAAGGTAGAAGAATATCAACATTTTCATTTTATACTTATTTACCTGAGGGGAGAGAGAGTGGGAGGAAGAGAATGGGCACGCCAAGGCCTCTAGCCACTGCACATGCACTACCATGTGCATCTGGCTTACCTGGGTTCTGGGGAATCAAACCTGGGTCCTTAGGCTTCGCAAGCAAGCACCTTAACTGCTAAGCTATCTCTCCAGCCCTCAATATTTTCAAATCAATACCTGAATTCTGTATTTTATAATTCATGTCTATAAAAGAGAATAATTGAACATTGTCCTGTGGTTATCATGACTTCCCAGCTCAGTTTCAGATGTGTGGCCCAGGCTCTTACCTTCCAGAGGTCTCTGCTTCCTCTGTGCAGTGTGCTCCCCTGCCCTACCCTCCCTCTCTGGGAAAGGCATGGCAGAGAACTTACTGCTTTTGATCGCACTTGATACAGACTAGGCTACAAGCTGTCAGCCAGCAGTGCAAACCTGCCTTTGCCTTCCGCATTATGATCTGGTCTTGGCCATGTTGAAACCAGGCCCAGAGACAATAAAATGAATAATGCAGAAATTACTGAACTGAAAATATCTTTTTGCCAGAAACTATTGTCAGGAAAATGAATTCTTACTTAAGATCAAAATACTGAGAGAAGCTGGGAGTGAAGGTGCATACCTTCAACCCCAGCACTCCACTCAGGAGACTAAGATAGAAGGATCACAGTGAGTTTGAGGCCATTTGGACTACAGAGTGAGGTCCAAGTCAGCCTGGGCAACAGTGAGACTAATGCCTCAAATATATATATATATTTCCTCTCTCATCCAATAATGATTATTGGCCTGATCCTAGCATAGGAATCTACACTGTGCAATAGGCAAGTGCTCTGTTAATAGCTGGTACTCTGTTCCACATAAAGTAACTTTCTTCTTGCTTGTAGGTGATGAAGATTCACTAGGAAGGGCCAGAATAGAGAACATTCTCTTATGAATACTGGACCTAAAGCCAGGTGTGGTGGTGCACGCCTTTAATCCTAGCACTCGGGAGGCAGAGGTAGGAGGATCGCTGAGAATTTGAGGCCACCCTGAGACTACATAGTTAAGTGCAGGTCAGCCTGGACTAGAGTGAAACCCTACCTCAGAAAACAAAAAGAATGAATAGTGGACCTACTCTTAATTATAAGAGTCTGAACATTCCAATACACTGTTCATTGGGAAAAAATTCATTTTAAACATTAATTATGTTCCTGCCTAACTACATAAATTTAAATAAAATGAGTACACTAAACCCCACCTTCCTATTGGATGCAAGGAAAAATACCTTATGGGCTTATTGAGATAATGAAATGTGCAAACAGGGAGGTAGAGTAGAAATGGTGAATTGGAGACTCAATGTGAGACCCTGCCTCAAAAATAAATTAGGTGGAAGACACCCAATGCCAATCTCTAGCCTGTAAACATGTATGTACCCACATGCAGGCGTGCCCTCACACACATGAAAAAAGAAAAGTGAACCTACATGAATGTGCAACTGAAGAGCATTCCACAAAACACTTCAGCCAAATAAATAGCACAAGGGAGTTCAGGTACATCCTGCAGCCCTTCTTCAAGAACTGTGTCAGTAGTCCCAAGACCAAGAAGGCCAGGCAGCATGATATCCTTCACTGGAAGCTGTAGTGCACTGGAAGCACTGGGATGAAGCCAGGTTAAAGCTGGACGGAACTTTCATCCAGGCTGCAGCCTTCACGGCTCACACAAGCTGTCTATGACTGATGGCCTCCTAGGAAACCAATGTCCTAAAATCCTGGCATCCAGCCCAGGGACAAGAAGTTCTGTTTTGTAGGGATAAGGGATTTAGATAGGATTTTACTTGATAGCTCAGGCTAGCCTGGCACTCACTATGTAGCCTGGGCTGCTCTTGAGAAATCTTCCTGCCTCAGCCTCACAAGTGCTGGGATTACAGGATACAAAGCAGTCCCAAGAGTCTATCTATGGAGTCCTGACCTATCATGGCCTCAAGCTCTATGGGCTGGGGACCTCTCCTCCATCCTATAACATGGATCCCAGAGGCAGGGTGGGGAGGAGTCAATGTTTGTATGTGACTTAAGAATCTTAGACCCACAACTACATATTAAGACCAGAGACCAGTCCTGAAGGCAGGCACTGTATCCTGCTCAATGTGTTTAAATTCAAATTGAATCGTTGAAAAAACTTGGTACTCTGGACATTCTTGTTATTCTTTACTGAATACTCAGAACCTAAGACTGTGATACATACAGTTAAATTCCCAATCAATGTTTGCTACATGAAGGAAAGAATGAGCTCCAAGGACAATCCTGGAAACTAGTAGAGGAAGGGACAGCCATGGCTTCTCACCATCCTGGGACAACAGGAGGTACTGGACATAGCCAGGCCAAGCTAACCAGAAGACCATGGGTCTTCAGCAAAACCAGGTTGATCTCAAGAGAAAAGATGTCAAACCTAGCATATCAGCTTACCACTATGACCCTGCCTGAGATGCAGCTCTTCCGATGGATAAGCCGCCTGCACCCAACAACGGAATAGTACCGTGTCTATTCAGACCGTGAT
This sequence comes from Orientallactaga sibirica, assembly GCA_036365145.1. Classification (NCBI taxonomy): domain Eukaryota; kingdom Metazoa; phylum Chordata; class Mammalia; order Rodentia; family Dipodidae; genus Orientallactaga; species Orientallactaga sibirica. The sequence continues at coordinate 530,110 of JAEOAD010002184.1, forward strand.
GGATGCTCTGATAAGAACAACACATGCCAGAATTCCCATGGTCTGAGTTTTGCAAGCAAGATAGAAGCTCAGACAAATTTACTTTAGAAAGCCCATTAGAAAAATTACAAAAGGGGCCAGGTGTAGTGGCGCACGCCTTTAATCACAGCACTTGGGAGGCACAGGTAGGAGGATCACTATGAGTTCAAGGCCAACCTGAGACTACATAGTGAAATCCAGGTCAGCCTGGATTAGAGCAAGACCCAGTCTCGAAAAAAACAAAAGAAAAGAAAAGAAAAAGAGGGGAGGGGAGGGGAGGGGAGGGGAGGGGAGAGGACGGGAGAGGAGAGGAGAGGAGAGGAGAGGAGAGGAGAGGAGAGGAGAGGAGAGGAGAGGAGAGAGAGAGAAGAGAAGAGAAGAGAAGAGAAGAGAAGAGAAGAGAAGAGAAGAGAAGAGAAGAGAAGAGAAGAGAAGAGAAAAGAGGGAGGGAGACTACTGGCACCAGTGGAAGCTTTCAGAAGTCTTTTTGAAAGGTTTACAGAGAGCTTCCGCTGAAAGGAAAATAACTATTCTACTCACATCTTATTTCCGTCTCAAGGGTTGTGTTTAGCTTCAAAAGGACCAATGGGCTCTTACTTCCTAGGACTTTGATCTGAGGAAGCCTAGAATAACTTTAAGAGACAGTTCTCTGGGTTATTTTCTTGGGAAAGATGCTGTATTACTAGATGCAAAGATAAGCATGCTACCTGCAGAGACAGTCACAAGACACATCCATCAGTCTCTGTCTAGGACACAGAAAAAGGAAGACAACTTCCAATTTTATAAATTACCCTTGCTCCTAATATAATGCCATCTGAATTATAGTTAGGTCAATTTTATAAGGCAAAACAATAATCACTTAAAATGCATTAACATGGTATCATTTTTGAGTGCTATAAAATATTTGAACCCATGTAGATTATAAATAAAAGGCTTGCTATCAGGCCACTAATATTTATGAGACACTGCAATAATTAATGAGAGGCAAGAAATATATCTGTTAAACTTACAGGTTTCAGCCGTGCATGGTGGCACACGCTTTTAATTCCAGCACAGCACTCAGAAGGTAGAAGATCAGAGGTAGAAGGATCACCGTGAGTTCAAGGCCACCTGAGACTACATAGTGAATTCCAGATCAGCCTGGACTACCTTGAAAAACAAAAAAACAAAACAAAAAAAAAGTACAGGTTTCAAATTTGTCTGAGTCACTATACAAAGATTTCATGAAGATGAAAATATTTTTGAGTATATTATGAAAAAACAGGGCTGGGGCTGGAGAGATGGCTTAGCAGTTAAGGCGCCTGCCTCCTAAGCCTAAGAACGCTGGTTCCAATCTCCAGGTCCCACATTTAGCCAAACGCAAAATGACGCAAGGGGGCGAACACATCTGGATCTCGTTCGCAGCGGCTGAGGCTGCTGGCGCACCCATCTCTGTCTATCTTTCCTCTTCCTCTCCCTCTCTGTGTCTCTCTCTCCTTAAAAAAAAAAAAAAAAAAAAAAAAACAGGGCTGGAGAGATGGCTAAGTGGTTAAGGTACCTGCCTGTGAAGCCCAAGAATGCCTATTCGAATCTTCAGGTCCCACATGCACATAAGGGTGTGCATGCGTCTGAAGTTCATTCACAGCGGCTAAGAAGCCCTGACGCGGCCCTTCTCTCTGCCTCTTCCTCTATCTCTCTCTCTCTCTCAAAAATTTTAAAAAAGAAAAGAAAAAACAAACATCATGGGGGGAAATGAGGAAAGTGTGCTTCATGTCAAAACACGTAATGATACTATTTCCCCAAAGAAAAATTGACTTTATAGGTATCATTCACTTGTTCTTTCATTCATTCAACAAGACAATCATTTGGCAAATAGGTATGGCTTCCCCTCTGTGCCAAGCACCAGGCAAGTCTTGGGAATACCATAAAGACACAGTAATCACACCTGGAACGCATTCTTCATCCCCTCCAGCAGCTCTCACCATTCCCACACCCCACACCAGTCAAGATTTCTCCAAGCCTTCTTGAAGAAAGGTCATGGAGCCCTGCTGAGTGGTACAGTGAACCAGCATATGAAAAAGGTCTAGCCTGCTGCCCAGAAATGTAAGTCCACGCCTCCTTACCTATCCCAATAAATAAGCAAGAGCTCTTAGCCATCCAACCTTGAGAAATTCATTTCAGCAAGGTGAATTTGAGCCTGCTTCTGAGGATTCTCTTCTTACAGCCCCTTTCCACTCCTAAGGAAGATGACTGAGGATCCCTCACAATGGGTGAGGTCATCCATCACCTCACAAGGGGCCTGTTCTATCTGATGACTCCAGCTAGAAAATTCTTTTGAGCCAGGTGTGGTGGTACACACTTTAATCCCAGCATTCGGGGGTGGGGGGCAAGGGAGGAAGATCACTGTGAGTTTGAGGCCAGCCTAAGACTACATAGTAAATTCCAGGTCAGCCTGGGCTAGAGTGAGACCATACCTCGAAAAACAAAATAAAACAAAAAAAAGTTCTCTTGAGCTGGGTATGGTGGCATACACCTTTAAACCCAGCACTAAGGGGGCAGAGATAGGAGGATCACTGTGAGGCCAGCCTGAAACTACATAGGAATTTCAGGTCAGTCTGGGCTAGAGAGAGATCCTAGCCTAGAAAGGAGAGAGGAGAGGAGAGGAGAGGAGAGGAGAGGAGAGGAGAGGAGAGGAGAGGAGAGGAGAGGAGAGGAGAGGAGAGGAGAGGAGAGGAGAGGAGAGGAGAGGAGAGGAGAGGAGAAAAAAAAAAAGAAAAAAAGAAAAGAAAAGGAAAAAAGAAAGGAAGGAGGGAAAGAGAGAGAGAGGGAGGGAGGAAGAAAGAAGGCAAGCAAGCTAGCTAGTTAGCTAGCTCTTTTGGATGTTGAGCTAGAATCAGCCCACTTTGTCCTTCCAGCTGAAGTAACTTCAAACCTGTCACTGCCTCTCCTACGTGATAACCTCTCAAACCTTAAAAACTATTTATTACATTTTCCCTTTGTTGCACATGTATGTGTGTGAGAACATATGTGTGTGGGGTGCCTGTGGAGGCCAGGGTAGAAGTTAGGTGTCTTTGTTATCTCTGGAGTCTCTCACTTGAACTCAAGAGTTCACTGATTCAGCTCATCTAGCCAGCTTGACCCAGTCATTTTGTCTTTGCCTCACTACCACTGGATTACATGCAGACCACCACACCAGCCAGGCATTTACATGGGTGCTGGGGATCTGAACTCTGGCCCTCATGCTTACACAGCAAGTGCTTTGTCAACTAAGACATCTCCACAGCCTCAATTTCCCCAAATTTGTCAATAAAATTCTATGATTCCCAGGCCTTTTAGCATATTAGTTTCCTTCGTCTGTGAGATCTTTTGGTGAATATTTCTCTTTAAAAATACAATATTCTGGATCTGTCCCCTGACCAGAATGTGCTTGCTGTACAAATGCAGCCTAAGGTTCACATTGACTTGAAGCAGAAAAAAAAAATGGAAGAACAAATTAGAGGACAGTGATCAGAAGTGTGTTTATTTCAAACTCCAGATAAGGAGGCAGGAGAGAAGTGGTCAAGAGTACAAACTAAGGCCACCTGCTCTTGATGGGTTCAGATCCTACTTAGTCCACTACTTAAGTCTACTCTGTTTCAGACTCCCTATCAAACAGATTATATAGTATTGCCTTATACTGTTGGTACAAAGAATTGAATGAGTTATCAGGTATAAAGAATTTAGAACAAGAATAAATATTATCAGGCTGTAGAAATGGCTTAGTGGTTAAGGCACTTGACTGCAAAGCCAAAGGACCTAGGTTCAATTCACAGATGCACAAAGTGGCACACGTGTCTGAAGTATGTTTGCAGTGGATATAGACCCTGGCACCCCCATTCTCTCTCATCTACCTCTTTCTTTCTTTCCTCCTTTCTCTCTCTCTCTAACAAATAAATAAAATATTTTTTTTAAAAAATAGCCTTCTTTACAAAAAAGAATGAATATTATCAACTAAGGTAGGTAACTTATTTAAGTAATGTTTTATTCAGGTAATTCTCAAAATACCTTTTGGGCAATGCAGCTTCACAAATTAAATGACAAGAAAGTAACTTTCAGTGATATCCTCTGGAACTAAATATCAAGACATTAATAGATAAAAGCAAAGTGACACTTTCTTAGGTTCTTCAGAGACAGAAAGAGAGATGAGATGAATGTAACTGTGCCAGCTGAGAGGAAGCCGAGGGGAAAACAGAGTAAATAGAAAGAAACCATCAAAGAAATAAATTCTCTCAACAAAGAGAAGCTTCTCTCTTCAGATGGTGGTGACCACTGGGGTGACTCAAAACTCACCACAGTGCTGAGAAGAAATGGCAGTGGTGTGTTCAGCACTGAGACATCTCTATCATACCACCCAAGACTCAAAGATTATTGCAGAAAAGGTGGAAAGAAAGTAAGAGCCAAAAGAAGAGAATACTGACAATACTGACTTCCAGACACAAAGTGTCCATGGTATTTATGAGGGTTAGATTCAGATGTCCCCCATAAACATGTGTTCTGAATGTTTGATCCCCAGTTGATGGCATTTTGGGAACTGGATCCTTGCTGGAGGAAGTGTGTTGTCTGGGATGGGCTTATGGGTGTTATAGCCGCTTCCCCTTGCCAATGTTCAGCACATACTCCTGCTGCTATTGTTCACCTGATGTTGGCCAGGAGGTGATGTCCAGCCTCTGTTCATGCCACATTTTCCATGCCATCACGGAGCTTCTCCTCAAGTCTATAAACCAAAATAAATCCTTTCTTCCCACAAGCTGCTTTTGATGAGGTGCTTTGTGCCAGCAACAAGAAGGTAACTTCAACAGTATGCATGACCTCATAGTAGCTAATGGTAACTACATATGACCTGCATAATAGGAGGGTGGGGGATGATGACATCAAAATAGAAAAGAGACTAGTTGGAAAGAAGGGATTCAGTGGAAGGGGGAGGGATTGGGAGAGGGGAAAGAGGATTGTAGGAAGGGGTTATTATCATGATTTATTGTCTGTATGTATGGAGGTGGTCAATAACGAGTTTAAAAAAAGAAACGAATTCTTTGGAACATTTTTGCCTTCCCAGCCTACTCATTCCACTATTAGCATAAATGCACAATTTCTGGTATTTTATATGCCACAACAATATGTTCTGTTTGTTCATCGATTTCTTTGTATGTAAACATTTTAAACTCTCATAAATAATCATAATCAGGACTATAGAGATGACCCAACGGTTAAAGATGCTTGCTTGCAAAGCCTGACAGCCTGAGTTCAGTTCCCCAGTGCCCACATAAAGCTAGATGAACTAAGTGGCACATGCATCTGAAGTTCATTTGCAATGCCAGGAGGCCCTGGCATGATCTATTCATTCATATTCTCTCTCTTTCTTCTTTCCCTCACTCCTTCCTTCCTTATTTCTATATCTCTTTCAAATAAATAATTTTTTTTAAATAAACAATCAAATGAGATGTTGATTTATTTTCTGGTTGCTATGGCCAATCACCTCACAATGAACAACTTAAGGGAGAAAGGGTTTAGTTTTGGCTCATGGTTTAAGAAGATACACTCCATCATGGTGGTAGGCAGCTCTTTGGCTGTGGGAGTGTGTGACTGGGCCTCTTCACATGTCAACAGACCAGAAAGAAGAGAATGAGGAATGCCATCACTCATCAGCCTTTCTCCCCACCTTAATTCAGTCCAGATGGGATGGTGCCACCCACATTTAGAGTAGGTTAAATATCCTAAGTTAGGGGCTGGAGAGATGGCTTAGTGGTTAAGTGCTTGCCTGTGAAGCCTAAGGACCCCAGTTCAAGGCTCGATTCCCCAGTACCCATGTAATCCAGATGCACAAGGTAGCGCATGTATCTGGAGTTCATTTGCAGTGGCTGGAGGCCCTAGTGCGCTCTCTCTCTCTCTCTCTCTCTCTCTCTCTCTCTCTCTCTCTCTGTTGCCCTTAAATAAATAAATAAAATAAAAAACTTTTAAAAATTAAAAATAATCCTAAGTTAAATTTCTCTGGAAGTGCCCCACACCCATGGGGGTATCTCCTAGGTGATTCTAAATTAAGTCAAGGTGAAGATTAATCATCACAAATGCTAAAACAACTTTCAGTAGATCTTCTGGGGCATGTGACCCCAGAACTGAAATGGCTCTTTGTTCTAGTACTCTTTTAGGCCTAGAGATAAAGGTTCCTACATGTTGCCTGTATCATACCCACCAAGGAACCCAGGAGGATGTACACTAACAGTGGTACTTACACTGACCACTCAGTAAAAATTCTGGGGGTGGGCTAGGGAGATGGCTTAGCAGTTAAGGTGTTTGCCTGCAAAGCATAAGGACCTAGGTTCAACTCCCCAGAATCCACATAAGCCAGATGTACATTGTAGTACATGCATCTAAAATCTGATTGCAGTGGCTAAAGGTCCTGACACACCCATTCTTTCTCTCTGTCTCTCCTCTCCCTGTCTCATAAATAAGTTTTAAAAAATGTTAAGGGTGGTTAAATCAAAGAAAAAAACTTTGTATTTATTTCTACACAAGCAAAAAAGTACACACATACATACATAAAACACATGCTGCTTTTTTTTAATGGGAGGGAGAGAACTGGCATGCCAGGACCTCCAGCCACAGCAATTGAACTCCCAGATGCATGCGCCACCTGTGCACATGTGCAACTTTGCACACTTGCATCACCTTGTGTGTCTGGCTTATGTGGGAGAGTCAGACATGGGTCCTTAGGTTTTACAGGCAAGCATCTTAGCTGCTATGACATCTCTCCAGCATGCTGCTTTCTTGTTTTAAGCGCTCTCTGGCTGAGCTTTATCCACTGCCCTCTTTACACTTTTTACTTTGAAATAGGATCTTGTGAAGAAGTTGCCCAAGTTAGCCTTGTACTCATTTTGAAACCCAGGCAGACCTTGAACTTGAGATACTTCTGCCTCAACCTCCCAAGTGACTGATTACTGGTCTGCACTACTAGGCCTGGTCTTTGTCTTCCATAAGAAGTTTAAACAATGCCAATACAATAACTTCCTTAAAGGGATGATTTGTTCAAAGTTTAGCTTAATCTTCATTAAAATTTAAAGAAAACATCCATTTGAACAGCATTAAGAGCTGAATATTTACCTGTGATTATGATGAAGTTCAAATTGCTTAAAAGCTCTTCAGCAAATAATATTTACCTAACAAGGTACAATTATCATTTCACTGCTGAATGCTTCCTTTCCCAATCACACATATTAACATGGGCTGAAAGAGGAAATAAGTCTTTATTCCTCTGAATGACAAGCAGGGTGGAATGTTTTCTCAACATGGAATTTATCTACATGTGCCTTCAAAATTCCCAAACATCTAGGAATCAGCCACATACTACTTCTTGTGAGAGAAATCATTCAGGATACTAACAGCCACTAATATTTACTAAACAGCATGTGCTCAGGACTGTGCTACACATTTGAGCATATTATCACACTTACTTGGGTCTTCAGAACCCCACAAGGCAGGAACCCCAGTGTTACTCTTTCTCAATGTACTGGAGGAAACATGGAGTAAGAGGGATTAACTAATTTATCCAAGATCACATGACATGGCTGAGGTTGAGGCTGAGCCAAACCCAGGCTCTTTGACTTCATAATCTAAACTCTTATCCTCTCAACTGGGAAAATTAAATACACACGGGAAGCCAGGTCTGGTGGCACATGCCTTTAATCCCAGCACTTGGGAGGCAGAAGTAGAAGGATCACCATGAGTTCAAGGACACCCTGAGACTACATAGTGAATTCCAGTTCAGCCTGGGTGAGACCCTAATTCAAAAAACTACAGAAAAAAAAAAAAAAAAAAAAACACGGGAACATGCAGGTCTTCATTAGAAAGAACATGAAAGAGCAAGAGATATGGGAAGAGAAGAGAAGAGAAGAGAAGAGAAGAGAAGAGAAGAGAAGAGAAGAGAAGAGAAGAGAAGAGAAGAGAAGAGAAGAGAAGAGTGGGGCAAAAAGCTTTCTGGATGGAGAGTTTGCTATGTGACAGAAAAAAGTCTGGGCTAACATCAGGTGACCTGGAAACCCTGCCCCAGGATGGTTTCAATGTGACAAGGACAAATCCATTTCTCTCCAGCAGAATATAGAAGAACACATTGACAGACAGCATGGGGGTGGGGGGAGTTAAGGGTTACAACATAAAATGAAAATGAAACTCCAAAGCATTGTACAAATAACATCATGAAAAAGAAATAAAATTTTCAATTAGGAACATAAGAGAATATATTATCAATCACACAATCACAGAAAATATGCACCAGGTGTGAAGGCAGAGGTAGGTGGATCGCTATGAGTTCAAGCCCAGCCTGAGACTACAGAGTGAATTCCTGGTCAGCCTGGACTCCAGCGAGACCTTACCTTGAAAGCCCAGAAAAAGCAAAAAAATATGGTAGCATCTACCTAGTCCATGATCACATTCCTGCCACTAAAGTCACTCATACACGCATGCAGACACAAACTGTTTCAATGTTAGCAGGCTTTGTTGTTGCCTCCTACAAGACACTCACTTTTAAATCCATGGAATCTGTCACTAAAGGCAGTCCATTTAGGCAATTAAAAATTGGTATGTATATGTATTTTAATTTATATACTCTATTCTTTTCAACATTGTAAGGCTTAAAAACCAGGAGCCTAGCAATACTATGCAATGTACAGAAAGTATGTAATAAATGGGCATAGTTTTGAGCTACTATGTTTACGATAGTATTCTAAATAGCAATCAGAAACTAATATAATACCTAAGGTGATTTAGACAAGTGACAAGCAAGACAATTATTAACTCCCAGAGTGGGAAAAGGAGACTACGCAGGAAGGGGAAAGTTTTCAGTGTATTAAACCATGCTGCAATCCTTTGACATCACTGCCTTGTTTCCACGTCCCTTCCACTTTGCAGCTTCCCAGCCTCAGTGGTGCTCACACCAACTGAATGCAGGAGAAGTGGTTCTGAGTAGCTTCAAGGTTAGATTGGTGGCTGGTCTGCTTCATGGGCACTCACTATGGAAGCCATTTTACCAAAGTTCCACATTAGTTTTCAGACAAAGCACTAGTTTTCCATTTTACATCAACTATTTATAGATTTTCCATGTATAACTGTTCCTCGTCAATATATCACCCTTAGGGACTTCAAGGATAAAAGCAGAACTGCATTCCTGGATTCTCCAGCCACAATACCATCACATGCACCATTAACCTCTGACATGAACTAGCTAAAATAACATCAGCAGTCAGTATGATCTAGGAAGGCAGGGCATTTAAATATTTAAACATACTGACAATTGTCAATTTCCAGTTGAAAATATGCTCTCTGCTCCATTTATAGAACTAGAAAGTTCTACCAAATTCAAGTGCTGTAAAGCACCAAGCAATCTACCTTTGTAGTCCCTATATTTCTAGGCCAACAAAATTCAGAATAACATTTACTTAAGTGAACAAACTTCCCCAAAATATTTCAATACCAAATCTTCTTATGCTGAAATGAACTTTGAACTTATTAAAATCAGCAAGTCAATTAGGGCTGTGGAGAGGCTCAGTGGTTAAAGGTGCTAGCTTACAAAGCTTGCCAGCCTGAGTTCAAGTCCCCTGCCACTCATATCAAGCCAGACAGGAATTAGTTTGTAGCAGCAAAACACACTGATGTACATGTGCATGCGTGCATGCACACTTGCACTCTCTCTCTCTCACACACACACACACATGCAAATAACAAAAATGATTTTTAAAATAAAATCATCAGACATGGTGGGGCTCATACCTATAATCCCAGCACTCAGGAAGCTGAAGTAAGAAGACTACCATCAGTCAGAGGCTAACTGCACTACAGAGTGAGTTCCAATCAGAGGGGGCTGAAGTGAGCCCATGTCTCAATAAAACAATAAAAAATATACATAAATAAGTTATGGCACACACCTTTAATCCCAGCACTCAGGAGGCAGAGATAGGAGGATCACTGTGAGTTCGAGGCCACCCTGAGACTCCATAATGAATTCCAGGTCAGCCTGGGCTAGAGTGAGATCCTACCTTGAAAAAAAAAAAGCATAAATAAAATTGACAAATACTTATGTATATGGTACTATGAAGTAAAAAGACACAGCACCTGGCCTCAAAAAAGGCAAGTACATACTTAGATAAGCATGAGGCAGACAAGGGCAAGTTCTGCTTGAATGTTACAACAAAAGAAGTGTCATGCACAGAAGGAGAGCAACAGAAAGCAGCTGTATCAGTGATGTGCATGCTCTCTACAAACCCTGGCTTTCAACTTCTTTTGTTTTCATCTGCTCGAAGACCTAGACCTTGTCTTCATCTGAAATTATTCCATCCTTCACATCTTAAACTTTGGGACATTCTTTCAGATTATTTCTGGGCTCCTTGGTAGAAACCCTTGCCTACTCCCTAGTGCTGTGCTGGTAGGACAAACAAGGTTCTCTCCGCCCTATCTGCACACGGGGGGATGAATTATAAGCACATTTCAGCTTCAGCAGCCTCCTTAAATCCACTGGCTACTGGATCCTGCTCAGGTGTCATCAAAGCCATTTCTGTCTTGTGTTTTATTCTCACAAACTGAACATGTGGACAATGAATTACGGATCTGTCAGTCACCCAGCTTTACATTTACCAAATGTGTCCTCCACCCCACCAATCCCAGATCCATTCATTCATTTGTTCTCTGTTATATTCTACAAGCACAGAAATTATGGGCACTACAGGATCCTTCAGTTTCCAAAATTTAGACATGCACAGAGCCCTCTATAGAGCCCTGGTTGTTTCAATTCTATTCTATAGAAGCTATTGTAAACCGTCCTAAATTCTCACAATGCACAGCCAAACAACCCTGTCTTGAGTTTCACCAAGAAAATGTTACTATGTAGGGTTGAAGTACATAAACTTCCTGCCCACACCTACCTCCAAAGCCTTCCATCTCCTATTGGTTCCTCATGTCTCATCCTGTGCCCCAGCTCCTTCACCTGTCAGCTTTCTCAGCAATTTTGTTCCATCAATTACTCCCGCTCTTTCCTGGCTCTTCAACTTTGGGTTCTAAAAACCTTTTGTTGTTTAAACCTAAACATACTTAAAGAACAAAAAGCCCTCAATTCTCTTCTGTCCTAAGCATTCTTCTATCTTTTTCCTTTTAACCTCCAAGCCTTAAGTGAGGGGGAGGGGAGAAAACCCAGTTGTCTGTCTCACTTTGCATTAGCAGTGCTGTCAAATGCATGCCACCTCTCCTTTGAAAACCCTCACGACTATGTGACCAAATGACCCCAAGTTAACAGATTCCTCAGTCACCTTTCAGCATTTCCTGAACCTACTTCTCCACAGCATCTGACATTTAACAACTTCCATCTTAAAAGTCTCTGCCCTGGATTGTATGACATCATTGCCTCAACTTCTTGTTAAGACTATGCTCACTCAGTTTATTGGTTGAACCTTGCATTTTAACATTTTCCCAGGATTCTATTCTTGGCTTTCCTCTTCTCAAACCAAACTCTCCCTGGGGAGAGTGAAAGGCAGAGGACTATTTACACTATGAATTATCCCACATGCCCATAAATCAGCAAGACAAAATCTGAATTCATCTGCTTGCTCTCCTCACTCTATCCCCTTACCAATTCTCATCTCTATCACGGTCCTGTCTGTATGAGTTTATCTGGATGTCTCCATAGCTCTGTACACCTAGGGGACAGACACTGACACCAGTGTTAGTAGTGGAGTCCTAGAGAGGAGACTGGGAACACAGATGGGTGTGACAACATAGCAAAAGCAGTGTATCACAAAGGAGCTAAGGAATATGTCAGTAGACAAAGAAGCCTGAAGTTCTAGAGAAAAATACAAGCATAAATATTATCTTCATCTCTGGATTTCTTTGCTTAGCACAAATGGCTGGCACATAATGGGAACCCAATGAGTATTCTGCAACTGAAAGAAGTAGAAGAATGAGATAACTAGTAGGATGTCAGTATCTGCACATGGGAATGAATGAGTCAAGCCAGAGGCACAGGAGAGCTCCAGCACAGGGGCAGTAAGGTCAATCAGCAACATCAGAATGCTGGGGCAGGTCTTACTTGGCTTGATGACTGAGTGGGAGAAGCAATCTGCAGTCAGTGGGGAATGAGTGAGACCTTTTAAATATTGCAACTTGTGATTGGAAAAGAAGAAACTGGAACAGAAGAAACCTCTTAAATAGCTCCCCAATGCATTACCTAAGTGAGAAGAAATGAAAGTCTGAACTATAGCAACTGCCTGCAACAACAACTGGAATGAAAGAGGAAAGAATAAGGTTTTTAAGATTGAACAAAGCTTTTGAATATTCAAGAACATTTTTTAATTAAAGGAAGTAAAATAGTTTAAAACTCTAAAATTAATGTCTTAAAATAAAAAACTCCTTTTTCCCATTTTTTTCACTCTTTATTTAGATAGATGAATAGATAGATCCCCTGTTTTTTTTTTAAACAATTTCTTACTCTGTAGCTCTCGCTGGCCTAAACTCAACAACTTACCAGCCTCAGCCTCCCATTGCTGGAATTATAAGTATGAGCCACTATACTTGGCTGCACATGTATTTAAATATATTTTAATCCAAGTTTACTGAGCCAAATGATCATGCATTTGGTATTAGAATGGAAAATACGTTCACTGGCTTACTGTATTAACAAGAACCCAACATGTACAAATAACAGTCCATAGTAGAATTTGACACATGTTTAGAAGGTCCAGTCGACAACCCATGAGCAGGGAGTCACATCATAAGCATACCGTGAAGCTATTGTTGGCATTTTTTGTGCTTGCTTCAGCGACACTGGCATCTGAGAGGTCAACTTCATCAAATATCAGGGACTGGTGATAAAAAAGAACAGAAACACATTATGTGGAAACCTACCTCCATGGTCTTCAGTAAAATGTTAGTATCAAGTCATGACTATGAACATGACATCAAGAATTAGGAACAGAAAATGAAAAGAAAGTTAACTTAGTAACACTGTGCAATGCTGTCTCCTTTAGGAAGGATGAATAAAGTCATAAAACATGACTACCCCAGGAATCCCAACTGCAGGGGATGTAAGAATCCATACACACTGTTTCTATGCAATTGCTCTGTGTCCTCTGGAAGCACAGCTGATACAGCTATGGGGGACTCACTGAGGGTATCATACGTGGACACACACACAATCTCTAAAACCTGAAACACCTTTGCAGGCAAGCAGAGCCATGTCCTACCTCATGGCTCTTGTTCCCACCATGGTGACTTATTATTTTGAAGCTTATTTTCCTTGTTTATCAACATGTGTTCAATAAGGTGGTGAATGTGCTCTGCTTTAAATAAAAGATGGTGTTTTTCCATGCTCTTAAACATAGTTTTAACCAAAAAGTGTAATAACAGTTCCATAGAAATTTTTTAAAGATTTTTTTTAAATTTATTTTATTTACTTGAGAGAGATGTAGAGAGAATGGGCACGCCAGGGCTTTCAGCTGTTGCAAACAAACTCCAGATGCATGTGCCACCTTGTGCATCTGGCCTATGTGGGTCTTGAAGACTCAAAACTGGGTCCTTTGGCTTTGTAGGCAAGTGCCTTAACCACTAAGCCATCTTTCCAGCACAGAAATGGAATTAAAAAATAATCAACAAGATAGCAATTAGGAAATTTGGGTAAATAAATGTACTATTTTCATTCTTGTTGAGTTGGTCATTGCTCAAATTCAACTCAGTGTTCTTCCTGTAAAAGTAGCAAACAATGTACCCCCAAACTGACCCCCTTTGCTGATAGCATCCTCTCCCCACCTCCCACACCTTTGTCTCCAGAGGGTCAGCCTAGTTTATTTAAATCCAACCTCCCTAACTGAAAGACTTGTTCCCTGACTAGAAAGAACTTACAGTTTAGCACAGGGGAGGAAAGAAAACACTGACTGTGATGTGAGACAGACGACTAAATATGGATGAGAAGAGCTGAAGTAGATGATCACTGATGGTGTTCCCAACAGAAAATGATGGTATTCTTTCTCTTGTGACTGACAATCAACAACTGTTGTGGGGGTGCTTAAAGGAAAGAGGACATGTCATGAAGTGGAGATAAGGGAAAGTCAAACTTCAAGAGACAAATCAAAGGTTGTTAAGAAGTCTGCACTTGTACCGACAACTGTGAAGACACAGTGGAGCCAGGTCAGGGCCAAAAATGCGCAGCAGCCTTCTGTTCTAACAAGATGACTCAATTCTGGTATTACTTGTACATAAGTATTAGGTTATTACCTCTAAAACAGTTCCATAAACAAAGAATTAGGTTGGCTGGCTGGTTTTTATCTCCTGATATATAACTCCACTAATTGTATCAGGAACATACATTCATAACAATAGAAATGATTATTCAACAACTCAGCAGCAAGAAATCTTAATGTTTATTTTTGAGGCAATACTAAAATGTTAATTTTAATAGGGATCCAGGAATAATCATTACAGATTTTTCTCCCAAACTACATTATTATTTTATTCAAATGTTACATAAACCTTATTTTATGTTTTTGAGTGTGTTCCAGTACAATTATTATTCTTTACTGCCACAATTATGAAGTGATGTGTGCCTGGAACATGTAAGCACTTTGTAAAGGCATCATTTTCTTAAGCCTTCTCTCAGCAATGCATACTAGCCACAGGCTCACCATACGGTATGGTGGAATTGGGACATGTACTTACATCCAAACCCAGAACAGAAATCCTTAGCAACCAGAGCAACAATCATATGATCAGGAGAAAAAAAAAATAAAGGTTAAAAAGTAGAATAAATGGGAAGAAACTCAAAATCTTTGAATTTATTCTATCAAATAGGATTTTGTACAATGACATTTTAGTTGGAAAAAAAGAGAAAAATATCAATCTACACTAAGAGCTGCCTACAAAGTCATCCCGGGGACATGTTATAGGACTGACTCAACAGGCCCCTCTGGATGGAGTACAAGATAGAACACAATTATACTGAATATGTATAAGGGCAGTTATGATATGGTGAGACTCATACTTATATAACCAAAACTTTAAACCCATTCACAGCCAAAAGAAGTTGAAAGCAGTATTCCTCTGAGTTACCTTTGAATCCTTTGCATAATAAAGTGTGCGGCCTCGAAGTTTAAAGTATCTCTTTTTCCACCTCTGGAAAGAGCTGGTTTGTTTCAGGAGTTGTCCCTCTTTAATACTGGTCTGGGAAGAAGAAAAATCACAATGACATAATTGAAATGAAGTCCAAAGCCAATTCAAAAATCAATGAATGACCCATGGACATTTAAAATTTTGAATACTATTTTGTACATCTTACAAATTATAGGAGAGAATATCCCATTCTCCTAAGAGTTGAATCAAACCCTAGAGAGTAAATCGCACATGGTCCTCTACCTCAAAGGATTCACAAGCAGCATGAAAGATATCCACAAGACAGTGACTTGTACAAGGTTTTGTACCCAGTAAGGACAAAGCCACAATATATAGAATGATTATCAAAGCACATGAACTCTGGAGGTAAAAATCTTGCATTTCATTCCCAACATCATCATAGGTAGCTGAATGATCTTAGGTAAGTTACTAACTTCGTGTCTTTATTTATTCACCTGTAGAACAGGAATTAAGTAAGACCTATCTATCATACAGGCTGGTATGAAGAATAAAGAGCAAACATACAAATGTCTTAGCATGTAATGCACAGTAAGTAAATATTAGTTATTACAACATATACATATACAAAATACTAGAAAGTTAACCCAGAAAACAGCTCATCTCAGAGGGAGTCAAAGAAGTGGCCTCAAAAGAATGCTCTAAGGAGGGTATTTTATTTTATTTTATTTTATTTTATTATTTATTTTTAGTTTTTCAAGGTAGGGTCTCACTCTAGCCCAGGCTGACCTGGAATTCACTATGTAGTCTCAGGGTGGCCTCAAACTCACAGCAATCTAAGAGGGTATTTTAGATGTATGCAAAAATAAAAAGGCTTTGCGATGGTGTAGATCTGAAATGTTCATATGAGGACCATATTCTCTTTCCTTCTCTCCCGCCTCCCAGCTTTAATGAGGTGAGCAGCTTTGTTCAGCCAATTGCTCCCTATAATGATATTCTGTCTTAGCAGACGTGGTGCACACCTTTAGTCTCAGCACTTGGGAGGCTGAGATAGGAGGACTGCCATGAGTTCAAGGACAGCCTGGAGCTACAGAGTAAGTTTCAGGTTAGCTTGAGTTAGAGAGAGAAGTGCCTCAAAGAACAAAGGAAGAAAGGGAGGGAGGGAGGAAGGAAGGTAGGGAAAAAGGAAGGGAAGGAAAAGGAAAACACAAGGTTCTCTCTCGCCACAGAACTGAAAGTAGTGGGGCCAAGTGACCAAGAACTGAATCCTCTGAAACTAAAGCAAACAAAATAAGCCCTTTTGCCTTTAAATTTATTTTTTCAGGTATTTTGTCACAGCAACAGGAAGCAAAATAATGCAAGAGCAGCATAGGTATTTGGGGAATCTTTAAAGAGTATTCTGTAAAAAAATAAAAAATGTTTTTGGGGGGAATAGCAGGAAATGTGCCTCAAACGGGTGTGTGAGTGTTGTATGACTCCAGGCTGGACTCTCTTGAATATTTTACATAATATCAGTTTACTTCACAGTCACCAACAAAATACTTTGAGCATCTCTGACTTCATATGGTCTCTGATCCTCTCTTGGTCCTTCCAACCACAATGGCTTTTTGATTTTAAGAGGGAAAGCATGCCTGCCACTGGCTGCTCTCTTTTCCTGCTCTGCTCTTCTCTCAGAGTCACCTTGTTAAAATCTGGACTTCCTTCAAGTTTTCAGTGAGACTCATCTCACTGACCACCTGTCTGAGACAACAACTTATTCTTGTTCTCCATATTGTAATGTTATTACCCACCTCCATACAGTACTTTCTGTCTAACATAACTTACTTACTTATTATGCTATCCTTATTAGAATATAAAGTCCCTGAGTTTATTACATGTAATCAAATTTAATGTTTCATTTAATTGGAAGGAAAGGAGAAAGGGGGAGGAGGGAAGCAGACTACAGTGGGGCCTTTCTATAAGATTGTTTTTAAAGACATGTCACAAGACTGTCTCCCAAAAGCCCATTGGGATGGGGTCCAAAATGGCTCATACTTATTATGAATTCAATAAAAGAATAATAATGTTATAGTGAGTCTAAAGGCAAAAACAGCTGATAGAACCAAAGTTTTAAATCAACCCACGGGATTGCACACTGGTGTCTCTCAAGCGCCAATGACATTGTCTAGCACATATGAGACTTGTACAGATGAATGGCCAAGGCTGAGACAAAACCCTGTCTGACTCTACAGTTTATTTGCCAAGTTCCATGCCATACTGCCTTATATTACCAATAAGATACAAAATACTGAGAAAACTTTGTTGTCTCCAGTAAAGTAATTAAGTTATATTAACGTTTTACTTTCAATTTCAGTAAGATATTTTACTCTACAGTTTGCTCACAAATGGTCTTTTAGGAATTATGAGATCACTGCAATTTAATGGTAATAAAACACATCTGAAACTTCAGTACCAAACAGCTTATTTAGAATCAGACAGACAAACTTCAAACCAGGCTCTGCAACCTGCTGAGTTTGAACCTAGGTAAGTCACTCCAGTTCTCTTGTGTTCCACTCTCCTATCAAAGCGGGGGGTGGAGGAGAACAATACAAACTTCACAAGCTTTGTTGCTTCTAATTTCATGATACAATTATGTCTGGAGAGCACTTATCACAGTGTCTGGGTTACAGAAAACTTCAGTAAGTAGCATAAACTATTATTATTATGATATCATTATGCTATTAAGTTCACAGAGCGTTTTCCAGGCATGAATTATAAGAGCTTCTTGGAAGAAGTAAATAAGCCTTCACAGGCCACTGTCAGGACAAATAACCACTGGAGCAGATGGAGAGTATCAAGAGACGAGGTTACAGGAGATGAGAGCCAGGAGATGCTGGCCAGGGCAGGGAACCTGCTTTTGATTCTAAGTGCAAAGGGCTAGGGCTGTGCTGTGCTGTGCTCAGTTGGTAGTGTCTGCCTAGCAGGCACAGAATCCTAGGATTGATCCCCAACCCATAAATCAGGAATGGTAGAACAATGATAATCCCAGCATTGGGGAGGTAGAGGCATGAGGATCGGGAGTTCAAGGTCATCCTCAGTTACAAAGCAAGTTCAAACCCAACCTAAGCCACATAAGCGACCCTGACTTAAAAAAAAATTTTTTTTTAAGCTAGTGAAAAGCCAGGCAGAGTGGTGCCCACCTTTACATTTGGCACCTGGAGGCAGAGGTAAGAGAATCACTGTGAGTTTGAGGCTAGTCTGAGACTACACAGTGAATTCCAGGTCAGCCTGAGCTAGAGTGATATCCTACCTCAAAAAAAATTAAATTAAAAAAATAAAAAGCTAGTGAAATATTTGAGGCAAGAGAGTGACCATAGAGAAACGAGTGCAAAAGAAAGGAGAACAATTAAAGACTACTCAAGGAGTCCAGGAGGAAGTAACAGACAAACCCTCAGGTATCACCATCAAGGAGAGAAACAGGTGCCAATCTGAGATAACCCTATGAAGAAGCTTCTACTGGTCATGTTGGTAGACAGAGACAGCAGTAAAAAGAGGAGAACCAAGAAGTCAGTGAGCATCCAGCTTGGGCAGTTAAATGCAAGTTTGGTGAGGAAGAGGCTGATAGGGAGGAAGGACTGTTTGAGAACCCTGGCTAAAGGATTCACTTCTAACAGTACAGGGAGTGCAATGACCAGGAACACTAAAATTCACCAGTCAGCAGGTGAAAACCTTAGGACCACATGAAGCCAAGACCTCCTGTGGAACATCCCTGATGGGATAATCCAGCCTTCCCCATGCTGTACCAGGCAGCTGAAGGTACCAGCCCCCAGCCTCCACCTCTAGCAACCTGCATGACTTAGAGAAATTACTTTTTGTGATGAGAAAATTTCCTAACACTCACTGCTGCTGCCACATCAGAGGTTTTGACATCCAAAAAAATTAACTGTAGCACTAAAAGTTTAGAAATAAGCCCCAAGTCAGCGGCCAAAGAATGACTCTGAACTAAGGCATTAAGGGACACTCCTTAAGAATGGTGGGAGCACTTCAGAGTTCAGTAATAGATTTTTAATAGACTGAGGTACTTGAGGAGCTTAAGAAAAGGCAGCAGAAAATTTGCCAGAAAAAAGGGCATAGTTGTGGGTCTTCAAACTGTACAAAGAAAAAAACTTAACTCAGAATTAGAAAAAGTGATTGGGGGCAGGGGATATTTCACAAAACTAGAAAAAGATCAAGGGAAGATACAGGCTAAGTATCAGCCACCCTGAACTCCAAACACATAGGACTAGAGGAAAGGATGTAAATGAAACCTCAAAATAGAAGCCAACAGGAACAAGGCAGAGACTGACAGGCCGAGTCAAAGGGAAGGATAAGACCAGAAAAGAGGCAAACAAGTAACAGACATGTAGATACATAGCCAAGAACAGAACTGTTAGGGTCAAAAGGTTAGGGAAAAACCTACCACTTTCAAGGGCAAGCGATGTCCAGGAACACTTGAAAAGACTGGTACATATTTGAATCTTTAGGTTAACTACATAACAACACTGAACATATAATTTGACCTATGGTTAAAGTAGTTCTCAACCTTGAATGTATATTCAAATTACCAGATGAAGGAAAAAGCACTGATTATTAGATGCCCCTCCCACAAGGACAGAATATGCTAATAGCCTAATATCAAAAGTCTTCCAAGGACCTGGACAAAATGTTAAGAATTGCCAGGCATGGTGGTTCCCGCCTTTAATCCCAGCACTCAGGAAGCAGAGGTAGGAGGTTGGTTTTGAGTTTCAGACAAGACTGGGACTACAGAGTGAATTCTAAGTTCAGCCTGGGCTATAGTAAGAGCCTACCTCAAAAAAATGAAACAAGCCGGGCGTGGTGGCGCACGCCTTTAATCCCAGCACTCGGGAGGCAGAGGTAGGAGGATCGCTGAGAGTTCGAGGCCACCCTGAGACTACATAGTTAATTCCAGGTCAGCCTGGACCAGAGTGAAACCCTACCTCGAAAAAACAAAAAAAAAAAGAAACAAAAGGTGTTAAGAATTATAAAAAACAAAAAGAATTATAAAAATGGGCTGGAGAAATGTCTTAGCAGTTAAGATGCTTGCCTACAAAGCCTAAGGACCCATGTTCAACTCTCCAGGTCCCACATAAGCCAGACACAAAAAATGATGCAAGCACGCAAGGTCGCATATGTGCACAAGGCGGCGCACATGTCTGGAGTTTGAGTTCAGTGGCTGGAGGTCATGGCATGCCAATTCTCCCCCACCCAGATAAAAAAAAAAAAAGGCCTCAAGCTGCGCGTAATCCCAGCACTCAGGAGGCAGAGGTAAGATGATTGCTGTGAGTTCGAGACTACCCTGAGACAGTGAGATCCTCCCTTGAAAACCCTATATATATATTCCATGTTCTAGCTGATTGTGGCAAGCACTCCTCAGAGAAACTCCACCTCCAAGGCAGAATCCCCATCCATCAACAGCACGGGTCCACTGATGCTGCTCCAAGGCTGAAGCTCTGTGTTCCATAAACCTCAGCACCAGCTTAGAACTGGGAGCACATTTTCCCACAAAAACCACGACATGCATTCGCCTTAATGGTCAAGTCTTCATGCTGTTCTACATTGTGTCTGAATCCCAAGGACACAGGTCACCAAACTCTCTACAGAGGTCATGGTCACATCTGCCTGTGGACAGAACACAGGCTCTGCCCTCTTTGTTACTTAATCCCTGTCAGCAAAAGGCTCTCCTCTTCTCTGCTTTTGAATTTTATTATTTGATATGAGATGAGAGAGAGAGAACACACATACCAGGGCCTCTTGCTGCTGTAGTCCAATTCCAAATGTATGTGCCACTTTGTGTGTCTGACATTTTATGTGAGTACTAGGGACTTGAACCTGGGCTGGCAGACTTTGCAAGCAACCATCTCCCTCTCTTCCCTGCTTTTGAACTGAGCCTCTAGTTGTGAGAAATACTTGATCCTGATACAGTTGCAAAAACAAGCAAGCAGGAAGGTCACTGGTAAATCAGGCGCTCAGTCTCAACAGAGGGACAGTTGCTTGTGTCTGTTCACTGTAGGATGGGCTGTAAGATGATAAAGCACTTGGGCTCTATTGTACTCTTCCCTCCCTCCCTCTACTTCCAGAAAATGTAGTTATGTCACTGTTAAAACACCAGTACATACACAAACTACTTCAGGAAGAAAATCTACTTAGAAATTGGGATCTAAAGAAAAGGACAAGGCGGGACTGTGGAAACGGCTCAGTGAGTTAAGAGCTTGTCACATGAGCAAGAAGACCTGAGTTCAGATCCCCAGCATTAACATAAGGGCCAGGCATGGTGGCATGCACCTGGAATCCCAGTGCTGGACAGGTGAAGACAGGTGGATACCTAGGATTGCTATCCAGCTACCACAGCCAAATCAGTGAAGTTCTGAGTTCAGCAAGAGACTATGTCTCAAAAACTAAGGTGGATAATAACTGAGAAAAACACCTGATATTGATTTCTGGCCTCCACAGACAGGCACACATGCATGAACACTTGAACACATATGTGCACCCACATGCATGAGCAGGCATATACATTACATACATACACATGCAAAAACTTGACAAAGTAACTTCTGAGACATGGTTTGTAACTGGTTAGAGGGAGGAGCCTTTTTAGGACCTAATGAAAATTGCAGAAGCTCTCCAAACACGCACACGGATACACAAACTAAACTGAATACAAATTTAAAGTTCATGAACTTTCTGAATCCACCATAACTAAAAGTGATGACCTTCTCATAACATCGAATTGGGTAATTATTTTTAATAAATCTGGTCTTATTATGGTGATGAGTAGCAAACAATTTAACTTTCTCTTCAGTTAGCTTAACATTTTCTAATACAGTTAAACTAGCATAATTTATTAGGTTATGGGGCAATAACTAAAAAATTTGAGGTTCTAATTTCTGTTGTGATTTCAGCAATAGTTAGTAATTATAGCTCACAGCTGGGCATGGTGATGTATGCCTGTAATCCCAGCACTCAAGAGGCTGAGGCAGGAGGATCAAAAGTTCAAGGCCAAACTGGACTCATAATGAAAACCTGTCTCAAAATTAGAAGGCAATGGAGAAAGGGAGGTCATATTTTAAAATATCCAGGAATTGCCCAATTTAAAATTTAAAAATGTTTATCTATGCAATTTAAAAATCTGATACCTGAAGAGACATTACTAGTTGTACACAGTTGTTGCTCTTCCAAAAATCACTAAAGAAAAATACCATTTTAAGAAAATAGAAAAATTAGTATGAATTGAAGTATTCATTCCTGGGGCTGGGAAGATGGCTCAGGGATTCTATGCACTTTCATGCAAAGCCTGCCACGCTGGGTTCAATTCCCAAGTCACCCATGTAAGCTGGACATAAAAAGTGGCACAAGCAGGATGTTTATAAGAGGCCACACACACACACACAGTAAAAATAAATACAAATTTTTTTAAATATTAATTTCTTTAATACATACAATTTAATTTCATTCTGTGTTTTCTTTTTGTCCTGGTTTATTTTCAAACAATGATTAGAGATGTGGAAGCTTCATAGCAATGTGCTATTTTCAGATTGAGACCAAGGAAGATCTAACCAGCTATGCCTTAATAACCTCAAAGTCCTAAACAATAGCTCAGAGTGTTTGTGTCCTATTCCACTTGCAGCGTTTGTTGCTTCATAAGTGTTGCAGTCAGGTTCGCACTGCTGGTAGAAATCACTCAAACAAGAGCAGCTCGTGGCTTGTGGCTTACAGGCTCCAGGATGGCAGGGAAAACGATGGCATGAGCAGAGGGTGTACACTACCCCCTGGCCAACATAAGGTTGACAACAGCAACAGGAGTGTGCCAAACACTGGCAAGGGGGAGCTGGCTATAACACCCATAAGCCTTTCCCCAACAATACTCTGCCTCCAGGAGGCATTAATTACCAAATCTCCATCAGCAGGGAATCTAGCATTCAGAACACCTAAGTTTATGGGGGACAACTGAATCAAGCCACCACATTCTGCCCCTGGCTCCCATAAACTGATAACAACACATGATGTAAAATGCAATGCATTCTTACAACTTTAGAAGTCCCATAGTTTGTATCAACCCTAATGATGTTTAAACATCCCCATAATTCAAGGTCTTTTACCTGAGCCATAATACCAAAAAAAAAAAAAACAAAAAAAAAAAAACCCATAATGACACAGAATAAACATTCACATTGCGAAAGATGGCATTGGGCAAAGCAAAGAAATATTCAACCAATACAAGATTTAAAACAACCAGGGCATACATCAAACTCTGTAATTCCAAGTCCAACAACTCTAGTCAGTGATAAATCCCCAAGCCCATTAATTCTAACCAGCAACAAGTCTCTGGTATTCCAATTCCGCCCCTCCAATAAGCTACTCACAGTCCTGGAAAACTTCATCTGGGGCCGGCAGCTTTCCTCAGAAGCCAGCATCTCTACTGGGTCTCCATTGCAACCCACAGTCCATCCTCATGGCCCCATGGGATCTCCAGACAGACATCCAGCAAACCTGCTTCACACTGCCCATGGCCATTTCCAAACTACCAGACTGCACTGCAAACTCAATGACCCTCTCTTTCCTGCATTTCTTATACTCCACAATACCAGGTAGGGTGCCAGTTTGTTAATCCAGGGGGGAATAAATCAGACTTTGAAGAACAGGACACTCCTTCAGCATTCAGGCCCCTTCAAAAGAGTCTGCATTCTTCCTGTTGCCCCATTGCAGGTCAGCTGGACCAATCTCAAAGGTTGTAATCTCTCAATTGCAGCTGAAGGGGCAGAGTTCACCCAAAGATTTCATTTTTTCTGTGCCATATCCCTCTGCTCATACCAGTTCATTTCTACACAAAGCAACCCTGCACAACTTCTCAGGACACAGGCATAACAGCAAACTTCTCACACAAACTGCTAGCCCAGTCCAAGTAAAGCTCTTTCTCACCCTCATTAGCCAAACCTCACAGTCCATAGTTCTTACTGCATTCAGGTCTTTCAGTTCTGACCAGAATAGTCAGTTAAGCTGTACTTACAACACTACAAGGTGTCTCTTAGGCCAAGGTTTCAAATCCTTCTACATTCCTCTTGAAAATCAGCTCCAAAAGGCCAAAGCCACACAGTCAGGTGTCTAGCAGCAACCCCACTCCTTGGTACCACTTTACTGTTGCAGTCAGGATCACACTGCTGGTAGAAATCACCCAACCAAGAGCAGCTTGTGGAGGGAAAAAAGAGGTTTGTTTTTGTTCACAGACTCGAGGGTGAAGCTCCATGATGGCAGGGAATATGATGGCAAGAGCAGAGGGAGGACATCACCTTACTCCAAGTTGCCATCAGCTGGGAACCCAGCATTCAGAACACTTGAAGCTTCTATGGGGGACACCTGAATCAAAATTCAACAAGACAATACAACATTGGTGCTTATTTAAAAGGGAATTTTATTCTAGAATGATTCTTGATTATGTGAAATCAACTTATTTTTGCATATGGGAAAATCAAATCATAGAGTAATGGGCTATTTGCTGAGAGTGATGGGAGTGAGGGGTCAGCTGCCAGTGATCAGGCTCATCCATGGATATGGTTGCCTGGTGTTCATCTGTTAGCCAAGATTAGTAAAGTCATCCAGCCAGGTTTTTTTTGTTCACCAGCAACACCATCAAATGATGGCACTGGTGATGTGAGAGAGGTTGGTCTGATGACACTCTATCTGTTGCAGTTGTTCTTGTTGGCAGAAATCACACAAAAGCAGTGGTAGAAATCACTCAAACAAGAGCAGCTCGTGGCTTGTGGCTTACAGGCTCCAGGATGGCAGGGAAAACGATGGCATGAGCAGAGGGGTGTACACTACCCCTGGCCAACATAAGGTTGACAACAGCAACAGGAGTGTGCCAAACACTGGCAAGGGGGAGCTGGCTATAACACCCATAAGCCTTTCCCCAACAATACTCTGCCTCCAGGAGGCATTAATTACCAAATCTCCATCAGCAGGGAATCTAGCATTCAGAACACCTAAGTTTATGGGGGACAACTGAATCAAGCCACCACATTCTGCCCCTGGCTCCCATAAACTGATAACAACACATGATGTAAAATGCAATGCATTCTTACAACTTTAGAAGTCCCATAGTTTGTATCAACCCTAATGATGTTTAAACATCCCCATAATTCAAGGTCTTTTACCTGAGCCATAATACCAAAAAACAAAAACAAAAAAAAAAAAAAAACCCATAATGACACAGAATAAACATTCACATTGCGAAAGATGGCATTGGGCAAAGCAAAGAAATATTCAACCAATACAAGATTTAAAACAACCAGGGCATACATCAAACTCTGTAATTCCAAGTCCAACAACTCTAGTCAGTGATAAATCCCCAAGCCCATTAATTCTAACCAGCAACAAGTCTCTGGTATTCCAATTCCGCCCCTCCAATAAGCTACTCACAGTCCTGGAAAACTTCATCTGGGGCCGGCAGCTTTCCTCAGAAGCCAGCATCTCTACTGGGTCTCCATTGCAACCCACAGTCCATCCTCATGGCCCCATGGGATCTCCAGACAGACATCCAGCAAACCTGCTTCACACTGCCCATGGCCATTTCCAAACTACCAGACTGCACTGCAAACTCAATGACCCTCTCTTTCCTGCATTTCTTATACTCCACAATACCAGGTAGGGTGCCAGTTTGTTAATCCAGGGGGGAATAAATCAGACTTTGAAGAACAGGACACTCCTTCAGCATTCAGGCCCCTTCAAAAGAGTCTGCATTCTTCCTGTTGCCCCATTGCAGGTCAGCTGGACCAATCTCAAAGGTTGTAATCTCTCAATTGCAGCTGAAGGGGCAGAGTTCACCCAAAGATTTCATTTTTTCTGTGCCATATCCCTCTGCTCATACCAGTTCATTTCTACACAAAGCAACCCTGCACAACTTCTCAGGACACAGGCATAACAGCAAACTTCTCACACAAACTGCTAGCCCAGTCCAAGTAAAGCTCTTTCTCACCCTCATTAGCCAAACCTCACAGTCCATAGTTCTTACTGCATTCAGGTCTTTCAGTTCTGACCAGAATAGTCAGTTAAGCTGTACTTACAACACTACAAGGTGTCTCTTAGGCCAAGGTTTCAAATCCTTCTACATTCCTCTTGAAAATCAGCTCCAAAAGGCCAAAGCCACACAGTCAGGTGTCTAGCAGCAACCCCACTCCTTGGTACCACTTTACTGTTGCAGTCAGGATCACACTGCTGGTAGAAATCACCCAACCAAGAGCAGCTTGTGGAGGGAAAAAAGAGGTTTGTTTTTGTTCACAGACTCGAGGGTGAAGCTCCATGATGGCAGGGAATATGATGGCAAGAGCAGAGGGAGGACATCACCCCCTGGCCAATATAAGGTGAACAACAGCAACAGGAGAGTGTGCCAAACACTAGCAAGGGGGAGCTGGCTATAACACCCATAAGGCCGCCCCCAACAATACCCTGCCTCCAGGAGGCATTAATTCCCAAATCTCCATCAGCTGGGAATCTAGCATTCAGAACACCTAAGTTTATGGGGGACACCTGAATCAAACCACCACAATAAGTATCTACCATTGACTCATAAAAGGACAGTACTAAAAAGATATGGGAAGAAATATATTAGAAACTATGGCAGGAAAAAAGCATCAAAGGCTGAATTACTGAAGCTCTAATGAGTGCTTTTAGTTAACTATTCTTTTAAAAAGAATCTCAGGGCTAGAGAGATGGCTTAGAGGTTAAGGCGCCTGCCTGCTAAGCCCAAGAACACTGGTTCCAATCTCCGCGGATCCAATCTCCAGGTCCCACGTTTAGCCAGATGTAAAGTGACACAAGGGTGCAATGCCGCACTTGCCTACAAGGGGGCAAACGCATCTGGATTTCGTTCACAGCAGCTGAGAGACTGCTGGTGCACCCATTCTCTATCTGTCGCCCTCTCCCTCTCTCTCTGTCTGTCTCTCTCCAAAAATAAATAAAATTTTTAAAAAATTAAAAAGAATCTCAGAGGCCATCCACACACACAAGTGACATTTGTGTTCTCTCCTTTGTCCATGAGCATATCTGCTGCCTTGTCCTGACTTATAAGCAAAACTTATGAAAGTGAATGTCTTATGATTTATCTATAAATAAAACTGAAAATACTGCTGTCATTTTTGGTGAAGAAAATCAGTTTTGTGTAGTTCATTTCAATATAAATAAAATGTACATTTTGCTTAAAAATTATCCACCTGACCTGAAAGAAGTATGAAGCATTAGTTTAAAAACAAAAACATTAGATTGCACAGCAATGTGACTATACTTAACACTACTGACATACACACATACGAAATATTCAAGTGAAACATTTTATGTTATGTGATTTTTAGCACAATAAAAATAAGTGTTTTTTTAAATACAACACTCAAACAGTCCAAAAAGACCTTGAAATAAGGGCAAAAAATGCTTTAAACGGGGTAGTGTCAGTACAGTCTAACCTAACAAAGTTACTGAGGGGAAAGAAACAAAACTACACTAAGTACAGCCTACAGACTCAACCCCTGGAACCTAAGGCTGGGCTGCCTTTCAAACCAGATAAGGCAACCCCTGAGGCTGTACGAAGACAGGTCCTGGCCCTGCATAAGGTCATGAGCATACTATCTGTTAGTATCAATCTGCTCCTTTTCTTTCAGACATCGCTCAGATTCTTTCACACACAAATCATTTCTTTTCCCCTAAAAATGTTTAAAACATACAGGATAGTCGTGCCCATTAATATAGTCTTATTTCAAGATGTTTTAAGGGAACAGGCAGGAAAAAGTTTTGGTCTCTGGCTAGGTGGGATAATGAAAGGCTACACCAGGAGCTGTACTGTTGCCCTGTTGTACTGCATTGTACACCTCACGACACTTGGATTAGACAGTCTAGAATGCAGACAGAGTGCTAAGTATGGAATCGCGTGTATTGGGATTTTTATGAAGTTCTGTTAAAGGTAAGAAAGAAGTAAACTACACAGTTGATCTATTTTCTTATACAAGCATTATTTAAAGAAAGCACAAATAACCTACTATATTCTCCATATGGATATTCTCCATATTTTCTAAAATGAAAACCTGCCCATCTTATGCCACAGCTTAAAGGTTTTCCTTGAGATCTCTGCTGCCCACAGCATCAAGTCCACACTCCCACAGACAGCACAGAAAACTGCATGGTACACTCCTGCCTCTGATCTGTGCTTTCCCAGGCGCCTGCCTCTGCTCCAGATGCCTCCTCTTTAATTTGTCTATTTGAAATCTCCTGTTGATCTCACCCCTGTTCCAGCACCACTAATCTGCTTGCGAAAGCCTTGCTGAACCCCTAGGTTGAAATGGCCATTCCTACCTTTGCCCTTACGCTATTTGTGAGAACACCTGTGGCACCAAATGGCACTGGCAAGCTCCCATCAAGCTGGGGCCTTCATGAGGACTGCACTCCACTTATTTTTATAGCAACACCACTTAACACATTAGGTGTCACATCATAGGGGTCTCCATATATAATGTCAGTGGAGCTGAACTCAATAACTTTCGTTGACAGTATGAAACTGTCTTTTAAAACAAGGAAGAAATTTAGAAAATAGAACATGGGGTTTTGATCAAGGAGAGGTGACAGCAATGGATAAACAAGAGAGAATGGCTGGAAGTGACTTTCTGGTTTCCAGGTTCAGCATGTCTGAACCTCATTCTTTGAATAGTAGCAGATGTAGCCCACAACAGGCATAGGTGCTCCAAAGGATACTTCTGGGGAATAGATGAGGGAATGACAGGAAGAACAGAAAATATCTGTCTGTGTTGATTTTTAAAAACATTGCTGGAGTTAGGGAGATGGATCAGCAGTTAGATTCTTGGCTGCAAAACCAAGTGGCTTAGGTTCGAGTCCCAAGTACCCACATAAAGCAAGATAGATACACAAGACGGCACATGTGTCTGCAGTTCATTTGCAGTGGCTCGAAGCCCTGGAATGCCCTTCTCCCTCTCTCTGCCCTGCTCATAAATAAAATAAAAAATCAAGAAAGCTTTTTAAAATATTGCTTATGTAAAGATGTTCCTTTTATAATCACTTTCTGTACAATTTTTCTATTTCTCTACATAATTATCATGTTCTTTCATCTTGTATAAGCAGAAACTAAATTCTTCTAATGTGTGAGGCTGTGGGAATATAAAGATGTGTAAGAAACAGCCCTTGACTTTGTGGATTTACAAACTTTATGTTATAATATACAAACAGTTAATTTAAAATTTTTGAAGAAAATAAGAAAAAAGGAAAAAAATATTCTTGCTTTCCTCTAAGGGATATGATGTAAAAAGATTTAACTGGGACACAGTTATTCACATGAAAGTTAATCCTCAAAATAAAACATGTGTTTATACATGAGGAAACAAACATTCTTATACAAGACGGGTTATAACAAAATGATTAATCTTCCAGAGTTCTAGTAAAGATGATCAAATAATCCAAGTGTAGTTAAGGAAAAAAAACGTGGGGAAAAAAAATCATGTGGCTCTGAGTTTATGAAGCAAAGAAACAGAAATCATTTTTATCAAACAATAATATTCAATACTAATATTGAATTTCAGCAACAACACAGTGACAAACACAGGAAATAATTTTGATCAGAAGGATATGATTAAGAATTGGTTGAAAACAATCAAGGATCATTTCCTCATGACTTCTGGGATAAGAGACAAAAGGGGTTTAGACAATGTACATTGAGCTGACAAATCCTCATAGAATCTGGCAGATCATCATTTGGTTTCAGCTAATGCTTATGATGATCCAGTATAGCCACAAAGACTCCAGACACAATCCACTAACAATTTCTAAAACTTAACGACAAAAAGTGACGGGAAAGGCCTTAAAAATTATTTTAGAGGTCTGGGGAGATAGTACAGTGGTCAAAGTCACTTGCTTGCAAAATCTGCTGGCTCAAGTTCAATTCCCCAGTACCCACGTAAAGCCAGAAGCACAATGTGCTCATGCATCTGGAGTTCATATTCTCTCCCCACTCCATATCTTTTCCTCTCTGTATCTCTCTCGCAAATAAATAAAAATATTGTTTTTCAAAAGTTGTTTAACATCTCTGTCACACCCTCCAAGGATCAGGGCCCATTGCAGAAGAGGTGGTGGAAAGAATCTAAGAGCCAAAGGAAGTGTACAACTCCTTACAATGCAACTGTCCGCAGAAATTGGCCTCGATATCCATGACCTCACAGTGCCTAGCAAAACCTTCACAAGACCCTCATAATAGGAGAAAAAGATGATGACATCAAATTAAAAGACAGACTAATGGAGAGAGGGAGGGGATACGACGGAGATTGTAGTTCTAAAGGGGAATGGGGGGAGGGGAGGGAAATATCATGGTTTATTGTCTGTAAGTAAGAAGCTGTCAATAAAAAAAAACAAAAAAAATTGTTTAAAACTAGGTATATTGATGGGCTGGAGAAATGGCTTAGCGGTTAAGGGGCCTGCCTCCTACGCCTAAGAACACTGGTTCCAATCTCCAGGTCCCATGTTTAACCAGATGCAAAGCAACGCAAGGGCTCAATGCCACACTTGACCACAAGGAGGCGCACACACCACAAGGGGGCGCACGCATCTGGATTTCGTTCTCAGCAGCTGAGAGGCTGCTGGCGCGCCCATCTCTATCTGTCTTCCTCTCTGTCTCTCTCCAAAACAAAAAAAAAAAAAAACTAGGTATATCGGAAAACAACTGTAATCCCAGCACTCAGGTGACTACATAGTAAGATCTTGTATCAAGAAACAAAACAAGAGCACACCTTTAATCCCAGCACTTGGGAGGCAGAGGTAGGAGGATTGCCTTGAGTTCGAGACCAACCTGAGACTACATAGTGAATTCCAGATCAGCCCAGGCAAGAGCTAGGAAAAAAAAAAGAAAGAAAAGAAAGGAAAGGAGAGGAGAGGAGAGGAGAGGAGAGGAGAGGAGAGGAGAGGAGAGGAGAGGAGAGGAGAGGAAAAGAAGAAAAGAAAAGGAAAGGAAAGGAAAGGAAAGGAAAGGAAAGGAAAGGAAAGGAAAGGAAAGGAAAGGAAAGGAAAGGAGAAAGGAGAAAGGAGAAAGGAGAAAGGAGAAAAGAGAAAAGAGAAACAAAACAACATCCAATGCCGGGCGTGGTGGCGCATGCCTTTAATCCCAGCACTCGGGAGGCAGAGGTAGGAGGATTGCCATGAGTTCAAGGCCACCCTGAGACTACGTAGTGAATTCCAGGTCAGCCTGAGCTAGAGTGAGACCCTACCACAAAAAAACAAAAAACAAAAAACAAAACAAAACAAAACAAAACAACATCCAAGGAGAAAGCTCAGTTGGTAAAGTGCTCACCCATGAAAACCTGGAGACCAAAGTTTGATTCCTTAGCACCCACATAAAAAGGTGAGGATGGTAGAGTGTGGCTGTAACTCAGTGCTGTGGAAGGGAGACGGGCAGATCCCTGGTTATCTTGGTCAGCCAGTCTAGCCTACCAGGTAAACTCCAGAGCCGTGAGAGGTGTGAAGAATGTCATCTGAGGTTATTCTATGGCCTCCACACAAATGCTCACATATGTGAATGTATATCAACACACACCCACACAAACAAAAACAAAATTATTTTTTAAATGTAGTTCAAACATTGAATGAATTCATATCTAGCTAGATTTCTAAAATTATAATCTGATGTCAATGCTATAAAATTGTCCATTTTAAGCCCCTTGCTTAGAACAAACGAATGTAATTCCTCATTTAAATTACATGCACACACAAATGCCCTGGGACTTTGCCTATCTTTCCAGAAAAGCTACTAGGCCAACAGGCTCAGGATGTTTAGATGGAATAATACCACAGTGGCGCTACTCTCCTCATGTACTCATATATGTGTGGGTGCACGTGTGTGCTCATGTATATGGAGGCCAGAGATTGATCTCATCCTCACTTTGTTTATTGAGACCCAGAGCTCACCACTTCAGCCAGTCTAACTAGCCAGCTGTCCTGAGGAGCCCCATTTCAGCCTCCCGAGGGCCAGGGTGATGGGTGGGCACAACACCTGGCTAGCTGTTACATGGGGGCTTGAGAGCCAAACGCAGGTACTCATGCTTATACACCAAGCGCTTTACTGACTAAACTTTCTCCCTGGCTCTGGCAAGTCATATTTATGAGAAAAAAGTGTTTTATTAAAGAGAGAACAATACTGAATAAGGGCCTAGCACTTATATTTAGAGGAAAGACCATGCAAAATTCACATTTAGACAGCCAGGCAGTGAAGGACTAAATCCCAGCTATTTGGGAGACTGAAGCAGGAGGATCACAAGATCAGGACCAGCCCGGGCTACAGAACAAGCTCAAGGCCATCCTTGGCAAATTGGTGGGACCCTATTCCAAATAAAAAGCAAAAGGAAGGCAAGGATGGTGCTCAGTGGTGGAGCACTTGCCTACTGTGCACAATTCCCAATACCCCAAAAGCAAAAGCAAGTAACAGAAAGGATACAGCCAAATGCTTTCCAAATTGTAATTATAAATGTAAAAATCTATTGCGAGTACTGGAAAGATGGTGTGTTGGCTTGCAAAGCCTGCCAGCCTGAGTTTAATTTCCTACACAAAGTCAGATGCACAAAGTGGCACATGCATCTAGTGTTTGTTTGTAGAGGCAAGAGGCCCTGGAGTGCCCTTTCTTCCCCTCCCTCCCTCCCTCTCTCTCATAAATAAAAATATTTACATTTTTTAAATGATCTATTTGCACAAGGTGGTGCATTGTCGAGTTCATCTGCAGCGGTTGAAGGACCTGGCGTGCCCATTCTCTATACTAATAAAAACACAGTGAGGGGATGACAGTGCTTTCTTGTTTACAACACGAATATTTCCCTTTTTATAAACTACCACTTGGAGCAGTGTCCTCATGCAGATTTGTGTGTCAAATAATCTATGGTGCTTCTCTCAAATGTCCATGACCAGGAATTCAGCAGGAGTGACCCACAGCCTGGTCAGCTCAGCCTTCCCATCTGGGACCCCTCCTATAACTCTGCAGCTCTGTGAAACAGAGTTCCAAAGCCACAGCATCAGACAACATGCATTTATAGAAGAATATTTAATGTTCATACAAAAGCTGGACGTGAAATATCCTAGAAGTTTGAAAATGTTTTTGTTTGGGGGTAGAGAGACAGCCTAGCAGTTAAGTATACTTCCTGTACCACCATGAAGGCCTGAGAAGACCTGAAACCACCTTATTTCAAATCTCTAGATCCCATGTAGACAGCTGGGTATGTTTACCCCTGTCCTACAAAGGGGAGCAGATACCAGGAAATCATTTGGGCTGGCAAAAACAAACAAACAAACAAACAAAAAACAGTGAGGTATGGTGTCACAGACTCCAGCTCAAATAAAAACAGGTGGAAGAATGATGGAAGGGGACACTTGACGGGATGCTCCAGGCACTATAGGTGGATACGTGTAGCACCTCAAGGGCACATGCATGGCATTATAGCCCCACACCTACACCCACATTACATACACACATACTCACAAGCAAAAAAGCTTACTTTTATTATAAAAATCTACAACCACTTTTAGAAGTTTTTCTAGAGGTAGCTGCTCACTTTTACATATAAAACACGCATGCAGACACACACTTTCCGACTCTAGTTGTTTGGGATGTACATTGACAGCAAATGACAATGTGGCCACCCACTGTGCATTGGCAACCAGCTCCTCCACTAAAGCAAATAGCTGGGTTTGTTCAGGCAAGTGAAGCCCACCATACAACTCTGTATGTGTCATCAGGTTAAGTTTTTACCCTGCTATGTTCAACCCAGTGATGGGAAAATCCTATGACCTCATGCCTTTGTGAAAGGAGAAAAGTCAGGTTGGAAGTATGGCTCAGGGGCTAAAAGTGCTTACTGCTTAAGTATGAAGGTCTTTCAGGCTAGAGATCACTGGGACTTGCTGACAGAAAGCAGCAACAGACTGAGGGAGAGGTCCTAT
The DNA here is from genome assembly GCA_036365145.1 of Orientallactaga sibirica. NCBI lineage: Eukaryota > Metazoa > Chordata > Mammalia > Rodentia > Dipodidae > Orientallactaga > Orientallactaga sibirica. The sequence goes on from JAEOAD010002184.1 coordinate 564,232, forward strand.
CCCAAGAAAAAAAATACACCGATCAGTAGTAAGAGGACCTCTGACATTCTCCTGTGACCTCGGCACACAGGGGCACAGGGCACACAACTGCACACACATGCATATAGCACATACATACTCTACACACAGAAAATAGACATAAAAAATTAAAAGATGCCGGGCGTGGTGGCACACACCTTCTATCCCAGCACTAGGGAGGCAGAGGTAGGAGGATCACACTGAAAGTTCGAGGCCACCCTGAGACTACATAGTGAATTCCAGGTCAGCCTGAGCTGGAGTGAGACCCTACCTCGAAAAACCAAAAATAAATAAATAATAAATAAATAAATAAATATGGAGAAAATTCAATGTGCCAAACAAAAGCCAGGGAAACTGCAGGCTGCATGAGCACAGAAGTGGTAAGGTGTGTCCCCAGACCTGGAGGAAACTGATGCACATGGAAACAGAATGGAGGGGAGGCAGCTGCCAGCCTCTGGTGTCCTCACACATCTGAACAGATTCACAATGTCATCACTACATGTATGGAACACTGTAAGTTGTACCATCTAAGGTATATGCATTTAAACATGAATTCACATGTCCTGAAGCAAAAAGGAGATATCCAACATATTCTGATTGCCTTTTATACCAACTACCCAGTAATTGGTAGTGTATTTTGTTCCTGATACAGGTTTATACTTTCTTGAGAAAGGTTATAAAGGTAAAATGTCCTTTGGGGACTACAATTAGTCTGTGATTACTTAATTTCTAAAATTAATAGCTCTCCATTTAAATATTTACATTCTTTACACGTTTCTGAACATAATCTTGTAATTGATATTAGATATAATACTATACAGTTTTATAAAGAACTATTATACTGACAAGGTGCTAAATGCCCATTCTTATGTCACTTTTATCATAAACTGCAAAGAACTGCACGGTCTTGCCACCAGGTGGCAGTGCTGTCACGCTAATGCTCAGACCTTTTTCAGGAGACGTGACCACTGACAGGCCTTTTTTCAGTTACATAAATCCTTGCCTGTCTGTATCTCAGGAGTGACATATAACTAACTGTTGTAAAGGGCTTTAAAATATATATATACTTCGCCTTCCAATTCTGAATTAACTTCTTCCTTTATCAAACGCCTCTACTCACTTCCAAGAATATTCGTTTGCCCACACATGACATTTTGATGTAACCACTTTCCCACAAGGCCACAATGACACAGCCGTTTTGATGGGGCATTTTGATGGAGCCCAAACATTATGCTTATTACTGTTAATTAGTAACTGACGTGCAGACAGCCTCACACCTTTCCTGACTCACAGCACTGCTCTGTTCCCAGTGCTTCAGATTCCATCATGCAGCGGGGGTTCAGGGAGGGCTTGGAGGGGAGGGGACAGTGGTGTGGTCAGGGGTAGCATGGGAAAAGTGAAGTGTGGAGAGGCAACAGACTAACCAGACAACACCCAGAGCTATATGTCACCCACTGTACTGATCTGAAGAAGAGCTATTTAGCTCTCTGGGATTTAGCCATAACTTCAATAATCTTGAATGTTTTCTTGCTATTCCCCCAAGAGAATGCATGGGTCTCAACGATACAGGAAAATGGTCAGTTAGCTCAGTTAGACAGTTCTCTGAAGTCATAAACAGCTAGGCACATTTACGAACAGACACATAAATTGTACTTAATTTCTGAAACTCCTCTCTAATGATGGTTTGGAGGGCCAAAACTAATGACACTAAAAAGATAACAATTTGTTTCTTTAAAGAAATGCCTGAATTGTTCACACAAATAAACAGACTCACATTTGATTCTTCTGTGAGTAGGATGGGTTAAGGGAAAGCTGAGAGGTAAAGGCTGCACAATTTCCTTGGTACAACAGCTGTATGCTCCCGCCCGCCACATCACCCCCAGGGTCTTAGCCAGTGTCTTCTCACACCAGTGTGTTCCCTTTCCTACATCCATCCAACATCACTTCCACTACTTTTCTTCCACCCCGGCCAGAAGCATTTAACCTCCCTCTCTTTCTGCTACTTCTGTGCATCTCTCCTTGCATCCTATGCAATAACTGGCTTACATAATAGCAAAGGTGTAGAGCTCTGATCTAGTATTGGACCTTGGCTCCCAGCTGACTAGTTACTAAAGACGTTGAGCAAATCACTTCAGCTTTGTGCCTGAGTTTCCTCTTCTTAAGGATAATAACCATGACAACTCACTAAGATGCTAAATGGGTCAATGCACACAAGCAGAACACGCAGTGCTCAGCCATTATCAGCTGCCCTCGGGTTACCCTTGCTCCGGTCTTTATGGGACGGTAAACATCCCCAAGTGAGGGTCATCTCCGCGATCTTAGCACGCAGCATGGGGCCTGACAACCGAGTGGGTATTTGCAATTTGCCTGGCAAACTAAACCAAACCCTTCCCTCTATTCCTGCTCTACACTTTCCCTTCTCTTCATCTTAAAAGTGAAACCTTTTTCACCTCTTAACTCTGTCCCATGTTACAAGCTATGGCTGCCTCTCCATTACTTCAAGCTTCTTCTTAAAAGACACAATGTTCTGAGTGTGGCCTTACAGCATGCATGAAGGGACAGCTTTCCTTACCTCCCTGCAAAGAGAACTGCCCCTTGGCTACTTCCAATTATAGCCTGTGTGCAAATCTCTGAGTGAACTCCTTGCCACAACTCCAATTATCTCCTCTAAATATATATATACATAACTCCCAAAATAAGTTTCTATCTTTATTCTCAATTTTTTGCTCTAGTTCCATTTACAACTGTCTACTTTGCGTCATCACCTGGAACTGCTGTGACCACCTGAGACACAACAAGCACCTTCAATTTCATGTACTGTACGTCTCAGGCTAGCAGTAGAATACATGTTCTGGATTCAGGAAACCCAGGTTCTAATTCCAAACTTGGCGTAATTATGAGTATGGCACTCTGGAATGCAAAAGGGATTCTACAACTTCCCATGGCAACTCCAGTCCTCCTAGAACCTCATGGAGTAGCAGCACCATCCATGCCCTAACTCCAAGCTACCTTTCACCTCCCTTGCCTACATGACTTCGTCTGCCATCAGAACGTTGCTTCTCCTGCCAATGCCCCAATTCTTGTAACTTTGTTCTTCTTACACTATGGCAGTAACTCCTGTGAGAAAATGGGCTCGTGAACAGCACCTGAGGAACGATCACCCAGTTGACAGCAGAGTATGAAACCATGCCCTCATATGGATGCTACTGCTGCCCCTCAAGTTTGATCTAAGTGTAGAAAGCAAATCTACTCATTTTTCTATTGAACTCTTTTTTGAACTGGTACACAACATTAAATTGCACATATTTATGGACTACCATGTAGTGTTTTGATACATGGATACTTGTGTGCAGTTTAAGGCAGGTAACGCATCTCTAGTTCCTTAAACATTTCTCATTTCTCCATGATGTATACATTCAAACTCCTTCCCTTCAACATTTCAAGATATGCAGTACACTATCATTCTGTAGTCAGCCAACATCCTGTCTCAATGCAGCTTAGAGCCCACTGATCAACATATCCCTGCTTCCTCTCCATCTGAGACACTCCAGCCTCTAGTAACTATATTCTCATGAGATCAGTTCTTAGATTCCACATATGAGTGGCATCATGTGGCACTCATCTTTCCTGTATCTGGCTTATTGTATTTAATATTATAATCAGCAGCTCCATCCATGTTGTTGCAAATGAAAAGATTTGGGGGAGGGGTTGTTTTGTTTTGTTTTGTTTTTTAGGTAGGGTCTCACTCTAGCTCAGGCTGACCTGGAATTCTCTATGTAGTCTCAGGATGGCCTGGAACTCACAGCAATCCTCCTTCCTGAGTGCTGGTATTAAAGGCATGCACCACCACACCTGGCCTTTCTGTGACTGAACTGTAGTCCACTGTGTATAGGAACACGTCTACTCTTACAACCCATGATAAAGGAGAGACAAGACAGAACCCTTAAGCAAGACTTTACTCAAAGGTGGAAACAACCAAAGGGAATCAACAGAGAGCACCATTTTAGACAACCTAAGAAAATCACTTGGTCTTTCATGTCTGTGGGGCCAGAGAGGGACTTCAGGACCCTCCTGTCTCAGCTTCCCCATGAGGAGAATACCAGGTGACCCCACAAGCAAGGTGTACAAGTTCCCTGCTATGATCCATCAATCTTCCACACTCCCTCCCTCCAGAATTGTTCTCTGAAACCCAGACCTCATGAGTTCTTCCAATGGCTTCTCCGGCCAAGCCCAGCTTGCATCCACACTCCTGTACTCAGGTCCACCTCCTGCTAGCTAAGCGAAGCTACACCTTCCTATCTCTCCTTATGCATGTTTCCACAGATCCAGGGTGCTCTTCCCCACAGCCTTTTCTTCTACAGATTCAGTTAAAGGCTGGATTTCTATACCTATTCTCCCAAATGTCATTCAAGCCAAGCTCTCCCTTCTGTAAATTCCATGCTCTGGGAGCCCTGTGCATAACCAATCATCCATTCTCACAGGTCACTGGAATGTTACAACTGTATTTATTCTAATATTTATTTATTTATTGGTATTAGAGAGAATGGGAACACAGGGCCTCCACTCAGTGCAAATGAACTCCAGGTGCATGTGCCACCATGTGCATCTGGCTTACATGGGTTCTGGGAAATCAAACCTGGGTCCTTAGGCTTGGCAGGAATGCACCTCAACTGAAAAGCACGACTGTATTTATTCTAAAAAGCCCTCTACCTCTCTATCTTGCTCTTTCCCTCTCCAGCTCTTCTGTCTCTTTTCTATGTCGTCCTTTCCATGCTTTGAGTGGTACAGGAATTCTGACACTTCTGTTATAGGATGAGAAGAACACAAATCATCAAGCAAGTCTCTATGTCCTCCATTCTCTCTCTCTCTCTCTTTCTCCCACCTGTAGCTCACTAAATCCTGTTCCTCACTAGATTCTGTTACTCACTAGATTCTGGCCCCTCATCTCAATCTTGAGCTGCCAAGCCTCCAGCATTATGAGCCAATAAACCTCTGTTCACTATATATCATCCAATCTTAGATGTGCTGTTGCAATTCTGTTTTATGACCAGGAAAGTCATAAAAGTTTAAAACTATACATACAGACCAACAATACATGACAAAACCCTACAGCGTGTTTTAGAAAGTCAAGTGTGTGTGTGTGTGTGTGTGTGTGTGTGTGTGTGTGTGTGTGTATACATATATATATCTTTTATATTAAGCATCTTTTGAAAAACTTTTTATTTGCAATGAGTTCACCAAAATTGCCTTATCAGTATTGTTAAGTCTTCCTATGGTGGAAGAATGATAAGTAACAAAATTCAGCAAAGCAGAGGTCAGTAGTAATTGGCTTCCAGCATTAGATAAAACTCTCTAATAAATAAAGTATCTATGCAGAGCAGAGAGAAACCTTTGTGAGGGGAAAAACAGCTATTGGTTTATCATAATCCATCATTCCTGCCCTTGAACGTGGCCTCCCTGCTACAAACTACATTTTCTGACCTTCCTTGCATGTGGCTATAAGACTAGCTTTGCCCCAACAGGATGTGAAGAGGTACAATGTGTGGTCAGTTTACCAGGCTTTCAGTTGGTTGAATGATGATGGCTTCAGAAACCTTGGACAATTACATAAATTAAATAGTGCAATTAAATAGCACTATGCGCCTAACATGTTGCCAGTGGAATGTGAGCAGAAGGAATCAAGCTGCAGAAGGAATCAATTGGCCTTGACTTTATCCTTGGGCCTGACTCTTCTGTGTTCTCAATCTCCATCTTCTAGTGAACCAGGCAAACAAGGATAATCCCCTAGGTGACAGCAAGAAAGCATCACATGGGTGAAACGTGGGTCCTTGAATGGCCTCGCACAATGGAACCCACTCTCTTCAGATGCCTTCCTGAGGGCGTGACCTCAGAGAGAAACTCCTTTCTCTAAATCTCTGGATTAGGTTGGGGGTGGGGTATCACCTGCAACTGCAACATAGCATGCTTGCACCACCCCAGTAGGTCTGGGCCACACACCTCTGAACTGTTGCTGGTAAATGAGAAATAAACTTTGTGTGTGTGGTTTTTCAAGGTAGGGTCTCACTCTAGCCCAAGCTGACCTGGAATTCACTATGTATTCTCAGGGTGGCCTCAAACTCAGGACAATCCTCCTACCTCTGCCTTCTGAGTGCTGGGATTAAAGGCATGCACCATCATGCCCAGCTAGAAATAATTTTTTTAATTAATTATTTATTATAGAGAAAGAAAATGGGCGTGCAAGGGCCTCTAGCCACTGCAAATGAACTCCAGATGCATATGCTACCATGTGCATCTGGCTTTACATGGGTAGCAGGGAATCAAACTCTGGTCCTTAGGCTTTGCAAGCAAATGCCTTAACTGTTGAGCCATCTCTCCAGCCTGAGAAATAAACTTTTAAACTTACTCTATTTTTTCTTTGTGACAAGCTATTCTACACATGCTATTTTCTTACCATGAAATGAAATTCATCATTTTTACTATTCTCGTCATTACCTATAGTTCTAGGTCTAGGCACAAGACTACACAACATCCATTTCCCTTTTCCTCTTTCCAAACAGGACCCACATATGGTCTGTAACTATGCTTTCCACAAGCCATGTACTTGGGGGATGCTGGCAACATTCCTGGCTCTTACAAGCATTTATTAATTAGTCTAATACACTGCAGATGAGGACTTTCCCCTTGCCATCTATAATTACTTCACAGGTGGGATGTGACCCAATTCCAGCCAATGAGGTATGAGTAGAGGTTTCCAGGGGGACTGCTTTGGATCCACTGGCAGAAAGAGGCCATTTCTTTCTGCTGTCTGGATATGACACTTGAAACCTAGTCAGACACTGGAGAGGGTACAGTTAAGACTGAGAAGAGCGCACAGCCTGAAGAATCACAGGGAGCAGTGAGTCAGAGCTGGTCCCTACTCCAGGTGCTTCAGGAAATATGATTTAGGCCCTTTGTCGCCTGCAGCTGATGGAGCCCTCACTGATGGAGTATGACAAGAAGCATCACATAGCACACAAAATAAGTAAGACAATTTCTAGAAATAGAAATAACATACGATCCTATGCCAATCACAACAAGATTCCCATCTCCATTATTTAGAAAAATGGAGCACCTGGGAGTGCTAACATCCTGATGGCTTCCAAGAACACTTGAATCATCACACCCAGAAGAAACCCCGGGAATGTGGAAATAGCATTCTCTAGTCATCTTCTTTTTACTTCAAAGTGACAAGCCATAGTCACCATGAGGCTCCAAATTACCACAACTACATTCATCTTCTGCATAAGTCAGGCTACCATTCAATCCCACTGCACTGACGCACAACTGCAGGCCTCTGAAGCCAGGCACTGAGGCTCTTCTTCGACCACTGTGGAAGCCCATTCAAACTCCAGTTCTATCGGCCACCACACCAAGTAAGCAGAACTTCGTAGAGAGGAGTCGGCAAACTGCCTTTTCTCCACGCACTTTTAACCTCGCCAGAGCCTCTTTGTTTCTTGTCCTGGGAGAAACCTGTTCCAAGGTCATTCCTTAATAAAATCATGAGTCTTCTAGTCACCTCTAGTCACAAAGCCATTTCAGTAGGAGTAAAATCTATACTCAAAACTCCAGACTTTACCCCCAGCCCCTACCTACAAGCCACTCTAGGCACAGTGGGCCTATTGTTTCAACTCTGCCAGTTCCTCCTTCACTTCATTAGTCACAGGGTATTGGGGATTCTTCATTGGCTCTGCAGAGATTTGTTGCTGGAAACAGCATGCTATAACTCCCAAGGCTCAAGCCCTACTCCCAAAGACAGACATAATGCTGCCCACCAGCCTCTGACTCTAATGCACCCACCTTCAACCTACTGTGAAGGTCTCCTTGTCCCAGGTATGAGGGCTCTTTGGTGGAGTCAAGTTTCCAAAGACCACCAACCAGGCCCTCTTGTGGCCCATGGAACACAGACCCAGCTGTTATCAGCAAAAGCACAGCTATCTTCCTGTGTACTGTCTTGTTGGCTGGCAGGCAGGCAGACAGGTACAGTAAGCATTTGGCCTATGCGCATTTCTTGTCCAGGTCTGGTGTCTCCAAAGCCTCCAGAAAATGTAGATCAAATGAAGACAGCCCAGGGGCCTGCTTCTAATCCCTCAGCTCAGGTTGAGGGAAGCAGAGTCATCCTTTCCCTTCCAGTCCTCAGGCCTGGCCTTGCCTCTTCACCCTTAATTTCACCTTCAAGACATCAGGCTGTAATGGTGATGTAGCTCAGTGGTAAAGCCCTTGCCTAGCACACACAGGCTCTGTGTTCTATCCCTGGCACCACAGGGGGAAAAACGGCATCACACTAAGGGCTGCAAACCTTTGCTAAGAAATGTGGGTATCACAGCCACACACTGTACTGTCTGGAGACCTCAGCCCAAACTGAGACACAATGAAACCTTTTCAACGTTCTGTCTCATTTGTTTATCCCAACATCCAGTGTGTCTATCTCCTCCTACATACTCTTCCTACAACATTTAGAATAGATTCGGTCTTTCTGTTGCCATAACTATTTTTTCTACACCTTTGACAATGTTCTTCCCTCTTTCTCATCACGTTTTTTCTGTGATTATTACCCTTTCCGAATTTTTGTTCTTTCTGCCACTGTCAGCATTCTAGAATCAACTATATAAAACTTTATGTACTCACCCTCTCTTTGGTCACCAAGTATTTCCTTTTAAACTATCAGCAAATACATTTCAGTCCTTGAAACAGAACTCTCAGATCACCACTGACAAGTGCTGCCTAAAAGATCTTCCCGCAGCAATGGAAGGAAATACTCTATTCCTTCACTGTCAGATAGAGCAGCCATTAATAACAATGAAATTAAGAGTCTGATATTTTGTATGCAATTTTAATTGATTTCTCATTTAAACAGCTATACATGGCCAGTGCTACAGTTCTAACAACAAAGCTTTCTGCAAACCAGCAACCTTTAGATTGTATTATTTAGTACTGCCATCACTTTCTTTCCCTCTTTTCTTTTCTTTTTTTTTTTTTTTTTTTGTTTTGCAATTAAGTGTCACTGTGTAGCCCAGACTATCCTGAAACACACATGTACCAAAGGCTAGCCTTAAACTCATAGCAATCCTCCTGCCTCATCCTTCCAAGTGCTGGGATGACAGGCACGACTCACCAATCCTAGCTCTTATCTGTAAGTGCAAGAAGATTGGTTGTCTTTGAGGGATGTGCAGAACTGAGATCAGGAAGCCAGTCTGGGCTTGGAAAACAACATGGATAAACACAGAGCATAACTGATCAGCAACTATATGCACTGGGGAAAAGACAGTAGTGAAGACCATGACCAGACTAGAGCAGAGATCAAGGGCAGGGATTCGTGGGAGTGTGAATAAACTGAACAGATCATAAAAGATAGGTGGAGGGCTGGAGAGATGACTTAGCAGTTAAGCGCTTGCCTGTGAAGCCTAAGGACCCCGGTTCGAGGCTCAATTCCCCAGGACCCACGTAAGCCAGATGCACAAAGTGGCACATGCATCAGGAGTTCGTTTGCAGTGGCTGGAGGCCCTGATGCACCCATTCTCTCTGTATCTATCTGACCCTTTCTCTCTGTCTGTTGCTCTCAAATAAACAAAGAAAAAAAGCTTGCACCACTACACCCAGCTTAAAAAAAAAAAAAAAAAAAAAAAAGATAGTTGGAAACGTAAATAGAGCACAGAAGACACTGACAAGCAAACAAGCATGTATTTAGATTCCAGAGCCTCTTGTGGCAGAACTAGACCTAGTATCTAGCTCTACTCTCCCTCCCACATGACAAGGTTAAAGCAAGCTGTAAGCATTTCATTAACAGCTTCCATGTCTCAAGAAAACTCACTCCAACAATAAGCAAGTGAGATGAGAAGAGAGAAAGCCAGAAGGTGGTGAAAGCAGCAAGTGTAACCCCTGAGTAAGATTGGGTGAGAGCCTAAGGAGTGACTTTCAGGTAAGTGTAGCAGTGAAGTCTCCTTCTGTAAAATAGGTAAGATATTTTGTTCAAGTAAATTCTGTATGTTGTAAAATCAATCAACACAAACAAAACTGTGCTGTAGTCAAGGCCTTTCCTCAAAACATGTCACACTGACAAATAAGTCTATTGTTTCTGTGATATCCAAAGTGTGAATTTACATAACGTAAATGCTTACTGGTGCTCTGTTTTGTAACTATTTTTATTTTTTAAATATCTGTTTATTTATTTACTTGCAAGCAGAGAGAGACAAAGAATGGGTGTGCCAGGTCCTCTTGCCACTGCAAATGAACTTCAGATGCATGTGTCACTTTGAGCATCTGGCTTTACATGGGTCCTGGAGAATCAAACCCAGGACATCAGGCTTTGCAAGCAAGTGTCTTTAACTGCTGAGCCATCTCCTCAGCCCTCCTTATTGTTTTTAAATGTTTTAAATCATCTAACAAACAAAACCCAAAGCCATTACTTCTAGACCCCATGAAGCACATCTACAGTCTCTAGCAGGTTCTAGAATATCAACTCCAAATGAGGATCCAAGACCTTTCATTCTGGCACTGTGCTTTATCATCCTCCTGTGCACTGAGACTTTCTGACCACACCACACAATCACTCAGGACAATCATGATCTCTACCATGAAGGCCGCAAGTTCCATGTCTCTTCATTCCAACAACTAGTTGCAAACAGTTGTTTGCCACAGCCACCTCCTGTTGCAGTCAGGTTTGTATTGCTGGCAGAAAACACTCGACCAAAAAGAGCAGCTTGTGGGAAGAAAGGGTTTATTTTGGCTTACAGACTCAAGGGGAAGCTCCATGATGGCAAGGGAAAATGATGGCATGAGCAGAGAGTGGACATCACTTCCTGGCCATCATCAGTGGACAACAGCAAAAGGAGAGTGTGCCAGACACTGGCAAGGGGAAACTGGCTCTAACACCCATAAGCAGGCCCCCAACAATACACTGCCTCCAGGGGGCTATAATTCCCAAATTACTATCAGCTGGAGACCTAGCATTTGGACCACCTAAGTTTATGGGGGACACCTGAATCAAACCACCACACCTCCTAATAAATAGTTGTTGAATGACTACTAAAACATCTAGTCTTTACTCTTGATAACCAGTGTTATTTTATCAGCAGTGAAAATGCCTTTAGTTTTGCCACTTACTAAACCAGGCTCTGCCCGCCTGGGCTGTTGTAGGTCTGCAACCCAGGTAGGTTCAGCCTCAACCCTCCAGGCTGCAATGCACATAGAAGGTACTCGAATAAAAATGTTGAGATGCAGTTTCTCTCTCCCCTTGTAAATAAAGAAATTAAAAAATTATTTTTCTGAGAGACACAGAGAGAGACAGAGAGAGAGGGAGAGGGAGAGGAAGACAGACAGAGTTGAGCGCACCAGCAGACTCTCAGCTGCTGAGAACGAAATCCAGATGCATGCGCCCCCTTGTGGTCAAGTGCAGCATTGTGCCCTTGCATCACTTTGCATCCAGCTAAACATGGGACCTGGAGATTGGAACTGCTGGAGATTGGAACCAGTGTTCTTTTGGGCTTAGGAGGCAGGTGCCTTAACCACTAAGCCATCTCTCCAGCCCAAGAAATAAAACTATTTTTTAAGGGCCTGGAAACATAGCTCAGCGGTTATGGTGTTTGCTAGCAACACCTGACAGCCTGGATCCTCTCTCTCTCTCCTTGCAAATATATATATTTGAGGTACAGTCTCACTCCAGCTCAGTCTGACCTGGAATTCACTATGTAGTCTCAGGCTGTACTCCTACCTCTGCCTTCCAGGTGCTGGGATTAAAAGCATCTGCTACCATGCGCAGCAGAGACAAAGAGAGGGGAGAAAGAGAATGGGTGCGCCAGGGCCTCCAGCTGCTGCAAAAAACTCCAGATACAAGCACACCTTGTGCATCTGGCTTTATGTGAGTACTGGGGAATCAAACTCAGGTTATTAGGCTTTGCAGGCAAGCACCTTAACCACCAAGCCATCTCACCAACCCAATAAAAATATATTTTTTTAATGTTGAGATGCTAGAAATGGGTGCGCAAACTGAAGGCATTACAAAGGAGTAATCAGCAAGCTTGACAAAGTGAGGATAAAGACGTGCAGACAGGGGTGGCACAACAGCGCAGTCAGTAAAGCACTTGCTGTGCACACATAATTATGAGACTGACTTTGGGTCCCATATGCTGAAGACAGAACTAAAAAGGTCTCCGTTTTCTCAGCCCCATGTTTGCGGGCCACTCACATCTACTGGGCCATTTCACCAACCCTTAACATTGAATTTTAAATGACAACATAAACTCTTACATTACCCCTGTTTTAAATTCTCAGATGCCCAATTTAAAATGGTTGGTGATATACATGCTTTTTATCTCCACTCATTTCCATTTCTTCAGAGTTAAAGAGATTCTAAAAAGTCTAGAACTATGAGGATAAACAAAATGAGAGAGAAGACAAAAGATGCAAAATTTTGCAAGTGATAAAGCAGATGGATGAACGAGAACTCTCTTAGCATGGCCATACGGCGGCAGAGGGGAAGAGCTGCGAACCAACCCACTTGAACAAACAATCCTCAAATGGCTCAAGAACTGGCAGCACCAGGCGCCACTGGGTGCCAGAGGAAAAATGAAGCTAAAAAGAATTGGGTGAAAATCTGTTTTGGAATCACTAAGCTTCCTCAACTTTTCCACCATCCCCACTCCTAATTCCTTCAACTACAGACAGCCCTCAAATGCCCTCCCCCGCTTAGGACAAGACTACTGGTTTATTCTGGAGACAGTCAGAGAATGCCTAGAATAGGAGATCCAGAAATAATGAGAGGCAGAGATGTTCTGCTGAAAACAGAAGCAACTGAGCAAACGTGAATGTCCCCTGGACTTCCTATACCCTGAGCCTCCTGGATGCTAGAAGCCAGGGCTACAGCCTGCCATTGGAAAGTCATTCTGCAGAGACCTGACAAAATCAAAAAAAGAAAACACTAAAGCCCCTGGTGTTCCCCACAAAAGACTGGCCAGATTAGAGTGAAGCACAGCTCACAAACCCCACATGCACACACAGAGATCCCAACAGCTTCAAGGGGAATGCACACACACATGTGTGTGTGTGTGTGTGTGTGTGTGTGTACAAACATATGTGCCTGTGAGTTTCACATCCAGAGATTAAAAGAACCATGGATAGAAAATATGCTGGAGCTGGGCATGGTGGTACATGCCTTTAATCCCAGCACTTGGGAGGCTGAGGTAGGAGGATCCCTCTGAGTTCAAGGCTAGCCTGAGACTACATGGTGAATTCCAGGTCAAGTTGGGCTAGAGTGAGACCCTACCTTGAAAAACCAAAAACAAACAAATAAATAAATAATAAAATATTCTGGGAAAAAATGTAAACTGTAATAAAAATACGCTTTTTTCTTGACATTATTTCTTAATGCAGTATAACAATTATTTACATAGTATTGACACAATATTACATGTAAGAAATCTAGAGATAACTGGCAGAATAGCATGATGTGCCTATGTTACATGCAAATATGTATATCATATAATGGGTTTGAGCTTCTACAGATTTTGGTTCCCTCAAGGAGTACAGATCCCCCATTGATAAGGAAGGATAACTATGCATTTACCCATATGGAAATGAAAAATACAATAGAAGAATTGGAAGATAAAGTCAAGAAATCTCTTAGAGGGCTGGAGAGATGGCTTAGTGGTTAAGGTGCTTGCCTACAAAGCCGAAGGACCCAGGTTCAACTTCCTAGGACCCACATAAGCCAGATGCCAGACAAGGTCACACATGCACACAAGGTAGCATACACATCTAGAATTCAATTACAGTGGCTGGAGGCCCTGGCACACCAAGTATCTCTCTCCCTCTCCCTTTCTCTTTCACTCTTTCTCTTGCTGTCACTCTCTCTTGCTCAAAAAAATTTTTTAATTAAAATTTTTTAAAATTAAAATAAATCTCTTAGAAAGGAAAATGAAAAGGCAGACACCTGGGGAGGGTGATGAGAATATGAAAATTAGATGATGAGCATCCAAATAATGATGAATAGAAGAAGAGAAAACAGGAAGAAGAAATAATTCAAGACAATTTCCCATAACTGAAGACTGAATGGGGGAAAAAGCCCGCACAGTAGATGAAAATAAACCCACACTGTGAATGTGTAGTGATAGATCCTTGAGGAAAAGAGAAGATCCAAACACTTCCAGAGAGAAGGGCGTGGGGAAGACATTCTACAAAGTACAGATCCAGGCTGGAAACAACTGCTCAGTGCTGGAAGTAGAAAACTCAGAATGTCTTCATGGTTCTGATGAAAGGATGATTTCCCACCTAATGAGGTTGTTTGTAGGAAAATGCTTTCAACTTCTTTCTTTTCTTTTCCTTTTCTTTTTGTGTGTGTGTGTGTGTTTATTGGTGCTTATTCATTGTAACCAGTGATGGATTTCATAAAAGACTATTTCTTTCACGTTTAAGCCAAGCTAAACCAACAGTGGGAGAAGAAACCAGCCATCTTCAAACATGGAAGCCACAGGTGAGGACTCCCTCTTGCTTGGTGATCAATCTCTGGATAATATTTGTCCATCTTCCTTTCATTTATTTTTCTCAACTCCACCCCAAGTGAGCTCCACCTCAAACATGTACTAAGGACATTCTTTCTCAGGAGGGCAGCAATTTCATTCATTTTTACAAACACCACAAAGCCTTATCATAAAGCATACACTGCATTGCGTCACTGAGCAAAAGTGATGGAAATCCACTGATAGACGAGAGTAGGGAGGCCACAAGGCATTATGAGAAGTCTGCCACATAAATGGGATCTGCATTAGTTAACTTTTCTCATTACTGTGACCACTATGTGACAAGACTCCATGGAAGTGAGGAAGAGTTTATTTTGTATTGCAGTCATGACCAGGGAAGGTGTGACCACAGGAGTACATGGCAGCTGGTCACACTGTGACCACAATCAAAAAGCAGGGAGCAGACAGAAAGTGAGACCAGGCGAAATCCTCAATGCCCCCAGTGACCCACCCTCTCCAGCAAGGCTCTACCTCCTAACAGGTTCCACAATATTCTAAAACAACACCACCAGCTGAGGACCAATTGTTCCAAAATATGAACATATGAGTATACACTGGACATTTCACATTCCAAAAGCAAGTAACACGAACATATTTGTGGCAATTTCTCCCATCCCTAACTCCTAGAACTGATGTGGATAGGCTCAGCTGTACATGAAAAAACGTTCATTACTGAACAATGCATTCGGTGAAGGCACTGCTTTACAGCAAGCAGCAAGCCACGCTACTCTGACCCACAGAGAAATATAATCCCATTTCTCACAGTTGCTCCCTGCAAAAATAAATAGTGACCATGACCCAGGTCGAAAGGGTTGAGGACGCTGAGATCCTGACACAGCAGTAAGATAGACAAGAGCACAGGAAATGCGATGTCTTTGACTTGGGGATTACCTTTTTTGGTTTCCAAACATTGGAGGTTTCCTAAATCTGATTTTAATTTCTTTTCTAAATCAAGCACCTTGAGACCAGAGAATAAACCATGTGATTTCAACTGTTTGAAATGTGAAAGGCAGAATAATGGTCACTTCATAGTCCTAATCCCCAGAGCCCGTGAGTACCTGTTACTTTACATGACAAAAGAAAGTAAGTCTCTAGGGCAGCTAACTTTCAGCCATACTTGGGCTTACCCAGGTGAGCCCAATATAATCCTGAGGGCCATTTTATAATCCCTCTATAAGCAAAAGGGGGACACAGATGAGCAGAACAAACAGATGGTAGTATGAGAGAAACTTAAACAATATGACCACTGTGGACGATGGCTGAATGAGAACAGCAACCAAGAGTATGAGTCACTCTGGAAGCTGGATGCTGGATGCTGTCCCTGGCCTCCTGAAGAAACCAGCTTTGCTGATCCCTCAAAGTTGTCCCAGTGAGAACCAGTCTGGACTTCAGACCTCCAAATCCCCAACATAACAAATCAAGGCTGTAATAAGCCAGTTACATTTACAGCAATTTGTTATCAAAGCCTCCAAAGATGAGGACATTAAATTTGCTGATATGAATTTATTAACAAAATGTATGTTGGGCAATACACTTGAATAGTGTTGTACTGTTGAGTTGAGTGCTCTGCAAATTCTCCATTAGGTCAAATTAGTAAATGATATTCAAGTCTTAATAGGCTTACTGATTTGTCTTTTAGAAATGGGATGTTGAAATTTACAAGTGTAACTGGAAATTTGTTCACTTCCTTCACATTTGGGGTTTCCAAGTCTTATTGATGAATCAATCCCTCATTATCCCTATTAGCCTTTTCTTTTCCTGAAGTCTATATTTTTATGTTAATACAACATAAATACAACAACAGCTTTCTTTTAATATATATTAGCACGACATAATTTGTTGTACTATTTACCTTCAACATATCTGCATCTTTATATTTGAAATCTATTTCTCATAGACAGAAAATAATTGGGTTGAATTTATTTACTCAGCCTTACCAAGTTCTACAAAGTTTTGACCACTCACAATCAATGCGGCTATTAAGATAATTAGGTCTGAATCTGCCGTTCTGTTATTGGTCTCATCTGTTATTCCTTTTTATCTTGTCTGCTTTTGAATTTGCCCACTGTTTTTTTAAGATTTAATATTATCTCCATTACTGATGTATTGGTTATATTTCTGGCTTGCTTGTTTTGCTTTTAGTGGTTTCAATTTTTAAAAAAGTGGTTTCTCTATGGTGCATCACATTCATCTTTAATTTAACACAATGTACACTCAAAAATGCTTTCTTTGCATGGACACTAAGAATCTTACAATGGTAAACTTCCATTTCCTCCAACACCGCCCCACTCCTCCCCAGCCCTGCGTTCTTTTGTTATCTTGGATTTTATTTTCACTACAGTATAAGTCCCACTACATATCACTATGCTTCAAAAAGTCAATTATCCTTTAATTTAAAAAAAAAAAAAAACTCTTCTTTATTTACCCGCAATCTATTTCTGGTGTTTTGCATTCTTCTCTATATTCCCAGAGTCTCACCTGGCACTGATTTTCTTATGCCTGGAAGACCCTCCCTTAGTTGTTTTTTTTGTTTTGTTTTGTTTTGTTTTAAAGAAGGTCTGCTGGTGATAAATTCTCTCCGGTTTTGTTTATACATAAGTCTTCACTTCAACTTTACTTTGGAAGAGATTTTTGTTAGACACATAATTCCAAATGAGGGGGAATTAGTCAGATAGCTTTATTATTAGGTAGCCAGTTAGGAAAGGGCGTAAAGGAGGAAACCAAAAAAGATGTCACACTGTCACACACAGACCTGCTTCAGCAGAACTGGAATTCAGATCCAGTCTCAACTCACCCCTGTCAGGTGTGCTAACCTCTTCCTATGCCAGATCCTTGAGTCCAGACCAATCAGCTCTTTCCGAGGCTCACCCGAGCCTGAGGGTAAAGCCCACCACAGTAAGATTATAAACAGTTGCTTACAAGGTGAGCTCCGCCTCTTTTTGGCTGTTCCTCTCCTGAGGCCTGAAGTCCCAGTCCCTGCTCTGGTAAGCATTCCCCAGCTGGGCTGAGATGGGGTAGGGCTCCCTACCCCCTCCTGCCTTCCACATGACAAGAGCTCTCTGCACTCTTTTCTTACTTTCTCTTAATCTAACAGTCTAAGTCTTACCCTCTAGTCTAAGAATTTTAATTTTTTAAATTCATAAGACATGGATCTGGGGATATCCAAAATTTATTGGAGCATTGGCAGGGAACCCTAATACTCCCACTACACAAATTGATGGTATCTTTCTTTCAGCAAACTTTTCATTTTAACATCTCCAATCTGGCATACTTTCTCTTGAGACGTCAGCTATATTCCTGTCTTTATTCTCCACATAGTTTTTATCTTTCTCTCTAGTTGTATTTAGCATTGTATCCTAATCATTTTCAGCAAGTTGATTTTGGGAGTCAGTCATGCTGCCTTCTTCATGACGTCAGTGTTAAAGTTTGAGCTTCTTGGCACTGTGCAGTTGATGTGCATCAAACTTAGGAAAACTGTGACCATTCTTCCTTTTACTTTTGAGATAGGGTTTCCTGTATCCCACTCTGGCTTCAAACTTGCTAGGTAGCCAAAGATGGTCTTAAACTCCTGATTCCTCTTCCTCTATCTCCCAAGTACTGAGAAAATAGCATGCATCACTATTCCTAGCCTATTATTCTTATAACTTTTTCTGTCTTTCTATTTTCTCCTATTATTAGGACTCCAATTGTACAGATGTAAGAAGCTTAATATTGTCTTATAGCTTATTGAAAAAACTAGAGTATCAACTTTTTACTATCTTATGTTGAACTTTTTATTTTTTGGCATGGTACTGAGAATTGAACCCAGGGCTCCATGCATACTAAGCAAGGAGTCTGCATATGAGCTACACACAACCCCACTTTATTTCTCTATATTTATTTATTTTTTACTGTGAGAACAGGTATCATTAAACTGCCCAGGCTAACCTTGAACTTGTTATTCCCTGCCTCAGCCTCCTGAGTAGCTGGGTTTAGAAGCCTGCACTATCATACCTGATTTATGTTGGACATTTTTTAAGTCAATGTCATCAAATTCACTACCTTTTCTTCTTCAGTATTTTATCCATAATTAATGCCACTCAGAGCATTTTATCATTTTGAATATTTTATAAAGTATTATATATTACTTTTTAATCACCAGAAGTTAAATTTGAGACCTCTTTTTTGAAGTATTCTCATGTTCAAGTTATATATATCTCCTGACCAAATGAGACATCATAGTTTTTTTAACAAACTTGGGTGATTCTATCTTGTCTTTAATTTTTAATTAAATTTCTTTTTTAAAATTAAATTTCTATTGATCACTTCCCTCCTTTTTTGGTTGAATTTTCTCCTTTCAAATGCCTGATAATTTTTATTCAAAGTTGAATGTTATGAATTTTATGTTGTTGGGATCTATGCTTTGTGTCACTCCTTTAAACAGCATGCTTTGCAATGCAGTAGAGGGTGATGGTCTGAATAAGTCCTCCCCACAGGGCTCTGGGTTAGCTTGGTCCCTAAGGTTATGCTCCTTGTAGACAGTAGAGCCTTTAGAAGGGAAGGCCTAATGCAAGCTCGTAGATCATTAGGGGTGTGCCTTCACAGACACTGTGGGATCCTGATTCCTTTTTCTGTCTCTTTGCTTCTGGCTCATGGTTTAAGTCATTCCCTCTACCTAGAACACCACACCAATCACTCCTGCCTGGTGTGTTGCCACAGTATAGGCCCACAACCATGGAGCTAACCAATCTGGGCCTGTGAACTAAACTGTGAACTAAAACATACCTTTCCTCTGTATCAGTTAGTTATTGCAGGTACTTCATAACAGTAATGGAAATTTGGATAATACATGCAGCCAAATTAATTTAACACTACTTTGAAGCTTCTCATGACATTCCCAAAGAAGCCTTTAGACTGTGACTAATTTGTCTCCATTGCTAAGGTAATTCCCTTCAGAAGAATCCAACGGCTGTGTGTATCCCAAGATCTTTCCCCGACATCCTGTGACAGTATGCCATTTCTATCTGCCTCCCTATTCTGCATGAGCTCTGAGAAATGTTTTGCCCACTCCTTTCTGGTATCTCTTCCTCTGTTTTTTCTGATGTTTCCTTATTGCATTCCCACCCCCACCCTCTACCATGCATCTATCCATGCAGAAAAAAATTCTCAGCCAAAAAAATCAGAGGACTCAACAGATCCCGCAAGCCTTCCTTCTGTACAAGTCCCATTTGTCTACTATTGGGTCTCTTTGAAACCTAAATGCTACTTCAACTCAGCAAGACCACAGGCCATTCTCTGAGTTTCCCTTACTGAACTGCAGAGTAAAAACTCTCTGGGCAGTAAGTCAAGGTAGTAGGAGGACTTACACCTGGTTTGTCTTCCCCTTCTCTGAAAGACCATAGGTGGGCAGTGTGCTGCCTGCCTAAGGTCTGAAAACCATTATTTAGTTCCTGCCTCAAGGCAGGAAGTTCCATGGTGGCCAACAGCAAATGTTTTTATTGTTATCAATTAATATTTTTATTTCATTTCTCTTAAAAAAAATTTTTATCAGGGCTGGAGAGATGGCTTAGCAGTTAAGAAGCTTGCCTGCGAAGTCCAAGGACCCTACTTCAAAAAAAAAAACCTAAAGCAAACAAAAATTGATGGATGCTTTTCACCCATAAAACAATCTATCTACCTCTCCACATACAAGACTTACTTTGCTGCAAACATAACACTCTGGGTCATTTCTGGTAGAGTAGCAAGGAAGGTCAGAACTCTAAACTACCTACTGCCACAGACTCTAAGCCACAGTGACTACCTTTCCTTTTCATCTGTGCATCTCAACGTGAAGACCAAGATGCCATGGCCATCCTAGAGGTCAGGAAGAGATTCAAAGGCAAAGTGACTGTGTGTCATCTTTTGGGAAATAGTAAAGGAGAAGGGAAGTCCTTAAAATGTTGATCCCCTTCATTTCCCCAACATGAAATAGAATATCATAGTAGACATATAGTTGTTCTATTCTTAACCATAGAGATCATTTTAATATTTGTTCAGATTTTATATGTATCTATTTATTAATTTATTCATTCATTCATTTATTTCTTTATGAGAAATAATGAGCATGCCAGGACCTCCTACTGTAAATTAATTCCAGATGCATGCACCATTTTGTGTGTCTGGCTTTACATAGGAGCTAGGGAAACATGGGCTATCAAGCTTTGCAAGCAAGCACCTTTAACCACTGAGCCATCTCCCCAGCCCTTGTTCAAATGTGTTTTGTTTTGTTGTTTTTGTTTTTTTGTTTGTTTGTTTGTTTGTTTTTTTTTTTTTTTTTTGTTTTGCAAGGTAGGGTCTCACTCTAGCCCAGGCTGACCTGGAATTAACTATGTAGTCTCAGGGTAGCCTCGAACTCTAGGCAGTCCTCCTACCTCTGCCTCCCAAGTGCTGGGATTAAAGGTGTGTGCCACCACGCCTGGCTTATTGTTCAAATATTTTTAAATGTCCTTTCTATGTTAAAGCTTAAATACATTAAAATACATTTTTAGGTAATTATATATTTATATAAGTTTTCAGGTGTGGTGGCACACATCTTTAAATATTTATTTATTTATTCATTTATTTATTTACTTACTTACTTGAGAGAGGGAGAGAAAGAAGCAGAGAGAAAGAGAGAATGGGTATACCAGGACCTCTAGCCACTGCAAACAAACTCCAGGTATATGCGCCCCCTTGTACATCTGGCTTACGTGGGTCCTAGGGAACTGAACTGGGATCCTTAGGCTTTGCATGCAAATGCCTTAACTGCTAAGTCATTTCCCCATCCTTGGCACACATCTTAATCCCAGCAATTGGCAGGCAGAGGTAGGAGGACCACCATGAGTTTGAGGCCACCTGAGACTACATAGTGAATTCCAGGTCAGCCTGGGCTAAAGTGAGACCCTACCTCAAAAAACCTAATTAAATAAATAAATAAAGTTAACCTTAGTATAATTTTTAATTGTGTGTGTAGGTGTTTGTGGATGCATTGTGCAAGCACAACACATGTGTATATGAGTGTGGAGTCCAGAGACTGACATTGCACAACCACTTCAATCACTCTTCACCTTAGTTTTTTAAGACTGGGTATCTCACTGCATCGAGAGCTTACCTTCAGTGTCCAGCTAGCAAGCATGCCTAGAGGTCTTCCTGTCTCTGCCTCTCCAGTGCTCAGATGATACACAAGCATCACATTTGGCTTTTGACATGGATGTTGGGGATCCAAATGAAGGTCCTCATTATACCCACAGAGCCATCTTCCCAACCCCTTAACTGTAAATCTCTTTAAGATGAATGAGGCTATTGTGAGTAACTTCCCCGCCCCCAGAAAAACCCTTGTCATTTTAAATATTTACACCTCAACTAAAAAACCTCACAAGGACTTTTATACACAACATTGAATATCAGATGGGATCATTTCCGATGATGCAGTATCTAAGAAAAAAAGAACAAATTGTACTACTTAATGTTTAGACAGCTCTAAGACAAACAGCAAAGAACTTCCAAGAGATACCTGTGAATGAACAGTTTTAAAAAAAAGCTTTTTCATAAATCACTTTATGGTGATGTAAACCCAAAAACTACATATATATACATACATCTTCATACCACATATCTAATGTATTTATGTGGATATAGAAAACTGGAAATTATTTTATAATT
The DNA here is from genome assembly GCA_036365145.1 of Orientallactaga sibirica. NCBI lineage: Eukaryota > Metazoa > Chordata > Mammalia > Rodentia > Dipodidae > Orientallactaga > Orientallactaga sibirica. Next base: position 586,458 of record JAEOAD010002184.1, read on the forward strand.
ACAACTATACTGTGATTAACATTCAGTGACCTGTTCAATCTGTGGCTTCATTTTAATCTGCTTTAGTATTTGGTCTCTCCTGACCAGCCCAGGGTTCTCCCCTCACACTTAACACCAGGTTTAATACCAACCCTCTTTTATTTCTTATTTTGTACATTTCTTAAGAAAATACAGCTGGTTTGCAGTGTACTTTTTTTTCTGTTTTGTTTTTTAAAGGGGGCTGCCTTATTTTTTCAGTACATCTTTTAAAATCTTAGAGACTGTTCTAGCAGTCCAGGTTTGCTAAAGAACAAGAGGAGGGACAGCATTAAAGGAAATGGGGTCAGCAAATAAACAGTGGGTGCAGCTTAACCAGCTAGTCAAAGGTTTACAAGAGCCACCAGTTGTTGGGGGTGGGGGACACAGAAACCTAACCAAGGGCTAGGGTCTCTTTCGGGTGGAGCCAAGTAATTCATCCCAGAACTGGGCAATACCAGGCTCTCCACTCCCTCTCAGGGCAGCTCCTGTTGGCATTGCCTTGTGGTGGCTCTGAAAGGCCCTGTTTCATGAGCTATGAAAGGACCCATCCTCACATTTGCAGAGCTCTGTATGGCTTCTCTGCTTGAGTGTCACATGTGAAAATAGAAAGGAAGGGTGGCACCTCAGCACTGTACTAAAGGAAAAATGTGGCAGTGAACTCCCCATGTCATACACTACTTCCTGGTAGCACAGACCTCCTTTACTACTCTGCCAGATCACACCAGCTTAAGCTGCAAGTTCTCTGAGGCAAGATCTTTCTACAGATTTTGCATTTTTGTTTTGTTGTTATTGTTAATTGTGTTTTGCTTCTCAAACTTGCTGACAAGTGACAGCACATTGACTGAGTCCATTGTTAAAATAAAAATCTTTGTTTAAATTCATTAATCTTTAAAATTCACATGATCCAGGGTTGGGGATTTAACTCAGTGGATGAGAGCTTGCCTAGCAAGCGCAAGGCCCTGGGTTCAGTCCTCAGCACCAAAAAAAAAAAAAAAAAAAATTCACATGATTTTAAAAGTTACTACTGGGCTGCAGCAATGGCTCAGCAGTTAAGGCGCTTGCCTGTGAACCCTAAGCACCCAGGTTCAGTTCCCCAGTAACCACATAACCCAGATGCACAAGGTAGCACATGAGTCTGGAGTTCATTTGCATTGTTCAGAGATCCTGGTGTACCTTCCTCTGTTTCTCTATCTTCTTCTCTCTCACTTGCTCGCTCTATAAATAAGTAAAAAAAGTTTTTGAAAAAGTTACTTTATTGAGGGTCCTGAAGTACCATATATATATATATTTGAAGAAGGTACTAGTATAACTCCAGATAAAGTATAATTTTCTAGGCTCTTTTTCCCCAAAAGACTAAAACCAGAGAGAAAGCCTAAGCAGAGGGCCTGTGTCAGAAACCCTCCAGCTCTCCATTACTCCAAAGACTTGAAGTAACTACTCCCATCCAACACCCTTGACTCTCCATTACCCCAAAGCCCTAGAACTGACTGCTCAGGTCAACCACAATACTGGAAGTTCTCATTGTGTAGCTTTAGAAGGTACAAAACTCTCCAGTTCTACAGTTATTACTAATAGTACAAACACTTGTATAACCCATACTTAATAAACAATTTAGGACAGTCACATCTGATTAATGGTGTTATCTGTCTGTTAAAACTAATCTTCTCTTGATGTGATGGAGGAGTATTCAGCACTGAAACATCTCTATCACACCTTCCAAGGCTCAGGGTCCATTGCAGAAGTGGTGGCAGAAAGAATGTAAGAGCCAAAGACATGGCAGGACTGCTTACAATGCAACTGACCAGACAGAAATTGGCCTCGATATCCATGACCTCACAGTGCCTACTTCACAAGATCTTTATAATAGGAGAAATAAAATAAAATAAAAGAGAGATTAATGGAGAGACAGAAGTGATATGATGGAGTATGGATTTGTGATGGGGAAAGTGGGGGAGGAGAAGGAATTATCATGGTTTATTGAATGGAAGTTTATCATGGTTTATTGTCTTTAATCCCAGCATCGGGAGGCAGAGGTAGGAGGATGGAGAGTTGCCACCCTGAGACTACATAGTTAATTCCAGGTCAAAAAAAACCCTACCTTGCAAAAACCAAAAAAAAAAAAAAAAAAAAAAACCTAATCTTTCTCTCTCATAAAAAAAATTAAAAGAAAGGGCTGGAGAGATGGATTAGCAGTTAAGGTGCTTACCTACAAAGCCTAAGGACCAGTGTTCAACTCTCCAGGCCCCACGTAAGCCAGATGCAAAGGTGATGCAAGCACACAAGTACTGAGTCTTACCAGTTCACATAAAGGATGAGAGCTCCTTAAATAGCAGGGTTCTGTAAAATCTAGAATCCTGGACTTGATGCCCAGTTTTTACACTGGTAATTTAAAGCTGATGAGTTTTGAAAATTGGGAAAATTATTTCCCTTGAGTTTTGTTAAGTAGTGAAGATTATGCTAGGATGGGAAAGTGATAAGCCACTGGCCATTTGGTTCATAACATCTGTGCACTTAAATTTTCACTGAGATTTTCCTGTTTCTTTAGCAATAGCTGGTGACCATTATAAAACCTCTAGTCACAGGAGAAAAGTATAGTTGGCTCTTTAAAATAGGTCTTTGCCAGGCTGGTCAGTTCATCTTAGGTCAATGAACTTTTTTTTTCCCATAAGGCTACCAAGAAAAGTCAGTTGGTGGCAATATGATTTCACAGCTTCAAATCTAACCTTAGGTGTTGTATGCAGTTATTTTCATCTCTGGTCAACAACCTTGAAAGTCCTTGCCACTTCACAAAGGCCATCAGTTAAGCATACCACCACATCATATCATGCCTTGGTAAAGTAGGCTACTGTTTCTAGAAGAAATCTGAGTATGGAAAAAATAAAAGTAATTGCCCTTATTACAGGTCTTTGCTATCTTAAAAATGATGTTCTCCAGTGTCAAGCTCTCACTAGTCTTTGGCTAAAAGAGGGATTACATACATCAAATTCTCCCTAAATTAATAATGCTTATCTCATTTAAACTATGCTGACTTCCCTCTTCATTGGAAAATCTGTTCTTTTTCAGAAGGTAGCGAGACCAGAGGAGATAAACCACCCCTCACACGTCAACCAAGCCACAGCTGAATCCACAGAGGAATTGGGGAGACGAGCAAGAGTGCTGCTTCCATGCTAAACCTGATAATTACCACCAGGGTGTAGGAGACAGACCCTGAGGATATTCAACAGTTACTGAAGCAGAGATCCAGAGGCTCCTAAGAGCTCATCACTGAAGTAGACTTAAAACTCACCCACCACAGCTAAGGGAATTTTGTGGAAGAGGGGGCAGAAAGATTTTAAGAGCCACAGGTTGAGACATCATGCCCAGAGGCATTCCCCTCCCCACCCCCGGCAAAAAAAAATAACTGACTACTGCTCCCACACACATAAGCTACAACCCCATAGGGAGTACCTGTAAACCCACTGAGGAGCATCCCTAACAGCATGGGGGCAGGGATGAGGGAAAAGAGGGTACCAACACATGATGTGTCCAAATGAAGTATCTTGTTAATAATAATAATAATAATAATAACCAGGCTGGAGAGATGGCTTAACGGTTAAGGCGCCTGCCTGCTAAGCCTAAGAACCCGGTTCCAATCTCCAGGTCCCACGTTTAGCCAGATGCAAAGTGACGCAAGGGTGCAATGCTGCACTTGCTCATAAGGGGGCGCACGCATCTGGATTTCGTTCACAGCAGCTGAGAGACTGCTGGCGCACCCATCTCTATCTGTCTCCCTCTCTCTCTCTCTCTCTCTCTCTCTGTCTGTCTCTCTCTGTGTCTCTCTCCAAAAATAAAATAATAATAATAATAACCATAAGAAAATACATGGCCTTCACAGGGAGAACAGGAATTTCCCATCACTTTTCTCCAGAGACTTAAGGAGACAATTAGAAAACATACTGATGTAACTCCAGATAACTTGGAGGAGGAAATTCTTCTTAAAGATAAATTTTAACTCCATCAACACCTGATATTCATAAGAAATTACAAAAATTGATAGCCAAACCAGATAAGAGTTTAAAACAGTTGCTCCAGATGGCAAATTCTGTTTATTATAATCAGGAAGTCAAGAACAAAAAAAGGGGACCAGAAAAGGAGATAAACAAAATGGGATAGATGTTACCAGGAGATCATAATAGTAATAAAGGTTGCTCAGGGAACGGCCCCTTCACTGAAACATTTAATTAGATAAAATCTAATATGTTTACTTAATGCCAAGGTTTTAACCAGTAGAGAAACTAAGTCTTATGGTTAAGGCCTCACTCATTAACAGCTCACTGATGCTAATTTGTCATGGTTTAAGGATAATAAAAACTGGCTTTAAGTCTCTTAACAAAATTTAGTTTCCTCTGTTTGTCAAGGTTTTAACTATTAGAGAAACCAAGTCTTAAGATAAAGGTTCACATATAAGTGTTTAATTTCCAAAGATAATGTACTCATACCTAAAGACATTGTGACTTTAAAGATGCTCCTGTTTTATGTATGCTAATTCTATCAAGTGGTCATCAGTAGGTTTAATCACTTAGGTTTAAGTGATTTAATTTCAGTAATGATAACCTTTATACTCCTGTTAGGTAAAATATGTTGGCATAGTTTGCCTAAGCTTTATCAACTTTAAGTCATGGGTAAGACATAAAATTGTTTTATGTTAATAAAAATCCCTACTATACATAAGATCAATTGCTATCCAAGATTAACTAAAAACACTGGTTGTTAATGTTTTCTCTTTCAAAACAGATTTGTCAAGGGTTGTATTAGAACTTAGCTGTTTTGGCTCAACAATGACCAGATTCTGCTCCGTTGTATGTAAAGTAACTATCTCATTTGTAACATCTCAAGTTCAGTGCTTATAACAAAATTAACTCTTAAAAGACATATTTCCTGCTTCAGGGTGCAGCCTCATGCTCAAACAATGCTCCTCATCTGAAGGAAATAATTTCAAGCTCTCTGGTTCTGTTTCTAATGTTCCCTGGGTAATTGGTACCCACACAGGTATCTGGACTAGTCAAAGATGTTTTCAAACACAGGTACCAATACTTTATACTGTCTTACTTGTCTTTTTGCTGACAATTTCTAGCTAAATTAATTGGTTTGTATGTATATTATTTTCAAGACTCCTAATATATAGCTATTAGATATGTAAAGGGTAAGGCCTTCGTATTGTCTGGGCTTCAAATATGGCCTCTGCTGCCACAGGACAACTAAACTTAAAAGGCTGGACAAATGACTTTCAACTCTTGTGCCATTCTGTAACTAGATCTATTTCAGTAAATCAAAGGTTGGTATAACTTCCTTTGTAAGTCTTCTAATATCCTATGTAGAAGCCAAAGTCACTGGAGCTAAAAAGTCCAATGTTTTGGCCCCTGTTCCCAGGTCATGAGGCCACTAGAGCTGATGGGACACTTCTACACTGTCCCCCTGGTAAGTCACCTGTATTCCTGATCAGAGAGGATACAGAGACCCAGAAACAAACCTAAAAAAAAAAAATTGGTGTACAGTCTGAAACAGGAGAGTCACAACTGAGGAGCAATCAGTCCTCCTGGCTTCCCAAAGAAGGGAAAACTACTTGGCCAGCACGGCTCTGACTCATCCAAACAGACAAAAAAAAAAACACCAGTAAGCTATAGGGCTACTCCTGAGTCCCTAACCTCTCATGGGAGAGCCATTAGTGGCCTCCAAAATTAATCTCTGATTATATTTTGGCTGTTTGGTCTTAAACAGTCAGAGAGAAATGTATAACCAAAGATAAAGGGACACCTCAAATATTATATGAAGGGCCTATTAAGTAACTCAACAAGAACTTTCCAAAAGGGGAAATAAATAAGGCCATAAGGCATATTGGCCCGCTCTCTAATACTTCTAATTGGCCCCCCTCTCTAATAGTTCTAATTCTACAATAAGGAAAAAGAACCATAGAGGTCAAAATGGTTACTTTCAAATCTAAAATACACATAGATGACTTTGACCCAGGGTCACTTAATTTAAAGACTTTCTTAAAGCTGCACTGCATGCAGCCGTATAGGAGACAGAAGTCATCAGCAGTGAAAACAGTGGGCACTGAATATTCAAATTTGGCCATATAGGCCCAATGACAGAACAGGTGCAATAGTGGCATGTCTACTCTTGGGGTAACCAACTGCTCCATAATTGGACTGAAGGCTCTCGCTACGGGAGGGAATACATGCCTGGTACTGAAAAACCTAAGCAAAAGTCTATGGCAGGTGAGGTCATGAGCCTTAGGGGTATAAAGCTTACTCTTGTCTGACTAAATGTATATATTATTCCCACCAAGCTGCCCTGGGGGCACTACACTTAATGTTCATGTTCACATATTAATGCTACTCTCACTTCTGGTTAGAGAAGCTTCTCTTTTCAGATGGCGATGACCACTGGGATCACCAAAAGGCAACATAGTGCTGAGAAGAAGGGATAGAGGAGTGCCCAGCACTGAAACACCTCTGTCACACCCTCCAAGGCTCAGGGACCACTGCAGAAGAGGGAGCAGATAGAATGGAAGAGCCAAAGGAAGAGTATGAGTTCTTACAATGCAACTGCCCAGACAGAAATTGGCCTCGATATCCATGACCTTGCAGTGCCTACCAATACCATCGCAAGACCCTCAAAATAGAAGAAAAAGATGATGACATCAAATTAAAAGAAAGACTAAGCCGGGCATGGTGGCGCACGCCTTTAATCCCAGCACTCGGGAGGCAGAGGCAGGAGGATCGCCGAGAGTTCGAGGCCACCCTGAGACTACATAGGTAATTCCAGGTCAGCCTGGACCAGAGTGAGACCCTACCTCGCAAAACCAAAAAAAAAAAAGACTAATGGAGAGAGGGAGGGGATATGATGGAGATTGGTGTTCTAAAGTGGAATGGGGGGAGGGGAGGGAAATATCATGTTTTTTGTATGTAAATATAGAAGGTGTCAATAAAAAATAATTTTAAAAAAAGACTTTCTTATACTGGAAACAATGGTGAGTCCCTTCTAACTTATGTTAGGACGTCATTAAATAAGTCATGAGGCCATATATTGTACAGCCCCTACTGGTACCCAATGGCTCTATTGTACCAACCTTTGGCCCTGGCTACCCCCAGGACAAATTTTAAAAAGTACACTCAATGTCTGCTCTTGTCTGGCTAATGCATATATTATGCTCACCAAACCCTTAGGGTACTTTACGTAACATTTATACCCATTTATTAATGCTATTCTCACTTTTGGTTGGAGAAGCTTCCAGATGGTGGTGACCATTGGGATGACCCAAAAGGTACCATAGTGCTGAGAAGAAGTGACAGAGGAGTATTCCACACGGAAATATCTCCATCATATCTTCAAGGCTCAGGGTCCATTGCAGAAGAGGTGGCAGGAAGAATGTAAGAGCCACAGGAAGGGTAGGACAGCTTAAAATACAATTATTCAGACAGAAATTGGCCTCAGTATCCAGGACCTTGCAATGCCCAGCACTACCTTCACAAGACCCTCATAATAGGAGGAAAAGCTGATGACATCAAATAAAAGACTAATAGAGAGGGAGGGGATATGATGAAGAGTGGATTTGTGAAGGGGAAAATGAGGGGGGAGGGCATTATCATGGTTTATTTTCTGTAATTATGGAAGTTGTTGTGGTAGTTTGAATATATGTTCCCCAATATATTCAATGTTTTATTAGTTATAGTTTGCATCTGCAATCACCTTGCTAGAGGCAAGGTCACTGGGGGCCGGTCTTAGGTGTTAATGGTGGGTTTGAGATTCCATTGTAAAGATATGCAAATGTGCCTAGCAGGAGTTCCTGAAGTGTGCTGGGCTTTTGGCAATAGTTTTGCTCTGTGTGCTGTGGTGGCTGGTTGGTTTTTCTCTCTCTCTTGCCTGGTCCTGTGAAGAGCAGGCTGCTTCTCCTGCCTTTATGGAACTTCCCCTGGATCTGTAAGCTTCAATAAATAATATCCCTTCCTCCATAACTGTGCCTGGTCTGGAAGTTCATCTCAGCGAACCTGAAGCTGTCTGCTACAGTTGTCAATAAAAATAGTTTTATAAAAGGTACATTCTGGGAAGCTATTATACAAAATATGGTATATTCACCATTATCAAGGTTAAATGTTGCATACATATTCCTGATCACTTTGCTAATATCTCATCTATTTTACAGGCCATACAGAAACAGATTCTGGCCATGTCAGACACTCTTGTGCCATTCAATGTCCTTTAGAATAAATAGTGCCTCTGTCTGGGAGAGACTCTCTAGCTGCCATATTTCTACACCCCTGTTCAGCTGGAAGTAGTTCAAGATCTGACAAATTTGCCCCCTGTCCTCTAACAGCAGTTAAGACTGTCTTCTCATGAGAGGGAGGAATGAGGGGGGTACAGTTAGGGTGACTGGACCTCTGGAAGTAAGAAAAGGGCAGGAATGTCTACACTTGCTAGAAATCAGATGGTCTAACTTCTTATCTCTTGTCTAGTTCCCTAGACCTGTCTTTCCACAAACAACCAGGACCCCTCCTGAGAGGGAGGCCTTTCATAGGATTTAAACATTGTGGTTGGTCAAGTTCAGCCCCCAGAATTTGGTATCAGTGTTAACCTCTTCCTGAGACAGCCCCTAGCTCTAACCAACCAGCTGTCCCTCTGGTTCACTTGAGCCAGAAGAAAGCCCACCACTATAAGGATATAAATACCTTGGTAAGGGGAGGACAGGCTCTCTGACTACTTGGGAACTTCCAACTGTGGGGTAATTTTTCCCTCAGCTGGGCCTGGGCTGCCTTGGCCCAGGCCCAGACAGGAAGGCCCCCTAGCCCTTACTCTCCACATGGGTTCTTTATCCATTTCAGCTGGTAGGAGCTCCTAGAACTTTCTTTTCTTTCAACAGTTTTTCCAGGCCCTCCATGTGGGATCTCTAACCATGTGGGTGTCTTTCCTTGGCTCTGTACTTCCCTCAAGAAATATATTAATTTAAAAATTAAAAAATACATTAGCTGGGCACACACCTTTAATCCCAGAATTTGGGAGGCCCAGGTAAGAGGTTCTCCATGAGTTTGAGGTCACCTGAGACTACATAGTGAATTCCAGGTTAGCCTGGGCTACAATGAGAATCTATCTCAAAAAAAAAAATAAATACATGGCTTGATTTAAATCTGATATTTTCTTCAAACTGAAGCTCTGATGTGTCCTCCTAATATTTTTTTAAAGTGATTTAATTGATTTCCAGAAAATATTCATCAGAAACTTATAAAACCTTGAGACCTAAAATTCTTTTCAACAAAGTAAACCATATGGTATTGTGTATAGAAGAAAAAAAGAAGAATGTAACAGCTGAAAGTAGGGGATGAATACTTAGAGTATTGTCTTCCAGACACAAAATGGCCTTGATATTCATGACCTCACAGTGGCTGACACCCGCATAATGGAGAGGGGGTGATGGCATCAAAATAAGACTTGTTGGAAAGAAGATGGGACTCAGAAGAGGGGGATTTGAGAGGGAGAAAAGAAAAAGTGGTAGAAGGGATTATGATCATAACATATTGTTTATATTTATGGAAGTTGTCAATAAAAAGGTTTTTTTAACCCACAGATAAAAAAACAAAACTCTGAAGAAAAATAAAACACAAGAATATTATATTCAGCCAAGTTACTCATGTATGTGTGTATGCATGTATGCATGCATGCATGTGTTTCTGGGCATGGTATTCAGGGTGCCATACATGCTAGACAGTCACTCTACCACTGAGCTACAGTCCCAGTCCACTAAGGTATTCATATATAACTGCAAAGGTAGACACTTCAAACCCAAAGAACTAAAGTGTGTGTACATATATAAATGTACACACACACATGCCCCTTCTTGAAAGCACTGCCTGACAAGTAATTAGGAGCTAAGTCAAAACAACTCAAAATGTGCAAAAAGTAGGAAAAGGATTCATGATGAATGCCAAATGCAGTAAGTAACTTTTCAAAGTGTACATTATGGTTCCAAGACAAAAGATGAATGTGATTAAACTGCAAGTATAAAATCTGTCACACAGAGTTAGAAGGTGGTGGGAAGGGAGAAGTGTGAACAGAGAGAGGGGAAACCATTTACCTTTCATAGCTCCAGATCAAGGGAGCATGCCCACACCTGCATGGTAATAGTGAGCAAAACCTACTAAATAAAGTTAATAAAATGCTTTTCTTACTCTTTTCTTTTCTTTTTTTTTTTTTTTTTTTAATTTTTTTTTTTGTTTTTCAAGGTAGGTTCTCACTTTAGCTCAGGCTGACCTGGAATTCACTATGTAGTCTCAGGGTGGCCTTGAACTCACAGCAATCCTCCTACCTCTGCCTCCCGAGTGCTGGGATTAAAGGCGTGCGCCACCACGCCCGGCTTCTTACTCTTTTCTCAAACCTAGAAGCTTCACAATAAATCTTAGCGGTAACAGACCCTAGCCTACCCTACTTATGGCTCTGGGTTCCATCATGCTGCAATGCATGGCACGCACACACTCACACACACACCTCTGTTACCGGAGAAAAGGCTATGCTTGGAATTCAGTCCATCAGAATAGTAATTCAAATGAATGAATTACTTTAAATTTTAAATGCCATCTATTTTATGTCACCACCCACCCCCCTTTTTTTTTTTTATTTTTCTGAGGTAAGGTCCAAATCTAGCCCAAGCTGACCTGGAATTCACTATGTAGTCTCAGTAGCCTCAAACTCATGGTGATCCTCCTGCCTCTGCCTCTGCCTCCCTAGAGGCATGTATCACTATACCCAGCCTATCACCCTTCTTGAAAAGCACTTTTTTTCTGGCTGGCTATCAGTGGGGTTGCATATGTATGGAATGATGCACCTAATGTTAATGGTGATTTCCAGGAAGTCAATTTTAAGATATTTTTGAATTTTGTTGTTTTTTAATTTTTTATTGACAACTTCCATGCATATAGACAATATATCATGACCATAGTCCCGTTCTACAACCCTCCATTTTTAAAACTTTTATATATATGTATGTTTGTGTGTGTGTGTGTGCATATATATATATATATATATATGCACACACACACACACATATAATATATAAAAGTAGATCATATTCTTTTGTTCCCTCCCCTCTAACCCCATTTCCTTGGAGCCCTCCTCAGTAGGGTTTTGAGATTCACTGTGGGGTCATGAGGCCTCAGTTAAACCCTGTGGGGTAGTGGTATATTCCTACCCACTCTATGGCTCTTACAATCTTTCTGCTCCCTCTTCCACAATGTTCCCTGGGCCATGGCAGACCTATTGGCAGTCTGATTTAGTGTTGAATTCTTTGTTCTTTGTATCCTCTGGATTTCTGCTTTGATAGGTTTTGATTGATAACCACATCTGGGCTAATTTTCATTTTAACCTTTGGTCAATAATTGTCAGCATTGACCTCCATGTGCACAGCCTGTACCCTCCCCATCCCTCACAGCACAAGAGATGGAGAGCCCAAAACGGCATTTCCTAGACTTCCTTGTGTTCTGGGGGTATCAATCCAGTACACAAGATCTGGAAAGTGAAGCTGCCTTCTAATTGCTGAGCAGCCAGGAAAGGTCCGAAAGAAGCATGACCAGTGACCAGAATCCACAGTGCGGAGTCTAGATAGCAGCCTACGGGCATGAGCAGCTGTGGCAGGTGAACAGTCACAACAGCAGCAGCCTCCCAACAGGCCCTGGGCAGCACTTAACACTTCAGTCCCCAGTGGAGACCTGATCTGCACTTGTCCAGCCTGTGTCTCCTGTGTCTCCTGCACGGATGACCTTCCTGCTGAACATGCCTTCACTATTTCACTTCCCACACTGAAGGAGTGAGTGCAGGACTTTACTGCTTGTATCTCCATTCTCTACAAATGTATTATTCTACGAATATTCATAAAAACAGTACTTTCAGTTCATGAAAATAAAGAATGGATACAAATATAAGAGGATGTTCATGCTTTTTAATTATATTTTTGAGCTTTGGGGGAGCTTTTTGCTTATTTTGGTTTCAGTTTGGGTTTTGAGTCAGGGTCTCATTCTAGACTAGGCTGACATGAAGTTCACGAACTCATGGTGATCCTCCTACCTCAGCCTGCATGCCTACCTCAGGCACACGACACCACACCTGGCCATGCTTTTTAATTCTACATAATGGGAACATGAAAGATTGTTATCTTGTTTTTACTGTTATATTATCTTTTTCAAAAAAAAAATGTCTTTTTTAAAGAAGTAAGATCACTTTAGCTGAGCAAGGATTAGAGGGAGCAAGGCTGCACTGAGAAAAACCACTTAGAATGCTGATGCAATAACCCCAAATTCCCCTTGCAGCCACATTATGGCTGTATATTTTTATCCTAATTCTATTTGGCTGAAGTGGAAGTAGACCACATGTAATCTGGATGGTCAGCAGTTCCCTCCATCTTCTTTAGACAGAACAGAAAACGAGTGCCTTCAACCACAGTTAAATTGGTCTACTATGTCTTGAAATAGGCTAACCTAAATCACCCTAACATTTCCATTAAACAGATAAAAAGGTCAAGGCCAGGGACAGGGCCAGTTAAAGACACTTTTCCATTTCAATTCTGCGTCCCATGAACAAAATTCAGACAATGTATTTGTCATTCCTGGCATGAATATATTGTTAATCCCTTTTCTCCTCTTTCTTGAATAAAGACGTTATTCTTTCTTGGTTTGCAGCTGAGCCAAGTGCCACTAGTAATAGTCAACAGCAAAGCTCCAGGTGCTCCAGGTTCAAGATTCTTATACAGGACTTCTCTGGTAATATAGTTCTACTCTGAAGTTTATAACCCCATCCTTTTACGCATTTATAAGGTGGAGCTCTACTCCACATTGGAAAATAATGCTGTTATTTTTAGCACTGTTGTTAAATTCAATATATGCGCAGAACAGTAAAGCACCTTCTAGTAGTTTGACTCACTATCCAGTCCTTCAAGAGCAATGGTAACAGAATTTATTAAATAAACTACTTGAGGGACTATTACAAAAAAAAGAATGATTTTACAGAACCAAGAAGAATGTCTCAACCAAACTGCCAACAGGAATGAATAAACATGAAGAAAAAGTGATGCATAATTCTGCACCCTATAAAATTTAATAAAGAAAAACTTTGAGGGCTTTTGCTTTAAAAGTATAGAAGTCTCAGTTATAATGCACAAAAAGAAAAAAATAGAGAAGACATTTTAAAGCATACACAAAAATTCTAATATTCTAACTTTAGCCCTCTGCAGCTTCCCTGAGATGAATTGTACCCTCAAATCTGTTGGAAATAGAAATCTGAAAATGTCTTTTTCTTAAACAAAATCAATATTCTGTTGCTAAAATATTTTTGGAAGAGCCACAGATACTTGTGACAAATTAATCAAATTTTTACTATTATATGTTAAAACTCTATGGTCACAGACAATAGAAACAAAATTAAAATAAGGCCAATTATACTGAAAAAAAATGGCTGAACTCAAATTACTCTAAGATTTCTGGAGCACACACAGTGAAAAAGTTACACTGTTTCCTTACCAGACACTACTGACATTAATAACATGTCTTTCCTTTCTTGCTATATGTTGAAGGTTGGTTTTTCTCTTTTCAATTGGTTGTTATCCAAAAAGCTAGCACAGAAGGATTCTTTCAATTGATTACACATCAAAATCTGCCACACATGAAATTTTGATGTAAATCTTTTATTCTTTTGGCCAGTAATGAATTGAACTATCTTCTATCCACACAGTAGGCTGTTACAGTGCCGTGTCTACAAACAACGTGAATAACAACCAGTGAAGGAATTTTCTTTCTTTCCTTTTTTTTTTTTTTTTTTTTTTGAGATAGGTTTACTCACTGAACCTGGAGCTCACTGAATTGGCTTGACCAGCTGGCAAGCAGGAGTCTCCTGCCTCTGTCTCACCAGCTGTGGGATTACAGGATTATTGCTGCCACACCTGGCTTTTATATGGGCATTAGGGTACTTAACCCAAGTTCTCATGCTTGTGCAGTCTCCCCAGGTCCCTAGTCAAGGGATGTTTACAAAACTTAAGTTAGTGTCTTGATCCATTGACACTTAATTTATTGTTTATTTTATTAAAAGATTTTATTTATTTATTTGAGAGAGAGAGAAAGGCAGATAGAGAGAGAGAGAGAATGGGCATGTCAGGGCCAATAGCCATGCAAACAAACTCCAGACACATGTGCCACTTGTGCATCTGGCTTTACATGGGTACTTGGTAACTGAACTGAAGTCCTTATGCTGTGCAGGCAAGCACCTTAACGGCTGACCCATCTCTTCAACTCTTGTTTTATTTTTTAATTATACACTAGTCTATTTACAGAAGCCATTTTCACACAGTTTATGAATACCAATCTGTAATTTTCTACAAGAGACTCTAAGAATATTTCAAGCCATGACCCTAAATGGAGGATGGAACTGCATTGAACATGGGCTTATATTAAGTGGAAAATGCTATTCTGGTTTGAGATTTAAAACTGCCACTTAAAAATTACTCAAAATTTAGTTTTTTCAAAAGTATGGAAAATGTCAGTTAAAGACACAGAAATTGAGAATGGAATAAGGTAACACTGGAAGAATGAAAGTGATGCATTTGTGAAATGTAATCTGAAAATAGGAAAGAGTAGGAGGAAGCTGCAGAAACAGGTAGCAGCCAGTGCTTACCATGGTAACCATGATAACCAGATGAACATCCATCACAGCATGAGGCTTAACCCAGTCCCCACCTCACCTTCTTGAAATTTCAGCTCCAGCACTCAGTAGACGTTAATACATAACAGTTAAGTGATTAAACACACTGGCAGCAGCAACTAGGACTAGTGGATAAATCTGTTAGGGGCTAAATTTCAGAGACTTCCGGAGAACTTGAAAACTAAGAGAATGACAGTATTTTATTTTGATATTAACAATGGAGCCACACATGGTGGTGCATGTTTTTAATCCCAGCACTAGGGAGACAGAGGTAGGAGGGTCACCATGAGTTCGAAGCCACCCTGAGATTACATAGTGAATTCAAGGTTAGTCTGGGATAGAGCAAGACCCTACCTCAAATAAATAAATAAATAAATAAATAAATAAATAAATAAATAAATAAATAAATAAATAAATAAAATAGATATTAGTAATGGTACAAAAATGATGATGGAAGCTGAGATTTACTACACTTTTACTCTTCGATCTTATTTTCTTATTTTAGTTATAAAGTTCTTTTTCACTTTAGACCAGTGGAAAACCATGAAGCAGAGTGTGGTAGTTTGAATATATGTCCCCAGGAGACTCAAATTTTATTGAAACTATAACTTGGATATCCAGCCACCTGGTTTGAGGAGGTGTCACTGTGGGTTTAGCCCTAAGGTGTTACTGGGGGTGGGTCTGAATTCCAGCTAAGGTCTGCAGAGTGCTTGAGCTCTGTCTGGGTTTCCCAGTGCATGCTTGCTTGTGGTGGTGCTGATGATGGTTTCTTCTTTCTCTACATGGATCTGCAAAAGGAAGCCAGCTTCTTCCACCATTATGGAACTTCCCCTGGACCTGTAAGCCTATAATAAATCCCTGCCTTTCATAAACTGTGTCTGGTCTGGGGGTTCATTCAGCAGCACAGTGCTGACTACAACACAGCATAACCACCTGTGGTGGTTTGATTCAGGTGTCCCCCATAAACTTAGGTATTCTGAATGCTAGGTCCCCAGCTGATAGGGATTAGGGAATTAACGCCTTCTGGAGGCAGTGTACTATTGGAGGTGGACTTAGGGTACTATAGCCCGTTTCCCCTTGCCAGTATTTGGCACACTCTCTTGTTACTGCTGTCCATCTGATGTTGGCCAGGAGGTGATGTCCACCCTCTGTTCATGTCATCATTTTTCCCTGCCATCATGGAGCTTCCCCTTGAGTCTGTAAGCCAAAATAAACTTTTTTCTCCACAAGACCTGAATGCAGTAAGTGAGGTTTGGCTTATAAGGGTGAAAAAGAGCTTTGTCAGGACTAGCCTAGAAGCAGTTTGTGTGAGAGGCTTGCTGTTATGCCCTTGTCCTGAGAACCTGTGCAGGGTTGCATTGCATAGAAATGGACTGGTGTGAGCTGAAAGATATGGCACAGAAAAGATGAAATCTTTGGGCTGAAACTGCTACCTGTTCACCTGCAATTATATGAGAGATTACAATGTTTGAGATTGGGCCAGCTAACCTGCATTAGAACAACAGAAAGAATGTATAGTCTTGTTTGTTTGTTTGTTTGTTTTTTTCAAGGTAGAGTCTCCCTCTAGCCCAGGCTGACCTGGAATTCACTCTGTAGTCTCAGGGTGGCCTCGAACTCATAGCAATCCTCCTACCTTAGCCTCCTGAGGGCTGGGATTAAAGGCATGCGCCACCATACCTGGCTATGTATAGTCTTTTGAAGGGGCCTGAATGCTAAAGGAGTGTCCTGTTGTTCAAAGTCTTCTTTATTCCCCCCTGGATTAACAAATTGGCATCCCACATGTTATTACAGAGAATAAGAAATGCAGGAAAGAGAGGGTCATTGAATTTGCAACACTTTCTTGTGTTCTGGAAGCAGCCATGGGCAGCGTGGAGCAGGGTTGCTGGATTGCCCGCATGAAGACCAAATGGACCCATGAGGATGGGCCAGTTGCAGTGGAGACCCAGTAGAAGTTCCGGGACCATGACACAGCTGCGAAGGAGAGCTGCTGGCCCCAGATGAAGCTTTCCAGGACTGTGAGTAGCCTAGATGGAGGGGTGGAATTGGAACTCCAGACACTTTTGCTGGTTAGAATTATCAAACTTGGAGATTTGTCACTGACTAGAGTTGTTAGACTTGGAGTTATAGAGTTTGATGTTTGCCCTGTTTAAATCTTGTATTGGTTGAAAATTTCTTTGCTATGCCCAATGCCATCTTTTGCAGTGTGTTTACACTGTGCCATTATGGGTTTTGGAGGGGATTTTTTGATATTATGGCTCAGTTAAAAAGATCTTGGACTATGGGAATGTTTGAATATCATTGGGATTGATTAAAAACTATGGGGACTTATAAAGTTGATGAATGCACTAAATTTTATATCATGTATGGTTATCAGTTTACGGGGGCCAGGGCAGAATGTGGTGGTTTGATTTAGGTGTTCCCCATAAACTTAGGTATTCTGAATGTTAGGTGATAGAGATTTGGGAATTAATGCCTTCTGGAGGCACTGTATTGTTGAGGGTGGGCTTATGGGTATTATAGCCAGTTTCCCTTTGCCAGTGTTTGGCATACTCTCCTATTTCTTTTGTCCATCTGATGTTGGCTCACTTGTCTCCTCTGAGCTACATAACCATCCCACAGATGATTCTAATTACTTAATCACTTTAAAAATTAGGAAACTGGGGCTGGAGAGATGGCTTAGCAGTTAAGGCGCCTGCCCACTAAGCCTAAGAACGCCTGTGCGATTCTCCAGGTCCCACGTTTAGCCAGATGCAAAGTGACGCAAGGGTGCAATGCCACACTTGCCCATAAGGGGGGCGCACATGTCTGGAGTTCATTCACAGCGGCTGAGAGGCTGCTAGCGTGCCCATTCTCTGTCTCGCTCTTTCTCTCTCCAAAAAAAAAAAAAAATTAGGAAACTGAGTTTTTTCAGATATTGAATAACTCACCTAGTAGTTAAGATACTATATTAAATTTCCTAACTACAAAAGACCCAGGGGTGTAGGATGGTGCTTGATGAGTATGTACAAGGGCCTGGGTTCAGTCATCAGCACCACCCCCACCCTAAAATGTAAGAAGCAGCAGAAGGACCATTTGCCTTAACCAAACAATACCTATTATCATGCACTGCTACACTCCAGCCAATGACAAAATATCAGGTTACATACATTTCAAGAGTAGCATATACCTTAAAATATTCCATTCTACTTTTCACAAAGTTGTTTTGTTAAAGAAAATTATGAGCTTATTAGAAGCAGATCACTTTTATAACCATAGCAGTGTATGAACAGTTAAAATGTAGATTTGAGAGTAGAAAAATGGCTCAGTGTTTTAAGAGCACTTCCTGTGTAAGCAGGAGGGCCCAAGACCACTGGAGTCTGATTCTCCAACACCCACATAAACATTTGGACATGGCTACGCACATCTGTAATCGCATTACTGTGGGGAGCAGAAACCAGAGGATCACTTGGGCTAGAAAAAAACACCAGAATCAGTGAAAGTCTCAAGGAAGCACACAGGTGCTGGTGGTGGAGGAGGGACACCTGATGTTTTCCTCTGACCTCTGCACATGTGCACACACCACAAGCACCACACATTAAAAACTACACACACAAGCACACACACGTGCACACACACACTCACAAAATGTAGATGTGAAGCCAAATGTAGTGGCATACACCTGTAATCTCAACACTCCACAGGATGAGGCTAGAGGATAATTGTGAGTTTGAGGTCAGCCTGGACCATATAAAAAAAACCTCCTCTCTACATAGATAGATAGATACATACATACATATATACATACATACATCACATAAGTAAGACATGAACAAGATATCAAAGGATGAGTGGATGGACGGGTGAGATGAATGTATAGTATAGTATAGTATAGTAACCCATTTTGAAATAGTGCCAGTACTAGGAAATACACAAACAGCCGATACCGAACAATGACAACTCTGTTGTCCTTTCATAACACAGATTAATGATTTCAAGTGATCTAGCAGTTACTTTAATGTGGTACTGACAAATTATAACTTTACTATTTCCTGTATTTAGTTTATTCAAAGGAGAAAAGAAAGATGAAACCTGGGTGTTTTTTATAAAAGTAATTTTGAGGGAAATGCCTGAACTTTCATCATCCTCAGAATAGAGGTTTTGATAATGTGGAGACCACACAGAAAATAAATGGTAAAAATAATCAGACTTAAAATGGTTTAAAAAAATGTATGGTCTAAGCTAAATTACTCTTTTGAAAAACACACTGGGAGCTGGTGATATGCTCAATGGGTAAGAGGATCACTGTTAGCCAAGCTAACAACAACCAAAACCAACATGAGTTCCAAGTTCAGTGAGTGACTCTGGCTCAAAGCAAAAAGACAGAAGACAACAGAGGGCACCAGTATCCTCCTCCTGGCCTCCATACCCATGGACACAGGGCATGTGCATCTGCACATCAGTGCACATTACCACATGTGCACTCACACACATACCACACATACTATACACACAAAAAAACCAACAGGGCTGGAGAGATGGCTTAGCAGGTAAAGCACTTGCCTGCAAAGCCAAATGACCCAAGTTTGATTCCCCAGGGCCCACATAAGCCAGATGTACAAGGTGGTGCATGCATCTGAAGTTTGTTTGCAGTGGCTGGAGGTCCTGGTGCACCCATTTCTCTCTCTCTCTCTCTCTCTCTCTCTCTCTCTCCCTCTTTCTCTCTCAAAATAAATAAAAATTTAAAATTTTTAAACTCACCCCAATAATATTCCATGTATTCAAAACACAAAAATGCATATCAAACAGCTTCCTTCAACTGCTACTGAGTTTTCATCATAATGATGAAAAGAAAAATCTTTAATTCAAAAACACTCATTCAGGAGCCGGTCATGGAGGCTCACACTTTTAACCCCAGCACTCTGGAGGCAGAGATAGGAGGATTGCCATGAGTTTGAGGCCACCCTGAGACTACATAGTGAATTCCAGGTCAGCCTGAGCTAAAGAAAGACTCCATCTCAAAAAACAAAAACAAAAAACACTCATTCAGGGATCAGAACACACAGCCACACAAGCACAAGTGCCTGACTATCTCCATTTAATCTTCAACACCCATGTGAAATGAAAGGAAGGAAAGAAGGAAAAGAGGGAGGAAGGGAGGGAAACAGGCAAGAAAAGAGGGCTTGATTGCTTGTTTTACTTGTTTTCAGTGACAGGATTTCATCTAGCCTAGGCCAATCCTCAAACTTACTATGAAACCAAGGACAGCCTTGAAATTCTGGTTCTCCTGCTTTCACCTCTCAACGGCTGGGATCAAAGATATATACCACCATACCCAACATGCAGAAGGAGTTTTATTAGAGGAAGATATTTTTCCTTGGCTTAAAAATTGCTTGGAGCCAGGCGTGGTGGCCCACGCCTTTAATCCCAGCACTCGGGAGGCAGAGGTAGGAGGATTGTCGTGAGTTCAAGGCCACCCTGAGACTACATAGTGAGTTCCAGGTCAGCCTGGACTAGAGTGAAACCCTACCTCGAAAAAAAAAAAAAAAAAAAAAAAAAAAAAAAAAATTGCTTGGTTGCCAGACATGGTGGCATACGCCTTTAAGTCTAGCACTTGGGAGGCAGAGGTAGGAGGACTAGCGAAAGTTCAAAGCCAGCCTGGGCTATAGTGAGACCCTACCTCAAAAACAAAACAAAACAAAAAAAAAACCTTCGTTGAAAAGATAATTATGTTCTATAAGGTTTTAATTATAAACAAAACTCCACATGCATCACTGTGTAGGCTTTCATAATGAAATCTCACAATCGGGTAAACAGAAACCATCTACAACAGAGCTAATGGAAGCCACTGTCTTGTGACAATGAGCAGATTTATATTTCTTTGCAAGACATATTTTCTGGCTGAGCACAGTTTGTTTTGGATGCTGATTTTATTTTAAATATCAAAATTATTGTGGTACAACTTCTATACCCCTTCAATATCAACATAATAGCTGATCATGTCAAGTACCAAGTATATTCTAGCCAATATTCTAGTCACATTATCTCATTTAAATCTACACAATAGTTCTATAAAGCAGATAATGTTATTATCCTAATTTTAGAGGTAAGCCTAGTTAACAGAAATTAACTGTCCTAAAGTCACTTAAATGGAAAGGGGGACAAGTAGGACTTAACTCCAGGCCTTTCTCAAATAATAAAGTCCCACAGCACCCCACTGCCTCAAAGACAAGAGAAGTCATGTTATACCGCAGTTCAATTTACCTGATGAAATGTTCAAAAGGAAACCTCCTAACGAAAGTTTTTCCTGTCATGCAAATGTTAGGCAACAATGAACCCACAGAGGCAAAATAACAACCTCTATTTTTAAAGACCATCTTGGGAATCTACTATATAAACACAGCAAGTAGTGATGCCGGAAGGAACATTATGATAGGGAAGAGGAAATAAAATGTACTGATAAAAACAAAAGTAAGCTACATCCTTCTGTCTCTAAGAACATGTCTGGTCTCACAGTTTTTCCATTTAAATTAAACCAACAGAACAGTGAAAATGCATTACTGATTGCTAAATCAATTGTAGCAATAATTAATAATTAAAGCTATGATGAAGGGCTAATAAAATGTTAGTACTAGCACACAGAATGATATGTGCTTGCCATGTCAAGCCTTTATGTCTTTCTAGTACAACAGCACCTTTCCTATTCTATGACATAAACAGGTTACGTCAAAGCCAAATGTGTATTTAATGTTAAGAAAAAAATGGGTCATCTAAATGAGTAACTCTGCTATATCTTCAAATTTTTTTTTCAGTATACAAAATGAGAACAATGAACATATAATGAAGTATATCAAGATATACTATTCTGGCAAAAAAAAAATTTGATATTCTGATATGATGGCTTCTGAACTAATGGATTTCAACACAAATCTTAGTTTGAATGTTATTAACATTTCTCCTTTAATGTACTTTTATATCCAGTTGGTTCTCATTATTGCCATAGCTCTGTTCTATAAAATGGCTGCAGCACTGGATTAGCAAATACTGAACTCCCAGAGATTCCCACCCCACCCCACCCCGTAGAAAATACAGGATTAGGTTTCCTGTAAATCCCTGGTCCCATTTTTCACAGCCAGTCAATAATACACACCCTTATCACAGGGTGCTTTTGCTTAATGATTTTTTTTTCTGATAAAGAAGTGCATTTTTTGATTCATGAACATTGACTCAGGGCCAAAAGCACTATACTTCATGCCTGAGCAAAGCTCTTTTACACGTTTTTCAACAAGGCTCATGACAGCTGTCTTGCTTTTAGACTACTAGGTACACTTCAGCACCAAACTGAGGGTCATTTTAATGAGTGTCATAGTCAGTAAGATGATTAACAAACAGCACAAAATGGTGAAAATGTAGGATCTTGCCTATGAAATCAAGCAAAGGACACCATCTTACAAAAACGAGTATGCTGGGCAATGTAAGTGCATGTGTAATGCCCACTGACCACCAAGGATGACCAAACACATATGCAAACGCAAAGAGCTTTACTCGGGCTTAAGCTTGGTCTCTTCCCTTCACCAACACAGTGGATCCGTGCAAGAGCCCCGAGAAGCAGAAAAGCCAGCTTTTTATTGAGGTTTGAACAAGGGGGAGAGGGCTATCACCCATGCAACCACATGATTGGCTCATTTGAACAGTAACTGTACTTGGGGGTTCTTGATTGGTCTTAGGGTTTTGGCGGGCTGGGTCTAGGAGAATTTCAAACTTAATTGGCTCAGCAAGCAGCGGTTACATTTGAAAAGGTTGGCGCACATGGTTACATTCATTTGATTGGTTAACATTTACAAAACTCTGAGACGGTGGATCTTATTGGGCCATCCAGCCCTGGACCACAAGAACGTTGAGTCATGCTCACACAGCAAGTTTATGGTTTTTCCTGGTACTGCTTGTTCTTCCCTTGATTCTGGGAACTCGCCCCTGTGGCCTACAGAGTGACTGAGGCCTGTCATGGTGCTACTCTGTCCTGGATCTTTCACATGTCCACAATAGCCATGACAATATCACAAGTACAGACCTTGACGTTATAAATAAAGATAAACAAGAAGGCAAATTAGCAAATAGGAAGATATGAGTATAGGGGATCAACTGTTTAAAATGTTATACATTGATGTAGTGTTTGTAATTGCCTGAAAACTGAATTAAGCACGGTGCTGAATTCAGTAACATCAAGTTGCACTCAAGACTGCCTGACCCTGAAGATATGACTCTTCACGATTATGCAAAGCTACCATTTCACTGTATTTGTCGTATGAGAAACATTGTTATTGAGGGTCATATATTTTGACTTTAAGATCAAAAGAAGGGCTGGGGAGATGGCTCAGCAGTTTAAAGGCACTTGCTTACAAAGCCTGCCAGCCCAGGTTAATTTCCCCAGTACCCATGTAAAGCCAGATGCACAAAGTGACGCACGCATCTGGAGTTGAAGTTCATTTGCAGAAGCAACAAGCCTAATGTTCCCATGCATTACCCCCACCCCTCTCTTCCTCTCTCTCACAAACAACTCAAAAGTAGCTACGCATGGTGGCATATGTCTTTAATGCCAACTCAGGAGGCAGAAGTAAGAGGATCACTGTGAATTTGAGGCCAGTCTGGGACCTTCAAAGTGAGTTCCAGGTCAGCCTAGACTACAATGAGACCCTACCTCAGGAGGAAAAAAAAATCAAAAGAAGTTAGGCATTGTGGTGCATGCCTTTAGTCCCAGCACTTTGAAGGCTGTGGTAGAAGGATTGCCAGCCTGAAGGTAGAGTGAGTTCCAGGTCAGCCTGGGCTAGGTTAGAGTGAGATCCTACCTCAGAAAGAAAGAAAGAAAGAAAGAAAGAAAGAAAGAAAGAAAGAAAGAAAGAAAAGGAAGGAAGGAAGGAAGGAAGGAAGGAAGGAAGGAAGGAAGGAAGGAAAGAAAGAGAGAGAGAGAGAGGGGAGGGAGGGAAAGGGAGGGAGGGAAGGAAGGGAGGAGGGGGGGGGAGGAAGGAGGGAGGGGAGGGGGAGGGGAGAAAGGGAGGGAGGGAGGGAGGAGGGAGGGAGGAAGGAGAGAAACTTCAGTGGTTTGTATATATGAAGCAGGTTGTTTGCTGAAAAGAATTACTCACATAAAAAGTACATTTTACATATGCATTTCCAATATCATTCTACGAATATGTTATCATTTGCAAATATGTAGCAGGGTCTCTTGATGCTGTAATCAAATGCCAGGTATGGGCACCATTTTTGGAGTCTAGCTTTATGTGGGTGCTGGGGAGTTGAACCTAGACTGGCAGGTTTTGCAGACAAGCACCTTTAACTGCTGAGCCATCTTCCCAGTCTCAATAACATCTTAATACTAACCTTGTTTATAAGTATGGATCACATCTGGTTGTTTGTCTGCCAGCTTTCTTTGTTTTGTTTTGTTTTGTTTTTTTGAGATAAGAAAATAGGGCCTCACTATGTAGCCCAGCCTGGCCTATGGTGATCCTCCTGTCTCAGCCTTCCAAGTGATAGGATTACAAGCATGAGCGACCACACCTGGCTTGTTTGCTTCGATTTTTACAGAAATAATAAAATGTAGAATTATTATTCAGCTTTTTAAATGTAGAAATAAAATTTTATAGTGTTAGGTAGATAGTTCCACTTATATGTTTACTATTCCAATGAAAATATTTAATGTGCCTCTAGAAATATGAAACTTCACTCAAATTAGTTGTTTTTTTTTTAATTTTTATTATGTTTTTTAATTTATTTTTGGAGAGAGACACAGAGAGAGACAGAGAGAGAGGGAGAGGGAGACAGATAGAGATTGGCGCACCAGCAGCCTCTCAGCTGCTGCGAACGAAATCCAGATGTGTGCACCCCCTTGTGGTCAAGTGCGGCATTGCGCCCTTGTGTCACTTTGCATCTGGCTAAACGTGGGACCTGGAGATTGGAACCAGCGTTCTTAGGCTTAGGAGGCAGGCGCCTTAACCACTAAGCCATCTCTCCAGCCCCACTCAAATTAGTTTTATTAATAGTTTAAATGCTTCTTTTAACTTTTTAAAATTTTATAATTTTATTTATTCTTATGTATATTATTCTAGTTTTACATTCATAGTGGTGACTCCATTATCCTCCTCCCTGTCCTCCCTCTTCCATAGGGACCCTCATCAATGGGAAATGTGGTTCATGCATTGTGGGGGAGTTTAAATGCTTTTAGTTTTTATTCTTGACACTTTCATACATGTATATAATGTACTTTGATCTTACCCCCACCCCCAGCTACTCTCTCTCATCTGCTCTCCCTGTCCCACTAACACCCTTCTTCTCCCCAATTAATCCCCTCTTAATTTCAAGTCTTTTTTTAACCCTCTGTGTTAAACTAGGGTTGCTTGTATGACCATGAGTGTGAGGTTACCTGATGGAGACTGGGCAGCTTACCAGTGGCTGCACCTCTGATGAACTATTAGCTGCCATGGCTACTCTGGGAGGTGTAAGACTTTATGATAAAATATTGACAGGTCAGCTTGAATTCCTGAATAAAATATGAGAATTCAAGTTTTCTGCCTGCACTTTTGTAATATAATAAAGTTTATCTGAATTTGAAAAAGAGAGTTTTTCTTCTTACAAAACAAACATAGTATCTATCAAAATTTTAAAGGGGGGGCGCTGGAGAAATGGCTCAGCAGTTAAAGGTACTTGCTTGAAAAGCCTGAAAGCCTGGGTTCAATTCCCCAGTATCCATATAAAGCCAGATGTACAAAGTGGTACATGAGTCTAGAGTTCATTTGCAGTAGCAGAAGGCCCTGGCATGCCCATACTCATTCTCTCTCTCAAATAAATAAATAAAAATATTTTTAATTTTTTTTAAAAAGGAAATGACTGGGCTGGAAAGACGGCTCAGTGGTTAAAGGTGCTCGCTTGCAAAGCCTGACGACCTGGGTTTGATTCCCCAGTACCCATGTAAAGCCAAATGCAGTGACAAGAGGCATGCCATGCCTATACTTACTCTCACTCTATCTCTCTTAAATAAAATATTTTTAAAAGGAGGGGCTGAAGAGATGGCATAGTGGTTAAAGTGCTTGCCTACAAAGCCTAGGAACCCAGGTTCAATTCCCCAATACCCATGTAAGCCAGATGCACAAGGTGGCACATGTGTCTGGAGTTCATTTGCAATGGCTAGGAGACCCTGGTGTGCCCATTCTCTCTGTCTGTCTATATATATATGCCTCTTTCTTGCTCTCATAAGCAAACTAATTCATTAATAAATTAAAGGAAAGGCTGGAGAGATGACTCAGTGGTTGAAGTGCTTGCCTGCAAAGCCTAACAACCCTAGTTCAATTCCCCAGTACCCACATAAAGCCAGATGCACAAGGTGGCACATGTGTCTGGAGTTCATTTGCAGTGGCTAGAGGCTCTAATGTACACATTCTCTCCTCTCTCTCTCTCTCTCTCTCTCTCTCTTTCTCTCTTTCTCTCCTCTGTCTCTCTCTGCTTGCAAATAAATAATTTAAAAAAAAAACAGAAAATGAGCAAAGAAAAGTAAAACATAAAAAATGAACACTGGGGGCTGGAGAAATGGCTTAGTGGTTAAGGCATTTGCCTGCGAAGCCAAAGGATCCCGGTTCAATTCTTCAGGACCCACGTAAGCCAGATGCACAAGGGACACATGCATCTGGAGTTTGTTTGCAGTGGCTAGAGGCCCTGGCGTGCCCATTCTCTCTCTGCCTGCCTCTCTTCTATCTCTCTCTCTACTTGCAAATAAATAAATTAAAAAATTTTTTTAAATGAACACTAATAAGCCCCCAAGACAGTGAGAAACCTCCTACTCTCATCTCATACCAGACCTTTCCTGTTGTTTGTATATGGGTGTACATCTGTAACCAAAGAGGAATCAAGTATGCATATTAATTGTTTTTTCATTTCTGCCTCAATACCTACTGCAAAGCCTACTATCTGCCAGGTACTTGATTGTACAGTGGAGTTTTTAACATGGATGTGTGTAATTCTCTAACCAATATCTTATTATTGGATACTTGAATCATAAATGACAGATGAGAAGTATATTTCTGGTTAAATTGGAGTATTTGGGATTTTCATCTTGGATAGTAATTCATGATTTAGTTTCAATATGTCAGGATCTAGTAAGTATTTTCTTTCTGTTTTATTCCATTAGTGTTACATTTTTAAATATCCTCCCTAAAGTATGCCAATATTAATCAATATTTAGCTAGTACTTTTATGATCCATTTATTATAAATGTGATTTTTGACCCAACTAGAAATTATGTACTACATAGTGTGAGATATAACTAAGTGGAAAGCTGGTTGCCTTAAGAGTCTGACATAAGGGTTGGGAAAATAGCTCAGCTGTTAAAGGCACTTGCTTACAAAGTATGATGGCCCAGGTTTGATTCCCCAAGACCCACATAAAGCCAGATGCACAAAGTAGGGTATGCATGTGGAGTTTGTTTGCAGTGCCAAGAGGCCCAGATGCACTCTTTCTTTCTCTTTCTTCTTTCTCTCCCCACCCCCCTCACTTTCCCAACAAATAAATAAAAATCATTTTTTAAAAAGAGTCTAGCCTGTTTTTCCTCAAACAACCAGGACCTCTCCTGGGAGGGAGGTCTTTCATAGGATTTAAACATTGTGGTTGGTCGAGTTCAGTCCCTGGAACTTGGTATCAGGGCTAGCCTCTTCCTGAAACAGCCCCTAGCCCTAACCAACCATCTGTCCCTCTGGTTCACCTGAGCTGGAAGACAGCCCACCACTATAAGGTTATAAATAACATTACAAGGGGAGGCCAGGCTCTCTGACCACTTGGGAACTGGCTTGACCCAGGCCCAGGCCCAGGCCCAGGCCCAGGTCCAGTGGAAGAGCCCACTAACCTTTACTCTCCACATGGATTCCCTTATCCCCTCCACCTCCCCACATGGCAGGAGCCCCTTGAATTTTTTCTCTCTTTTCTTTCCATAGCTTTTCCAGGTCCTCCATATGGGATCTCTAGCCACGTGGGTGCCTTTCCTTGACTCTGTACTTCCCTCATTAAATATAATAATTTAATCATTTTTAAAAAAGAGTCTACGCCTGTCGTTGTGGCGCACGCCTTTAATCCCAGCACTTGGGAGGCAGAGGTAGTAGGATCACCATAAGTCAAAGGTCACCTTGAGACTACATAGTGAATTCCAAGTCAACCTGGACTAGAGGGAGACCTTACCTAAAAAAAAAAAAGTCTGACTTGAAATACTATCTTTGCTGTAAAATACATTCTATTTACATTCATGGATACATAATGATCTACTTATTCCCCTATATAAGCCAATGCTAATTTTTATAACTTTGTGCTGTTTTATTACATCTGATTGACTAAGGACCTCTTTATCACTGTTCTATTTCAATATGTGACTAAATGTTATTTTATGACCTTTTAGGTGAGGTTAGCTATAATAGCAGATATAATTATATAAAATTTTACAGGTAAATTTAATAATGTATGCAGCATTCATTCACATTTATTTTATTCCTCAATAAAGTTTCATAATTCAGTGTTCTACATATTTCTTTCCTTTTGCATGTGTGTAGGTGTGTTGGGTACATGCATGTGTGTATTCATATGTGTATGGGTGCACATGCAAAGGGGGTGCATATGCACATGGGTATGCATATGTGTAGAGGCCAGAGAACAACCTCTGGTGTCATCCTCAGGAACACCACTCCACCTCTTTTTGAGGCAGAGTCTTTCATTGACCTAGAGTTCACCAATTGGACTATACTGGCTAGCTAGTGAATGCTAGGCATCCACTTATCTCTGCCTCCCCAGTGCTATTACAAGCATGTGCAACCACACCCAGTATTATTTGGGGGGGGGGTGGTTGAGGTAGGATCTCACTCTAGCCCAGGCTGACCTGGAATTCACTATGTAGTCTCAGGGTGGCCTCAGACTCAGGCAATCCTCCTATCTCTGCCTCCCGAGTGCTGGGATTAAAGACATGTGCCACCATGGCCAGCTTATTTTTCACTTTTTTAAAACTAGAAAGTCTTTGAAATATTATTTGAGTTTATAGAAAGCTGCTCCTATAATTACAGTTTTATATTTAATATTATGTACACATAATTATAATTCTTTACATTGTGGCAAAACACACATAACAAACTTTACTATCTTAGCCATTTATAAACATTCAGTTCAATGGCATTAAATGCATACATATTACTGGGATACCAAAACCACCAGCCATCAATAGAACTCTTTCACCTTGAAAAAGCAAACTCATTTACCCACTCACTCATCATCCCCTCTCCCCCCAGCAGCCATCAACCACCACCTTTCTATCCCTATGCGCTTGAATACACTAAGTACTTCATGTATGTTCAATCACAACAGTTAGCTTTCTTTATGACTGGATTAATTCATATAGTAGAGAGTCCTCAAAGTTCATGCACAGGGTAGCATATGCCAGGATTTCCTTCCTGTGTAAGCCTGAATCATATCCCATTATATGCATGCCCAACATTTTAGCTATTCAATATCTATCAACACACACTTGAGATGTTCCAATTTGGTAATGAGGCTCCTCTAAATGATACTGCTATGAATGTAGTGTTCAACTGTTCATATCTTTAATGTTTCGTGTGTCACCTGCTCACATCGTACTATGTTCCCCGGGTTTCATTGGCCCATAGGTAAACATGAAATCACAAGGATGACCATAAGCCACTTTGCAAGCTCTTTCTCCTATTCATAGGAGACCCCAGTCTTCCTCAACCCCACATGTGCTCAGATTAGCCTCCTCCCTCATCTTCCTATTGTACAAAAATGGCAAGTACCTGGCTTGCCCTATTTATTTCTGCCTCTTGATTACTCCATACACACTGGGATCTTCGGGAATAATGCTACCAAGTGATTTTTTTCCATGTCCCTCCATCATATCCACTCTCTTGTCCATGCCAAAGGAGTCGGAAAGAGCTGATACAACGAGCAAAATTGTTTTTTTTTTTTTTCTTTAAGGAGGACCACGCATGCATAAATGGTAATAATTTAGAACTGCTGTGACCTTAATGGATAATGATAAGGTAGAAGTGTTTATACCAGAGAAAGGTTGGATCTCCTTCAGCATTCCTCCCTTCCTACTGTGGAATCTTGACTACATCTATGATAACAATCTGTCTACTTCTCAGATAAGACCCAATCTACAAGAAAAGGTTTACAACAGAAAGCTCTGGTTTCTGGTTTGTCAAGGCAGAGCAGGCCTGAGAATTCTTTCCCCATGACTGCAAGATTCCACCCTTGCTCACTTCATCCTAAAGAAAGGAGGCACCCTATTGGAAAAAGTACCATCATCTCTAGATTCCTAAATGTTTGGCTACCACTAGCATTTACTATGTGCTAGTCATAAACTGAAGATTTCCTAGGGTTTACATATGAGGAAGCTGAGGCTTACTGATGTTCTGTAGCTTACTGAGTAAGACTGGAAGCAGAATTGGGTGTGATGATACATGTCAACATTCTCACTCGTTGTGGAGCTACATGGGGAGCTCAAGTCTAGTCTGAGCCACACAGTGATCCTAGAGTTGGGGGACAGGACTCATTTAATGCACTTTAGCGCTCTGTGTATATATTTTTCAAATTTCAAACTAGTTTTAATTTATTTACTTACTCAGGAGAATTTTCTCTTTCATATTCTATACAAAATATTTTTTGTATTTAACAAAAAGAGGATGCCTAAGCTACAATACATTATCTAGAAATATTCCCAGAAAAACCTACTAACTAGTTTTTTTCAAGACAGAATCTCACTCTAGACCAGGCTGACCTGGAATCCACTCTTCTACCTCACAGTGATCCTCTGACCTCTGCTTCAAAGTGCTAGGATTAAAGGTGTGTGCTACCACAGTGGGCCCACTATACAGTTTCTTTCAGTTGTCTTTTTTCCTTTTTAAAAATTTGAATAACTAAAGATTCATTCTTGAAAAAATACTTGTCCACCATCTTCTCTCCCACCACTTCTCAGTCCCACAGTCACTCAAGCCCCCCCATAAATTTTGTGTGATCTCCTCTAGTCTCCCCATCCCCTCTCGCCTAGCCATGCCTAAGACATGCCTAAGACAACCTGCAACCATGTCTGATGCAGTGCTCCATTGACTCCAGGGATACAGGTGATCTGGGCCCCAAGCCAGGTCACAGAACCTAGAAGACACTCCTAGTCACTCCCTTCTACTTGGTATTCACACTGCATTCCTCTAGCCCATTCATTCACTTCCCCACTTCCCTGATCAAGTATTTTCTATCCTTCCCCTTTCCCCAGTGCCTCCTTGTCACCTTGACTCTCATCTACAAGCTGAGCTCCTATTCCACTGAGAACTGGAAGTGCTTTGTCCTGCATCTGCCAGAGTGGAAGTCTAATAGACAGAATGCACTGCTTATCCCTCTGGAAAAACTGGACAGCCTGACAGAATGCACTGCTTATCCCTCTGGAAAAACAGGAAGGCTCAACTGGTTTGGAAACAAATTTGCCATTCCCTTGAAGTGGACATGACACCCTGCTCTATATATTCCCCTACTAACCTTCCTATTCACCTCAGTCTTCTCCTATCCGTATTTTCCCTAAACTTGATACAATGTGGAATGTGAGAAAATAATAGTACATATGAAGAGATCAGAGAAAGGGGACAACTCCAGTGGAAGGAATAACATATATATATATACATCTAGAAATACCTGCGAAGAGTTTAACATGACTGACTAGAGGGTAACATGGCAGAAAACACACCTGCAGTCCAGGGCTTTTTTGTTCCAGAGGTGCTCTGCACCCAGACAGCCCCATAGCTCACATCACATCACTGGGGTTTATACCTTTTATTTTCTACCTTTTAATTTCCTTTTACAAATCAATGGCTTTAGCCTCTTTTTTTCTTCCTTCTGTGCTTTTTGTGCTTTTTGTGTTTGTTTGTGTGGTATGCACACGTTTATATACATATGGGTACACGTATATGCAGGTGCACATGCATGTGCATATGGAGGCTGAAGATCAACGTTAGGAGTCTTCCTCAGTCTCTCTCCACCTTATTCTTTAACACAGGATCTCTCACTGAACCTAGAAGTCACCAATTCAGCTAAACTAGCTATACAGCAAGCTAGGGATCCACCTGCTTCCACCTCCCCAGCACTGAGATTACAAGCGTGCACCACCACACCTAGCATTTTACATGGGTGCTGGGAATCCAAGTTCAGGTCTTCATGCTTGCAAAGCAAGCATTCTGCTCACTGGGCCATGTCCCCAGCCTGGTTTTGGCCTTTCAAGTGGGCATGCACACAGAAATAAAACTTAGAGAACCACTGAAAACCCACTGGACCTAAGGAATACATGAAATTCAAGCTAAGAACTTTTCTATAGTTATATTTTTATTGATTTATTTATTTATTTATTTATTGATAACTCACCATTCCATCCCAGCCTCACTGACCTCCTCCTCGTCTTCACAGCTATTGTTCATTCTTACATTGCTCCTTCCCACACGTTCACACACCACAGCTCTCAAATCACCTTTCCAAGAAGACAGAGCTTCCTCACAACTCTTCCCACTCCACCCCTGCTAGCATCTTACTTTATTTTCTATGGCACTCCTCACGTTCTCCTGCTATCCACTTCCCATAGTTTTGAGCACTGCATTCTCGCTGTATTAAATGTGAGCTCCATGAGGGCAGAAGTTTTCGTCCAACTTGCCTCCTATTCTATTCCTTGCACCTATCACAGTGCTTGAACTACTGTAGGTATTTTTAGAATGTGTGAACTGAGGTGCAACTGAAGACTAAAAATGGCAGACATGGTGGCCCATGCCTATAATCCCAGAACACTGCAGGTTGAGACAGAAGTTCCAGGCCAGCCTGAGCTAGAGCAAGACCCTGTCTCGAAAGAGAACAAGTAAAACTTTGAATATAAACTTGATGCATTTATTTCAGGGTGTTCATTTACGTTTGTGTTGGTTTTTGGCAGGGGTCTCGCTCATGCTGGCCTCAAACTCCTGAGCTTAAACCATCCTCGAGGCCATCCCAGCCTTCTGAGTCAGTTCAGAAATGTGAGAATACCTATTTCCTTGGCATTTCATTACTCACAAAGCACATGATCTTATTTAACATTTGCATAAAATTATGTCAATTTTCAAATGATAAAACTGATCCTGGCACTGAAATTGATCTGCTAAATGAATGGCAGAGATAATTGGGCCTCACAAGGATGTCTTCTACCTTGTACCCTATGGGATTTCAGAGTACAGCGCAGGGGCTCCAAGGCTGGGCTTCTTGGCCCAGACCTCCTGGGCAGGAAGCTTTAATGAACAGCATGCAAGCATGAGGGCCAGCAGCAGGCTCCAGGGCTCCTAGCTACTTCTCTTCCTTCTTCCTCCTTCTTCCCTCCTCTCTCCTTGAAACCTCCTTCTCCTCTCACTTTTGCTTGTCCTTCATCCTGCCCCTGCCTTAGTAACTTGCTAAATTTGTGAACCAATTTCCCATCATGCTATTAATTTCATAAAGCCTTTTGCATGTGAATCCTGCTGTTAGTGACAAGCATGAATAAACATTCAATAATATCTTCAGATTTAAAATTGTAAGCTCAAATTTCTAAGAGTTTTAATTACAATGAACAGAAATCATCAAATCTTTTTGTTCAAAACATCCTCAGGACAAATTTAGAAGAAAATACTTTCTAGACACCTAACTCTTAAACAGGTTTTCAAAGAAAACTATTAGTTTTACTTCCATAAGGTAAGATGGTATTTTTTAAAGGTCATGATATAGGTTAAGAATAGCATGGGAAGTAATTTTCCATTTGACCTATTAAGACATATTTTAGGAAAAAAAATGTTAGTAAAATTTATTTTTAACTAGGTAAGAAATAAAAATGACATTTATTTTAAATCCAGTTTTCTCCACCTATTTTATTTAGAAAAGAAAATGTACAAGAGTATTTACCTGAGCAGGCAAACAGTTTTGAGCTGGATTGAATACAAACCCCTGCACTTGCAGTATTGCGGTGTCTGAATAAATGTAAGAACACACAATATCTCTGTGGCATGTGAACCACAGTGATAACATGGACACTCAGCTTTAGAATGACAAAAAAAAGGCTTTTCAATTTTTTATACAGGGTCTCACTATATAGCCCGGACCAGCCTGGAACTCACAGCAATTCTATTGTCTTAGCTTCTAAGTGCTCAGATTACAGGCATGAGTCACCATGCCCAGCTTTAAAGAATTTACTTTACATCCTTTTGCTAGTTTGATAGTCAGATGGCTCCATGAAAGGGTTAGATATTTTAGCACCACACATGATAAAAGATAATCACATTTCCTCAATATAATATCCTCATAACACAAAGTAGGAGTGAATTATTAGCATTTATGTTCAGTTTTAAACTTTTTTGGTTTTGTTTTGTTTTGTTTTGTTTTTTGTTTCAAAGTAGGGATTCAAGATAGGGTTAGCTCAGGCCGACCTGGAATACACTATGTAGTCTCAGGGCGGCCTCGAACTCACGGTGATCCTCCTACCTCTGCCTCCCGAGTGCTGGGATTAAAGGTGTGTGCCACCATGCCTGGCTTAAACTTTTATTTTATTTTTTAATCATTAGTGCAAGTTCTCTCTTACTTCCCCCTACTGTCCCTTTGCTCATGCTAAAAAGTATCTATAGCTGGGTGTGGTGACTAATGCCTGTATCCCAGCACCCAGGCTGCTAGAGCAGGAAGATGGCCAGAAATTTGAGTTCCAGGCTAGCATGGGTTACAGAGAGATCCTGGCTCAAAAAGAAAGGACAAAAAACAAAAGGCTAAGGAGATGGCTCATTGGATAAAGGCATTTGCTCCACAAGCCTGCCAACCCGAAGTCAGATCCCCAGCACCCACATAAAGCCAGACTCAAAGCAATGCCAAGTCTGTAATCCCAATGTGCAATGGGAGGTAGAGTCATGAGAACCCTGCTAGCTTGTTCTTTCCAGAAGCAAATAAGAGAGGCCCAGTCTTAAACAAGACCTAAGAACAAGGACTGGAGAGACGGCATGGTGGTTAAGGCACTTGCCCATGAAGCCTAAGGACCCATGTTCAACTCCCGAGATCCGACGTAAGCCAGATGCATAAGGTGATGCACACGCAAGATCGCACATGTGCACGAATCTGGAGTTCAATTACAGTGGCTGGGGCCCCTGGTATGCAAATTATCTCTCTCACTCACTTGCTCTCGCTTGCACTCATTAAAAAATTAAAATTAAAATTAAAAAAATAAGTCAGTCTGTTGGGCTTACCTCAAAAAAAAAATCTAAGGAGAGGTCCAACACCCCAAGGTTGTCCTCTAATTTCCACATGCTCACAGTGACATGTATACCCATTCACACACACACATATAAACACACACAAAAAAATTCTTAAAAAATAATAAAAGAAAAAATCTGTGAAATAGAAACCAAGAATACTGAATTCTAAATTAAAGTTTTTATCAATAAGTAACTGTTGGTCATTTTAAGCCACTTAACCAAACCAAAAACATAAATGTGCTTCAAGTGGCTAAGTAGATACAGAGTGAAATACTCAATACCCAACAAAGCCAAATAAATTTGCCAAGGGAAACTGTAATGTCCTAACGTGTTATGGTCTTTTTCAAAGGTCTATTCTTGGATGTAAAACAAACTCTTTTTAATTAAAACCTTTGCTTATAAAAACACTTCCTGAATAAGCCAAGCCTAGCAAATGCAATATAAGAGCACTGCTGTGCCCTGGAAACAGAAATGAGGCCGAGTGTTTTCATATAACCTTTCCCTATGCCTTTCATGACAGCAAACATGCAACCTTACACTGGGTGAAAGCTTTCTAAATTTAGATACTTTCAAATAATGCATCTTAAGCTATATGGAAAGGTTTAGTAAATTATTTATGTCTCCTATCTTTAATAATGTGATATCATGTTTGACAAGTAATCAGAATGGAAAGCTGTTATACCATATATTACTACTGTACGAACAGTCAGAGTTTCCAGTCTATATTTAGTTCACATTAAAATGGAAGCAAAGACACAAACCAGGCTAAAAATAAAATGTTCTACAAAGATGGGATTTTTCAAATGGATTGAAATTTAGCTTTATTTGGTCCCTCAAATGCTGGCCATATTTAGCAGCACCTTAACTTTGCAGTGGTTTGGAAATCTAACTATACCATCCTCCATCTGTAAGAATAGAGGCTGGCATCGGCCAACTACAGCCCACAGACCATACCCACTGGCCATATCCTGCTGGCCACCTGAGTTCATACTTAAAAAGTGATGGTTTTTAACATGTTTAAATATATTAAGTGTGCAAGGATATTTTTGAACCTTAAAATTATATGAAATTCAAACTTCAGTGTCCTTAAAGTTTTATTAGAATACAACCACACATACTAACTTAAGTATTCTCTATGGCTACTTCACAGTGCACTAGCAGACTTGGCTACTATTTTTTGTCCTTTGAGATATAAATGGCAAATAAAAATTATAAACTGGCTCTGATGGCTCACACCTGTAATCATAGCTACTCAGGAGGCTGGGGCAGGACTGAAAGTTCAAGGCCAGCCTCAGATACATACATAGAGAGTTGAAGGCCAGACTGAACATCGTAAGAAAACCCTCAGAGCCTGGCATGGTGGCTCATGCCTTTAATCCCAGCACTTGGGAGGCAGAGGTAGGATGATCACTGTGGGTTCGAGGCCACCCTGAGACTACAGAGTTAATTCCAGGTCAGCCTGGACCAGAGTAAAACCCTACCTCGAAAAACCAAAAAGAAAAAAGAAAAAAAGAAAAGAAAACCCTCAGGCTGGAGAGGTGGCTTAGCAGTTAAGGTGCTTGCCTGCAAAGCCTAAAGACCAGAGTTCAATTCCCCAGTACCCACATGAAGCCAGGTGCACAAAGTTGCACATGCTCCTGAGTTCACTTACAGCAGCTGGAGGCCCTGGCATACCCATTCATTCTCCCTCCCCCTCTCTCTCTCTCTGCTTGTAAATAAATAAAAAGAAAACCCGCCACCCACTAAAGTTAAAAATAGAGTGGGGAGGGGTGCAGTGAGTGAAGTGTGGTGGTAAAGCACTTGCTTAGCATGCACTAGCCTTACCTATATCCTCAGAGCACCACAACATTTTTTAAATTATATACTTATATGACATGATATTTGGATATATACATATATATATATATATATGTACACAGTGTGAATTTATTAAATCTGACTAACTTGTATATCCAACACCTGAAATTTCATGGGGGTAAGAACATTTAAGATCTATCTTTTAGTCTGGTTTATTTTCAGAATGCATAAATCACCTTTTATAAGATTTATCCTTTAGTAAATTTCAAGTATATAATTATTATTATTAACCAATGGTCACCATGATAGATTTACACAATAGAACTTATTCTATAGCCCAGAACTCACTTATCCAGTCTGACTGAAACTTTGTACCCTTTTTCCAATATCATTCCATCTCTCTTTCACCTCCCTGGGCCATCATAATCAGAGTTGAGTAATTCTGACACAGACCTAATGGCCCACAATACTTTAAATCCTTCAGAATCCTCTTCCCTTTAGAAAAGTTGGCCAAGGACTAGGGAGGCTGCTCAGTGTATAAAGCACTCACTATGCACACATGAGTATCTGAGTTCAGAACCAAAGTCAGATGCTATGGCAGACATCTATGAGCCCAGGGAGACAGAAGAACCCACCAAAAGATTGCAAACCAAATAGCCTGGTGAAACGGAGCTATGAACAAGAGACCCTGCCTCAAACAAGGTAGAAAGTGAGGACTGACACCTGAGGTTGTCTGCTGACCTTCACATGCTCACATGGACATAAACATGTCTACACTCACCGACATGAACAGCCTGTGCGTGTGCGCACACATGCACGCACGCACACACACACACATTCACACACACTTCCAGCTTCCACCCTAGATGTGATTATTTGAGGTATCTTCCTGATCATTGATCCTTTTAAAATGTAAAGGTTCCTCTTTACCTCATATTTGAGCTGAAAAATAAACCTGTCAGCCTGTCTTCAATCTTCTTTCTCCTCCCACTTCAGGCCATGTGGCTGTTTCTCATTCTTTGGATCATTAATTACACTGTTTCCACACAGAACTTTTGGTAAAAATATTTAATGATGTTTTCTGGTTTATTTTGTTTCTGTTTCAAGTGCTGTATAGGAACTACCATAACCTACTATTTAGCATCACCTACAATTTGAAAAACAATGAGCAAGTCTTCCCTGGTATCCTCTATCTAGAATGTATGGTAAAATAATAACAACAATGATGATAATAATGTTTTAATGTATAAACTGTACCTCCTAAAGCAAAGAAAATCACAAATCAATAATTTCACATATTCCTTTACCATAAAAGTACAGAATTTTATTTTTACACTCTTCATGTTAAATCATACCAAGATGCTAATCACAGAATGTGATCAGATTCTCTTCCAACTGGACTTTAAGATATGTCTTAATTCCGACATAATGCTGTTGCAAAGATTTTTAATACCTTTCCAGTGTTTATGTATATACTTTTTAAAATTTTTAACTTTTTTATTATTTATTTGTTTGCAAGGAAAGAGAGAGTGAGCAAGCACCAGGGCCTCCAGCAGCTGCAAACAAACTCCAAGATACATGTGCCACTACATCTGGCTTTACATGGGTGTGGTGAATCAAACCCTGGTTGCTAGGCTTTGCAGGCAAGCTCCTTAACCACTGAGCCATCTCTCCAGCCCCTAGATATATCTTTCCTAAATATAGAGAATCACTCAATACATTCACAAGTAACTCTAAGAATACATGCAGTGGCATGTCTCATGAAGAAGCTTCCTGCCTTTTCTTTACACTTTGAAACTACTGCATCTTATGAGAAGTATTAGGCAGCTTGTGAAGTAAGCTTGCCTGTGTCCCCATTGCTCCCATATGCTTTAAGAGTTGGGAAAACTTGCCGGGCATGGTGGCGCACACCTTTAATCCCAGCACTCGGGAGGCAGAGGTAGGAGGATCACTGTGAGTTCAAGGCCACCCTGAGACTACAGAGTTAATTCCAGGTCAGCCTGGACTAGAGTGAGACCCTACCTTGCAAAACCAAAAAAAAAAAAAAAAAAAAAAAAAAAAAAAAGAGTTGGGAAAACTCTAAGAATTTAAGGGAACCAACCTTAGGAACCCCAAAGTTGGTTGTATCATGTCTTTGGTTTGGGGCCTGTCTGTAGCTGAGTGCACAGATGGCCTTCAGTTTGAATTTTTTTTCTCTCACACACTAAAATGTAAGTTAGCCCTAAATCAAAACACTTTTATTTTTCTTCTTTAGTAAAAACTTTCTGAAGAAAAAGTAGTATGTAAAACATGTGATATTTAAGATAATAAAGTTTAGATTATAAGAAAAAAGGAAGTATACATGTAGCAGGCTGGAGAAATGGCTCAATGGTTAAGTGAACTTCCAGCACAAGCATGAAGGCCTGAAACTACTCAAGTCTCAATTTCCAGATCCTACATAAACAGCTGGGTATAGGTGGCCACAAGGCCCTGCAGCCCCAGTCCTACAAAGGGAAGCAGGGACCAGGGAATCTCCCTGGCTCATAAAAACCACCAAATTCCAGTATCACTTAAGAAACTTGGGCTCAAATTGAGAGCAAGCAGAACAATGGAGCAGATGCCTGACGTTCTGCCCTGGTCACTTCAGGTGAGAGATGGAAAGCTGCAAGGACACACACATGAACACACACATACACTACACACACACACACGTACACACAAGCAAAAAAGAAAAGAATCCATGTAGCAGTTATCCTCTTATTGCTGGGACAAAATACCCAACCAGAAGCAGCTTGTGGACGGGTAGAGTTTATTTCCAATTGACAATTTCAAGTTTCGTCATAGCAGAAAAAGCACAGCAGAAGCACAAGTTAGGTCACATCTTCACACATCAGCAGGGAGGAAACATGAAGAGTAAGCTAGGTGGAAAGATTATAAGAGCCATAAGTTGGGTCATTATGCACAGAGACATTGCCTCACCCCCATAACTGATGGCTATCTCCATAAGGCAAGACCCACAATACCCGAGGGGGGAGGACAGGGAGAAAGTTAATGATGGTACCATCATGGTTGTATGCACATTACATAGATAACTAATAAAAATAAATTAAAAATAAAATAAAGAAACTGATTCTGAAAGCTAAAAAAAAAAAAAAGAGAGAGAGAGTAAGCTAGCTTGCACTGGCAAACTGGGCTAAACTGAAATATCCCAAAACCCACCCCCAGTGATAAAGATCCTCCAGGAAGGCTCTACCACCTCCCAAAGGTTCTACCAGCTGGGGATTAAGTGTGAGGTTTAATCACAAACACATGAGGCTATGGGAGACATTGTATATTCAAACCACCACAGTGCATATATATGAGAACACGACCTAATCTTTGATACATAAAACTTCATGACCTTGGCTGAGATGACTAAATGATTGAAAAAGTCATCAGGTCAGTTCCCATTTGTATGTACCACTATGTAACAGTTAACAATGCCAGCCTGCAAGTTGAGCAAGAAACCTCTGGCCATTCCTGCAAAATAAGAGTACAGCACCAAGGGGCTAACAACAAAGCCTCTTTCACTGTCATGTTCAAACCCAAGTGCTCTGAGCTTGTACTCATGTTTCAAACGGTCTCATTCTTGAATGTCTATGACAACATGTCTAAATGAGGACCCTACAAACTTAGGAATAATAGGGAAGGGTAAAGAGGCAAAAAATGTACCAGGAGCATGACTGCTCCCATTTGGGTTTCCCACATCACTACCACTTCCATTCTGTATGTGTGTTTGCCTTTGGGAAAGTAAGTTAGTCCTATAATCATCTGCTTAGCACAGGAGCACTTAGATGAAACTACCTGAAAGTCTAAAGCACAGAGAAAGGAAAAAGATGAAAACCAGAAAAACAGTAAAGAGGATAAAAGATGTACTAAGAAACCAGGGGGGAATAAGAAAATCAAAAAATATACAACACCACAGGGTGATAGGAGTAATATATAAATGAGGATTTTGATTGTCATACTAATATTAAACGCATACCTGTCTTACTTTCTGGCTGAGCACGTAGCTCTTTGACACAACACATGCCCAGCACGTGTGAGGCCTTGGGGTCCATCCCCAGTACTACACACACATACACACAAAAGTACTACCCTTTCCTAAAAAAAAAAAAAAAAACCCATGACAAAACTGCTGAGATTAGTGTGTTGTCCTAGAACAACTCATATTTCCTCTCCTAGGGAGCTAATTAATTAAATAATAATATACCAAGTTAGGCTGAGCCATATAAAATTTCCTATGCCACTACAATTTGGACCAGCTGATAGAGCAACTTCATGTAGCTCAACTTAATATATGGAATAGACTACCATCACTAAAAACAATAAGGTAGATAGAAAGAAGCTACAATGTATACATACCATTCCCATTAGTATTTTCATATACAATGTGTATGTATTTACAGGTACATTATACACACTTTATAAACTATATATATTTATATGCATATTTGTGTATAGAAACAGGTATCATATATAATATTTTTAGCAAGGGTCTCACTTTATAGTGGAGGTTAGCCTTGAACTTGATGCAATCCTCTGTCTCAGCTTCCCAAGTCCTGAGATTGCTACCACACCAGAGATCTTAAAGAGATATATGCTTATCTGTACTATATTTATGCATGTAGAATATATGTATATATTTATATACCATTATATATGTTACATACATAAATCACATATACACTTGTATGTGTATAGAAATTTTCTGGCAGTACACCAAAAAAATGTCACAAATGAATACCTCTAAGAGGGAAACCAGAGGTCGGAGGAGGCAAAATTACTTTTCATTAGCTACGATCCCATCACTGTGAAGTCTCCTGTACTGGTATTATATATGACATGTATGTATTAGTTTTTAAATTTTTATTTATTTATTTATTTATTTATTTATTTATTTATTTATTTATTTAAGAGACAGGAAGAGAGAGAATGAGTAGGGGTGCACCAGGACCTCCCGCCAATGCAAACAAACTCTAGAGGCATGTGCCACTTTGTGCACCCAGATACTGGAGAACTGAACCTGGGTCATCAGGCTTTGCAAGCAAGTGCCTTTAATGACT
The DNA here is from genome assembly GCA_036365145.1 of Orientallactaga sibirica. NCBI lineage: Eukaryota > Metazoa > Chordata > Mammalia > Rodentia > Dipodidae > Orientallactaga > Orientallactaga sibirica. Next base: position 628,342 of record JAEOAD010002184.1, read on the forward strand.
AAGCCATCTCTTCAGCCTAGTATTACTTATTTTTAAGCTGGGTTTCCTTGTGTAGCTCAGGCTAACCTCATATTCACCATCCTCCTGCCCCAGCCACTTGACTACTAAAAATACAAGGGTGTGTGCTACTTTTTCAATTAAGAAAATTGCTTTCATATTTTTCAAATGCCACAGTAACATAATGTCCTTTACTAACAATGCAATCACTTAAGGTATTAACCAGTATTGACAACCCAGAATGCTACAAAAAATTACTTAAGCTAATAGCCTTTTCTCACTCTAACTCTAAACTACCTACCAAAGAGCTTTATGATCCTAAAGATCTTAAAGAGAACTAAATTACTACTAGTAATGTTTTAGCATAAATATTCACATATATGAAGCATTATATGTGTGTGATAAATATGCAGAGCTGTTTACTAAAGAAGGTCTGATGCTACCACTAGTCATCTTAACCTGTCAGATGCAGTGGTCTTTTGGTGCAACTTCAGGATATCTGAGCAAGAATAGCTAGGTGGAACTGGAGAGATTGCTTAGCAGTTAAGGTGCTTGCCTGAAAAGCCAAGAACTCAGGTTTGATTGCCCAATACCCAGGTAAGCTGCACAAAGGGGCACATGTGTCTGGAGTTCATTGCAGTGGCTGGCTATACGCCCTGGGGTACCCAATCTCTCTGTCTATCCCTCTCTGCTTGTAAATAAATAAATGAATAACTTTTTTTTAAAAAAAGAATGGCTAGGGTTAGTGCTGTATTAAAAATGACTACATTTTGGGCTAGACCTGGGCTTGCATCTCCTACAGGCTCTCCCACCTTACACACCTATGGAGAAGATCAAGATGCTTCTGTTCTTATCTGCATTATATCTGAAGACTAGGAACCAGTAGGTAACTTTAGTAGTTCTACTAGTATAAACTGCCCCACTAACCTCACTTTCTGTCCTCAAAAAGTCATGCACAAGATTGATGAAGATGATGGTATGTGTCTACCATGTAGGTGGCACGGAGTAGAATATGAGGTTGAAGCTCACTGATCTCAGCAACTTAAGACCTTGACCTATGAAAATGCTGAATTTGTGATATTTTGATGGTAAATAGTAGAAGCAAATTTTTAATGTTTGATAATTACCCATAACTGTGGTAAAATTTTTATCAGAAAGTTGAACAGAACTCAAAAAATGAGTATGCTTTTACAGCTATTTTATTTATTTGCAAGCAGAAAGAGTGAGAGAATGGGTGTGCCAGGGCCTCTAGCCACTACAAACAAACTCCAGATGCATGCACCACTTTGTGCATCTGGCATTACATGGATAGTGGGGAATCAAACCCGAGTCATTAGGCTTTGCAGGCTAGTGCCTTAACTGCTGAGCCATCTCTCCTTACTCTTCACAAACATGCTTTACCCCCAACGTTAAACAGTATGATCTTAGCTATGACCTCAAATTCATGAAACCTACAAATGTTAGTAGTGGTATTCCCCAACCAATTTATTATTCAACATTATCTTCTCAATTCAATTTAGAGCCTTTTAACTTTTTCTTTCAATCAGTATAAACTGTACTAGCTAATCATGCCATATATTTGCATGGAATTTTGACTTTATCACATAAATATATAACAAATCATTTTTAAACCTGCCATTTTGCCCATTATTAACCCAGTGTAATGATTTTTAAGTAAGATTTCAAACGTTTAAAGCACTGTTCAAAAAGCCTCTATTTTGCTTAGCTTTAATATTTGAAAAATAAACTCAAAATCATGAATTTATTACAAATGCTACAAGACTCAAAATTGTCTTTCTCTCTCTCTTTTTTTTTCTTAGTATTTATTTATTTATTTGAGAGAGAGATAGAGAAAGAGAGAGGCACACCAGAGCCTCTAGTCACTGCAAACGAACTCCAGACATATGCACCACCTTGTGCATCTGGCTTACGTGAGCCCCAGGGAATCGAATGGAGGTCCTTCGGCTTTGCAGGCAAGTGCCTTAGCCGCTAAGCCATCTCTCCAGCCCAAAATTGTCATTCTTTAAAGGAGTTATAAGATATGAAGTTCCATTGATTATTGAAGCAATCCTGGACTCTTCAGTAAGTACATCATCACAGCCATTCTTGCGTGTGCCCTCGCCAGTTAGAAAATAGGCTGGCAGCTAAGACAAACACTAATCCACAGGCACGTAATCAAAATTCTATTTCCATACAGGATCCCACTGAGCCTAAGCAACACTTATCATGAAAATAACTTGCAATGAATTAACTTTTGTGAATTTATTTTTAAAGAGGGCACCCCATGATTTCATTAGTTCCCTTTTCAAATACCTCCTTAACGACCCCACTGACAACAGACCCCAGCAGGCTGTGGGGTGTCACCTCTTCCCCATTCCCTCCGGCCAGGTGGGCCTGCACGCGCACACAAGGCAAGGGAACCAGGGCTTGGCAAGGAGGAAAGACAACACTACGTGGGGCTTCAGCCTTTGCGCCAGGCTCCTCATAAGCCCCGGCCCGGCGCTGGGTAGCCCACCCAGGATGCCAGCGCTGCGGGCCTGCCGGGAATCCCTCTCTTCCCCAGCCGCTGGGTCCAGGCCCCGCCCCTGCACCGGGCTCCTCCCCCGTCCCCGGCCTCCGGGCCGGCCCGCGCGGCTGCCTCACCTTGGTCCGGAGCTGCCCGGAGGTAGACACTTTGCGGATCAGTTTCTGGGGTCCCTCTTGCTCCGCCTCGCTGTCGGACGAGTCTTCGGGCCCCGCCGCGGCGGCCGCGGGGCTGACAGCAGGGCTGGCCCCGGTGGTCGCGCCTCCCGCGGCGCCCGGGGGATGGTGCTGGCTGCCGGCCCCGGCCATCCTCTCGGACTCCTGCGGGGACAAGCACGGGGGGCGGCGGTCAGCGGGGGTGCCTGCGTCCCCGTCCCGCGACAGTGCGCTGCCCCTCGTTCCCGGCCCCGCGGCCCACCCAACCACGGGGACCCTGCGCGCCTGGGGAAGCCCCGGGTTCCCGAGCCAGAGAGTGGCCAGCGCGGGCTGAGGACCGAGGTGACCTCGGGGTCGGGCTCCCCCTCCTTCTCCTCCTCTTCCTCTGGGGTCGGGGGACTCGCGATGGACAGGAGGGTTGAGGTGAGCAGGATGCCTCCAGAGCCACCCACTGCGGGTCTGGCCGAGGCGATGCCCCCACCCTGGGGTCTGGGCGGCAGGGCGGAAGAGAAAGAAAAGGGAAAGAAAGAAAAAGGAGCGGGGAGGAGAGACCGGGAGAAAGAACGCAACACAGAAAATGCAGCCCCGGGGGAGAGGGTAACCTGGAGCTTCCTCCCGACTCCGTAGGGTGACCCCCCGCCGCCTCCCGGACCCCGAATCTCTCCGGAGACGCCAGGGCCTGTTGCACGTCTCCGGCGTAACCACCTTCCCGGGACCCCCGACACGCCGCGAGCCGGGTCTCCCGCGACCCAGAGCCCACGGCAAGCACCCACCTCGGCCCCGGGGAGCGGGGGTCTAGCTGGCGCTCGGGAGCGCGGGGTTTAATTTCTGGCCCACCCCCAGCCGGCGCACACGGAAGAGAAGAGCATTTTCCGGGAGGCTCCGCGCCGCTCTGAGAAAAGTTCAGAAAGAGCGATTCCCTCTGGCTAACAGGAAACCGGGAAGGGCGTGGAGAGCGCGCAGAAACAAGAGAGGACACGCAGCCTCGGACGACAGCAGGCTAAAGAAATGTCTAAGCGGGAGCGCCCGGAATGCCTGGAAGAAAACAATGCGCTCAGGCCTGCGAACACCAGGACCGAACACAGAAGAAAAAATAGTAACAACAGTCCTGGGAGAGCCACTCCCTGGCCCGGACTCGAGCCGGAGGAAATGGGATCTACAGGCTGGAGCTGGCACTCTGGACGGGCTGCTGGCGAGCTGGCCATGCATGCCCGGCTGCGGGTAGTGCCCTCGGCGTCATCAAAGAACCTTTACAGGTGCTGGAAGGCTGGAGGACAAGATACTAGATACTAGTTCCAAAGAGAACTCCAAACACGTTTGCTGTTTTTTAAATATTTCTTAATTGGGTAATAAGTCCCTTCCAGATTATGGGGGGTCTCCACCCGGATAGAGCGTTCAATCTTTAGCATGTCTCTACCCTTCAGTACTCATTCCTTTCCTAGTTGGTCAGTTGACCTTTAAAGTTCTTTCAAACTAAGATTCTGGGTTTTCTTTTTCTTTTCCTAGTTGCAGTCTTACTCCCAACACTAATTTAATTTCTGTGTTAGAACTCCCTGGTCTAAGAGGTTTTAAGAACTGCTGTGGCTGGGTGTGGTGGCGCTCACCTTTAATCCCAGCATTTGGGAGACAGTAAGAGGAGGATCGCCATGACTTCAAGGCCACCCTGGAACTTCATAGTGAATTCCAGGTCAGCCTGGGCCAGAGCAAAACCCTACCTTGAAAAACAAAAAAAAAAAAAAAAAATGCGTTTACTTTTAAATCCCCCAACAGGATAGCCTGCTGCCATGTTAGTGAATACAGAGACAACCTCACCCACCTTAGTTAACTTCTTTAGGAAAGGAAGAAGTGGGGCAAAATTAACTTTAACAGGGCTTATGGCCTATAAATATAAAGTTCTATTATCTGCAAAAACCATATTACTGGGAAGCCTTTAAAATTAAGAAAAATAACCAATCAAAATAATGGCCTTGGTTGGGGATACAGCTCTTGCATAGCTGCACAAGGGAATGGATTGGCGCACCATCACTACCAAAAACAAATAAAATAATGGTCTTCATCCTTATCTACCCATTTGGTCATAGACAATTCTAATGATTTGGCAACATGCACAAAGCACCCCCCCCCTCAGGAAAGGATTTTTTTTTTTTTGCAAGAATAAACATAGATAGACTAGCCCTTCCTTTTAATGCAAAGAAGCACAGCACAAACCAGGACCAAAGTAAAAACCATGTGATTGCTCTTGTAAATGTTCCAGCCACTTCACCACACGATATAACAAAGGTCAGTTTGTCAGTTATCTGTTTCTATCCATAAGTGAAGCTTTCAAGTTTTTATAGCAACATTTTCCAGAATGCAGGCAGGGGCAATTAAACTGAAATACACTATTAGATACCTGTGCCTATTTTATGATCCTAAGAAGAAGCATAAGGATTACATTTTTCATTCATTGACTCAAATGCTGTCTCCTTAAAGATACTTTAAAACAGCTTCATATCCGGAGCTGACAATTAATACCTCAAAGTACAAGTATGTGATACATAAAAAGATTGAGACTCACAGCCAGCTCTGTTCTTCAAAGACTCCTGTAACAAGTTCTAAAACATGTGACTTTGAAAGCAAAACCAGTTCAAGCCTGCTCATGCTAAATAAATGACTGCTGCTCTCCCAATGTCTGTAGCACTGAGGAAACTGGATGAAAATACTGTATAGATAAATGAAAAAAGGCAGCTTCACTTCCCACTAAAAGGCAACTCATGGAAAACCCTCACCCATTGCATTAGGAGCTGTCTTTTGGCTTACACATGTGCACACCCACCCACCCACAAACACACACCCACACACACAAACATCTAGGTAACTTTCAAGGAGCCCGTCTTAAAGTCCTGACTTTCTAGTTTCTTCTCAGGTCTTAATTTATAAATTTCAGAATGAATATCCAGTCAATGTACAACATCTCATCTCTCTCTGCCTCTCTCTCCTCTCTCTCTCTTATTTATTTATTTAGAGACAGGTTATAACACTGAACTTCAGTTCAGTCCTGAACTCTATATGTAGGCCAGTCTGACCTTGAACTCATGGCACTCCTTCTGCCTCAATCTCCCAAAGACTGGGATTACATGGATAAGCAACTGCAACCAGCCACTTCAACTCTCTTAAAAATACTATAACAAAAAAAAAATACTATAATAATGTCAAGATCTCACTTTTGGACAATTTTAAAATGGCAATTAGAAGAAATTTTAAGTATGTGGCTTACTGCCTTATTTATGTGATTTATAAAGCTTCTTTGACCCTCTCCTTAGTGTTTTTAGATTTTCAAATAATTTCTTAGTTGCTATTTGTAAATTTGTTTTTATTACTGTAAACTTTTTAAAGTTTCTCTGTGGGGAAAAAATCACTAACACAGTTAAGATTAAAAAGGTTGAGGCAGGGACTAGAGAGATGGCTTAGCGGTTAAGGCGTTTGTCTGCAAAGCCAAAGGACCCTGGTTCAATTCCCCAGGACCCACATAAGCCAGATGCACAAGGGGGCACATGCATCTGGAGTTCGTTTACAGTGGCTGGAGGCCCTGGCACACCCATTCTCTCTCTCTCCCTGTCTCTCTCTCTCTCTTTCTCTCAAATAAATAAATAAAAATTAAAATATATATATAAAGGTTGAGGCAGGGGCTGGGGAGATGACTCAATAGTTAAGACACTTGCCTGCAAAGCCTAATAGCCCAGATTCAATTCCCCAGTAATCACATAAAGCCAGGTGCACAAAGTGGCAAATGCATCTGGAGTTTGTTTGCAGTGGCTAGAGGCCCTGGCATGCCCATCCTCCCTTTCTCTCTCCCACTGCCCACTTTCTCTGTCTCTCTCTGCTTACAAATGAATATTTTTAAAAGGCCGAGACAGGAGGCTTGCCATGAGTTTGAAGCCAGCTCGGTTATATAGTCAGTACCAAACCTGTCAGGGCACATAGCAAGACCCTGTCTCAACAAAACATCCAAGCCAGGTGGTGTGGCTACCCTGTGGCTACCAACACTTGGGAGAGATGGAGGTAAGAGGATCACTGTGACTCTGAAACCAGGCTGAGGTAGACTACGTGAGACCTTACCTCAAAAACAAAACCAAACAACAACAACAACAAAAAAAAAAAACATCAAAACAGGTGCTCTAGAGCTAGCTCAATTGGTAAAGTTGGTAAAATTTCTTCACAAACATGAGGACCTGAGTTTGATCCCCAGCACCCACATAAAATGCCAGGGGTGATAACACCTGTAATCCCAGTACTGGAGAGATCGACACAAGAGTATCCCATAGCTAACAGCCAAATAGATAAACTCCAGACCAATGAGAGACCCTGTCTCAAAAAGGTGGATGCGAGATGGAGGGTTGCTTAGTGGTTAAGGCACTTGCCTGCAAAGCTAAAGGACCCAGGTTCAATTCCCCAAGACCCACTTAAGCCAAATTCATAAGGTGGCACATGTGTCTGGAGTTCCTTTGCACTAGATGGAGGCCCTGGCGTGCCCATTCATTCTCCTTCTCTCTCCTCTCTATCTCTCTGTCAAATAAAAAAATAATAATAAGGTAGGCATAGTAGCACACACCTGTAATCCCACCAGCTCTCAGGAAACAGACATAGTTGGATCACTGTGAGTTCAAGACTACATAATGAATTCCAGGTCAGCCAGGGCTAGAGTGAGACCCTACCTCAAAAAAAAGAAAGAAAGAAAGAAAGAAAGAAAGGTGGATGCCTTTCTTGAGAAAGACATGCCAGATATCCTCTGTCCTCCATATGAACACACACACATTGTACTGACTATGTAAAGTCATGGCCTAACATGCTGATTAAATGTTATAACTAAAAGGCCAGGTATGGTCATGCATGCCTTTAACTCCAGCACTTGGGAGGCAGAGCTAGGAGAATCACTGTGAGTTCAAGGCCACCCTGAGACTATATAGTAAATTCCAGGTCAGCCTGGGCTACAGAAAGACCCAACCTCAAAAAACCAAAACAAAAAACTTTATAAACAGCTGGGTGTGGTGGTGCATGTCTTTAATACGTGCACTCAGGAGGAAGAGGTAGGAGGACTGCTGTGAATTCAAGACCAGCCTGGAACTAGAGTGAGTTCCATGTCAGAGTGGGCTAGAATGAGACCTTACCTTGGAAAAAAAAAAACAAAAAACTTTCTAAGTATTAGTATATTACTATCTACAGAGGAATTTTGAATTTGTCATTGATCATTACTAACAAAAGAGGATTCATATCCACTTGTAATGTTTAATCTCCATATGTTGTATGGTTTTACATCAAAGGATAGCATAACATGCACAATGCTAGACATTTTGGAGTCAAAAGTGATGTCTGGGCTGAAGAGATGGCTTAGCAGTTAAGGTGCATGCCTGTGAAGCCTGAGGACCCCGGTTTGATTCTCCAGGTCCCACGTTAGCCAGATGCACAAGGGGGTGCCTGCGTCTGGAGTTCATTTGCAGTGGCTAGAGGCCCTGGCGCACCCATTTTCCCCATTCTCACTCTTTCTCTCTCTTTCCCTCTGTCTCTAATAAATAAATAAAAATAAAATAAAGTTTGTTTTTTTTAAAAAAAGTGATATCCTAGGACTCTTGTCCCTAATCAGTATGGAATCACACAAAGAAAGAACACTCACATGTGGATGATATGGTAACTTTTAAAAAATGTCTGTATTGTATTTGAAGACTGTTTGCCATAAATTTAAATTTTAAATCTATGTATTTCAATTTGGTATGTTCAACAATAATTAATGTAAAATCTTTTTTATATAATAGTGAAATCTCAGTTCAAAATCTAAGTGAAAAATATAAAACCCAAATGATTTCTATATATAGTGAATTGAACTGTAAAGGTAACTTGTGTGTGATTCTGAATACACAGATAAAATGTTTTTATTCCTCACATTTTATTCTGATGGCTTCTGTCATGAAATAGACAAGAGATTTTATGAATTAGTTTTGTGTCCATTGCATGTATTTTTTTAAGAATCTATTAAAAGCTGGGTATTACATGAAAGAAAGAAAGAAAGAAAGAAAGAAAGAAAGAAAGAAAAAGAAAGAAAGAAAGAAAGAACACTGAAAGTTAAACAACCCAGGAGGCTGTTTGACTAACACTCTGGAGCTATTTCTGAAATGCATTATTTGTCATATTCAAAATGTAACATTCAAAACTTGACCTGACTGAAATTTCCTTACCTGTTACCTGAATCAAAGGAGTTTCAGATCAATGATGCTATTAATTGTATATATACATATTGTCATCCTTGTATGTGGGGCAAATACCTTTCATACTCCTACATCTTTTTAGTTTTAGCTAGAATTCTAACTACCTATCCCCTCCTACCCAAGATATTGCTATGAGTAAAGGCTGCTTTGCTAAGTACCTTGCTACCCACCCAACAGTGACCTGTGTGTGTGTGTGTGTGTGTGTGTGTGTTGGTGATGAACCCAGGACATCACATATACTAGGCATATGCTCTATCAGGAGTTTCTTTTTTGAGACAGGGTCTCACGTAGCCCAGGCTAGCCTTTAACTTCTGCTCTTCCTGTCTCCGCTTCCCAAATGTTTACAGGCATATGCCACTATGCCCAGCTCTAAAACACTTTCCGGTTAGTAATTATTTCCACTGACAATTGATTACATCCCAAAGCTCGCAGCAAGGAAGAAACACAAAAATGCTTGCATTTCGCTCTCTTAGGCCCAATACCTACCCAAAATAACGCTAAAGCTAATACTTGATTTCAATATTCCAACTTAATGAAGTAACTTATTTCACCACCAAACTCAAAGAATGTCATGAAGTACCAAAAAGTGCCTCTCAACTCCAGCACCGGTGTATTTAAATAAGGAATCCTGCTCTCTTTTTACAACTAGCCATACCAAATCCCAAGGGATCATGTCTGAATGGTGGAATCACAGTCAGAAAAGAATGAGGAGAGAAATACATGTGTGCTGCTATTTGCCTAATAAGAAATAATACAATATAACATTCAATACTAAACAGTCCTTTTTATAAATGCAAATTTGTAAGGTTTTATGGTAAAATAATCTCACCTATATTTAAACTTAAAAACACTTTATAGGACTCAGAAATGGAGGTGAGGGTATACAGACAAGACTTCAGAAAACCTGTGATTCCCTTGAAATCATGTTAAAATCTGTGTGAGTGAAATAGTGGTTACAGTGGCTAGTGATGGCATAGCCATATTAGTTGACTAAGTACGATGTGTGTTCATAGTGTCAGAGATTCTCCAAACCTTTCCATTTGCTAAGCGATAGGTGCAATTTTTAAAAGAAAGACGAGTCTATGACTTTATAACATCATTCAGATTTGTAACCAAAGATCAGGAACCTGATTTAGAGAGCTGGGCATGGGTTCATCCTATATCTTAGCACTCAGGTTGAGGCAAGAGAGGTTTCAGGGAGTCAGAGGCCAGCCCAGGCTACTTGATGAGTGCTTTGAAAACAAAAACAAAAAGACTGAAGCAAGGAGGGTGGGAAAGAGAGAAAAATTGATTTTGATTGACCATGTTCCTTCAAAATATATTAAGATTTAGCTGGGCGTGGTGGTACATACCTTTAATCCCAGCACTTGGGAAGCAGAAGTAGGAGGATCGCTGTGAGTTCCAGGCCAGCCTGAGACTACATAGTGAATTCCAGGTTAGCCTGGGCCAAAGTGAGACCCTATCTCGAAAAACCAAAAAATATATATATAGATAGATAGATAGATAGATAGATAGATAGATAGATAGATAGATAGAGATTGATTTAGTGGTTTCCTTCTTTGCTCTACATGCCCCCCCAATTTTTGTTGTTTTTTTCAAGGTAGGGGTCTCATTCTTGCCCAGGCTGACCTGGAACCCATTGTGTAGTCCCAGGCTGGTCTCAAACTCACATTGATCCTCCTACCTCTGAAACCTGAGTGGTGGGATTAAAGACATGCACCACCAAGCTGAGTTACATGCCCAAAATATTTAACATATAAACAGTTTTTCCTCCTAACGCATTCCTCCTTTTTCATGTTTATGCTACGTTTTTAGTAACATGAGTAACTTGCCTTTTTAAAAAAAATTTGTTTTGGTTTGTGTTTTGGAGGCAGGGTCTCTACTCTATTGTAGCCCATACTGGCCTCAAACTCATGACTATCCTCCTACCTCTTACTTAGCCTCCAAAGTGCTGGCATTATAGGCATGAACCACCATACCTGGCTTCTTTCTTAAGAACTTCCCTCTATGAATTCTTAAATAAGATTTTGCACTGTGTATGGCCACAGGTACCAAATAAAATCACTTATTACTTATTAGAAGTATGTTATGCCACAAACTTCAATATATTTTCTGGGTGATCTAAATGTTAACTATTAACATGTGACTCAAGACATTCTCTTTAGCTAAGAAGTTAAAGTTTCTTTTTTAAATTTATTAATGTATTTATCTGTAAGAAGAGGGAGGGAAAGAGAGAGATGGGTATGCCAGAATGAACTCTATGAACTACCATTTTGTGCATCTGGTACTGGGAAATCAAACTGGCCATCATCAGACTTTGTGCTTGAACCCTAGAGTCATCTCTCCAGCCCAGAATCTTAAGCTTTCTAAGGGCAAAACTTTGTGCTTTCCCAACCATTCTGGACCGTGATTGGTGCTGAATAAAAATATCTGTTGGACCAGGAATGGTGGCATACACCTTTAATCCCCCAGCACTTGAGAGGCAGAGGTAGGAGGATTGCTATGAGTTCGAGGCCACCCTGAGACTATACAGTGAATTCCAGGTCAGTCTGGGCTAGAACGAGGCCCTAACTCAAAAAAATAAAAAAATCTGTTGGGCAAATAAAAGCCCTTTGGTGTTTTAAGAAAATAAGTCTAATTTGTAATTCTGCATAGTGTCATTCCTCGCACATTTCTGTCAAGGCTTTTTTAAAACCTCCTGTGGAGAGACTGACAGTGAATATTTTGTGAAAATAAATAAGTACTTCGGCTCTTGTCACTTTTTTTCAAAGTAAAGGGGGAAGCCTGGCATGTTGGCTCATGCATTTAATCTCAGCACTGGGGAGGCTAAGTAGGAAGATCACTGTGAGGCTGTGAGTTCGGGGTGACCCTAGATTACTAAATTCCAGGTTAGCCTGGGCTAGAGTAAGACACCACATCCCCTCAAAAACATTTAAGGGGGGGTCTCTAATTTTCTAAACCCAAAGTTTCAGTTCTGACAACAGTACCCAAAAGGAAAACATCACATATAATCTGGTGTTTCCCATTGTTGATGTCATATATAAAGTTTTAAACAGGCTTGAAGTTTCAATGATCTTAAACATCAAAACTGTATTTTATTTTTAATTTCAAGAACAACTCACTCCCAGTGATGACCACAACAGATCTAAGAAACACTAGCAGATGGGCGAACTAACATGTTCAAATTCACAAAACCAAAGGCAGACTCAGATAGATCAGAGTCAAAGGACACTCCTGAAAGGTCAGGAAATAGGGAGTTTCCCGGGGGTGGGGGAGCGAACAATGGCAAAGAAACTCAAAGTATGTACTAGAAAAGAAAAGGAAAACCAAGCCAGGCACCTGACCTACAAGCTCTCAGCAGCAGGCAGGGGGCCCGCCTGAGCACACTCGTCCCCTGGCAAGCAGCATCGTGAACAGACCTCAGTATGGACGAAACCAGAAATTTCGGACAGGGCTTTTCAGACAGGTTCATCATTTCAAGGAAGACGGAGTAGCAAATACCCAGATACGGAGTGAAAGGCCAAACTTCAGCTTGGATGCCCACCCAGGATAAAGGAAGTCTGAGTGCGATGGGGATTCTTGCAAGGTGGAATCCTTGCAGGTCTGCACGAGATAGTTCTGTTGAGTTCCAAAGATTATGTATTGGGGTGAGAATAAAAGCAAAGCCCCCGGTGGCCTGCTCATCTCAGCACACACGGCACACGCGCGCCACTCTCCGTCTCAATCGCTCAGGATCCGCGGGGCTTGTGCGGCGAAATCCTGGAGAAGTTAGTTTCTATCTGGCTCCGGGGCAGAACCCCTGGACCCCGGGAGAAGCACGGAGCCTGAGAAGCCGACCGGAGTCGGAGGCGTGGCTCCGGGCTCCGGGCCTGGCTCTGCCTCCCCTCCCCGGCGGCGGTCCCCGGGAACCTGCGCGCCCAGGTGAGGGCCTGGGGCGCGGTCACCCGAGGTTACCCGAGTGCTCGGGGCCCCGCGCCCATCGCTCCGCGGGGTGTAGCCCACCACCCCGACCGGGGCCACCGCACGTTCGGCGACGGAGCGGAAAGTTGGGAAGTGGACAAGGCGCGGACGACCGTCGCCGGTGGCCCCTCGGGGACAGCTTCAAGCCAGCCGGACAAAGGCGCTCGGGGCTGCGTGCAAGGAGGAGCCCCGGGCGGCGAAGGAAGCGCTGGCCCCGGCTGGGAAGTAGCTGGGGACCTCATCCCGGGCCATTTCCTGAGCGGAACCGGCCGGGACGGACGGAGGGGGGAGAGCCGGGGACCCGCGGGAGGGGTCGCAGTACCCACCGGTTCTTCCCAGGCCAGGCTGCGGGCGCCGAGCGCGGGGCGCACGTGCTGCGGCTCCATCGCGCCCGGACCCGGGCCGCCGCCGCCGCCTCCGCCTCCCGGGGCCGCTGGATGCGCCTCCCTCGCCGCGGTTCCTCGTCGTCGCCGCCGCCCGGGGACCAGCCACTGGCCCTCCCGCCGTGTCGGGCTTCCGCCGCGCTGAGCTCTCCAGCCCCCGCGCCGGCCCCTTCCTCCGCCTCCTCCTCCGCCGCCGCCAACGCCGGCTTCTCCGGCGTCCCGCTCCCCGGCGCGACTGCGAGCGGTCCTCTCCCCGCCGCCACCGCCGCGGCCACCTCCGCCGGCCGCAGAATCCGCCCCTCGCTCCTTCCTCCGCCCCCGGCTCCCTCCCCTTTTCCTCCCCGCCACCCCCTCCTCCCTGCCGGCGGGCGGGCGGCCCGGGGCGCACGTGACCCCCTCGGCAGGCCTTATAAGGCGCGGAACCGAAAGCGGCCGCCGGGTGGTCACGGGCACCCGGCGGCGGCGGCGGGCGGCGCGCAGAGCGGCGGCTTGCCCCGGGACCTGGAGCGCTGCGAGCGGCGGGGAAGCCGGGGATGGAGCCGCAGGGGCGGCGAACCCCCTGAGGACCCACCGACGCGCCCTCCCGGCGCCTGCAGCTCGCGCCGGTCGGGGTGCTAGAACCCGGGGAGCCGAGGCTGGAGCGAGATCACCCCGGGCTGTAGCCGCCTTCCACGGAGCTTTCGCACCCCTGGGCCGCCTCGGGGCAGCCGAGATCGCGGTGCTCTGCTCTGAGATGTTCAGACTTGTGCAAGACAGGTTAAGCTTGAGGGATGCTGCTTTTTGAATCCGTTCTAATGCCTAACGGTTTCGTGGAAAGAAAACCGACCGAGGAGCCGATCTGCTGTGCACTGTTAGCGTTACCCTCAAAGTAAGGGCCAGGGCTGCTCGCTGGGAGCCGGCAAGGGGCGAATCGCCTTTGCTGGTAGCTTTTCAGCTCGTCCTCCCGGCAGTGGTCTCCATCCAACAGTGACTGTCTTTACGCGGGTCATTTCCTCCCCTGCATTTTCAGACTCCTGTCACCGTCTCACGGCCCTTTATCTGGCTAAATGCATTCACACATTTAGAAGCCGAAAAATCAAAAACCACTTGATCTAGCGTGACCCCCACGTCATTCTGATTTCAGTGCCGCCCGCCCTGTCTACCCAGACAACACGAACAGGTCACCAAAGGGCTGTGAAGATCCCCCAAACAGCGGAATGTGTATCAGCCTTCATCTTATTGGATCTGTCTACAGCATTTTTGTCATTGTTCACCGGAATTTTATTCTTGAATCGATCCTTTATGTTGGTTGGCTTTTTGGCAGTAGGGTCTCCGTGTTCTCTGACCATTTCTTGTTCTGCTGCCTCTTTCTTACATGCTGCGGTGCTGAAGTGTCTTTCTGCGCTCTGTGCGCAATGGAGTGAGGCGGGGAGAGTGAGTGGTCCATCAGGCCTTCCCATCACTTGCTTTCAGTTTCCATCCCTTTACCGGATATCCATGTCTGTGGCACCAACTTCATTTTTATTGACAACTTTTGTATATGTACATAGTGTGTTTTTATCATAATCCCTTCCCATCACCCCACACCCCCCCTTGTACCCCCCTTTTCCAACAACCAGTCCTTGTTCTATTTTTTATAGGTCCCCGGTTCCTGCCTACCACCAACTTGGCCTGGTTTCAGGTCCCTTCTTTCAAACTCCTGAAACTTTGCATTACTTTTCTATTAATTCCATTGCCTCTACATTAGATGGCTGTTCATTTACCTGTCAGAAAGCTCCTGGTGACCTCCTAAATGCCAGAACAGGAATCATTCCAGAACAAGCCCTGCTGATGGCCACCATTGCTTTCTGGGTAAAGTGCAATATCTTAGCCAGGGTCTGCTGCACCAGTCCTATCAAACTCACTGAGTTCCTTGCAGGCTGCTCCCTATCAGGCCACTTGTTTTTATGCTGTGCCTTGTCCAAGACTGTCCTTCCTCTTACTCAGCTTGTCAAACGCCTGCTCATCTTTCACCAGTCCTTATTAAGTCAATCCTGGCCCTGCCCCAGGTTAATTCTATTTTCTCTACACTAAATGACCAAGTACCATCACTGCCCACCTCATCCCTAAATGACCAAGTACCATCACTGCCCACCTCATCCCATAGTAATGCCTTCGAAGACTGCTGAATTCAATTTCTGCATATGATCATATGATCTCTCTGATGGCAAGTACTGTAACTGACTCACTCTTTTTCTTACCAATATGGTTCTTGACACATAGTAGGTACTCAGAAAATGCATAAAGAATTAATTATGTGATATAGTTTGAGATATATTTTTGAGGTTCTAGAATATTAGTCTCCCATACATTATTGCATTTTCACAATTCTACTGTGTGTATGTGTATGAGTACATACATATATATACATATATGTGTGTGTGTATATATATTTTTTCACCTTTCATTGGAAACTAAAGCTAGAAAAGAATAAAGACATTTGCCCAAGGTGCTGCTGTATAAATCACATAGCTAGTGTTAATTCAGCTTGCTAATTTAACTTCACTACATGTTTGACTGTTTTTGTGGTCTGAATGTTTATATGTCCCTAAGATCCTGTTAAAATCCTCAATGTGAAGGTGATGATATTAGGAAGTGGGGACTATGGAAAGTGACTAGGTCATGTGGGCAGAACCTTTCATGAATGAATTGGTGCCTTATAAAAGAGGTTCAACAAGAGGGCAGCTGGGGAAGGGAATGAATGAGAACACATGCGTGAAGACGGCATGAAGAAACCCATTGCTTTTTTTCCATGATATTAAAGTGTTGGGGATATGGCTCCATGGATAAAGCACTTGCCATACAAACATGAGTACCACTGGTGGGCATCTATACTCTCAGTTTAGCTATGGCAAGAAAAGAGGCAGAATCAGAACTTCCTGGAAGCTCATGGGCCAGCTAGCCTGGCAAACAAAGTGGGAAACAGCAGGCAACTTTGCCTCAAAACATGATGCAGGGCCGGAGAGATGGCTTAGTGGTTAAGGCACTTGCCTGCGAAGCCTAAGGACCCTGGTTCAACTCCCCAGGACCCACATAAGCCAGATGCACAAGGGGGCACATGCATCTGGAGTTCCTTTGCAGTGGCTAGAGGCCCTGGCGTGCCATTCTCTCTTTCTCTCTGTCTGCCTCTCTCTCTCTCTCAAATAAATAAAATTAAATTAAATTTAAAAAAAACATTGGGCTGGAGAGATGGCTTAGTGGTTAAGGTGCCTGCCTGCTAAACCTAAGAACCCGGTTCCAATCTCCAGGTCCCACGTTTAGCCAGATGCAAAGTGACACAAGGGCGCAATGCCACACTTGCCCACCAGGGGTTGCATGCATCTGGATTTCCTTCACAGCAGCTGAGAAGCTGCTGGTGAGCCCATTCTCTATCTGTCTCCCTCTCCCTCTCTCTCTGTCTCTCTCTGTGTCGCTCTCCAAAAAAAAAAAAAAAAAAAAAAATGATGCAAGCGATAACCAGTTGTGTTTTGACCTCCACACATACCATGGCTTTTGTGCACCCACATGTGAACACTCACAAATGAACACACACATACCCAAAAAATCCATATAAAAACAGAGTTTCCAGCCTGGGAAGATTGTTCAGTGGCTAAAGGTGCTTGCTTACAAAGCCTACCGGCCTAGGTTCCATTCCCCAACCACCCACATAAAGCCAGACAGGCGTTCAATTACAGCAACAAGAGGCCCTGGCACAATGGTAACATGCACACATGCAAATAAGTGTATTTTAAATTTATTGATATTTTATAAAAAGATTGCACACATATACCCTCTCTCCCCCACCCCCAATTCTGCTGAGGGTCTTCAGTGGGATTATAGGTATTCATTGTGGAGACCAAATGGCCTCAGTCAGTCTAGGCAGTGATGGGGGAAATATGGAGTCTCAGGCTATTCCTAACCAGCCTGAGGCTCTTCCACGATAATCCCCGAGCCTTGTTGGGCAAGATTGAGCTCTGATTTAGTGTTGCTTTTTCTGTGGACTCAGGATCTCTGGTTTTATGAGGTTTGAGTGACCACAGTGTTGCCATTTCCCTGGAACTGGTTTTCAGGCTAGCCTTGAGAAGAGTATCTGTGTCGCCGCTTCCCCTGTAATGACTTCTGCACCTGGGCAGGTGAG
Source organism: Orientallactaga sibirica (assembly GCA_036365145.1). NCBI lineage: Eukaryota > Metazoa > Chordata > Mammalia > Rodentia > Dipodidae > Orientallactaga > Orientallactaga sibirica. The sequence continues at coordinate 645,735 of JAEOAD010002184.1, forward strand.
GCTCCCTCTTCTTGATGTATGGATGTATCTGTTCTCCCCCATAGCCTCCTCTATCTGTAAAATACTACAGAAAGACAAAGGTCGCATGACCTCTCATATGCAGTTCCTAACCTGGCCCAGTGGCAGTTAATTGTAAGCCATAGTAAACATATACACTATGGACATGGCATTAAAATTAAGGTAGAGCCGGGCGTGGTGGCGCATGCCTTTAATCCCAGCACTCAGGAGGCAGAGGTAGGAGGATCGCCGAGAGTTCAAGGCCACCCTGAGACTACATAGTGAATTCCAGGTCAGCCTGAGCCAGAGTGAGACACTACCTCGAAAAAACCAAAAAAAAAAAAAAAAAAATTAAGGTAGAGAAAAATGGGAAATCGTGAGGAAAAGGAGAAAGGGCTACTGGACAACAAGTGAATGATCAGCAAAAAGAAAGAAAGGTATGGAAAGGCCTGGGGGTAGAGAAAGGGAGAGTGTGAGGATACACAAAACTAGTGGCATCATGAATCAATCCCATAGAAACCTTCTTCTGGGATACCACTGCAAGTCATTACCTTCAAAAAGAGGGAAGGGGGACCTGAACAGAAGCACTCCATAAAAGGTGGAGAAAGCATTACCCTAAAACTATGGGGGTTAGCTGATAATTCCCAGGGATAGAATTGGGTTCCCCCCACAGTGAGCTGTTGGTCAGGGAGACATGAGGTTCCCAAAACACTTGGTCATCTGCAAGAGCTAACAGGTAAGTCTTATTGCTAAAGATACCATAGCCTGCAGCCACAGGACATCAAGTGATTATACCGGAACTGAGAGGGAATCCAGTTTCCTCCCTGCTAGCCCTCCTAGGCTGGAGAATTACAGCTGCCAACAGGTTGATGAAACAGGAGATCCTGCCTGTTACAAAATCAACCAGCCAAGCAAGAAGCATACACTTGTGCAATAGTGGCATACAGCAGATGTAGGTAACCAACTGCTTGCAGAATGAACATGTGACCTGCCCAGTGGGGGAGAACTTGTATCTGGCCCTGGGAACCAAGCCAGAATCTCTAGAACAGGAAACCAATAGGCTCCAGAGAGAAGCTCCACTGCTCTCTAAGACAACTGGATATTTTTGTTTTGTTTTGTTTTGGTTTTTTTTTTTTTTTTGTTTTTTTTTTTTTGGAGAGGGAGACAGAGATGGGCACGCCAGCAGCCTCTCAGCTGCTACAATCGAAATCCAGATGCATGCTCCACCTTGTGGTCAAGTGCAGCATTGCGCCCTTGCGTCACTGCATCTGGCTAAACATGGGACCTGGAGATTGGAACCGGGTTCTTAGGCTTAGGAGGCAGGCGCCTTAACCGCTAATCCATCTCTCCAGCCCTTTTATTGTTTGTTTTGTTTTGTTTTGTTTTGTTTTGTTTTGTTTTGTTTTGTTTTGTTTTGTTTTGTTTTTCAAAGTAGGGTCTCAGTCTAGCCCAAGCTGACCTGGAATTCACTATGTATTCTCAGGCTGGCCTCGAACTCACAGCAATCCTCCTACCTCTCCCTCCTGAGTGCTGGGATTAAAAGCATGCACCACCACACTAGACAATTTATTTATTTATTTATTTAAGAGAGAGAGAGGCAGATAAAGAGAGTATGTATGCTATAGGGCCTTCAGCCACTACACACAAACTCCAGACACATGTACCACCCTATGCATCTGGCTTATATGGGTACTGGGGAAGTGAACCTTGGTCCTTAGGCTTCCCAGGCAAGTGCCTTAACCACTAAGCCATCTCTCTGGCCCAAATTTATTTTTTAAGGGTATCAACAGATACCCTCATCCTCTTCTGCCATGTGAGTTTAATAAGAGAGTAAGATAGCCTATGAGGAAGCAGGCCCTCACCAGATACCAAATCTTCCAGAGCCTTAGACTTTCTTACCCTCCAGAACTGTGAGAAATATTTATTATATTTATAGACCACTTTATCAATAATATTTTGTTATAGCAGTCAGGACAGATTAAGGTATTTTTTCAGCTTAGATTCTATTTTGTATGATACAGCATTTTTCTTTTTACTACTTCTGGTTGCCTACTATAGCTCTCTACTTCTTTTTCAATCCTTCCAAGTCATTGTATTTTGTTTGTTTGTTTCATTTATTGGTTTTTTGTTTTTCAAGGTGGGGTTTCACTCTAGCCCAGGCTGACATGGAATTCCCTATGTAGTCTCAGGATGGCCTCAAACTCACAGCAGTCCTCCTACCTCTGCTTCCCAAGTGCATTGTGTTTTAAGTGTGTCCTATAAATAACAGTGGAATCTTTTCAACCTATTCTGAGAATCTGATTTTCAATGCTAATGGTTCCACTTATCATGTATATTAATCACGGTAGAAAGTTGCTGTAAGAAAGATTTCCTCCCCCTACCTCTCTCCATGTACAGGTTTCTTTCCCATGGAGCAGTGCCAGGTCAGGAGTTTAGGTTGTTGGGGTGGCTCTGCTCCACACTGCCATTCTGTAAAAGTTTGCTCTTACCCACAGTGGCATGTGTGCCATCTGCTTGCATACCATGACCAGAACGCAGCTATAAGACCACACTTCATGCATAGGATAGAAAAATGCATGTACTAGCTAGCCAGTCCACCCAGCCATAACTCTAATATATCTAGAAAGAACAGATTTGGGTGGCAAACCAATATGTTCACTGATATTATGATCTCTGTCTTTAGAATTTTTAGCCCCTCATTTCATGTTTTTTAAATCCTTTTTGTTTGCTTTTGTTTCCCCATTCTTGCCTTCTAAATTTTTTAATTTACTCCCCTTTTCTAAATGTTTGAACTGATTTGAGATTTATACCTTCTAGTTCAAACCTTAGTGGTTACCCTTAAAATATTAACATTTATAATTTATGTCCAAGTTAGTCACTATTTCTCCTACTAATATAATTTTTGTTTGTTTGTTTTTTTGAGGTAGGATTTCACTCTAGCCCAGGCTGACCTAGAATTCACTATGTAATCTCAGGCTGGCCTCGATCCTCCGACTTCAGCCTCCAGAGTGCTTGGATTAATGTGCCACCATACCCAGCCCAATATGATCTTAAGCAAAAGCTAAATAAGATATTTTAACCTTCAAATTCCTTTACTATGAACATGCATTGCTCTCTTGTATTTTTATTCCTCCTTTTTTAAAGACATTTTTATTGACAACTTCCATAATTATAGACAATAAACCATGATAACTACCTCCCCCCACTTTCTCCTTTGTAACTCCACTCTCCATCATACCTCTTCCCCCTCTCAATCAGTCTTTTATTTTGATGTCATCATCTTTTCCTCCTATTATGATGGTCTTGTGTAGGTAGTGCCAGGCACTGTGAGATTGTGGATATCCAGGCCATTTTGTGTCTGTAAGGAGTCCTACCCTTCCTTTGGCTCTTACATTCATTCTGCCACCTCTTCTGCAATGGACCCTGAGCCTTGGAAGGTGTGACAGAGATATTTCAGCGCTGAGTATTCCTCTGTCACTTCTTCTCAGCACTATAGTGCCTTTAGAGTCGTCCCAGTGGTCACTGCCATCTGAAAAGAGAAGCTTCTCTAACCAAAAGTGAGAGTGGCATTAATATATGTGTATGAACACTAAGAACAGTGCTTACTGGGAAGTTTGGTGAGCATAATGTATGCATTTATCCAGACACCAGCAACCATTACACCCCTAGGGCTCATGACTTCCCTGTCATAGGTTTTCAGTATCAGGCATGTATTCCCTCCTGTGGAGCAGGCCTCCAGTCCAATTAGAAGGTGGTTGGTTTTCCCCATAACAGATATGCCACTATAGCACCTCTTGGCTCATTTGGCCTGGCTGGCCCAACTCAAGGGTGCAGTGTCCACTGTTGTTTATCGTCACTGATGACTTCTCTCTCTTCCATTAAACTGCATGCCACGTAGTGTTTTCCAGCCAGCTGTCAGCTGCTCTACACGGAGGAAGTTTTCAGCTCACCTCCAGCAAGATTTTTCAGTGACATTGCAGCCCAAGCATGTGGTCTCTTCAGCAATAGGATCTTACTATCTATTTCATTCCTTCTTATTTTTATAATATATATTATAAATTTAAAGTTTTATTTATTTATTTGAGAGAGAGATAGAGAGGGAGAGAATGGGCACACCAGGGCCTCTAGCCACTGCAAACAAACTCCAGACACATCACCACCATGTGCAGCTGACTTAAGTGGGTTCTGGGGAGTGGAAACTGGATCCTTAGGCTTTGTAGAAAGCACCTTAACCACTAACCCATTTCTCCAGCCTCCTCCTTATTTTTTATTTATTCATTTTTATTTTTAATTCTATGTTTTGCAATGCAGGGGACAAAACACAGGGTTTCCAAATGCTGGCAAGCACCTTACCAAAGAGCTATAACCCCAAACCCCTATTTTTAAATTTGCTACTGTGTTAGTCAACTGTCACTACTTTTATAATTATTTGGTTATCCAATTTTACCTGTATCTTTCCTTCCTATTTGCTTTTTATATTTCTTTTTTTCTTTTTTTGAGGTAGGGTCTCCCTCTGGCCCAGGATGACCTGGGATTCGCTCTGTAGTCTCAGGGTGGCCTCGAACTCATTGTGATCCTCCAACCTCTGCCTCCCCCTCCTGAGTGCTGGGGTTAAAAGCATGTGCCACCATGCTTGGCTTTAGCTTATTTCTTAATCTGTCTATAGACTTTAAATTTGTTTGCCTGTCTAGAATTTTCTAACCTTTAAAAAAACTTTTTTGTTTGTTTGTTTGTTTGTTTGTTTTTTTGTTTGTTTGTTTTGAGGTAGGGTTTCACTCTAGCCCAGGCTAACCTGGAATTCATTATGTAGTCTCAGGGTGGCCTTGAACTCCCAGCAATCCTCCTACCTCTCTTCCTCCTAAATGCTGGGATTAAAGGAGTACACCACCACACCTGGCTCTTTTATTCTTTTTCCATAGTAACTTAATTGGCTTTGTCTATTATTTGCTTTATCTCTTTAAGCATTTTAAGCACATTTATTTAGAAGTGTCTTTCAAATTGCTTTGCTGTTTATAGTTTAGTTGATAGAGTGTAAATTCTCCTGTTTGTTGTACTTGTGTGTCATTTGTGTCAACTTTCCTTGCACGCTCTGTCATGTTTTACTGACAGATTCTTTTCTGTGGAACTACTTTTCCATGGGGTTAAAGCATGAACTATGGAAGGACCTATCTGGGTCTTATTTTGATTCAACCAATGGCTGGCAGATTTCAGTTGCATTTCTGGCCGTTGATGCTGCCAGACTCAAAGAGCTGAGGGCTGACACAGCTGTTTTTTTTTTTTGTTTTGTTTTTTTTGTTTTGTTTTGTTTTGTTTTTTTTTTTTTATGTATCTCTATCTCCAAGGGGCCTCCCCATTCCTCATCCCACAATGCTGGCTTCACCATAGTTGAAGTGAATTCTTCCATGTAGGGTCAGGTACCCCAAGGTGTGTGTTAGATAGAAAGCTAGGTAAAAGCTGTGTCCTTTTAAATAAATTCTTCTCAAAACTCACATAGCACTGCTTTTAACAAATGCATCGATTGGTATGGTTACAAAATCCTTCCCAAGATTGAAGGGTGCAAAATATACACCTCCATCTATCAGGGGGAGACCTGTCATAAATATCATAAAGGACAAGTGAGTGAGCATCATACAGCTTATAACCTTATAACCTTACTGTGCTGGGCCTCACCTTCAAGCTCAGGTGAGTCAGAGTGAGGGCTGATTGGTCTGGACTAGGGGTTGGATCAAGAAGAGGCCAGCCATGATGGCAAGTTTGGGGGCTGAGATTAACCGTCCAAGAATGCTCCTTCCCAGGCAGAGGCTCAGGTTGTTTATGGAAAGACAGGTCTAGGGAACTCTTTCAGGCAAAAGACTTCTTAGATCTCTAGCAAAGTGGAGACTACAGTGGCAGGTTCAAAGACATTCCTGCCTTTACTTTTGGGGCGCAGTCACTCCAACTGCCTCATCCCCAGCCTAAGTGATTCTGGACTCATACCACAGAAAAGTTCAAGGTGGTACATGCATCTGGAGTTCATTTGCAGTGGCTGATGGACCTGGCGCATCCATTCTTTCTCTCTCTATCTTCCTCTTTATCTCACTCTCTTTTTCTCTCAAATAAATAAAAACAAATAAATTTTAAAAATTATTTTAAAGCCAGGTGTGGTGGTGCACGCTTTTAATCCCAGCACTTGGGAGGCAGAGGTAGGAGGATCACCAGAGTTCGAGGCCACCCTGAGACTGCATAGTGAATTCCAGATCAGCCTGGGCTAGAGTGAGACCTTACCTCAAAAAACCACATACACAAAAAAAATTATTTTAAAAATTAGGGTTTGTTGAGAAAAAGGTTATAGATTTAAGCACAGGAAGAGAGGGAAAAATGATGATTGTATGCACTCAAAGGTGGCCATAACGCTCCACATTTAAGATATTTTTAGTAACTTTATTGAGTCAGAGTTCCATGTAGCCAGGCTGACATCAAATTCACCATGTCACTGAGGATGACACTGAACCTATGATCTCCTCCTCTCCATGTCCAGAGTGCTTGGATTACAGATGTTGGCCAGAAATGCCTGTTTTGTTGTTGCTGCTGTTATTTGTTTTTTTAAGTATTTTATTTTTATTTATTTATTAGAGAGAGAGAGAGAGAATGGGCATGCCAGGGTCTCTAGCCACTGCAAATGAACTCCAAACACATGTGCCACTACGTGCAGTTTAGCTGCTGCCAGGGTGGGAAAGGATATACATGGACCCTTAGACCATGTGGATGTATGTACTCCTTACACTTTGGTTCTCAGACTAACCTCTCCTATCATTCCCCCTTCTTTGGTCTGCAAACTCTCCATCACCCCTCCTGACTTATGAATAAATATAATAATTCACAAAAATAATCCTCAGTCTAGTTTTATTTCAATTCTTTAAGTAAAGCAGACAAAAACTTGGGTTTGGGGGTTTGCTTTTGAACCCCCAAAAGTAAGTTCCCTCTTAATGTCCAGCTTTGATGGCCTCTGAAGTTACATTGTTTAAAAGATTTTATTATTTTATTTATTTTGGAGAGAGACACAGACAGAGACACACAGAGAAGGAGAGGGAGACAGATAGAGATGGACACGCCAGCAGTCTCTCAGCTGCTGTGAACGAAATCTAGATGCGTGCGCCCCCCTTGTGGGCAAGTGCGGCATTGCGCCCTTGCATCACTTTGCATCTGGCTAAACGTGGGACCTGGAGATTGGAACTGCTGGAGATTGGAACCAGCATTCTTAGGCTTAGCAGGCAGGCACCTTAACGGCTAAGCCATCTCTCCAGCCCTGTTTAAAAGATTTTAAAGGATTAAATGAAAACATTTTAGTGTACTTACTTTTGTCTAAATATTTTTTAAAATATTTTATTCATTTATTAGAGAGAACAAACTTATCTAGATCTGAATATATGTTTCCTGGCATTTTACATTTTTACTTTCCTTGTGCTTCTGGCTTACATGGGTCCTGGGGAATTGAGCCTGGTCCTTTGGCTTTGCAGGCAAGTGCCTTAACCACTAAGCCATCTCTCCAGCCCTATAGATTTTTTTTTTATTTATAGGTATTATAAGTGCATGTCACCACACCTGGCTTAAAGAACTTTTCTTTAGTGAATAACATTATAAAATGGTTTATGAGGTAATCGGATACTTTTATATGATGATAAAAGAAGCATAGATCTCAAAAGTGAAAGGAATTCTTGCTCTACATAGGTCACAAAGTGGAAGCATGTGTTTTAACTGTAAACATTGTTCATAATCTTGTTTGTGAGATTGTCTCAGAAAAGAAATTCCAGTCTTTCCAAGACAATTTGGTCACAGCCTATGAGAGACATAAACCAGAATCTAGGGACAGGGGATATGGCTCAGCAAAGCCTATCAGCCTGGGTTCCATTCCTAGCCACCAGGTAAAGCCAGATAGCAAGAGACCCTGGGACACCTATACTTTCTCTCTCTCTCTCTCTCTCTCTCTCTCTCTCTCTCTCTCACACACACACACACACACACACACACCTGAAAATAAACAAATAAATTTTAAAAAACAGACTCTGGCCGGGCATGGTGGCGCACGCCTTTAATCCCAGCACTCGGGAGGCAGAGGTAGGAGGATCGCTGAGAGTTCAAAGCCACCCTGAGACTACATAGTGAATTCCAGGTCAGCCTGGACCAGAGTGAGACCCCACCTCAAAAAAAAAAAAAAAAAAAAACAGACTCTGATGAGTAAATGAAGGGATGGTTAATCAAAATTCAAAATATTGTGAATAAGCTATATGAAAACCTACTTTTTAAAATAATGGCACATCCAGAAGCCATAGACTGTTACTAGAAAATTTTCAGTGCCAGAAATGGGATACCTTCCAGAGAGTTGTTGGCCAGGGAGGTGCCTGATGCCCCAAAACATTATAGGCTATTGCCAAGGCTCTTTGTTTCCCACCAGAAATAGATGGTAAGAACCTATTTCTGAAGACTTCATATGCTTGAACTGCAAGGTCACTGAGAAATCAAACTGGGGCTGAGCTGAAAACCTCCTCTGTATAGACCAGCTGACAGAAAGCTGGAAAAGGCTGCACTGCATGCAGCCCTATGGGAGACAGAAGTCATCAGTGGTGAAAACAGTGGACACTGCAAGCCTCAACAAGTTTGGCCAGTGAGGCCAAATGACTGAACGGGTGCAATAGTGGCATGACTGTTCAGGGGGAAACCAAGTGCTCTCTAATTGGACTGGAGGCCTGCACTATGGGAGGGAATACATGCCTGGTACTGAAAACTTAATCAAAAGCCTATGGTAGGGGTCATGAGCATTGGGAGTATAATGCCTGCTATTGTCTGGCTAAATGCATATATTATGCTCACCAAACTGCCCTGTAAGCACTATACTTAATGTTCATACTCATATATTAATGCTACTCTCACTTCTGGTTAGAGAAGCTTCTCTTTTCAGATGGCAGTTGTTATGCCCAGTTCACGGCGCCCCCAGTGACCACCAAGGAAGACCAAACACGTATGCAAACGCAAAGAGCTTTTTACTCGGGATTAAGCTCAGTCTCTTGCCTTCACCAACGCAGTGGATTCGAGCAAGAGCCCAGAAAATCAGAATGGCCGGCTTTTTATTGAGGTTTGAGCAAGGGGGAGAGGACTATCACCCATGCAATCACATTACTGGCTAATTTGAACATTAACTGTACTTGGGGGTTCTTGATTGGTCTTAGGATTTTGGTGGGCTAGGTCTAGGGGAATTTCAAACTTAATTGGCTTAGCAAATGGCGGTTACATTTGAACAGGTTGGCACGCACGGTTACATTCATTTGATGGGTTGACATTTACAAAACTCTGAGACGGTGGATCTTATTGGGCCATCCAGCCCAGGACAGTAAAAATATTGAGTCATGCTCACACAGCAAGTTTATGGTTTTTCCCAGTACTGCTTGTTGTTCCCTTGATTTTGGGAACTCGCCCCTGTGGCCTACAGAGTGACTGAGGCCTGTCATGGTGCTACTCTGGCCTGGGTCTTTCAGCAGTGATCACTGGGATGACTCCAAAGGCACCACAGTGCTGAGAAGTGATGGAGGAGTGTTCAGCACTGAAACATTTCTATCACACCTTCCAAGGCTGAGGGTCTGTTGCAGAATAGGTGGCGGAAAGAATGTAAGAGCCAAAGGAAGGATAAGACTACAATGCAATCATCCACACAGAAATTGGCCTTGATATCCTTGACCTCACAGTGCCTAGTACTACCTTCACAAGATCCTTATAATGGGAGGAAAAGATGATGACATCAAAATAAAAGAGAGACTAATGGAAATGAAGGGGATATGATGGAGTGTGGATTTGTGAAGGGGAAAGTGGGGGAGCGGAGGGAATTATCATGGTCTATTGTTTGTAAGTATGGGAGCTGTCAATAAAAAAATAAAAGAAAGGGCTGGAGAGATTGCTTAGTGGTAAAGCATTTGTCTGTATAGCCTAAGGACCCCAACTCAAGACTCGATTTCCCAGGACCCATGTAAGCCAGATGCACAAGGTGGCACATGCATCTGGGGTTTGTTTGCAGTGGCTGGAGGCCCTGGTGTGCTCTCTCTCTCTCTCTCTCTCTCTCTCTCTCTCTCTCCTCTTTATCTGTTGCTCTCAAATAAATAAGTAAAAATAAAAATAAAATAAAATGTAAAAAAAAAAAACAGAATCTGAGCTTGATGGGTATCTTTTCTTTCTCATATCTTCTTGATTTTCTCTGTCTCCATCCTGCCTCAATAAAACTAACTTCTCAGAGCTCCTGCTGGAGGAGCAAGATGCTGTGCTAAAAATTCCTGGTACTGGGGCTGGATAGATGGCTCAGTGGTTAAGGTGCTTGCCTGCAAAGCCTAATAACCCAATCTGGATTCCCCAGTACCCACATAAGCCAGATGCACAAAGTGGCACATGCATCTAGAGTTTGTTTGCAGTTGCTAGAGGTCCTGACACACCCATTCTTTCTCTCTCTCTCAAATACATACACACACATTAGATTTTTTGAGGTAGGGTCTCTCTCTAGCCCAGGTTGAACTGGAATTCACTATGTAGTCTCAGTGTGGCCTCAAACTCATGGCAATCCTCCTACCTCTGCCTCCTGAGTGCTGGAATTAAAGGCATGGGTCACCATGCTGGCACAAATAAAAAATATTTTTAAAAAAATCCTGGCACTGACTAGGTGCTCTTTCTTTCTCCTGAAGAAAAAGAAAGGAAAGAGAAGGACTGTCGATTTTTTGCCATACAGATTAGTTGGGGAGTAGTACCCCTCATTATTAATGCAGAAAGTCATAAACTTTTGAAATTAATAGCCATTGGAATTAAATTATAGATTGACATTTTACACATACAAGGTTTAAAACTCCCTATTATATGATACTTTGGTTGTAATCATTATAACAACCAGATGAGGATATTAGGGTTCAGGAATGAAGCAATGTGCCTGTTAAGTAGATAGACAGGCATTAGCAGGCTTGGAGGTGAAGACAGACTCCTCCCTCATAATCAGCTTTGGACCCCACCTCCCACTTTCCTGGTACTACTGATATGAAGAAAGGGAAGCATCCCTAAGAGTAATCCATATGATTAAAACGCCACACACAAGGGAGGAGGGTGGAGATGGCAGAGCTTTGTTGAGGCCCATTAGAATCTGAGTTCTACCTCTGGTCCTGGGTGGAGGCATGACATTCTAAGCTACCCAAAACATGAGATTACAATAGCATTTTATTGTCCCCTCCTTTAAGAATTAATTCAGCTGGGTAGGCCTGTCAATCACCTGACTAGGAGACCACCCCTCAGGAAAGCTGATTCACCAGAAGACATGTTAAGGAGATGAGAAGGATAATTCTTCTCTGGATGAGGTAATTGTACTTATAGCCCTAGAAGCCCTTCCTTTAATATGGTTGCTTGCAGATCCTCACTGCTGAGCCTGCCCACTTTTCTGCATTTTAAATTTTAAAAAAACTGTAATTTTTTTTCCCTTTCTATCTCTTGCATTCTTGCCCCATACTCTGAACAGCCTCCCTTTCTCTGAAGACACACACCTCCCACAAATAAAACTTGTTCTCTGTAGCTGCTTTCAGACCTCCACTGCTACCCCTAACTCAACGGGAATGATTTTCTCTTTTTCCTCTCCATCTTTTTCATCCTGGCAGCTGCCAAGATTTACATCTTGTCTTCCCAGTTATTTTCCCCTCAAAATCTAATAAAACAGTCCTCAAGTTTCTTTCTGAGTCTTTTAAATTATTGTATAAGGCGACTAAGAATCATAAAAGGGAACCCCAGATTCCCTGGTAATAATGGAAAAACAGGAGCAAGATAGATTTTTAAAAATGTATTTATTTATTTTATTTGAGAGAGAGAGAGAGGAAGAAAGAGAGAATGTGCGCCAGGGCCTTCAGCCACTGCAAACAAACTCCAGACACATGCACATCTGGCTTACATGGGTCCTGGGGAATTGAACCCAGGTCCTTAGGCTTTGCAGGCAAACGCCTTAACCACTGAGCCATCTCTCCAGCCCAATATAGGCAGTCAGCCCAGGGACCAATGCCCAAGGAGAATAAGGAGATGCCACCTTGCATGCCCTAGAAGGACTAGAACCTGTGTCTCATCCCAGATGGCTGCAATCAACCCTCCCCAGCAGCAACTTTCTGCTTCTTTGGCTCAGCACACCTGGAACGCATAACCCCACCTGAGTCAGCCCCTTGAGTCCATGAACCATTCAGGTCTCTCCTTACACATCTGAGTCTGGTAACAAGACACCCTAATTGGATGTCTGAGCCTTACTAAGGCTCAAGTGTGTAAGCTCGCTCTTCTTCCTGTGGTTTCCCCAAACACCAGTGTGTAAGTCCCTTTGTGCCCCTTCTCAGCCTGACTGGGAAGTTGGGGCGGCACTTCCTTCTGCTTGGGTAGTTTCCTGCTTGCCTCTTACATGTGTCTTGTTTTGGGGCACTTTCTCACTTTGTTAGATTTATGATCTTTCTTTAATCTCTGAGGCCTTCACTATTTCTTAATCTTCTCTGGTCTTTTATGTCTTATATGCAGTCCTGGGATCTTTTGATTCTTATGCTTTGCCTTTCATATGTGGGTGTATATACTTCTTCCAGAGCCTCCCCCCCGCCCCCAGAGCTTTCTCTGTGATGGAAATTCTCTCATCTCCCTCTCCCTTTCTAGCCAGGCGAGAAGAATTCTCCTCTGGCTTGACTCTTTGAGCTGGCCTCCTCCTGGATCCTAATTCCCTAAAAAAAAAAAAAAAAAAACTTGTAATTCATAATTTATCCTTCTCAGAGTCCATTTTACTAGTTCTTTGCTAAAATCGCTTAAGGACCCAAAATTGGGGTTCATAAGTTCATAAATCCCAAATCCTGCATCAATAACATGCCTAAAGGTATAGTGTGTAAGTAGCTACTTTGTAGAAGTCTCCATGTGCACTTTCCATTAGAAAGAAAAGTCAGCCAGGCATGGTGGTACACACTTTAATCCCAGCATTTGGGAGGCAGAGGTAGGAAGATCATCGTGAGTTTGAAGCCAGCCTGAGACTTACATAGTGAATTCCAGGTCAGGCTGGGCTAAAGCGAGACCCTCAAAAAACAAACAAAAAGGGCTGGGGAGCTGGCTTGCTGGTTAAGGTGCCTGCCTGCCATGCCTAAGAACACCAGTTCCAATCTCCAGGTCCCACGTTTAGCCAGACGCAAAAAAAGTGACGCAAGGGTGCAATGCCACACTTGCCCACAAGGGAGAGCACACATCTGGAGTTTGTTCACAGTGGCTGAGAGGCTGCTGGTGCGCCCATTCTCTCTCTCTCTCTCTTTCTCTCTCTAGCTCTCTATCTTTCTCAAATTAAAAAAAAAGAAAGATAAGAATAAGGGGAAAAGGTCAGTGTGGTGGCACATGCCTGTAATTCCCAGCATTCAGAAAGCAGAGGCCAGTTCATATGTTTGAGGCCAGTTTGGGCTACTTAGCTAGTTCCAATCTGGCCTCACCAATACAGAGAGACCCTTCATCAAAAGAATAAAAACAAAAATCAAGTCTGAAGAGGTGACTCAGTGGTTAAGGCACTTGCCTGCAAAGTCTAAAGACCCCGGTTCGATTCCTCAGGACCCATGTAAAGCCAGATGCATAAAGTGGCTCATGAGTCTGGAGTTCATTTGCCATGGCTAGCAGCCCTGGTGCTCGCTCTCTCTCTCATAAGTATTTTTAAAAGGAATTTAAAAATCAAGGAAGAGAGGTGCACAAAAAGAGGAACACAGGAAGAGAGAAGCACAGGAAGAGGTACACAGGAAGACAGACACATTGGAAGAGAGAGAGGAGAGCAAGAAAACAAAGGCGCATGGGAGGAGAAAGGGGCACATAAAAGAGAGGAGCACAGGGTGAAGGGAGGAGAGCGGAGGACACTCAGAGCCCCGGATAGGGAAGTTGTTTGCAGGAACTTATTCTTTGGTAAAATAGGGAGACAAACACGCGAGAAGGAGCCAGTGGAGGAAAACCAAGACTGCAACACCAGAGAGGACTCATGTATTGGGAAAGATTATCTGCACAGGTTGGGAAAGGTTTAAAGAATTCTGTTTCGTCAGAGCCAAGAATAGAAAGGCAAGGAAGACACACACACACTGCACCGTAAATGTCAACTGTTGTTATGACCTGGACTGGAATCCAGGTCTAATGCGTGTTTTCTCTCCCGTTGCCCTAGGATACAGCAGCTGCCTTCAGTACAAAGGTCTTAAACCAGCCTGCCCCTCCCTTTTTTCCCTGTCTCCTACACAGGACACCCCCTTTCCTAGACTCTGCTTCCTGTCTGGCCTTTGATTCTGCTCTTTGTGTCTTCTTACAAAGGAGGCCTGGCCAGTGTCCCTGGCATGTCTTTTTCTCTCCTCTACCTCTCCCTCTGAAAACCAGATGGAACCTGGGAGGCCACCAGCAGATGATGGGGCAGGACTTCAGGACCTTGACCTCACCCAGTTGGCATTGTCTCTCATGTCTACACAAGTGGGTTCCAGCTGTATGGGAGCCCAGAACATGCTGTTTGCCCAGTCCTGACTCTCTCCTATGCAACCTTCACCCCAGAGACCTTGGTGAACAGTGTACCTGGGAAGGCTGCGGCAAGCTAAGGATCCAAAGTGGGGATCCATCTTCACAGTGGAGAGCCTGCACTACAGCAAGCCACAGAGGACATTGCAGTGTTGCTGGCATGGACTTCAAACCTGCCTAATTAGGCCTCTGCTTTCTGTGTCACCAAGAAAGTAGAAACTTTACCTTCTTTCCTTCTCTTGAGTTCTCTAATAAGCTCTATAATATTATGTAATTTAGTCATATAATAAGTTATTGAACACTGACTTTGTGCAAATCATTGTTGCCTTGCCCAAAAGTCACGCTAGATGGTTTTCATTACTCAAGTGTCCATAGACACAAAGTATAGAACCTAAAAATTTAACAAACTGTAAAACTGAAGTTAAATGAAGTCATTCACTTAATATTCTCTTTCTTACTGAAATTTTTATTTTTATTTTTTATTTTATGTTTTTCGAGGTAGGGTCTCACTCTAGCTCAGGCTGACCTAGAATTCACTATGTAGTCTCAGGCTGGCCTCGAACTCACAACGATCCTCCTACCTCTGCCTCCTGAGTGCTGGGATTAAAGGCATGTGCCACCATACCCGGCTCTTACTGAAATTTTTAAAAATGTGCTAAAGGGCTGGGCATGGTGGCACTCACCTTTAATCCCAGCACTCTGGAGGCTGAGGTAGGAGGATTGGTGTGAGTTCGAGGCCAGCCTGAGAGTACATAGTGAATTCCAGCTCAGCCTGGGCTAGAGCGAGACTCTACCTTGAAAAAACAAGCATGCTAAAGAGGACTGGGGAGATAGCTTAGTTGGTAATGTGTTTGCTTTGCAAGCCTGAGGACCAGAGTTCAAGCCCCAAAACTCATGTATAAAAAAAAAAAAAAACAAAAAAACCAGGCAGGTGGTATGTGCCTATAATCTCAGCACTGGGAAGTGAGCGACAGAAGGATTTCTGAAACTCACTGGCCAGTCGGCCAGCCTATCCTAATTGATGAGTTCCAGACTAGTGAGAGACTCCGCCTCATAAAATGGCAGATGGGGCCTAAAGATGACCTGCAAGGCTGTCCTCTGGTTACACACACACACACACACACACACACACACACACACACACACACACCTGAACTGGGTGCACTTTAGGCAGTTTAGGGCTAACATGGCCCCCCAAAGTAAACTAAAAGTGGCTGAAGGGGAGAAATGTTCTTGAGCCTATAAGGAGGAATCTGGCTTTTCCTTCTCCTTCAGTTAAAGGAGTTCCCTCCCTAGAGCTCTTTTTCCTTGAACTCTCTCCCTAGATCTCCCCCACTCCCTACTAAAGAACTTCCCCTTCTTATAAAAAAACAGAAACCCAGATCAGAGTCACCAGGTGGATTAACAATTTAGGACCCCTCCTGTTTTATAGGAACTTTGCTTTCTTTCCTTTTTCCTTGAATTCTATAAGCTCTATAATATTATGTTATTTAGTCATATAATACTAAAATGTTTCTAAACTTCACTCTCTATGGCTATGGATTTCATTCTTTGAATTCCTAAGAGCCTGGAGACCACTGACTCAATGGAAATTTTGTGTGCCAGTGACAGTCTGGCACTTAACTCCTGGGTTAAAACCCAACCAAGAGTCAAGAATGATTTTGTGGCTCTCAAAGACACCACACATTCCTGTATCACACCTATACATCCGGGAATACCCCCCCCACACACACACACACGTGCTTAAAGGGGAGCCTTTAGTGGAAAGGAAACACGTGTGCCATACAAATGAGCTTTTATCTTTTCTTTTTTTCTTTGTGGTACTGAATATTGAAACTATGGCCACACAAAAGTACTTTTTATTTTGGGACAGAGTCTCCTTAAGATTCCTAGTCTCACTTTGAACTTAAGATCCTTCTGCCTCAGCTTCCTCAGAGCATCTGGTATCATTGGCTTGTGCCACCTGGCCCAGCAACTGAGTCTCTACAACAGGGTGTTATAAGTCCTATGAAACAGTGGGTAGCAAAGGATGTGAGACAGTTTAGGGTGACTGGCCTCTGAAAGTAAAAGCATGGAGTGTCCTTGAGCCTGCGCTGCAGTCTTTACTTTGTTAGAGATCAGAGAAGGATCTGGTTTCTCATCTCTTGCTATCTAAAAGGAGTTCCCTAGATCTGTTTCTATAAACAACCTGAGTCCTTCTCTAGATCTAAGACTCTTGGAAGGATTAAACCTGAACCTGGCATTATGGTTGGTTAGCTCATCCTTTATTCAGAACCTATAAAAGACCCTAATTTGGGTGTCCAGGTGGGCTTTAGCCCTCTGTTGCAGTAGGTTCACACTGCTGGCAGAAAACATCCAACCAAGAGCAGCTTGTTTGGGGAAAGAGTCTGTTTTGGCTCCAATGATGGCAGGGGAAAATGATGGCATAGGAAGAGGGTGGATATTATCTCCTGGCTAACATCAAATGAACAACAGCAACAGGAGAGTGTACCAAACACTGGCAAGAGAAAGCTGGCTGTAACATCCATAAGCCTGCCCCTACAACACACCGCCTCCAGGAGGCTTCAATTCCCAAATTGCCACCAGGTGGGGACCTAAGCATTCAGAGCACTTAAGTTTATGGGGGCCCCCTAAATCAAACAACCTGATTCTGCCCCAGCCCCCATAAACTGATAACCATACATGATGTAAAATGCAATGTATTTAGTCCAACTTTAAAACTCCCCATAGTTCTTCTCAATCCCAATGATGTTCAAACATCCCCACAGGTCAAGGTCTTTTAAATGAACCATAATGCCAAACACACACACACACACACACACACACATACACACACACACACATAATGGCATAAAAATATTCAAATACAAAAGATGGCATAAGAAATATTCAACCAATACAAGATTTAAAACAAACAGGGCAAAGATCAAACTCTGTAGCTCCAAGTCTGATCTCTAGTCAGCGACAAGACTTGGCAAGTCTGATAATTTCTAACCAGTGGCAAGTCTCTGGAGTTCCACTTTGGACCCTCCAGCTAGGCTACTCATAGTCCTAGAAAATTTCATCTGTTGCCAGCAGTTCTTCTTGGAAACCATCCCATAGTCCTGGCATCTCCATTGGGTCTACACTGCAACCCATGGTTCATCCTCATGGCTCCATCAGGTCTCCATGCAGGTAATTCAACAAACATGCTACACACTGCCCATGGCCATTTCCAAAAAGCAAAACTGTGTTGCAAACTCAATGACCCTCTCTTTCCTGCATTTGTAATACTCCA
Organism: Orientallactaga sibirica; assembly: GCA_036365145.1. Classification (NCBI taxonomy): domain Eukaryota; kingdom Metazoa; phylum Chordata; class Mammalia; order Rodentia; family Dipodidae; genus Orientallactaga; species Orientallactaga sibirica. The sequence continues at coordinate 663,529 of JAEOAD010002184.1, forward strand.
TAGTACCAGAGAGGCTACCAACTTGTTAATCTGGAGGGGAAATAAAGCAGACTTTGAAGAATAGGACACTCCTTCAGCATTCGGGCCCCTTCAAAGAAGTCTTCTTCTTACTGTTGTCCCAGTGTGGGTCAGATGATCCAATCTCAATCACTGTAATCTCTCATACAATTGCAGCTCATCAGGCAGAAGTTTCAGCCCAGAAATTTCTTTCTGTGCCATATCCCTGTGCTCACACCAGTCCATTTTTACACAATGCAACCCTGCACAAGGTCTCAGGATATAGGCATAACAGCAAGCCTCTCACACAAACTGCTTCTAGCCCAGTGCAGGCAAAGCTCTTTCTTACCCTCATAAGCCAAACCTCACAGTCCATAGTTCTTACTGCATTCAGGTCTTTCAACTCTGACCAGAATAGTCCACCAAGCTGTATTTACAGAACTACAAGGTGTCGCTTAGTCCGATGTTTCAAATTCTTCCACGTTCCTTTCTCAAAACAGTCCCCAAAGGCCAAATGCCACACAGTCAGGTTACTAGCACAACACAACTCCTAGGCTGGAGAGATTGCTCAGCAGTAGGCCACTTGTGTGCAAAGCCTAAGGACCCAGGTTTGAATGCCTGGAGAGATGGCTTAGCAGTTAAGGCACTTGCCTGCAAAGCCAAAGGACCCAGGTTTGATTCTCTTATACCCATGTAAGCCAGATGCACAAGAGGGCACATGTGTCTGGAGTTTGTTTCCAGTGGCTAGAGGCCCTTGTGTGCCCACTCTCTCTTTTCTGTCTTCTCTCTCTCTCCCTCTCTCTCTCTCTCTCTCTCTCTCTCTCTCTCTGCTTGCAAATAAATAAAATAAAATAATTTTAAAAATCACTCTTGGTACCAATATTACTGTGGCAGCCAGGTTCATGTTGCTGGCAGAAAACACCCAACCAAGAGCAGCTTGTTGGAATATAGGGTTTATTTTGGCTTACAGACTCAAGCGGAAGCTCCATGATGGCAGGGAAAACGATGGCATGAGCAGAGAGTAGACATCACCTCCTGGCCAACATCAGATGGACAACAGCAACAGGAGAGTGTGCCAAACACTGGCAAGGGGAAGCCAGCTATAACATCCATAAGCCCACTCCCAACAATATACTTCCTTCAGGAGGCTTCAATTCCCAAATTGCTACCAGCTTGGGACCTAAGTATTTAAACACCTAAGTTTATGGAGGACACCCGAATCAAACCACCACACCCTCCTACCTTCTCATGAGCAGGAGCTCTTCATACTTTCTTTTCTTTTTTTTAAAAAAAATATTTTATTTATTTGAGAGAGAAAGAGGCAGAAAGACACACACACACACAGAGAAAGAGAGAGAGAGAGACAGAATTGGCACACCAGGGCTGCTAGCCACTGCAAACAAACTCCAGACACAAAATGCACCACCTTATGCAACTGGATTTATGTGGGTACTGAGGACTCAAACCAGGGTCCTTAGGCTTTGCAAGCAAGGGCCTTAACCACTGAACAATCTCTCCAGCACCTCTTTTCTTAATCTAATGAAATTTCTCTAAACTTTACCTTCTGATCTGTAAATTCCAATTCTTTAAATGTATAAGACAAGAATCTGTGGACAGCCCCCAAATTTTTAATGAAATCAGTGTGTTGGCAGGTACTGGTGCATTGAGAAGGAATCCCCAAATTCCACTTTCATATGGAGAAAGGTTGCCTTACTCCAGTCTGATCTATCATGGAAGGTGTCCTGGACAATGAGACATTTATAGTGAGACCTCTTGTGTGGTAGTTAGACCAAGGAGGACAGGGTTGGGAAGAAAGGAAGACAGGCATTCTTAGGGGGTGAGGGGAGCCTCCTAAATTTTTATAAAGCACAAGAGACCTCTGCTTGTTCTTTTAAATTGTGAAAAGTTCTATAGTATTAGTTGGTAAATAAGCTGTGACTGAAGCAGTGAGCAGAGAATGGATCTTGGTGGGCTGCATATAGCAGCAAAGACTGGACACATCTTTAACGTAATGATAATAGCAAGCAGTGGGCTCATCACTTGATTTACTAGTCCCTGTAAATTCTAGCAGACACTGACACTTGATTATAACACCTTATTTTCAAAGTCTAACACTTTGATATTATGTCTTCAAGACTAAGAAGCACAGATACCATATTAGAAGATGTAATTTTCTCTCCTCTCCCTATCATCCATCTATCTATCTATCTATCTATCTATCTATCTATCTATCTATCTATCATCTATCTATTGATCGATCATTCTACCTACCTACCTATCAATGTCTCTGTTTCTCTCTCTTCTTATGGAAAGGGGTAGAGTATTCTGGAGTGATGAGTGAAGAGGGGGAGGCATTTTGAACAAGCTTGGAAGTCCTCTGATGAACCAGGTTAGCATCTACACAGATAGATAGAGAATGGTTTCCTCTAGGGTAGAGTGCAGAAAGCTGGAACAGACTACCTTTTGGGGAGGGACTGAGGGCTGAGGCTAGAAACCAAATTTAAATACAGGGTTTATACTATTCAGGTTTTTTAGGAACTGCTTTTGATTAAAAAAAAGAAGAAGAAAGAGAACAAACAATTACAGGTTCCACCACTAACCTATTATTAGAATATGATATTCTTGCCTCACAGCCTATAAAACGCCCTATCTACAACTAGGCATCAGCTGAATGTACCTCCCAAGTGAACTTTCCTCAAGAGAAATTTGGTGGTGGAATCAGACTGCATTAGTCATGTTATCTAATTTGTTTCAGTGTATTATTAGCAAGATTAAGAGCTTTCCAAACGCTGAAGTTGAAGGTAAAGAATCATAAAATTGAAAACCCGAAATAAAACAACAAAAGAACAGGTGACTTGTGAAATTATTACTGTTTCTTGGCAGTTATAAACATAGTGGTAGACTGGATTTCTCAGTGAATAGAGAAACACATACATATGACTGAAAGGCTGGACTGTGTTCCACTCTGGCCAGCCTTCCTCAGGGTTCTTCAGAGGTGGAGAAATTACAGAAGGAGTAGGGTGCCTCTGCATTACTGGGAGGTTTTGATGCTGTCTCTGCTGAGCTGCCCTGCCTTCTCCCTACTCCAAGGATGGAGGATAGTCACCAGCCCCACTGCCCTGTTCTCCAGCCTCTCAAGTTATTTGTCAGCTCCTTTCTATCCCTCCCCAACTGTTGCAATCAGATTCGCATTGCTGGCAGAAATCACCTGACAAAGAGCAGCTTGTGGGAAACAAATGTTTATTTTCGCTTATGGCCTCGAGGGGATGCTCCATAATGGCAGGAGAAACAATGGCATGAGCAGAGGGTGGACATCACTCCCTGGACAATATAAAGTGGACAATAGCAACAGAAGAGTGTGCCAAACACTGGCAAAGGGAAACTGGCGATAATACCCATAAGCCCTCCCCCAACAATACACTGCCTCCAGAACGCATGAATTCCCAAGTCTCTGTCAGCTGGGAAGCTAGCATTCAGAACACCTCAGTTTATGGGGGACACCTGAATCAAACCACCACACCAAGTATAGGAGCCGCTCTTGAAAAGGTTACCAGCATCTCCAGGCTGCCAAATCCAACGACAGTTGTCAGTCCTCGCATGATTTAACCTTTCTGCAATAGTTGACCTTTCAACACTGTGGGTCACCCCTACTCACTGAGCTACTTCCTTCTCTTGAGGTCTGCAAGGAGCAGAACAATTACCCCATGTGGTTTTCTTCCTCCTCACTGGTGACACCCTAGTCTCCTTGGCTAGTTCCTCTTCTACTCAACCTCTGAATGTGGATGTAACCAGCCCTCAAGTTCAGGGCTCGTTCTCTTTCTTCTCTATTCTTTTTCCAGTGCTCTACTTCTGTCTCTTCACTTTATGTCCAGTTATATGCTGTTGACACCTGTATTTGTGTCTTAGCTTCCTCTACCCGCATTCTTGACATCCCTACTTAGAAGGGAGATATGTTAAATTTGGCAAGTCCTAAGTGGATTTCCCCACAACCTGTTTCTGTTTTCCCCATATTAATATGAAGCATCAATTTTCACACAGTAGCTAAAGCCAAAGGCCTAAAATGTGTAAATAACCTTTAGCCTTTGTTTACAGTCTGAAGTGGGCTACATAGCACAGGGAGAAAAGAAAAGGCAAAATGTGTAGAGGCTCAAGGCTCAAAGCTGAGGCAATGGCTGAGCTGTCACCACAGGAACATCCAAAACCAGCTGGGGCCAACATGGTTGACCTAGGCAGATGCTAACCGTCCTTTGCTTCATTATATGGCACTTCCATATCATTAGCCTGCTCCCAGTCATGTGTCTGAATTCTTTCTGTTACTGTCAGAATCACTGTTTCAAAGCCTCAGGCCAGTCTCTGTCTCATTGAACCTCCCCAGTCTCCACCCATGCATGGTAACAAATCCATTAGTAAGTTCTATTAGGTTTCTCTCTCAACTTCCACCTTAGTACACATCTCTATTGTCTCTTACCTGGGACCAGTGCATCCATCTGCTAGGCAGGCTCCCTGCCCCCACACATATAATCCCACCTACAATCCACACCCAACATGTCAGCCGGAGGGAACTTTGAAGGCATAAGTCAGATCATGTCAGCCATATGCTTAGCTTTGCTAACAGCTTCACATTAATAAGTTTTTGGAGTTATCTGAAATTCTTGCAGACATTCTACAATTCTCAAGGTCCTTTATGATCTGTCCCTTGCCTACTTCTCTAACCTCATGGGGTAACTCTTCATTCCCTTCCCCTCTTAGTTTTTTTTTTTTTTTTAGAGAGGGAGAGAGAGAGAGAGAGAGAGAGATGGGCGCGCCAGCAGTGTCTCAGCTGCTGCGAACGAAATCCAGATGTGTGTGCCCCCTTGTGGTCAAGTGCGGCATTGCGCCTTTGCGTCACTTTGCATCTGGCTAAACGTGGGACCTGGAGATTGGAACCGCTGGAGATTGGAACCAGCGTTCTTAGGCTTAGGAGGCAGGCGCCTTAACCGCTAAGCCATCTCTCCAGCCCTCCCTCTTAGTTTTTGAAGGTAGGGTCTCTCTTTAGCCCAGGCTGACCTGGAACTTAACTCTGTTGTCTAGGCTGGCCTTGAACTCACAGAGATCCTCCTACCTCTGCCTTCTGAGTACTGGAACTAAAGGTGTGCATGGCTATGCTGGGCCATTCTTTGTACTCGAACCACAATGCCCTTTATGTTAACATACCCAGCATCTTCCCGCCCTGGAGTCTTCCCAGACTGTTCCCTTTGCCTCTGATGCTCCTTCTGGAGCCATCACATAGCTGCTGCTCTCAGTGCCACTCCTAACAGGCTGTCCTTACCACTCAGACCAGTCACTTGCAATCACCCCACCTTGATTTACGTCCTCCATAGCACTTATCACTACCTAATATTGTCCTTTTTCTATTTTTGAGACTTTTTAATACATGAACATACTGTTTTGATGACAATCTCCTCCCACCATCTTCTTTGTCTCCTGCTCTTCGCCCTTGTCTGTCTTCTTTCTTATTCATTGGTTTAATAACTTTGTCCACTCCAGAATGCAAGTATCATGGCAACAAACACCAGGTCTTGTTCACTGCTTTATTCCAGTGAAAAAGACCCTTACACACAGCAGATAACATCACACTTTGTACCATTGTCTCAAAGACACATTTACAGAACACCTATCATAGACCAGAGGCTGTTATAAAAGCTCAACATCTAATCTTTTAGTTAAACCCCAGAATAACTCTGGAGCCAGCATGAATGTTTCTGTATTTCACTGATGGGGAAAATGCAGGACTAAGAAGTCCCCCAGGAAGCAGCAGGGCTGGGATTTCATTGCAGGCAGTTTACCTGCAAAGCTGCGTCTGCTCTGCGTAGCATTACACTGTGTGGCTTAGACTCCAGCCTTCCCAGCTCGCAACAGCATCCTGCAGCCTGTCAACCTAATACCCACAAGGAAAAGAGAACCCAAGAGGAAGCAAAAAACAGCTAAGACCATGTTAAAAGGCTGGTGTAGTGGTACATGCCTGTAATCATAGCACTCGGGAGGCTGAGGCAGGAGAATTGCTGTGAGTTTTATAGCAAGGCTTTATATGAAGACAAAAACAAGTATATTCCAAAAGAACAAGCCAACCTGGGCTTACCTTTGATGACTTTTTCTTATCTTCATGGAATGCTCTAATCACTCTAGTTGTGCTTTAATTCAACACTCTGTGTTCAGGAGGGTGTCTGCCCACCCTCACCATCCCCCATCCCTAGGGAGAGACATTGCCCTGGCTTTTGTTCAATCACTGTGCTCAATCACAAGGGAGGAGGCCAGTCTATTGCTGGAAGAGCTCCATGGCTACTTCCCAAGGCGGTTGCATCTCTGCCCATTTAACACAGAATCCCCCACAACTCATGAGGGGTGGCCTATCTCAGCCCATAACAAGACAGCACAGACTTATAGACATTAGGAATTGATTTTTTTACAGGTTTTGGTTGGCTAAGATAAAGGCCCCAGGACCTCTGGTGACAAGGGGTAGCCTGCTCCTTGGAAGACAATGCTTCTTACTGTACTCCCCAGAGCAGAGGGGCCATGGAGTGTCTTTGGGCTATTGTGTAAGGAAACAAGTCCTGTTTATGAGGATTACTTCTCCCCGTGGCCCATCCACTAATGCCATCACATTGGAGATTACATGTAAGCAGGAGTGTGGAAAGGACATATTCAGAGCACAGTGTGGGGGCACTCAGGCCCTGGGGCTTCCCATGTGCAATGTGTGGGGGCCTCGGGCCCTTGGGGTTCCGTGTGCAGTGAAGGGGAGAGGACTCAGGCTCTGGCTGGCGTTCAGGCTTCAGAAAGCTCTCTTCAGCCTTTGTAAGGATGCAGGACCTGTCAGCAAAGATGACACAGTTTATTCTCTGAACTCTTCCATCTGGTTCTACTGAGCACACCGCCTTGTCACCAGCCCTGCCGCCGCAAATGTTCCTGCTCTTCAGTTAGATCCGTCCTAACACTAGTCAGATGTTTCCTCTTCCCAGAGGCCCAATCCTGACCTCTAAGAGCTCAGTGAGCCACCGCTTCCCAGGAGCCTCTCTTCCTTCACTTTCACAGGTCATGTCTAAAACTAAGGCTGTTTCCTAGGCAACAGCTCTCTGTGCATTTGGGACAGCCTGTGTTGCTCTGCTTGTCACTGAGGATAGGGACAGAAGCACAGCTCCACTTCATCCTTTCCTTCCACAGCCGCCTAAAGAGTTCCCTTTTCCCTAAAGGACCTCCACTCAGTCCCAAAGGGGGTTCACAGCTTCACCACCCACAAAAATTCCTCCATAGCCAGTATGAAGCAGTTGACGTTTATTAAAAGCATCTTTATCATAGATCTTAAGCACAAGGGTTAAGCACAGCGAAGTGTTTTTATTAGGCAAATGGGGTTTGGTGGCTCTCGAGTTACATTTTATAAAGGTTGCTAAGAAACCATCGGCTTCTCCCTCCCCTCCCCCAAGGTAGAGTCTCACTCTAGCTCAGGCTGACTTGGAATTCACTCAGTACTTCCAAGCTGGCCTTGAACTCACAGTAATCCTTTTACCTCTGCCTCTTGACTGCTGGGATTAAAGGCGTGAGCCACCACACCCAGTCACCCACTTCTTTTTAAACATTGGTCTGGATGTAGTTTACAACAAGGTTAAAACCCTCAGTAAACAAAGTTGTAAAGTGGATGTGTGAGAATTATAATTTAGGTCTAGGAGAGGGGAGTGCTAGGAACGCAAGATTATACATAATTTTGTCCCTGAGTAAGCACCACCTAATTACTGACCTTGACATCTTTGATTGAGGTGTCTCTAGAAATGCATCATGCACCTCTAAGGAAGCACAGTTTAGATCTTGTTTTTAAAAATGTTTTTTAAAGCTGGGCGTGGCGGCACACGCCTTTAATCCCAGCACTCGGGAGGCAGAGGTAGGAGGATTGCCATGAGTTCGAGGCCACCCTGAGAGTACATAGTGAGTTCCAGGTCAGTCTGGGCTAGAGTGAGACCCTACCTCGAAAAACCAAAAAAAAAAAAAAAAAAGTTTTTTAAAAATTATTTATTTAGTTATTAGAGAGGTGTACCAGGGCCTCTAGCCACTGCAAACGAACTCCAGATGCATGTGCCACCTTGTACATCTGGCTTACATGGGTTCTGGGGAGTTGAACCTGGGTCCTTAGATTTCACAGGCAAGCACCTTAACCACTAAGCCATCACTCCAACCTTTAATTTTTTTTTCAGTTATTTATTTGAGAGAGAGAGAAAGTGTATGGGCATGCCAGGGTCTCCAGCCACAGCAAATAAACTCCAGATACATGTGCCACCTTGTGTATATGGCTTACATGGGTCCTGGGGAATTGAACCTGGGTCCTTTGGCAGGCAAGTACCTTAACCACTAAGCCATCTCACCAGCCCTATATCTTGTCTTTGGAAAGCACAGTCTCTCTGGGTCATTTGGGCTATACCACTGGCATCTAAATTTTCTTGTCCTCAGCACTAAATGCAGATCAGATCCTGGGCAGAACCGCTTCCTCTCCCAGCCTTCTCTCCCACATCCCCCATCATTCCTAATCTTTCTGTGCTGTCTCAAACTGGCCCACCGGGCATCCCACTGTTTCTGAATCAACTGACAAGCCAGGCCTTTCAGGTCCAATGGGTGTTGATTTGGATGGTCTAATTCACTCTTACATCTGACAGGAAGAAATGACTGGTTGTGTGGCAGATCAACCTATTCCTTAAGCTCTATCTCCTGGCAGACTTCAGCACTCTAAGATCCTGCCCATCGTAACCACAATCCCTGGAGTTCTCTGTTTTGCTGTCAGACCACACAGATCACTGTGCCTGACATTTTTGCTTACTTCCTGACTACCTTCCTCAAAATGATAGGGAATAAAGGGCTATGATTACAATTAACTTGGCACTGACAGTAGAGAATTCAAAGAGACTGTTGGTAGGCGCCAGGTAATCCCTCAGTGGAATGCCACCTTGGCTCCTGTGTGGGTCCTGGGTTGTTCTAAGATGTTGGCAGTGGGCTGGAGAGGTGGCTTAGTGGTTAAAGTGCTTGCCTGTGAAGCCTAAGGACCCATGTTCAACTCTCCAAATCCCATGTAAACCAGATGCTCAAAGATGAGGAGGCAAGCACAAGGTTGCACATGCCCAGTAGGTGGCATAAGAGCCTGGAGTTCGATTGCAGTGGCTGAGGCCCTGGCATACCAACTCTCTCCTTCCCTCTCTCTCTCTCTCTCAAATAAATAAAACTAAATAAATAAATAAAATGTTGGCAATGATGGAAAAACAGAAAGAAGTGTTCATAGAAAGGAGTGTGGCATGGAGCAACTGAGCTTCAACTACCAATTGAAAAGCCACAATTCTCACACAATGACAGTTCTGAGGGTAGCAGCTGTCAGTCAGCTTTCTGTTACTATAACAAATACCTGAGGTGATCAACTTATAAAGAGAAAAGGCTTACTTTAGCTCACAGTTTGGGAGGTTTCAGATTCATGACTAAATGGGCCTGTTGTTTGGTCGTGTGGCAGCATACTGTGGTAGAAGAACATGGTAGAGCACAACTGCTCACCTCATGGCTGGGATGCCAAAGAGAGAGGAGACTGGGGTCCCCACGCCCCTTTAAAGACATGCCTGCAATGACTGGAGCCCTTCCACTATGCCTCACGATCGTGAAGGTTCCATAACTTCCTAATAGCCTCATTCTGAGCTTCTGGGGCACATTTAAGATCCAAATTATAGTAGTCACTTGCATAGATATGTTGACTTTCACCACTTTTTCTTTTACTGTGGTATTGTTATTTCTTTTTGATTTACAGTGCTCTTTCTGACAAAATCTTCACTATACTGCAGGTGGCCAGGAGTAAGTCTTACAAGCAAAGGGAAACCAAACAAAGTTTAGAGGGCAACCTTTCACCCCCCTTCTCCACAGGGGCAAGATTCTAGGCATTGTTATGCACTCTGGTGATAGTCTACTATTCCTTCAGGACACACCATTATCTACAGAATCAAGTCTCACCTCATTCACATAGTGCCCAAGAGCCCGGACAAAGGACCCATGCTCCTTTTTTAAAAAACATATTTTATTTATTTGAGAGAGAGGTGGGGGAGTGAGAGAGAGAGAATATGTGCTTGGGCCTCCTACCACTGTTAACAAATGCCAGATGAACTCCAGGCGCATGGCCACTTTGTGCATCTGGCTTCACATGGATAGTGGGGAATAGAACCCAGGCTGACAGACTTTGCAAACAAGTGCCTTTAATTGCTGAGCATCTCTCCAGACCTTGTGCTCCTTTTTTTAAAAAAACTTTTTATTTTTTATTATTTTTTTGGAGAGAAACACAGAGAGAGACAGAGAGAGAGAGAGAGAGGGAGAGGGAGAGGGAGAGGAAGACAGAGATGGGCGTGCCACCAGTGTCTCAGCTGCTGCGAACGAAATCCAGATGTGTGCGCGCCCTTGTGGTCAAGTGTGGCATTGCGCCCTTGCATCACTTTGCATCTGGCTAAACATGGGACCTGGAGATTGGAACCGCTGGAGATTGGAACCAGTGTTCTTAGCTTAGGAGGCAGGCGCCTTAACCCCTAAGCCATCTCTCCAGCCCTCCTTTTTAAGATTATTATTTGTTCACTGTGCTTCCCAGACTCCGAGAAATCCATCTAAGATGGCTGCTATGGAATGGGACATGGAGGTGAACTGACTTTAGTCTATGGAGAGGTATTTGGATGTTACCTTGTTTATTATTTTTTCTAAATATATTATTTATTTATTTATTTATTTATTTATTTATTTATTTATTTGAGAGAGAGAATGGGTACACCAGGGCCCCTAGGCACTGCAAATGAACTCCAGATGCATGTGCCACCTGTGCACCTGTCTTACATGGGTCCTGGGGAATTGAACCTAGGTCCTTTGACTTTGCAGGCAAGAACCTTAACTGCTAAGCCATCTTTCCAACCTAAACCATCCTTTTTTTTTTTTTTTTTACCTATGCCACACTTTTTTCCCTTTTAATTTGAAGAACTAATTTTAGCATATATACATGGCTTTCTTTTTTAATTAATTAATTTATTTGAAAGAGAGTAAGATAGAGGGGTCAGAAGGAGACACACACACACACACACATATGTGTGAGTGTGTGTGTGTGTGTGTGTGTGTGTGTAGAGAGAGAGAGAGAGAGAGAAAATGGGCATACCAGGGCCTTTGGCCGCTGCAAATGAACTCCAGATGCATGTATCATCTTGTGCATCTGGCTTCTGTGGGTCCTGGGGAGTCCAACCTGGGTTCTTTGGCTTTGCAGACAAGTGCCTTAACCACTAAGCCATCTCTCCAGCCTGCTTTCTTTTAAGCAACAAATTTTCTATGAATATATGTTTTTAAATATTTTCTCTCTCAAGTGGAAATATTTACAATTCTTTTATTTTTGTGGGCATATAATGATTATACACATTTATGAGGTACAGTGAAATTTTATTAACTTCATGCATGTATGCATGCACAGGTCTCATTATAGCCTAGGCTGGCCTTAAACTCACTATGTAACCAAAGATGATCTTGAATTTCTGATCTCCCTGCCTCTACCTTCTAAGTACTAGCATTACAGGCGTGCAGTGTTGGGATCAAACCTAGGGCTTTGTAAATACTGGGTAAGCACTCTACCCATTGAGCTACATTCTCATTTCATTTATACTTTGTGTAATGATCAAATCGGGGTAATTAGTAGATCAATCACTTTAAACATTCACCTCTTTTGGGGAGCCATAGCTCTTTTTGTCCAATCCTTCCCTGAATGTTAGAATTAGGAGCTGGAACTTTATATCTAGTTTTGAATAATTTAAATACTCTTAAAGTTTTTTCATTTTTGTTAACTATAGTGCATAAATAGGATATTTTCCAATATAATTTCAAAGTTTAATCGAGGTATTTATAATATACTGTGACAGATGCTCTGTATAAAACTGTTCTTAATTAGTGCATGAATTTGTAAGTGCTTTTACCATTTGTTAGAATAAGCCTAGAAGCAATCTGTCTCAATTCCATTTTACTATTTTCTGTTCTCTGACTTCCATAAACCTCAAGGACTTCTACACATGAATTTAAGCAAGCAAGCAACACCTTTCAAGGATGAGCCATTCCTTCAGCTCTATACATCAATTCAATAGAATTAACCCAAATGAGAGGTTTAACTCACCAACAGGTATTATTAATACATAACTAGCTCTAATTTCAATAGCTCTCAAAATGACTTTAAACAAAAATGACTTTCTTTAGCAAATATAATAACTTTATACAACTCATAATTTTACACCACTAATTAGAAGATCCACAGCTGATATGATGTGCATGCATATTCTCTCAGCATTCCCTGAGGCCGAGGAAAGATGATCAAAAGTTTAAGACAGTCTGGACTACATAGTGAGTCTGAGGCCAGCCTGGGCTGCATAGCAAGATACTGTCTCAGAAATCTAAAATAAAATTTAAAAAAAAACACACAAGAAGATGGGAAAGATCTTGCATGAATCTGCTGTTAGATTTTCACACTCAAATTCCTTGAGACTATTCCAAAGATTATCTCAAAAGAAACCCTCAAAAAGCATTCAGTAAAATTCACCTATTCACAATCAAAACTATATAAGAAAAAGAAGAACTCCCCTGCTCAAAAATGACACCATTCAGAGCCAACAACAACATCATTAGCACTTCTGTTTTATTTATTTATTTTATTTTTATTATTATTTTTATTTTTTTTGGTTTTTCGAGGTAGGGTGTCACTGTGGCTCAGGCTGACTTGGAATTCACTATGTAATCTTAGGGTGGCCTCGAACTCATGACGATCCTCCTACCTCTGCCTCCCGAGTGCTGGGATTAAAGGCGTGCGCCACCACACCTGGCACTTCTGTTTTATTTTGTGGAGGAGTGAGGTGATTGAGACAGGGTCTCAGTGTGTAGTCCTGACTGGCCTCGATCGTACTACTTTAGCCAAGGCTAAAAACTGCACTCTTTACTTCAGAGATAATTACTCAACCATGTTTATTGCTGCTGTATTCATAATAGCTAGGATTTGGATTCAACAAAGATGCCCATGGATAATGAAGACATGTTATATACACACACAATGGTATTCTCAGCAATAAGGAAAAATGAAATAATAAAATTTGCAGGAAAATGGATGGACTTGGAAAACATTATCCTAAGTAAGGTTGTGCTGTCTAAGAATGACAAACACCACATGTTTTCTCTCATATGTGGTTTCTAAAATGGACCAGTTGAAGAACAGTGTAAAAAACATTAAGCAAGTCAGGCATGGAGGCACACACCTTTAATGCCAGCACTCGGGAGGCAGAGGTAGGAGGATTGCTCTGAGTTTTGAGTCCACCCTGAGACTACATAGTGAATTCTAGGTCAGCCTGGGCTACAATGAGACCCTACCTCGAAAAACCAGAAATAAATAAATAAGGGCTGGAGAGGTGGCTTAGTGGTTAAGGTACTTGCCCATAAAGCCTAATGATCCAAGTTTGATTCCCCAGTATCCATGTAAAGCCAGATGCACAAAGAGGCACATGCGTCTGGAATTTGTTTACAACTGCTAGAGGCCCTTGTGAAAAAAAAAATAAAAACCACTGGTTCCGGCTTTTGAATCCCAGGTCCAGAACTGGGTGAGCAGTTGTCCGGGGAGATCTGTGAGGTTCCCAAAATAATGTAGGCTATTGCCAAGCACTTGATCATCCAATAGAGCTAAAAGCTAAGACCTCAGGCTGCCATCTCAGGACACTGAGAGACCACATGGGAACTCAGAGGAAAGCCAGTCTTCTCCTGGCCAACCCTCATGACCCTGGAACTGCTATAGGAGCTACTAGGTGATAATGGTCACCAACAGCATGAATAAGCAGGAGACCCCAAAAGATATGCAATCCACCAGTCGGACGAGAAGTACAATAGTGGCACACAGCCTTTGTGGGTAATAAGCTGTCCCCCAAATGGGCATGAGGCCCTCTACATGGGAGAGAACTCATAACTGATGCTGGCAACTAAGTTCAGCACCCCATGGCCAGGAAATTCACAGCCCCCAGAGAGAAGCCTCATTGTTCTGTAGACAAGTCAAGTGGGTGTCCTCATCAAAATGTCTCAAACTCCTATGCATAGCCTGTGGTAGTTTCAATGTATGTCCCCCAATATACTCAGTGTTTTATTAGTTATAGTTTGCATCTGCAATCACCTTGCTAGAGGCAATGTCACTGGGGGCCAGTCTTAGGGTGTGGTGGGTTTGAGATTCCATTGTAAAGATATTCAAAGTGTGCCTAATAGGAGTTCCTGAAGTGTGCTGTGGCTTTTGGGTTGTAGGTTTGCTCTGTGTGCTGTGTGCCTGGTTGGGTTTTCTCTCTCTTGCCTGGTCCTGTGAAGACAGGCCAGCTTCTTCTGCCATTATGGAACTTCCCCTGGATCTGTAAGCTTCAATAAATAATATCCCTTCCTCCATAACTGTGCCTGGTCTAGAAGTTCATCTCAGCGAACCTGAAGCTGTCTGCTAGATTAGCCCCTCTTAATCAAAGATGCTCTCACCCTTGGTTGGAGAATCTGTTTCATTTTACAGATGGCAAAGAATACTGGGGAGATCTAAGATCCATCAATATGACAAGAAAAGAGCCAATTTCACACCACAAAATGTGCCACCTCTACCATGTTTACTGCAGTCCAAAAGAAACTGCAGAGGAAATAGGGGCATGACTATTGCTCCCAATGCTAGCCTGACAACTGCCTCCAGGGAAATTGCATCAAACACGGTGATGAACTGAAACACATTACAACAGAAATACAGAGGCTAAAAGACCTCAACACTAAAACAAACTGCTAACACACCCACCAAGGCTCAGGGATTATTGCAGAAGAGGGGGTGCAAAGACTGTAAGAGCCACAGAGTAGGTAGAAATATCCTGAGCCACATCTATTCCCCCTTCCACAGGCTAACAGACAACTAGGGGTAAGGGAATATAAGACTACAATAAATGTAAAAAATACACACACACACACACACAAGCACACGGTGTGGGCAGGAGGAAAAGTGCCCTCGAACTTTGTCATCTAGACATGACAAGGCCATTGCATATACGACGTCACAGCTGCTGTGGTTACTTGCACAACTTCTTCACATGATTGGGCCAGTCAAAATAGTGAGTTCAAAGCCAGCCTGGACTACATTAGACCTGTGCATAAATAAACAAATTATTCACATCATACCCATAAATGTGTATAATTGTTATGTGTCCACCAAAATGAAAGAATTACAATTATTTCTACTTGAAGGAGAAAAAATTTAAAAAGCTATATTCAAAGAAAATTTGTTACTTAACAGAAAGCCACCAGGCTTGGTGGTACACACCTTTAATCCCAGCACTTGGGAGGTGGAGGTAGGAGGATCACCATGAGTTTGAGGGCACCCTGAAATTACATAGTGAATTCCAGGTCAGCCTGAACTAGAGTGAGACCCTACTGCAAAAAGAAAAGAAAAAAAAGAAAGAAAGAAAGAAAGAAAGAAAGAAAGAAAGAAAGAAAGAAATAAAGAAAGAAAGGAAGGAAGGAAGAAAAAGAAAGAAAGAAAGAAAAGGAAAGAAAGAGAAAGAAAAGAAAGCCATGTATATATGCTAGAATTGATTCTCCAGGTTACAAGAAAAAAAAAGTGTGGCATATGTAAAAAATAGGACAAGTAAACAAGATGGCCTCCAAATGTCATTCAAGGCTGGAGTACTCTCCTGCGTACCTTCTTTGAATTGGTGGCCAAAGTCACCAACATCTCATTTCCCTGGAAGCCAGGTCAATGAATCAGGTGCAGAAGTGCAAGTTACTCTCTTACTATCATGTGTAAATACCAGTTTTCCAACCTCTGCTGCCTGTCCCTGCAACTTTAGACTATGCCAGCTTCTGGTCATATTTAAGACAGCAGTGCTTCCTTGAAGCCTGCCATAGTGCTCCTCTATTGAGAGCAACACTGGCTGGGCTGAGCTGCATTGTCTTGTGAAGAAGGGAGGGCTTCCTCAGCTCAAGCTCACAAGACACCACTATCTATAAAAGGTGAACAAGCCAGGTGTGGTGGTGCACGCCTTTAATCCCAGTACTCGGGAGGCAGAGGTAGGAGGGTCACTGTGAGTTTGAGGCCACCTTGAGACTTCATAGTGAATTCCAGGTCAGCCTGAGCTAGAGTGAGACCCTACTTCAAAAAAAAAAAACCAAAATTAAAATTTTAAAATAAATAAAATGTGAACAATTGTGCAAAGAGGAATCCTAAGAAATGAAATATTGAGAAGAATTTGTCTTCAGCTGAGTACAAGAAATAATTATTTCTTGAATGTCTGCAGGACTATTCTGGATATGTTTGTCTATTTCTTGAGACTATGAGGGTGTGCTATTTAATGGAAGCAGAAAAGAGAAGAATTCTTCAAAGATTCAAAGACCAAAAGGCAACATAGTGCTGAGGAGAAGGAATGGAGGAGTGCCCAGCACTGAAACACCTCTGTCACACCCTCCAAGGCTCAGGGACCATTGCGGAAGAGGGGGCGGATAGAATGGAAGAGCCAAAGGAAGGATATGACTCCTTATAATGCAACTGTCCAGACAGAAATTGGCCTTGATATCCATGACCTTGCAGTGCCTAGCAATACCTTCACAAGACCCTCAAAATAGAAGAAAAAGATGATGACATCAAATTAAAAGAGAGACTAATGGAAAGAGGGAGGGGATATGATGGAGATTGGAGTTCTAAAGTGGAATGGGGGGAGGGGAGGGAAATATCAGGTGTTTTTTTTGTATGTAAGTATAGAAGTTGTCAATAAAAAATAATAATTTTTTAAAAAGAAAAAAAAAAGACCAAAAGATTTTTAAACCTCTAGATGAGAGAACATAAGCAAGTTCTGATGATCAAGTTAAGATCCCCTAAAAAATACTTGATCCTCACAACAAGTTCATCATAATGCCATTCTGCTGGTTTGGTATATGACTTTTGGGTGTGGGGTTGTTTCTTGTGTTTAAGGCAGAAAAGTTTCTTTTTTCCCAATATTTTATTTATTTGAGGGAGGCAGATGATAGATAGATAGACAGATGCTAGCTAGCTAGATAGATGATAGATAGATGATAAATGGGTGCATTAGGGCCTCCAGCTACTGTAAACAAACTCCACAGGCATGAGCCACCTTGTGCATCTGGCTTTACCTGGGCACTGGGAAATCAAACTCAGATCCTTCAGCTTTTCCTGCAAGCATCTTAACCACTAAGCCATCTCTCCACCCAGAGAAAAAGGGTTTTTTTTTTTTTTTTGTCATTTATTTGAATGTGCATAATGTGGTCTATGTGGGGTGTGTTGTATGCACTTGTAGTGCCCTTGCAGCTCCCCATTCCCTATGTGCTTGCCTACAGAGGGGTGCATTGGCCTGCAGTGGCCAGAGCAGAATGCCAGTGTCCTGATCCATCACTCTTCCATCCACTATTATTTGAGCCATAGTCTCTTATGGACCTCAGAGCTTGGTGTTTTTTGCAAGAGCTCTGGAGATTCCTGGGCTTTGATCCCTGTGCAATGGAAACATTCAGATTAACAGAAGAAAGATAAGGAGGCACATTTTCTGGTACCTTCTTCCACACCAAAGAAGAAAGTAATGACATGAATAACAAAGTTGTCACATGAGTAACACTTTCTGATTTTAGTAATTGTAATCACTTTGAATATGTTAGAAAATAAATTCATGGGATTGGGGAGCTGGCTCAGTAGCAGTCAAGTCACTTGCTTACAAAGTTTGACAGCCTGGGTTCAATGCCCCAGTGTCCATATACAACCAAGCACACAAAGTGGTGCATACATCTGGAGTTTTTTGCAGTGGCAGGAGGCCCTGGTGAGCCCAAACACTTGCTCTCTCTCTCTCTCTCTCTCAAATATTTTTATTTTAAAAATAAAAATAAGCTCATGTTTCAACAATGAATTTTTTTCACATAATAGATACATTTTATTTTAATATTAACATATTTTTCTTTTGAGATAGGTTTTCTAGCCCAGCTGGCCACCACACCTGGCCTCACACCTTTACTCCCAGTACCAGGGAGGCAGAGGTAGGAGGATAGCTGTGAGTTTGAAACCAGCCTGAGACTATATAGGGAGTTTCAGGTCAACTGGGCTACAGCAAGACCTTACCTCAAAAAAAAAAAAAAAAAAAAAAAAAAAAAAAAAGGACCCCATAAGTTAAACACATTCAAATGAATGTTTATTAACAAATAATTGAATTTATAGTCAATAAAGTATTCTCTTTTTTACCTTTTTTTGTGTTTGAATGTGTATGTGTGTGAGAGAGAACACAGGTGTACACATGCCATGGGGAAGTCACTGGACACCCTGATGCCAGTCCTCACCTTCATTATGTTTGAGGCAGTTCTCTTCCTGTTCACCACTACAGACACAAGGCTAGCTGTCCTATGAGCTGCTGAGAATGGCCATACCAGATCTTCTAGCCATTGCAAAAGAACTCCAGACGCATGTGCCACTTAGTGCATCTGGCTTTATGTGGGTACTGGGGAATCAAACTCAGGTTGTTAGGCTTTGCAGGAAAGCATCTTAACCATTGAGTCATCCCTCCAGTTCTTACGTATATATTTTGTAATCTATGTTACATATATCATGTTTTTATTATATGTATGTATGTATGTATGTATGTATTTTATGCAGTTACATAGAGTCTACCTTTCATATTCATGCATACCATCTCAGTGAATTTAACAAACTATAAATTGAAAATATTTAGAAAAATTTATACCAGTACTGAACATGTACAGTTTTTCATTCTTTTAATTTTTCCATAAATAATGCAGTATAGTAACATTTACATTGAATTTGGTATTGTAAGTGATATAGATTATTTAAAATATACAGGATTATTTACAAATATTATGATATTTTATATAAGGGACTTAAACATCTACAGATTTTAGTAGCCACAGAGGGTCCTGGAACAAATTCCCAAAGATCCCGAGGGACGATTGTGTGTGTGTGTGTGTGTGTGTGTAACTATGTTATACTTTAATATACTTGTATTATCTTGCTTTTAATGTGTGTGTGGGTTTTTTTTGTTGTTGTTGTTTTGTTTTGTTTTTTGAGATAGGGTCTTGCTCTAACCCAGGATGACCTGGAATTCACTATGTAGTCTTAGGGTGGCCTTGAACTCACGGTGATCCTCCAACCTCTGTCTCTATAGAGTGCTGAGATTAAAGATGTGTGCCACCACACCCAGCTTCTCCTATTTTGTATTAGAAATGTTGTCAATTTGGCTGATCTTGTATAAGTGGCGTAAGAAAACTTTCCCTCCTCCCTCCCTCCCTCCCTCCTTCCCTCCCTCCTTCCCTCCCTCCTTCCCTCCCTCCCTCCCTCCCTTCCTTCCTTCCTTCTTTTCTTCCTTCTTCCCTTTCTTCCTTTCTTCCTCTTCTTTCTTTCAGAGAAAAGGT
This sequence comes from Orientallactaga sibirica, assembly GCA_036365145.1. Lineage (NCBI taxonomy): Eukaryota > Metazoa > Chordata > Mammalia > Rodentia > Dipodidae > Orientallactaga > Orientallactaga sibirica. Next base: position 682,978 of record JAEOAD010002184.1, read on the forward strand.
CTCATATAACTCAGAATGGCCTCAAAGCTCTGATGCTTCTGCCTCCTCCTCCGGAAGTATTGGGATCCAAGGTATGCACGACCACTCCCAGCTTTCCTTGTTTTATTTTGTTTCCTTTCCTTTCCTTTGATTGAGGTAGGGTCTTGCTCTGTACCCAGGATGGCCTCAAACTGAGGCAGGATAGAAAGACAGGGGAACTTGGGGGGCATGAGAAGAAAAAGGAGCTCTTCCCCACCTCCTTCCCTAAGGAGTCTGCTTGAAGCCTCTCATTAGCAAATAAACAAAAATTACAGCACAATTCACAACTGTTTAAGGACTCTCCCTTTCAGCTGCAAACCTACAGTTGTCACACCCAGAACCTCATGTACAGTGAGCCTAGTAGCTCTTGGTTTATTTTATCACATTGTGGCATCTCTGATCCACCCTATAATCTCAGTTATCAAAGAGGGAAACAGATAGAAGAGGGGAGCCCCCTGAACAAAGGAATTCCAAAAGGCTTCTAAAGCCAGGTATGGTAGAGCACACCTTTAATCCCAGCACTGGGGAGGTAGAGGTAGGAGGATAGCTGTGAGTTCGAGGCTAGTGAGAGATCCTACCTTGAAAAAGAAAAAAAAAACAAAAACAAAAACAAAAACAAAAGCCTTCTAGAAACCTACGTACAAGTCACCGCCAGAACCCTTGAGTGCAATTCTCCCTTGAGACACCCACCCCCACCCTTGGCTACGTCTTCTTTCCTGAGTGACTGTCCCTTGGAGGGCTCCACACCCATCCGTTCTCAGGTTTGCTCTCAGTCACTTTTTGAGCACACCTCAGTCACTTTTTGAGCACACCTTCTTCCTCGAACCCTCATATCTTTCAGAAAATCTTCAACTCTATACCAGTTTTTCCTTGAATCCTTTCCTGCATTGAAGCTGAATCCTGGATTTGCCTGAGTTGAGGTCTCTGAAGGTCCAGGGGAATGCCTCCCACTTCTGAGGGGGACAGTATGGAGCTGTGTCTCAATCTCTGCTGGCAAAACTAATGGTCCTCCTGACTTAGCCTCATGCTGCGTTTACAGTGTGCTGGCAAGCCCAGCTTACTGGAATGCTACTTTGGATTGTGAATATATATAGCCATTTAGACTATGAGTAAAAAACAAATAAAAATGAGGTGCTATGGCTACATAATTTGAAAGTAGACCTTTAAGGTCCTGGACAATCTGCGCCCACTCACATTTCTTACTTCTCTGGTTTTTCTCCTTCACTCCTCAGTCCAAATGCAAACTGCTATCTTCTTGGATGTACTTATTTGCCCCAGGAAATCACCCCACCCCACCCCACCCCTCAGATCTTCACATGGCTCACTCCTTTGCCGGGAATGTTTTCCCTCAGAAAACCTCATGACTCTTGTCCTCTTCCCTGCCCGATCTTTCTTTGCTGGAAGGTCACCTCCTCATGCAGATCTCCTCTGACTACAGGCCTGGAGTCACGCCCTGCACCTCCTCCCAGCCACACCAGCTAGGCTTTGCTTTTTTCCACAGCACTTCTGAGCTTCAAGCATTCGTGCAACATTTATTAGGTTCCTGTTAACCTGATGGGTCTGGTGTTTTCAGGGAAGGAACTCTGAGTTGAGCTTGGGTTACCGCCAGTCTTATGAAGGAGGAGATAAGGCCTCACCACCTGCTGACTTGAGTGTCATGAGCACACTGTTTCAGAAACATAGTTGGCAACACGTGTCTTTCTACCATGTCATGATGTGGTAGATAACAATAAATTCACAAGGTACAGTAATTTCCATGGCAATGGCTTGCTAGATACTCTCACTTTCCTCGATAGACTTGGATGAGGTTAACCCAGGTGCTTTCATTCCAATCTTAAATCACACATTACACATCACACAATAAATTTATCTATTTCTACATACATGTAGATGATAGAATAACTAAAAAGAGTTAAAAAGCCAAAGAGTTAGGCTGAAGAGATGGCTCAGTAGTTAAAGATGCTTTCTTGCAAATCCAGATGGCCTGGATTCAATTCTCCAGTATTCATGTAAAGCTAAATGCATAAACTTGCATGTGTCTGGAGTTTGTTTGCAGCATCAAGAAGTCCTGGCATGGGCTCTTTTCATGCAAATAAATCACAAATATTTTTTGTTTTGGTCTTTCAAGGTAGGGTCTCACTCTAGTCCAAGCTGAGGAAGTTAGTTTGTAGTTTCAGGGTAGCCTCAAACTCATGGCAATTCTCCTACCTCTGCCTCCCAAGTGCTGGCATTAAAGGCATGCACCATCACGCCCAGTGGAAAAAAAAATTTTTTTAAAGGCAAAGATGGGGTTGAAGAAATAGCTCAACAGTTAAAGGAACTTGCTTGCAAAACCTAACGACCCAGGTTCAATTCCCCAGTGCCACATAAAGCCAGATGCACAAAGTGGCACATGCATGTGGAGTTCATTTGCAGTAGCAGGATGCCCTGGTGTGCCCACTCTCACTTTATATCTCTCTCTTATATAAATAAATAAATAAAAATATTTTTAAAATATTTTTTTAGAAAAGGCAAAATCTAGTTGGGCGTGATGGCGCACACCTTTAATCCCAGCACTTGGAAGGCAGAGGTAGGAGGAGCGCCGTGAGTTCAAGGCCACCCTGAGACTACAGAGTGAATTCCAGGTCAGTCTGGACTAGAGTGAGGTCTTACCTCAAAAGAAAGAAAGAAAGAAAGAAAGAAAGAAAGAAAGAAAGAAAGAAAGAAAGAAAGAAAGAAAGAAAGAAAGAGGGAAAGAAAGAGAGAGAAGGGGAAGGGGAGGGGAAGGGAAGGGAAGGGAAAGGAAAGGAAGAAAGACAAGGCAAAGTCTTTCAAAGAGGCCTATAAAGATGAGATCAAATACAGCAGGAGAAAGTGGAGGAGCGGTCAGGCTGCAGGATCAGAGGTGAAGTCTAGGGCAGGACTAGGTCTGGATAAATGGAAGGACAGATGGATGACAGTCCCAGATGAGTGAACAGGCAGATAGCAATCAAGTAGACAGCATCAACACCTGGGATAGATCCACAGTGAAGTTTCTAGAACATCTGGGATTTCCTTGATGCACATAGCAGTGGTCAGATGACAGGTGGGAGGAGCCATCACCATCATTTGCTAGGTATCAACTTCTTTATGGAGTCCTGGTGAGGGAGCTACACCCTTCCCTCAGTCTAGTATGTCCCGTAACTTCTTTCTGATATGGTAGCTTGAATGTAAAATGACCCCGTAGCCTCATGTGTTTGTGATTGAACTTCATACTCAATCCCCAAATGGTAGAGCCTGTGGGAAGTGAGCTTTACTGGAGGAGGTTTGTCACTGGGGTCAGACTTGAGGTTTATCATGCCAGCTCCAAGCCCAGTGCTTAAGAGTACTTCCACACAAACGTGACAGCTTCTTGCTGTGACGTGCGTTTCCTGCCATGATGAAACGACTCCTTGAAACTGTAAGCCTGGAATAAAACCTTTCCTTCCATATTCTGCTTTTGGCCAGGTGCTTTTGTAACAGGGAAATTGGGGTTCTGGAGTGCTTCCTGGAACCCCACATCCTGAGTTTATATCTGCAACCTAACCAAAGAATTGGCAATTCCAGATTTAAGAGAAATATATATTTGTTTTGTTTTGTTTTGTTTTTTTTTTCAAGGTAGGGTTTCAGCACTCTGGCCCAGGCTGACCTGGAATTAACTTTGTAGTCTCAGGGTGGCCTTGAACTCATGGCAATCCTCCTACCTCAGCCTCCCAAGTGCTGGGATTAAAGGCGTGCGCCACCACACCCGGCTAAGAGAAATATTTTTGAAATACCACATTTTATTTAGATTTTACAAAGGAGTGTGGAAAGGGGAAGGCTGGGAGGTAAGGGGAAACAAAGTGGGGAGAAGAGAAGTACACCATGTGAAACCCAAAAGCCCATGTGGGCCACGTGTAGCTCAGGAGACCATGTGACCAGATATAAACCTGGGGAAAAAAAGCATGGAAAGAAAAGACAAAAGAAAGTTCAAGGAGCTCCTGCTAAGTGGGGAGCTGGAGGAGATAAAGAACCCATGTGGAGAATAAGGGCTAAGGGGCCCTCCCAGCTGGGCTTTAACCTGATCCTGGGCCAAGCCAGCCCAGGCCCAAAACTGAGTGAAAAACTCACCCATAGCTGGAAGTTCCCAAGTGATCAGAGAGCTAGAGCCTGCACTGGCCTTGCAAAGGTATTTATAAACTTAGTGTGATGGGCTATCTTTGGGCCCAGGTGAACCAGAGGGCCAGCTGGTTGGTCAGCTCTAGGGGCTGTCTCAGGAAGAGATTAGCTAAACTTGACCAACCACAATGTTTAAATCCTATTAAAGACCTCCCTCCCAGGAGGGATCCTGACTCTTTCTGGAAAAACAGTTCTTTGGAACTAGACTAGAGATAAGAAAAACATTCCTGCCTTTTTTACCTTAAGGGGTCCAGTCATCCTAACTCTACCCCCCTTCACTTTGTTCCAGCATGGGAAGCCATTTGGTATGAGGTTGTTTCTGTAGTAAACCTGACCATGTGCTTTTTAGACTTCTGGAACTGATTTAAGTTTTAAAGAAAGTTTAAAGTAAATCAAATTAGAAAGAAAAAAACTAGAGATCTGTTTTCCTTCTCTGTCTCTCTGCATAGTGTGTGTAGTGTGTTGTGTGTGTGTACAGATATGTGGGCCTTGTGCATACAGGTGTGAAGGCCAGAGGAAAAATTTGCCCGGCTATTACTTATCCATGTATTTTCTTGAGATGTAGTCTCTCACTGAACCCAGAGCTGCTACTATTTTTTTTTCACTAGACTGGCTGATCAGCAAACCCCAGTGATTCTCTAGTCTCTGCTCCTCACAGGACTAGGCTTACAGGCATGCTGGCCATGCCCAGCTGTTTACATGAGCGCTGGGGAATTGAGCTCAGGATGGAATCACGCTTCTCAGGCCCTCATGCTTTCATGGAAAGAGCTCTTCCCTGCTGAACCTTCTCCTCAGATCCTAGAAAAACCTTGGCTATATGAAGAACCACAGTGTTGACTAGGGAAAAAAAATTGCCTGAGGAAACAAGTAAGCAAATCATACTGGGAGAGCACCCTCACCTGGCATGGTGGACCGTGTCGTTAACCCCAGCACCTGGAGGCAGAAGCAGGATGGCTGGATGGGTGAGGCCTCGTCTATATAGCAAGTTCCAGGTCAGCCAGCCAGAGCTACATAGTAACAACAAAACCGCTCAACACTGACAAATGTTCATAAATTGGCATACATTTTTAGGGATAGCGTGACAGTAAGTATCAAACTGTAAAGTGGAGATAGCCTATGATACAGTGTTTCTAATTCTTGCAAAGTATACTCTGGATAGTCATGTAGATCAAGAAATCTGTGTTGCTCACTGTTGCTACTTTGTTTCCAAAGCAGACACCTGACACCACCTGAACGCTCAGCAACAGTGGACCAAAAATAATTGTATGTGGAGACAAGTACATGTTACCCAACTGTGAAAAGGTATAAGGAGACATAACAAGTAATAATTTGGAAAAACATCTACCCATAAGTACTTTATTGGATGAAAAAAAAAGGGCAAGCCAAGTGTGGTGGCACACGCCTTTAGTCTCAGCACTGGGGAGGCAGAGTAGCAATACATGAGTTCAAGACCACCCTGAGATATAGTGAATTCCAGGTCAGCCTGGGCTAGAGTGAGACTCTACCTCGAACTCCCCCCCAACACCTAAAAAAAGGGGGCAAACTATAGAATAGTAGGCATAGCAGGGTCATACTTGTGGGAAACAAGTTAAAAGTTTAGTAGTGGCACCACAACCTGGTAAAACATGATCATTTTTATAAATTCATTTTCATTCTCTTTTGTTTCTTTTCTTTTTTTGAGGTAGGGTCTCACTCTGGCCCAGGCTGACCTGGTATTAACTATGTAGTCTCAGGGTAGCTTTGAACTCACAGCAATTCTCCTACCTCTGCCTCCTGAGTACTGGGATTAAAGACATGCGCCACCACGACTGGCTCATTTTTATTTTCTCTTTATATTTTTTAATCTGTTCTGTTATAGTGAGAAAATCCTTTGCACTGTTTACTAAGTGCTCCCCACTTGACCATCCTCTTCCCTGCCACCAGTTTCCCTTTTAGACAGCCCTTCCTCCACTCCAGACCTCAGGGAAACAGTGCTACAATGGAACAGAGAACAAAAGAATTAACTCTCAACCTTAGCATTTCAAAACAGACTTTTTAAATGCCTAGTAGAAACAATAGCAATAGGTTAAACAATAGAAAAGAGTAATTGTTGAACTAAGAGCAGGTTTTCCCATGTTGGATGAAATAAAGTTAAGCATATAGTGGCAGGGGGAGAAAAGAAGAGGCCAGAGGACTGCTGGAGGAAGCATGGTGCTGAGATCTGGGATTGCCCACCTTGGTCTGAGTCTCTAAAAGTATGGGGCTCCAAGAGAACAAGGAACTCTCCCCGTGTCTCAGGCCTATCTGAGACCTCTTCACAAAGTCCCTTTGCTGTCACACAGTAGTTTAGAGGAGACGCAAATGAAAAACACACCAGGCAGGTGGGTCAGGTCCAGCTAGGGAGCAGCCTCCAGGCTCTTGTACGAGTGGACAGCTGGCTGGGCCCTGTGCCAGCACGGGGCAGCACCTTCAGCGGTGCAGCCTTGAACACCCGGTTAGGATTACTCTTCTCAGATCTTCAGCAATATATCTGACAAAAGCAACTTAAGGAAGGAAGGGTTTGTTTTAGCTCAGTTTAAGGGAACAGTGCTTCATGACAGGCAAGGTATGTTGTCAGGAGTGCGAGGCAGCTGGTCACATTGCAGCTACAGTCAGGAAGCTAAGAGAGAGAATGCTGGTACTCAGCAGCTTGCTTTCTTCTTCTCCTCCTCCTCCTCCTCACCCTCCTCCTCCTCCTTCTTCTTTTTGAGGTAGGGGTTCACTCTAGCTTAGGCTGACCTGGAATTCACTATGTAGTCTCAGGGTGGCCTCGAACTCCCAGCCATCCTCCTACCTCTGCATCCTAAGTACTGGGATTAAAGGCAGGTTACTTTCTCCTTTTTATTCAGTTCAAGAACCTCAACCTATAGGATGGTGCTGCCATATTTAGATGGGTTTTCCTACCTCAGTTTGCCTAATCTAGAAATTTCCTTGCAGACATGCCCAGAGGTTTGTTTCATAGGTGATTCTAGATCCTGGCAAGTTGACAAGATTAACCATCACAAGGTCCATGTCAGATGCCAATATGGAAGGCCAGTGAGCAGCAGAACTCAGAGACAAGTGTGGCAGTGTCACTACAGTCAATGCCACTGTATGCAGATCTCAGCCTGTGGGCACGCTCCTGCACCATACCTCTGAGCCTGAATGGAGACATGAGCAATGGTAACTACAATCTCGGCTCGCCCTGCAGAGGGGAAGCTCCAGTTAACTGAGAACACTTTAAACATGCAACACTACATTTTCTGCCTCTTGATAGAACAGGTGCTCAAAATAGGGATTGAGATGTTATTTTTAAAGAACTACTGTTTTGCACTCCTGAAGTAGTGTCCTAAAAATCACCATGCCTGCTATGTAAAGATATTTTTTTATAGAGCAATTCAGGAAGGCACTTCACTCTCTCTCTCTCTCTCTCTCAAATAAATTTTTAAAAAAGAAAGAAAATTGGTATTCAGGAATGGGAAGATGACTTAGCTGTTAAGGCACTTACCTACAAAGCTAAAGGACCCAGGTTCAATTCCCCAGGACCCACATAAGCCAGATTCACAAGGTGGCGCATGTATCTAGAGTTCATTTGCAGTGGCTGAAGGCCCTGGTATGCCCATTCTATCTCTGTCTCTCTCTCTCTCTCTCTCTGCCTCTATTGCTCTAAAATAAACAAAAAAGGAAGGTGTTTCAGAAATTTAACAGTGGAATCCCCCTGTGGGTAAGATGTGGAAAGGTGGGAGTGAGAGGAACTTTTTACTTGTACAACTTGAATATTTTTAGCAAATTTACAATAATTATTAAAGTCCTTGTCCTTAACGAACTCAGGGGACATGGAGTAAGGCAGAGAGACAATGGTCATGCCAGGGCCTTTAGCCACTGCAAATGAACTCCAGACATATGTGCCACCTTGTGCACCTGGCTTTACATGGGGGACTGGGGAATAGAACCCCAGTTGTTAGGCCTTGCAGGCAAGCGCCTTAACTGCTGAGCAATCTCTCCAGCCCTTTCTTAATATTATTAGCATTATGTGTGCATGTGGGTGGCAATGCCTGTGTGTGCAGAGATCAGAGGAGGGCATCAGGTGTTCTCCACTACTGCGTCTTCACCTTATTCCCATGGGACAGCGTCTCTCACAGAACCTAGAGCTCACAATTTCAGCTACACTGGCTAACTAGCTATCCTGGTGGTTCTGTCTCTGTCTTCCCACCCCCAGCACCAGGATTATAGATCTGCATGACCACATTTGTCTTTTTTTTTTTTTTTTTTTTTTCGAGGTAGGGTCTTACTCTAGCCCTGGCTGATGTGGAATTCACTATGTAATCTCAGGGTGGCCTCAAACTCACTGTGATCCTCCTACCTTTGCCTCCTAACTGCTGGGATTAAAGGCGGGTGCCACCACGCCAGCATTTCTTTTCTTTTTTTTTCTTTTTTTTTTTTTTTATTTATTAGATATGGACATACTTAGGATGTAAACAACACATGTCAGTACCATCCTTTCCCTCCTCCCTGCCCCTTTTCTGAAGAGGCCTTCCTTGTTGGCGATGCAGGTCAACCCCGTGGGGCTTGTGGGTCATGCATTATGGGGGCAGCAGTCAGTTATGGGGGAGAGGAAATGTCTCTGTGCAAAATATCCCAACGTGTGGCCACATTTGTCTTGTTATGTGGTGCTGGGGATCTGAATTCTAGTCTCCTGCTTGCACAGCTAAACAGCAAGTGCTCTTACCCACTGAGCCTTCTTCCCAGGACCCACTCTACTAGCATTTACTATAATCAATTTCTTTTCTTTCTTTCTTTCTTTCTTTCTTTCTTTCTTTCTTTCTTTCTTTCTTTTTTTTTTTTTTTTTTTTTGAGGTAGAGTCTCACTCTAGTCCAGGCTGACCTGGAATTCACTATGTAGTCTCAGGGTGGCCTCGAACTCATGGCGATCCTCCTACCTCTGCCTCCCAAGTGCTAGGATTAAAGGTGTGTGCCACCACGCCCGGCTTTCTATAATCAATATTTTTCTTATTATTGGTAGGACTGGGAGAGGATGGAAAGAGAAAAGCTGAGTGAGGTTCAGGGGAAAATGAGGGAGTATCAAGGACAAAAGCACCATGGGAAAGTCCAGGGAAGCTGACAACAGCAAGCTGCTGAGGCATAAACTGGGAGTGAGTGGTGAGTGGTAAAGAGCTCCTAGAGTGCCTAGGCATGCTATCCTTGCTGGCCACTGTGAGGATCAAGGATCTACCCTGAGTCTAATGAAAAGCTGGGGAGGGGACAGGGCTGTGCAAATATGCTTCAGAACTTAAATTGTCACTGGGCTGCTATGACTGAGTCCTGTAGTGTGGTGAGACAGAATCATAGGAAGCTGGTGCAATGCACACTGCACAAGAAAAGGGTTTGTGTTCTCTGTGTGGGGCATCCAAACTGCCCCTGGGTGTCTTGTTCCCTCTTTTAAAGGGCAGGCTTATTGTTCAGTAAAATTTAATGTCACCATGTAAAAAGGCGAGGGTGGTGACAGGTGGGTGATTAGTCCTCAGTATATTTTACCCCTCCAGGGTTCATAAAATAACCACTTTCTGGGGGTAATTATGAAAAGTAGAGGTAGGAAAACTAGCACAATGATAGGTAAGGCCACATAGATTAAGGGAAGGAGGAAGGGAACAGACTTGAATGATGGCTGGAGACAAGGAGTTTGGATTTAGCAACAAAGGGCATCTGGATAAAGAAATAGAGCTTCGAGGAGCTGCTTGGATGGTCAGTAATTTAAGATCAGGTTTTGCACATGTTTGTATGTGTGCTTGTGTGTATACATGTTCATATGTGTGTATGTATATGTGCATACATGTGTATGTGGGTCATGTGTCCATGTGTATGGGAGGGCAGAGGCTGACATAGGATGTCTTTATCAGTTGCTCCGCACCATATTTCTTTGAGGCAGGGTTTTGCACTGTACCTACATCACACTACTTCAGCTAGACAAGCTATCCAGCAAGCCCTAGGGATCTTCCTGTCTCTGCCTCCCCAGTACTGGCATTGCAGGTGGATGTGGCAACATCTAGCATTTTTACATGGGTTCAGGGATCCAAATCTGTTTCCTCATGCCTGGGCAGCAGGCACTTACTCCTCAGCCTCTAAGGCCATTTTTAATCAACTCACTGTGATTTTATTCTGAAACCAGTGGGCTTCTGTAGAGGTCACTTTGCACCATAGTGTTGCTTCAGAGAGTGGACCTCTGCAGGAAGCCCTAGAACACAGCAAGCACTTTAGATCCTCAAGAGCATGGAGAGCATGGAATGGAACATTCTGATAAGGGAGCTTTGGACCAAGGCCAATGAAGAGTTCATGTGTACTCACCTCAGGCTGACATAACAGGACACCACAGGAAGCCCTTTGCTCATAGCTCTAGAGGTTAAAGTGTGAGCAGGTTTGGTTTCTCCCAGGTTCTCTCTCCTTGGCTTGTAGATGACAGCCTTCTTGTATCCCCACTTGGCCTTTCCTCTCTGCATGGTGTCCTTGTGTGTTCAAATCTCTCCTCCTAATGCCAGCCTGCATATTGAATTAGGGCATACCTTAACACCTCATCTTAACCTCCTCCCCTCTTTAAAGGCCCCATTTCCAAAGAAAGTCATATTCTGTATTCAAGTACTGAGCACTGGGGTTTTTACATGCTAATTTTGGAGTACACAATTCAGCTTATATAGCACAAGAATTTGGTGTGCTTTTAAGAAACACAAACCCACATCATCAAAACAATGGATTCTTATTTCAAGAAGATAAATATAAAGACTTGAAATGAAGTTTAAATGCATTGAAAAGGAGGCATATGCTTAGTAATAAGTTCAAGAAAAGCATTTCCCTCAAAGAGTTAAATGATTGTCAAATCATTTCAAGCCAGTGGTAAGCCGGGTAATTGTCAAATACTTCAGCAAGACTAGTGGGGGAGTTAACAGCAGTTATTATCTTAAAAAGAACACATTTCTTTGAAATGCTATTATGTCTCAGAAGTGTAGAAAAGGTTTCCAAGGAGAGTCCCTTTTGTGTAACAATGCAAATGGAACGGAGTGGTGTGCATCATTTTCTGGATGACATCTGTGGGTAAAGTCAGAAAAGCCCAAAGGCTGCTTACCACGTTAAAGGTCCATTTCCTGAGCTGGGGCACTGGAGAGAGCTTCTGAAGGTGGACCACACAGAGCTTTGTAAAACAGATATTAGAGGGGAATAGCAGGTTTAGAATTTGGTAGGTTCCCTGCTGCTTATAGCTCACAGATCCAAATATAGCTGTGTTTTAAGATTTAAAAACATTCAATTTGTGTGAAATTCCTTCTCTACAGATAGTCCATGCCTTAGTGAAATAGACAAGGAAAGACATATCAGAAACCACACAGATCTTTTTAAAAGGAAGTCTTTCCTTTTTTTTTTTTTTTTTTTTTTTTTTTTTAGCAAGGCTCCCTGATTATCTAGGTTTTCTGAATGTAAACAAACAGAACTTCTAGGGGAAAATGACAGAATAATAATAAGAAAATTAAAGTGGGAGAAAAAAGGAAAATAAAAAGTGAATCAAAGGAGAACTGTATGAGTCTGTTATGACTAATTCTTACTTTTCCTAAATCACTGTTTTATTTCCCAGAACTAATCCCTTTTGGAGACCCAGAACTTCAGCCCACTTATTTGTGCTCTGTTATAAGTATTTCTCCTGAGGTTGACATTTGGGTATGTGAAACAATCAGACATGTGCAACTGCCTTGGCAGTGGGCTGGCTTTTTATGTTGCTGTTCCCTGAATCCATTAGACATCTGTCTTTATTCCACTTATGAATGCACCCTGGGTTTCATAAAGCTCTGGGTGCATTTAGGCCATGCAGCAGCCAACTCTGAAGTGTTTTGCTGCCACTGTGATAGAAACTTTGTGCTAGGTGTCACATCATTTAAACAAACTCATGTTTGATGTTGTTTTTGAAGAAAAGGTCTCTGATATTCCAGTGTAAATCTCAAAAGTTTTTTTTCAATCATCCTCTCAGCCTCAGACTGCTTAGACTCTCTACTTTGATCCTCCATCTGACTGTGCAAACTTCTTGAGGAAGCTGAAGTCTCACTGGCAGTGCCTCTAATGCCACCTTTATCATCGTCTCCTCTGCAGGGACTTTGTTTTAATTGTATTCTCCAAAGAACCACTGTTCCATGGCTTTCCAGTCATTTGTTCACTGGGAATTCTGAGGTACCCATTCAAAGCACTGGTACATCTGATCATGCATAAAATGTTGTCGGGCCAGGGAAGAGGTGAGTGAGGTCTAGAAATGTAGATTTACATAAGCCCACTCTAAGGGGTTACTCAAAGACACAGGCAGAGGTGAAATCAAACAGTCATATAACATGCGGAGAAGAGAGAGGGGAGGTCTGAGCCCCGATGTCTAAGTAGCAGGCAAGGCAAGGGAAGTCCATGACAGATATAGAGATGCTGTGGTCAGAGGAATAAAATGAAAACCAAGAAAAAGTAGGGAAATGGCCAGGTGTAGTGGTATATGCCTTTAATCCCATCACTTGGGAGGCAGGCATAGGAGGATCACTGTGAGAGAAAGGCCAGTTTGGGACTATAGAGTAAGTTACAGGTCAGCCTAGGCTAGAGTGAGACCTAAATAAGTAAATAAATAAATAGAAGGAAAGTGAAAATCAAGAAAAAAAACCTGTCAATGAGAGGTCAATGTCAGTTGTCATATGCAAGTCAAGGCAGATAGATGTGAAAAGGATACCTCACATTCAGTGACCACGGATTGGCTGGCAGTGCTAGAATGGTAAGAGGCTGCAGTTAACTGTTTCACACCAGCCCAGGGCAAGGTGCTGGGTCTCCACTCTCATTTAATTTCTGTGTTCTATTATTAGTAGTGTTTTGAGTTTTCTGTGTCCTCACTTGGTAGAAAGTGTATGTGAAGTCTCTAGAGTCTCTTTTTGTGTGGGTTTTAAAAAATTACTTTTGATTTTTTAAAAAACTTTTCATTGACAGTTTCCATAAATAAAGACAACATACCATGATCATAATCCCCTCCCATCAACTTTGACCATTTTTGAGTCACCCCAGTAGTCACCATCATCTGGAAAGAGAAGCTTCTCTAACAAAAAGTGAGAGTAGCATTAATATACGGGTCCTATATCATCCCTATGGTCAAATGATTGACATATCCAGAGCTAAGCAGCAGGCTCTGTGCCACCTGTGGGTCTTGCTCCTGATCCCAATGGGTTACATCTTGTGCTCTCCTGCCCAGAATCTTTCCTATTGTGGATGATGGAATATCTCCTCCATGAATTGCACACACTGCCGCTGGTAGATAGTCCTACCCAGAACCTTGGTGAGCCTGATGTGCTGCATATGGCTGGTGGCAGTACGGTGAGACATACCATGTTACAAATTGACTTCACCTTCTGGTCACAAGTGTTAGGTTCATCAGTGGGTCCCTGAACAAGTTTAGCCAATTCTATATCCTGTATCAGAGGTTATTCACTGCCAATTAGAGTCATTTCCCAGGAATTTAGGAAGTGGAATTGAGAAGGATATAAGGATCGTAAGAAAACAAGAAAGCCTGGAGGATGTTGGGGGCTGCAGGATATTCACAAGGTCAGTGTATAAACCCACATTGTATTTATTAATATGCAGGGAATGTTCTATATATGTGGGGCTATTTCTAGGACCCCTCTGTGGATACCAAAATCTATAGATGTTCAAGTCCCTTGTCTAAAATGCTATAGTATTTGCATATAATGTATTTATACTTCCCACATACTAGAAATCACCTCTAGATTACTTATATATTGTAATGTAAACACTATATAGTTCTTGCACTGTGTTATTACAGGGATAATTAATAACAAGTGAACAATCAGTACATGTTCAATACAGTTGTCATCTTTTTGTTGTTGTGCTGTTTTAAGGTTGGCTTTGAAATCACAGAGATCCTCTTACCTTGACCTCCTAAGTGCTGGGATTAAAAATGTGAGCCACCACACCTGGATGTCAGATATAATCTCTTAAAACATACATTTTCAATTTGTAGTTGGTGAGTTTCATAATGTGTAAATCATGTGTACAGAATATCAAATGTTAAGCTCAAGTAGCATAATTGAGATACCATACATAGGGTCAAATGTACATTAATATAAAATACATTAGCATATATCTGTATCAATTACTTTTTTATCATTAAGGCAAAATACATGACCAGAAGGAGCTTAAGAAAGGAAAAGGTGGGCTGGAGAGATGGTTCAGTGGTTAAGGTTCTTGCCTGTGAAGCTTCAGAACCCAGGTTCAATTCCACAGTACCTACATAAACCAGATGCACAAGGTGGCACATGCATCTGGAGTTCATTTGCAGTACCTGGAGGCCCAGGTGCACCCACTCTGTCTCTTTATCTGCCTATTTCTCTCTCTCTTTTCAATAAATAAATAAAAAATTTAAAAAAGAAAAGAAAAGATTTATTTTGGTTTACAGATTCAGAGGTAGAATCCCCAGGGTGGGGAAGTATGGCAGGAGCAGGAAAGGAAATGTGGTGTCACATTATCACATCAGCAGGGATGAAGTATAGAGAGAACAGCAAGTAGTCTTGGACTATAAAATCTCAAGGCCTGCTCCTAGGGAAAAATTTCTCCAACAAGGCTCCACCTCCTAAAGTTTCCACAACTGGGCTGGAGAGATGGCTTAGTGGTTAAGCACTTGCCTGTGAAGCCTGACCCCAGTTCAAGGCTCGATTCTCCAGGTCCCATGTAATCCAGATGCACAAGGGGGGCGCATGCATCTGGAGTTCATTTGCAGTGGCTGGAGGTTCTGGTGCACCCAATCTTTCTCTCTTTCTACCTGCCTATTTCTGTATCTCTCTCTTTCTCTCTCAAATAAATAAATAAAATAAAATCACTTTAAGCACATGAGCCTGAGCTTGAGCCTGTGGGATTCATTCGTTTTACATTTGAACCACCATATTCTGACCCCAGTCCCCATAGACTTATGGTCATCTCATAATGCAAAATGTATTCAGTTCAACTTTAAAAGTCCCTATAGTCTCTTTTTTTGTGACTTTTTTTTAATTGACAACTTCCACAACTATAGACCCATAGTCTTTACTTATCCCAATCCTAAAGTCTCATCTGAGTTTCAAGGCACTCCCTTAACTGTGAGCCCTATAAAATCAAAGCACAAGTTACAAACTTCTAACATATGACACAAGGGTAGGAATGCAGGCATAGTAAGGAAAGACTGGAGAAAAACAAACCCAAACCCCAGCAGAGAAAACACCTAAGCATTCAAACACATGAGCCCATGAGGGACATTTTATAATCTAACCA
The DNA here is from genome assembly GCA_036365145.1 of Orientallactaga sibirica. Lineage (NCBI taxonomy): Eukaryota > Metazoa > Chordata > Mammalia > Rodentia > Dipodidae > Orientallactaga > Orientallactaga sibirica. Next base: position 698,461 of record JAEOAD010002184.1, read on the forward strand.
CCACAGTAGCCAAGCTTTGAATAAATTGGGAGGCAGAGCTCAAAGAACAGGAGATCAAGCTATTGTATTTCTTGCTAATCAAAGCCTGTGTGGAATGCGATATGTTGGCTGCTTATATTACACCTCTGAATTACCCGGCAGTCTTGGCATAGTTACATAAATGCTGTTTCTCTCCAGTAAGTATCTGACTGTGAAACTTCTTGCTTGGAGGAGTGGGAAATCTGTTTTCTGCAAGTAGACTGATCCCAGAAAGAGAAGGATATAGTCAATTCATATATAGTTTCTTTCTGCAAAAATCACAAATCAGATAAACCTTATCTATGGAGAACTTGGGGAGCAGGGCTCGGAAGAAGGGAGCAATCCTCAATGGAGATGCTACCTCATGGAAACCCGAGGAAAAGGTGTGAGCCCCCTTTGACCCAGCCTGAGCATTTTGTTTCCAGGTGAACTAGAGAAGAAGACGAAACTCTGCACAGACAAAATAGAAGAAAAACAAGTAGATGAGAGATACAGATGAAGTCCTAGTAGGATTTGAAGTATTGATTGTCTCTCCTACCTGTGGATTTTCCTGTTTTGCTATATTCCATGGAAATGGTAACAAAATCATTGAGCTCTGGTCTCAATATTGTGACATTTGATGGCATTATTTTCAATGCATTTTTCCCCTTGAATTGCGCCTCATTAGAACCATAGTATCCTATGCTGGTGTTAATATTGACCAAGGTTCCCCATAAAGCGATACCCGAAGCAAATGCATGTAAGTCCTAGGAGGAATTTGATTCAGGAAGGAGTAGAGACAGGAGTGTGGTGAGCGGGAAAGCTGAACAACATTGTAAAAGTCAGGGCTCCCCTTCTAAGGGCAAAAAGTGGGGAAAGCCCTTTGCCCACAAGCTGCAATCCATGAGTTTGGCTCTATACCCACAGTAGGTTATGCACCAATCAGTTTTCACTACATCCAGCCTACCTATCAACAGAGAAGTTGGAAAACCTGAGCCTGTCATGATCAAAGAACAGATGCTGGGGATTGAAGTTACAGGAAACTAGAGCCTGCACACACAGGGTTGTCATGGGAGGAACTGGAATAAGAAACGTGTTAGGCTCAGAGAACCTGAGTGGTGTACAAGAAATGTCAACTATCAAGACCTCAAACTTCATGAAGGCACTGACTCTATTAATGCAAAGAGAAGTTACATGCTTGTTACTTTAAATATACAACAGCTTTCCCATTGAAGGGCCCCTGGGTACCCAACTCACAGATCCTCTGCTCTGGAGTGTGCATGCCTGGAGAGAGTAGGCCATATCTTCCTGTCCCCCATCTTCCTCCCAGTTCCCTGGTCCAGGTTGGTTCCCCTGCTGCTGGCTTGGGGCTGCCTGGACCCTGTGAGCTTGCTGCGGAAGCAGGCCCCTTGCTCTGCCTTCCTGATTGAATGGCCCCTGGGTCCCCAACTCCTGGATGCCCTGCTCCAGAGTATGCACGGAGTGAGTAGGTCAGAGCTCTTGGTTGGTTCTCCACCTCCCAGTTCCCTCCTCACAGTACACCTGCTGCTGCTTTAGGGTGGCTTGGTCCCCACGAGTGGACTTCAGAAGCAGGCCTTTTGCTCTGGTTTCCTGACTGGCCCCTGGGTACCCAAATCCCTATTCACTTGAGCCAGAAGGTACATGGGCCACTGTAGGAACTGGCCTTTTGCCCCTGGCTCTCCAGCTTCTGAGCTCCTAGTTCCCCAACCCCTGATCCTCCTGTGCTTAATAATATGTGCAAGTGGAGTGAGTAGGCCAGAGCTCCCAGTTCCCAACCTCCCAGTTCCCCAGGACCCTTGATGTACTTGCAATCTCCACAATCTGTGTATCTGCAGTTATAACCCCATCATACACAAATCTGGTTCACATTTAAAGCAGAACACTGACTGAAGATCCTACAAGGACAAATACTTGCCCCCCTCAATAGAATAAAAACGTTTCTGCAAGATGGGTAGACCACAATGAAAAAAAAAAAAAAGTCAGAAAACTGAAAGATCTCCACCAAGGATGCCTAGTCTCACAATGGAAACCTCCAGTGAAATCCTAGAGAAATCAATAGAAATTGGGGCTGGAGAGATGGCTTAGTGGTTAAGGAATTTGCCTGCAAAGCCAAAGGACCTTGGTTCAATTCCCCAGGACCCATGTAAGCAGATGTGCAAGATGACACATGCTTCTGGAGTTTGTTTGCAGTGGCTGGAAGCCCTGGTGTGTCCATTCTCTCTCTCTCTCCCTTTCTCTCTCTCAAATAAATAAATAAAAATAAAAATATTTAGAAATCAATAGAAATTGAACCCCAAAATGAAAACAAAACAACCAATGTGACCCTGATCAAAAGAATTGCTGAACTGGAAGCAAGCCATCAAAAAAAATCAACAATTGTATCAATGAAATTGAGCAGAATAGTCTCTTAGAGCACTCAGCTTTTGACACTAGGCTTAACTTAATTGAAGGAAATGTTAGAAGCCTCAAATGAGATAAATGGAAGATCTCAACCAGTTGATTAAGCTTACTCAAGACTTGATCGAATGCAAGAATGAATTCCAGGAAGAATCAAGAAAATCAGACCTCAAACTGAAATTGCACTTCAAGAAAGAGATGGACATGATGCAAAATAACACAACAGAAAACAAAAATCAAATAGAGCTTTTAAAAAAACTCTCTAGGAGCCCTCACTAACAGAGTTACTCATGTGGAAGACAGAACCTCTGAGCTGGAAGACAAGACAGAAGAAATTGATTGGGAATCTGAAAACTTTGCTAAGTTCAAAAAAATCATGCAAGCAGAATATGAGGGAACTGTGGGATACCCTAAAACAACCAAAAGAGAGAAAGAGAGAGAATGGGCACACCAAGGCCTCCAGCCACTGCAAACTAACTCCAGACTCACATACCGCCTTGTGCATCTGGTTTACATGGGTCCTGGGGAATTGAACCTGGGTCCCTTGGCTTTGCAGACAAGTGCCTTAACAGCTAAACCATCTCTCCAGCCCTATCTCATTATTTTTCACAATAAAATTAAACTGTTCACATTGTCATGTATCTCAGTTTCTTTCAACTAATAGTATCTTTTGGAACTCTATGCTTTATGCACTTCCTCATTTATGTAATCAGGATTCTACTTACAGCAATTATTTATTTCTATGTTTTTCAATATTCATAATGCTATGGTTGACAGACTGTATGTATATTTGCATGCTTGTTCAAATAAATTTATAGCATAACATGGAATTTCTGGCTTCTTCAAGATTCAAAATTTCTATCAAAGACCTAACCCCTGCTTGTAGCCTGCTCATGGTAACGGGTCCCAGATGTTATTTTCCATATGGAAGCCCTTGTCTTTCTTTCAGTGGTAGTCTACTCTTCAGAGAACTGAAGCTTTGCTTTGATCGGTTCCTCCAAGAAAGTAAAATCGGGGCTGGAGAGATGGCTTAGCGCTTAAGGCACTTGCCAGCAAAGCCAAAGGACCCAAGTTTGATTCCCCAGTACACATGTAAAGCCAGATGAACAAGGTGGTGCATGCGTCTGGAGTTCCTTTGCAATGGCTAGAGGCCCTGGTACGCCCATTCTCTCTAGCTCTCTCAAATAAATAAATAAACATTTTTTTAAAGAAGAAAAGGTCAGGCTGGAGAGTGGCTTAGCAGTTAAGCACTTGCCTGTGAAGCCTAAGGATCCCAATTCGAGGCTTGATTCCCCAGTACCCATGTAAGCCAGATGCACGAGGTGGCGCATGCATCTGGAGTCCGTTTGCAGTGGCTGGAGGCTCTGGTGTGCGCATTCTCCCTCTCTCTCTCTCTGCCTCTTTCTCTCTCTGTCACTCTCAAATAAAACAAAATAAAAAATAAACCAAAAAAAATTAAAAAGAAAAGGTAAAATCATGGACCTGAGCTCCTTCCAGGTTCACTGCCACCTTTCCACTTACCTATAGGCTCTACTGATGCCTGCTTGGACTTGAGGTAATTTCCATACATTGGTTATAGTTTTAGTGCTGTACTGTAATTACTGAATATCATTGTTACGATTCACATCAACCATTTGTTGCCTGAATTTCTAGGTCTGTTTTAACTGGCAAGTGGATTCTGTATAGTGTGAATTTCCTGAAAGAATAGACAGAATTACACAAGATTGTTGTGTAACCTCGGGCCACATAGGGGCTTGATACAGGCTATGACATATTTATGCATCTGAAGATTATCAATGATAATCAAAGTAGGATCAAAAATATTCAAAGAAGATCTAGGAATGCAAATGGTATACTGAAATTGGAAAAGGAATTTATTATTAGAAGAGAAAAAAGGGTAAATAGGAGAGCAGAAATAGATTCTGAGGGTCATAAGTGAACTTGACAGAATTTATATCCACATATTAGAATCAGGGGAAAGGGAATGCTTATTTGTTAGCAGGAGGGAGCATGGTTGTGGTTGGTATGAAAGGTTCCAACTCTTGGTTCTGGGGGAGAATCGAGAAGCAATTGTTGTTCTCCATGTCAGAATTCCATGTTACAAGGTCTCAGAATCCATAAGACAAGAGGAAGAATCAAAACTTCAGTGTTATGGGGCATGGTGGTACACACCTTTAATCTCAGCATTTGGGAGGCAGAGGTAGGAGGATCACCATGAGTCTGAGGCAACCCTGAGACTAATTCCAAGTCATTCTGGGTTAGAATGAGTCCCTACCTCGAAAAACCAAAGAGTTGGAAAAAAAAAAAAAAACCTCAGTGTTGAACTGGTGTCATATACACCTGTAATTCTAGCACACAGGAGACAGAAGAAGGAAGATTATGAGTTTGAGGCCAGCTTGATACATATGGTGAAATTTTGTCCCAATAAACAACAGCAGATGGTATTAACAGCTATAAAAATCATAGCATACTTAGCAGAGGCCACAAACACACGTGCATACATGTGTTCACATGCAGCATACACATGGAAACACACCTCTGGAAGCAACAGGAGGATTTTATCATCATTTTACTAAAACTTTAGAGATAGGAAATCCTTAAAATATCTACTTAACAGAGACTGGGAAATTACAAACAACAGACTTTCAATTATTGCTAATGTGATGTACAGAATGTCATTATGACTGCCTGCACCTGGTAAACTGCTTGTATTTCTTTATGGAATGTAAAAATATTTGTGAGGACTTTTATGCATTCATTTCCAATTTCAGTTCTCAAAATCTATTTTCTTTCTAGAAAATCTCAAAATTCATTGATGGGCTGGGGAGTAGTTCAGTGGTACACTATTGGCCTAGCATACATGAAGCCCTAGGTTCCATGCTGGGCACAGAAAGTCAATGCGGCTTATGAAGTAAATGCCTGACAAGTCTCAGGAAGCTCCTGAAACTTAAAAGACTCACAAGACCCTTTCCCAAGGTCATATCATGAGTAAGGAGTGCTTGGGAGAAAGGGCTCTCTGACCAACTGAGTTGCCTGTGAGGTATGAAGTGACCATCAGAGGTGCAGCTTCCATGGGTCTGGGCTTTTCAGTGATGTAGCTGCCTTCTGAGTAATCCATGCACTTGTAAGTAATCCCAAGAAACTCATGGGGTCACCAAGTTGGACTTTGGTGTACTCAGTAATTTGGTTTGTTGTTAGGTGCCCTATTTGGGATGAATGGATAGTGCTTGTTCATGTCTCCCCAGTAAAAGTAAACATAACACTTCCACTCAAATCAACCCTCCCTGATTTCTCTTTTTGTAACCAGCAAGAAAATGTACTCCTCTTTTAAAGGGCTCATGTGGTTGGGTTAGATTAATCTAATCTTTCTTCCTATTAATTGTTTAGCTCCTGTCTCCATCTGCCATCTTTAGCATTCTGCCCACCACACGCAGAATCTTGGAAAGAGAGAGTGACAGGAAGTGTAGGTGTCTTATTTAGTAGGGGTGGCTACAGGAACAGAAGTCAATGAATAAAGGAAACCTGGGTGTTTTATCTCAAAAAAGAGGTGGCAAATGCAAGTGATGAAAGGCTATCAAAGAGGATGGGTTTGCCTTCTTTGCATAGCCACTTACAGGTGGGAGTCACAGGTATGACCAGTACCATTCAGTTCTTTGTGTTTTTAAGAATACTGATTCTTGGCCGGGCGTGGTGGCGCACGCCTTTAATCCCAGCACTCAGGAGGAAGAGGTAGGAGGATCGCCATGAGTTCGAGGCCACCCTGAGACTACATTGTGAATTCCAGGTCAGCCTGAGCCAGAGTGAGACCCTACCTCGAAAAACCAAAAAAAAAAAAAAAAAAAAAAAAAAAAGAATACTGATTCTTGAACTTCCCCTAGATGTGTGGATCTAGAATCTCTGATCCCCCAGCAAATGACCATCACCCTTCTGTCCACCCCTACCACTGCCATCTCTGTGATCATTGCTTTGTGCTTTTGAATTTCTCTTACAGAGGATTCAAATCTCACCTGAGGCACAGCTGTAGCATTTAAAGTAGTTTTATGTGAAATATATAGATAAAAGAAGATGAAGTCGATTGATATGAAATAATACATGCACATGAGAAGATGAAGGCACCAGAGTTGATATTGTAAAGAGAGCAAAATTTTATTACTTCTTTATATCAGGCTTAGAGAAAAATAGAAGTCACTTTACACTTGCTTGAGTTGGCAGGGATAGTAGATAAATAGGATGCTTTGCTGATCTGAATAGTACTACTCTGGGCCTGCCTTGTTAAGCAAAATCCTTAAGGGCAGATAAACAAGACACTTGGAGACTCTGGCCTCACACCCCGTAGGCACTTCCTATAACTAACTAACAGAACTATTCACAAGTTTGTTCACAAGTTTGTTTAATCCTCTAGAATGGAATGCCCCTGCCATAATGCAAATTCTCCTTTATGTTTAAAGATTACTTTTATGGCTGTAACTGCAACATGTAAATTGTGATTTATGGCTTAACTCCCATTCCGTTTTTTTCTATGAGCATCATGTGGTTATTTCCAATAAAAGCTGACACTCTGAAGAGTACAATGCTACATCTTGAGGACTCGAATGCTGAGTGTAATCCTGGTGTGCACCAGCTTTTATTCTCTTTCTTTTCTTTCTTTATTACCCAATAAAACTTTGCCTCAGCCGGGCGTGGTGGCGCACGCCTTTAATCCCAGCACTCGGGAGGCAGAGGTAGGAGGATCGCCGGGAGTTCAAGGCCACCCTGAGAGTACATAGTTAATTCCAAGTCAGCCTGGACCAGAGTGAGACCAAAAAAAAAAAAAAAAGAAAGAAAAGAAAAAGCTTTGCCTCACATTCTGTGAGTCAATGGTCTTACTTGTGTGACACCAGACCCCATAACCATATAGCCCCTAAAATGGGAGACTATGGACATATAGTACGACATGAATGAACCTTGCAGACACTGCTAGGTTACCCAAAATAGGATAGCTATTATATTATGCAGAACAGTTAAAGTCATAGAAGGGAAAGTAGAAATGGCAGTTGCCAGAGAGAGCAGGAAGGGGGTCTAGGAAACTGACATTTAATAGAAATGGAGTTTTTTTTTTTTTTTTTTTTTTTTTGGTTTTTCGAGGTAGGGTCTCACTCTGGTCCAGGCTGACCTGGAATTAACTCTGTAGTCTCAGGGTGGCCTCGAACTCTCGGCGATCCTCCTACCTCTGCCTCCTGAGTGCTGGGATTAAAGGCGTGCGCCACCACACCCAGCTAAAAATGGAGTTTTAACTTGGTGAGATGAAGAATTCCAAAGAAGGGTGGTGGTGGGGTTTACACAGTGTGAATGTCTAATACCATGTTGGCACACTACCCCTAATGTACTTAATGTGAAATCTTATATTAAATATATTTTACCACAATTAGAAATTTGTCAAGGGAGAGTGCATGAATTAAAAGGAATAAGAGCTCTGTCATGCATACTTTCTCTGGGGATTCCTGTCTTCTCATAAAGCTAACACTTTTCTGAAAAAAAAAAAAAAAACAGGCTGGAGAGATGGCTTAGCGGTTAAGCACTTGCCTGTGAATCCTAAGGGCCCCAGTTCAAGGCTCAATTCCCCAGTATCCGCGTAAGCCAGATGTGCAAGTTGGTGCATGCATCTGGAGTGCGTTTGCAGTGGCTGGAGGGCCTGGTGCACCCATTGTGTCTCTCTCTCTCTTTATCTCTCTCTGCCTGTTGTTCTCAAATAAATAAATAAAAATAAACAAAAAAATTTTAAAAACACAATTTCCAAATCACCTTAATGATTTTAATAACTCAAGATGGGTATGGTAACAAATATCTATAAATCAAGCAAGTGGGGAGACTTAAGGCAGGAGGATTGCAAGTAGTTCAAGACTAGTCAGGGTGACATAGTAAGCTTAAAGCCAGCCTGAGCTGCCTCAAACAAAACAAAACACACCATACGCACACACAACAACAACAACCTCTATCTCAGTGCTTTAGTCACAGGATTCAAGTTGGAAATGAGTATTTATTTACAATGTAGTATATTTTAATAAATTCATTTTTTTTCGAGGTAGGGTCTCACTCAAGCCCAGGCTGACCTGGAATTCACTCTGTAGTCCCAGGCTGGCCTCAAACTCATAGTGATCCTCCTACCTCTTCCTCCTGAGTGCTGGGATTAAAGGTGGGCTCTGCCATGCCTGGTCATAAATTAATTTATTTTATTTGTCTGATACCAATTATTAAATGGACCCTTGACTAGAGGTTGTAAGGCATAAATTTAACCCAGAAAAAATGGCAAATAAGAGGGCTCCATAACAGCACAAGGTGTATTTGGCGTAAACACCCCTGGAGAGGATTCTCTAGCAAAGGGTCCAGCACCCATATTCTGCTCAAAGATTTGGATAGTTATGGGTCTCATGAGGAAAGAAGTGAGATGACGAGGGTGAAAAGTTTTGCAGCTAGCCAATCCCATAGCGGAGGAAATGAGAGCGGCTGTTGCGTTCACATTAGTAGAAAGGTGGGGGTGGGGTGGCTGTTATTGATACTATTAGGATGAAGCAAGCGGGGTGGAAAGTTTCAGTGTAGAGAAAACCTAGTTATTATAATTTTGGGGAAAATTTTGGCACAATGACAAATTTCCCTTAGCACAGAAGTTGTCTGTGATGGTTAATAGCGATTGTCAACTAAACAGGAGCTAGAACCACATCTCTGGAGTCACATCTCTGAGAAAGTGTGTGAGGGTGTTTCTGGATTGGGTTAGTTGAGGTGGGAAGACCCCTTCTAAATGTGTATGGCACCATCCCGTGGGCTGGGGTGCCGACTGAATACAAACAAGGCAACAAGCTAAACTTCCATATTCATCTCTCTGCTCCCTGACTGAGGATAAAACATAACTAGCTGCCTCATACTCCTGCCACCATGACTAGACTGTATCCCTTCTTAAACTGAAAACTGAAATACGCCCTTCCTCCCTTATGTTGCTTCTTGTGAGATATTTGTTCGTGGCAACCAGAAAAGTCACTAATATGAGGTCTGAATTCATAGACTGAAATTCCCTTACTCTGCTCCCCATATTTATCTTCACTACACTTTGAATATTTTAGCAAAAGCTCTCATTTCAATGGATTACAGCAAAAGGTTTCTTTTTAAATAATGGTAACAAGATAGCATTCGTATTTTGTTGTACTAATTAGTGGGTATAATGAGAAGTATAAGTGAAATTTTGCTCTGTGTGAAGAATCTAAATGCAAGTGTCTTTCAAGAGTCAGTAAAAATAGATAAATTATGTGTGTGTGTGTGTATATATATATATATATATATATATATATATATATATATATATATATATAATTTATTAAAGACAAGGGCCTGAAGAAATGGCTTAGAAGTTAAGATACTTGTCTACAAAGCCCAATGACCAGAGTTTGATTCCCTGGTACCCACATAAAGCCAAATGCACAAAGTGGTACATGCACCTGAAGTTCCATTTGCAGAAGCTGGAAACCTTGGAATGCCCATTTTCTCTGTCTGTCTGTCTCTCTTCTCTCTACCTCTTTCTGCTTGATGATAAATAAATATTATTTTAAAAGTAGTAAAAAGTTTATATAAAATCATATGCCTGGATTTGTTTCTGAGGTAGGCATTAGCTATACATTTTCTGTTTATTTAGGCTCATGTCTAATCCTATCATAGGAACTACTTAATCATCATCCTTAACTCAGAAAGGTGAACAGCATTACCACAGGTGCCACTGTGTGCTACATTTGTCACTACTACCAGGTCCACACTATGATTCTCAAGGCCACAGCCTGCCTGCTTCTCCGACATCATCCTGACGTTGCTGCTTTTGCCATTATCTCTGTTGGGTATTTCATCACCATGACTCCGCAAACTAATCCAGGCTGGAGGCACTTGAGAATGTCTGGTCACTGATCACAATTTTTCTTCTTTTATTAACATATTAATTATATGGTTTTCATTGTAACATTTTCATACATGTATATGTTTTTGAGTTTCACCCAGTCACCTTAGTCTAACCCAGGCTAACCTATACTCATGTTAATATTCCTACCTCGGCCACCCCAATGATGGAATTAAAAGTGTGAAGCATCATGCCTGCCTATATGTGGCGTCTTCTAGCATTTCACATTATTAAAGAGGGTAGAGGGCGGGAGAGAGAAAACACTAGGATGCCAAGAAATTTTCTTTGTTCTGTTAATTTCTTTTGGGGTGCAGACGTTAAAAACGTTTGCTTCTTGCTTCAAAAAGCTTCATCCAAAAGTATAGATTCATTGTCATTACATGGGAGCATGGGTAGTGTGGTAGTTTGAATGGATGTCCCCCAATAGATTCAGGAGTTTATTAAAGCTTGTAACTTAGATCTCCAGCTGCCTGGCTGGAGGATGTGTCACTGGGGGTGGATCTGAATTCCAGCCTAAAGGTATGCAGAGTGCTTAAGCTCTGCCTGGGGTTCCTGGAGTGTGCTTGCTTGTAGTGCTGTAGGTGGTCTTTCTCTGTATGTGGATTTGGTAAAGGGCACCACCTTCTTCCACCATCATGGAACTTCCCCTGGATCTGTAAGCTTGAAATAAATCCCATTCTTCCCCTAAATTATATCTTGTTTGAAGGTTCATCCCAGCAATGTGAAGTTGACTATGACAAAAAATTGGTATCAAAGAGTGGATTGTTGATGTTTGATGAATCTGACCATGTGGATTTTGGTCTTTTGGAACTTCTGTGTAGGAGGAATGGGCATAGACTTGGTACTGGAAGCTGAAGATGCCTTCCAGAGTGGTAAGCCAAGGTTTCTGGACTATTCTGGTAACAGTTTGAAAGTGCTAAATGCAGTGAGAATTGTATTTGGAGGCTTTGATTATGAACTTTCAAATGGGAAGGAAAGACTGCAGAGAACTTTGTTGGACCTTGGCTACTGGTGTAAGGGATAGCTGCATTCTACTGCCCATGCCCAGAGTGTTTGATCAATGTTAAATTTGTAATGGACAGTGCTGGAAAGATGGCTTAATGGTTAAGGCACTTGCCTGCAAAGCTAAAGGACCTTGGTTCAAATCCCCAGGGCCCATGTTAGGAAGACGCACAAGGTGGCGCATACATCTGGAGCTTGTTTGCAGTGGCTGGAAGCCCTGGTGCTCCCATGCTCACTCTCTCTCTCTCTCTGACTCTATCACTCAAATAAATAAGTAAAAATAAAATATAAAAAAATATAGGGGCTGGAGAAATGGCTTGGCACTTAAGGCATTTGTCTGCGAAGCCAAAGGATCCCAGTTTGATTCTTCAGGAGCCATGTAAGTCAGATGTAGAAGGGGCACATGCATCTGGAGTTTGTTTGCAGTGGCTAGAGGGCCTGGTGTGCCCATTCTCTCTTTGTCTGCCTCTTTTCTATCTCTCTCTCTGCTTGCAAATAAATAAATAAATAAATGAATGAATAAATAAATAAATAAATAAATACAATTTTAAAAAAGTTTGTAATGGACTGATGTGCTTGGCTAAATATATGGAACTGAGAGATATAAGATTTTAAATGGAGCCTGGTGTGGTGGTGCACACCTTTAATCCCAGCACTTGGGAAGCAGAAGTAGGAGGAGCACCCTGAGTTTGAGGCCACCCTGAGAATACATGGTGAATTCCAGGTCAGCCTGGGCTAGAGAAGTGAGACCCTACCTCAGAAAAAAAAAAAAAAAAAAAAAAAAAAAGATTTTAAATGGGAAAAATTCAAACACAAGTTTAAAACTTACAGGTGCAGAGACTGGTCTTAGGTTGCTGAAGCTGCTATTGTCAAATACATTAGTATTTGGAAAGAAGATAACCCAACAACTTTACATTGAAACAATGGAAAGATGGCTGAGGTGATTTCACCCCAGAAAGACTGAATAGTACAAATGCAAACTCTTTAGAAAGGAAGGAACCTGCTTTACAAGGTTAAAATTTATTTTGTCCCTGAATTAAGAATATGGTTGTGGGCTGGAGAGATGGCTTAGTGATTAAGGTGCTTGCTAGCAAAGCCAAAAGACCCAGGTTTGATTCCCAAGACCTATGTAAGACAGATGTACAAGGTGATGCATGTGTTTTGAGTTTGTTTGCAGTGACTGGAGGCCCTGGCATGCTCATTCTCTCTCTCTTTATCTGTTTCTTTCTCTGTCTTTCTCAAATAAATAAACAGATAGATGATAGATAGATAGATAGATAGATAGATAGATAGATAGATGATAGATAGATAGATAGATAGATAGTTGATAGATGAATATGGCTGTGTCCTGCTCCCCTGGTACTGGCTTCAGAAGCATGAAAAATGCATGGAGTGGGTCATGAAATGTACATGGTTCCCACAGCCGCTGCTGAGATGTGGCATGAAGCAGGGCCTGTTGACCCTGATAAGAGACCAGTGAAGCCATTGGAAGATGGACCTTGGTTTGCATGGGGACCCAAAGTTGTTTTGGATATACCAGGACTATGCAAGAGCCACCATGGAGTGCTGCTGGCTTGGGATAGAAGTTTTCCCTGACTACTTAGCCCAGCCTGAGGGGAGGAATTGGAAAATCCAGAGAATGTCAGTCACTGGTTATGATATCAGACTTGAACTGCAGATGTTTGTTGTTTGCTTGATGGTCATTGAGTTTGTATTGTTCAGGTCTCTGTCCCTTTATATGTTAAAAGTATATAACCTGTTTTGATTTTGCAGGACTAACAGCTAAGAGACAATCTTAAATCTCAGATGAGTCTTGGGATTTTGGAACATCTTAAGTTGGTATGGGACCTTTGAAATTGGACTGAATATAATTTATAATGTGAGATGGTTATGAACCTATTGGGGGAAAGAACTGAATGTGGTAGTTTGAATTGATGTCCCCCAATAGATTCAGAAGTTTATTAAAGCTTGTAACTTGGATTTCCAGCCACCTAGCTGGAGAAGGTATCACTGTGGGCAGATCATGGGGTCCAGTCCTAAGGTGTGTTTGGGGTGGACCTGAATTCCAGCCTAAAGGTATGCAGAGTGCTTGAGCTCTGCCTGTGGTTCCTGGAGTATGTTTGCTGGTGGTGGTCTTCCTCTTTGCATGGATTTGGTAAAGGGGACCAGCTTCTTTCACCATTACAGAACTTCCCTTGGATCTGTAAGCTTCAAATAAATTCCATTACTCCCATAAACTGTGTCTGGTTTAGAGATTCAACCCAGCAACATGAAGCTGACTATGACAAACAAGATAAACAGTGTTCTCTTGGTTTTCATGACAATTTGAATTCCAGACCATATGTACACGTTTTTCTGGAAGCCAGTGTGCTCATTTGCACAAATGAGTGTTCTGGGTATTCTCATTCACCTATGAAAGGAATGGGAACTTTGGCTTCAGGAATCTAGAAAACCTTCAGAAACACTCCTTGTCTTTGATTTGGGTCTGGACTAATTACCAAAGAACCACTCACAGCCTAGTGATACAGCTCAGTGGCAGGCTGCTTACCTGGCATACACTAAGCCCTGGACTTATTTCCCATACCACCTGTCACAGTCAGGTTCATGTTGCTGGAATGAACTTCCAAACCAGGCACAGCTTATGGGAGGAATGGCATTTATTTCAAGCTTAAAGATCCAGGGTAAGTTCCATAATGGTGGAAGAAACTCGCCCCTTTTATGCAGGTCCATGCAGAGAGAAAGACCACTACTAGGACCATCAGCAAGCACATTCCAGAAAACCTCAGCAGAACTTGGACTCTGCAATCCTTAGTCTGGAATTCCAGATATGTCCCTAAGCACACCTTAGGGCTGGACCCCAAGATCTGCCCACAGTGACATCTACCCCAGCCAGGCTAGAGATCTAAGTTACAAACTTTAATAAAATCCTGAATGTATTAGGGGGACATCCATTCAAGCTACCACACCATCAAAACAAACAAAAAGCCCTAAGGAAACATTCACAAATAATAGATTCAAATATTTGCAATGAAACTGTAATTAATTAAAGACTGCTGATTCTAAGAACTATGACATCAGTAAAGAGTTAGGGAGAGGAATTCTAGTTCAGAGTAAAATTAATCTCACTTTTGAAATCTGTATAAATAAAATACACAGATATGAAGTATATGAATAATGTTAAATAAAAAGTGCACACAGAACTCAAGAATATCCTTTTCATTAATTTTGTCATTTATGCTAGTTCAATAAAATGCCCATAATTAAAATAGACACTTAATGCAGAAGACTAGTTACCTCATTACTGTTCTGAACTTCTTGGGAGTCAAAGAAGAAAATACTGATCAATTTCTCTGGTTTAAACTTAATCATATGTCTTGAAACAGGTTATTTTGTAAGAGAATCATCTATGCTGTGCCTAAAAAGTACAAAGAAGAAAGTAAAATCATAGAAAGCCAGAACATTACACAGAAGCCTGCTTGGAGGTTTCGGTATCTGAAACCTTTACCTGCACATCACACAGATGCCTTTGTTTGTAAGTACAGCCCTGACAGTAATGAGAACTGGGTTGGTATACAAACTTTTATAAATTCTGAAGTGGAGAACTTATTCATTCCATGTGGATCAAATCTTGCTTCTTTTTTGTAAGTCAAATCTTTATTTTTATTGTATTCTTCTATCATTTTCTGTGGTATTCCTAACATCACATTATTTCCATGTATCTTGAGTGATAACCTACCAAGTGTTTTTTTATTTTTTATTTTTTTGAGAGAGAGAGAGAGGGGGAATGAGTGCACCAGCAGCCTCTCAGCCACTGTGAACGAACTCCAGATGAGTGCGCCCCCTTGTGGGAAAATGCGGCATTGTGCCCTTTCATAACTTTTTTGTGTCTGGCTAAATGTGGGACCTGGAGAATCTTAACAGGCATTCCTAGGCTTCACAGGCAGGTGACTTAACTGCTAAGCCATCTCTGCAGCCCCCAAGTTTTTTTTCCACAGTTTTTGCACATCTGGTCATCAGAGTAAGCAGCAGCAACCCTCTCACCTGAGAAGGAACAGTATGTCAATGCTGTAATCCTCTTCTCTCCCTCCGTACTTCTTTCCTTCCTCCCTCTCTCCTTTCTTTCCTCCCTCCTTCCCTTTCTCCCTCTCTCCCCTATCCATCCACCCTTTCCTTCCCTCCTCCTTTTCTCCTTCCTTGCTTTCTATGGTTACTTACAGGAGTGTGGGCACCTTACCAATGGCTCTATACCACTAATGAAAATGTCCCTCCCTCCCCCAGCAACCATTCAGCAGCCTAAAGATCCTCAGGGAGGAGTGGAGGCTTGCATGCCTGTTCCCTCTTAACTTCCTATCTCTTCAGGCAGGGATATAGCCTTGTGAGCTCCTCTCACTCCATGACAGAATGCTGACAGGGCCCAGTCATGTGCTGACAATGAGCACTGCTGTGAGTTCAGTGGTGCAATGGCTATGTCGTGTCTGGAGGAAAGCACTCCACACTTGTTTCCCCCCTGAGCTTTCACATTCTTTTTGCCTCCTCTTCTGTGATGGTCCCTGAGCCTTAGAGGGGTTGACACAGGTGACTTACTTAGTCTCAGCTTTCAATAATCAGTACTTTCAAAAGTCTCAGCCCTTTGACCACTTATGAGCGTCTGTAGTGACCACTGGCAACTGCAAAAAGAAGCCTCTCTGCCCATAGCTGACAGCAGCACTAATCTATGGACGGAAACATAAATATATAGAAAGCAATTTGACAGGGACATCAGATTGAGATAGCAAGTCAATAGCATTGATTTCCTCACTAGGACATAGGACCTCCGTAGCCATGAGCTTTTGATCAAGTCTATAACCACACACGAGTTCTCTACTGTGGTGTGGGCCTCATCTCCAATCAGAAAGTGGTTGGTTACCCTTATAACAATCCTGCCATTATTTCACCAGTGGGCACATCATGCCTGGCTAGTCAATTGTGTAAAACAGAGGGTCTACCACTGAAAACAGACATTGATGATAGTTCTTCCCTAGCAGCCTTATAGCATCTTCCAGAAATAGCCAGCAGGGAGAAAGCATCCAGCTCAGTTCCAGCAGGATTTCTTTATGTTCTGTGGCCAAAGTGTGCACTGACCACAAATTTTAATAAAGCATGCAATCTGAACTTCAGTTCTATTTAATTATTTGACTCCTCGGCATTGTTTGCCTTTGTAGAAAGTTGTCAGTAGTTACAAACTGCTAGTTTTTTTTACTTTCCCCCTTGGCTATATATCCAAGCTACTGATTTATTTTAATTTTACTGGTGGCCATAGAATTATTGTTTGGTTATTTCCTGCTGGGAAAAAAATCTTATCTTTAATATCTTCTACATGCTGCTGTTTAGCCTTTTCATAATATTTTCAACCCTTAAACATGTACAGTTAACTTAAAAGGGAAAAGGTACTCATTAAAAGCCTATGAAATTGCTAAAATTCTACTATGTCACTGCACATGTTATATTATTGACTTTTCATGTTTGACATAAGAAATGGATCAGGTCAATATTCCCCAAATGTGTTCCACAGAACCCTTATTCTAAAAAAATGTTCCTACTTGCAATGTCTCCAGGCATTCCTTTTTGTTTTGTTTTGCTTTTTGAGGTAGGATCTCGCTCTAGCTCCCGCTGGCCTGGAATTTATATGTACTCTCAGGCTGGCTTCGAATTCATGAACTTCCTACCTCTGTCTCCCAAGTGATGGGATTAAAGGCATGTGCCCAGCTCAAGGAGGTCTTTTGTCCAGAAGGAAAAAAAGAAAAAGAAAAGAAGTGGGAAGCAGGTAAGGAAGGTAAACAAGTCTATGGTATGGCTTTTGTGTGTAGAAAGCAGAGAAAGGAGATTTAATCAATGCAAACATTGGAAAGAGGGACTTTCAAGTTTATTTGACTTGACCTTCAGGTTTCAATAGAGAAAGAATTGGAACAGGGGCAAGAGGTATGTAGAATGAAGCAGTCCTGGTCAAAATGAGTCTCCTCAATGCCTGTCATGGCTCTGATCCCATAAAGTGGTCATATAAAATGTTATCACTGTCATCTGTTTTCTGTGAGATGAATATTTCTGTCCCAGGGCTACGGTATGACTTTTAGGAACTTTGTCAATGTCAACATGCATCGTATAGCTCTAAGAGTCAGACATAACATGCAGCATTTCTAGCATGTGTGTGTGTGTGCCAGTTTCAGAATGTCTCATAGAGCTTATGCTTCATAAGACACACTTTGAGAAATAGTGAAATAGATGAACGTTTGACATGGAAAACAGGCTGGCATGGCATAAAGTTAAATAAAGTAATGTCTTGAATGAAACATTTTAATGGCTTTTAAGGGCCCACACTGAAAACTTTCATTAAAAGCATTGTTGGGTAGAAAGAATGTAGGAGTCAGAAGAAGGAGTGGAGTGAGGTGGGATGCTGTCTTCAGAGCATGACATTGCTACTTCACCCTTGAGCTCATGGCAGTCGTGATTAGGATCAATCAACAGCACAAAACCTGTACAAGGCTTGGCCCACCCCTCTCTCCTTATCTCTAGGCAGTGATTGGCCTCTGGGGAGGGAAGAAGATGGCTCATTTCTTGTCCATATAGCCACTGGTAAGGTGCCCATGTGCCTGTAAATAATCCCTTACCAAGAATCCTGTGGGCAATGAGAGGGAGGCAGAGGGGGGGAGAGAGAGAGAGAGAGAGAGAGAGAAGAGAAAAGAGAGAGAAGAGAGGTAGGAGGATTGGTTGGAAGAGGGAAGAGAGCAGTGGGAGATGGAGGGGAACAAGAAAGAGTAAGGCAGAGAGGTGGTAAAAATACATTGTGTGCACGTAGGGAAATATGATGAAACCCATTAATATGTATAATTAGCATATGCCAAGAAAATTTGTATTTTTATTATCAAAATTATTGACACATATTAATATACAAATTAGTGGGATTCTCCATACTATTTCTCTAGTTGCATACAGTGTGCACTGATCCCATCCATTCACCTATCTTCTACTTTCAACTTCACCTTCCAACTGCCCCTCCCCTACCATTCTTCCCAGTCCCAAAAAGTCACTCTCGGTGTCTTTCTGTCCCCTCTTCCTTTGCCTTTCCCCATTTCTAGTGACTACTATTCAATTCCTTACTTCTATCAACTTGACTTACTAGTTTCCCTAAGTAAGAATGTTATATTTGTCTTTCTGCATCTGACTTGCTTCACGTAACACAATGATCTCCTCTTTCACTTTTGTTGCTGCAAATAGGAGGATTTCATAATGTTTTATGGCTGGGTTGTAGTTCATTGTATAAATATACACATTTTCTTTACCCATTCAATTATGGTTGGATGTTCAGGTTGAGTCCACATTTTCACTATTGTGAATGATGCTGTGATAATGGGAGTTCAAGTGTCTTTTTTGGAGTGGTTTTTTTTTTTTTTTTTTTTTTTTTTTTTTTTTTGAGGTAGCGTCTTACTCTAGTCCAGGCTGACCTGTATTCACTATGTAGTCTCAGCTGGCCTCAAACTCACAGTGATCCTCTTACCTCTGCCTCCCAAGTGCTGGGATTAAAGGTGTATGCCACCACGCCTGGCACAGTGTTTTTTTTTTTTTTTTGATAGAAAGATTTCACCTTCTTTTTTTAGATATATATATATTTACTGGATCTTATGGTAGTTCTCTTTTGACCAAACTATTATTTATTTGTTTATTTGGTTTTGGTTCTTTCAAGGCAGTGTCTCCCTCTAGCCCAGGTAGATGTGGAACTCACTCAAACTCATGGTGATCCATGTATCTCAGCCTCCCAAATACTGGGATTAAAGGCAGGCACCGCCATGCCCAGTTTTTTTTTTTTTTTTTTTTTTTTTTTTTTTAAGGTAGGGTTTCACTCTAATCCAGGCTGACCTGGAATTCACCTTGTATTCTCAGGGTGGCCTCAAACTCACCGCAATCCACCTACATCTGCCTCCCGAGTGCTGGGATTAAAGGCATGCAACACCACGCCTGGCTGGTTGTTTGTTTTTTAAGATAGCCTCTGACTATGTAGCCCTAGCTAGCTTGGAGCTCACTGGGTAGACCAGGCTGGCCTCAAACTTGTAGTGATTCTCCTGTCTCTGCCTCTCAAGTACTGGGATTGCAGGTATGTGCTGCCAAACTCAAATTGTCCATTTGCTAGTTTAGATCATACTATTATGCAGACTAAGATGGTGTGATGTGAAAGTGTTTGGCCCCTTCTGGAGGTGGGGTACAAAGTGAGTAGACTCTATTACAGCAGCTGCTACAGGAGAATATCTAATGCAACCACACAGTAGATGTCACTAATGCATCACATGCTATCTGTTTTCAGCTTGGCCCAAACACACAAAACACACAGTGTTTGTGGCAGTGAGAATGCTGGGAGTCTGGTGGAAGGTATACACACACACACACACACACACACACACACACACACACACTAGCTAGGGCAGTGTGAATCTTGTATTCTAGTGGAGGAGATGGAAGTGGAAGCCTGTGCCATGCTCTTTCTTTGTTCCTCTGCATACATTACTGACCTACAAGTGGGTGTGCAGCAGCTACATGGAGACCAGGACATAAGCATGAAAGCCAAAGTGGATGGGCTAAGAATGACAGGGCATGAGGACAGAGGATGCCTGGTTTCTGACAGACTTCCCAAGCCACACATGGGCCTTGGACTGCTTCATTCTGAATGTTTTGCTATGAGAAACAAATGAAACTATTTGTTTAAGCTATCATTAGTCAGACTTTGTGTCATTTGCAGCTGGAGCCCTTCTTAACCAAACCAGTACTCTGTCTCCATTGGGAAAGAGCCACCATGAAAATAATACATTTTATGCAACAGATAAGCTAGAAGTCAGATGTGTCTAAACATAGTTCACAAAGAAGTAGGATGAACTTTCCAGAAGCAGTTTCCTGTGCCCTAAGAAGCTTTCTTCAGACTTCTGTAGCAAGCAGATGTTAGGTGTTGTAAGAGCTGCACTTAGCAACTAAGCTTGAATAGTTGGAGGAGGATGGCATACTATAAAAACATCACTGATATTCAAATGCATAAGGTTAAATTTTGATATTCAAATTTCTTTTCTGATCGAGTCCAATGGATAATTGAATGCAATGTTGGGTATGTGAGAGGAAGCAGGGTCCATAAAAAAAGTTTAAAGCAGATAGCTAACTTTGTATATCCTCACAGGATAAACTCAGCATTTCACCCCCTCTAAAGTGTGTCACACATAGGAGACTGTCTCTCCTACTTTGTAACACAATGGTGCAATAATTGGGCACCTCACAAAGCTCTATGGATCAGCTGCTGTGGAGGTATTGATGCCCCAGGGGTGAGAGGGTGGTGCCCAATGGAGAAAGACTTTTTTTTTTCTTTGCAAGGGCATGTAACATATTCCTAGGAGATTCCCAGAAGTATCTTGAGAAATCTTGGACAGGAGTACTCAAGATCAGTTGGATGAGGCAGACTCCATGTGCCCATAAGAACATGGGCAAATGCTATTAGCATAACCCCATCTACATCTACACACCTGCACTTACAGACACTGAAGTGTTAGCCACACAGTTAACTTTCACTCCTTCATACAATTTCTTCTAGGAAGGGCTCTACAGAGTGGATGAGTTAGCCAGCTGGCTAGAAAAATGGTAGGATTAAGAAAGCCGCCTTCTGTTCCCTTATGTTTTTCTTGATGAATATGGCATGATTGTATGTTCCATCTTAGGCACCACCTTTGCTTCTGAAATTTAAAGGGGAAACAGTAAGGATAAAGAGAGTGGAACTGAGAAGGAGACTGCTCACTACAGGCCATAGGAAGACTACACTGACTGCCTACCCATCTATATTCTCTATAAGGTCAAGAGGATGGGGAAGCAGGTAAAGATGCAGGGAAGGAAGTAGGAGAGTGTTTGACAGGAATAATTCCTTATATTTTGTTTCATATGAACCATAGTAGAGCAATAGGCAACCTATCAGATTCATTTAAACAGATTTACTAGAGAAACATAACTAGAAACTTGAAACTTAAATAGGAGCAAAAATCAAGTGTTCTGTATTTTTTCCTCCTCCCAGTGTTTTCCCCTAATACATACATATACATACACGAAAAGAAAGGGAGAGAGACTTTTCATACCCTACTCAGTGGTAGAACTTCTTATAAAGGAGTGAAAGAAACTCTAGGGAGAGGACAAAAGGTTACATGCAGAAGCCTGGGAGCTCTAGTCATCTGAATGTGAGTCAGTCACCCTAGCTTCATTTCTTAGTTTCCTTACTTATAAAATGCTGCATGGTCTATCTCATAAGGATATTTTGAGGACCAGCTATGATACATGCAAAATGAAACTACATAGATGTATTATACCCAGAGTATGATGGCATCTGAACAGTGTGCACAAGAGGCCCAAACTTGGGGTAGGGATAGGTGATCCAACTAGAAAGACCATAACTAAGTCCAAGCCAATGCTCAGGACCAGGTAGGATCAGTTGACTATTCAGAATAAGGAAGCCTGAACATCTAGTGAAGAACAGGATTTCAAGTGGTTTAGCTAGTGTTGCAGTCAGGTTCGCATTGCTGGAAGAAATCACCTGATCAAGAGCAGCTTACGGGAAAAAAGGGTTTATTTTGGCTTACAGACTCAAGGGGAAGCTCCATGATAGCAGGGGAAAATGATGGCATGAGCAGAGGGTGGACATCACCTCCTCACCAACATCAGATGGACACCAGCAAAAGGAGAGCATTCCAAACACTGGCAAGGGGAAACTAGCTATAATATCCATAAGCCCACTCATAACAATACACTGCCCCCAGGAGGTATCAATTCCTAAATTGCCACCAGCTGGGAATGTTCAGAACACCTAAGTTTATGGGGGACACCTGAATCCAACCACCACAGCTAGGATGGAATCATTCATTCTTTTAGTCTGCAAACAAATGTATTAAGGCTAGAGAGATGGCTCAGCAGTTAAGGAACTTGCCTGCAAAGCCTAACAACCCAGGTTTGATTTCCCAGTCCCCACTTAAAGCCAGATGCACAAAGTGGCACATGTATCTAGAATTCATTTGCAGTGGCTACAAGCCCTGGAACACCCATTTTCTCTCTTTCTCTCCTTGCAAATAAATAAATGCATTAGTGCAACAAAAGGACAGATATGAGTTCACATAGGTGAGGTACAAAAATTTATAGTAGAATAGTGGTTTCTGAAGACTGGGGAATAGTTACTGTTTATTACATACAGATTTTCTGTTTGGGATGATGAAAAAATTCTGCAAATGGATATTGGGATGGTTATGTAACATTATACTTAATGACACTGAATTACACACTTAATAATGGTTAAAATTGTAAATTTAATGTCATGCATATTTTAGCACTGTAGCAGACAGCTTCAGGTTCACTGAGATGAACTCGCAAACCAGGTACAGTTATGGAGGAAGGGATATTTATTGAAGCTTACAGATTCAGGGCAAGTTCCATATGGTCAGAAGAAGCTGGCCTGCTTTCACAGGTCCAAACAGAGAGCAAAAGGCCACAAGCGAATCCCAAAAGCCACACAGCACACTTCAGGAACTCCAGATGGTACTAGGTGCTTTGCTTATGTTTATATTGGAATTTCAAACCCACCACCATACCTTAAGTTCTGCCCAGTGACACTTCTACCAGCCAGGTGGCTGTAGATCCAAACTACAAACTAATAAACACTGAATATATTGGGGGCCATCTATTCAAACTACCACATTCTATGCCTGGCCCCCAACAGAGTTGAAACCATCACACATTGTAAATTGTATTCAGTCAAGTTTCAAAGGTCTCCATAGTCTTTAGCAACTTAAGATAGTTCCAAAGTCCCAAGTCTCATCTGAGATTTAAAATTGTCTCTTAGCTGTGAGTCCTGTAAAATCAAACAAGTTATATACTTTCAACATATAAAGGCACAGCAAGGAGAGACTAGAACAATGCAAACTCAACCACCATCAAGCAAACATCAAACTTCTGCAGTTCAAGTTCAGTGACTGGCAGTCTCCGGATTTTCCAATTCCGCCCCTCCCCCTGGGCTGAGTAGCCAGGGAAAACCTCCATCCCTAGCTAACCAGCCTCCATGGTAGCCCCTTGTGCAGTCCTGGTATATCCAAAACATGTTTGGGTCTCCATGCAAACCACAGTCCATCTTCCAAAGGCTCTTTCAGACTATTCATGAGGGTCATCATGCCCTGTGTCTCAGCAGTGGCTCCTGGAGCTGTGTTTATAGTAGAATAGTGGTTTTTGGAGACTGGGGAATACTGCTTATTACATACAGGTTCTCTGTTTGGGATGATGAAAAAATTCTGCAAATTGATATTGGGATGGTTGTGTGACATTGTACTTAATGACACTGAATTACACACTTAATAATGGTTAAAATTATAAATTTAATGTTATGCATATTTTAGCACCAAAAAAGTCTTAGTTCTAAATCTAAGGTTTCAAAGAGTTCTAACAAGGGAAAGCAGCCATTGCATGGGAGTTATGAGTCAAGTCTGTATGAATACCTAGACTTGCGTACAAACTAGGCCTTCATTGCTTGCTGTATGAAAGGTCTTATTCAAGTATACATTAACATTGTAAAGTGGATACAAACAACAACAGGTCTTGCCTCACAAAGTTGAAAGTTAATTGATGTTAAGTAGGGAATACTTAGTAGAGTCCCTAGAACATAGCAGCTGTTCAATCAGGGTTTGCTAGTAATTCCACATGGTGGTGCATGTCTGTAATACCAGCACTTGGGAGGCTAAAACTGGAGGACTGCTGAAAGTTCAAGGCCAGCCTGGGCTGCATAATGAGTCTGAGGGTTACATAGCAAGATCGTGTCTCGAATAAAAGGGTTCATTAGTAGTAACAGTGATTATGGACAGGGGGCCTTGCACATAACTATAAGCTATGTGCAGGAAGCAAAGGTGCATGAGTCAAGCCTTGCTCAGATGAAAAAGCCAAGTTTAAAACATACAAATTGCTACAGACTAAAAAAAGAAGCAAAGGGGATATACCTAGGGTGGTTTGGTTTCTCTCTCTCTCAAGTCAGGGAGAATATGGTGGCTTGTTCCTAAGTAGGGGCATTCAGGTGACAAGGAGGAAAGGAGACTTCATGCCCCCTTCCAGTCTCTTTAGCCTTTACCTGCCGACCCATCGCTCCACCTGTGTATAGATTCTCTTCCTAGGAAGAGAAGAAAGGGAAGGCTTTTGCCTTGAAGTCTGTTTGTTGACACACACAGGCCATGATTGCACTGTTGACAAAGGTTTCCACCTGTACAAGGCCAGCAGCCCTGCCAGAGGTCTGACCTCTCATCTATCTGAACGCAGTGTGCTATGCAAGAGCCCATGTCAACAGGAAACCCTCTGCCTGCTGCAGGAGGACAATGACAGCTGGTGAGAACCTAAGTGGAAAATGGAAATAAATTTGGTTGTTTTAGTATATGTGCTGCCAAAGCAAACACATATTTGGTTGTTTTAGTAGTTAATAAAATTTTTTTCCCTTCTAGAGCTAAAAGAAAGTCAGAGCTTTTCTCCCCTTCAGTCTACTTAGCAATAGATAGGTTTCCTTGACCTTGTCACATTTCTATATCTAGAGTTCATATGTAATCCTGTTTGTTTGTTTTTTTAAGAGAGAGAGAGAGAATTGGTGCCAGGGCCTCAGCCACTGAAATTGAATGCCAGATGTTTGCACCACCTAATGGGCACATGTGACCTTGCTTGTGCCTCACCTTTGTGTGTCTGGCTAATGTGGGATCTGAGAGTCAACCATGGGTCCTTAGGCTGTGAAGTGACCTAACCACTAAGCAATCTCCCCGGCCCTATAATCCTGTTTTGAAAGGCCCACTTGACCTGCCACAGAGAAAGAATGACAAGAACCATTACCTGTCCTACATTTTCCTGGGAGACCTGGCTACTATATCCTGCTCAGTCAAGGGGGCTCTCTTTAGCTTTTCATGAATGGCCAAACTGTTTTCCAAAGGGGTTATTGTAATGTTTTGTTACACTCCTGCTGATATAGCTTAGGAGCAAGGTAGCTTCTTCCAGATAGGAGATAAGCTAGGGACAGGCCCATAGAAACATGGAAGCCACCTTGCTAACCCTAGCAGCCTAGAGCTCACATCTGATTCATCCAAGATGGTTGTAGGCAACAACTCAGCAACAACTTCCTGTTTCTTCCTCAGTTTCTCAGGCTTAGCCCCCAGAGTGGATACTTCCTAAGTACTTCCTAATGTTCTGAGGCCCACCAGCCAATCAGGTCCCTCCATACACATCTGGGCCTGGTGATGAGGCTTATTCTAATTGGATGTCTGATTCATATAAATGGGCCTGAAACAAGTGTGTAATGCTCTTCTTCCCTCTGTGAGGGAGATTTTACTTCTTTGGGCTTAGACTCTTTCCTGTTTTGCTTTCCCTCTTATCTTAATTCTCCCTAAAATATATCTCATAATTTACCCTCTTCTAAGTCTGCATTTTTCAGCTGGCGTGGGAATTCTAATCCCACAGAACTCTCTCCCACATTACTACCAGTGATGTAAGAAAGTTCTCATTTCTCTGCCTTCTTGCTAACACTTGTTTAGTCATCTTTGTTATTATAGCCATCCTAGTAAGGATGGAGAGTTATCTCACCTATAACTTTGAGTTGCATTTCCCTAGTGACTGATGGGATTTTTTTGGTTTGGTTTTGTTCTTTTGCATATCTTCTATGGTGAAATGTCTATTACATTTTTGCATATATATTTTCCTATGTGTTTATGTGTGTATGTGTGGTGGTCATGGTGTGTGTGTGGTGTTTGCACTTGTGTGAACCCCTGCAGTGCCCCATGCACTGTCCTCACCACTGTGCCCACCTGCCATGGCCAGAGAGGAACCTAAGCGTTCTGCTCTATTGCTCTCTGCCTCTTCCTATTTGTGCTGTTTACTATCTGTTTACTATCCCAGAGCTTGCTATTTTCTTTCTAATGATTCCCAGGTGTCTGTTTCCCTGCTGGACTAGGATTACAGGTGGCATGACTCCACTCACTGTTTAGCATGGGTTCTGGTGACTAGACTCCACAGTCTTAGGCCCTCATGCTTCTCCAGGAAGTGCACTTAACCACGGGGCCATCTGCCCAGCCCTTTCCCATCTTTTGACTGGATAATTTTCTTGTATGTCAAGTTGCCCGCATTAATTGTATATTCAGGACATATATCTTTTATTGCATGTAAGTTTTACAAGTGTGTTATTTCATTCTGTGAGTTTGTTACAACTGAAGAAAGTATCAATGTTTAATCAATAAGGAAGAAAAGTTGAAGACATGTGTGCCCTGATTTTTAAAAATCTTCTTACTGACAACCTCTGTACACATACACAAGGCACCACCATCATAGTCCCCTCTCACCATCTTCGTTTGACCCCCTCCATTTTTCCCCTCCACTGAATCCTTGCTTCTTTCTCACTAGTCATCATCGTTTAATATATACAGAGCTGCTGTGATGGTTAATTTTCATCGTCAAGTGGGTAATTGTGGGGAACCAGTGTGGCGGCCATTCCAAGATGGTGCCTTGGCTGACTGCCAAGTCTTATGACTAGGCGCCATTTCCTGCTTCTGCCCTTGTATAGTCACGTTCACACTGCAGATGTGCGCATGTACCTTGTTACGTAAGATCAGTCCACCAGCAGGTGGTTGTTTGTGCCCTATAGCTAACGCCTACGTGGCTACTGCTGATTGGATCAGGCAAGGCTATATCTAGGGTGGAGGGCTGGGAGTCGGGGGGGCTTCCTGATGTAAAAGGTTCCTGAATAAACTGCTTCAAGAAGAGTTCCTGTGGTCGTTGCCTTATTCTGCTGGTCGGACTGGGCGGCGACAAGTGGTGGCCCGTACGGGGAACTCAGAACTTGAAGCGGTCAGGGCAGCTAGCTGGTAAGTTCCAGGTAAGTAGACAAAAAGGGTAAAGGCAAGTTCTCCGGTAGAGAGACGATACGGTCCCATAGCAAAATGGGCAATACATCTTCCAGTAAGACTGTGGCGTCTGCATTAAAAGATCTTTTGAAAGCGGAAGGATTAGGGTTAAAAGGCGCCACAATAAAGAGGCTCATGACAGCAGTGGATGAGATTGCTCCGTGGTTTGCCATCTCTGGGCACCTGACTCTAGCGAGTTGGGATAAGTTAGGAAGAGACATAGACTTTGCCCAGGAGCAGGGCATTATAGTCCCAGGCACGCAGTCTATATGGAAACTTGTGCGCTCTTGCTTGGCAGATCGTGAAGGGCTGTGTGCCGCAGAAATTGAGAGGGGAAATGAAGCTTTGGGACAGCTGAAAGAGGAGCAGTCTATGGAGTCTGAGAAAGGAGGAAGTTCTGATGAGGAACTCACAGATGAGGAAGTGGAGGAGTTAGTTGAAAGGCTAAGCTCAGTTAAAATGAAAATTTCTCCTTCAGCCCCTGGACCACCGCGTCCTCCGCCTTATGCCCCTGGTCAGTCAAAATCTTCTGCGCCATCAGATGGCCGGAGCCTGTGCCCTGAGGTATGGAGAGAAATGCACGCACAAGGCTGCTTCCCAGTATTTTAGGACAATCAAGGGGCAAGATATCATGAGCCTCTGGACTGGAAAGTCATACAGAGACTGGCAGAGGGAGTGCGCGCATATGGCACTAGTGCAGCATATGTCATAGCAATACTAGAAAGCCTTCATCGTTATTGCATGACTCCTAATGATTGGCAGAATTTAGCTAAGGCCTGCTTAACTTCTGGCCAGTACTTAGATTGGAAAGCGTTCCTTATTGAGTTTGCCACTGACCAGGCAGCTAATAATGCTAGGAATGGACAACAGGCATGGGATCAGGATATGTTGTTAGGACAAGGAAGATTTGCTAATCAGCAGACAGGATATCCCCAACAAGTATATGAGCAAATTAATGCAATTGGTACTAGAGCATGGAAAGCGCTCCCAAATAGAGGTGAAGTTACAGGAAACCTCACTAAAATCATACAGGGACCTACTGAGCCCTTTGCAGATTTTGTAGCCCGCATGGTTGAGGCTGCGGGGAGGATTTTTGGGAGTCCTGATACTGCCATGTCACTAATAAAACAATTGGTGTTTGAACAGTGCACCAAAGAATGTAGACAATCAATAAATCCTTATAAAAATAGGGGACTGGAAGTATGGTTGAAGATTTGCAGAGAGATAGGAGGGCCCCTGTCTAACGCAGGTCTTGCAGCTGCAGTTATGCAAATAACGCAGGCGCGGGCTGGAGCGAAAACAGGAAATTGTTTTAAATGCGGACAGCCTGGTCACATGAAGCGTCAATGCCCACAGCTAAAACGTTCTGAGGGACCACAACCCAGAATGCCAGGCCTTTGTCTGAGATGTCGCAAAGGTAATCATTGGGCCAATGAATGTAGATCTGTGAAAGATATTAATGGGCAGCCCTTGGCGGCGGGACATGGAGGTGCGTGGCAAAAAAACGGGACGCGGGGCCCCGACCCCAGGGCCCTCAAATATATGGGGCAATGACAGAGCAATGGCCCAGTCTGCGACCACCAATGCAGTGGAGTCGCCCAGAAGAGCAACAGCAGGGAGCGCAGGACTTGACCTCTGTTCCACCACCAGACTCATATTAACCCCTCGAATGGGACCTCAGTTGATTGATACAGATTTCTCAGGCCCTCTCCCAGCGGGAACAGTTGGATTGTTAATAGGCAGAAGTTCCATTACCATGCAAGGCCTGATAGTCCACCCTGGGGTCATTGATCCAGATTATACAGGAGTGGTCAAAATCATGGTTTCTTCCCCACGAGGAGTTTCAGCTATTTCCCCAGGGGACCGTATAGCTCAGCTCTTGATACTACCCAGCTGTCATGACTTATATCCATCCAAACAATTACAACGAGGAGATAAAGGATTTGGCTCTACAGGTACCTCCACTGTGTTTTGTTCCATGGAACTTGGGTCTCGCCCTATACTCACCCTCAAAGTTAATGGGAGAAAACTATCCAGTTTACTTGATACCGGGGCAGATAGAAGCATCATAAGCTGAGCAGATTGGCCTCAGCATTGGCCTAGGCAGGTATCAGAACAGGTACTTCGAGGCCTAGGATACGCCAAGGAACCTGAGATGAGCGCACAAATTTTACAGTGGCAGGATGATGAGGGACATTCTGGCTCATTTCAGCCTTACATTTTGGAAGTTCCTATTTCCTTATGGGGAAGAGATCTTATGAAGGAAATGGGTTATGTACTTACAAATGAGGGGTGTTATAGTTCCAAGGCAGAAAAAATGATGCACCACATGGGACATGTCCAGGGACAAGGGCTGGGGAAATTGTCCCAGGGACGAAGATCCCCATTGACAATAAAGCCAAAGTTGAATAGGCAAGGGCTGGGTTTTTCCTAGTGGCCACTGAGGGAGTACTCCCCATTACATGGAAGTCTGAGGATCCGGTGTGGGTTCCTCAGTGGCCTCTTCCCTCAGAAAAATTACAAGCTGCTCATGACTTGGTGCAGGAACAACTAGCCATGGGTCATCTGCAAGCATCCACTTCCCCCTGGAATACGCCCATTTTTGTGATCAAGAAAAAGTCTGGGAAATGGCATTTATTGCATGATTTAAGAGCCATTAATAATCAGATGATTCTAATGGGGCCAATTCAAAGAGGTTTGCCCCTTCCATCTACAATACCAAAGCATTGGCCTTTAATAGTAGTTGATATAAAGGACTGTTTTTTCTCTATTCCCTTGCATGTGAATGATACCAAAAGATTTGCTTTTACTGTTCCTTCAATAAATCATGAGTCCCCGGACCAGCACTATGAATGGGTGGTTTTACCTCAGGGAATGGCCAATAGCCCCACTATGTGTCAGCGATATGTAGGAAAAGCATTAGAAAAGGTGCGACAAGAATTTCCAACCATTAGATGTCTTCATTATATGGATGATATACTTTTAGCAGGACCTAATGATACCCTGTTGGATGCTGCTTATTGTAAAATGATTAAAGACCTACAATTAAGACACTTGATTATTGCCCCTGAGAAAGTACAAAGGGACAAGGTGGTAAATTATTTGGGAGCCAAGATCTCTCCGGAAAGAGTATGGCCACAGAAGATTCAATTCAGAAAGGATACATTAAATACCCTTAATGACTTTCAAAAATTGTTAGGTGATATACAATGGATCAGACCGTACTTAAAATTAACTAATAAGCAATTACAACCTTTGTATGACATTTTGCCAGGAGACCCTGAACTAACATCTCGTCAGCTAACAGAGAAAGCCAGGCAAGCCCTTGATCTAGTGGAACAAAGTATTGGAGAGGCTGCACTAGCCAGGAGAGAAGAAAATAGTCCCATTATCTTGTGTATACTGCCTACTGAAAAACAACCTACTGGAGTATTATGGCAAGGAGCTCCCTTATTATGGATCCATCCTAAAATCTCTCCTGCTAAGACTTTAGTTCATTATCCAACTGCAGTAGCCCAGTTAGCTATGACAGGAATCCAACAATGCTGTCAATACTTTGGCTTCGAACCTAATACTTTGATAATACCTTACTCTGCTCAACAATGGGAGGTTCTTACAGCTACTATCGATGATTGGGCTATCCTTCGCTGTATGTATCAGGGCAATATCGATAATCACTATCCTAAGGATCCTATTTTACAACTGATAAGTGCACATCCAGTAATATTCCCTCGGTGACTTCAAAAGTACCCTGGCTGATTGCTTGACTATTTTCACAGATGGGTCTAAAACAGGCACTGGAGCTTATGTTGTATCTGGGTCAGAACCTATTGTTGTGCCTTTTCCGCCAGCCTCTCCACAGGTTGTAGAGTTGCAAATAGTAATACATGTATTTGAACAATTTTCGTGTTCGTTTAATTTAATTTCAGACTCATTATATGTTGTCAACATCCTCAAAATTTTAGAGACTACAGGAAAGATTAACTTAAAAAGTGTCATAGGGAATCTCTTACTAAAATTACAGGCATTGATCTGGCAAAGAAAGGCCCCATTCTTTGTACAACATGTTCGAGCCCATACAGGATTACCTGGTCCTTTAGCTGAGGGAAATGACTTAGTAGATCGAGCCACTCGTGCTATCTTTATTTTTACCACCTTCTCCCCCTTGGATTGTGCATGGCATTTTCATTCTCAATTTCATGTTAACTCAAAAACATTGTCTTCTAAGTTTGCAATTTCTAGAGCTGAGGCGCGCGAGATAGTTAAAAGGTGTGTATCTTGTGCTCCGATGCTACCTCAATCAACTCTGGGTGTTAATCCACGAGGTTTGTGCCCCTTACATATTTGGCAAATGGATGTGACACATGTTCCTGAGTTTGGTAGATTGAAATATGTCCATGTTTCGGTGGACACTGCCTCGGGAATCATATATGTATCCCCTCACACTGGGAAGACTACTAAACATGTCATTGCACATTGCCTTGAGGCTTGGGGGGCTTGGGGACTACCTTCTTCACTTAAAACTGATAATGGCCCCGCATACGTATCAGCATCCTTTAAGTCTTTCTGTCTCACCATGGGAGTTCAGTTGAATCATGGCTTACCTTATAATCCCCAGGGACAAGGGATTGTTGAACGCGCCCATCGCACATTGAAGGAGTGTCTCTTAAAACAAAAAGGGGGAATAGGGTATGGGCGAACTCCCAGAGAATGTATTTCCCTTGCCCTTTTGACTTTAAATTTTCTCCAATTGGACAAACAAGGTCGTTCTGCTGCAGACCGTCATGTGCACCAGGAAGTTACAGAAAAGGGACGGGTGATGTGGAAGGATATTCTTACAGGCAAATGGAATGGCCCTGATCCAGTGTTAATATGGGCAAGAGGATCTGTTTGTGTGTTCCCCCAGGGCCAAGAGAAGCCGGTGTGGGTTCCAGAATGATTGACACGTGCAGTGCCATCTTCTGAACAAGATGCACCTTCTAACGACATTGGTGATGATGACATCGGTGATGATGCTATTGGGGATGTCTCATTGGATGGTAATCAGACAGGAATTAAGATGGGGAATTCTTCCAGTCTTCCCTAGACCACTGCCTATTTCCCATTCAGCACAGGTGTTCCCTAGGTTCTTCACTACCAGTAATACTTTACAAGTACCATTTTTGCCATTTGATAGGGAAATAACCGCCTTCCAAGAGTCCTGGCAAATGGGGCTTGAGGGAGTTTTGTGCTTTCAGGTAGTCACAAATATTTCAGAATTGAGTTCCTGCATCCGTTTATATCATCAATTGGGGGGCTGGTTTGATCGGCCTCGGTGGGAACTTAACACCACTAATGTCACTTGGATGCATGGAGCTGGGCCAAGTATTGTAAGTAAAGGTAATGGCACTGTACCCTCTCAACCTAAATGGGCTCCATTCTGCACAGGCCTGCGGGAGTCATTGCCACCATGGACGGGGTGTCAGGCACGTAAGGTAGGGTGGGCAGTCAAGAATTACTTCACCTTTTCTCCCTATATTGGTACTGTCATCAATAGTTCTTTTGGGGGGTATAATTGGACATATCAAAATCCCACCCAACAGGGACCAGTAATGTGTTTGATTTATGGATGTTATGTGGAGTCAATGGCAGTTGTACAGATTTGGCGGCTATGAGTATGCTCTTAGGGGGAAGTATGGGTAATGCCAGTATACAATGGAATTCCTCAGAACTATTTGAGACCTCTGCAAAGATATCACATCTGGGTCAGAATATTACTTATAATCCCACTCCAGTGTGTGTATGGCCTCCTTTTGTATTTATAGTATTCAATGGAACTTTTAATGATAGTGTCCTGCATTGTAATAACTTCACCTGCTTTTATGCTACCTGTTGGAATGCTACTGAGTTTCCTTTAGCGGTGGTTGCCCGGATGCCAAGGTTTATCCCATGGCCGGTGGAAATTCCATCGGCAATGACCTTATTCAGACAAAAAAGAGATTTTGGCATTTCTGCAGCCATTGTGGCGGCCATTGCAGTCTTGGCAGCTGCAGCTACGGCAGCAGCAGTCTCTTTGACTCAGACTGTTCAGACGGCAGCAACTTTAAATAATTTGTCTGCTGGGGTAGCTGAGGCCCTGACCACACAAACTCAAATAAATGCTCAACTACGAACAGGCATAATGCTGCTTAATCAGAGAGTAGATTTGGTCCAAGAACAGGTGGACATTATTTTTGAAATAGCTCAATTGGGTTGTGAATGGAAGATGGCTGGTCTGTGTGTGACTTCAGTGCCTTTTCAGAATGCTAGCAGAGCAGCTAACCTATCACGAGAGCTTTCTAGATATCTTACAGGTAATTGGTCTAAAGAGCTGGATCACCTTGTCCGCACCTTGAGGAAGTCAATAACCCATATCAACTCCACCCATGTTGATGCCTCTCTCGCTGCGGGATTATCTGATTGAATTCATCAAGCAATGCTCCATCTGAGGGAATGGGCGGGTATTGGTAGTTTAGCCCTTTGCCTGATTCTAATTAGTGGTGTGCTGCTGTAGTGCATTTGTAACATAAGAACCAGACATTGCAGAGATCGGGTGCTTTTGGTACAGGCCTTTGCAGCTGTGGAGGCGGGTCATTCCCCTCAAGTGTGGCTCAGCATGCTAGAAAAATAGATACTTGTACCCACCTGTTCCCCCTCGTGTTTCGCAGCTATATAAATTTAAAATGGCTTGAGCTCCCCCTCAGGGAACTGCATAGGAGTCAGACCTATGCATATTGACTCACAAGTGTGAGTACAATATGGGCACCGACATGGGTGCGAGGCAAAGCACCGCAAGGGAAGGTCCCTATCTGACCACTTCTGGATTCCCTGAGAGTAACACCTGGCTTGCAGGGAGGTTGGTACCATTACATATATCATCGTGATCTCGGCCCTGCCTCTCCTCCCCAAAAGGTACCAAGGGCCTACTTAGTGGGTATATATTAAAACCCACGGGAGGAGCCAGGTCCCTGCTCCCCCAGTCGGTTATACGCCCACCGTGATATCATGGGTTACCGAGCTCACTCTCTGCCATTTTATTTAATAGAAAAGGGGGAACTGTGGGGAACAAGTGTGGCGGCCATTCCAAGATGGCGCCTTGGCTGACTGCCAAGTCTTATGACTAGGCACCATTTCCTGCTTCTGCCCTTGTATAGTCACGTTCACACTGCAGATGTGCGCATGTACCTTGTTACGTAAGATCAGTCCACCAGCAGGTGGTTGTTTGTGCCCTATAGCTAACGCCTACGTGGCTACTGCTGATTGGATCAGGCGAGGCTATATCTAGGGTGGAGGGCTGGGAGTCGGGGGCTTCCTGATGTAAAAGGTTCCTGAATAAACTGCTTCAAGAAGAGTTCCTGTGGTCGTTGCCTTATTCTGCTGGTCGGATTGGGCGACGACAGGTAACATTTAAAATCACTGTGAAAACGTACATCAGGGTGTTTCTATGAGGGTGTTTGCACCATTCCCATGGGCTCAGGTCTTGGATTAATAAAAAGGAGGCAGTAAGCTGAACACCAGCATTTATCTCTCCATGCTCCCTGATTATGGACACGATGTCTCACACCCCTGTTGCAGTGCCTTCCTGATAATGGACTAGATCCCCTTTTAAACCAACAGCCAAAATAGGTCCTTCCTTCCTTAAATTTCTTTTGTCAGATATTTTGTCACAGCAACAAAAAGTAACTAATACAATAGGAGAGAGCAGACATGATATGAGTTACTCCAAAAAAAAAAAAAAACGGGCAGAGTGGTAGTTTGAATGTATGTCCCCCACTGACTCAGGTGTTAATATTAAACTTATGATTTGGATCTGCAGCCACCTGGCTGGAGGAGGTGTCACTGGGGGTGGATCCTGAGTTCAGTCCTAAGGTCTAAAAGAGAAGTCTGTGCTCTGGTGTGTTTGTGTGCGCTGCTGCTGGTGTTTTCCCTGCTGCGATTGTCCTCTCTGCTTGAATCTGTGAAAGGAAGCCAGATTCTTCCACCATTGATGGAACTTCCCTGGATCTGTTAGCCTGAAATCAATCCCTTCTTCCCATAAATTGTGTTTGGGTAGATGATCATCCCAGCATTGTGGAGCTTTCTACAACAGGCAACAAGTGGGAGTTTTCAGATAGATTCATAACCAAATTAAATGACTTTTTTTTCTTTTTTTTTCTTTTTAAATATTTTTATTTATTTACTTATTTGACAGAGAAAGAGGGAGAGAGAGAGAGGGAGAATTGGCACAACAGGGCCTCCAGCCACTGCAGACCAACTCCAGACATGTGTACCCCCTTGTGCATCTGGCTATCATGGGTCCTGGGGAATTGAACCTGGGTCCCTTGGCTTTGCAGGCAAACACCTTAACTGCTAAGCCATCCCTCCAGCCCAACTTTTTTTTTTTTTTTTTTTTGAGGTAGGGTCTTGCTCTAGCCCAGGCTGACCTGAATGGAATTCACTATGTAGTCTCAGACTGATCTTGAACTCACATTGATCCTCCTACCTCTGCCTCCTGAGTGTGAATGCTAAGATTAAAGGCATGTACCACCACTCTGAGCTTTAAATGACTTTTTAATTGTTTAAAAATGGCATGGGCATGTCAAGTACTCTTTACTATTGCAAATGAACTCCATATGCATGTGCCATGTTCTGCATCTGGCTTTATGTAGGTACTGGGGAATAAAACCAGGGCCAGCAAGTTTTGCAAGCAAGTGTGTTTAACTGCTGAGCCATCTCCCCAGCCCTAAGTGACTGTTTAAGTCTTGGGTTTGTTCAGGAAAAGGATGAACTTTCTTAATCGTCCTCTATAATGGAGGCCAGCCATGTGAGCAAGAAGGTCTTGGCTGTTTCTTTTCCTCCTAAAGCCTGAATGTCAAGGTCCCTTTCGGTTAAGCCCTTCCCCCATCCCGGCCTGGCTAAGATGGAGGGTAAGGAAAATGTCTTCCTCTTTGTTATGTTCCTCTCTTCTAAGCTATGGAAACTTTACTAACTGATCTCTCAGTTTTTTCCTGACGTGAAGGCGAAAGGCTTACATCCACATGGGTGTGCGTGTGTTCCCTTCAGATGAGGGAAGGAGAATGTCTTCCCTATTTTGTCACCCTCCTTTAAATTCTGGCCCATTTCTAATTTCCCTGGCAATCCCCCTTTCACATCATTTCATTCCCATGTTCCTCTTCCCAAATGGTCTCTCAGTCCTGCCACCACATGTGTGGGTGCCAGGCTTCTCATGCCCTGCTTCCCATGTGAGTGTGTGTGGGTGTGTGGGTGTGTACCCATTACAGCCTTTCATGGAATACCAATTTTCCCCAAATAATCCTCATAATAATTTACCCTTCTCAGTCTGTTTCCTCAGTTCCTTGTTGGATCAGGCAAGAATCTAAAATTTGGGATTCACAGGCGGGGATGTGGGGGGGAATAACCCTATACTCCAAAAATCCCATAACAAGTATGCTATGAGTAGTTATACTAATTATATGTTTTTTCTCATCTAAAGTTTGTAATTCTGTCTATATATATATAAAATAAAATAAATATATATTTTCAAATTAGAAAAACAAACACAATTTTGTTTTTGTTTCCCTCCCTCTCCCCCATGCCCTCCCTCCACCATAATTTCCACACTGATTTCATGTTGCATGTGACCATTTTATGTTAGCATACAAAGAAATAGGCGTAATTATGGTATTTTACTTTATACATGTACACTTTTATTTTATTTTATTTCTGGAAAGATAAGTGTTCAATGAAAATGTTTTTTCAACCCAATGAAACTTTGTGAGAAATTTTAATAATCATAATACATTCTATTTTAAAGTAGCTACCCAAAAAGAAACAAACAAACAACAACAACAACAAAAAGTCAAGCAGGTGGCACCCACTGTAATCCTAGTTCTTAGCAGGAGTAAAACTTTGAGTCAAACTGGGCTGCGTAAAGTAAGACTCTATCTCAAAAGCAAACACAACAAAAATAAAATATAGTCCCTTGGCAGAAGTCAGTATACCTATACTGCTGAGCAGTAAGGAGATAAAAAGACAACATTATATAACTAAAAAAGAAACATTTCATATATAACTGTTCCTGTCAAGTATTAAATAGGTAAGTCTAATAAAATTCAATGGGAATCTTTTCTCTCAGCTGCCCAGGTTAGCTACAAATATCCTCAATATAGCAGTGGTACTCCATTCTTCTTGTGCGGTCATGATAGTTAGAAGGGAATTGCTAAATTGTTCCCACAACTTAACAGCTAGAAAATAAAAGTTCTAGGAAACATTGGTTAAAATATTTGCTGGAGGTCTGGAAGTATATCACTGCTAGAATGCTTGCCTTGCATGTGCTATGCCTTTGGTTTCATAACTGGCACCATTAAAATAAAATAATTTTAAAAATTAAAAAAATATTCTTGGCATGTGGTATAGCCAAAGAAAAGAAAAATTCCTTCATACCCAGGGCTTACTGTAAAGAGCTTGAAACACAAGCAAGCTCAGTAAAATCATTATTCTTTTCTCTTGGAAAACACACAAAGCCAAGAAATAAAGTCCCAAAGAAAAGTGAGCATAAAACAGAAACTCAAGGGTAATTATTCTACTGCTGTAAAACAATGACCACTTAGGCACTTGCCCAGGGCAGTTGAGAAGTTATGCCAGATGAATGAATAATAAAGAATCGGGTGGTTTTACCCCTATGGGAAGGGCTGGCTGGTTGAAATAAAAGTAGAAATTGTTTTAAAACTTATTTTCATTTTTGTATGTAATGTGGGGACAGAATAAATAAGAATCCCAAGAAAACTTAATAAGAAAACAAAGAAAATACAATATTTAAAAGCAAAACTCAGAGCATAAGCAACTATGCCATGGCTTAGAAGAAAAGACCCATTCTTCATCTCCTCCCTCTCCCTTCTTTCTTCCCTTCCTTTCGCTTCCTCTTCTCCCTCCTCTTTATTCTCCCCTTTCCCTTTTCCTCTTCTTCCTTTCTCCTCCTTTTCTTCTTTTTGAAACAGAATCTCACTTTGTAGCCCAGACTTACCTAAAATCACTATGTAGCCCAATAGGATCTCAAATGCACAGCAATTCTCCTGCCTCAGCCCCTCAAGTGTTAGGATTACAGATAAGCACCACCGTGTCCTGCTTTACCATATACATTTAAAATTGCCACTAAAAAAATGAGGAAACTAAAATAAGGAAGTTAGCAAGAAAAGGGAGTGTGGTAATGCAAAAATCAATTGAAAATGAGTCACAGGGGCAATACTTATAAGAAACTGACGAGAAAGGAAAAAACATAAAGGAATATTTGTAAGAAAAGTGATGCCAGAAATATTGATCTCGGGAAGAAAACCCACACAGTAGAAGAGGAACTACATGGATCAAAAGAATGCAAACAAGTGCATTTTTAAAAGTTTAGAATTATAAAACAAGTGGTTTAAACCTTACATTTTCTTTTAAATCATCAAGATACATTTTAAAGAAATTGCCTGTTTACTTGAGTTTTTCTAACAGAAAGTCCCATCATAAAATGGGTGAAAGCCAGAAATTAAGTTAAGGAAAAAATATGTACCTTTTTTTGGTTTGTTTTTGGTTTTTTGAGGTAGGGTCTCACTCTAGCCCAGGCTGACCTAGAATTCACTATGTAGTCTCAGGGTGGCCTTGAACTCATGACGATCCTCCTACTTTTGCCTCCCGAGTGCTGGGATTAAAGGCGTGTGCCAGCCACCACGCCGGGCTTTGTGCTTATTTTTATACTAGCATCTACTCTCATCCCCCATAAAACTGTAGTGTCAGCTGGGTGCGGTGGTACATGCTTGTCTAGCTGTATTAGCCTGGGTCCTCTAGATCTCTCCTAGTTGAGGACTGTGATTCTTTAAATTTGAGATCTAAGCTTCATACATCTGGCTCCTGCCTGCCTCTTGAGCCTCATCTCCTTGCCACTGTTCTATTGTGTTCTCTGCTTGATTCCTTCCTGGACCTTCAGCTCTGTGGCGCAGGCCTTCCTCAGACCTCCGTGGATTCTTCTCCCTGACTGAATTCACTGGTCACTGTCTCCTGTCAGGCAGTGAGTGCTTTCAGGGCAGCCATGATGTTTCTCATCTGCAGTAGACGACTAAAGAATAAGGCCACTACAAAACCAGTTTTAGGCACAGTGACAGTAGAGTGGGACAATGCTGCTGGCACAGGAAGAGTGACCAGGAGTGACATGTGGTGAGGACAGCAGCGTGTGGGGTGGCAGAGTGGTTATGCCGTGGCAGCAGAGGATCTGTGTTAGCAGCCCAAGAGGGGACAAGGGACAAGGCCTACAGTTGAAATGAGAAGGACACAGCTGGGTGTGGTGGCACACGCCTTTCATCCCAGCACTCGGGAGGCAGGGGTAGAGGATTATCGTGATTTCGAGGCCACCCTGAGATGACATAGTGAATTCCAGGTCACTTCAGAGCAGCCTAAATTGAGTACCTGTGAGCCAGGAGTGTCCTGTAGTCATATCTCAGTACATCACCACATAAACAAAAGCAACACCAATTTGCAATTAAAAAGTCTTATAAGTGTGTGTGTGAGTATGAATGTGAGGGTGCCAAGGGTCATGGATACCTTTGGATGTTGGGTCTCGCCTCACTCCTTGTTTGAGGCAGTGTCTCTCTATTGTTCACTGGTGCATTTTCCAGGCGAGTTGACCCACAAGTTTCTGAGTTTCCTGTCTCCACCTCTCATCTTACTGTAGGTATACTTGGATTATAGACACCTGCTATTATATCCCACATTTACATGAGAGCCTGGAATCCAAACTGGTCTTCATGCTTGCATGGTAATCCACGTTTGATACATTGAGCCATGGCCCCAGACCTAACTTAAAAAAAAAAAAAAAAAAACCCTCTGTTGAACCTGCTATGGTGGCCCATACCTATAATGAGGATCACCAGGAGTTTGAGGCCAGCTGGGATACTAGGTCAGCCTCGACCAGAGTGAGACACTGCCTCCAAAAAACAAACAAGTAAACAAACAGCTTTGCAGTGCAATTTTTGTGTGAGAAACTTCATATTATCGTTGACTAAATCCAGTATATACAGCATAGATACTCCATATAAAATGTATATCTCCATAAAATGTATATTCTGAGACAAATCCTGTTGTAAGTGATTGTGTCCATGGCAGACAAATTAAATTAAGTTTTGTGGGCTGGAGAGATGGCTTAGTGGTTAAGGGGCTTGTCAGTTAAACCAAAGGACCCAGGTTCAATTCCCCATCACCATAAGGTGGTGCATGTGTCTGGAATTCATTTGCAGTGGCTAGAGGTCCCAGAGAACCTATTCTCTCTCTTTTTATCTGCCTCTTCTCTCTCTCTCTCAAGTAAATAAATAAGATATTTTTTAAAAAAAGATTATCTTTTGCTTTGGAAGAATTTATTTCCATCTACAAACCTTTCTTCCAGTCAAATCTTTTCCTTAACAATAAAACTTTTAAACTGGCTAGGTTAGTGCATACCTGCAATCCCAACATTCAGGAGTAAAGGCAAGAGAATCGCCACAAGTTTGAGGCCAGCCTGGCCTACCTAGCAAGTTCCAGGTCATCTAGACCCTGTCTCAACAAAAACAAAAACAAAAACAAAAACAAAAGCTAACACTTTTAATAGTAGTAATAAAATTAACCTCAGATTCCTGGTAAAATGAATGAATGTCTAAGAATTTTTCCTCACTGGGAGTTAGATAGCTGCAGTTTAACTAAATGAGGTCACAAGGAAAATACTACTTTACTAATTCTGGATTAGCCATTTTTGTTGTTTTCCCCTATCCAAACACGATGACTGGCAAAAACAACAAAATCAATCAAGGTCTACATAAATGTGTGATTTAATGTAGGCTTTAAATAGAGAAATAGAAAGTGTTCCATTTGATGCTTTAGTATGATAAATATTTAATAAGTACAGCAAACAAAAACATTTTTGTTCTTTCTTTTGATGATGGGGAAATCAGGAGATAAGACCCAGGAAGGAGATAGGATTGAGAATAAAATAGTAGAAGGATCTAGAGATAGACACGTGTGAAACTCAATATGCAAATGACAAGACAAAGACAAAAGCCAAGTCCAAAAAAGTAGAAAGATTTAGCTTTGGTGGTTTACAGCATATGAGGTGTGAGAATTATAAAGAGGCTGGAAGATAGTAAGAAGGTTGGTCCTCAGTGGAAGGAGGTATTTTAACTCAGATGAGGAGGAACCAAGAGAGGAATGGGGTTAGGGAAGGAGGGAGTTCTATCTATCACTGGTTTTAACATTTTCCTCTTGAAAGACCTGTAGAAGAACAAGATAAAGGTTAGAACCAAGGCAGAGGCTTAAGGGAAGGAATAACAATATTCATAACTAGGAACTTAGATAGGACCACCAGAGCAACAGGAATGAACTGACTGATGTAGAATGAAGAAAGATGTCAGAAGTAAATGGTAAAGTGTCTTCACTGAAATACAGTGATGAGTTACTTTTTTTCAAGTGAAAGCAATGAGATGTTACATTAATTTGTAATATTTTAGTTTGCCATTTTGTGAGCTGATGCAGGATTTTGGGCCAAGGGAGGGATTAAACTCTATAAAGATGTAGGAGACCCCAGACTTATAGAACCCAAGTTTTGGATTTTTATCTGTGTTAGCAAATAATTGAAATACACAGATTCAGAAAGGTAAATTATGAGTTGTGAAGTTTATTTTAGGGAGAATTAGGATCCAAAGGGAAAGCTAGCTGAAAGTCTCAAGCCAGAAAGGGGGTTCTGTCCTGAAGTGGGGGAGATGGATAAAGTTTTCCTTCCAAGATCCACTTCACCTTCACATAGGACGTTGGAAAAGACTAAGAGGAAATAAAGGATTTAGAGTTTAAAGTGAGATCGTGCATGTAGTAAAACAGGAAGGTTTCCAGAAATACATGTACAAAGCAAGCAGGAAAATATGCAGGCAAAAGGAAATTCCCCCCTTTTCCAGCCAGGATGTAAACGGGAGAGCTGACCAACAGGGTTAGGAAGCAAAGCCCAGGAGAGTGAAGACTGCCAAGAGGGGGTATACCCATGTAGTTAGGCAAGAGAGCACCCAGAACAAAACACATGTGGAAAACTAGCAGAAAAATGTCCCAATAGAAAAGAAAGAGCTTACCAAAGGACCAAGTGCAAGAAAAAGAGACCATGAGATTTCCACACGTTGTTAGGCTCCTTTATATGGGTCAGACATCCAATTAGGATGAGGCTTGTCATCAGACTCAGTGTAAGGGAGAGACCTGATTGGTTGGTGGACTCCAAGAGGCTGACTCAGGAGGAGCCAGCCCGCAGGTGTGCTAAGCTAAGGAAGAAACCACAAGTTGCTTCTTGGGAGTGTTGCTTGTAGCCATCTTGGATGAGACTGGGACAGATGTGGGTTCTAGTCCTGCTAGGGCAGGCAAAGTGGCATCTCCTTGGGCCTCTGTCTCTGGCTGACTGCCTAGAAAAAGCTATCTTGCTCCTGTTCTCCTTCATATCTATTGGCCTAAGTGTAATTTCTATTCTAATTTGACTTATCACTGTACTTTAATGGTACATTATCTCACAAAGACACACAGAATCAAATGCATCACTGGTGGCACTTTCCAAATAACACTCTGATTTCTCTCTTATACAGTAATTATGCAAAAATTTTTGTTGAAACCCAGATGGTTGTTTTCTGTCTT
This sequence comes from Orientallactaga sibirica, assembly GCA_036365145.1. NCBI lineage: Eukaryota > Metazoa > Chordata > Mammalia > Rodentia > Dipodidae > Orientallactaga > Orientallactaga sibirica. The sequence goes on from JAEOAD010002184.1 coordinate 741,394, forward strand.
CTCTCATGTTAATTGGTCATTGTAAACTTATAGGAAAGTATTGTGCTTATATTATTTATTTATTTTTTGTTTTGAGACAAGGTTTTGTATGTATCCAGGTTGACCTTGAACTTATTATACAGCCCAGGCTGCCTCAGACCATGGGCAAACCTCCTGCCCTTAGCCTCACAAATGCTGGCATTATAGGTATGTACCTACTATTTCAGGTTAAGTGCTGTGTTCACAAAAAATATATTTGGAGGCAGGGTCACACTGTAGCCAAGGCTGACCTGAAGTCACTTTGTAGCCCAGGCTGGCATATAACTCACAGTGATCCTCCTACCTCAGCCTCCTGAGTGCTAGGATTATAGGAGTGAACCATCATACCTAGCTTGATTTTTAAAGCTATAATAAACAGACTCAAGTTCCATTAAAAATTTCATTGGGAAGACCTGAAAATTGGTTTTAAAGTGTTTCTCACCCAAGTTTTTCCAGGTGTGTAGACATAACAGTTTCAGTGGGTGTTCTGTTTATATTGATTGGGCACCAAAATCACTTAAGGATGGGAACACTGCCAAAGTTTCTATTTTCAAAATGCTCCTTCCACATAGAGACTTCTGAAAAGTAATTAATCAGTGTCTCAGTCACTGGCTGGCTTCAGTTCAGATCTGACTGGACCAGCATTGTGTGCCAGTTGGTTCAATGTGAGGCGTAAGAATGCAGTTATGAAGAGTACAGAGATTTTTTTTTTCCTGTGATGGTTGATGGCAGAACTTTCTAGAACACTACTTTTCCCAGTTCATATTACTTTGACTGGGGTTATTGGTATCAATCTCAATCAGTATTTTCTTTGCAGAGATTTACAAAACGACTTGTTCATGTTTTGAGGATTACTTTATTTAAAATGATATTATAATCCATAAATTCATGTAGACTGTTGCAATGCACTGAAAACAAGCAAATGAGGTCATAAAGGGTAACCAATTCATTATGCAATTCTGTTTTTCCCCGGGGAATATCGTGTGCTTAATGTGACACAGATGGTGTGGGGGCGACAATGTCATCCTATATAGAAGTATTAGTCAAGCCTTTCAGCTGGATTTCCAAATGTTAGGGAAGTATAATTTCTTTCTCATTTTTCACATAAAAATATAAATAGTATTCCTATTATTTTCCTTCTACATCTATCCCCAAAGGTTGGTCCATTTATCATTATGGATGATGGAAGAAGACCAAAAACAAACAGACATAAAGTGAGACTGGGGGGCTGGAGAGATGGCTCAAGGGTTAAAGGCATGTGCTTGCAAAGCCTATGAGCCTGAGTTTGATTCCCCAGTACCCATCTAAAGCCAGATGGACAAAGTGTCTGGAGTTCATATGCAGTGGCAAGAGGCCCTGGAGTGGCCATTTTCTCATTCTCTGTCTTGCTCTCCCCTCCCCCTATCTGCTTGCTAATAAATGAATAAGAAATATTTTTTTTTAAAAGAGAGAATAGAGACTAGTGAGGAAGAAAAAGAGGTTCAGTGGAAGGAGATTAGGGAGTGGGATAGAAGAAAGTAATGGGAGGGGATTATGATCAAAATATATTATCTACATGTATGAGAATTGGCAATAAAATGTTAAAAAGAATTTGGGGTTTGTGTACTTCAGAGCCGCGTTTAAACTTTACATTACCAAGAATTCTGTGGGGGTTAATATTGATATATGCACATATTTAGCTAGATTTATTGAGAAATATTTAGAAATAACTTCCACTGGTAAAAATTTCCCTTTAGGTATATAGTTCTACGAATCATGGTCACTGTGTGTACACCAATAAAATAAAAAGGTATAAAATCTCTGTCATCTCCCCAAATTACACACAGTCTACATAATCTGGCCCTGATAACAAAGAATAAGATTTTAGTCTTAGTGTTTTTTTTTTTTTTTTTTTTTTTTTTTTTTTGAGGTAAGGTCTCACTCTAGCCCAGGCTGACCTAGAATTCACTATGTAGTCTCAGGGTGGCCTTGAACTTGCCACAATCCTCCTCCCTCTGCCTCTTGAGTGCTGCGATTAAAGGCGTGTGCCATCATGTCTGGATATTTTTTCTTTTCTTTTTTTTTAGTTGAGACAAACTTCAAACTTCACACAACATAAAATGGATGAGCTTAGCAATTGTGTGTGAGTGGATTTTAGTGCATTTACATTGCTGTTTAACCATCACCACTAACTCCAGGAGATTTTTATCAACTGCAAAAGAACTCCAGACCCATTCAGCAGTTTGTAAATAGTTGTAAAAGCTTGTTGAACATACAGGTTCTGCCTCCCAGAGTTTCTGATTCTCTGAATGTGGCCTGGGGTCCTGGAATCCATAGCTTCAATTTGTCCCCAGGTGTTTCTGAGACAGGTAGTCCCCAAACTGCATTCTGAGAAACTTCTAAAGGCAAAGTTACTTCAAGACAAATTAATGTTAGAAGACACACACATGTAGTAATTGCTCCATTTTCTTAGAAATATGACCTAAATCTCCCTTAGACCTCAACATCAGCCTCATTACTATCAACAATTAATGCTTTTCTTCTCAGAAGCCTAATGCCCATTCAGGACTCTTATCTTCTCAGAAGTATTCATCCTTATAAAACATCTCCTCATCCCTGATCTCTGGTCACTCACTTGAAGACCCTTCCTGTATATAATTCATACCAAGAATGAACACTGTGAATACTAAGGTCCATGCAATGATGCTCCCATCCAAATACTCCTCTCTTAGGTTGGATTCCCTGAAAATAGACTGAGGTGGAGAATTCCATGCAAAAGGTTTACTGGAGGATATTCTCAAGAGGTACAGCTCTAAGCAAGTAAGGAAGGTACATTGAACACAGAGATGGGCTAGGGAGATGGCTCAGCAGTTAAAAGTGCTTGAGGTACAAGCACCAGAGACCTGTGGGGAGACGAGACTGGAGAATAGCTGGGGCACGTGAGACTGTCTCAAAGAGATACTCAAATGATTGATAGAGGAATACTTTCAACATTGTCCTCTGGCTTTCACAGGCACATATGTGCAAACACCCCTCCCCCACACACTCACACCACATAGTACACATGCACAAGTTAAGAAAAAGAGCAGCAAGAGGGGAGGGAGAGAGGGATGGAGGGAGAAAGAAAGAGTGTGGGAAAGATTGAGAGACAGTAAGAACTCAGCTAAACCCATAGCCAAATATGGAGAGAGGATGGCCTTTCAGTATGTCTCATATTGAGCCAAGCTGGCTGGTCCTTTGTATTCCAGCAGTAGCTAGTCATTAGGTGTAAGATGTTCTCCATGGGGAGGGGAGGGGAAATATCATATTTTTTTTTGTTTGTAAGTATAGAAGGTGTCAATAAAAAATTAATAATTAAAAAAAAAGATGTTCTCCAGGAGAAATGACATGGAGAGCATATTCCTATGAGGGACACAGCTGGGAGCCATCAGCAGCCAACATTTTCAGCACCTCCAGTATGGATGTTTAGGGCCTGGGTGGTGGGGGCGGTATCTAAGCATGACATTTCAGTTGCCACTATTGTTCTCTTTTGCATGTATGTGTCTTTTAATAGTTCATATGAAAGCAGCCTGTCCAGGATTCTAGTTGGCCCTATGTCCTGGGAAACATATCAGCAAGCACCCCCTACCCCCACCGGCTACACAGTTGATCTGTAATCTGCCATTGACATTCATTACCTACCTCTTCCTTCCTTAACCTCAACTAGAAGTTGTGCTGCTCCAGGTGGCTTTTCTTTTCTTTTTTTAAAAAATTTAAATACTTTATTTATTTGTGTGAGAGAGAGAGAGAGGGAGGAAGGGAGAGAATGGGTGCACCAGGGCCTCTAGCCACTGCAAATGGACTCTAGACGCATACACCACTGTGTACATGTGGCTTACATGGGTTCTGGGAACTCGAACCTGGATCCTTAGGTTTTACAGGCAAGCACCTTAACTGCTAAGCCATCTCTCCAGCCCAGGTGGCTTTTCTTAGGCAGTGTCTCAGGACCTCATTCCTACTGGTCAGAGTTCCCAGTTATAGTGATCCTGGAATCTTCTAGGTTTGTTGACTTACCAATAAAACTGGGGAAGTAACATTAAAGCTGTTCTCATGAATTACCTGAGAACCACGCATATTCACAGCCCCAGCCCCTGGGGCACAACAGCAACTCCATACCTTGGTGCTGGTGTTTGAGGTCTATGACCCACCCACCTCCAGCTCCAGTGAAAGAAACCACCACAAAATTCCTGAAGCCACAGGAACTTCAAGAGGACACACAGTGCATTAAGAAGCTATAATGGTGGGCTGGGGAGATGGGTTCATGGTTAAAGGCAGTTGCTTGCAAAGCCTGTTGACCCCAGTTCAACCCATGCAAACTCATGGGTGTTTGACCTCAGCAACCATGTAAAGACAGCTGCAAAAATTGCATATGTGTCTGGCATGCAAGGCAAGAGACCCTGGTGCATACACACACACACACACACACACACACACACACACACACACACATGCACACACAATTTTTTAAAATTGAAGAAAAGAAGCTATAATGGACCTCACAGTGGCTGATGCTACCTACACAAAACCCACATAATATGAGGGCAAAAAGGTGATAACATGAAAAATAGAAGAGGGATTAATTAGAAAGAAGAGGGGTTCAAAAGAGGGGGAATATAGGATGGGGAAAAGGTGGATGATGGGGGATTATGATCAGGGTTCACTGTGTATATGTATGGAGGCTATCAATAAAAAGTTTAAAACAACAACAACAAAAAGAACCTATAATCGTCAGGTATGGAGGTTCACACCTGTAATCCCAGCACTCAGGAGATTGAGGCAGGGGGATCACCTTGAGTTCAAGGCCAGCCTGGGCTATAGAGGGAGACCCTGTCTTTAAAAGAAAGCTATGATGTTTAACTTGTTTATTATGAAAATGCATTATAGATAGAAAGGAAATCATCTGCTGGAATATTTCTGGGCTACCTTGTTCTAACACTCCAAGCCTTTTGCACCAGGAAATCAAAACATGTCATTGATCCTGAATCCTTGCCCAGCACTCTCCTTTTACCTTCATAGGTTAAATCCTTGAAAGATAGTCTATACTAGCATTTTCCAAATGATTTTAGGAGTAATAGAGTTCTGGTAAATGAATTTGGGGATTTTAATAATAAATAATAGCTAAGCTTTTCTCATAGCTTACCAGAAATCAGGCATTATGAGCTGATTTAAGAGTTAAATAATGTAATCATTCAAGAAGTATTTATTCTGTAGTCTAGGCAGACCTTGAACTTGTGATTCTCTTGCCTCAGCCTCTGGAAAAGGTGGGATTACAGACCTGTGACACCAGGCAGTACTCAACAAATATGTACAGACTTCCTGCTCTGTGGCAGTCACTGCGATATGTGCTGGGAATATAATGCAATACAAACTGTACAGAGAGAGCTTCTACCCTCATGGAGTTCGCACTTTAGTTAGGAAGTCAGCTATTACTTAAACAGTCACACAAATGCAAAAACATGTAAAATTGAAATGGTGTTTAATGTTATAAAGGACAGATATATGGTGGTATAGGAAAATACAACTGGGAGATTGACTTTGAATTCATTGGAGTAGTGACAATGAGATGAGTTTATGTTATATATAGGACAGATATAATTTTGGTATACATACCAAAATTTTTCTGTATTTAATTTTTTACAGACCTCATAGACTAGGAATCTAAACTATATACACATTATGACTAAACTTCTGAATATCAGAAAGAAAAATCTTAGAAGTTTTAAAATATTTTATCTATTTATTCATTGAGGGAGGGGGAGAATGGGCATGTCAGGGCCTCTTGCTGCTGAAAATGAACTCCAGACACATGCATCACTTTGTGCATCTGGCTTTTACATGAGTACTGGGGAATAGAACCCCGTGCTGGCAGTCATTGCAAGCAAGCATCTTTGGCCACTGGACAATCTCTCTAGCCCTTAAAAATATTATTTGCTAGCAGAGAGATAGGGAGAAAGATAGAGAAAGTGAAAGAGACAGCTTGGGCCTGTTGCTGCTGCAAACTCCAGATACATGTGCCACTTTGTGCATCTGGCTTTTATGTGGGTACTGGGGAATTGGACCTAGATCAATAGGCTTTGCAAACAAGTGCCTTTAACTGCTGAGTCACTTTCCCAGCTCTAAGGAAAAAAAAAAATCTTAAAAGCAGATCACTGTTTGTCTCTCTATCTCAGTTTTAATGTTTCCTTCCCCACCCCTCAATACACAATGAAAAGAGCAAAGCCCATGACTTCTGATCAGATTTGGAGTCTAGAAGATGGTAGGTAAGATGACATCTCTGGAAGGCCAAAAGAAAAACCTTTAAACTAGAATTCTATGTTCACTGAACATGTCTATCAAAAGGAGGAACATATTAAAATTTTTTTTTACATACACAAACAAAGAAATTCATAGCCAGCTACATGCTAAGAAAAGTTCTTTATGCTGCAGGGAAAAAAAAAAACCTATCAGATGAAAAAGCAGATCTATAAGATGGAATACAACACATGGAAAATGGTAAATATGTGGGTAAATATAAATAAATATTTTTATTTCTTTCTTTAAAAATTATCTTTTGAGACAGGAGCTTGCTCTGGAAGCCCAGGTTACCCTGCAACTTGCCAGCCTGTTTGTTGCCTTTGCTTCCTGAGTGGAGCTTGCTACCACACCTGGCTTTTTCTTAGATTTTTTTAACAAAAAGGTGATGGCCCTTTGAAATTTCCCTCCCTTCCCTTTTCCCTCCCTCTCTTTTCCCTCCCTCCCTCCCTTCCTCCTTTCTTTCTTTCTTTCTTTCTTTCTTTCTTTCTTTCTTTCTTTCTTTCTTTCTCCTTTTTCTTTCTTTTCTTTCTTCCTTCCTTTCTTCTTTCTTTCTGAAACAGGATCTCATATATACCAGGTAAGCCAAAAACTCACTATGTAGTTAAGGATGATCTTGAACCTCTGATCCTCCTGCCTACTGAGATTAGAAGGGGTACACCACACCCTGTTTTATTCAGTGCTGGGGATCCAGCCCAGGGCTTTGTGTAGCTCTGCAGGAACTCTATAAACTGAGCCACATACCCAGACCTGAGGTCATGTTTCTTGAAATCCTTCTCGCTATGGTTCTAGGCTCTAGCTGACTGGAAGAATAATTCTGGAATTCAGAAGCAAAGTAGAAGCCAATACTTTTGAAAGGTTATGATGGTCAGACATGCTGAGGGCCGGCTGTGGAAGGAATCAGCACATTTTTCTTTGTCCTGTGCCCAGCTCATTTTCCCAACTGCCAGTCTGGCTGACCAATTCTGACCTCTAACCCGGCACTAAGTCCTTGACCATGGGTTCCTAGAACATTAAGGGGAGTGTCAGAAAAGCTTCAACAGCTACTGTGGTAGTTTGAATTGATGGCCCCCAATATATTCAGTGTTTTATTAGTTTATAGTTTGCATCTGCAGCCACTTGGCTGGAGGCAGTGTTACTGGGTGGATCTTAAGGTGTGGTGATGGGTTTAGGATTTCATTCTAAAGATATGCAAAGTGTGCCTAGCTGGAGTTCCTGAACTGTGCTGTGTGGCTTTTGTTTGTGGCTTTTGCTTTCTGTATTTGGTCCTGTGAAGGCAGGCCAGCTTCTGCCATTATGGAACTTCCCCTGGATCTGTAAACTTCAATAAATAATATCCCTTCCTCCATAACTGTGCCTGGTCTGGAAGTTCATCTCAGTAAACCTGAAGCTGTCTATAACAGCTACTGTATTTTCTTATGTTTTGTTTTGTTTCGAGACAAGGCCTATAGACTGCCCTTCTCTTGAGAGAGAGAGAGAGAGAGAGAGAGAGAGGATATGAATTGGTGTGCCAGGGCCTCCAGCCACTGTAATCCAACTCCAGACAAGTACACCACCTTGTATGCATGTGTGACCTTGAGTATGTGTCACCTTGTGGTTCTGGGGACTCAAACATGGGTCCTTTGGCTTTGCAGGCTAAGCCATCTCTCCAGCCCTTCTTATGTTTTTCTATTTTTAGTTTTCCTCTCAACTGACTTCTCTTTTCGATCTTGAATAGCTCCATTTTCCTTCAAGTGGCATCGATAACTTGGTGCTGTCCTGGTTCTCTGTTTCCCAATGCTTTCCAGCCCTTGATTTCATACACCTGTCCTGAAAGTATGGGATTCGGTCCTAGCTTCTCTGTCCTGCACATTCAGAGTGACTGTCTTTGTTAGTTTAACAAAAACACAAACTGAGTCTGGGCAAGTCAGGGATGTCCAGAGATTCAGTACTGACACTGCCTTAGGGAGACCAGAGTTGATCCAGAGAGGCAGATAATTTATTGAGAGATGGCAGAAAGCCGGATCATGATGGAGCCTTTTAATGGATAAGGAGTTGTGAATTGATCTTAAGTGTGAATTGAACTGAGTCTAAGATTTCATGCAATAAATAACACTGTTTGCATTTTAGGAGTGATGGGGAGAAGAGGTCAGAGGCTGACAAGGAAATCATTAGGAGTTATGACTAAGGTCTCAACAGGAATGACAGCTTGAGAAGAGGGATTACGTGGATGTGAAGGAGATGTATTTGATGGGGTTTGTTTACTTGAATAGGAGAAGTATGACAAGGTTAAAGGAAGGGTCAAATATTCTAATTAGATGAACAGATTAAACTAGGTTACTTTGTTTTGAGATAGGGTCTCACTATTCAGTTCTGGCTGCCCTAACACTTGCTATATAGCCTCAAACTTACAGCAATCTTCCTATCTCAGCCTCCTAGGTGCTGGGATTATAAGCATGTGTTTCCATACCTGATTTAAAAATGGGTTTCTAATGACAGGAATAGGGACTTGTGAGGAGAAACAAGTTTATGGTCTTTTTTTTTTTTTTTTGAGGGAAGTTCTCACTCTAGCCCATGCAGACCTGGAACTCAATCTGCAGCCAGGGCTGACCTTCAACTGACTTGATTCTCCTGCCCCAGCCTCCTGAGTGCAGGAGAAATACATTTTGGAGAAAGGATGAGTTCCATTTTGCTTTCCAATTAGCTGTATAGCCTTTAGGTTAGGTTAGTCTCAATGTAGCCACTATCAACATTTTTGGGCCAGGTAATTCTTTGTGGCAAGGGCTTGTCCTGTTCATGGCAAGGTCTTTAAAAGTGAATCTGACCTCAGCCCACTGGGTGATTGAAGCACCACACGCCTGGTCAGGAACATCAAAAACACTTCAGATATTGCCAAACGCTCCTTCCGGGACACAACTGCTCCCTGATTAGTGTCACTGATTGAGATGGAGCTTGTTCTCCTGGTTTCAACTGTCACACATAGCAATTGATATGCATATTTGCATCTCAGCCAGGACTTTCTCCAAAGCTCTAGACTCCTGTAATAAACAGACAGATTGACAGTATAGGATGAAAGACCCAGTCAGCTCAGGAGGATATTTGCATGTTCTTTTCAGGATCCCATTAAAGGTGCCTCTTCGTCGTTGTCTTCTTTTTCTTTTTCTTCTTTGTAATTTATTTGTTAATTAGTTAATTAATTTATGAGAGAGAGAGAAAGAGAGAGAGAGAGAGAAAATGGGCACACCAAGGCCTCCAGCCATTGCACGTACCACCTTGTGTATCTGGCTTACATGGGTACTGGGGATTTGAACCTGGGATCCTTAGGCATCACAGACAAGCACCTTAACTGCTAATACATCGCTCCAGTGCAAGAGGCCAGTTCTTTAACATGCATATGGGGTACAAACTACTGTCGAATTCTTGTATGTACAGAGAAGATTCTCTCAAGAAAAAAAATTTTAATGAGAGATGAACAAAATGTGATTTTATTCTTATTTTTATTTTGGGGCTTTCTGACATAGGTCAGATATTAGATTATGTTAAATTCATTGCTTGAAGCCAAGGAAATTTCCTTCTCTGCATGGAAATAGAGCTAATATGTACGCCTTATTTTCCCCAATAATCTAGTGAGTATGTACTTTTAGTAGAAATATTTTGAAACATAAAAGATTCAACATAATTTGTGGCTCTTCATGAATTGATCACTCAAATAATATTTTGCTATGTTTTTATACCTTTTTTTGTTTGGTTTTTCAAGGTAGGGTCTCACTCTAGCCCAGGCTGACTTGGAATTCACTCTGTAGTCTCAGGCTGTCCTCGAACTTGTCGGAGACCATGAACAGCATAACAGCCATCTTGTATGAGAAGCCATCTTATGGACTCAAAAGGCCTTAGGATCAGAGTTGCCCCAGCTACAAGCCCTGGCTGCAGGCATCACTTTATCACTTTATCTACCTATCGGATCAGAGTTGCCCCAGCTACAAGCCCTGGCTGCAGGCGACACTTTATCTGCCTATCGGAATGTAACAACAGACCTTCCCATGACCCTGGGATTAAGAGTCCCATGATCTAACCTTATCAATCAGAGCATCTTGTAATCCTGGGTCAATGACCCTGGGATTAAGAGTCCCATGATCAAACCTTATCAATCAGAAAGTCTTGTGACCCTGGGTCAGTTTCTAGTTTACCTTCCTCCTGCCTCCCCTATATAAACCTCTGTGAAAAATAAAAATTTGAGACTTTGACCAGGTATTAGGCTTAGTCTCCTTCTTTGTGTCTGTTTGTCTCTCTCATCCAGGTTAATCTCCCTCGGGCCCTTGTTGAACTCCCGCTGGTCGGGGCAAGTGGCGCCCAAACGTGGGGCTCGAGGTACGAGGACTGACTTGGACGCCGCCGGGTGAACGGCCGTCATTCTTTCATTGATCGCCACCTCGTTGGTGAGTGAAGATCCGCACAGAGGTCACTTGCAGGAAAGCCCGCCTGTGACACAGACCCGGATAAGGTAAGAAGAGCGACGAAATTATGGGACAAACATTGAGTAAACATGAGTTATTCATTCAGGGACTTAAAGAGTCTCTCAAGACACGAGGAAATTGGGTTAAGATTTTTTGTTTTTCTGGGTGAGTGATCCCTGGGGACATCCTCCCCTGGGACCTGAGAAACAGGTGTCCCAGTGGCCGCCTCCCCAGTGAGGAACTAGTCTCCCCCACTGACGGACTCCAGCAGATATAATGTAAAGAAAAAACGATGTTTTCCGTTCTCCATCAGAGAAAGGCAAAACTATTAGGCCCAGTGGCCGCCTCTCCAAAGTGAGGAATTAGGTGAGGTGTACCCATCAAAAGGAACCCCATAATCAGTGGATTCTAAAGGACATTTCTTAAAGCCTTAAATGGCTCTAAAATCTCTCTCAAAAAGAGGCCAACTTATTCTGGGAAAAAAATCTATCCAGATCTCATGGGGACTCAGGGCCGCTGGCCCATGCTCCTTTGTCTCCGACAGGCTGATAAGAGGCAAAGGCTGCTGGACTGCGCTCCACTCTGGAGCCAGGGCTGCTAAAATGCCACAGGCAGCAGAGGAGACAATAGCTACACCTGAGGGGAAAAGAGCGCCCCTGCTTCTCTCCCTGCTCACAGCTGGGTTCAGGGCCCAGGCACCAGGGGCCTGGCTGATGCCACGGGCTCAGGTGGCCTGATACCCTCCAGCCACACCCACCCAACAGGGTAAACAAGGAGATAATAGATTTATTTAAAAAAAAAAAAACTGAAAATGGCAAGATTCTTAGCTTCCCTGGCTTGCAGAACCTGGGGACTACAAACACAAAAATCTCAAATATGGGTAAATGCCAAATTACTATAAATAGATGTAGATTTCTTATAAGTATTTACAACTGTTTTAAGCTCACTTTTGCCTCTTTGCTTTATTTTTTCTGGGACTACTAAAAAAAAACAGTCTCAAGAATTATATTTAAACTTAAATATATACTTAATACTAAATTTGTTAGAAAATTTCTAATAATGTTCAAATCTACTTTCATAATGTGTTTCAAAAGTCAAGTCTGACTCTTTAAAGATATTTCATAAGACCTTTTATTAAAAGCCTCATGGTAAAAACAATAAAAGTTTAGTTAAACTGGAGAAAAAACTTTTAAATGTTGGTAACTATTTGATAAAAAAGATTATTACAAAGTGGTTACATAATTTGTAAAATAAAAATATGTAACTGTAGATATTAAGTAAACTTAAACAAAAGGTTAAAGACAAAACACTTAACCAGATTACAGATCTTTTTAGATACAATAAAGTGATTATTAACCTAGGGCTTACATCAAACTAATAAAAGCATGGCTCTAGCTGATAGAAGGTTACTATGGTATTCAGTTTGTAAACTCAAAACTTTAGCTTGTTGATATTAATCTGGTCATGATGATGATGGTTAAAAAGACTAAATTTAGAGTACCCAATAAAGTTAATTAAGTTCCTATTTGTCAACATTTAACTATATCTTAAAGTTAAAATTGGTTCATTAATATTTAATTCTCTCACATGGTTAATATAACTAATATACAAAAAATGCCTAACATCTCTCTCCATTGCCTGTGATAATTGTTTCCTATCCAACTATATGCTCCTGATAACATAACTGCCTTTGTTTGATTCTGTAAATGTCACACAACCCTGGGGGTCCCCAAAACTCTTGTCTTTGATTCCCTAACAGCAAACCCAAGACTCAAGACCCTCAGACCACTCAGACCGGTCTCCTTTTAAATTATCTGAGCGATCTTTCTTTTTATGCCTCTGTTTTTCATATTGGGTCTATGTTATTGGCCCTCTGTTTCTATCATATTCGTGTCTATGTTATTGGGCCCTCTATGTTTCTGTCATATTCGTGTGTCTGTGTTATTGGGCCCTATGTGTTTCTGTCATATTTGTGTGTCTGTATGTTGTTTCCCTATGGATGGACGCTTCTCCCTTGACTTAATAACATGGGACAGTTCCTTCCCTCTTTAGGACAAAAATCAAGGACAAGGCTCAGAAAAATGGAGTATCTATTTCTGTTCCTCAATGGCTATCAGAGGACACCCTTCATTCAAATATTAAAAAGAATGTTTTCTGTCCTAGGAACAGACATCCAGACCAGATCCCATACATCGTGACCTGAAAAAATTTAATTAACCCCCCACCCTTTTTTCACTCCTTTCTTCACAGGTGTTGGCAGCCACAGCTAAAAGAAACATTAAGCCCACCGCTGAAGCCTCGGTCCCAATTCTTGTGTGGGGGAGGGAATGGGAACTGGGAGTTACATCTCAGGTCAATAAATGGTTTACAAAATTTGTCTGTTACAAGGATCAGAGGCTCCCATGGCTGAGTATCTCTAAAAGGTCCTACAGGTATAAAAACTTGCCAAAAGCTATGTTATTGACTGATTAAAATTTTTCTCAAACTTTTTCATCACAGATAGATATTGATAAAAAGCTGTCAGTCAGGTTAGATGCTCTAAAAAATGCTGTTATGTATTTTAAAAGGCAGGTTGTCAATCTGGTGGTTCAAAAGCAATTGTTCTGTCATGTAAATTATCAATTCATTATTACTCCTTTATCCTACAATGGGACTGCTACTGTATGGTAAAAGGTTAAAAATCATATTTGGGGTATTTAAAATCATAATAATCTTAACATATTTACAAGGTTTACAAAAAAAAAAGAAAATATTTGTTATTTCATATAGTCATTTGTCTTTTGGTGATCCTGATAAGGCTGCAAAAAGGATTTTTTTTGATGCCTTAAGTATCTCCCAAGCAGTTTCTTTCTCAGATTCTCATTTGGCTTAAGCAGGGGGAATTTACTGCCAAACAAACAAACATAGATTACAGAGTTGGAGGTCAACACGTTTGTCAGCTAGTTCCTTATCTGAATCAGGCCTGGGCTTAATGACTATCTGTTCTATAATGGCAGTACTGTCGTCTGGCTATTAAATGATGTCTTCTAAGTAAAAAGAAAAACTTTAACTTGGTTTACAACAGTTTCAACATGCAGGAATGGCTGTGCCTGAGTCAGGCAAGCAAACAATGTTACAGAGGCTAAATGTAGCGGCTTCCAGAGCTCAAGTGTTCCAGCAGCTCAACAGATTGCTGATCACAGACTGGAGCTGACAAGCCGAGGAATCGCGACTGAGGACCTGCCTCCGGCTGAGACCCTCCCCTAACAATGACTGTAAAACATATAGTTTCTGTAAACGCTATAGCCTCTATAAGCACTGTAAATTTGTTTACTTTTTATAATCATTCTAGGCATGTTGGCCAAGGTTCAATACTCCAAGCCTCCGGAACCGCATAAGCATTCAGACCTATGCACCCCTAGGGGATGGGTACCAACGTGGGTGCGGAAAACCGCAAGGGAAGGTCCTTTGACTGCTTCTGAATTCCCTGAGAGTCAAACCTGACTTGCATGGAGGTTGGTACCATACATAATGCCTCCTCCACAAAAGGTACTGAGGGCCAAATCTGTGGGTGATAAACATGACCCACGGGAGGAGTCAGGTCACTACTCCCCAGTTGGTTAAAGCCCACTGCTGGATAGCAGGCCTCCCCTCCTGTTTGTATAAAAGAAGGGAGGAGATGTCGGAGACCATGAACAGCATAACAGCCATCTTGTATGAGAAGCCATCTTATGGACTCAAAAGGCCTTAGGATCAGAGTTGCCCCAGCTACAAGCCCTGGCTGCAGGCGATCACTTTATCTACCTATTGGATCAGAGTTGCCCCAGCTACAAGCCCTGGCTGCAGGCGATTACTTTATCTGCCTATCGGAATGTAACAACAGACCTTCCCATGACCCTGGGATTAAGAGTCCCATGATCTAACCTATCAATCAGAAGCATCTTGTAATCCTGGGTCAATGACCCTGGGATTAAGAGTCCCATGATCAAACCTTATCAATCAGAAAGTCTTGTGACCCTGGGTCAGTTTCTAGTTTACCTTCCTCCTGCCTCCCCTATATAAACCTCTGTGTGAAAAATAAAATTTGAGACTTTGACCAGGTATTAGGCTTAGTCTCCTTCTTTGTGTATTCCCTGTGTGAAAAAACCTGACTTGTGCCTGGTACCACTTATGGGAGGTTGTACCATACATATATGAGCTGCCCTGCCTCCCTCCCCCAAAAGGTACCAAGGGCCAAATTACTAATGACCCACGGAGGAGCCAGGTCACTTTCTCCCCACTACCTAAAACCGCTTGACTGGGCCTCCCCTGTCTTGTATAAAAGAGGGAGGAGATGTTGGAGACCACTGAGCCAAACTGCAAGACACCAGAAGCCTCCACTTTGTGTGTTAAGATTTCAGCTTCCTGAGTTCCTGTGAAATTTACCAAGCCTTCCCAAAAAGCCTGCTTTGATAAGAACAAGAATCTTAAGAAGCTTTCAAGGACTGAAAGATGCCTGTATTCTCAACAGACCAGTAAGAGACCCCCTAAAGGATCATGAAGTGCCATAAAATTTCTTCAGAAAAGCATAGATCCCATTTGCCTTCTTCCTGCTCCATAGCCATAAAATTTTTGCCCAGGATAAAATAGAAGCCAGATTTCAGCATAATAATGTGCCTTTCCTCCCTCCAAATATCTCCCTGTTGTCCCATTTTCAAAATAAAACAAACACCTCTGTTTGAATGGAGGCCCCTGTTGAATAAAACTCCTGGTGGATTGAGACTTCTCTTGCCTAACAAGACGGCATCCAGAGTTTAAGAAATAGGTGGTTTCCTTTCTGTTTTTCCAAGCTCTTCCTTGACCATTATAATAAAGAGTAATTCAAAATATTTAATTCACTTTCACCAGAACACAAAATGGGCAGCCACATTTAAGAACATATTATTTTGTTTAAGGTGGACATTCACGCCTCCAGTCTTTCAGCATCAGTCAGCAGTGTGCCATAATTTGAGAAGAAAGTGTGGAATTAAAAGTGCTCCTAGGTTTGCAGTCACTGTAACTTGTTGACAATCCAATCCCCTGTGAAGTAGCAAAATATATGTTTGAGTTTTCAATGGGTGTTAATTGTATCCAAAAGCCTTCCTCTGAATCCAAAATGATTCATTGTCCTGCGATGAATTCTTTAATCTCCTCTACAGGGATCTCCAATACAATGTACACTGCAATTTACAGCTTTACAAATGCAAATGCAGAGTATATGATACGTGCTAAGGAGAGATAGAAATTCAGATGGAGCAAGAGGAGTTTTGTAAACAAACCTTTGTAATGATTTTGTGTTAATCCCCCTGGGGAATAGAAACCTTTTTAGTGTACCATGTGCCTTAAGACAGTTAAATTTATTTTTTATTTTATCAATTTGTGTGACAACATGCTTATTAAATTTCCCTGTTCATGTTTTTAAATTTTTAGTTGATTATTTTGTTTGGATTAATTTCCTTGAGATTGAAATGCATGTCTTTGAACAAATTCATATCCATTCTAATTATTATATTTTAAATAACAGTTTTATTAATTTTATTTATTTGTAGATATCATTAGATAGAGAGAGACTATGTTTTGAAACTTGATAAGATTCTTATGTTTATTTTCCATCAGATGAGTTAATTTCTGTTCTGACAGTTTGAAAATATCATTTATGAAAATGTTTCAAACTTTGTTTGAAAATATTTTTAAACCAGATAAGACATTAAAATAAAATCTTAGAACTGAATTATTACTCAGCCTATGTTAAATTAAAGTATCCATTTGTTTTATCCAAGACCATGAAAATATATTTCCTTCTGGCTGCAAAATTTAAAATCTTAGAATAATGGGTTTTAGGTATTTCATGAAAATTTATTGAGCTCTTGTAAATATGGACATTGTTTGCTATATCAATTTACATTTAAAGGCTATGTTTCAGTAGAAAATTTATATCTGTTTGTGATCAGCCCCATTTGAACAAGTAAATTTTTGAGAACCAGAACATTAAAAGAGAATATCAGTTTGTAATTTCATCTAGCCCATGCATCTAAATAATTCCTACCTGCAATGAAAGTGTTTAACAACAGCATGTCTGATCCCCTGCTTGTTTGTAATCCTTGAACTATCTCAGCCATCTTGTATGAGAAGCCATCTTATGGACTCAAAGGTCTTAGGATCAGAATTGCCCCAGCTACAAGCCCTGGCTGGCAGGCGATCACTTTATCTACCTATCGGATCAGAGTTGCCCCAGCTACAAGCCCTGGCTGCAGGTGATTACTTTATCTGCCTATTGGAATGTAACAACAGACCTTCCCATGACCCCTGGGATTAAGAGTCCCATGATCTAACCTTATCAGAGCATCTTGTAATCCTGGGTCAATGACCCCTGGGATTAAGAGTCCCATGATCAAACCTTATCAATCAGAAAGTCTTGTGACCCTGGGTCAGTTTCTAGTTTACCTTCCTCCTGCCTCCCCTATATAAACCTCTGTGTGAAAAATAAAATTTGAGACTTTGACCAGGTATTAGGCTTAGTCTCCTTCTTTGTGTCTGTTTGTCTCTCTCATCCAGGTTAATCTCCCCTCGGGCCCTTGTTGAACTCCCGCTGGTGGGCAAGTGGCGCCCAAGCGTGGGGCTCGAGTACGAGGACTGACTTGGGCGTCGCTCGGGTGAACGGCCGTCATTCTTTCATTGGATCGCCACCTCGTTGGTGAGTGAAGATCCGCACAGAGGTCACCGCAGGAAAGCCCGCCTGTGACACAGACCCGGATAAGGTAAGAAGAGCGACGAAATTATGGGACAAACATTGAGTAAACATGAGTTATTCATTCAGGGACTTAAAGAGTCTCTCAAGACACGAGGAAATTGGGTTAAGATGCGTGGTTAATAGGTGAGTGATCCCTTGGGGACATCCTCCCCCTGGGACTAACAGGCCCCCAGTGGCCGCCTCCCCAGTGAGGAACTAGTCTCCCCACTGACGGACTAGGCGAGATATAATGTAAAGAAAAAACAAACTTTCCCTTTCTCCATCAGAGAAAGGCAAAACTACAGGCCCAGTGTCCGCATCCCCAGTGAGGAATTAGGCGAGGTGTAATGTAAAGAAAAACAGACTTTTTCCTTCTCAAAGAAAAAGACAAATCTCTCTCAGACACTGTCTTCTTTCATTCTTTATTTTCGGTTTGAGCCATCGCGTGGACTTGAATCAAGGCGACAGGGCAACTGAAGTCTCTCGGCCGGGGCTACTCTCCGGCATTGACTGAAGGCCCCGAGTTCATTGTTCAAGTCCCGACAGCCCGACCGGGTGTTGGCAGCAAGCTCCTATCTAGTCCTCTCTCCAATAACCTTTAGGGCGGCAGCCAGACTTTTAAACTTGCAGACAGGCTTACGTTAAGCCCTTCGGGAAATCCCCTGTGCTAATTTCTTAGCCAGGAATATTGCCCTCTGGTCTTGGCGTTTCTGGACTTTCTCTACCATGGGGAACACTAGCTCCCATCAAAAGGAATCCCAAATCAGCCGATTAAGGACATTTCTTAAAGTTAGCGGCATATAACTCTCTCAAAAAGAGGCCAACTTATTCTGGGAAAAAATCCTCCAGATCTCAGTCGCCGTGGCCGCTGGCCCATGCTCCAAAGCCGACAGGCTGATAAGAGGCAAAGGCTGCTGGACTGCGCTCCACTCTGGAGCCAGGGCTGCTAAAATGCCACAGGCAGCAGAGGAGACAATAGCTACACCTGAGGGGAAAAGAGCGCCCCCTGCTTCTCTCCTTGCTCACAGCTGGGTTCAGGGCCCAGGCACCAGGGGCCTGGCTGATGCCACGTGGGCTCAGGCGGCCTGATACCCTCCAGCCACACCCGCCCAACAGGGTAAACAAGGAGATAATAGATTTATTTAAAAAAAAAAAAACTGAAAATGGCAAGATTCTTAGCTTCCCTGGCTTGCAGAACCTGGGGACTACAAACACAAAAAATCTCGAAATATGGGTAAATGCCAAATTACTATAAATAGATGTAGATTTCTTATAAGTATTTACAACTGTTTTAAGCTCACTTTTGCCTCTTTATGCTTTTCTGGGACTACTAACAAAAAAACAGTCTCAAGGATTATATTTAAACTTAAATATATACTTAATACTAAATTTGTTAGAAAATTTCTAATAATGTTCAAATCTACTTTCATAATGTGTTTCAAAAGTCAAGTCTGACTCTTTAAAGATATTTCATAAGACCTTTTATTAAAAGCCTCATGGTAAAAACAATAAAAGTTTAGTTAAACTGGAGAAAAAACTTTAAATGTTGGTAACTATTTGATAAAAAAAGATTATTACAAAGTGGTTACATAATTTGTAAAATAAAAATATGTAACTGTAGATATTAAGTAAACTTAAACAAAAGGTTAAAGACAAAACACTTAACCAGATTACAGATCTTTTTAGATACAATAAAGTGATTATTAACCTAGGGCTTACATCAAACTAATAAAAGCATGGCTCTAGCTGATAGAAGGTTACTATGGTATTCAGTTTGTAAACTCAAAACTTTAGCTTGTTGATATTAATCTGGTCATGATGATGGTTAAAAAAAAAAAGACTAAATTTAGAGTACCCAATAAAGTTAATTAAGTTCCTATTTGTCAACATTCTAACTATATCTTAAAGTTAAAATTGGTTCATTAATATTTAATTCTCTCACATGGTTAATATAACTAATATACAAAAAATGCCTAACATCTCTCTCCATTGCCTGTGATAATTGTTTCCTATCCAACTATGTGCTCCTGATAACATAACTGCCTTTGTTATGATTCCGGTAAATGTCACACAACCCTGGGGGTCCCCAGCACTCAGACCGGTCTGGTAAGTATCTGAGCGCTCTCTTTTTTATGCATAGCTTTTCTTGGGCCCTCTGTTTCTATCATATTCGTGTGTCTATGTTATTGGGCCCTCTATGTTTCTGTCATATTCGTGTGTCTGTGTTATTGGGCCCTATGTGTTTCTGTCATATTTGTGTGTCTGTATGTTGTTTCCCTATGGACGGACGCTTCTCCCTTGACTTAATAACATGGGACAGTTCCCTTCCCCCTCTTTAGGACAAAAATCAAGGACAAGGCTCAGAAAAATGGAGTATCTATTTCTGTTCCTCAATGGCTATCAGAGGACACCCTTCATTCAAATATTAAAAAGAATGTTTTCTGTCCTAGGAACAGACATCCAGACCAGATCCCATACATCGTGACCTGGAAAAATTTAATTAACCCCCCACCCTTTTTTTCACTCCTTTCTTCACAGGTGTTGGCAGCCA
Organism: Orientallactaga sibirica; assembly: GCA_036365145.1. NCBI lineage: Eukaryota > Metazoa > Chordata > Mammalia > Rodentia > Dipodidae > Orientallactaga > Orientallactaga sibirica. The sequence continues at coordinate 761,432 of JAEOAD010002184.1, forward strand.
CAGCTAAAAGAAACATTAAGCCCACCGCTGAAGCCTCGGTCCCAATTCTTGTATGGGGGGAGGAAGTGGGGACTGGGAGTTACATCTCAGGTCAATAAATGGTTTACAAAATTTGTCTGTTACAAGGACCAGAGGCTCCCATGGCTGAGTATCTCTAAAAGGTCCTACAGGTATAAAAACTCCCAAAAGCTGTTATTGGACTGATTAAAATTTTTCTCAAACTTTTCATCACAGATAGATATTGATAAAAAGCTGTCAGTCAGGTTAGATGCTCTAAAAAATGCTGTTATGTATTTTAAAAAGACAGGTTGTCAATCTGGTGGTTCAAAAGCAATTGTTCTGTCATGTAAATTATCAATTCATAAGTATTACTCCTTTATCCTACAATGGGACTGCTACTGTATGGTAAAAGGTTAAAAATCATATTTGGGGTATTTAAAATCATAATAATCTTAACATAGATTTACAAGGTTTACAAAAGAAAATATCTGTTATTTCATATAGTCATTTGTCTTTTGGTGATCCTGATAAGGCTGCAAAAGGATTTTTTTTGATGCCTTAAGTATCTCCCAAGCAGTTTCCTTCTCAGATTCTCATTTGGCTTAAGCAGGGGGGAATTTACTGCCAAACAAACAAACATAGATTACAGAGTTGGAGGTCAACACGTTTGTCAGCTAGTTCCTTATCTGAATCAGGCCTGGGCTTAATGACTATCTGTTCTATAATGGCAGTACTGTTGTCTGGCTATTAAATGATATCTTCTAAGTAAAAAAGAAAAAACTTTAACTTGGTTTACAACAGTTTCAACATGCAGGAATGGCTGTGCCTGAGTCAGGCGAGCAAACAATGTTACAGAGGCTAAATGTAGCGGCTTCCAGAGCTCAAGTGTTCCAGCAGCTCAACAGATTGCTGATCACAGACTGGAGCTGACAAGCCGAGGAATCGCGACTGAGGACCTGCCTCCGGCTGAGACCCTCCCCTAACAATGACTGTAAAACATATAGTTTCTGTAAACCCTATAGCCTCTATAAGCACTGTAAATTTGTTTACTTTTTATAATCATTCTAGGCATGTTGGCCAAGGTTCAATACTCCAAGCCTCCGGGAACCGCATAAGCATTCAGACCTATGCACCCCCTAGGGGGATGGGTACCAACGTGGGTGCGGAAAAACCGCAATGGAAGGTCCCTTTGACCGCTTCTGAATTCCCTGAGAGTCAAACCTGACTTGCATGGAGGTTGGTACCATACATAATGCCTCCCCTCCACAAAAGGTACTGAGGGCCAAATCTGTGGGTGATAAACATGACCCACGGGAGGAGTCAGGTCACTACTCCCCCAGTTGGTTAAAGCCCACTGCTGGATAGCAGGCCTCCCCCTCCTGTTTGTATAAAAGAAGGGAGGAGATGTCGGAGACCATGAGCAGCATAACAGCCATCTTGTATGAGAAGCCATCTTATGGACTCAAAAGGCCTTAGGATCAGAGTTGCCCCAGCTACAAGCCCTGGCTGCAGGCGATCACTTTATCTACCTATCGGATCAGAGTTGCCCCAGCTACAAGCCCTGGCTGCAGGCGATTACTTTATCTGCCTATTGGAATGTAACAACAGACCTTCCCATGACCCCTGGGATTAAGAGTCCCATGATCTAACCTTACCAATCAGAGCATCTTGTAATCCTGGGTCAATGACCCTGGGATTAAGAGTCCCATGATCAAACCTTATCAATCAGAAAGTCTTGTGACCCTGGGTCAGTTTCTAGTTTACCTTCCTCCTGCCTCCCCTATATAAACCTCTGTGTGAAAAATAAAATTTGAGACTTTGACCAGGTATTAGGCTTAGTCTCCTTCTTTGTGTCTGTTTGTCAGGTTAATCTCTCTTGTTGAACTCCCGCCGGGGCAGAACTCACAGTGATCCTCCTACCTCTGCCTCCCAAGTACTGGGATTAAAGGCGTGTGCCACTATGCCTGGCTAGATATATACTTTTGTTTTAATATTTTAAACATATTATAAAGATTTTATGACTGAAAAATTACAACTGTAATTCAGATAGTGATTTCTAGTGAATAATTCTCAATTTCAGTATTTTTATGCATGGGTATATGTATATGTGTGTATGTGCATGTGTGTGTATGTGCATGTACATGTATAAGTGTGTGCACATGCACTTGTATGCACATGCACGTGGAAGTCAGAGGACAACCTCAGGTGTCACCTTCTAGGACACAATTTGTCTTACTCTAGCCCATATTTACCTGGAATCCACTCTGTAGGCTCAGGTTGGCCTTGAACTCATGGTAATCCTCCTGTCTCTGCCTCCCTAATGCTGGGATTAAAGGCAAGTGCTACCATTCTTGTCCAATTCAGTTTTTGTGAGACAGGGTTCACCAGTAAAGCTAGACTGGTTGGTCAGCAAGACACAAGTATCTTCCTGTCTCCACCTCCCCAGTGATAGCATTATCATGTCCAGTATTTTTACATGGGTACTGGGGATTGACCTCTGGTCCTCATGCTTGCCTCATAGTAAAGCCAAGCACTTTACCAGCTGAACCAACCCCAGCCCAGTACTTTAGTATTAGAAGTAATGCTGCAGAAAACATCCTCACCTCACATAGTTGATATCATCTTATTTCCTCCAGCTAGAGTCAGAAATATTTCTATGCCTCTGTATACATTGTCATATGATATCCGAGAATAACTGCATCCTTTCCTCTATCCATGCTCAGCAGCGTTTAAGATGATCCTCCTCTTCTTAAAATTTTATATATTTAGTTGCATGCATGAGCCTGTTTGTATGGGGGTGTTGGGTGTGTGTGCCAGGGCCTTTTGCCACTGCAAACAAATGCCAGATGTTTACACTTTTCTTTTGCTTCCAGCTTATCTGGGTGGCTTGGGCCAACAGGCTTTATAAACAAGTGCCTTTAACTGCTGAGCCGTCTTGCCAATCTCAAGATGATCCTCCTACCATGCTCTCATCTTTGTTATTGAGGAACTTTATTTTTTGCTATTGCCCGTCTGCTGTGCACCAGTCGTGTTTTTATCTTAGTTGGGCACTATAATTTGTGCTGTCAGGCATTTTCTTAGAGGTGAGTACTAGGGAGGGGATCATAATTGTACTTGGGTAAATTAGACCTATGCTCTTTTCCCTAAGCCAACATGTCATAAAGGGTATTTCTGGGGGCAATAGCTCTCAAGAGGCACAGTGGCTCCTTATAGAGCAAAGTTCAGGAATTTGTGGGTATTCATTCCTGACATTTAATGGTCAGGGATCAGTAATGCTAGAAGACATGGAGTGTACAAGTGGTCTCTTACCACAAGTTTTCTGCACATAACTATTCAGTGTTTTTCTGCTCACTCATGTAAGGGGTGTAACTACCTGTATGTAATTATGTGGGTCTAGGACTTGACATGTTTGCTAGTCTTACTGAATAGCTTCCTATTTATTCCTCTGACTGCTAGGATTTCCGGCATGTGCCACCACCTCCTGTTGATGGATAATCTCCTTTGTTAATTTGAGTAGATTTAGAATATGACTAGAGGATTAGTAAAGTATAACTCTGGGTGTAACTGTGATAGCTTTCTAGAGATGCTTAGGTTATGAGAGCTCTGAACTAATGAATGGATTATTCCTTTGATGGATTAACAATATGATATGATGTTTGGAAAATAGAAGGTAGGGCCTAGTTGAAGGAAATAAGTCACTGGGATGGGGGAGTGTGTCCTTGAGGGCCATATCTTGTCCTTTCTGTGTTATACCTCCTGTCTACGATTATTGGCTCTGATACATTGTCAATTGCTATGTCTCACCACATCCTGATGGACCTCTGAGATTATGAACTAAAATAAAATCCTTTATTTTAATGTCAGGTATTTTGTTACAATGAGCAGGAAAATAACTAATACAATCAGGCTAGCCCTTAATTTTCAACCTTCTTGTCTCTACCTTCTGTGGTCTAGGATTATAGGCATATGTCACAATGCTTAGCTTTTAAATTTCATTTAAGTATTTATGAGTATGAATATTAAATATAAATACTAAAGTTTTTGCACTGTTCTAATATACATTGAATTTTGTGATAAAGTTATTACATATTGAGACTATGATCCTTCTTCAGTAATCCTCAGCTATCAGCCATAGAATCTAACATATTGTGATATTTCTTTTTTTTTTTTTTTTTTCAAGGTAGGGTCTCACTCTAGCTCCGGCTGACCTGGAACTCACTTTGTAGTTCCAGGCTAGCCTTGAACTCACAGTAATCTTCCTACTTTTGTCTCCCAAGTGCTGGAATTAAAGGTGTGCACCACCACACCTGGCTATTTCTGCTATTTTTGCAAACTCAGGTACCACTGAGTTTGTAAAATGATCTTATGAAGTAGTGTCAATTTTGAGCATGAAGAACTATTTTGGGCCAATTTTGATCAATTTTCCTCCTTACCTAACACTAAGGAGACAGGATATATTGTTCATTGAGAATGTGAAATATGATGGTACTGGACAGTTAACTGGGATAGCATGATCACTACTTCTCTGAGCTAGATGTCTTCTTCTTCTTCTTCTTCTTTTTTTTTTTTTTGGTTTTTCGAGGTAGGGTGTCACTCTATTTCAGGCTGACCTGAAATTCAATATGTGGTCTGAGGGTAGCCTTGAACTCACAGCGATTTTCCTACCTCTGCCTCCCGAGTATTGGGATTAAAGGCGTGTGCCACCATGCCTGGCTCTAGATGTCTATTTAAAAAGGCTTTTTATTGACACCCGCAGTTCATACATGCAATGTCACTTTGGTGGTACAGTGGTAAGTATAATTGCCTTCCTTATACACAACGTAACCTGATCATAATACCCTCCCCTACTCTTCTTTGTCCTTACTCCTTAACCCCCCCTTCACTGAACCCATTCTTAGTTCTAAGTAGTCCCTTTTCTGTTTTGATGTCATCTCATTTTTTTTTTGCCCTCATATTATGCAGGTTGATCTAAATGTCTTTATTCCTATTTTATTTATGAAGAAAGTAAGGCATTGACTAGATTAACCTCTTGAGTTATTCTTCTTTCTTTACTCATTCTTTTTCACTCATAGTTTGAACTTAAATGATTTTGTTTCAAAATCATATTTTCTTAAAGTGATATCCCTCTTCTTTTGTAGTTACTGATATATGCAAAAATCTGGTTTTCTTTGAATAAAAGCCTTAAATTAGCTCTGGATCTTCTTTCTCCTCCGATTTTCACTTACTCTTCTTCAGTGGTGTTTGGATTTAAAATTTTCTTCATCCCAGTTAAGGCTGCCAATATTTCACATTATGTACATATAATATATAATTTATTTATCCCCCCTAATCCTAGGTTTTCCCATTTATAAAGTATAAGACAATGAGAGGAGTTTATAGTGATGTGTTGGACTGATAACTGGCTAAATTTGTGTGGCTCTCTATGTGGAAATAATGCTTTCATGTTTACTGCAAGTTACTTCCCTGTTAACTAACATGATATTTCTTCTTACATGTATCAGAGCAATTTCCTATAAACAACATGTTTTGGTTTCAGTATGTGTTTTGAATTTTTAGTTTGTAGTGTATCTTTTGGTTTTTGTATATTTTAGTATGTTTACAAGGACAAATTCTTCAATTCAATACAACCGAAGAGACAAGTTGTTCAACTGGTCTACTCATGCCATTTCAAACATCATGATCTCTGAGAAGCCTCACGGGCCACTCCCAGGTGCAACATTGCACCTTCAAGTACCTGAACTTCAATCTACATGTTTCTTCATTGTGTAATTCTTTGTATGTCTCTGTTTTATACTTGATGTGAGCCCACTGTTTCACGGTACCTAAGCCAGAAACTGTTTATACAGCACTTGTTCCAATGTTGAATGACTGAATACTCTAGCCTGGCTCAATCTCATTGTCCTAACTCCAAGAGCTTTTAGTGCTTTTATCAGTCACTTTGCTAAATTCCCTTAGATTGTTCTTTCATTCTTTCAGGTATGTACTGAGTTCTGGAGAGATTACATAGAGATACCTTGACCATGCTTTTTTTTTCAACTCGTCCATTCTCAGTTTCTTCATCTGTAAGACCTGGGTAACAGTACCTCATTTGTATGAAATAAGATTACTCATTAAAGTGCTTAGCAAAATCCCTGGCTTTATGCAAGTTTATATCCTACATTGATGTCATTTCCCCTAGCTCTCTCCTAGGGTTGTTGTGAAAAGTGAGAAGATACCTGTGAGACATCATGCAAATATTTATTACATTTATTTTCTTTCTTTCTTTCTTTCTTTCTTTCTTTCTTTCTTTCTTTCTTTCTTTCTTTCTTTCTTTCTCTCTCTCTCTCTCTCTCTCTCTCTCTCTTTTTTTTTTTGCTTTTCGAGGTAGGGTTTCACTCTAGTCCAGGCTGACCTGGAATTAACTATGTAGTCTCAGGGTGGCCTCGGACTCTCGGGGATCCTCCTACCTCTGCCTCCCGAGTGCTGGGATTAAAAGTGTGCGCCATCACACCCGGCTTATTTTCACTTTCTTTTTAAAAATATATTTTATTTATTTATGTGAGAGAGGGAGAGAGGCAAACGGGGGGGGGGGAGGGAGAGAATGGGCACCCCAGGGCCTCCAGCCACTGCAAATGAACTCCAGATACATGCACTCCCTGTACATCTGGCTTACATGGGTCCTGGAGAGTGGAACCGGGATCTTCTGGCTTTGCAGGCAAACGTTTAACCACTAAGCCATCTCTCCAGCCCTTATTTCCACTTTCTAATCAGCCTTTATCCCTCAAGTTGAAGTTCTGCAGTGAGATGCATGTACACTTCCTTCTGCAGCCTAGCTTTTCCTTTACAGTCTCTTCTTTTAATTAATTTATTTGGGGGAGGGAGAGATGGGTTTGGTGGTGGTGGTGGTGGTGGTGGGGGGACCCGCACACAAGGGCTTCCAGTCATTGCAAACGAACTCCAGACTCATGGGCCACCTTTACATGGGCACTGGGGTACTGGGGAATCAAATTTGAGTCCTTAGGCTTTACAGACAAGCGCCTTAACCCTAAACCATCTCTCCAGCCCTACAGTCTCTTCTTGATTGCTTTTTTCTTAGCACCTAGCTTAGGGTTATACCTTTAATCCAAATATGGATTAAAAATATTTTTATTTATTTGAAGAGAGAGAAAGAGAGAGAGAATGGGTGTGCCAGAGGATGCACGCACCACTTTATGCATCCAGCTTTATGTGGGAATTGAACCCGGTGGTTAGGCTTGCAGGCAAGTGCCTTAACAATGAGCCATCTCTCCAGCTCCTCATATATGGATTTAAAGACAACAGCGGCTCTACAATTGGCAAGGCCATCCGCTGAGAGTGAAATCTGCATTATTTAATTTCATTGTGCAGAACTTCGTTTGAACTTTTTGCCCTGGTCAATTCACTCTTGACATTTTGAGGACGCAGTGTAATTAAATTAGGCTTAGTTTGCTTCGTGGGAGAATGGTTTCTCTCTTTGGAATTGATGAAAGGGAAGCAGCTTTCGTCAGCAGCCTACGTTTTGCTCAGTACAGACATAAATTATGTTTATATAACTTTTGCATTGCAGTACGACTGGAAGGTGGTTGATTTGGATCCTTCAGCGTTTTTCCTATACCGTGAAAATGTAAAATTTCCACTGTGAGTTTCGAAAGTGAGAATAAAACAGGAACACTGGTGAAGCAGGCTTTCAGGCGGTGTGGAAACACTGGTAAGGTCACCATGATGGATGTCGGTGAACGGTCCCATCATCATGCCTAGATTCTCAATCCCGCAAAGGACAAGAGGCAGAACTGGAGGAGCCCGTACGACGACCGGCGGCCACTCACCGAAAAATGAATGAATGACGTTCTCACCGTCTGTTCATACTACAGCCGCGGGAGTCTGTGGGGTGACAGTGTCTGCAGGCGGGCTCGGCGCGTCCAGGTGAACCGTGTCCGCGAGGCGCGGCGCGGGGGCCGGCTCTGCCCGCGGGCGCACGGGGAGGGCGGGCCGGGCGGCGGGGCGGCAGCGGCGGCCGGGGGAGGGAGTTTCCGGCGGACTCTCCGCGGCGCCACTTCCGGTCTCTCTCGCAGTGCCGCGCTGCCTCGCGCTGCTCCCCCAGGACACCGTTCGCTCCGGCGACCCCACCGGCCCCATGCAGTCCCGCCTCCTGCTCCTCGGAGTCCCGGGCGGCCGCGCCGGCGCGGCCTCGCGGCGAGTGCGGCTGCTCCTGCGGCAGGTGGTGCGGGGCCGGCCCGGCGGAGACGCGCAGCCCGAGGTCAGACTTCTGCACGCCGGCGCGGGGGCGGACTCAGGTAACGCGCGCCCGCCGTCCTCCCCCTTCCCTCCCCGCGCCTGCCTGCCCGCCGCGAGTGTGCGCGCGGATTCGGGAGCGCGACGTCCTAGCCCCGAGCTCGCCGCTAGCTGCTGTGTGGTGTCGGGCAAAGCGCTTGCACGCTCTGGGCTCCAGTGTGTTACCCGAGGGTCTGGATGGACTAAGAGTCCTGAGGACTTCGGGTCGCGTTTTCTTTTTTTCTGCACTAGCGCTTTCACCCCAGGACTTCTTAGACTGGACTACACCCGGAGTGAACGCAGCAGCCCTCAGGGTTGTTGAATCCCGGCCTTGACCTTGCTCTGAACTCCCAAAGGCCTGGAAACCGGACAGTGTCTTGTTCCATCCAGGGCTGCTGGTAGCATGGACGTGCGTACATTGTCTCCAAAGACTGCAGAGTTGACGGTGCTCTGACTGTATCCACGAACTTAAACAAGTTTAACGGGAGATTGAAAGCTTAAAGCACCCCTAGAACTGAAAGTGAAGTTTAATTAAAACCTTTGACAGCATTTGAGGTGACTGAGAATCAGAAAGTGACTTGCTGGGGATCACACAGCTAGAGACTACACTAGAATCAAAAGATTTCTCAGTTCGAAACTTTTCCCTCTTCCTGCACAGCTTGCAGAAGAATCCTTTTTGTTGTGTGTTGGGGTTTGAGTGTTTGGGTTGGGTTAGGGAAGAGCAGTTGATTGTTGCTGCTCTTGAATGTCGATGTGGTGCAAACAAGGTTTTGTCAATGGCATTTTTGCTCAGTATAGTGAAGGTTTTCCACTATGAACTGTTCATTATTTCTCATGACTCTCACTCATCCAGTGATTTTCTTCTCAAGAAATGAGAGTGAACTTACCATTTATTCATTCATTCTCCATTTGCTCAGTGAACAAATGTTCCCCTTGCAAAATTGCAATGCAGTTTTGACTTTCCTCAATTGTGACTTCTCTAGTCAATTTTCCTCACTGTGCTAAACTACAGAAAACAACTTAAAGAGTTATTTTAGCTCATGGTTTCAAAGGTTTCAGGCCATTGCCTCTGGCTTCATTATGGGCCTGTGTTAAGGCAGAAATTCATGGTGGCAGGTGGGTTTGGCAGAGCAAAGCTGCTCACTTCATGGTGTCCAGGAAGTAAACAGAGGAGGGGCCAGGGATAAGACATATTCTTCAAGGATACAACCATGGTCTACATAGGTTGCCCAGCCAGGCCTCACATCTTTGTTTCTGCCACTTCCCAATAATCAGGTTATGAACCATCAAAGGTTTGATCCATTGATTAGGTCAAAGCCCTACTAATTTTATCATCTCTCAATGATTGGATTCACCACTTGGGGACCAAGGCCATATGGGATTTTAGGGGATACCTCATGTCCAAACTATAACACATTCTTCAGTTCTAGAAGGCAGTGGTCAAGGTTAGAAGTGTGGCACAATATATAACTTAGATTTTGGAGCTGAGCAGTTTTGGTTGGAATCCATTTTTGCACCGTGTAACTGTGAGCACTTCAGGGTAGGTTACTTAACTTTATCCCAGTTTTCTTCACTGTAATGATAAGAAGAGTATTATCTGGTACTGTTATTGAGAGAAGGCAATTAGTATGACCCATGAAACATATTCAATAAAATTAGCTTCTTTTCTTTATAGTTATGCTTTCTGTTATGTGAGAGTTATTCTATTTGCATGGCTTTAGAAGAAATAAAAACAGTTCTTTTTTAGGTTTAGAACTATCTGGATAGGCAAATGGAATATTTAATACACAAGACCTTTTCAAAAAGTGAATGTTTCTGTCTGTAGTTTAATAATACATGTTATCTGCACAAACAGCAGCAACACATGAGGGTTGAGAGATGGCTCAGTGGGTTAAAGGCACTTGCTTGCTAAGCCTGCTGGCTTGGGTTCAATGCCCCAGCACCCATGTAAAGCTGGATACAAGAGTGTCCCATGAGCTGGAGAGATGGCGTAGAGGTTAAAGCATTTCCTTGAGAAGCCAAAGGACCCAGGTTCAATTCTCCAGGACTCATGTAAGCCAGATGCAAAAGGTGGCATGTGCATCTGGAGTTCGTTTATAGCTGCTAAGGCCCTGACATGCCCACTCTCTCTCTCTAGCTGGCTCTTTAAAAAAAAAAAAAAAAAGAGTGGGCCACGTGTTTGGAGTTTACAGTGGCAAGGGACTCCAGTATGTGTGTTCCCACACATGTACAAATAAGAAAAATTAAAACAAATAGAAACACACATGAGTGTGGATTTTAAACGAATATTATATAGGTAGTAGTGGCTGGTTGTAAATGCCCTGAGTCTTTGTCTTAATCCACCAAATCAGTGTGGGCATTGTTTCAAGTGTCAGTCATGGACACATTATGGAGGCATATTACCTACACTCAGGTGTTGATGCTGACAGGTCAGATCACAGGTGAATTATAATAACCTTTTAATAGCAAGTTGCCTTGCTACATAAAACATTGAGATATGATGAGTGTGAATTCACCAGAGATCTGGGCTCAAGTCAGAGCAGTTATGGATCAGGTAAATAAGGCAAGCTCTTAGCTACCATTACACAAGGTTAAGGCCTTCAAGTTTGAGCAGCCCATTTGGAACCAGAGGTTACACATAGACAAGTGTGCATCACAAAAAGCAGTCAGCTAGCCGGTGTAGTAGCGCAAAAGCCTTTAATCCCAGCACTGGAGGCAGAGGTAGGAGGATTGCTCTGAGTTCAAGGCCATCCTGGGTCAGAGCGGGACCCTACCTTGAGAAACAAAACAAAACAAATAAAACAAAGCAAATGCAGTCCGCTGTCATGGGTTCCTGTTTGTGCAGAAAGAGGCCCTCAGCTGCATTTGTACGTGTGGCAATCTCTTCTGATTGAACTGACATTCTTCCGAGCAGTTTGAAAGATGAGCAAGAAAGTACTCAAGTAACAGATTCACATTATTTTTTAAAAATATTTTATTTTTCTTTATTTATTAGAGACTGCAAATGAACTCCAGACACATGTGCCACCATGTGCATCTGGCTTACATGGGACCTGGAGATTCGAACTGGGGGCTTAGGATTCGCAGGCATGTGCCTTAACCGCTCCAGCCCCCCTTTTTTTTGTGTTTCTGGATTGTATGACTTTCCTTTGGTGCTTGTCAACACTTTGCACCTAATTAGTATTCAGTGCTTACTAGGTTAAAGTTCATGCAGAGAATGACTGATAGGTTGCAATGCTTTGTTGGTTTTCAAAATAGGACCTTTATTAAGCCAGATAAGAAGAAAGGTTATGTGTGTTAAAAAGTAAAAACAGGGCTGGAGAGATGGCTTAACGGTTAAGCACTTGCCTGTGAAGCCTAGGGACCCCAGTTCGAGGCTCTGTTCCCCAAGACCCATGTAAGTCAGATGCACAAGGTGGCACATGCATCTGGAGTTCGTTTGTAGTGGCTGGAGGCCCTGGTGCGCCCATTCTCTCTCTCTCTGCCTCTTTCTCTCTCTGTCTGTCACTCTCGAATGAATAAGTAAAAATAAACAAAATAATTGTTTAAAAAAAATAAAAATAAAAAGTAAAAACAGGACAAAACCACCCCCCTCAAAAAAAAAAAACCCTTTAAAAGCCTATTGCTTTTTTTCCCCTTTTCTGTTAGACAGTATGTTATCTATACTTTGTAAATAAATTATTTCTTTACACTTTAATTAGTAGTATGTCTTAGTTTTAGAAATAAAGAGGTAACAAAGAAGTTATTTGCTGCACAAGTTTTCAATACTGTTATCTGTGGCATTTTCACATGCATGTTGGTTCAGTAGAACTCTGATGTTATAAAATGATACACTCAGAAGCATAATTCTATATAAATCCACCATGACATTTAGTGCTTTCTGTAACCACTATTTCTTTATGACATTTGTGTATGAAGTAAAAATTCCAATTTTTAAAAAAGTTTTTTATTTTATTTACTTATTAGACATAGAGAGAGGGAGGGAGATTGAGCGAGTGAGAGAGAGAATGGGCATTCCAGAGCCTGTAGCCATTGCAGACAAACTCCAGATACATGTGTCACCTTGTGCATAAGGCTTATGTGGGACCTGGAGAATTGAACCTGGGTCCTTAGACTTTGCAGACAAGTGCCTTAAATGCTAAGCCATCTCTCTAACCCCTAAAATATTTTTGCATAAGCAATCTGTATTAAGTGTAGAAAATTGTAAAAATATAGACAAACCCCTAAAAATATACTCCTCTCACCAAATCCATAATTTCCAACTTTTGGGCTATCCTACCAAATAACATGTATGTAACTATGCAGATAAATGTATTGTTTGTACAAATTCATCTTTAGTTTAACATGGGATAATATACTTTGTAATTTATTTTCACATGTATTTTTGGGAACATAGTAATATAATAGTGTCCTATAACATTTTTCTTTTAAAGCTTAAAATATTTATTTATTTATTTATGTGTGTGTGTGTGCACACATGGATCTCTTGCCCGTGCAAATAAACCTTCGAACATTTGCCACTTTGTGCCTGACTTTACATGGCTACTATAATCTCAGGCTGGCATGCTTTGCAAGCAAGCACTTTTAACCACTGAACCATCTCCCCAGCACCCTAAAATCATTTCAACTATATATTAAGTTTTGACATTTACCCATATCATTTGTTTTGCTTGTGTTTTGGGGGTGTTTAATGTATATGTATTTGTATGTGCCCTTGCAGCACCCCATGTGTTAACCTGCAGCAGGGTGTGCTCACTTCTGGAGGCCAGAGCAGAACGCTGGACATCTATCCTCTCCATTAGATTCCAGTAAATTCTCTGCCTATCCTTATTTGGATACTTAGGATGCCTATTTTGAAATATACAAAAAAATGACATAAATACCTATCTGTGTACATTTGTAAAGAATATTTTATTTATTATTTATTTCTTAACTTGAGAGAGAGGTTGAGAGAAAGAGCAGATAGATAGAGAGAATGGGTGCACCAGGGCTTCTAGTCACTGCCTTGTGCATCTGGCTTACATGAGTAGTGGGGACTTGAACCTAGGTCTTTAGGCTTTGCAGGCAAGTGCCTTAACCACTAACCCATTTCTCCAGCCTGTGTGAATTTTTGTGTGAGTTAAACATTGTATCCTTGGGCTTAAATAGAAATGAAAATAAATGACTTTGGGGAGGGATAATTCACAACTTAGGCTTCAAATGAGAAAAAAAACTAAGAAATATGGTATAGTCATATCAGGTGTTGAGCCTTATGGAATTTACTAACTACTTTGCTCCTGCAACAAGATCTCTCTGACTCTGAGAATCTCCTGACCTTGTATACTAAGGAATTTCACAATAAGATCCCAGAATAGTTGTCACTTTATACATCATTAGGAAGATTCATGTTAAGAGCTAGATGAAGATGGAATTTGGTAATACATGTTTTTTTTCTCTTAAGTTTTGTATATTAAAAAATGATATGGACAAGGGATTTGACTTAGTGTTCAAGTACTTGCCTAGCATATGCAAAGACCTATATTCACTCTTCAATTCAAAATAAAAAAAGGACAAAGCAATGCCACTAAGCCACCGGTTCTTGTCCTAAGATGATTCTACCTCCTCTGGGACATTTGATAGTATTTGGAAATTAGCCAGAAGACAGGGGTGCTGCTGGCATTAGTGGGTACTGCTAAACATTCCACAGTGCACGGGAGAGCATCTCAAAACAAGGACTTAGCCAGCCCCAAATGTCAGCCATTCACTGTTGAGAAACTCTGGAACTGAACCAACTTGTTGTAACCACTCTTAAAATCTTCAGACACATCAAGTTTAATAGATTTTAATAGAATAAGGAATGATTGGCAAGTTGGGCAGCTCTTGAGCCAAAAGAGGTTCAGAGAGATCCACTGAGGAACCTGGGCAAGCAGCACTTACAGACCACAGAAATGAGGTACTGAAATAGCTTGATTGATTGTAGCTCAGTGATTGCCTTATTTGAATGTGGTCTGATCTGTTGGTAGCCTGTGATTGACTGTAGCTCTGCTATTGTGACTGGCTGAGACTCACTTGTTACAAAAGTATACTAGGTTGGGTTTTCATCACATTTGGGCTCAGAGGTATCCTCAGGCCAAGTTTACTTTAACACGACAAATCATTACATTTTGAGCACATTTCCTAGAGTTGCATGCTAAATGTTGTAACAGTATATTCATTAACAAAATCCATAGTCTCCAATCTTGAAGGGATTAAGAGCAGTTTAGAAGAGCTCATAGAGGTGCATGAAGTATATATAAGGCAGTTTTGAGATTGGTGGAAATCTTGAAATATCTGGGGAGAATATCCAAATTTCCCAGAAGTTAGCCAACATTGAAACCAGCATTTTAAAGAATTAATAGAAAATGTCAATACAAAATAAAACTGACAAAGCTGTCCATTGTACACTTTCTTTTTGATTAAACATTGAAAAATAAAAGGTTTCTGGTTTTGCCCTTGCTAATAGGCCATGAAGGAAAGCATATAGAGGTAGGGATATCATTAGTGGAACTTTGTAAGCACTCAGGGTTCAAGTGTCCTGTATTCCTCTCTCTCTGTTCTGTGTATGTGTTTGCATATATGTAGGTACACATGCATGTATGTATGATGCTGAATGTTTTTCTCAATCACTCTCTGTCTTATTATTGGGGCAGCATTTCTCATTGAACCTGGAGCTCATTGACTGGGCTAGTCTAACTAACCAGCTTGCCTCAGAGATCCATATCTGGGTATCTGAACTCAGGTCCCCATGCTGGCATGGCAAGTCTTTACTGACTGAGTCATCACCCAGCCCTGACATGAGCAATGACTTGACTTTTGAGTGTTCAAAGGGTACAGAAAATCATTAACTAGAGCTTAAAAACAAATTCTGACTGTTAGGCTTTGCAAGCAAGTGTCTTTAAAGTAATCATTCATTTGTTTATTTGTCAAAGATTTACTGAATACCTAGGGTATGAAATATTGTTTTTTTTTTGTTTGTTTGTTTTTGGTTTTTAGAAGTAGGGTTTCACTCTAGTTCAGGCTGACCTGGAATTCACTATGTAGTCTTAGGGTGGCCTCAAACTCACAGTGCTCCTCCTACCTCTGCCTCCCAAGTGCTGGGATTAAAGGTGTGTGCCACTACCCCCAGCTTGAAATACTGTTTTTGGTATAAGATATAATGATGATTAGAACATAGGCCTGGACTGTATATACCAAAAATATTTGCAAATCTGTGTTTCTTTGTACATTTTTTTGGGTTGCTATCTAGTTTTTCCAATAAGTACAAATTGTAGCAAAGTATAACATTTCCTATTATGTTATAAATATTAATATTTAAAATTAATTTTGTTGCATATTTTTGAATCTTTTAAGTACAAATAGAGTATCCTAATTTGTTTGCTAGTATCTCTATTTGCAAAGTAGATTAAAAGCTCTAACCTGGCAGAAGATGTACATTATATATGATCTCTTTGAACTTATATTTCAGTTGTACTATATTTTCTATGTCTATGATGTATGTGTGTGTGTGTGTATGCTCATGAGTATGACTGTGGGCACATGCGTGCCGTAGCATGAGGTGGAGATCAGAGGATAACTTCAGGTGCCAGTCCTCTTGCCTTCTGGCTTGTTTAAGGCAGGGTTTCTTGTTTCCTGTGAGCTTCCTGTAGATAGATACTCCTCCCTCCTTGTCCCAGGCTGGGATTACTGAAGAATGCTGCATATGGGTGCTGGGGCCCTGAACTCAAGCTTTTGCTGTGAGTCCTTCATCCACGGAGCCATCTCCGCACTCCTGTCTCCATGCTTACTGTTCAGGATTTTTATCTTAGTAAACTTTGTTTTATTTTCATAATACTTTTCTGCAACAAAAAAATCTGAATGTTTAAACTTTTTTGTCACTTATAGTGCACACTTGTTCAAAAGAACATCAATATGCTACAAATTTTGATAAATTAATGTTTTTTGTAAAGCTGCTTTTTAATGACTTTAGTATATTTTTTTCAGTTGAATTTTACCTACTGTTAATTAACTTATCAATACAATTAACATTAGCAGTTAAGGGACTTGCCTGCAAAGCCGAAGGACCCATGTTCAATTCCCCAGGACCCACGTAAGCCAGATGCACATGGCACATACATCTGGAGTTCGTTTGCAGTTGCTGGATGCCCTGGCGTGCCCATTCTCTCTGTCTCAAATAAATAAATAAACTATTAAAAATAATATATAGCAAGTGCTTTGTCCTCCGGGTCATCTTCCCAGCCCTGTCAAAACAATGTGTTGCTCTATTATTTATTAACTGACAGCTTGATGAGGGCCTGACTCAGTTTTATTGGTAACAAAGAATCTGACTTGCAAAAGAATGGTGTACTTCATTTCTTGGAGGGTCATTAAAAAGCCTCACCAAAATTGGTGAAATGTCTGTATCAATTCTTTTGCTTAGTGGTTTGATTAGTATATTTTAGTTGTAATATGAAGCAGACTGTAAGTATTAATTTCAACATACAATTGCCAATACAATTTTTTTTGAAAAAGTATCATAGTCTATGGTATATTTTTGTCAAATTCTTAAAGTTTTCATAGGTAATAAAGGTAATATGTATTGTCAAACCAATCACTCAGGTTAGACTTTCTGACAGAATTTTTTTTACCTAGTTAAAATTAATATATGATATAATATAACATATAACATATATAAATTAACATATACCCTTGGTCTGTTTGATTAGTCTAGATACCTGTGTGGGTACCAATTACCTAGGGAACATTGGAAACAGAATCACAGAGCTTGAAATTATTTCTCTCAGATGAGGACCATTGTTTGAGCATGAGACTGTACCCTAAAGTAGGGAATATGTCTTAAGAGTTAGTTTTCTTATTAGCACTGGACTTGACATTCCAGAAATGAGACAGTTACTTTACATATAATAGAGCAGAGTCTGGTCATTATTGAGTCCAAACAGCTAAGCTCTAATACAACCCTTGACCAATCTGTTTTGAAAGAGAAAACACTATTTGGCAACCAATGTTTTTAATCTCGATAGCAATTGATTTTATGTACCATAGAAATTTTTACTAACATAAAAAAATTTTATGTTTTACTCATGACTTAAAATTCATAAAGCTTAGGCAAGCTATCCCAACGTATTTTACCTAACAGGAAGATGAAAGTTATCATTACTGAAATTAAATCACTTAAACCTAAGTGATTAAACTTAGTGATGACCATTCAATAGAATTGGCATAAATAAAACAGAAGCTCTCTGTAAAGTCACAATGACTTTAGGTATGAGTACCTTATCTTTGGAAATTAAACACTTATACATGAACCTTTATCTTAACACTCAGTTTCTCCAATAGTTAAAACCTTGATGAATAGAGGAACCTAATTTACTGAGTCTTAAAGCCAGTTTTTTTTTTTTTTTTTTTTTTTTTTGGAGAGAAACAGAGAGAGAGAGAGAGGGAGAGGAAGACAGAGATGGGCGCTCCAGCAGTCTCTCAGCTGCTGCGAACGAAATCCAGATGTGTGTGCCCCCTTGTGGTCAAGTGCAGCATTGCGCCCTTGCGTCACTTTGCATCTGGCTAAACGTGGGACCTGGAGATTGGAACCGCTGAAGATTGGAACCAGCATTCTTAGGCTTAGGAGGCAGGCGCCTTAACCACTAAGCCATCTCTCCAGCCCTTAAAGCCAGTTTTTAGAACCCTTAAACCACAGCAAATTAGCATCAGTGATCTGTTAATGAGTAAGGCCTTAACCATAAGACTCAGTTTCTCTACTGGTTAACACCTGGACATCAAGTAAACATATTTTACATTTTATCCAATTAAATGTTTCACTGAAGGGCCCTTCCCTGAGCAACCTTCATTTCCATTACAAAGTCATCTCCCTTTCTGGTCCCTTTTGCTTGGCTTCCTGATTATAATAAAACAAGTTGCCACCTGGAGCAACTGTTTTAAGTTCTTAACTAGTTTGGCTACCAATTTTTGTAATTTATTACAAATATAAGGTGTTGACTGAGTTAAGAATTTATCTTTAAGAAGAATTTTCTCTTCCATGGTATCTGGAGTTACATTAGTATGTTTTCTAATTGTCTCCTTAAGTCTCTGGAGAGAAGTAATGGACAATTCTGTTCTCCTTGTATTATCTAAATGAGCCCAGTTTCTCAGGAGACAGGCTAGCAGAGAATTTTGGGCTATCCTGGAAGCCGATTTTCCCACCTGAAACAAAGTGGAGGAAAGTGAAAAGAAGAATCTAGAGTCAGGTTATGCCCAATCCTGGCTTGCATCTTCTTGACGAAGGGGGCATCCCTGTGGACCAGATTTGAGAGAGGAAATTAGGGCTTTACAGGATTCCTCATCCAAATTTCCCTGTTTCTCCCCAATCAAATGGGGACATATAGTGTGGTCTGTGTGCCTCTGGGAGCAAGGAAGGTCCAGGAAAGGATATCCATTTTCATCTTGCCTGGCCAGCTCCAAAGCCCAACTACTTCCAGCATGCCCCAAGCCCTGCATGTGTCTTACATGATGGCATATAAGCAATGCCATTGGCAAGATATGCCCAACTGAAGACTTCTGCATCTAACTCCTATCTTGACAGCCTGTATGCCTTTCTGGGGGAGGAGGTTTCCTGGGACCGGTTTCCCTTCTCCGCTCTATGGGAGCCTGGGATATGGGTCCCCCTCCCGCTATTTACGAATGTTTCACAATGGTCTAGGGACTAAAGGGTATTATTTTAAAGGTAATCTTTGGTGTTAGTACCTTAAATATAGGAATCCTACCCTTTGTTAGTATTAAAGAGAGACAGATGAGAGCCAGTGTTCAGGGTTTCTAGCCACTGCACACAAACTTCAGACATATGTGTCACCTTGTGTATCTGGTTTATGTGATGTGGTGGTTTGATTCAGGTGTCTCCTATAAACTTAGGTATTCTGAATGCTAGGTTCCCAGCTGATGGAGTACACTCCTGGAGGCAGTGTATTGTTGGGGCAGGCTTATGGGTTTTATAGCTAGTTTCCCCTTGCCAATATTTGTCACACTGTTCTGTTGTTATTGTCTCCCTTCTGTTGGCCAGGGGGTGATGTCCACCCTCTGTTCATGCCGTTGTTTTCCCCCTGCCATTGTGGAGCTTCCCTTTGAGTCTGTAAGCCAAAATAACCCTTTTGTTCCCCCAAAGCTGCTCTTGGTCAGGATTTCTGCCAGCAATGCAAACCTGATTGCAACATGTGGGTACTGGGGAATCAAACCTAGGTCTTTAGGCTTCCCAAGCAAGCACCATAACCACTATTGTAACCACTAGATGCCTTTTTATCATCTATTTATGCTCTGTTATACATTTTAGGTAAGTCTGATATTCATCTTATATAAGGAGTTTGTAACCTGATCAATTACGTTGACTCAGTATACCTATTTGACCTTTTTGTCTACTGAGAAATTTCATTTGATAGAGGTGTTCAAAAGAGAGGAACTATAAGGAGAAATAAAGTTATATGCTGTTTGTCATTCTCTTTTCCTTGTTAGAGACAATTGGCCATTTTGTCTCTGCACAGAGTCTGGGAGACACATGGCTTACACTTACATGGGGTCTGAGATAAAGGGGGCACCATCCTTTTCCAGAGTCCAGCTTGGCATGACTTTAAGTAGCATATAACAGTAAGCAAGAGCAAAAGGAATGACAGAGTGGAGAGCTAAGCATCCTGACATTTCTTGTCTTACTCTGAAGTTGTTTGTTTTTACCTAGGCAGTTTACCCATTTGCAATACACAAGGTGATAAGGTTCTGTCTATGTCAAACCTGGTTAGACCTCCAAAGAATATGAATTATATCTGTGCTTATGACTTTGTGACCCACCTAGCATAGGACATTACCTGAGTTTAATGTAAGCTGAATTTAGATTAAGTCTATGTCCCTATATAAAACTTTTAAGCATCCTTAAGGGTTTGTAAACAGTTGAAAAATCTTTAATTTTAGGCATGGTGTTTATCTACATTTAGACTGAAAATTAGCTTTCTGTTCTTATAAAAGGAAATTAGTTTTATACAAAATTTGGTCTTTCTATATCTCTTACATCGTTTCTACATATGCTGACCTTCATCCACATGCTTTAACATTGTGATCTATCTTTTTCTCACATCACCTTCCTAGGCGCTGACTTATAACTCCCAGTACCAGCATGGGGTTAACGTTCACAATGAGCTGTAGATCCGAGATACCTACAAGGTTTCCCAAAAAAGACAGATTTCTGTCAGAGTTCTTGATGACCCACCAAAGGTTAATGGTAAAACCCTACTGTCGAAGACAGCATACACGTGTGAGACCAAACATGGAGAGTCCTAGCCAGAATCTGGAAGAGGGTCAGTCCCCAGACAGTTAGCTAGTCTAGTACCAGAGGGTGCTACATGAGCAACTGGGGGAAAATGGCTGACATCGGTTCAAACAACTTCCAGTCTAAGATACCCAGCAAGAAACAACCTGACCTAATGCTCAAACAAGTGCAGTAGTGGCACACAGCCATGGTGGACAACCAACGGCTCTTGATTTGGCTAATAGATCCATTCAGTGGAATGGAACTCATTACTGGAACTGGAAAATAAGTCAAAACCATGTACAAAAAATGAGCACAGTCTCCAATCAAGATACCATCAAATGTGGGCTAGAAGAGGGCCTACCCATATAAAATTCCCTCCAAGCTATCTATGGCCATCCCATATATCTAGTACTAACTTCTCTCTCCATTGGAGAATTTGCTTATTTTTTCCAGATGGACAACGAACCTGAAGGGAGGATCAGCCAATCACACCTCACCAGGGCTCCAGCTGAAACCACAGAGTAATGTGGAGGAAGGGCAAGAGTTCAGCGCTCTTGGGGATCATGACACCAGAAAAAGGTTGAAGGAGATAAACACAGAGAACATCTAACTCCCACTAAGCCAGATATCCAGAGACACAGAGGCTCCCAAAACCTCATCACTGAAGTTGAGCTGAAATGACCCCAATGTGGCTCAAGGAAATTTGTGGAAGAGGGGGCGGAAAGAATGTTAAAGCCACAAGTTGGGGCATTATGCACAGAGTCTTGGCCTATCACCCATAACTCTTGACTATCCCCACAATGCGTGAACCACATTCCCCATTGATGAGCGTCCCTATGGAAGAGGGAGGACAGGGAGGAGGATAATGGAGTCACCACTATGAATGTAAAACTACAATAATATACATAAGAATAAATAAAATTAAAAAAAACATTGTGATCTAAGTTCCACTCAAAAAAGCCATTTTTTGTTTTTGGAGAGAGACACACACAGAGAGAGGGAGAGGAAGACAGATAGAGATGGGCGTGCCAGCAGTCTCTCAGCCGCTGCCAATGAAATCCAGATGTGTGCGCCCCCTTGTGGTCAAGTGCGGCATTGCGCCCTTGTGTCACTTTGCATCTGGCTAAACTTGGGATCTGGAGATTGGAACTGCTGGAGATTGGAACCAGCGTTCTTAGGCTTAGGAGGCAGGCGCCTTAACCACTAAGCCATCTCTCCAGCCCAAAAAAGGCATTTTTAACAAGCATTCTATGTCCAATATTAAAAAATACCTTCCTAGTTCTTTCAATCATCTCATCTCAACACAGTCATCTTTCTTATAAGGTTATTAAGAGAAACTACACCAAATTGATTAATCCTATTATCCACTGATAGAGAAACAGCCTTAGCAGAAAAAACTAAGTTATCTTCCTTAGTGTTTATGTCATCAGAAATCTCTACCTGACAACCAGACTTGTTTTATAATACCAGTATATATACTTATAAATTTTATACAACCCATTGATTTGAGGTATCTCCTATTAATAAACTCCATAAAAATACACTTTTGAGATATAAGTCTATGAATACAGGCAAAACATGACATCCGTTTTGAGAATAATCTTTATCAGTACCTCTAACACAGTTGGAAGTGCTTTTATTAGGAGTAATTAAGGCAAATTTTGTTTTTGTCTTGAGCCAGGCTGGCCTAGAACTCAGGTCAGTTGCCTCCTCCTTTTAAGTAACAGCACATTCAATCTTTTAAAATACACCTGCAAAATTATGAGCCACCACCTCAGAGAGAATTTTGTTGTTTTTAATAATCCTCTGTGTAAGTTGAATTTTGACATAGAACATAAACTCAGTAATTATATTTATGATATCATGTAACAAAGTATTGTTTTGTGTACTTAAAATTTCAGCTCACCATAGGCTTTAGTTAAATCTGATTTTTAAAGACAAAAACAAAAAAAACCTTGAAGTAAATCAAATGACAACAAAATCTTTAGGAGAGACCTGTTGGACTATTTGGATCAATAAAGAAACCAAAAGGTGTCTACAAACAACATCGTATTTGTTTAAAACCCAAACAAAAGATCAGACACAGTTAAATTAAAATCATGTTTTTACAAGCAACTTAAAAGACATATGGTTTTTAAATGTGGGGTCAGGCTATCACATTGGAACCTTGAATTAGAGATCCTCCTGTCTCAGCTTTCCAAGTAGCTAGGAAAATAGGCCTAGCTCATTTTACTGTTTATAATGCCTGTATGAGTAAATGATTTGCAGTTATGTAAATCAGGCATGTCTTTCCCATTGTGTCTCTGTAGTTCCTGAAGCACAGCATGGTTACCTCTCCCACCTAGCTGACAGGCCTCAGCTCTGTAGGTGGGAGGAGGCATGTGGTTGGGACCCAGACCTGTAAAAAAAAAAACCTTTCCAGCCAAGCACTTAGGCTAGGGGCTTGACTGGAGCATTTTTAGTCTCCCCTTCATTTAGGCAGCCAGAGACCCACAGTCTCTGGTTGGGGATTCCCTCTGCTCTGGAGGTGAGGTCTCAAATTTCCAATTGATTTGGGCAGAGGCTCATGCTGCAGGAGGAGCAGAGCCCAGAGCAGGAGTTGGAGCTCCATCCTCCCACCCTCCACAGACAGCCATGTGTCTTGTGGCATAGTGGCTTGTAATGGAAAAATGAAAAAAAAAATAAAAACAAACTTAGAAGACATTCAGGTGTGGGGGCTTTGGTGTGGAGCTTCTATGTGGCCATGAGGTTTTTCCCCCTCTGCTCAGCAGAACCAGCTCCCAAATTCTGGAGGAGTTCAGCATTGGGGTCTGAGAAGCTCAACCCAGTGCATCTCCCTACAAAAATTATCACCTTTACCATTTGACCTCAGGTGTACCATTTGACCTCAGGTGATAGCACATTTCAGTAGGGCTCAAATCCAGCAGGGTGGAGCAGGCCAGGCCTAGAAGCCATGGCAGGTAGCTGAGCCTGCCTTCCAATGCCATTACTGCCTTCTGCCAATATAACACTTGCTATTATTCTTAAATCTAAGTACCACTGAAATAATTCGCTCTTATTAATCCTGTGACATCCATCATTTATAATTTCTTTTCATCAACTTTATGCAAAACACATATTAAGACCTCAATTTAAAGGAAAAATGCATAGAGGGAAAAGAGAAAAAGAAATCCATTTATTTATTTTTATCTCTTAATGTTTTTGGCCTTTGTGTTCTATGGCACCAAAACCTTCCTTAATATAAGATAGTCTAGGAAAAAAATAATTATGAGTATTAAGAACAGTTGTCATGTGTTGGGAGTGTCATCTTAAATCAGGAACATAGCGAATCCTGATGCCCATTGCCAGGTGATGGCCTGGTTGTTTGCCAGTACTGCAACTTGGAAACCAGCTTGGCAGCTTCACCTTCTCATTGGAGTGGAGGACTCCTGTATAAATCCCCTTAAATTGGTTATAGAGATTATTAAGTTAGAGTACAGAAGGAGGATCTATCGTTCCATCTGGGAAGACCATATGGTGGCCACCATCTTTAATGGAGGAAAGGCCACGGAGTCTGCGCCATCTTTGATTAGGGAAGACACATGAGGATGCCATCTTTAATTAGCCATGTGTTCATTAGTACTTGCTAAAACATCTTAATATTCCAGAGAAAAGGAAGACATTCTAAAGTTAAATTTGAGAGAAGGAAAGGTGAGTCAGGAGTAGGCCCAGAATTATTTGTACAGTCATAGAGCATGGCAGAGTTGAGAGCAAAATGCAAACCATAAATCTGATTTCTGTTCAGTTTCTATCTTCCTCATTGTGAGGCTACCAGAAATGAGTAAAATTATGGGGGGAGTTTGTTCACAGAAACTGCTAAAGTATAAAGGATCTGGAGTACCTGTGGAACCCATGGGAGCAGCAGTGGGAGCATACCAGCGGCTCAAAGAAATAAAGTGGGAAAACCGAATAAAAATGTGGCTATTTGTATAAAAATCATTCTCAAGAGATTTCAGTGAGACCTCCATTATGTAATGGGGAAATTTGGGTTCTTCCTGGAACCCCAAACCCTGAGTGGATATCTGCAAACTAACCAAAGAATTGGCAATTCCAGATTCAGGTGAATGATTTTTAAAATACCACATTTTATTCTGATTTTACAAAGGACTGTAGAAAGGTGATGGCTGGGAGGTAGGGGGAGATAAAGTGGAGAGAAGTACAACATGTGGAGCCCAAAAGCCCATGTGGGACATGTGTAGCTCAGGAGCCCATGTGATCAGATACGGATTATAGAAAGAAATGTGAAAGGGAATTTTAAAAATAAAAGTATGCTTTCAAAAAGGACCGAAAGTGAAGATTCTAATAGAAGAAAAAAAGGTGTCTCTTCTCACTTCGCCTTGGCTGTCCTCCTGGGAAGGAGTTCTTACCCGACTGAAGATTGGGAAAAATGCTGCTGCCAGCTGTAGAGAGGAAAAAGTGGGGCCCTGTCTCCATGGATCCAGAGGGATATGGGATTTGTGTCATCCCACCTGGGCATACCTATACCAGGTGTACCAGCCAGTTGGCCTTGGGCTTAGAGAAGAATCCACCCATACCTGGGCAGGCTGCACACTTGTGAGGGATCTAATTGGATGGGATGGATAAACACTAAATCCCAGGATTGGTGCAGGTGGGACAAACTGAAATAGGTGTGGCATCCTAAGGCCCCTCCCTTTAAGGGCTGCCCTGATCCTGCCTCATTAATCTAACTACCTATTCTGGCACCCTCCCCCCCCACTTAGGTTTTGCAGGCAAGTGCTTTAACTACTGAGCCATCTCTCCAACCCTACATGAGACTTTTATAAAAAGCAATAGCATGTTCTCAAGAATTGAGAAGCTGAAAAATTAGCTTATCTCTAAGTGTATGCACAGCTACTTGTTGTGCTTCCTGTGGTTGCTCACTACTTTTCCCTTTGGCTCCTTTGACTAGATTCACTTTTTCCCACTCTGCAGAATGCTGTTTCAGACACAGGCCAGCATAGACTGAAGTTGCTTTAAAGCAAATCTTTTCTTTTAATAAAAATATTAAGATTCTAGACAGTTTTATTTGCATTGATTTGAATAATTAATGGCTGTTTGCTTCTATGCATGAACTTACATGTCTCTTTAGTTGACATCCTGGAGCAGTGCAGAAGTATAAGAGGGGGAGGGGGCTGTTCTGAAAGGATATATGAAAGTAGTGAACCTGCAGGGCAAGTTGTAGTCAGATCCATGTTAAGAACACATGGAAGTGGGGGTCTGAAAAACGATTCTGGAAGACTGACCTACTCTATGAAAGTGTTCATATTCCATTATTCAAGGGCCACTATTTTACAGAAAACACAACCAAATAATTATAATACATCCGAGAAATGAATCATAAAAGTATGAATTGGAGCTAAAGAGATGACTTAGCAGTTAAGGTGATGCCTGAAAAGCCTATGAACCCTGGATTGATTCCCCAGTACCTACATAAAGGCAGATGGCCAAGGTGCATGCATCTGGAGTTTGCAGCTGCTGAAGGCTGTGGCATGCCTATTCTCTATATATCTGCTTCTCTCTCTCTCTCTCAAGTAGGTAAAAGTTTTTTTTTTTTTTTTTTAACAAAAGTATGAATTGGATTCTATGCTCACTGAAAGGGATAATTTCTTGAGGGAGGGAGAGATTATGCCAGAGGAAAAGACGGGGAAGATTCAGTAGTTATATAAAATCAAAGTGGTATGTGGAAGATGTGGAAACTACTTAGACTGAATAAGTAGATGAAGAGATGGAGCTGGTTGGAGGTGGCTGGGCACACAGGGAACAGAGTTCCATTTTTTCTCATGATGAAGTTAAGATGACTAGAATATTGAAGCAAAGTAGATCACTGAGGTATGCAACTCAGAAGTCAGTTCTGAGCCAAAATAGGAATTTAGGGGTTGTATAGAAGTCAGAACTGGTATAGATCAGATGACTCATGGGACTCTAGCATGATAGCCGAAGATGGCCAAGGACATTCATTTTAAGGCAGGAGTGGTAAATTCCTGGTCCATGTGCATGTCCTCCCTCTTGTCTATAGCAGAAATGGCTGATTGATCACTGTCCTATTTCTTTATTACTCCAATTTCCATTGTGGTTTCTTTCTTTGTATTTTTTAAAAGCCTCTGGTTTGATCTGTAATGTTTAGGGATTTTCCACTTACTTTTCTGTGCTATTGATTTCTAATTTAATTGCATTGTGGTTAGGAAGCATACTTTATGATTTTACTTGTGTTGAAATATATTGAGGCTTGCTTTATGGTCTAGCCCATGATATAGTTTTGGTTAATATTCCATGTATATGTAGATCCACATATTATGCTTTTATTTGGTATATTCCAAAAGTGTCACAATTGGGCATGAGTGATTTCAGATCTTCTGTGTTCTTACCTTCACATTTGATTGTGGCCAAAAGAACACGAAGTAATCTCCTGTGCTTCTGTGTCCTTTTAGCACCCAGCTTCTTCTATAGGTGGTGGAGAACAGTTTATTAAATTGTCCAGGTATGGTGGTGGTTCTGTCTGCTTCTCCTTCTAATTATGTTCTTTCTGCTTGTTCTCAGCTCCCTCCGGCTCTGTCACCCCATAGTTCTATGTGTTTCCTCCCTTGGCTCCTTCATGCCCTGAGGTGGCAGTGACTTTGTGTTATTGCTAGGGCCAGGGTGTGCTTATTGTTTTTCCTAAACTCTGCCCTTGCCTTCATATAGATCCTTGATTATCTAACAAAATGCAGTGAGCTGGCATCTTAGTGAGAGCAAAGCCAAACAAGCAGGACCAAGAAATAAAGAGTGCAGAAAGATATCTTTACCTGTAGCAGGTAAGGAGAGTATGGACGTGATTCCCAAAGCCATGTTCTCCTTGAACAAAGGAAAGGGAACATGGGAATTTTATTCCCACAGCCTGTGTATAGTCATAGAGGAGAACACTTTTTGGATAGACCCACTTCTGGCATGCTCACTTCAAGAAGGAAGATGGTGGACACATTTTGGGGCATCCTTAGCTCAATGTCATGACACATATGCAAGCTTGAAAGGTTAAAACAGGACAGGAACATTTTTTGGGCGTACCCAGTTTGCATCATAAAGATGGTGGCCAGGCATGCTTCTGGGAATGCTGTTTGCATCATAAAAAATGACAAGAGTTGCACAAGCCTATAGTATCAGCACCCAAGGGAGGGAGCATGAAGCCATTCTGTTAAATGGCCAGATTCTGTCTTAGGTAGGAAAATAAAAAATAAAAAACAACAAAAAAAGACCAAAAAAAAAAAAAAGAAAAAGAAAAGAAAAAGGATGCCAAATAAGATGCCCAAACATACTCAGTTTTCCTTAAAATGTTTTAGTTGAAGAAAACAAGGGAAAAGAGAGGACTGGTCACTTTGAAAGTCTGTTAACATAGAGCGTGCCTCATTTTGTGATGTGCTTTACTAACTTTAGTAACTTCAGTTACTCAGCTTGAATGTACTAATATTCCGTTTTTTTCTTGCTGGCACTTGGATAAATGCATAGGCTTGAGGAAAGGGTTTCATTCAGTAGGAAAACACAGTGCAAAAGCCTGAAATGGTTTGGCATGTTTAATGAATAGTGAGGAAACTAGTGTGGCTGGAATTGAATGAGCTACAGTAGTTGGGGATGAAATTAAAGAGGAAATGCAGGAGTTAGATTAGAAATATCCTTTATTGAGGAGGGGGAGATGTCTTGGTGGTTAGGTTAA
This sequence comes from Orientallactaga sibirica, assembly GCA_036365145.1. Classification (NCBI taxonomy): domain Eukaryota; kingdom Metazoa; phylum Chordata; class Mammalia; order Rodentia; family Dipodidae; genus Orientallactaga; species Orientallactaga sibirica. Next base: position 789,718 of record JAEOAD010002184.1, read on the forward strand.
AAGTGCTTGCCTACAATGCCTGATGGCCGGGATCAATTCTTCAGTACCCATGTGAAGCCAGATACACAAAGTAGTACATGCATCTGGAGTTTGCAGTGGCAAGAGGTCCTGACAGTGTTCTTATTCTCTCTTTGCTCACAAATAAATAAAAATATTAAAAAATACATATGCTTTCCAGGTCTTTGCAAAGCCTGCAGGATTGACTGGAGAAATGGCGTTACTTGATTCTGATTATGACAGGATCACTGTAGCTGCTCTGTTGACATTAGAGTGCAGGTGAACAAGGGTTGAAATAAGAGATCTGGTGGGATATATGAGTGAAAATTGGTTTGGACTAGTATGGGCTGGGTTATAAGAGAGAAAAGAATGATCCCAAGCTTTTTGGACTTGAGCAACTGGAAGGATTAAGTTGAAATAAGCAACAATGGGAAATTTAATTTTTATTTGATATTCAAGTTTTTGGTAGAAACATTAGAAGTTAAGTTTGAAATACTAAGAAATAGTTTTCCTCCTCTTTGTTATTTTTATTTATTGAAAGGGATATAGCTCGGTAGAGTGCTTGCCTAACACATATGAAACCCTAAGTTCAAGTCCCAGGACTGTATAAACTAAGTACAGTGGTCCATGTCTGTAATCGAAGCACTCAGGAAGTGGAGGCAAGAAGATCAGATGTTCAAGGTCAGTAGCTACATAACTAAGTTCAAGGCCATTAAAGAATACATGGCACCCTGTCTCAAGGAAGATAAAAATAACAAAAAACAAAACAAAAGCTGGGTACTGTGGCTCATACTTTTAATCCCATGTGAGTTCAAGGCCATCCTGGGACTACAGAGTGAGTTCCAGGTCAACCTAGGCTAGTGAGACCCAATCTTGAAAAAAAAAACCAAAAAAAAAAAACCCAACCCAATCAAACCAAACCAAACCAAAAATCTTAGTAAAGAGTTATTGAAAGGTGTCTTTCTGAGTCACTATAAGAAAATACTGGGGCTGGGGAGATAATTCACTTGTAAAGTACATTACAAGCAAGTATGAGTCCCTGAGTTCTATCTCCAGAATCTATGCAAAAATTCCAAGTGTGGCGAATGATTGCAGTCCAAGCCCCTGGGGGGCAGAGGTAGACTGATCTTTGGGGCTTACTGGCCAACCAGTGTAGCCTAATGGGCTAGTGGGCTTCCTGAGAAACAACACTTGAGGTTGTTCTCTGGCCTTTACCCAAACATGCACACATATGCACATGTACCCATACTCACATGTGCTGCACACATAAACATGTACACACATCAAAGTACTATACATTAGATAGTTGATAACAGACATTTATTTCTTACAGTTCTAGAGTCAGAAAGTCCAATACCTTGTGCCAGCTGATTTTATATTTAATGAGGTCCTGATATATATATATAATTTATTTGAGAGAGCGAGATAACACAGAGAGAAAATGGATGATGGCCGGGATCAATTCTTCAGTTCCCATGTAAAACCAGATACACAAAGCAATACATGAATCTGGAGTTTGCAGTGGCAAGAGGTCCTGGTATGCTTATTCTCTCTTTGCTCTCAAATAAATAAAAATATTAAAAAATACTCTTTCCCCACACCCTCACCAATATTTGATGTTGTTTGATTTTTTTTTTAATCATTGCCATCCTTATAGGAGTAAGGTAGAATCTCAAAAGTTGTTTTAATTTGCATTTCTGTGATGATTAGGGATGTAGAACATTTTCTTTAAAAATTTTTATTGACAACATCTATACTTACCATGATAATTTCCTCCCCTCCCCCACTTTCCCCTTCACAACTCCACTCTCCATTATATCCCCTCCCTCTCTTCATTAGTCTCTATTTTGATGTCATTGTCTTTTTCTCCTATTATGAGGGTCTTGTGAAAGTATTGCTAGGCACTGCGAGGTCATGGATATCAAGGCCAGTTTCTATCTGGACAGTTGCATTGTAAGGAGTGGTACCCTTCCTTTGGCTCTTACATTCTTTCCGCCCTCTTCTGCAGTAGACTCTGAGCCTTGGAGGGTGTGACAGAGATGTTTCAGTGCTGGCCACTCCTCCGTCCCTTCTTCTCAGCACTATGTTGCCTTTTGGGTCATCCCAATGGATATAGCAATCTGAAAAGAGAAGCTTCTCTAACCAAAAGTGAGAGTAGCATTTATACATGGGTATGAACATTAAGAGAAGTGCTTACTTGGCAGTTTGGTGAGCATAATATATGTATTTAGCCAGACAAGAGCGTGCTTCATATCGCTAATGCTCATGGCCTCCCCTGCCATAGGCTTTTGATTAGGTTTTTCAGTACCAGGCATGTATTCCCTCCCAAAGAGCGGGCCTCCAATCCAATCAGACAGCAGTTGGTTTCCTCCAGAGCAGACATGCCACTATTGCACCCATTAGGTCATTTGGCCTGTCTGGCCAAACTTGAGGCTTCTACTGTCCACTGTTTTCACCTCTGAAGACTTCTGTCTCCCATAGGGCTGCATGCAGTACAACTTTTTCCAGCTTTCAGTTGGTTGATCTATAGGGAGAAGGTTTTCAGCACAGCCCCAGCTTGATTTCTCAGTGACCTTGCTGCCCAGGCATGTGAAGTCTTCAGCAATAGGGTCTTACCGTCTGTTTCTCATGGGAAACCAAGGGTCTTGGCAATAGCCTGTAAAGTTTTTGGAGGGAACAGGGACCTCCTTGGCCAACAGCTCACTGGAGGTATCCCATCCCTGACACTGAAAATTTTCTAGTAGCAATCTATGGCTTCTGGATGTGCCATTATCCAAAGAAGTAGGCTTTCATATGTCATATTCAGAATATCTTTAATTTTGATTGACAACCCCCCCACACACTTCTCTTAATCTCTTCCCCTGGCCTCACTTAGGCCATTCCACTCCCTATAATCTGTTCTTCTACTTACATGTATACAATATCATCCCCTAAACTCCTTCCCTCTCTTCCCTCCCTTATAGCCTTTTTCTAGCTTACTGGCCTCTGCTACCAATTTTTGGTTCCAGCTCACACACAGATCTGAACATTTGTAGTTAGGATCCACATATGAGAGAGAACGTCTGATGTTTCACTTTCTGGGCCTGGGTTACCTCACTTAGTATAATCCTTTCCAGATACATCCATTTACCTGAAAATTTCATAATTTCATTTTTCTTTACCGCTGAATAGAACTCCATTGTGTAAATGTACCACATCTTTATTATCCAGTCATCTGTTGAGAGACATCTAGGCTGGTTCCATTTCCTAGCTATTGTGAATAGAGCAGCAATAAATATGGTTGTTCAAGTATCTCTAAGGTAGTGAGATGAACCCTTAAGACATATGGCTAAGAGTGCTATAGCTGGATCACATGGTAAATCTATGTTTAGCTGTCTCAGGAACCTCCATACTGATTTCCACAGTGGCTGTACCAGACTACATTCCCACCAACAGTGTAGAAAGATTCCCCCTTTTCCTCATTGTAGCCAACATTTATTGTTGTCATTTCTTCATTTCTTTTCTCCCCCACCTTTTTTTTTTTTTTTTTGTTTTTTTGAGGTAGGGTTTCACTCTGGTCCAGGCCTACCTGGAATTCACTATGTAGTCTCAGGGTGGCCTCAAACTCATGGCGATCCTCCTACCTCTGCCTCCCAAGTGCTGGGATTAAAGGCGTGCGTCACCATGCCCGGATCTTCATTTTGTTTTTATTATAGCATGTTTGCTTAATTTACAGCAAGCAGAAAATAAGCTGGGTCTTGGTTTGATCCAAACATTGATGTTTTAAGGTTGTACACAATATTTATTAAAAAGAACATATAAAAATACCTTTTTAAAAGCTTCTATGAGAAAGAAAATACAAAGTTTAACCCCACAACTTTCCTCTTTGCTAGAACTGCAAACTACTGCTACAGTTTTAAATAGACTTTTTGTTGTTTAAACTATACAACCAGGAAAATCTAAAAAAATTAAACGTGCATATAAATGATTGCATAGCAGAACATGACATTAACTGCAAACAGTAAAGAAATGAAAGTTAGAAATGCTATCAAATATACAAAGGTTCTAGAATCAATTCTTTTAAACACATTCCACACACACATTTAAAAACCATCTTTGTTCTCTACAGGCAAGGCCTACATTTTTAAAACCAAAATTGAAAAACATAAGCCTCTAAAAGGAATTGTTTTCCCACAGTATTTCTCACCCATATCTGCAAACAAGCAGCCTGAGATTATTAATATTAAAGATGGTAGCTTTTTATTTTGAAATGAGTTTGGACATTTCATGTCAATTTTTTACCCCCAAACGATGTTCCAGAGAAATACTAGAATTATAAATATTTAAGGGTATTACTTCCTATTTTTAGCCATGTTCTACACTGATTATCAAAAACTAAGTAATGAGGCTCTTGCTTAAATCTGATCATTTTTTCAATATTAAATGTCATGGCACTACACAATCATCTAGGATGGGAGTGTTGTCTTTCAGCTTGCCTCACGATAATAAACTGAGGTGTGAAGAGCAAGCCTCCCTCATGAAGTGGTAGGCAAACTGATAAAAATGCACATGCCAAATGCTGTAAGGATCAGTTTTTTACACTATGTTTGCAGACAAACAAAATCTACTTTCAAACAATTTACTTGCTTCTAAAGCAGTAAAGAAAAAAATCAACAACAAAACCTAAATAACAATGGCCAACAATACTCCTTAAATTTTAGAGTAACTACATAAGAACATCTTTTTCCCTTTAATATTATTTGCCATCATTGACATGCTTAAAATTTAAGGGGAGTGTTTCTGATGTTTTTATGTTATAAATCTTAGAAATGGGGGGGGGGAAGCAGCAAAGGCTCCATGGTTCAGTAAAAAAAAAAAACAACCCTCAATCTCCTTGGTAATTCTACTTTACTTAACCCAGTTGGCATCATTCCCCAAGAGTGGGGTTAACAAAGGAACTATTCCATACTGCATCTTAAATAATCTATTATCATGGACCTAGACATCCTGACAAGACGTAAAGATCCACCCTGAACATAAATGTGACTTAGGAGTCAGTGCTGTAATGTGGCTGCAACTTCACTTTTGTATCACTTGTACCACTCTATCTTATTAGCAAGCTAGATTTCTAGGTTAACAGTTCTACCAAATATGGATGTGAAAATTTATTTTTAATAAAACAGTATTGCAAATTATGGTCAACCAACATCAATTATATGACCATAACGACCAAATTCCCCCTGTAAATCTTCAGACCTGGTGTCGTCCGCCATGTTTCTGATGAACAGAGACATGTAGGGAGGACGCAGGTAGCGGGACATGATGGCGATGTGAGTCTCGGTCAGGAGCACAAAGAGGATGAGCAAACTGTCTGTGGCTCCTGCGGCGGCTCAAACACATGCACACATACACGCAGCCACCTGTCATTTCTTTTCTTGATGATAGCTATTCTGACAGGAGTGAGATGGAATCTCATAGTGGTTTTAATTTGCATTTCCTTGATTTAGAACCATTTTTTTTAGATGTTTATATGCCCTCTCTATTTCTTCTTTTGAGAACTTTTTATTTAGTTCCATAGTCCATTTTTTAATTGAGTTGTTTGATTTAATTGAGTTGTTTTCATCCTCCTACCTATAGATATCTAGTTTTCCCAGCATCACTAGTTGTGGCTGTCTTTTCTCTAATGAACATTTTTTGCTTTTTTGTTGAAAAAAAAAGATAGCTGTAGCCACCTGGATTAATATCTGGGTTCTCTATTCTGTTCTGTTGATCTACGTGTCTATCTTTGTGCCAGTCCCATGCTGTTTTTGTTTCTATGGCTTTGTAATATAGCTTAAAATAGGGTATGGTGATAGCACTAGCCTCATTTTTGTTGCTGAAAATGGTTTTTGGTATTTGAGCCTTTTCTGTTTCCAAATGAATTTTAGGAATTTTTTTTCTATTTCTGTGACGAATTTCAGTGGAAATTTAATGGGGATTGCAGTAAATGTGTAGATTGCTTTTGGTATGATTGCTGTTTTCACAATATTGATTCTTCCAATCCAAGAACATGGGATGACTTTCCATTTCCTAGTGTCTTCTGCAATTTCTTCCTTAAGTGTTTTAAAGTTCTCATTGTAGCGATCCTTCACTTCCTTCGTTAGGCTTATTCCAAGATACTTTATTTTTTTCTTGAGGTCATTATGAATGGGAGAGCCTCTCTGATTTCATCCTCTGCATATTTGTTCTTAGTATATAGAATAGTTGCTGTTTTCTGTGTGTTCATTTTGTATCCTGCTATGTTGCTAAAAGTGTTTATCAGCTCTAACAGTTTGCTGGTAGAGTCTTTAGGGTCCTTTATGTATGGAATCATATCATCTGCAAATAATGATAATTTCATCTTTTTCCTTCCAATCTGTATCCCTTTTATGGGTTCTCTTGCCTTATTGCTATAGCTAAGTCTTCCAGTACTATATTAAATAAAAGTGAGGGCAGTGGACACCCTTGTCTTGTTCTTGAATTTAATGGGAAAGCTTCACGTTTTTTCTCCATTTAGTATTATGTTGGCTGTAGGTTTGTCATAAATAGCCTTTATTATGTTGAGATATGCTCCTTCTATTCCCAGTTTCTGTAGGATTTTTATCATGAAGAGATGTTGGATTTTGTTGAATGCCTTTCCTGGATCTATTGAGATGACCATGTGAATTTTGTCTTTCAGTCCATTTTATATAGCATATTTATCAATTTGTGTGTGTTGAACCATCTCTGGGATAAAGCCTACTTGGTTGGGGTGAATAATCTTTCTGATATATTCTTGTATTCTGTGTGCCAATATGTTGTTGAGAATTTTTGCATGTATGTTTATGAGGGAGACTTGTCTGTACTTTTTTTGTCATGACTTTGTTTTGGTATCAGGGTGATGCTGGCTTAATAGAAGGAGTTTGGTAGTATTCCTTCCTTTTCTATTTTATGAAAAAGTTTGAGAAACACTGGTGGTAGTTCTTCCATGACGTTCTGGTAAAATTTACCAGTGAATCCATCTGGGCCTGGACTTCTTTTAGTTTAGAAATTTTTTTATCACTGCTTGGATCTCTGTACTTGTTATAGTTCTATTTAAATGGTTTATCTCTTCTTGATTTAATTTTGATAGGTCATATAAATCTAGGAAATCATACATTTCTTTCAGATTTTTCTAACTTAGTAGAGTACATTCTTAAAGTATATCCTTTTTCATTTATTTTTATTTAAAATATTTTATATTTTTCTTTATTTCTTTGGCATCTGTTGTAATGGTGCTTTTTTCATCTCTAAGTTTATTAATTTGTGTCTCCTCTCTATTTTGGTCAGATTTGCTAAGGGTTTATCAATCTTGTTTACCCTTTCAAAGAACCAACTCTTTGTTTCATTGATTCTTTTTGTTTTTTTTTTTTTGGCTCCTATTTCATTAATTTCTGCCCTAATCTTTATTATTTCTTCCCATATACTGATATTTGGTTTGCCTTTTTCTTCTTTTTCCAAGACCTTAAGGTGAAGCATTTAGTTGTATACTTCTGACTTTTCTAATTTCTTAATATAGGTATTTAAAACTTAGGACTGCCTTCATTGTGTTCCAAATGTTTTGGTATGTTTTATTCTCACTATCATTTGATTCTATGAATTTATTGATTTCCTTTTTGATTTCTTCAATGATCCATTCATTATTCAGTAGCTTATGATTTAGTCTCCATGATTTTGTATGTGCTCTGTAGTTTTTCTTGTTGCAGATTTGTAGTTTAATTATCATTGGGATCAGATAGAGTACAAAGAATTATTTCAGTTTTCCTGTATTTGTTAAGATTTGCTTTATGTCCTAATACATGGTCTATTTTAGAGAATGTGATGCTGAGAAAAATGTGATTCTGTAGCATTTGGATGGAATGTTCTGTAGATATCTGTTAGGTCCATTTGTTCTATGACATCATTTCATCCAGATGTTTCTCTGTTTATTTTTTGCTGGGATGATCTTTCAATACATGAGAGGGGGTATTTAAGTCATCCACCACAATTGTGCTTGGTGTTATATGTGACCTTTATGTCTAATATTGTTTGTTTGATGAAATTGGGAGCACCCATGTTAAGTGCATATATGTTTAGGATTATAATGCCTTCCTGTTGAATTTTTCCTTTTATCAATATAAAGTGACCTTCTTTATCTTTCCTCACTAGTATTGGTTCAAAGTCAATCCTGTCAGATATTAGGACAGCAACACCTGCTTTTTTCCTAGGCCCATTTGCTTGGAATTCTGTTTTCAATCCTTCCACCCTAAGAATATGTCTGTCTTTTATGGAGAGATGAGTTTCTCGGAGGCAACAAACAGATGGATCCTGCCTTTTAATCCAATCTGCAAGCCTGTGTCTTTTGGTTGTGGCATTGAGGCCATTGATATTAAAAGTTATTATTTTAAGGTATGTTATATGTACTCACTATTCTTCTCATTTTGTAATGCTTCCTTTTTTCTTTTTCCTCTTTTGTATTAAGTGTTTTTCAAGTATGATTTATTTTCCATGTTTCTTCATATGTGTGCTCTCCTTTCTCTGTGGCATGGAGGCATTTTCTGTAGAGCTGGCTTAGTTGTCATAAATTCCTGTAGCCTGTTTTTGTTGTGGAATGTCCTTTATTTCTCCATCAATTTGGATGGATAAGTTTGCTGTGTAAAGTATTCTTGGTTGACAGTTGTTGGTTGTCTTTCAGAACTTGGAATACATCATTCTAAGCCCTTCTGGCTTTTAAAGTTTGTGTTAAGTCATCTGCTGTTATCCTGATGGACTTGCCTTTATAAGTGATATAAGTGATTTGCTTTTTCTCTCTAATTACTTTCAATATATTTTCTTTGGTTTATGTGTTTAGTAGTTTAATTATAACATGGTGAGGAGAGGTTCTTTCCAGGTTTTGTCTGTTTGTTGTTCTAAAGGTTTCTTGTATCTGCATTCGCATCCCTTTCCCAATTTGGTGGAAATTTTCTTCTATGATTTTGTTTAAAATGCCTACTATGCCTTTGGAGTGAAAGTTCTTCTTCCACTATTCCTTGAGTTGTTATGTTTGATCTTTTTATAGTGTCCTGAATATCTTGAAATTTCCATTCATGCCTTCCTATTAGCTTGTCTTTCTCTGTGTTGGATTGTATTAGATCTGCCATCTGGTCTTCTAGTTTTGATATTATGTTCTCTTCTTCATCCATTCTATTGGTGAGACTTTCTACAGAGTCTTTTATTTGACTTACGCCGTTTTTCATTGCTAGTATTTCTGACTGGTATTTCTTTATTATTTCTGTTTTCTTATTCATGTCTTCTATTGACCTCTTTATTGGTTTCCTGTGTCTTCTTTAAATCCTTTTTTTTTTTTTTTTTTTTGGTTTTTGAGGTAGGGTCTCACTCTAGCTCAGGCTGACCTGGAATTCACTATGTAGTCTCAGGGTGGCCTCAAACTCATGGTGATCCTCCTACCTCTGCCTCCCGAGTGCTGGGATTAAAGGCGTGCACCACCACGCCCGGCTTTAAATCTTTTTTTTTTTTTTTTTTTTTGAGAGAGACACAGAAAGGGACGGACAGAGAGAGGGAGAGGGAGACAGATAGAGAATGGGCGGGCCAGCAGTCTCTCAGCTGCTGTGAACAAAATACAGATGCATGCGCCCCCTTGTGGGCAAGTGTGGCATTGCACCCTTGCGTCACCTTGCATCTGGCTAAATGTGGGACCTGGAGATTGGAACTGGGTTCTTAGGCTTAGCAGGCAGGCACCTTAACCGCTAAGCCATCTCTCCAGCCCTAAATCTTTTTTTTTATTTGAGAGAGACGGGGGATGGGGGAGAAAGAGACAGAGAGAGAATGGGCGCAACAGGGCATTTTTAGCAGCTGTGAACAAACTCCAGACGTGTGCCCCTCCTTGTGCACATGTGCAACATTGTGTGCTTGCATCACTTTTCCGTCTGGCTAAACATTGGACCTGGAGGTTCTTAGGCTTTGTACACAGGCGCCTTAACCAGTAAGCCATCTCTCCAGCCCTACTGTGTCTTCTTTGATTCCTCTGATTTTCTCTTTGATTTCTTTGAGCATACTTATAATCATTCTTTTGAAATCTTTCTGTAGCATTTCCTCTAAATCAGTCTTACTGGAGGTCAATTTTGATAGATTTATAATTTTTGGTGGAATTATATTGTCTTGATTTTTTTTGGTGTGCTTTCTTGTATTACAATGTAGAGATTTTTGCATCTTGGATTAATTTGATGCTCAGGTTTTCTAATTATCTGCAGTATTCTTAGATGTACCAGTCAATCTGATGTTTCATATCTTCCGGGTAGGATCCTAAGGTGCTAGGTGTGGCTCTTAAAAGATTCTCAGAGTAACAGCAAAAGTGACACTAGGTGTTGGGTTTGCCTGCTATGTGATTATTCTAGTAGGCTGGGTGGAACAAAATACAGTCAAATTCTGGGCTGGAGAGATGGCTTAGCAGTTAAGGCATATGTCTGTGAAGCCTAAGGACCCAGGTTCAATTCTCCAGGTCCCACATAAACCAGATGCACATGGTGGTGTATGCATCTGGCATCCGTTTGCAGTGGTTTGAGGCCCAGGTGTGCCCATTCTCTCTTTCTCTATCTCCCTCTCTGTGTCTCAAATAAATAAATTTAATTGGAAAATAAAATGTTTAAAAAAATACAGGCACATTCTACAATTTAATTGGACAATATACACATTCAGTGAAAACCAGCACAGAGTATTTATGCAAGAGTAGGTAAAACAAACAGATCCTCTAACAAAGTCAAAGTCCTTAAGGATGTGTGTTGTCCCACACCCTTAATCCTATCAACTGGGAGCCTGAGATTTCTGTTCTCTAGAGGGTTCCAATGTCAGCTTGTGACTGAGACCCTGCCCCAATGAGTGACAGAAGAGGAGACAAAGGCACTATAAATCAGGAAGCAACAAATGACAACCCCAAAATATAGCTTATTTAAGAATGGTAAATTTGACCATCCTTCAGATGTAACACATAAGTTACACTGACATGGAAGGTGCAATTAGCACTTCAGATGCAGGCCTATATACCAGGCCTTTTCTGGCAGGTACTGACCTGGTGTAAGCCCAGTTACCTTTTGGGATGGCTTTGGTCTCAGCTATGCTGCGTGCCTGCATGGGTTCCTCTTTGCTTTGCTGTATGCCCAGGCTGGCTGGGTTGGTGGGTCACTGCTCTTATTGCCTGTGCTGGGTGCTGTGTAGGTGAGTTCTCTTCCCAGGCCTCTGGTGCTTACTATCACTTGTGCTGTTGGTGGGGGGAGGGGAGACTGTCGATGTTGGGTGAAGTTGTACTGATGGTCCCCGTGGTCCTCTTCCTCACTAGCTACTTTGCTGGTCCTTATGGTCCTCCCTTTCAGGTTTCTTGAGTTTGCAAGAAGGCTGGTGTGAGTGGAAAATCCCCTCACCTGGCTTTTCCTGCTGCTCAGGCAGAGCCTGGTGACCACGGCTTTGTGGACTTGCTGCTGACTCCGCTGGAGATGGTCTGGATCTCTGCTGTTGTTGATAATTTCTTATTCACCTTCATGTTTTTAATATAAGAGTTTATTTTACCTTTTTTTTTTTTTTTTTTTTTTTTTTTTTTTGCTTTTTCTCCCCTAGGCTGCTTTGGTGTGGTTCCTACACCACCTTCTTAACTGAAAGTCCCTGTTTTGTTCTTTGATGTATGTGTGTGTGTGCACATGCACATGCATGTAATGTCCTTGCTCATACACAGATTGCATGCATCCTTTGTTTACAGGTGTGGAAGCCACAGGAAGACATCGGGTGTCCTTCTCTATTGCTCTTCTACCTTTATTAGTTTAGAATGAGTGTGTTGTAGTACCTGAAGCTCCTCCCTGTTTTTCCAGTTCGATTGGCTAACTTCAGAATCCTATTGATCTTCCTGTCTTTATCCCCCTTAGTGTTGAGGTTCTAGGCATGTGTGGCCACACCCAGCTCTTTACTTTCCGTACGTGCTAGGGATTGAACTCAGGTCCTCATTCTTGAGTAGTAAGTGCTCTTACACACTGACATGTCTCCCCAGCCCAGCTTGCTCCCTTTTGGTCCTGAATAAATTTTTTTTTTTAAATTAATTATTTTAATGATGAACACCTTTTTCTTATTTTTGGCAATTAGTAATCTGTAGTTACCAAGATCTTTTTAAATAATATATCTAAAATTCATTAACATTGTTTATAATATTTTTCTTTATTAGTTATGTAGATAGTGTGTATACAGCCATGTTGGTACCATCGTTAGCCTCCTCCCTATATTCCCCCCTCCGAAGGGACCCTCCTCATTGGGGAATGTAGGTCGTGCACTGTGGGGGTATCCATCTGTTATGAGAAAGAGGCAATGTCTCTGTGCATAATGTAACTTGTGGCTCTAACAATCTTTCTGCCCCCTCTTCTGTGAATTTCCCTGAGCCATGTTGGGTTCGTTTTAGGTCTGCTTCAGTGATGAGCTCTTGGGAGCCTCTGTGTCTCTGGATATCTGCTTTGGTAGGAGTTGAGTGTTCTCTGCATCTATCTCCTTCACCCTTGTGCTGGTACCAGCTTCACCAAGAAAGCAGCACGCTTGCTCATTTTCCCAATTACTCTATGGTTTCAGCAGGGGTCCTGGGGAGGTGTGATGGGATGATTCTCTCCTCAGGTTCTGCATCCATCTGAAAAGAGAAGCACATTCTCCAGTGGAGAGAGAGGTCAGCACTAGATAAATGGGATAACCATTATTATTTTAGAGAGAATTTCATAGGTGTAGGCCCTCTTGTAGCCCATGTTTTATGGGAGCTTTATATTGGAGAGCGGGCTTGTTTTTTAGATATAGTTTTGACCTGTTTCCCAGTTCCAGCTATGGGTTCCACTCCACTGAGCAGCTCTGTTAGCCAATTCAAGAGCAGTTGGTTACCCACCATGGCTGTGTGCCACTATTACACTTAAGTGAGCATCATGTCAGGTTGTTTGTTACTGAGTAGCTTAGACCACGAATTGCTTGAACAGATGTTGGTTACTTCCCCCAGTTACTCATGTAGCACCTTCTGGCACTAGACAAGCTAACTGTCCAGGGATTGATTCTCTGCCAGATTCCAGCCAGGTCACTCCATGTTCTGTAACAACAGCATATGGTGTCTTTGGCAGTAGGGTCTTACCATTAACCTTTGGTGGGTCATTAAGTGCTCTGACAGAAATATGTCTTCTTTTGGGAAACCTTGTAGGTCTCTCTGATCAACAGCTCATTGTGGATGTTAACTGCATGCTGGTACTGGGAGTAACAGGCCAGTGCCAAGGGAAAAGAAGGAAGAAAAAGATAGGTAATATAAAAGAGAAAGAATGAAGAGAGAGAGAGTGGGAGAAAGAGAGAGAGAGAAACAGGAGAAGATTAAAGTTAGTCTTCATCATACCCTCTCCAGTGCCCTTTGATTCAAGTGTTCCCTTTAAGGCCCTGATGAAGGTTCAACCTTAGGACTAAATGTTTTAAAAATATTCCCACTCTGATTTTTCCTCCTGATTCTCAATTTAAAAAAAAAAAAAAAACTTGGCTAAAAATACCCCGTAATGACCATGCCACTGCCTGTCTATTTCTACTAGAATCATTGTTCTTGTCAGAAAGCTTGTGAGTGCCGTCCTCAATGTGTGTCTTCCTATTGGCATTCTGGTTATCTAAGCTCTTGTTACGGTCATTAAGCTGTTTTTGGCATCCTGGATCTGCCATAGCCTGCATCTCCAAACTTCTACCTCAGTTTACCTCGTGTTGGATCAAGAGGCAGTGGTGGAAAGTAACCAGGGATAATATGCTCCAAAAAACCACTCCCAGTGACCTACTTCCTCAACTTATTCCCTGCCTTGTAAAGTTTCCAGAGCCTCTTGAAGTAATTCTTAGGGGCCATTTTATGTTCTAACCATAACAACAATCATAAACAAAATACATTCTTCTGAAATGTTTTTGTCTATTAGCATTGCCATTAATGAAAAATAAAGCTGATTAATATATTTTATTGTACTTCATCATTTTTGTCAACCTAGAACTTTAAATGTGAATTTTTTCAATACCTCATTTCTTTCTTTTACCACTTAAACTGTGAGTAGAAGTTTTAGATCACAGCTAACAGACTCATGCCCAATATATTTGTGTGATGTCCCTCTCTATAGCTCAGGAGAATTATTGTAATCAGAAGAGTAGTATGTCACTTGTTTCCTGTAATGATTGTTTGTTTATTCTGTTTTTAGGTGATACAGTTAGTATTGGAGATGTAGTCTACAAATTGAAAACTCCGAAGAGTCCAGAACTTGTGCCACAGAACTACAGTAAGAAATTTTTATTTTCAAGTGAATACATTTAATTTTTATTGTGGAAGATTTTGGAAGTACACAAAACTATATAGGAAACAATATAAACCCATTACTTTATTCAATTTCAACACTTATCAGTATTGTACAGTTTTTGGTCTTTATTACGACTAGATCAAACTAGCTAAGTATTGGTACTCATTTTTTCTTTTATAGTATTTAAAATATATTCCAGGCATCCTTTTTCTTCAACTTGTTTTTAGTATAAAACTTATTTTTTAAGTCACATGCTATTTCCTCCCTTCCTTCCTTCCTTCCTTCCTTCCTTCCTTCCTTCCTTCCTTCCTTCCTTCCTTCCTTCCTTCCTTCCTTCCTTCTTTTCTTTCTTTTGTGAGGAGAGAGAGAAAGGAAGAAAGAAAGTAAGTATGGAGGTACCAGGCCTCTAGCCATTGCAAACAAACTAGATGCATGTGCCACTTTGTACATTTGGCTTTACATGGGTACTGGGAAATCAAACCCAGGCTGGCGAACTTTGCGAGCAAGTGCCTTTACCCATTGAGCCATCTTCCCAAGGGCCCACATACTGTTTCTTGAGATGAACTTTAGATGTAATGAAATGTGCAGATTTTGTGTTCATTTGGTTAATTTAAACAACTTTATAAAACCGTATGACCACCAAGATTATTTGAATTATCAGTGTCTTTTCACCTTTTCCCTACCCTAGAAACTGCTATTCTTTCTTTTGCCATGATAGGTCAGTTTTGTCTATTCTTCAGCTTTATGAAAATAACATACTATGGGGTGGTGTGTGTGCATGCATGCATGTGCCTGTGTGTGTGAATTTGAGGTTCATCCATGGTATTGATCCTATACAATGTTTCATTGAGATTTAATTCATATACTCAAAGTGCACCTTTTTAAAGAGTCCAGTCCAGTGATTCCTAGTATGTCCACAGAGCTGTACGACAATCTAACTAAGAACATTTTATCACCACTGAAAAGAATCCTCATTCCATTAATGGTTACTCTTCATTTTCTTCTTCTCATGCCCAGTTTTGGGCAATGATTATTATACTTAATGTTTTCATGTACTAACTATTCTGGACATGTCATTTTCAGTTGTGTCAGATAATATATGGCCTCGGGATCTGGCTTATTTCACTTAATGTGTGATGTTTTCAGTGTTCCTTTTTACTGTAGCATGTGTTACTACTTAATTGATTTTATGACTAAATAATATTCCATTGCATGGATAGTCTTCCTTTTTTCTTATTCAGAATATCTCCATTTTTGGTCTATTGCTAGGTCATATAGTAATCCTGTTTAAAACTTTGTAGAATTGCCAAAATGATTTCTAAAGCAGTTTTACCATTTTACATCCCCTTTAGCAGTGTATCATGTTTATAATTTTACCATAGCCTCACTAACACTTGTTACAGCCTTTTTAAAAAAATTATAGCCTTTTTTGAAACAATTTTTATTTTTTTTTTTAGGCACTAGGGATTGAACCTAGGACCTTATCTATAGTAGGAAAGCAGTCTACCTTTAGGCTGCATGCAGAGCTCTCTTTAATTTCTTAAAATTTGATACAGGGTCTCACTGAATTGTTCTAGACAAGCTTTGGACTCACTCTGTAGTCCAGGATTCCTTGAATTTGCAATCTCCCTGCCTCAGCCCCTCCCAGGTAACTATATCATATGGCTGTATCATCAGGCCCAGATGTCTTTTGTTGTTGCTGTTACACGTGTGAAGTTGTTTTGTTGTAATTTTGATTTACCTTTCTCTAATGACTTCAGTCTCGTCTTTTCTAAAATTTATTCCATTTTTTTCTTCAGATATTTTAAAAATGACTTTCAAACCTCTTGTAAACATTAATTCTGGTATTTTGGGAAAGTCAATCCTTAGCTATTTTGATCTAGTTTTCCTCAAGCTCATGCTACTCTCCTGTCCTATTCTAACTTCCAGTCATTAGGTACAATGACAAATATATGTATTTTTTACTCTTGATTCTTCAACTAGGCTGTGAACTCTTTGAAGATAGTTTTTTTTTTTTTTTTTTTTTTGGTTTTTCAAGGTAGGGTCTCTCTCTTTATCCCAGGCTGACCTGGAATTCACTGTGTAGTTTCAGGCTGATCTCAAACTCACAGTGATCCTCCTACCTCTGCCTGGCTGAAGAAATATTTTTCTTTTATCTAACACAAAGTTCCACTGACTCTACCTTCTAAATGGCTTTGTAATCTGTCCTCTTCATTTTTTTCCTCCTTTTTACTAGGTTTTAGGTAGTTTAAGTTCCAGTTATTTTCTTAGTGGTCAGCATATGCATTATAACTAACATTTATTTATTTTAAATATGTTTTGTGTGTGTGTGTGTGTGTGTGTGTGTGTGTGTACACACACATGCTTATGTGCGTGTGTGTCGGCCATAGGACAAACTGGTGTCTTAGCAGCACCATTCACGTTTTCTTTTTTTGTGTTCACACATACATATTTGTTTTTACATATATATATATATATAATTTGATAATGCATGAATAATTCAATTTTCCCCCATCTTTTCCAATGTTTGATATTGTCACCATTTTTTATTAGTTATATAGATAGTGTGTATACAGTCATGCTGGTACCATCATTAGCATCCTCCCTGTATTCCCCCCTCCAAAGGGACTCTCATTGGGGAATATGGGTTGTGCATTGTGGGGGTAGCCATCAGTTATGGGGAAGAGGCAATGTCTCTGTGAAAAATGTCCCAACTTGTGGCTCTAACAATCTTTCTGCCACCTCTTTTGCAAATTTTCCTGAGCCATGTTGGGATTGTTTTAAGTCTACTTCAGTGATGAGGTCTGGGAGCCTCTGCGTCTCTGGATATCTGGTTTGGTAGGAATTGAGTGTTCTCTGTGTCTGTCTCCTTCACCCTTGTGCTGGTACCAGGCTCACCAAGAAATCAGCACTCTTGCTCATTTCTTCCATTACTCTATGGTTTCAGCTGGGGCTCTGGTGAGGTGCAATGGGCTGATTCCTCAGGTTCTGTGTCCATCTGAAAAAGAGAAGCAAATTCTTCAGCCGAGAGAGAGAGGTCAGCACAAGATAAATGGGATAACCATTATTATTTTAGAGAGAATTTAATAGCTGTAGGCCCTCTTGTAGCCCATGTTTTATGGGAGCTTTTATGGGGATAGCAGGCTCAGTTTTTGGATATGGTTCTGACTTGTTTCCCAGTTCCAGGTATGGGTTCCATTCCACTGAGCAGATCTGTTAGCCAAATCAGGAGCATGTGGTTACCTACCATGGCTGTGTGCCACTATTGCCCTTGTGTGAGCATCATGTCAGGTTGTTTGCTGCTGAGAAGTTTAGATCATGAGTTGCTTGGACAGTTGTTGGTCACTTTCCCCCAGTAACTCAAGTAGCACCTTCTGGCACTAGACAAGTTATCTGTCTGGAGAATGACTCTCTTCCAGATTCTAGCCAGGTCACTCCATGTTCAGTACCAACAGCATATGATGTCTTCAGCAGTAGCGTCTTACCATTAACCTTTGGTGGGCCATCAAGTACTCTGACAGAAATATGTCTTCTTTTGGGAAACCTTGTAGGTCTGTCTGATCAACAGCTCATTGTGGATACTAACTGCATGCTGGTACTAGATGTTATAGGCCAGCACCAAGAGAAAAAATATAAGAGAATGAAAGGGAGGGGGGAGGGACCGGGGAGGCATAAGGTTCATCATACCCTTTCCAGGACCCTTTGAATCAGGTGTTCCCTCTGAGGACTTGATGAAGGTTCAACCTTTTATTCTGTCTTTCAGGATATAGGGATGTTATGGTGCCAGTTCCATTTGGGTCCAGTTTTGTGTCTTCCCCCACCCTTACCTTTCCCTCCCACCACACCCTCCTGATTGTCCATTCCTTGAGATGCTTATTAGGTGTGTCAGCATCTCAGGCAGATTCAGGTTAGGAGCCATAGATGAGTGACACCATGTGATGATTATCTTTCTGTGATTGGGTTAGTTTGCTGAGAATGATCTGTTCAAGGTTCGATCATTTCTCTTCAAATTTCATTGTGTCATTTTTTTTTTTGTTTTACTGCTGTGTAGAATTCCATCATGTAGATACACCACATCTTGATTATCCACTTGTCTAATGATGGACATCTTGGTTGCTTCCAGCTCTTAGTTATTATGAATTGAGCAGCTATAAACATGCTTGAGCAGATCTCTATGAACTGAGGCATGGAGCTTTTAGGTTAAATGCACAGTACGGGAATAAATGGGTCTGTTGGTAACTCCATAGTCATCCTTTTTTGGAGTCTCCATATTATTTCCTAGTGGTTGTACCCTCTTACATTCCCACCAGCAGTGAATGAGGGTTCCTATTTCTCCACAACCTCACCAGCATTTGTTTTTATTAGATTTTTAAATGTTTGCCATTCTTACTGGGGTAAGGTGGAATCTCATGGTTGTTTTAATTTGCATTTCCCTGATGATTAGGGTTGTTGAACATTTTCTTAAGTGTGTGTTTGCCATTTGTATTTCTTCCTCTGAGAACTCCCTGTGCAGTTCTCTGCTCCATTTTGTGAGTGGGTTGTTTGACTTTTTATTGTTTAGGCTTTTGAGTTCTTTGTAGATTCTAGAAATTAGGCCTCTGTCCGTTGTATAGGTGGCAAAAGTTTTCTTCCATTCTGTGGGCAATCTAGTGGCTCTGCTTATTGTATGTTTGTCTGTGAAAAAACTTTTCAGTTTCATGACATCCCAATGGTTGAGTGAATGTTTATTCCTGAGCTACTGAGGTTTTGTTCAAGAAGTCTTCCCACTCCTATATCATGGAAAGTTCCTCCTAGTTTTTATTCCGGTAGTATGAGTGTTATATTGAGGTCTTTGATCCATATGGACTTGATTTTTGTGCATGGTGAGATGTGAGAGTTGAGTTTCATTTTGCTGCATATTGTTATCCAGTTTGTCCAGCACCATTTGTTGAAGATGCTGTCTTTTTTTCCAGTCTACATTGTTAGGGCCTTTGTCAAATATCAAGTAGCTATAGTTACTTGACCCAAAGTCCAGGTCCTCGATTTTGTTCCATTGCTCTATAATGCTATTT
This sequence comes from Orientallactaga sibirica, assembly GCA_036365145.1. Lineage (NCBI taxonomy): Eukaryota > Metazoa > Chordata > Mammalia > Rodentia > Dipodidae > Orientallactaga > Orientallactaga sibirica. Next base: position 809,069 of record JAEOAD010002184.1, read on the forward strand.
TTATTCTAGTACCATGTTGATTTTATTACTATGGCTTTGTAATATAGCTTTAGATTAGGTATGGTCATGCCTCCAGAGATGTTTCTTTTGTTGAGGATATGCTTGGATATCCGACACCTTCTGCCATTCCATATGAATTTTGATATCATTTTTTCTATCTCTGTGAAGAAAGAAGTTTGGATTTTTATTGATATTGCATTAAATCTATATATTGCTTTTGGTAAGATTGCCATTTTCAGTGTTAATTCTGCCTATTCAGGAGTATGTGAGGTCTTTCCATTTTCTCAAGTCTTCCTCAATGTCTTTTTATATATTTTATTTATTTATTTATTTCTGAGGGTGAAAGAAAGAGATAGAGTGAGAGAGAGAATGGGTATATCAGGGCCTCCAGCCACTGTAAATGAACTCCAGGTGCATGTGCCTCCTTGTGCGTCTAGCTTATGTGGGTCTTGGGGAACTGGGGTCCTTTGGCTTTGCAGGCAAATGACTTAACAGCTTAGCCATCTTCTCCAGCCCACTTTTTTTTTTTTTAAAGATCTGATGCATTCTATCTTTAATTTTGTATCCTATTTATTTATTTATTTATTTATTTATTTATTTGAGAGAATTGGTGTACTGTAGCCTCTAGGCACTGTAAACAAACTCCAGACACATGCACCTCCTTGTGCATCTGGCTTACATGGGTAGTGGGGAATTGAACCTGAGTCCTTAGGCTTTGCAGGCAGGTACCTTTTCTGCTATGGTCATCTCTCCAAACCCATATGTGTTTTTTCTGAAAAAAGGTCTCTTAGTAGACTTGAGCTTGCCTATTTGGCTAGATTGTCCAACCAGTAAGCCTTAGGGATCTACTTGTCTTCTCTTCCCTTTATTGGGTTACAAGTAAACACCACCACACCTCACTTTTTATGTGGTTCTGGGATAGAATTCATGTTCTCACGTTTGTGAGGCAGGCACTTTACTGACTGAGCTTTTTCCTAGCCCCCACAAGTAACACCTTGCATCAATTTTGTTCAGATCAATGCTTACTTAATTTTAGTAATATGAGAAACTTTACTTCAATATCCAAAATACTGTCATTCTGTTCCCACTTATGTTTTCTGTGCTATTCTTGTCCTTAATGCTATCTTTATATGTTAAAAGTCCACTGACACAGTTTTTGAGTCATTGCTTTTAGTGCTGTTTTGTAAGTTAAGTAGGAGAAGGATAGACCAAAACATGTTCATGTTGACTTTATATTTAACTGTCTTCCTTCCTTTACACAATACTCAACTTGTTTAGGTAAATTTGAGTGCTTGTATTTCAGCTAGAAGGAAGAGCTCACTTTACTATTGGTTTTTATATTTTTTTATTTTAAAGATTTAAAATTTTTTTTAGAGAGCCTGACATGGTGGTCCACACCCTTTTCAAATATATATAATTTATTTATTTATTTATTTATTTATTTGAGAGAGAACAAAAGAGAGAGAAAAGAGAGAGAGAGAGAGAGAGAGAGAGCAAGAGAATGGGCATGCTAGGGCCTCCAGCCACTGCAAATGAACTCCAGATGCATGCGCCCCCTTGCGCATCTGGCTTATGAACTGGGATCCTTTCTTTGGCTTTGCAGACAGATGCCTTAACCTCTAAGCCATCTCTCCCACCCTTCACTTTACTATTTCTTGTAGGATAGTTCTGCTGTTGTTGAATTCTCTCAGATTTTGTTCATCTGTAATGTCTTAATTTCTTTGTATTTTGAAGGGTAATTTTACTGGATGTAGAGTTCTTTTTAAAAATAATTTTTATTTTTATTTTTTTGGTTTTTCGAGGTAGGGTCTCACTCTGGTCCAGGCTGACCTGGAATTAACTATGTAGTCTCAGGGTGGCCTCCTACCTCTGCCTCCTGAGTGCTGGGATTAAAGGCGTGCGCCACCACACCCGGCTCTTTTAAAAATTCTTTAAAAATATTATTTATTAGAGGGAGACATGGAGGGAGGGAGGGAAGGAGGGAGGGAGGGAAAGAGAGAGAGAGAAATTAAAATGGGCACACCAGGGCCTCCAGCCACTGCAAACTCATGTATGTGTGTGTGTGTGTGCATATATATATGCACACATATACATACACATCTTGTGCCATCTTGTGCATCTGGCTTATGTGAAGTACTGGGGAATAGAACCTAGGTTCTTAGGCTTCGCAGACAAATGCCTTAACTGTTCAGCCCATGGTTGTAGAATTCTTGATTGAAAGTTTCTTTCAGGGTTTTGAATATGTCATCTTTCTATTTCTGGCCTCCAGTTTCTGATGAGAAGTCAGTTACTATTTTTTTTACGGTTTAATGAGACTTTATTAGATTAAGAGAAGAAAAGAGAACAAAGTGCAGATAGCTTCTGCCATATGGAAGGCAGGAGGCGATAAGAGTACATGTGGGAGTAAGAGGTCTGTGATAGTTTGAATAGATGGCCCCTGATATATTCAGTGTTTTATTAGTTTATAGTTTGCATTGCATCACCTGGCTGGAGGCAGTGTCACTGGGCAGATCTTAAGGTGTGATGATGGGTTTGAGATTTCAATCTAAAGATATGCAAAGTGTGCCTAGCTGGAGTTCCTGAGGTGTGCTGTGCTGTGTGGCTTTTGGCTTGTGGCTTTTGCTCTCTGTGTTTGGTCTTCTGAAGGCAGGCCAGCTTCTTAACTTCCCCTGTAAGCTTCAATAAATCCCTTCCTCCATAAGTGTGTCTGGTCTGGAAGTTCATCTCAGAGAGCCTGAAGCTGTCTGATACAGGGTCTCACCCCCTAACATCTCAGCCCAGTCCGGCTGAGATGAGAGAGGCTTACCAGAGCAGGGATCTGGCTTTTCAACACAGGTGAAAAGCCAAAAACTGAGGTCTGCCCACCTGATAAGCATCTGTTTATAATCTTATTGTGGTGAGCTTTACTTTCTGATCCAGCTGAGTCTGAGAGATAGCTGGTTAGTTTGGTCTCGGGGCCTGCTTTTGGAAGAGGCCAGCCATAGCCGGGCGTGGTGGCGCACGCCTTTAATCCCAGCACTCGGGAGGCAGAGGTTGGAGGATCGCGGAGAGTTCGAGGCCACCCTGAGACTACATAGTTAATTCCAGGTCAGCCTGGACCAGAGTGAGACCCTACCTCAAAAAAAAAAAAAAAAAAAAAAAAAAAAAAAAAAAGAGGCCAGCCATAAGCTTAACTAACCACAATGTTAGAATCAGATTTAAACCTTAATTTTAGCTGGGCATGGTGGTACATGCCTTTGATCCCAGCACTCAGGAGGAAGAGGTAGAAGGATCACTGTGAGTTCGAGGCCATCCTGGGACTACAGAGTGAGCTCCAAATCAGCCTGGGCCAGAGTGAGACCCTACCTCAACCCCCTGTAAAATAAACCTTAATTTTAGGAAAAGGGAACTTCTCGGGGAGGGACTCAGATTGTTTATGGATCAGTTACTAATTTTATCAAGGGTCCTCCCCATGATGAGTCATGTTTCTCTCTGTTGTAAACATCTGCTTTGGCTTTTAATGGTTTGATTGGGATGATTTGTCCCATAAAAGTTCGTGTCTTAGAAGCTTGGTCTCCAGTATGATTGTACTGGGGGAATAACTGAACCTTTAAGAATTGGTCTTGCCTGAGGATGTAACTCATTTTCTTTGCCTAATATGCACAAAGCTCTGTGTTCAATCCCCAGCACTGGAAAAAAAATAAAAACATGTTAGGTTATTGGGAGCAAGTCTCTCAGAAGAGATTAATGCTGGTTTTGTGGACTGAGTTAGTTTCTTTCCGAATTGTTTTATTTATTTTAAAATAATCAATTTTGGGCTTTACAGCATGAATGTATCACATATTGGTCATATTTTCATTGTGTTGTACTCTTGTATTCCCTTTGCCCCAACTCTGTTCCACTGAGGCCCCTCCTCAGTGGGGTGTGAGTATTCACTGTGTGGTCATGAATGTACACTTAGTGTCTGGGGTGGGACAGTAACTTGGAATATTCCTTTCCACCCTGTGGTTCTTAAAATCTTTCCGTTCCCTCTTTGAAATGTTCCCTGAGCCTTGACAGGTATATTAAAAGTGTCTTTTAATGTTAAGCTCTCTGCATCCTCTGAATTTCTGCTCTGATAAGTTTTTAGTCTTCTCAGTGTCTACTGCCCTTTCCCTGGAGGAGGTTGTCAGACTAGCAGTGAGAGCAGCACTTGTGTTTAAATCACCACTTCTGTAATGTCTCCTGGGGCCTGGCTGATGTGATAGAGATGACTATTCTCATGCTAGGCAGTTGGCTATCTTTTTCTTTTTTTGTCGTAGTGATGGCAATCATGGATTCTTTTATTTAAGTTGATCACACATTATACTTTATATTTCATACAGTTATGTGTGTAGCAGCATGGCTGAAGGGCTATAGTGGTAACAGGCAGAGGCAAACCCAAGAAAAGATCTCTGTAGAAACCAGACAAGAATGTTGCAAATTGCAGTCACAATGTTGATCAAGGCATAGAGTTGTCAAATTTAAGTCTGGGTGGCAGGAGTTTTCTAAATTATTAAATTAATTAATTAATTAATTAATTTAGAGAAGTACAAAAATCAAGAGGAGGAAAATAGATACACTCTTGTGGTTTGAGAGCCCAGGTAATGGGCATTGAAGCAATGTAAAAAGAGAGAAAGAGAGGAAGGAAAAGAACGTACCAAGAGCTCCTGCCATGTGGAGGGCAAGAGAGGATAAAAAGCCCATGTGGGAGTAAGGGGGTGTGGCGGAAGTCAGGTTGAGGTGAGGGGAGCTTACCATAACCTTGAAGTTCAGGAGCTGGCCAGGAGAGTTTGCCCTCCCCCGGTAAACGGCAGATCGGTTTGGGCTAGAAGTTGGCTTTGGAATAGGCTACCCATGGCACCAAGTTCTTGGGGGTTGAACTTGATCAACAACAAATGACTAGATTTAAATGCTGGAAAGGGGACCTCCCTCCCAGGAGGGTCTCAGGTTGTTTGTGGAAAAATAGATTTAGGGAAGAGATAAGAAGTGAGATCATACTTTGATTTCTACCAAAGTGGAAATTATAAGGATTGGCTCAAAGACATTCCCACTTTTTACTTTCAGGGGCCCAGTCACTCTAAACTACCTAACAAAGCTTATTCTCTCTCATTTTCCCCCTCTTGAGAAGACATTCTAACTGCTGTTAGAAGAAAGAGGACAGTGACCAGCCAGTCTTTAACAGCTTTCAGGTAAACGGGTCATAGAGTAATTGCAGTTAGAGTCTTTCCCGGGGGGGGGGGCGTACTATCTAAGAGACCCTGAAAGTGTATTGGTGGAATGCAGGAAGATAGTCCTGGAAGAAATTGTTTGGGAGAAAGAATACAAGGAAGGAGTTAAGCGGAAGTGGGCGTGCAGCAAGCTGTCACCTTGTAGACTTGTGGGCTTTGGAGAGAATTCCAGGGAACGTAGGTGGATGGATTTAGATTGTCTCAAAACCTGAGCATTAGCTGACTGAGATCCTCTCCTCGAACTGTGCACTGAATGGCACAGTAGTGTCTGACATGGTCTGAATCTGTTCAGGTATGGCTTGTAAAGCAGATGAGATATTAGTAGTTATCAGGAATCTATACACAACATTTAACCTTGATAATGGCAAATATACAATATTTTGTAAATAGCCTTCTTCATTTGAACCTCAGTATTTAGAAGAGAGAAATCCTCAACTGTGTCATTTAAAGCTTTTGAGTTTTTGTGTCATATGCCATCTTTTAAGCCGATAGATGGACTAAAAAGAGACTAAATGATCATACCATTAAAAAATATTATTACTCTTTTGGTACTTTAAAACCAGTAAATTGGTTGGGCATGCTACAGTTTTTTGTTTGTTACTCTTATATCCAAGGAAGTCGCTGTGTGTACTTTTAAAATTCATCCTTGAGCTAGTCAGGGCCAAAGGTGGTACCACAGAGCCAATAGGTGCCATTAGGGGCTTAATGTGCATTTCTGGAGTATAATGATGTTTTGGCATAAGTTAGAAGGGACTCATCATTGTTCCCAGGAGAAGGAAATCTTTTGACCTAAGTGACCTTTGGCCAGAGTCATCCATATATAGAGATTTTAAAATAACCATCCTGGCATCTCTGGTGGTTCTCTTATTGTAGAATTAGCACCACTAGAGAGGGGGCCAACATGCCTTAAGGCCTTGTCTCATTCTCCCTTTTCAAAAGCTCTTGTGTCCCCATTTTTCTCTGGTAGACTTAATAGACCAACCAGATAATATTTGAGGCATCCCTTTATTTTTGGTTATATGTTTCTCTTGAGTGTTTAAGACCAAGCAGGTAGCCAAAATTTAATCAAGGATGTACTTTTGGAGGTCACTAATGGCTCTCCAAAAGAGACTTTAGGGACCTGGGAGGAGCACTATTGCTTCTCCAGTGTTGGTGTTATCTGTTGAGATGAGTCAGGATAATGCTAACCCAATTGCTTTTCTTCTGGAAAGCCTGGAGGATTGATTTTTCCTTGGTTGTGACTCTCTTGTTTTGACTGTACACCAATTTTTTTGTTTCCAGGTCTTCATGTCCTCCTTGATCAGAAAGACAGGTGACATATCAGATGGCCAGTTAGAAGTGTCCCCTCATGTCCTGTGGCCTTATAACCTGGGAGCAGAGGCCAAAATATTGGCTTTTATAGCTCCAATGAATCCAGGTGGCTTTGACTTTTCATATGTTATTAAAACACTTAGAAAGGAAGTAATACCTGACTTAAAGGATGTACATATATAGCACATCTGATTAGTAAAACAGATCTAGTTAAAGAATGGCACAAAAGCTTAAATCATTTTGTCTAACATCTAAGTTTAGGTATCCTATGACAGTGTAGGCCATATCTGAAGCATGGAAAGTAGGCACATCTTATCTTTAAACATCTAATAGCTATAAGTACAGACAGAACATGTTACCAGTTCTGAAAAAAATATTTTTATCATCCAATCTAAGCCAATTATTTTGACCTAGAAAACTGTCAGGAAAAGACAAGACAGCATAAAGTCTTGAGCAGGTGGTTTCGAGTGTCAGTTTGAAGTGGATTGCATCATGGGCAGGAAAAACTGCTTGGGTTGTAGCATGGAGACAGAGGTAAAGGTCTTTTGCGATAGCAATTCTCCTGGGGGAAGCTGCTGATAAGTGACCTCTGTTGGTCAGTGTGCCTGCTACATCTCAATCTTGGGATCTCCTTTTGTGTTCTCAAATCAGGAAGTCATATGCACTGATGATACACTCATGTGGTTGGTGTTTCTGATGTTATTTTCATATGCCCATGTGCCCATGTGTCCTGCTTTAATTTGGTGGTAATATTTGTGTGAATGTTAGCTGTCAGTTTATGCCATTGTAGTACAAAACAGAGGGCTGGGGAGACGGCTTAGCAGTTAAGGGCTTTGCCTGCAAATCCAAAGGACCCAGGTTCGATTCTCTAGGACCCACATAAGCCAGATGCACAAGGTGGCGCATGCGTCTGGAGTTTATTTGGAGTGGCTGCAGACCCTGGTGCCCATTCTCTCCCTTTCTCTCTCTCTCTCTGTGTATCTGCCCCCCCTCTCTCAAGTAAATAAATAAAAATAAAAAATTAAAAACAGATAGTGGTTATTGTACAAACAATACACAGTCATTTTTTTCTCACCCGTTGCATTCAAAATGGAGCAAATTTTCTTGTAAAATATTCTGTATAGTTGAGTTACTCAAGGCAGGGCAGGGCTTGAAAACTACTGTTTGGTCCAGTATAGAATAATTTGGGCACAGCCTACTCTCTACACCTCTGCTGAGCCCTAGGCATGTATGCACCTTGGGGCATGAGTTCCATAGTCCTGCACTCCATAGGCAGCTTGTAGTTGTATGTTCACCTTCTGCATATGTGGACCCTCAGGGTCAGCCAGCAGCAAGAAATAAAACCTTCTCAGATCAAGCTTCAACATGGGCATGGCCTTCAACACTCCCAGACCTACACTGGAGCTCTTTAAGTCTCCTGTGAATATGTGCCTCTCAGTGTTTTCATCATCTCTTGTTAGCTACTCTGCTTCAGGCAGCTGTGATGTTGAACAATTGTAGTTGATTTTTATGGACATATACCTTGGGGCAATGCTGTTTGGTCACAGTGAGATCTGAGTAGGCTAAATAAAGACAAAGTCTCCAAATGGAGCATTTCAGAGAGCTGCTGGACCAGCCAAGCAGGGATAGTTCTCTGGGGATACAGCTTTTTGGAGCCCTCCAACCTGTTCTGTCCCCTTCAGTAGCTTCTAGGTTGCTGGTGTGCACTTTGACAGTGGGTACTTGATGTATAAGACAGTCACAGAGCAGGATGACTGGGATGGAATTGAGGCAAGTTAAACCCCCAACTCATTGGTTTTACTGAGGTGCTCACATTTTTCTTGGATAATGCCTGTCAGATTATTGAAAAGCTTTTGTTAATTTCTAAGACTTCTGAAAAAGTTGACATGCACAGGTTTTGCAGTATTCTCATTTTCTTTAATGGAGCAATGAATTTTCAGAGATCCCTTCCCTGTTCCAGTAATATCTGTTGTGATCTTATGGTTTTAGTTGGTTTTCCTCTGAGAAGTAATGATATACATGTTATTTTCTTACCCTTACTGACCCTTAGTATATCTTCACTTATGAAATGTTTGTTAAAGCCATTTTAAAAAATACTGAGTTATTTGCATTTTATTGTCTATCAAGTTTTCATATATGTGTATTACAAATTTAGGTCCTTTATTTTATACACACACATGCACAGATATGTATTATAAATACTTTTGCTCAGTCTTTTTGCTTACTCTTTTCCTCATTTTCTTGATTGGTAGAAGTTTTGATTACATTATATTTATTGATTTTTATTTCTTTTATGCTTAGTGCTTATTGTATTTGTGATAATATTCTACATATTTTTCCCTGAAATTTATAGTTCTTGTTTATTATATGCAAATGTATGGTAAAGTGCATGTGTGCACACACATGCACACACACAAACATTCATATGCATGTGGGAGCATATATATGTTTGTGAGAGTGCTTGTGTGTGTGTATATAGGCCTGAGGTTGACAATGGATGTTCTCCCCAGTTGCTTTCCACCTTATTTTTATTTATTTTTTTTGGTTTTTCGAGGTAGGGTTTCACTCTGGTCCAGGCTACCTGGAATTAACTATGTAGTCTCAGGGTGGCCTCGAACTCATGGCAATCCTCCTACCTCTGCCTCCCAAGTGCTGGGATTAAAGGTGTGTGCCACCACACCCGGCTTCTCCACCTTATTTTTTTAAAAAAATGTTTTATTCATTTATTTGCAGAGAGAGAGAGAGAGAGAATGAATGAATGAATGAATGAATATGAATGGGTGCACCAGGGCCTCTGAATTCCAGATGCATTCATCACTTTGTGCGTTTGGCTTTAGGTGGGTACTAAGGAACCGAACCTGGGTCTTTAAGGCATTGCAGGCAAACACCTTAACTGCTGAGTCATCTCTCCAGCCCTCCACCTTAGTTTCTGAGACAAGGTCTTTCACTGAACCTAACCTAGAGCTTCTCAATTTGGGTAGACAAGCTACTGAGTAAAACCTAGGATCCATCTAGCTCCACCTTCCCCGTGCTGGGATTACAGGCTCATACCACCACACCCAGTATTTTACATGGACACTAGGAATCCTAACTCAGGTCCTCATGCTTGTGCACCAAGTGTTTTACCCACTTAGCCATCGCCCCAGCCATTTTCATTTAGTTTGAAAGAATGAGTTCATCTGTTTGTAAATTCATTGGCATGCCTTTTGTTTTTGTATTTTTTTAACTTTTTAAATTGACAACTTTCATACAGATACATAATATGCCATGATCATAATGTTTTTGTATTTTTGAAAATGGGGTTCCTTTAGGTTGCTCAGGATGCCCTAATTCCCAGGCTCAAGTGCTCCTCTCACACAAGCCTTCTGATATCAGCAGCTACATGTGTACACCATCACTCCATCTGGCATACCTTTTTATGTAAGATAAACTTCCTTATTCTTTAAATATTCATACAGCTTATAGTGATGTTCATTCTCTTATTCCTAATACGGAAAGTTTGTACTTATATTTTTTATTAGTCTTATGATAATCATCAGTTATATTAACTTTCCAAATAAATTGCATTGCCTTCATTTTTCTCTATTTGTTTTCCGTTTGTTATTTGAGTGCTTTCTAAGCTTTATTATTTCTGTATACTTATTTCAGTTTCTTTACTAACTCTAGCTCCAAGAATCATAGCAAACCAGAGTTTGTTTTTGCTTTGCAGTGGCCAAAGTTTTGGATTGCTGGGGAGTTGTCTCTGTCACTGAGCATGCTATGTATGCTATTCTGCACACTGCAACTCTGGCTCCCTTTGTCCAGTCACTGTCCCTTCAGAGGCTACTTAGGAAAAGCCAAGTGGGATGTACAGCATCCTGATTATATATCCATTCTGATGTTCATTCATCTAGATTGTTCTGGAATTTGCTTTCTGGCTTTTTTCATTGACATCTTCCATAATTATAGACAATAAACTGTCTGTTTGAAGGATCACAAATGGTTGTGGGCCATATCTATCCACTAGTTTTCACTTTCCTCTCAAAGATCATCATCCTCAAGGAACTGCTACTTTGTACCAGATAAAAGCCTTAGGAGCTGGGTGGAATTTCTGTCATGTCTTCTGGACCTCTGTGACCTTAGTGGGCTATTGTCTTATACTAGGAAAGATCCAGCATGCTCCTGGAAGGGTATCTCTCAGCTACTACATGGTGTCTGGTTTTTACTCTGCTGTGCTATGCATTTGCACTTAGTGATGTCTGGTGGGATAGAGTAGGTGGGCACCAGCAGGTTTCTCTGTGGCTGGGATGATCCAGTAGATTGATTCTTTTCTTTCATTTAAAAATTTTCATTTTAACTTTATATCAACAACTTCATAAATATAGGCAATATACCATGATCATAATCTCCTCCCATCACTTTCTCTTTCCCCCTCCACTGAATCCCTTCTTTCTAGCTAGTCTCTCTTCTATTTTGATGTCATCACCCCCCCCTTTTATTATGCAGCTCTTGTGTAGGTAGCATTAGCCACTGTGAGGTCATGAATATCAAGTGCACATTGTGTCTGGAAGACAGTATTGTAAATTCTCTTCCCCTTCCATTGGCATTTACATTCTTTCTGCTACCTTTTCCACAATAGTCCCTAAGTCTTGGAAGGTATGATAGAGATGTCTCAGTGCTAAATACTCCAATGTCACTTCTTAGCACTTTGGTCAATTTTTACTCACCCCAGTGGTCACTACCATCTGAAAATAGAAGGTACTGTAGACAGAAGTGAAGTTAGTATTAATATATGGACATAAACATAAGTAGTTGAGGGAAGTTTGGTGGACACCATATATCCATTTAGCCAGACAACAGTAGTCATTACTCCCTTGGAGCTTATGTCCTCCCCAGCCATAGGCTTTTGATTTGGTTTTCAGTAATAGGCAGGGTTCCCTCCTGTGGAACAGGCCTCAAGCTCAATAGAGAGCAGTTGGTTTCCCCCATAAAAGACATGCTACCATTGCACAAGTTACTACATTTGGCCTGGCTGGCCAGCTGTAAATCTTGCAGGGTTCACTTCTGGTTAAGACCATTGATGACTTTTCTCCCCCAACAGGCTACATGTCTTTCCAACATCCTGACAGCTAATCATCAACAGAGAGGAGTCTTCCAACTCAGCTCCAGTTTGATTTCTCAGTGACCTACAGCCTAAGAATGTGGTATCTTTAGAAATAGGTCTAGTTCCACCATCTAGTTCTGGTGGGAAACAAGAGCCATGGAAATGTTTTGGGACATCAGGCCTCCCTGGCTAATAATTCACTGGGAAGTATCTGTGGTGGTTTGATTCAGATGTCCACCATAAACTTAATGTGTTCTGAATGCGAAGTCCCCAGATGATGGCAATTTGGGAATTAAACCCTTCTGTAGGCAGTGTATGGTTGGGGACAGGGTTATGGGTGTTATAGTCGGTTTCCTCTTGCCAATATTTGGCACACTTTCCTGTTGCTGTTGTCCATCTGATGTTGGCCAAGAGGTGATCTTCACCCTCTGCTCATGCCATTGTTTTCCCCTGCCATCATGGAGCATCCTCTCGAGTCACAAAGACAAATAAACCCTTTTTTCCCCACAAGGGGAACCTGACTGCAACAGTAAATTTGGTACCAAGAATTGGGATTATTGTTGCTAGAAACTTTGACTGTGTGGCTTTTAGCCTTTTGGGACTGATTTGAGGGATGAATGTGGAAGAATTTGAAATCTTGTCCTAAGAAATGCCTTGCAGTGCTGTAAGTACAGCTGGATGGACTATTCTGGTCAGAGTTGAAAGAATGGAATGTAGTAATAACAATGGACTATGAGGTTTGGCTTATGAGGGTGAGTAAGAGCTTTGCCTGGACTGGGCTAGAAGCATTTTATGCTCATGTCCTGAGAACTTGTGCAGTTTTGCATTGCATAGAAATGGACTGGTGTGAGCAGAGGGATATGGCACAGAAATGAAATCTTTGGGTTGAAACTTCTGCCCGTTCAGCTGCAATTGTATGAGAGATTACAACCATTGAGATTGGGCCAGCTGATCTGCATTGGGACAACAGGAAGAATTCAGAGTCTTTTGAAGGCGCCTAAATACTGAAGGAGTGTCCTATTCTTCAAAGTCAGATTTATTTTCCCTTTGGATTAACAAGTTGGTAGCCCACCTGTTATTTTGGAGTATGACAAATGCAGGAAAGAGAGGGTCTTTGAATTTGCAACATGGCTTTGTATTTTGGAAATGGCCATAGGCAGTGTGAAACAGGCTTCTTGGATTACCTACTTAGAGACCCTATGGAGTCATTAGATGAACTGTGAGTTGCCGCAGAGACCCAATGGAGATGCCAGAACTATGGGATGGCTGCCAAGGAGAGGTGCAGGCACCAGATGAAAATTTTGCAGGACTGGGAGTAGCCTTGCTGGAGGGATGCAAGTGGAACTCCAGAGACTTGTCATTAGTTAGAATTATTGGACTTGGATGCTTGTCACTGACTAGAGTTGTTGGTTTTGGAGCTACAAGGTTTGATGTTTGCCTTGTTTTAAATCTTGAATTGGTTGAATATTTCTTTGCTATGTCCAATGCCATCTTTTGCAGTGTGAATGTTTATTCTGTGCCATTATTATTATTATTATTATTTTTAAAGACCTTGGCCTCTGGGGATGTTTGAACATCATAGGGATTGATACAAACTGAGATTTATGAAGTTGTACTTAATGCATTGCATTTTATGTTATGGAAGGCTATTAGTTTATGGGGGCCAGGGACAGAATGTGGTGGTTTGATTCAGATGTCCCATATAAACTTATGTGTTCTGAATGTTAAGTTCCCAGCTGATGGTAATTTGGGATTTAAACCCTCCTGGAGGCAGTGAATTATTGGGGGTGGGTTATGGGTGTTACAGTCAGCTTCCCCTTGCCAGTGTTTGGCATGCTCTTCTGTTGCTGTTGTGCATCTGCTGTTGGCCAGGAGGTGATGTCCACCCTATGCTCATGCCATCATTTTCCCCTGCCATCATGGATCTTCCCCTCGAGTCTGTAAAAATAAATGCTTTTATTCCCACAAGCTACTGTTGGTCAAGTGCTTTCCACCAGCAGAGTGAACCTATCTGCAACAGTATGCCATCCCTGGCACTGAAGTTTTTCTAGTAACAATCTATGGCTTCTGGGCACAGCATTATCCACCTCTATAGGATTAGGTTAATTCTTCATACTAGCTCCTGTGCGACTATTTGTAAGCTGTTTGGAATTTCCATTTGTCTCCTGATCCATCTGTAGCAGATTCTTTCTCCTCTTCCCATTACACCAGGAAAGAGAGTTAGCTGTGGGACACTTCTTCCCATCAAAAGCCTCATTACCTTCCAGCATTTGGAAAGCTTATTAAGTTTTCTTTTATTCTTTGGTGTGTGCTGAATTTCAGGAAACTGATTTTTATAGGTTAACTGTTTTGTTCTGGTTGTTAGGTTGGAAGTGAAATTCTTTTGCAGATCTCTTCTTGCTAACTAAGAGTGAGAGTCAAGAACACTTATTTATTTATTTATTTATTTATTTTTGTGGTAGCATCTCCCTCTGTCCCAGGCTGAACTGGAATTCACTATGTAGTCTCAGGGTGATCTTGAACTCATGACAATCCTCCTACGTTGGCCTCCCAAGATCAAAGGCATGCACCACCCTGCCTGGCCTAAGAACATTTATTTTTAGTGCTCATTATTTAATGGTTATGTTTAAGCATGTTATTTTGACATACAGGTTTTCTTTTCTGGAAGTAAGACTAGTGACATAAATTCTTCAACAAGTTGTTATTTATGTCTGGAGAAAAATTAATTAAATAGATTTATACTACCTTACATGCCATGACTACATGGTAAGTGAAAAATGGGCATTTCCTTGATTTCTTAGTCTTTTCTTATTGTGAGTATAGGTTACTTTTCAAACTTCAGAGATGAAGAATAGTACTGTCTCTGGATAGGAAATGGGAAAACTTTTTTTTGATTGTCTTCATTGAGAACTTTCATTTATGAACATACTGTAATGTGATGATGCTCCCATCCTGTTATTCTCTTTTGTTGCCTCTCCCCTCCAGTCCACCGAAGGCCCTCCTTTTTTTTAGACAGTCCTTCCTCTGTTTAATTGTCTTATTTCTTTTGTCCTCCTTCATTCTCCATGCCAAAATATTAATGAGTTCAAAGCAATGGAGGTCTAATGTGTGTAGGCCTAGCCACTGTGTGTTCATGAATGCACCAATCAGTTCATGTCCAGAGGACAGTGCCACAAAGAACTCCTTCTCACCCTGTGGCTCTTAAATGTTTTTCCACCTGCAATGTTCCCTGAACCTTGGAAGACATGTTGACAGTCTCCCATAGTGTTGAACTCTACAGTTTCTTATTTTCTGCTTTGATGAGTTTTGAGTCTCCTCAGTGTCTACTGCTATCTCCATAGGAGACATTCTCTGGCTAGCAGTGAGAGAAATACTCTTATTCATCTTGCTACTTCCTCTGCAATGTTTGCTGAGCCATGGCAAGTATGATAGAGATGCTAAGCCCTGGGCTTTCTACTCTTGTAATTTTGATGGGTCTTGTTCATCATTGCCATCTGTAAGAAGGTTCTTCAACCAAAATTTAGAACAACATTGATCAAAGAGCATAAACATATATTGACAAGGCTTTTGATGATCATAATGTCTCCTTTTACCAACAATGGAAACTTCCCTCTAGGGTCTATGACCTTCCAAGCTATAGGTTTTTGATTCAGTTCTCAGTACCAGGTCTGAATTTCCTTCCTCCTGTGGAGTGGGCCTCATATCCAATTGGAGAGCAGTTGATTACCTCCATAACCACTGTTGCACCTATGAGTACTTCTTGACTGGCTGGTTGATTTTGTGGCCAGGTCCACTGTTTGTTCACAGTGTTGAAGACTTTTATATTCTAGCTGTTTGCATAGTACTTTTCAGCACTATATTAGTTGGCCTGTTTTTATCAGTTCCACCTTAATTCCTTAATGTTCTGTGACCACTACTTGTAATGTCTTTAGCAATACAGCCTTACCACCTACTTCCAGTGGGTAACCAAATATTTTGGCAATGGCCTACATTGTTTTGGGGGCCTCATGAGCCTCCCTAACTGTTCACTATGTGTGGGTGATCAGTCTCCAGCACTGGGATTTACTTGCAATATCTATCATTTCCAGGTAAAACTTTTCCCACCCTCGTGGGGTACTTCCACTCAAAGTCTCTCTCGTTCACTCACTTTAAAAATTATATCTTTTGATTAGCTAACAAAGAAGTAGGTTTCTATACTCAACTGTCTTTAGTTTTGTGTATCTCTCTCCCCTCCCCACACTCCCTTTCCCCTGTACCCCACTTAGACCTTTCCATCCCCTGTTTTCTGTCCCTACACTTGCCTATCTACTATCCTCCTCCCCTAATCCCTCCTTGCTTCTCCTCCAAGCCTCATTTTAGCTTTCTGACCAGTACTAGTGACTCAGTCCAATTTGAAAACAAGTCAAACTATCCATGTAAGGATCTGAATGAGAGAGTACATGCAGTGTTTCTTTTTCTGAGTCTGAGTTACCTTACTTAGTATATATTTTTTCCAGATCCATCCATTTTCCTGTAAATTTAATTTTTCCTTACCATTCTTCAGTTGATGGGCATGGAGATTGAATCCATTTCCTTTCTATTATGAATAGAGCAGCAACAAACATGGCTGCACAAGTATCTCTATAGTAAAATGTAGACTCCTTAAGGTACCTGCTCAGGAGCAGTACAGCTGGATCATATAGTAGATCTATTTTTAAGTTTGGAAGCCATCTTTGCTCATCACTATACCACTAATGCCATACCACTATTTTTAGGTTTTGGAGAAACCTCCATACTTATTTCCATAAAGGCTATATCAACCAACAGTAAATAAGGGTTCATCTTTCCCTAATTTACTCAAAGAATTTATACTAAAATTATTTATTTATTTATTTATTTATTTATTTATTTATTTATTTATTTATTTTTGAACGAGAGACAGAGACAGAGCGGAAGAGGCAGAGAGAGAATGGGTGCACCAGGGCTTCTCAGCCGCTGTGAAAGAACTCCAGATGTGTGCACCCCCTTGTGCACATGTGTAAAATTGCGTGCCTACATTACTTTTTGTGTCTGGCTAAATGTAGGGCCTGGAAATTCGAATGGGCATTCTTAGGCTTTGCAGGCAGGTGCCTTAACCACTAAGAAATCTCTCCAGCCCAATTTATACTAAAATTAAATGAGTAGTCTTTAGATTTCAATTTGCATTTTATGTGCTTGCTGTCTATTCAACAGTATTTCTTATGTACTCACAGTATTCTTACTGATGACCTTTTGTATATCAAGAAGATGCTGAGAGGATTTACCCATTGTTAAATTGTTACTGTCTATTATTTTATCATATGAACAACCATATTCAATTTTGTTTATTTGAGAGAGAGAAAGAGGCAGAGAGAGAAGAGAGAATGGGCATGTTAGAGTCTGTAGACAATGCATACAAACTCCATATATATGCTCCCCCTTGTGCATCAGGCTTACATGGGTACCAGGAATCAAACTTGGGTCCTTAGGCTTTGTAGGCAAGTGCCTTAACTGCTACGCCATCTTTATAGCCCCCATATTCACTTTTAAGAAAATAGCTGTTAGGATTGTGGTGGTTTGATTCAAGTGTCCCTTATAAACTTAGGTGTTCTGAATGCTAGGTGCCCAGCTAATGTATTGTTGGGGGCGGGCTTATGGGTATTATAGCCAGTTTCCTCTTGCCATGTTTGGCACGCTTTCCTGCTATTATTTTCCATCTGATGTTGACCAGGAGGTGATGTCCACCCCCTGCTCATGCCATTGTTTTCCCCTGCCATCATGGAGCTTCCACTTGAGTCCGTAAGCCAAAATAAATATTTTTTTCTCCACAAGCTGCTCTTGGTCAGGTGATTTTTGCCAGCAATGCAAACTTGACTGTAACAGGAGTTAACTTGTAAAGACCTGTGGCTGTCAGCCATATCTTAAGTGTCTGCCTAGGCATCATGTGGTTGCTACATGTTGTTTGAACAGAAAAAGTATATTGCATTATTCAGCCTCTTTTCATGTGTCCACTTATTGTATTGTGTTCACATATTGTATTTATAACCTTTTATCCCTTTTGGGGGAATATATCCAAATTTTTTGGGAAATTATAGTTCTTTGGTTTCATTTTTGCTATTTCATGACTAAGTAGAGATTGTGGCCTTTCTTTTTAAAAATTTTTTTGTTTATTTATTTGAGAGTGACAGACAGAGAGAAAGAGGCAGATAGAGAGAGAGAGAATGGGTGTGCCAGGGCCTCCAGCCACTGCAAACGTATTCCAGATGCATGCACCACTTTGTGTATCTGGCTTACTTGGGTTCTGGAGAATCGAGCCTCGAACCAGGGTCCTTATGTGTCACAGGCAAACACTTAACTGCTAAGCCATCTCTCCACTCCCCTGTTTTCTTTTCTTTTTTTCTCTTTTCTTTTTTTCCCTTTCCTTTCCTTTCCTTTCCTTTCCTTTCCTTTCCTTTCCTTTCCTTTCCTTTCCTTTCCTTTCCTTTCCTTTCCTTTCCTTTCTTTCTTTTCTTTGTGTTTTTTTGAGGTAGGGTTTTGCTCTAGCCTAGTCTGATCTGGAATTCACTATGTAGTCTCAGGGTGGCCTTGAACTCACAGCGATCCTCCTACCTCTGTCTCCCGAGTTCTGGGATTAAAGTCATGTGCCACCATGCCTGGCTATGGCTTTTATTTCTAAGGGAATTCTGATGGATTTTTTTTCTTTTGGCATTTAAAAAATATTCTAGAAGCTGAGGAGATGGCTCTGTGGAAAAAGCACTTGCTGTATAAGTGTGAAGTCTTGAATTTGGATCCCCAATACCCTTGTAAAATGCTCAGTGTGGTGGTGCCCACCTTTAATCTTAGTGCTAGGGAGATGAAGATAGGTGGATCTCTGGGGTACACAGGCTGGCTAGTCTAGCTGAATCAGTGAGCTGGGTCAGTGAGATACCCTGTCTCAAAGAGTAAAGTAGAGAGTAACTGAGGACACCTGATGTCAATGCCTGGCTTCTACATACATGTGCAGTAATGCACATGTGTGCCTACATGCAAACAAACACACATGCAAACCATACACCCATAAATATGCCAAGATATTCTACAACATTTTGGAAATTTTTTTTCATGTTTGATACCCTATTACTTTTTTCCCCTATATTTATGCTTCAGGCAAACTCATTCTAAAAACCTTTTGGATTTATTATTTTCAAATGAAACATAAAATGATGGACTTAGGTTGAAGAAAGGAACTTAATTATTATTCTCTCTGAAACTTTATTTAATAGCTAGGAATGTAATTGCACAAGAAAGATGTCAGAAGACTAATTACTGAACTGCAAAGCCCTGGTTTCCTGGCTTCACTCTGCTCTTCAATTTTTCGCCTGCCACACTGTCTCTAGTACTTACCTATAAGGTACATTAGATTTTCCTTCAGTTTAATTCTGTAACAGAAAGAAGAGCGATATATTAGAAAATTCCTTTGGCATTTGAAGGTGTGAAAGATCAACAATTACTGAGTTAGGTGAGGCATGAAAGTGCTATTTTATTTCTGTCTTTATCAAAGTTTTTAGAGCATTGAAAATCATTATTATAGTAGTGGGAAGTACAAGTCATAATGTTGAAATATGAACCCTAATGTTCACATGTAACATGTGTTTAATACAATGATAGGAAGTCCTGGTAACTGGTAGGTGGTATAGTATAGAAGCATTGTTAAATGGACATCAAAAACACAGTGACAGACTTCATGAGAGCAGAGTTACCTCATCAAAGTAAAATTGCTTTTTTCCTTGTCTAGTTGTGATAACGAGTGCTTCTATGCTATAGTCAGTTGTTGACTTCACAATGTTGGGCACAACAGGACATCCTTCTAGTTCCAGCATCTAGCCCAGTGCCTGGCACATCATAGACACAGGAATTGGATTGCTCTTCAGTATTTTATTATGTAGGTCTTGTCAGCTTCTGCCTTTACCATTATCACTCCCATCTGTCATCTTAGCCCCAAGTCTCTCACCTGCAGGTATTGAAGTGGGTAATTGAAGCTTATTTTGCTGTTTTGTGTGAAACTGAATCTCAAGGCTTAGATTAAGTTGACAGTTTTTTTTTTAAAGACATTTTTTCATATTATTGTGCTTGAAGTTGAAATGTATCAAAGGACGACATTTCTTTCAGGGCTTATGAAGTGGTGCTCTAGGCTAACAGGTTTTTAAGAGATAACTCTAAACCTGTCCTCAGCATTATATTCTGCTTCCTTACGTGATCTTCATGTTGCAGCCAGTACCCAGTTATACATAGGATCATTTAAGGTTTACTAGACACACTGAATGAACATTTATCCCAGCAATTAGGACCTACAAAGATTTTTAAAATAAAAAATTGTCTTTAAAAAGAGATTTGTATATTTGAAAAATTATCAGTATCATAAAGGACAGAGGGTGATTTCTGTGTAAATATAGATAATATAGGGCAGTCATTGCAGCTCTTTTCCCAGGTTAGAGAGTTAGTCTAAGGCCACATGACAGCCTCTGGGGAAGTATTACCTAAGGTTCTCTGACTTAATAGAGTCACACCTGAAAGAAAAGCAAGGGAAGCAAGGCCTCTTCTACTTAAAATTTTCCTTCTTTTTATTAGTGCACTAATTGCTTCTTCTTATGTAAGAATTTGAGATTTTTTTGGAGACTTCTTTAAATGTATTTTTATTTAAACTTTTTTTATGAGAGAGTAAAAGAGCGAGAGCGCACGACAGAGAATTGGTGTGCTAGGGCCTCCAGCTACTGCATTAGAACTCTAGACATGTGTGCCATCTTGTGCTCATGTGTGACCATGGAAGCTTGCCTCATCTTTTGCGTCTGGCTTACATGGGATCTGGAGAGTTGAACATGAGTACTTAGGCTTTGCAGGCAAGCACCTTGAACGCAAAGCCATCTCTCCAGCCCCTTTAGATGTATTTTTCATTTTCCTTTGTTTCTGGTTTTTCAAGGTAGGGTCTTGCTATAGTCCAGGCTGACCTGGAATTCACTATGTAGTCTCAGGGTAGCCTTGAACTGATAGTAATCCTCCTACTTCTGCCTCCTGGGTGCTGAGATTAGCATGAACCACCATGCTTGGCTGTTTAGATTTATTTGTAGCTCTAGACTCTGAAAAGGAAGATTCTCATCAACTTTTAAAGCTTTGAATGTGTTCTACAATTTCTCCTAGAATTTGTATAAAGAATTATATCCAGAGCTGGCCTGGAGGTGCACGCCTTTAATCCGAACACTTGGAAGGCAGAGGTAGGAGGATCACCGTGATCTCAAGGCCACCCTCAGACTATATAGTGAATTCCAGGTCAGCCTGGACTAGAGTGAAACCCTACCTCGAAAAACCAAAACAAAACAAAAAAAATTATATCCAGTGCCTCATTTTTAAAATCTTCTTTGAGAGGGACTTTTTTCATATATTTTATTACTTTTTATTTTCCACTTCATTGTTCTTGTTGCTTTCTCCAACTTTCATTGCAGAATTATAATTTTAATAATTTATTAATGTACTTTTGTTTTTTTATATTTATTTATTTGAGACAGAAAGAAGGAGGGGGTGCAGATGGAGAATGGGCATACCAGGGCCTCCAGATACTGCAAATAAACTCCAAACGTATGTGCCACCTTGTTCAGCTGGCTTACATGAGTCCTAGGGAATTGAACCTAGGTCCTTTGGCTTTGCAAGTATACACTGTAATGCTAAGCCATCTCTCTAGTCCAGTACTTTTGGTTGTTTGAAGCAGGATCTTACTCTAGTTCAGGCTGGCACTGAATTTATAGCAGTCCTCCTACCTCAGCCTCCTAAGTGCTGGGATTACAGCAGTCAGCCACCATGCTTAACAATTAATGCATTTAAAAATATTTATTTATTTACTTATTAGAAGGAGGGAGGGAGGGAAAGAGAGAGAGAGTTTAAAAATAAATGTGTGGGGTGGGCACCGTGGTCTGAAGTGAGTAGGCCTGTCCCATTTACGGATTCCTCCCACCTCCTGGGTCTGTCGGATCTGAGTTCCTTGTGCGGACAATGTGTGGGTGGGCAAGGCAGTGTGGAGTGAGTAGGCCAGTCTGATTTACTGCCTCCTCCCACCTCCTGGGCCTAAATTCCTTGCATGGACAGTGTGTATGTGGGCTGGTGGTCTGAAGTGAGTAGCCCAGACCCATTTCCATGCTACCCCCAACTCCCAGGTCTGGGTTCCTTGCATGGGCAGGGTGTGGGTGGGCGGGGTGAGTAGGCCAGACCCACTTCTGGGCTCCTCCCACCTCCGAGGTCTGAATTGCTTGCCCTGGTCTGTGTGCTGGAGGGCTCACCATGAGGTAGGCCAGATCCCTGTTACCTTGCTCCTCCCATTCCCCTGGTCCTGGTACATCCCATTGTGTCCCGCATGGGGAGGCCTGGTCCCTGCATGATCTGAGGAATCAGGCTCTTTTGCTCTGATATCCTGACTGTCCATTAGGTACCAACATCCCTGTTCACCTGAGTCAGAGGGTGCATGGGACAAAGGATAAGAACTTGTTTCCTCCTCAATAAAATAAAGAGTCGGCCTAAAATGGGTAGACAACACAAAAAAGCCAATGAAAGAAAACTGAGAGATCTTCTCCAAGGATGCCTCGTCCTATAGTGGAAGCCTCCAATGAAATCATAGAGAAATCAACAGAAATTCATTCCCAAAATGCATAAACAACAACCAATGACACTCTGATAAAACAATCACTGAACTTGAAGGAAACCGTCAAAGAACCAACAATCATATCAATGAAATTGAACAGAATCATCTCCTAGAGTGTTCAGCTTTTGCCAGTAGGCTTAACTTGATTGAATAAAATGTTAGAACCCTCCAAAGAGATATGAATAAACTGAAGGTAAGTCAGGAAGTGGAAGACCTCAACAACCGGTTGATTAACTTTAATGAAGACTTGATCAAATGCAAGAATGAACTATTGGAAATATCAAGAAAAACAGAACTCAAATTGAAATTTTTTATCAAAAAAGAGATGGACATGATGCAAAATAACACAACAGAAAACAAAAATCAAATAGAAATTATAAAAACCTCTCTAGAACCCCTCACCAACAGAGTTACTCATGTGGAAGATAGAACTTCTGACAGAAGAAATTGATTGGGAGGCCAAAAACTTTGGTAAGTTCAAAAACTCAAATGAACAGAATGTGAGGGAACTGTGTGATACCCTAAAATGACCAAACATCCATATCATGGATATACCAGAAGGAGAGGAAATCCAGACCAGAGGCATAGAGAACATATTCAACATAATTATTGAAGAAAATTTTCCGAATCTCGCAAAAGAGAGGCCCATCCAGATACAAGAAGCGCACAGAACAACAAACAGACAGGACCAAAGAAGAAACTCTCCAAGACACATCATAGTAAAAACTGTTAACAATGAAAATAGAGTGTTAAAAGCAGCAAGAGAGAAGTAATTCACAACATACAAAGGCAGTCTCATCAGAATTACATCAGATTTCTCAATGGAAACCCTGAAAGACAGAAGGACCTGGAATAGAACACTTCAAAGTCTGAAATACTTAGGCTTCCAACCCAAGCTACTTTACCCAGCAAAAGTATCCCTCATAATAGATGGTGAAAGAAAAACATTCCATGAAAAAACTGCAGTCTATGATTATATGAGTACAAAGCCAAACCTACAGAGAATACTTGAGGGAATACTCCACACAGAACAGTCAAACAATCAATCTCAAGAGCCAACAAGAAGAAGATCACAATAACCAAAACAAACCAGGCTCAAAGCAGTACATATCACAAGAAAGCACCAAACCCTGTAAAGCACCTCATCATGGCAGGGATTAATTCAAACCTCACAGTAATAACCTTAAATCTTAATGGCCTTAACTCACCTTTCAAAAGACACAGTGTTGGACATTGCTAAAAATGGGCTGGGACTGTGAGGACGCTGGCCTGAACTGTTGGACATGTCTGGGGACCCTGGGCTGTGGGGTTGCAGCTGGCCCTGTCATCAGGAGTCCCTGACAATGGTGACTGGCCTTCCCTATATTGTAGGTTGTAGTGTGCCCTGTCATTGCCCAGAGTGGGCAGAACTGGCAAGGCCCTCCCCTGGAACCCAAAAGGCTCTGACCATTCCATAAGTCAAACTTTGCCCCCCACAGTTCCTGACCTTATGGCTAGCTGCCAAGTGACCCTTATATGGCTAAAGTCATGTAGCCTTTCCACCATCTCTCTCATCCCCCACGGTCTTTGAAGTTACAACCTTCCTCCATTCCCCTTATCTTCTCTCTTGTAACCCTCCCCCCACAGCTTTGAAGTTACTAGTTATTCTGCCACTTAGATAACGCCCATAAACTATGCATCCGATCATCATATAGTCTGTATGTGCCATCTCAATGTTCCCCAAGTGTTTGTACACCCACTCCCCTTTTGAATAAACAAGTGCTGTCCTCAGATGGTCTCCCAGATGTTCATTGCCTGTCATCTTCTTTGTTGTACTTACCCACTGCTTCAGGATGGAACCTGCTCCCCCCCCCCAACTCCTCCCTCCCTCGCTTGGGATGTCAGGCCAATGACCCTGGGAAACAGTAATGGTAAAGAACCACAACACAGGTTATCAGGATGAATCAAAAAACTGGACCCTTCTATCTTCTGTCTTCAAAAATCCCACCTCACTATTAAACTTGGACACTTCCTCAGGGTGAAAGGGTGGAAAATGATATTCCAAGCAAATGGAAATAAAAAGCAAGGGGGGTTGGCTATATTAATGTCTGATAAAATAGACTTCAAACCAAAAGTAATCAAAAAGGACAAAGAAGGCCACTTCCTGCTCACCAATGGAATGATCTAACAGGAGCACATCACAATCATAAACATATATGTGCCAAACACAGTTTATAAAACAAAATCGACAACAAATCAACAGGGAAATTCTAGAGCTCAAGAACATCATATATCAACTAGACCTAATAGATTTCTACAGAACTTTCCACCCCAAGTCTACAGAACACACATTCTTCTTAGCATCCCATGGAAACTTCTCCAAAACTGACCATATATTAGGCCATAAAGCATGCCTTCATAAAGTCAGGATAATTAGAGTAACTTCCTGCATCATGTCAGATCACAATGCTTTAAAGTGAGAAATCAACAGCAGGAGACATATCAAAAACTCTACCAGCTCCTGGAGACTAAACAACACACTTTTTAAAAAAAGTTAGTTATACACATAGTGTGTATATAGCCATGTTGGTACCATAGTTAGCCTCTTCCCTGACCTCCGTCCTCTGAAGGGACCCTTCTCATTGGGGAATGTGGGTTGTGCATTGTGGGTATAGCCACCACTTATGCGTAAGAGGCAGTGTCTCTGTGCATGATGTCTCAACTTGTGGCTCGAACAATCTTTCTGCCACCTCTTTGCGATTTTTCTTGAGCCATGTTGGGTTGGTTTTAGATCTACTTCAGTGATGAGGTCTTGGGAGCCTCTATGTTTCTGGATATCTGCTTTGGTAGGAGTTGAGTATTCTTTATGTCTGTCTCCTTCACCCTTGTGTTGGTACCAGGTTCACCAAGAAAGCAGTGCTCTTGTTCATTTCCCATTGGGAAATGAAACTACTCTATAGTTTCAGCTGGGGTCCTGATGAGGTGTGATTAGCTGATTCTCTCCTTAGGTTCTGCATCCATCTGAAAAAGAGAAGCAAATTCTTCAGTACAGAGTGAAGTCAGCACCAGATAAATGGGATAACTATTATTATTATAAAGACAATTTAATAGGTGTAGGCCCTCTTGTAGCCCATGTTTTATAGGAGCTTGATATGGGAGAGTGGGCTTGTTTTTTGGATATGGTTCTACTTTGTTTCCCAGTTCCAGCTATGTGTTCTGTTCTACTGAGTGAATCCATTAGTCAAGTTAAGAACAGTTGATTACACACCATGGCTGTGTGCCACTATTCCTCTTGTGTGAACATCACATCAGTTTGTTTGCTGCTGAGTAGCTTAGACCACCAGTTGCTTGGACAGATGTTGGTCACTTTCCCCCAGTCACTCATGTAGCACCTTCTGGCACTAGACAAGCTAACTGTCCAGGGACTGACTCTCTTCCATATTCCAGACAGGTCACTCCATGTTTCATACCAACAGCATATGGTATCTTCAGCAGTAGGGTCTTACCATTAACCTTTGGTGGGTCATCACGTACCCTGACAGAATTCTCTTCTTTTGGGAAGCTTTGTAGGTTTCTCTGATCAACAGCTCATATTGGATGTTAATTGCATGCTGGTATTGGGAGTTACAGGCCAGTGCCTAGGGAAAAGAAGGAAGAAAAAGATAGGTAATATAAAAGAAAAAGAGAGAAGATAGAGAAGAGGGAAGGAGGGAGGGAGGGAGAGAGAGAGAGAAACAGGAGAAGCTTAAGGTTAGTCTTCATCATACCCTCTCCAGGGCCCTGTGATTCAGGTGGTTGTTCTAAGGACCTGATGAAGGTTCATCCTTTTAGTCTGTCTTTCAGGTTATAGAATTTTATGGTACCATTTCTATTTGGGTCCCATTTCTTGTCTCCCCCCCCCCCACATTTACCCTTCCCTCCCATCCCACCCTCCCTATTGTCCGGTCCTCAAGATGCTTATTAGGTGTGTCAGCATCTTTGGCAGATTCGTGTTAGGAGCCACAGCTGAGTGAGACTATGTGACGATCTTTCTGTGATTGGGTGAATTCGCTGAGAATGATCTGTTCGAGGTTCGACCATTTTTCCTCAAATTTCATTATGTCACTTTTCCTTGCTGCTGTGTAGAATTCCATCGTGTAGATATACCACATCTTGGTTACCCATTCATCTAATTATGGAGATCTGGGTTGATTCCAGTTTTTAGTTATTATGAATTGAGCAGCTATAAACATGGTTGAACAAATCTCTCTGAACTTAGGCATGGAGTTTTTAGGGTAAATGTCCAGTTAGGGAATAACTGAATTTATTGGTAACTCTATGGCTAACCTTTTTAGGAGTCTCTATATTTCTATATCTGTGAAGAAAGAAGTTGGAATTTTTATTGGCATTGCATTAAATAAATCTGTATATTGCTTTTGGTAAGATTGCCATTTTCACAATGTTAATTTTGCCTATCAAGGAGCATGGAGGTCTTCCCATTTTCTCAAGTCCTCCTCAATTTCTTTCTTGAGTATTTTTATGTTTTCATTTTAAAGGTCTTTCACATCCTTGGTTAATATTATTACAAGGTTTTATTTGTTGCTATTAGAAACGGGACAACATAATTATTTCTTTCTCTGTATCTTTGTCTTTTACATATAGAAAGGCTACTGATTTTTGTGCATTGATTTTGTATCCTGCTACTTTGCAGAAGGAGTTAATCATCTTTAAGAGTTTTGAGATGGAGATTCTCAGCTCACTTATGCTTAGAATCATGTCATCTGCGAATAAGGATAACTTATCTTCTTCCTTTCCAATTTGTATCCCTTTTATTTTATTCTCCTGTCTTATTGCTTGAGATAGGACTTCCAGTACTATGTTGAAGAGCAGAGGTGATGGTGGACACCCCTGTCTTATACTGATCTCAATGGGAATTCCTTCAATCTCTCCCCAATTAAATATTATTTGGGCTTTGAGAGCTTTGTATATAGTCTTTTTTATATTGAGATATAAACCGTCCATGCCTATTCTCTCCAATGTTTTGATCATGAAGTGATGTTGTATTTTGTCAAAGGCCTTTTCTGCATCTATCGAAATGACCATGTGATTTTTGTGTTTAAGCTTATTTATGTGGTATATTACATTGACAGATTTCCAAATGTTGAACCACTCCTGCGTTCCTGGGGTGAAGCCTACTTGATCAATGTGGATAATGCTTTTGATGTGTTGTTGAATTAAGTTTGCAAGGTTTTTGTTCAGGATCTTTGTGTCTAAGTTCATCAGGGAAATAGGACTATAGTTTTCTTGTGGCATCTGTGTCTGGTTTGGTATTAGGGTGACACTAGCTTCATAGAAGGAGTTGGGGAGCTTTCCCTGTACTCTGATTGTGTGGCACAGTTTGAGAAAAATTGGTTTCAGTTCTTCCATGAAGGTTTGTTAGTTTTCAGCTGAGAAGCCATGTGGTACTGGACTCTTCTTTTTGGGGATGTTTTTGATTGATTATCTTTTCAATCTCCATGGATGTGATAGGTTTGTTTAGGAGATTAATCTGCTCTGACTTTAGTTTTGGTAGGTGGTATGTGTCTAGGATTCATCCATTTCTTCCAGATTATTCAATTTTGTGGAGTAGAGGTTTTGGAATTATGCCCTGATGATTCTTCCACTTTCATTGTTATCTGTTGTAATGTCTCCTTTTTCATTTCAGATTTTGTTAATTTGAGATTTCTCTCTCTCTCTCTCTTGCTTGATCAAATTGGCCAGAGGTTTGTTAATCTTGCTTATTTTTTTCAAATAACCAGCTCTTCATTTCATCAGTTTTGTAATTGTTTATTTATTTGCTATTTATTTTCCAATTCAATAATTTCTGTTCTAATGTTGATTATTTCTTTCTGTGTGGTACTCTTTGGGGTGGATTCTTCTTGATTTTCCAGTATCTTTAGGTGAACAGTCAGGTTATTAATTTGAAGTGTCTGGTTTTTTTTTTTTTTTTTCACTTGATCAACTTGGCCAGGGGTTTATCAATCTTACTTTTTCAAAGAACCAGCTCTTTGTTTCATCAATTTTCTTAATTGTTTTCTTAGTTTCCAATTCATTAATTTCTGCTCTGATCTTAATTATTTCTTTCTGTCTGGAGGTTTTTGGATTGTATTCTTGTTTTCCCAATGCCTTTAAGTGGATGGTTATTGATTTGGGATCTCTCTGTCTTTGTTATGAATGTACTTAGTGCTATGAAATCTCCCCTGAGGACTGCCTTCATTGTGTCCCATAAGTTTTTCTATGTTGTGTTGTCATTGTCACTCATTTCTAGAAATTTTGCAATTTCATTTTTTATTTCATCCTGTACCCACTTATTGTTTAAAAGTGTGTTGTTTAGTTTCCAGGAGCTGGTGGGATTCCTGGCACATCTTTTGTTCATTTCTAGCAGTACAGCATTGTGATCTGATATCATGCAGGTAGTTATGCTGATCTTCCTAAATGTATGAAGGCAGGCTTTATGACCCAGTATATGATCTATTTCAGAGAAGGTTCCATGGGGTGCTGAGAAGAATATGTAATCTGTGGATTTTGGGTAGAATGTTCTGTAGATGTCCATTAGGTCTAATTATCTATGATATTGTTGAGCTCTTTTACATCCCTGTTAATTTTGTGTTTGGATGATCTATCTATTGCTGATAGTGCAGTATTGAAATCCCCAACTATGATGGTGTTGGTGGTTATTTCTGTTTTATTGTCAAGTAGGTTTTGTTTTATGAATTGTGGTGCACCTGTGTTTGGTGCACAAAGATTGGTGATTGTGATATCCTCTTGTTGGATCATTCCAAGTATAAGTAAGAAATGGCCTTCTTTGTCTTTTTTGATTACCTTTGGTTTGAAGTCTGTTTTACCTGATAATAGTATAGCAACACTTTCTTACTTCCATTTTCTTGGAATATCATTTTCCACCATCACCTGAGGAGGTGTCTGTCTTTAGTGGTGAGTTGGGTTTCTTGAAGACAGCAGAATGAGGGGTCTACTTTTCTGATCCACCCTGTTAGCTGATGTCTCTTGATGGGAGAATTAAGGCCATTAATACTTAGGGTGATAACTCTGAGGTTTGAATTAATCCCTGCCATATTGTTTTCATGTATGTGGTATGGTGTTTTCTCATACTTTGTAGTTTTTTGGTGCCTTCTCTGAATTTGGTTAATGTGATCTGCTTTCTTTGTTTTTAATTTTTTAAAATTTTTTGAGGTAGGGTCTCACTCTTACCCAGGCTGACCTGGAATTCACTATGTAGTCTTTGGTTGGCCTTGAACTCATGGCGATCCTCCTACCTGTGCCTCCTGGGTGCTGGGATTAAAGGTGTACATCACCATGCCCGACTTTTAAAAAATACATATTTTATTTATTTGAAAGAGAGAAAAAGATAGAACGGGCATGCCAGGGCACCCAGCTATTGCAAATGAACACTAGATGCATGTGTCCACTAGTGGCATCTGGGTTATGTGGTTCCTGGAGAATGGAACCAGGGTCTTTTGCCTTTGCAGGCAAATGCCTTTCCCGCTAAGCAAGCTCTCCTGCCCATGATTTGCTTCTTGTTAGCTCTTGAGGTTGGTTATTTGATTCTTCTGTGTAGAGAATTCCTTATAGTACTTTCTGTAGGTTTAGCTTTGTGTTCATATAGTTGTAAAGCTGAGTTTTATCATGGATAGTTTTTCTTTCACCATCATTTGTGAGGGATACTTTTGATGGGTAGAGTAGTTTGGGTTGGAAACCATAAGTTCTTAGACTTTGCAGTGTTCCATTCCAGGCCCCTCTGTCTTTCAGGGTTTCCAATGAGAAGGTTGAAATAATTCTGATGGGGTTACCTTTATATGTGATGTGTTGTTACTTACTAGCTGCATTTAGGACTTTCTCTTTGTTATCAATATTTAGAGTCTTAATGATAATATGTCTTGGAGAATTTCTTTGGTCCAGTCTATATGGAGTTCTGTTAGCTTCTTGTAACTTGATGGGACTTTCTTTTGAGAGTGTGGGAAAGTTTTCTTTGATAATTTTGTTGAGTAAGTTCCCCAAGCCTTTGGTCTGAATCTCTTCCCCTTCTGGTATCCCTATGATCTGAATGTTTGGACATTTAAGGGTATCCCACTGTTCCCTCATGTTCTATGCACAAAAAGTTTTGATCTTACTGAAACTTCTAGACTCACAAGCTGTTTTTTCTGCTTTGTCATCCAGTTCTGAGTTTCTATCCTCCACATGGCTGTCTATTCTGGACAGCTTTTATAGAGTTTTGGGCTTGTTCCATTTGGTTTGTATTTTCTACTGCCTGATATGGGGGGTTATTCCCATATGCACTTCTCATGACATAGGGTACTGTCTCACTCTGATGGGGGTCACCCCGGGCTTTATTTCCACCCAAATGGGTGGGCAATGTGAGGCTAGCCTCATTCCCCCAGTCTCTGTGCAGGCTCTGGGAAACTTTTGTAACCACTCACCAATGTCCATTATTGGCCTTGGTTGTTGATGGAGTTTGTATTCATCTTCTAATTGCATAGTTAATATCTGTAGTAGGTGTCTATTTTATCAGTGAGATAGGGCCCATCTGGGTTGAAAGAAATTTGAGCTCCCATTTTGGTAAGTAAGTCTCTCCCCAAAAGTGGGTAGGGGCATTCAGGTATGACCATGAAGGAGTGGGATATCCGGCCCATGCTGAGGTCCACTGTTCTTCGGGTAGTCCATGAGTACTGACTCATACATGTGGCCCCTTGTACCCAGGACTTTTTGTTTGATAGTTTTCCTTGAGACTTGGTTAGCACTGAATGTTGTGCTCCTGCATCTACCAGATAATTAATTGGTGTCCCCTCCACTCTTAAGGTTACCCTGGGTTCGGGGAGGGGGTCCGAACCCTGTCCTCCCTATTCTAGGAGGTTTTCCAATTCCAGAACTCGTATCTGTTCTGGTTGACTGCCTTTGTGAGGTGGCTTTTTAGGGCAGCTTTTAATCCAATGTCCCATTTCCTTGCAATAAGCACATTGGTTGTGTTGGAGTTTGGGTTTGTCTTGTGAAGGTCCCCTCTTACCTTGTTCTCCTGTGCTCTTCTTGAATTGCTGGTATGGGGTTCCAGGGGACTCTGTAGTGGCTGCCAAAAGGATCTTGGCCAGACTGCAAGTATTTTTTCATTGGCTGAAGCAATGGCTTGGGCTTGGCGTTCTTCAGGACTCTCTCTGTTGTCAATGCCACCAATTCCTGTAAGCTTTTATCTGCTAATCTACCTAGTTTCTGAATCTTTCTCCTGATGTCTGGGGATGCCTGGTTAACAAAACTTAAGAATAACTGCTGTTTTATTTTCTGGGAGTTCTGGATCCATGGGAGTATACGTTTTGTATGCCTCCATGAGCCTTTCTGGAAAGCAGCAGGGGTCTCATCTTTTCCCTGCTGAACATCACTAACCTTAGCCAAATTAGTAGGTCGCCTGGCGGCGGCTTTGAAACTTCCCTATTAGAGTCTGGCAGTAATCCTGGAGTCTCTCCTTACCTTCTGCCATGTTGAAATCCCAATCAGGTCTGGTCAATGAGAAAAAGGTGTCAATGACAGCCTGGTTGTTTGTAGGATTTCCATCTGGGCCCTGAACCAATTTCTTGGCTTAT
Organism: Orientallactaga sibirica; assembly: GCA_036365145.1. Taxonomy (NCBI): domain Eukaryota; kingdom Metazoa; phylum Chordata; class Mammalia; order Rodentia; family Dipodidae; genus Orientallactaga; species Orientallactaga sibirica. The sequence continues at coordinate 840,935 of JAEOAD010002184.1, forward strand.
GTCAGTATTCTCTCTCTCTTCTGTAGTGAAGAGAATCTGTAAAAGCTGCTGACAATCATCCCAAGTTGGAAGGTGGGTGAAAATAATAGAATCTAAAAAGATCAATTAGTCCCTGTAGTTTCTCAGAAAACTTAGGAGTCTGTATTTTCCAGTTATAAAGGTCACTAGTGGCAAATCACCAATAGTGGTGGGGCTGGTTGCCTGCTGCATCTGGGGGGGGGGTCCTGTAACCCTGAGAGGGAGTGCTGTACTTTCTGGGTCTGAAGCTTGGTTCTTAGGGGCCCTACTATGGGTATGAGGGGGACTCTGCAATGGAAGAGGCTGTAGTACTGGCGGCAGGTCCTGTGGATTTTGTTTGGCAGGTTGTGGCGAATCTAAAGGTGGAGGAGGATAAGGTGGGGGAAAAATATTTCTTCTCATGGTGAATCCTGCAAGACGGGGTAGAGAGGAGCGGTAGGCAGGGAAAGGGATGGATTGGAATTAGGAGAGGATCCATGTTTTTCTTCCTGACTGTCAAGACAGTCACGGCTTTTTGCTGTGGAGGAAGAAAGGGTTTTAGCCAGGTAGGAGGGTCTTCAACTAAGTCTCGCCAGACCAGAATATATGCTATCTGATCTGGATGTCCTTTTCCAGAGGAGTAGTTCTGGAAGATATCTCCTTATGATAGGCAGGTGAAAGGTCCCTTCAGGTGGCCAGCCTACATCGAAAGTAGGCCATTCATTCCTGCAGAAAATAATAAGTTTGCCCTTCTTGACATCTACACTTAGATTAGAAGCTCTTTCTTTAACATCCCTGAAATGATCTATTAAAAGAGATAGAGGAGTCACCTGTGTCTATCCCATTTGTCCCGTCACACAAACAACAAATCCAACAAAGAACAGAAGGAAAAGACAATAAAAAAGTTCAGCTGGCCAGCATATTCTGTGAGGGAGGCAAAACTGAAAGTGGTACAGTGGTGAATTGCCACTCCGTGACAGTGTCCCGTGTTGTCCCTCCAAATCCAGGAGGGGAAGGGATTCCCCTTTAGGTGGGCCTGGGACACCCTGGTCCCACCTTCCAAACAAAGTGGTCCCCAGGGTCATGTCCACCTGACCACAAACTGAATTCAGATTACCAGAAAGATCTGAGAGACTGAGAGACATAAGGAAACAACAATTAAACACTTACGGGCTGGTAGTTTCAGCTCCACGTGTTGGCGGTCCTCAGGGGCCTCTAGGAGGATCCCGGACGAGCCCCCAAATGTTTTGCCCTGTACGCGGCGCCCCCCCCCCCCAGGGACCATCAAGGAGGACCAGATACCTATGCAAGGGCAAAGAGCTTTATTGCAGGCTTATGCTCAGACTCTTGACTTCATCAATTCAGTGGATCCGTACAAGAGCCCCGAGAAGCAGAATAGCAGGCTTTTTATTGTTGTTTATACAAATTTAGGGGGTTTCCAGGTTGGCATGCATTTGATTGGTTGACATTTGCAACATTTTGTAATGTTTCTTTACCATTGGTGGGTCCCTTTGGGACTTCTGGACTGTGACTGCAAGAATGTTGTCCCATATTCTAGGAGTTTTTAAAATTATCTCTGATTGGCTCTTTCTAGGGGCTATTGGCTTGCTATAGCAACCTTGTGGTTTTTCCAGTAACTGCATGTTCTGTCCTAGATTCTGGGAATCTGACCCTGAGGCCTACAGGGTGACTGAGGCCTGTCATGGTGTCACTTTGGCTCTTGGTTCTTTCACCTTGTGTCTGGTTCCACCCACCGGGGTAGGGAGATGGGGCGGCAAGTGGGACAGAGGTCATGTGTGGAGCTCCCGCACATGGGGTTTGGGGTTGGGTGGTGAGAGGGAAGGAGCGCGCATGTGGAGCTCTCAAGCACAGGGGTTGGGGGTGGAGTGTCAAGGGTAATATAGCTCACGTGTGGAGCTCACGTGGGGTTGGGGGTGGGGCAGCAAGGGGTTGGAGCTTGCTTGTGGGGCTCCTGTGCACGGGGTGGGGTTGGTGCAATGAGGATGTTGGAGCTCCTTTGTGGAGCTCCCGTGTATAGGGGTGGAGGTGGAGTGGTGAGGTGGAACAGAACTTGTGTGTGGAGTTCCTGTGCGTGGGGGTAAGGGTGGGGCAGCGAGGGAGACAGATCTCCCCCGCATGGGAGATGTGCATGGTTTTGTGAAGGGGATAGAGTTTGCCAGTGGAGCTCATGCGTGGAGCTCCTGTGCATGGGGGTTTGGGGTTGGGCTGTGAGGGGGGTCGGATTTCACATGTGGTGCTCCTGAGTATGAGGGTGGGGGTGGAGTGTCGAAGGTGGTGGAGCTCTTATGTCAAGCTCCTATGCATAGGGGTTGGAGATGTGTCAGTGAGGGGGCTGGAGCTTGCGTGTGGAACTCCTGCACATGGGGGGGTGGGTGGAGGGCAGCAAGGGTGATGGAGCAGGGGCTGCGAGGATGATAGAGCTCGTGTGTGGAGCTGCCAAACATGGGGTGGGGTGGAACTTATATATAGAGCTCCTGTGCATGTGCGGTGAGGGTGGGGCAGTGAGGGGGGATGGAACTCATGTGTGGAGCTTCTGCGCATGGATGGTGTGGGTGGGTGTTGAAGGGGATGGAGTTTGTGTGTGGAACTCTTGTGCACTGGGTTTGGGGATGGGGTGGTGAGGGGGATGGCTTGTGTATGGTGCTCCCGAGCAGGGCGGGTTATGGTGGTAGAGTGTCGAGGGGGATGGAGCTTGCGTGTGGAGTTCCCATGCATGGGGATGGGACAGTAAGGGGCTGGAGCTCACTTGTAGATCTCCTGCGTATGGGTTGTGGGTGTGGGGGCAGCAAGGGTGATGGAGCTTGCATGTGGAGCTCCCTTGCATTGGAGGTGTGCGTGGGGTGCTGAGGGTGGAGGGGTGGGCGGTTTGGGTGCGGCGAGTGGGATGAAGTTCGGTGTGGATTTTTGCAGCCAAGTCTAGTGCAGGGGTGGGGAAGACTATCTGCTGGCATGAGTCCACTTAGCCCGTGGTTAATGCAGGAGGAACCTATGACTGGGACTGTGTCTAGGACTGCTGCTTGAGGGGATTGGCAGACTGTTTGGCTACCTGAGAACGTGGGTATCAGCAGATTCACTACTTTGCTCCTCTGCAACCTCCCACTGAACCCTAATGAACCCTAAAGGTCTTGCTTTTTCTTTGCCTGGAGGTGAGGCTTGGTTAGATGAATGCCATCTTGAGCAGAAGCCCCTGTGTTTTATATGTTTTTATTGAGAAGTTGTCAACTATTTGGATATGTTGAAATGTTTTGTCTGTCTGCCTGCTGATGGATATTTGGGTTATGGCTATTTTGAGGCTTTTGGAAATAAAGCTAGGATATCTATATATCTTTGTCTGTCTATCATCTATCTCTATTATCTATCTGACACATTTTCTCCATTTGTAGATTGCCCTTTCATTTTATTAGGTTTTTTTAAAAATTTGCCCCATTTAGATTTTTTTTTATTTGATACAATTATACTTTTTAATTTTTGGTTTTGTAGCTTAAGTTTTAATGTGACACCAAAAAAAAAAAAAAATCCTTTCCAAGGCCAATGTCCAGGAAGGTTTTCCCTGTGTTCTCTTCTGGGATCAGGTCTTACATTTATGCCTTTTGAGTTTATTTATGTATAGGCTATAAAATACATGTCCAATTTGACTTTTTTGCATGTGGAATTATATTTTTTTAGAAGTACTTACTGAAATGATTACCTTTTCCAACATTTTGTCCTCTTGGTGGCCTTGTTACAAAATAGTTGATCATATATGTTTGGATTTACTTCTGTTTTGTTTGGGCTATGTGTCTGTTTTTGTATCAACACCATATTAGTTTGATTTCTATAGCACTATAATATAATTATAACCTGAAGATTGTGATGGATCCAGCCTTTTCTGTCTCAGAATTGTTTTGGCTATTCTTTGTATTCCATAGTTCAATATGAAATTTAGGAATTTTATTGAATCTGTATATTGTTTCACATAGTATAAACATTTTACTAAACTACTTTTTCTGATCTGTGAGCATGGGATATCTTCCTATTTATTGTGCCATCTTCTGTTTTTAAGTTAATGTTGTAGTTTTCAGTATATACATCTTTTACCTCCTTGGTTAAATTTATTGGTATTTCATTTAACACAAATGAAATATTTTTATTTTCTTTGTTATTTCATATAAAAGTGATAATTTTTGTATGTTGATTTTGAATAGTACATGTTTACTGAATTTTTTTATTAGTACTAACAGGCGTTTTGTGTTTGTAAGTGGAATCTTTGTGGTTTGTTGCATGTAAGACCTCATCTTCTACATGTAGAGGTGATGGTACTTCTTTCTCTGTGGAATAGATAGATTTCTTGCCTGATTGTTCTTGCCAGTACTTGAAGCACTAGATTAAATAGAAATGATGAGAGTGGGCATCCTTGTAGTTACTTTCTCATTGCTGGAATGAAGCATTCAAACAAAACAGCCAATGGGAGGAAAGTATTTTATTTTGACTAACAGTCTTCTAGGGGAAGCTTCATGATAGCAGGGGAAAGCATGTCATGAGCAGAGGCTGGACATCACTTCTGCCAGGGCATGTGGAAAACAGCAGCAGGAGAGTGAGCCAAGCTCTGGGAAGGTGGAATTAGTTATAACACCTGAAAGTCTGCTCCCAACAACATACCTCCTTCAGCAAGGCTCCACTTCCCAAGTGGCCATCCTCTGGGGACCTAACATTCAGAACACTAAGAGTTTATTGGGGACATCTGATCCAAACCACCACACTTGTCTTACACCAGATCTTAGTACTGAATCTTTTAGTTTTTCTTTACTTAGGTATAGATTTTCAACACAGAGCCTTTAATATGTTGACATTCTTTCCTAAACTGGAGTTACTATCAAGATAGGATATTTGAATTTGTTATTTTTTTTGTATATCAGTTGAAATTGATCATGTAGTTTTATCTTTTCAGGTGATGTTTCACATAAATTTTCATATGTTAAATCAGTCTTGTATGCTAGGGATAAAAATTCCACTTGGGACTGATGCATAATCAGATGAGATTGGGTGCATTCAGGGTGGTATGGCCATAGACAATGATGTGTAATTTTTTGGATGTCTTGATGGATTCAGTTTAATAATATTTTATTGAAGATTTTTGTCTTAATCTTCAAAGAAATTTCCTATATACTTTTCTATATACCATATACTTTTCCTCTGATGTCTCTGGCTTTTAAAGTAATAGTAACCTAACAAAATGTGTTTGGATTATTACCTGTAGTGTGATTGATGTTTGGGCAAAGTTTGAGAACTAGTAGTACCAATTCATCCTTGAATGTTTGCTAGAATTTGGTCATAAATCCATCTACTCCTGTTTTTTTATTTGTTGGAGGGTTTTGATTACTTCCTCAATCTCTTGTTATTGATCTGTTCAGGCTTCATGTTTCTTCCTGATTCAATTTTGGTTATATTCCTCTGGGAACTTAGCCATTTCTGGTAGATTATTCAGTTATTGGTTCATAATAATTCTTTGCAGTCCTTTTCATATCTTAGGCAGCTGCTATTTGAGTGTTCTCTCAAAAGAGAATAGTTAGACTTTATAGTCTAGCTAAGGGTTTTCTGGTCCTCTCTTTTACCCCTATTTCCTTCTTCCTTCCCTTCTTCTCTCCCTTCTTTATTTTCTCTCCCTTCTTTCATGCTAGGGTTCCAAGATTTAAGATCTTTTTCATTAAGCTACTTTCTCAACCCCTGATTTTTTTTCTTTTCTTTCTTTTTCTTTCTTTCTTTCTGTCTCTCTTTCTTTCTTTTTTTTTTTGTCACTCTGGCCCAGGCTGACCTGGAATTAACTATGTGGTCTCAGGGTGCCTCGAATTCATGGCAATCCTCCTACCTCTGCCTCCCAAGTGCTGGGATTAAAGGCGTGCACTACCACGCCCAGCTTTCTTTGTTTTTATTAAAAATAAGAAACTTAGTTTTCTAGTCTGTATTAATTTGTATTCTGGTCTTTAAAAAATATATTTTTTTTTTTTTGAGAAAAAGAGGCACAGGGGGGGGGGAGAGGGAGAGAGGGAGAGATTGAGAACTGGCATGCCAGGGCCTCCAGCCACTGCAGATGAACTCCCGATGCATGTGCCTCCTGGTGCATTTGGCTTACGTGGGTCCTGGAGAGTCAAACCAGCATCCTTTGGCTTTGCAGGAAAATACCTTAACCGCTAAGCCATCTCTCCACCCCCTATTCTGCACTTTTTTATTTCCCTCCTGCTGAGTTTGGGGTTAGTCTATTCTTTTTCTAGTTCTTCTGGCATAATGTTAGACAACTTACTTGAGATCATTATTTGTTTTTAAACACTTATTTATTTATTTATTTGTAAAAGGAGAGATAGAGAGAGAGGGGAGAGAGAAAAAAAAACACAAAATGATTATGTACCTGCCAGGGCCTCATAGCACTGCAAATGAACTCCAGATGTATGCTCCATTTTGTGTAATTGGCTTTATGTGAGTACTGATGAATTGTTCTCAGGCCTGCAAGCTTTGCAAGCAAGCACCTTTAACTACTACGCCATTTCCCCATTTGTTTTAAATGTAGGCATTTATTTCTATAAACTTCCCTTTAACTTTTGCTTAATCCCATAGGTTATGGTATATTTTTTGCACTGCTATTTGTTTCAAGTTTTTTTTTTTCTTTAGACATGTCCAAGTTAGTCTTGAACTCACTATGTAGTTGAAACTGGCCTTGAATTCCTGATCTGCCTAGCTTAGTCTTGTGAGTGCTGGGAGAACAGGGGTGTATCACCACAACCAGCTGAAGATATTTAAATTTTTCTATTTGATTACTTCTCTGACTTCTTTGACCTGTTACTTGCCCAGGAGCATGTTCAAGTTCTACATCTCTGTGAGATTTCCAAAGTCCTTCATTTTATTTATTTCTGTTTTTATATAGTTGTGGTCTGAAATGACATAGTGTTATTTTAGTTGTTTTTAATTTGTTGAGCTTGATTTTGGCCTGACATATGGTCTGTATTGCAAAATGTTCCATGTGTGCTAGGAAAAAAAAATACCTATTCAGCTGGGCATAGTGTGGTGCATGCCTTTAATCCCAGCACTTGGGAGCCAGAGGTAGGAGGATCACTGTGAGTTTGAGGCCACTGTGAGAGTACGTAGTGAATTCCAGGTCAGCCTGGGCTAAAGTGAGGCCCGACCTCAAAAAACAACAATAACAAAAAAAAATTAAAAGAAAATTAAAAAGTAAGTATTCTACTGCTTTGATGTTTTTTTAAAGGTCCATCTATCTTGTATTTCTTACTGACTTTCTATCTGGTTTATAGACCCATTGTTGAAAATACTGTGTTGAAGCCCCATGTTATTACAGTATTGCTATTTATTTTCTTTCTTCATATCCATTTTTATTAGTTTGATGTGCTCCAAAGTTGGGCACATGCATATTTACAGATCTCATCCTATTGATGAACTGCCCCTGTTACCCTTAAGTAATAATCTTTATTTCATTTTCGTTTTTTTGCATATGTGTGTAATGTGGTGTGGTATGTGTGGTATATGCATGTGTCCCTGTTCTCACCTGCTGTGGGGTGCACTTGACTGCAGTGGCCAGAGAGGAATGTTAGGTGTCCCCTTCCATCTCTCTTTCACCCATTCATCCCAGAGCCTAGCAATTTTTTCCTCATGAGCCCTGGCAATTTGGCAATTCTCTAGCCTTTCCTCACCACAGGAGCTACCGTACAGTAGTGACTTAACCCTGAAATGTTGGAACCAGTAGTAGCTGTGGCTCCATCTGTCTAGGCGAACTAACAATAAGGCCCCAGGAGTGATAAGATATAGCCCTGGCTTGGGCCTTGGTGGATGAGAAGCAGTGCAACAAGGACTTCATCCCTTTGGGAACTAGAGTACTTCTGCAAATAGTGTGGCTGCTTATTTTAGTTCCCAGAAGGAGACACCTACTGAAGGATGGGGTTGCACAGCACATAGAGTTTGTTGTAAGGCAATGCAATCTTGGCCCCCCAAAACATGACTACATAGGTAAGAGGAAACTGGTTTCACAAGAGGAAGGTGCTGTGTTAGATATAACAGTCGGTGCAGCTGTTGTGGTGGGCTAGAGGGCTAGGACATTTCCAGAGAGGAGGATACCTTCTTGGCCTCAGACCCAGGGAATGAAAGAGCTTTATTAGTTCAAGGCTCTGGGAAAGGGTGAGGTGTATCAATGATTGGGATTGGGGTATTATCTGGCATCAATACAACTGGTCCTCAGAGGGTAGGTACAGCTGTAGCTAAGCTCAGGAGTGCTAGGCTATTTGGTAGAATTGGTGCAGTGCCATCAAAGCCTGCAGTATTGTGGGAAGCAATGGCTGCTTACCACTGGAGCAAGTTGTGCTGCAGTCGTGGCTCTTGTCCATGATGGTACAGCCCAGTAACAGCTTCAGTCAGCTGCATAAGGTAGGTGGAAGATGTGGGCTGAGCAGCCAGGCCAGTGTTGCTTTCTTTCAGTGCATCAGAGCTAGTGAACTCTTGTGAGTTCCCTCAGCTGCTTTCCTTTACTTATTTTGGTCAAAATGTAATTGTTTATTTGGATCATGAGGTTTCTTTTATTTTTATTATTGACAACTTCCATAATTATAGACTGTAAACCATAATTCCCTTCACTTTCACCATCACAGCTCCATCTCCATCATGTCCTCTCCCCCTCTCAATCAGTCTCACTTTTATTTTGATGTCATCATCTTTTCTTCCTATTATGATGATGGTCTTGTGTAGGTAGTGTCAGGCACTGCAAGATCATGGATAGCCAGGCCATTTTGTGTTTGGAAGAGTGCATTGTAAGGAGCCCTAGCCTTCCTTTGGCTCTTAACATTCTTTCTGCCACCTCTTCTGCAATTGACCCTGAGCCTTGGAAGGTGTGACAGAGATGTTTCAGTGTTGAGCACTCCTCTGTCACTTCTTCTTAGCAGTATGGTGCCTTCTGAGTCATCCCAGAGGTCACCACCATCTGAAAAGAGAAACTTCTCTAACCAAAAGTGAGATTAGTATTTATACATGGGTATGAACATTAAGAGAAGTGCTTACCTGGCAGTTTGGTGAGCATAATATACGCATTTAGCCAGACACCAGCAGGCATTACACGTCTAGGGCTCATGACTTTCCCCATCATAGGTTCTCAGTATCAGGGATGTATTCCTTCCATGGAGCATGCCTCCAGTCTAATTAGAGAGCCGTTGGTTTCCCTCATAACAGATATGCCATTATTACATGTGTTGGCTCATGTGGCCTGGCTGGCCGAACTAAAGGCTTTCAGTGTCCACTGTTGTTTATCTCCACAAATACCTTCTCTCTCTCCCATGAAGCTGCATGCAGTGTAGCTTTTTCCAGCTTTTTGTCAGCTGGTCTACAGGGAGGAAGTTTTCAGCTCAGCTCCAGCTTGATTTCTCAGTGACCTTGCAGCCAAAGCATGTGGCGTCTTCAGCAATATGGTCTTACCATCTATTCCTGATGGGAAACCAAGAGCCTTGGCAGTGGCCTGTAATGTTTTGGGGGTACCAGGGACGTCTCTGGCCAATAACTCACTGGAAGGTATCCCATCCCTGGAACTGAAAATTTTCTAGTAATCTATGGCTTCTGGATGCACCATTGTCCAAAAAAATAGGTTTCCATATGACTTATTCATACTCTCTTCGCTTTTGATTAACCCTCCACCCCACACTGTTCCTTTACTCAGTCTCTCCCCCTGACCCCACTTAGGTCTTTCCACCCCAAGTAATCTGTTGTGCTACTTAACATATATACAGTATCATCCCCTTTAGTCCTCTCCTCTCCTCCATCCCTTATAGCCCCTGTCTAGTGTACTGGCTTCTGCTACCGAGTTTTATTCCAACTTGTGTATGTGTGTTTAGTTTTGGTGGAAGAGAACTAAAAACTTACAATTGATCTAATTGACCATTTTACTGATGTCCCTTGCCAGTGACCCCATGTATTATTTTCAATTATCTATTCAATTATCTATTATTCTATTATTTTTTTAGTGAGAGAAGGGCGGAGGGAGAGAATTGGCATGCCAGGGTTTCAGCCACTGAAATCAAACTCCAGATTCTTGTGCCAGCTAGTGCACATGTGTGACCTTGCACTTGCCTTACCTCTGTGTGCCTGGCTCACATGGGATCTGGAGAGAGATCAAATAGGATTTCTAAGTAGCATTTGAATTTCTAATTTAATTTTGGTCAGAGAACATACTTTATGTGACTTGCATCCATTCATCTAAATATATTTATAATTTTACAAGTGACTTTATATGCATTCTAATTAAAAAAAAATATCTGGGCAGTCCTGTAATCTTAGCTACTCAGAAGAATGAGGCAGGAGAATTACAATTTCAAGGACTTCCTGGACTATGGAGTAAATTCAAAGCTAATTCAAGCCACTTAGAGACTTTGTCTCAAAATATCTAGTTAAAAAAAAGACTTATATGGTTATAGCTCAGTGGTAGAGTATTTGCCTAACAATTGCAAAACACTAGGTTTAATCCTTGTTGTTGGGACAATACACTACCAAAAGTGGCTGATGGGAGGAATGAGTTTATTTTGGCTTAAGCATTGGGTTTCATAATGGCAGTGAAAGGATGGCAGAGGCTGCGCATCAACATCTTACCATTGTAGCTGGCAGGAAGCAGTAAGAGTGAGCTGAGCTCCTACTGGCAAGGGGAGCTGGCTGTAATACCCTAAACTCTCTCCCAGCAACATACCTCCTCCATCAGTGCATGACCTCCCCATTTGCCACTAGCTGTGGACCAAATATTCAAAACACATGAGGCTATGGGGGACATTTCACATTCAAACTACTATACTCTAATATTGGAAAAAATATCTGCATATATTATTTTGTGGCCATTTTCAGAAAGCAGTATGTTATGGAAAATTGGAGACAATTCTTTTGTAAAATATATTTTATTTTATTATTATGAGAGAGAGAGAGAGGGAGGCAGGCAGATAGAGAAAGAATGGGTACGCCAGGGCCTCTAGCCACTGCAAATTAACTCCAGGCATATGCGCCACCTTGTGCCTCTGACTTACATGGGTCCTGGAGAATTGAACCTGGGTCCTTAGGATTTGCAGGCAAGTGCTTAACTGCTAAGCCATCTCTCCATCCCTAAAGAGACAATTTTTTTTTTTTTTTTGAGAGAGAGAGAGAGAATGGGCGCACCAGTGGTCTCTCAGCTACTGTGAAAGAATTCCAGATGTGTGAGCCCCCTTGTGGGCAAGTGCGGCATTGCACCCTTGTGTCACTTTATGTCTGGCTAAATGTGGGACCTGGAGATTGGAATGGACGTTCTTAGGCTTGACAGGCAGGTGCCTTAAACGCTAAGCCATCTCTCCAGCCCAAGAGACAATTCTTAAAGGAAGAAATATATATAAATGGTAAGTAGATATTTGAAAATGTTCAACATCCTTAAACGTCAGGAAAATGCAAATTAAAATTGCTTTGAGATTGCAAGTTAGCCTTGTTAGAATGGCTATCATCAAGAAAACATACAACTGCTGTCAAGGATGTGGGAAAGAGAACTGCTTATATACTGCTAGTGGAAATATAAACTGTTTAAGCCACTATGCAAATTAATGCAGAGGTTCTTCAGAAAAATAAAAATAGAACTATCTTATGATTCAGCTATGCCACTACTGGGTAAATACCTGAAGGAGTCTAAGGCAACATCACAGAGATACTTGCAAATCCATGTTTACAGCATTAGTCACCATAGCTAAGAAATGGAGCCAGCCTAGATGTTCACCAACAGACGAATAGATTTAAATGTTTTATATTTATACAATGTAATTTTATTCAGTTATAAATTAGAGTGAAATGAACATAATGTTATTACTGAAAAATGGATTGAACTTGGAATCATGTTAAGCAAAACAAGCCAGATTCAGTAAGACAAATATCACACATTTCCTCTTATGTATAAAACCTAGACTTATAAATAAATACATGTATGTATATATGTGTATAAATACATATATATATGTGTATATATATATATATATATATATATATATATATATATATATATATATGTACACACACACACACACACACACACACACACACACACACACACACATATTGTTGCAGTCAGGTTCGCATTGCTGGGAGAAAACACCCTACCAAGAGCAGCTTATGGAAAAAAGGGTTTATTTTGGCTTACAGACTCAAGGGGAAGCTCCATGATGGCAGGGGAAAATGACAGCATGAGCAGAGGGTGGACATCACCCCCTGGACAACATTAGTTGGACAACAGGAACAGGAGAGTGTGCCAAACACTGGCAAGGGGACACTGACTATAATACCCATAAGCCCGCCCCCAACAATATACTGCCTCTAGGAGGCTTTGATTCCCAATTTGACATCAGCTGGGGACCTAGCATTCAGAACACCTAAGGTCCCCAGGGTGCAGCAGAGAGAGGACTTTGTAGGTGAGGATAGTCCATAGCTACAGTCCTCATAATAACCATCCTCTACAGATGTTACTGACAAAACATACGCAAGCTTAGATCCAGAAGAGTCAACGCTTTTGTCCAAGGACACTGAGAAAGGACAGGGTGAAAAAAAAAATGCTACTTGTTTGGTTTCAAATGCCTTTTCTTTTTAAAAAATTCATTGGTTGGGCACATGCCTTTAATCCCAGCACCCGAGAAGAAGAGGTAGAAAGATCACTGTGAATTCAAGGCCAGCCTGAGACTACATAGTTGTGGGTCCCTGGCCACTCTGGGGTCATTGTGCACCGGCACCCCGGAGATGTCCTGGTGGCTGGGGATCAGGGTCTTGAGTAGCTGGACAGGAAGAAACACCCAGGAGACTACATCGGAGGACAGCTCGTCTATTTGCCAGGGGAGTGAGCTTATAGGTGTTCATGTAGTGGCTGGAAGAGGTACAGGGTACAGGTCACAGGGGGATTGGCTGTGTGAAGGCTGCTGGCTAATACCTCATTAACATATAGGGATCTTTGTTAAAAGGTCACATGGCCATGGGGAAACTGAAACCTAAGTCTTACCAGAACATCCAGGTGCCCCAGGTGGGGGGGAGGGAGCGGCCTCACTCATATAGGTGTCAAGGTGAGATTATCACAGTCTGGCCCTGCTGCAACCTCCTATGACCTGGGGCCCTTAGCCATGCCCAACAGCTCAGGCCTGCCTGCTTAAACCTCCTGTGGCCCAGGGTCCTCAACTGTGCCCGACACATAGTGAATTCCAGGTCAGCCTGTGCTAGAGTGACACCTTACCTCAAACAAGAAAAAAAATCTTAAATATTTTTATGGCAGGAGGAGAGAGGGAGGGAGGGAGAGAGAGAATGAATGAGAATGGGCATGCCAGGGCTTTTTGCCACTACAAAATAACCAGATATATGTCCCACTTAGTGCATCTGGTGAATTGAACCTGGGCTAGCAGACTTTGCAAACAAGTACCTTTAACCACTGGGCCATCTCTTCAGCCCTCAAATGCTTTTTCTGTCATACTGTTTTTTAGAATATTAAAAAACATTAGTAGACTTCCAGGATTTATTATAAGGGAATTTGAACTATGCTTGATTTTCTAGGATTTTACTTTTAATTTTTGCATACATGATAAAGTAGAATCTTGAAGGGGAGAAAAGTATAATTAAGAATACCCTAATCTATATTTTTAAAGTTTATTTTGAGAGAGGGAAAAAGGCAGAGAGAGAGAGAGAGACAGACAGACAGACACTGGGCATACCAGGGCCTTTAGCTGCTATGAAAGAATTCCAGATGCATGCGCCCCCTTGTGATTCATGTGTGACATTGCGTGTTTATGTCATTCTGTATCTGGCTATATGCGACCTGGAGATTCAAACATGAGTTCTTTGGCTTTGCAGGCAAGTCCCTTAACTGCTAACTCATCTCTCCAACCTGTAATCTAAATATTTTTAAAGCCTTTGAATATGACTGAACAAAAATAGTAAATACTCTTTTTAGAGGTCAAAATTTGGCTAAGAATTTAGAAGGATTGAACTCAGCATGAGCCAGATGTTTTATTTTAACACAGAAAAGGAAATCATAGAATGTAGGGTCAAGCTCTTTGATATTATTTTGACATCAGTTTATTATTAGTAGTCTCCTGAAAGGTAGCATCTTTGTGTGAAGTCAGAGGTGGGGCTTTCTCTCATGTGCTGGCTCTGTTTACATTAGGTTATTCATGGCAGCTTGGCAGCTTGTTTTGCAGATGTTTGTAATGTACAGTCTTAAATCTTCTATTTCTGGCATGCTTTTAAGTATGATTCATGTTTTCTTGAGGCTATCCTAAAAATACTGTTAGTTTCAAGAATTAATGTAAAATACACCACAGGCATCACAGCATACATAATGCATTCTTTCAGTAGTGTAATGCAATTTCCTGACCAATTAAATATGGAAGTTCTTGTAAAAAATACACTTCACTAAAAGCATGAATAAGGAAAGTAGATGTTTTATGAAAAAGTGTGTCTTCTGATGACAGAATTACATAAAAATAACTTTGAAACCTTAATAGAAAGAATAAATACCAGTAAGTCACAGGAAAAGATAAATAGGATGTATGACCAGAATAGTAAGTCTGCTAAATTTGATGTAGCCCTATGGGATCTATATACATGTAGAGAAAATCATGAACCTGGAGGTATGTGGTGTCATAAGCCTTTTTTTTTTTTATTAGTTATGGACATACTCAGTATGTAAACAGCACGTGCTGGTACCATCCTTACCCTCATCCCTGCCCCCCACTCCAAAGGGACTCTCCTTGTTGGGGATGCTGGTCATCCCCATGGGGAATGTGGGTCGTGCATTGTGGGGGTAGGATCAGTTATGGGGAAGAGGCAATGTTTCTGTGTGTAATGTTTCAACTTGTGGCTCTGACAATCTTTCCGCCCCCTTTTCCGTGCATTTCCCTGAGCCATGTTGGGTTCGTTTTAGGACTACTTTGGTGATGGGCTCTTAGGAGCCTCTTTATCTCTGGTGTGGTAGGAATCATAAAGCTTTTGAAAGGTCCAATAAGTCATAAGGCCTAGAATACAAGCTTGGGGCACACAGGACTGATGTCTGATATTATTGTATGGACTTCCTAACCTTGGACAAATGGTACAACCTCTCCTGCTTTTATTTTCTCATTTTAAATTGAGAACAAGGAATACTTACAAGCACAGCATTTATTATTGCTAGAGCTTGTTGTATAATCCTTAAAACTACTATACAAGTACAATTAGCTGTTAAATAGATAGAGAGCTGAGCATTGAGGGCTTCAATAACTTGATTAAGTTTGTACAACTGATAAATAGCTGAGTTTTAATTTGAACCCAGTCTATCTTGAGTATGTGTCCTGATATACTATTGTCTGCTGCCTCCTAGGCTTGCTGTGAGATCCAAATGATGCAGTATTAATAAATCATATTTACTTTTGCTTGGCACATGGTTTGAATGCAGTAAGTTATGACATTTCATTAATTAAGGCCTTTTGATACAGAGTCTCTGTATAGCCCAGGCTGGCCTGGAACTTACTATGTAGCCTAGGCTGGTATTGAACTCTTGCATCTTCCTGAAAGCACCTATTTTTTTATGTTGAATTGTGACTTAAGAAATATAAGTTATTAATAGTATTCAAGCAAAAGAGGCCTTGAGAAAAAGAAGTATCTATATAGCATTTCTCAGTAGGAGTACCATTGATCTACTGGGCAGGAGGGGGCTCTTAGGCATTAAAGTTAGCATCACTATTAGTAGTGTACCTAATTATACCTTATTCCCCAAAACTTTTCAACAACTTAGGGCATTTCCAAATGCCATCTGGCCATCTAGGGTGATGGCAGTGCTGTCACTGTTTGAGAACTATAGAGAGGTAAGAAGAAAGGAGGGCACTGCTGAGAATTGTCAGATGAGCAGCATGCTGAAGTGGAAGACACTCCCATGAGCATTCACAGGATTGCATGCAATTCCTAGGGCTCTAGCTTTAAATAACTTCATGTCTTTCTCCCTTAAGAAAGAACACTGGTGTTCAAATTGCTCTATTATTGTAGGCACAATTTTGATTCTACTCCAGTTTACTGAAGACAATAGAGATAAGTTATCCATGAACTAAAGCATTTTCTGAAACTGGGAACTTGTGAGGGGAAAATCCCCTATTGATTAGCTGCATTGGGTTTTTAAAAACCTTGAAAATGAATAGAGTGCCAATGTCAAGACATTTAAAATGAACTGGAACTATAGAGAACTAAGCTGAGACCCTGTAATCATGAATAGTTACCAGTAGTTATAAACAGTATAAGGTGGGAGGAAATTGAAGAGACTAACTTGGCTTTATGTTCTAGACTTTGCACAGTTTAAATTTTAAATAGCCCAGGAAATGGAAGGTCAGGCACATGGCCAAAACTGAGTACAAACAAGAAACATAGTATGTAAGGTAGGCTTGTGGGCAGATGAAGCTGACATTTGTGAAAATGTAAAGAAAAAAAAACTTAAGTTTTTATTGTATATTTTGCTCTCAGAGTAAAGAGGTAGTCGATGTGCAGTAGAGAAAGGACACCGTGTAATTTTACTAATGAAGAAATTAGGGGTGGAGAGATGGCTTAGCTGTTAAGGCACCTGTTTGCAAAGCCAAAGGACTTAGATATGATTTCCCAGGGCCCATATAAGCCAGATGCACAACATGGTGCATGCATGTGGAGTTCCTTTGCAGTGGCTAGAGGCCCTGGTGTGCCCATTTTCTTTCAATCTCTCTCCTTCTTTCTCTCTCAAATATATATATATTTAAGAAATTAGTGTAGACTTCTTCTTTTGTTTCTAATTTTATGACAGGGTCTTATGTAGCCCAGGCTGGCCTTGAACTTGCTATGTAGATGAGGATGACCTTGAATTCTTGATACTTCTACCTTAGCCTTCCATGTGTTGGGATTACAGGTGTGCACCACCACATGCAGTGACGGAGCTTCTTCTTCTGCATGTGTATGCATGTTCATATTTGCGTGGGTGCATACCTGTGTGTAAGTGCACATGCACATAGCTGTGCATGTGTGTGGAGAGCTGAGGTAGTGTGTCTTTCTATCTTATTTTTTGAGACAAGGTGGCTCACTGAACCTGACTGTCACAGATTCAGCTAGACTAGCTAGCCAGCATGCTCCAAGGACTCTCCTGTCTCTGCCTCCCCAGGACTAAAGTACCTGCACTTGGGCAGTTTGGATTTTCAGACAGGGACATTTACTTTGGTGAAATGTTAAGATGTATTAGTGTGATTGCAGTAGCACGATAAACTAACTGGTCTGCCTAAGACCTTTTCCTTGCTCTTCCCACCAAGATAAAGAAATTCAGATTATCCTTTTCAATGATTAAATATTAACTTTGGTTGGCAGTAAGGGGACACTCTAGCAATGTGTGTGTGTGTGTGCGCGCGCGTGCGCACGCACGTGTGGCATACAGACAATTCTTAGTTGGATCTTTGAATTCTTTCATGATCTTCCTGGATGATATGACAAAAATTTAAGAATACAGTCTCTTCAGGTCTGGAGAGATGGCTCAACAATTGAAGTCCTTGCCTATGAAACCTAATGACCTGGGTTTAATTCCCCAGTACCCATGTAAAGCCAGATGCACAAAGTGGCAAATGCATCTGGCATTCTTTGCAGTGGCTGGAGTCCCTGGCATGCCCATTCTCTCTGTGTTTTTTCTCTCTCCTTTCAAATAAATAAATAATACATAAAGGAAGCTATCATCTGCTTTGCAGGAACACACTAAAATGAACACACTAAGCTTGGCATGGTGGTGCACGCCTTTAATCCCAGCACTCAGGGGCATAGGTAGGAGGATCACCACTCTGAGACTACATAGTGAATTTCAGGTCAGCCTGGAGCCTGGACTAGAGTGAAACCCTTACTTCAAAAAACAACAACAACAACAAAAACCCTAAACATTAAATACCCCTATCTGAAATAGTTGGGACCAGAAGTATTTTAGATTTTATTATTTTCTTTTTGCATATGTGTTTCCATATACTGAGATACCTTGAGGATTGGACTCAAATCTAAACAGTATTTGTTTATGTTTCATATATCCCCTAAAAGTTTGAAAGTTAATTTCAGATGACATCTTTAGTGCCTATGCATTTGACTGTGACTTGTTACTTGGAGGTCAGGTATGATTTTCTGCTTGTGGTTTCATTTAGTCATTCAAAACTGTCAGATTTTGGAGCATTTCAGATAATCAAATATTCATAGTAAGGATACTCAACCTGTCATGTTACTGCATGTTAGACTATCTGGCCCTAGAGCTTCAGGATTATCATTACTTTATCTCTCATTGCTATATACATGCTGGGATTTCAGACATGTTCCCTACTTGTGTTGGGATTTATGTGGGTTGTGGGGATCTGAATTCCAACCATCAGCCTTGTACAAGTGCTTTTAACCATTGAACCCCAGCCCCTCCACCTCATTTTTTGAAATAATGTCTCCTAATGAACCTAAACTTCATTGATATGGCTAGTCTAGCTGGCCAGTGAATCCCAGGGATTCTTCTTTGTCTCCAATCCAGCATTGGGATTACAGGCACATGCCACCAAACTTGGCTTTTATGTGGGCTGGGAATTTGAATTCAGGTCTGCATACATGTGTGGCAAGTACATTACTCACTGAGTCATTTCCATAGCCTGCAAGAATTTATATATATATGCATGCATGCTTGGATTATTGTTTGATTTACACATGAATAATCACAAATCAATTGTATTAATTTAAACATTTTAGGAAATGCTTAGGTAGAAGTTGGGCATATTGATGGTTTATTTATTTAATAGTAGACCTAGAAGGGCATTGTTTGGGGGTAATGGTATTGTAGAATGCTGGTCTTAACAGCCTAACAGCAATTTTGTCACCTAAATCAGAGAAGCTGTGACTATCTACAAGAGATCCTCAACAATTTGATATTCTCTCATAAAGGATGGGGATGAAGAGGGGCCTTTAGACCTGTAGACCCTTACCTGAGATTCAGGATCCTCTCTCCTAAATCCTTCTCCATTTACATATAGTCCTGCCCCAACTGCATGTGTTCTCAGGGGATGCTAGAGTATGTAGAGGGTGGAAAGTTAATGGAAGGGTGTGATGCCATCTATGCAGAGGACATTATTCATGCTGCCAGTGGAACTTTTTGGTGATGTGGCTGTTTTGAAGTCCCCTATGCGCTTATAAGTAAACCCGATAAACTCATTTGTTCATCAAACTAGATGTGGGTATAATTGTTCCTTTGTTCTATTGTTGATGCCCTCTCTCAGGTGACTAGATGCTGTTCACATCTCCCCAGGAAAAGTTGATGTAACAATGGGTTTAGAATAGTCTTAAATTAGAAATCTCAATGCAGGAGTGTTAGGTCTGAATCCTCGAAGAAGTTTGGGGATTTTAAAACCAGTGTCACTTTGTAGCACACTTGTGTCTATCATAGTCATTCATTGTCTGGAATGATTTAATTACTTCTTCCTTTTGGAAGAAAAGGTTATGCTGTGAAATTGTGGTGAAATAATGCTACCAGTTCCTTAGATCAACCATGGAAGATATTTTCATTCCTTCAGGAACACCTCCAAATGATTATTCAATTGTTCTTACAAGTTTTTTAATGTAGGCTATGTCACTGTTTTGATATGTGTTTTGATATTTGTTCTGCTTTGTATTCATAATAGTTTCATTGTGAAATAGCATTGAAAGTGAAAACTTGGGGATGGAGAGATGGCTTAGCGGTTAAAGCAGTCACCTGTGAAGCCAAAGGACCCAGGTTCAATTTCCCAGTACTTAGTAAGCCAGATGTACAAGGTGGCACATGCGCCTGGAGTTCATTTGCAGTGGCTGGAGGCCCTGGTGCTCATTCTCTATCGTTTGTCTGTCTGTCTGTCTGTCTGTCTTTCTGTCTGTCTGTCTCTGTCTCTTTGTCCTTCTCTTACAAACAAACAAATAAATAAGTAAATAAAATATTCAAAGATTTAAAATTAAAAAAAATAAAAAAATAAAAACTCACCAGTATACGTCATCTCTCTGTTTTGTAGGTCCTATGTATGGAAATATATATTTTTAATATATAATCTCTGTTGTTTGGAGAGTTGTATTTTTATAGTCTGATTTGTTTTTCATTTTCTCTTTTTCCTCTGTAAAGTTTCAGAATCTCCAGCTCAGTCTGTGGTCCAACATCTAAGATGGATAATGCAGAAGGATGTTTTGGGACAAGATGTCTTTCTAATAGGACCGCCTGGGCCTCTTCGACGCTCTGTTGCTATGCAGTATTTGGTAAGCAATAGATTCTTGTCAATTTCTAAGAGCCTTAACGTTGATGAGTTATATGATAAAATAAATGAAGATTAAGAATTTATAAAAATAGAAGAAGTAGTCACTAATTGAAATAAATGCTATCATCAAAGGATGACTTATTTCTAAATGGTTTGGCAACATTTATTTGGGAATCATATGCACATTTATCTTTTATAACTTCAGTAGGCCCTTTCCTTTCCTTTCCTTTCCTTTCCTTTCCTTTCCTTTCCTTTCCTTTCCTTTCCTTTCCTTTCCTTTCCTTTCCTTTCCTTTTTCCTTTCCTTTCCTTTCCTTTCCTTTCCTTTCTTTTTTCCTTTTTCTTTTTCCCTTCCCTTCCCTCCCTTCCCTTCCCTTTCCCTTCCCTTCCTTCCTTCCTTCCCTTCCCTTCCTTCCCTTCCTTCCCTTCCCTTCCTTCCCTTCCCTTCCCTTCCCTTCCCTTCCTTCCCTTCCCCTCCCTCCCCCCCTCCCTCCCCTCCCCCCCCCCTCCCCCTCCCCTCCCCCCCCCCTCCCCTCCCCTCCCCCCCCCCCCTCCCCTCCCCTCCCCCCCCCCTCCCTCCCCCCCCCTCCCCTCCCCTCCCCCCCCTCCCCTCCCCCTCCCCCTCCCCCCCTCCTCCTCCCCCCTCCCCCTCCCCTCTTTTCTTTTCTTTTCTTTTCTTTTCTTTTCTTTTCTTTTCTTTTCTTTTCTTTTCTTTTCTTTTCTTTTCTTTTCTTTTTGAGGCAGGGTCTCACTCTAGCTCAGGAATCACTTTACTGATTGAAGAAAGACTGGTCCTCAGATGAAGTTGTATTTTGAAGAGAACTTTTTAGGATGAAGAGAAAACCCATGCTTCAAACTTCCTTGTATTTGGTACTGAAGGACTGATTTCTATGCCATTGAAATCTGTTTTGTATATTTCTTTACCTCAGTAGTGAATTTACTTTAGAACTTCAAAAATTTTATATATGAGGCAGGAATGATAAAAATAAAATATAAATCTGAAGCCTAACTCTCACTAGTCAGTAACTTTTGTGTATTTTAGTTCTTCCTAGAAACAGTGTGTGAGCTATAACATGCCATTGTATCATTATCCTAGATTAATACATAAGGGAGAAGTGTTTTGTCTAAGAGTGAGGGAACAGTTGCTGAGAATCCCAGGTATAGAATAGTTTTTATTTTCAGATATATGTTCTGTGATTTGTTCATTTCAAAGACCATAGTGTCTCTTTGAGATTTTATTTCTGAAAAAACTCTGATGTGTGTTAGAGTTGTGAAAAGAGAGGAGCTAGGAGAGCATAGGGGGCTTGGTTCAAAAATACAGCATAGGGCTGGGTATGGTCTCAGCACTTGGGAAACAGAGGTAGATTAGGAGGATCATTGTGAGTTCAAGGCCAGCCTGAGACTACATAGTGAATTTCAGGTCAGCCTGGGCTAGAGCAAGATCTCCTACCACAAAAAAAACAAAAACAAAAACAACAACAACAAAAAAACAAAACAAGGGCTGGAGAGATGGCTTAGCGATTAAGGCGCCTGCCTGCTAAGCCTAAGAACGCTGGTTCCAATCTCCAGGTCCCACGTTTAGCCAGATGCAAAGTGACTCAAGGGCGCAATGCCGCACTTGACCACAAGGGGGTACAAGCATCTGGATTTTGTTCACAGCAGCTGAGAGGCTGCTGGCACACCCATCTCTATCTGTCTTCCTCTCCCTCTTTCTCTGTCTCTCTCCAAACAAAACAAAACAAAAAGCAGCATTTGTTTGCAAGTATGAAGTCTGTATCTTTAGAAGCAACTACTACTATAGCACCCTCAACTAAACTTGAAACTGAAATGCAGCTGATGCATCTTTGGGCCATGAAAATACACATATATGAGATGCAGAATGAGCCCAAGCTACTCTGTAAACTCTACAGTGAACACTGTTGCTACTTACACTATTCTATAACAGTCTTCACTTAATATATCCCGAGCTGATAATGTCATTCCTTAAATGTAGAAATTTTGGAGGCAAGCCAGCTGAGTCAAGTAGAAATTAGAGGTAATTTAATAGTTGTCTTTGTTTGATATTTGTCTCATGTGATGGTGATTATAGATTACTTAACAAAGCTCAGCTGACCACTGCTTCCTTCTTCTGGTGCTGAATGTGAGCTTGCTCATTCCTTTATCACCAGCCAGTGCCTGAGGAGACCAGCACTTCTCTTGGCTAATGAAGAGTCAAAGAGCTTGTTAAGACTGGCAAGAATTCTAACCTTACTTTCCATGTGGCAGTTCGAGCTTTACCTGTGGTGCAGTTTAATACTAAGAGACACACATTTGTCAATCACTGTGAATGCCAGTTTTCAGGAAGGGAAGGAACATTCAGCCACTCAAAGCAGGCATGAAGGTACTAGCTAATTGTTCCAGAAGCAAGAAGGAGGGAATTTGCTAAAAGGAGAAACCACTACTTTATTCCAAAATTGGTCCTCACACGCAATTCATTTGTATTTAAAAAAGCATTGCTTGCTATTATCACGGTTACCATTATATGTAGTCTCTAAAAATTCTTCCTTCTTTCCATCTATATGTAAAGATAGGGCATCTTGAGACCAGCAGACAATACAAATAATAACAATAAAAAGTGTTATTTTTCAGTATTAAATAGGCCTTAGGGTAGAAAGAAAAATGATTTCCTTGTGGAAAAAAACCTTGTTCTGCAGTAATGGCATGTTCTCTTAACTTTTTCCTACATACTCCGGTAAGTTAATTTGTTCTCTTTGTTTAATAAAAACTTACTGTATGCCTGATTTGATTAGATAATGTTATTATTCTGACTTCAAAAGTAATGTTTAATCCCCCCCCATGGCTATGTTTATTTATTTTTATTTTTTAATGTATAATTTTATTATTGACAACTTCTATACTTACAGACAGTAAACCATGATAATTTTCTCCTCTCCCCTACTTTCCCCTTCACAACTCCCTTCTCCATCATATCCCTCCTTCTCTCCGATAGTCTCTCTTTCTCTTTTTTTTTTTAGTCTTTCTTTTATTTTGATGTCATTGTCTTTTTTCTCCTATTATGAGGGTCTTGTGAAGGTATTGCTATGCACTGTAAGGTCGTGGGTATCAAGGCCATTTTCTATCTGGACAGTTGCATTTTAAGGAGTCGTACTCTTCCTTTGGCTCTTACATTCTTTCTGCCACCTCTTCTATAATGGACCCAAGTAATGTTTAATTTTTTAAAAACGTAACTGTTAGTATAGGGCAAAATGACTTTAAGAGTGGATAAATTACTTTAGAAAGTAGATTCTGATATTTTCTCATTCAGATCACATGACTTTTGGGGGGGGTAAAGTAATTTTTTTTTACATCCTTTTGTTCCTTCCATTTCCTCCTCCTCTCTTTTATTTCCTTTAGCTATGTATGTGTACAACTCTTCTGATGACTTTACTGTTAGTCTTTAACTTATTTTTACATGTAGTATAGTATTTAATGTATTGTGTACATTGGGTCAATGGACTAAACTAATTGTATCACACATTTTAATGAAAATGACTGTTATATACAGAAACTTGTTATTTTGGGGAAAACCAAATAAGGCCACTTACTAATCCACTTACTAATGATGATAATTTGAAAATTCTATAGGATAAATTAAGATCTAAATTTTGATTATGTTGCTTAAATAATAGGAGTCAGGGCTGGAGAGATGGCTTAATAGTTAAGGTGCTTGCCTACAAAGCCTTAGGTCCCAGGTTTGACTTCCCACTACCCACATAAGCCAGATGCCCAAGGTGGCACATGCATCTGGAGTTCATTTGGGCCCTGGCAGTAGAGGCCCTGGCACACCCATTCTCTCTCTGTCTCTCTTCCTCCTCTTTCTCTTTCAAATAAATAAATAATATATAAAAAATAGGATTCCCATACAGTATAAATAAAACTCTAAGGATATTATATATGCATATATATATATATACATACATACATACATACAGCAAAACTGAAAAAATGAATCAATAATATATGATATATTGTTATATAAAATGGGCTGAAAATTCATTGTATTTTCTACAGGAAACCAAACAAAACTAGAATATATTGCCTTGTCTAGGGAAAAATTTGAATCAATAATTTACATTGATACTGCTTTTCTCCCAGGAAGCAGCATTGTTGAATAATTTGCTCCACATACATCATGGGCTGAAAGTTTTTTGATTTAGGGATTTTCAACATAATTATTCTCAATCTTAAAGGTCAGCTAGAAAAATTTGGATTAAAATGTATGACATTAAATGCTTCCTGGGACTATAGCTTTTGAAGGAAACTTACTATAATTCCCTTCTTTTAAGGATTTTGCTTAAAATGTTAAATATTGCTCTTTCAAATACCTCATTGAAATTAGGATAGAGACTACAAGTAATTAATATACAGAAACAGTTTCAAATATCCAACAAACTCATAGGGAGATACTTGACTTCTTGTTTATAAACAATAAAAGTAAAACACAAGTAGGTAACTTTAAAGAATTCTTTAAATTCGAATCCCCATTATTGATAAAGAAGAGGTGACAAGGAAGCAACATTACTGTTGGTGGCAACAGAAAGATCCGTTTTATCAGGCACAGCCTTTTACATTGACCAGGCAAGCTCTCATCCTCCAGCATGTGGCTGACTTCTAGGCTGTTTGAAATTGATTTTTAAAGTGGAAATAGAGTAGCTTAAGTATCACTGTAAGATAGATGTCCTGTACTCTCTAGACAGATTTAATTTAGACATTTTTGCTAACTATAACACCCATAAGCCTGCCCCCATTGAGGATCCCATTCCAAAATTGTGTAGCTGGGGACAATCAACCAGTACAGTCTTTTGGAAATTCTTCTTGATTTAGTCTTGTGAAGGGTTTCAGTCCATTATGACAAGGGAGAGTGTGTGGCCAACCCTGGTGAAACAATGGTCCTAACATGCCAACAAAGATCAGTGGGCCCAGTTGTTCATCTTTAATTGCTTCCTATCCCTTGTTTTAAAAATCTGATTTTCTAGATAGAAAAATCAAGGATATTTCAACATAATTATTCTCAATCTTAAAGGTCAGCTAGAAAAATTTGGATTAAAATGTATGACATTAAATGCTTCCTGGGACTATAGCTGAGTATCTAGTACAGTTGACAGGAAACTTACTATAATTCTTATTTAATATTTAAAGGAATTTTGCTTAAAATGTTAAATATTGCTCTTTCAAATACCTCATTGAAATTAGGATAGAGACTACAAGTAATTAATATACAGAAACAGTTTCAAATATCCAACAAACTCATAGGGAGATACTTGACTTCTTATTTATAAACAATAAAAGTAAAACACAAGTAGGTAACTTTAAAGAATTCTTTAAATTCGAATCCCCATTATCTAAATTTCATGTCTTTTCTTCCAAGTGGCCCAGTTGATTGGGTCACAATTCTAATGAGACCAAGGCCAAAGGGTTCAGCTGTGTACAGGCTAGTATTGTCCCCAGAGGCCTTCTTGCTACAAACTACCACTGACTTGTCCAGTTATCCCATTTTTTTTTTTTTAAAGAAAAGAGATTTCTTCAGTATACAGTAGTAATAGTGTCCATCACATACACATTCCTGTTCTTGGTCCCCAGATGCCTCCATGACAATAGTGAAGTCTTGAAATGATTTAATTTTGTTTGTTTTATCTAAATGTTATCTTTTCTTCCAAAATGTCCAGAATCCTGAGGCATGTATTGTCCCCAAGTTATCCCATTTTTTTTTTTTTAAAGAAAAGAGATTTCTTCAGTATACAGTCTTGTGCATTCCTGTTCTGGTCCCCTGCCTCCCAATAGGAAGTGAAAGTTTATCTGAGTAGCTCCCCATCTTGTGCTCCCTCTGCCCTCCCCAGTCTCTGGTAGCTACCGTTCTACTCTTCGTTTCTCTAAGTTCCAGTTTTTTAGATTCCACACTTGAGTCAAGATCGTGTGGTATTTGTCTTTCCATGCAGGACTATTTCACTTATTCCAATGATTTCTAGTTTTAAAAAATGATTTTGTAAATGGTTGGATTCTATTCTTTTAAAAAAGTTATTAACATTTTGATAATTTTTTTTTTTTTTTTTTTTTTGGTTTTTCGAGGTAGGGTCTCACTCTAGTCCAGGTGACCTGGAATTCACTATGTAGTTTCAGGGTGGCCTCAAACTCATGGCGATCCTCCTACCTCTGCCTCCCGAGTGCTGGGATTAAAGGCGTGCACCACCACACCCAGCTGATAATTTTATATATGAATACAATGTATCTTTTTATAATATTTGATCCCATTATCTTCTCTTGTCCACCTACCATTTCTGGTTAACATGCTGAAAATAAGTGACTGTTAAACACTCAACCCTAAATAGGACATCACTCCCTCCAAGGCTCAAAAATCCTTGGAAGATGAGGGCAGAAAGAATGTGTGTAGCAGAAAGCCAGAGTGTGGTGGGGGCAGGCCTTGAGATTTTGTAATCCATTCCTGCTTGCTGTTCTCTCTGCTTCCTGGGTAATGTATAGTGATTAGAAATTTATTTGGTTCACAGTTCTGGTAGTTGGCAAGTCCAAGTTTTAGGGGCCTATATGAAGGCTTTCTTGCAGTTTTCATCCAATGACAGAAGAATAGAAAGACAAAAGAACATGGAAGAAGGGTAGGAGGGAAGAAGAGGAGCATGAGAAAGAGCAGAGGTGAGAGAGGTGATCATCCAACTTTCTTTTAAGAAGAAGCCACTCCCAAGACAGTGACATCAATCTACTAATGGGACAGAGTCTTTTTAACTGAATACCTTTTAAAGGTGTTGCATTGGGGATTAAGATTAAGTTCCTAACATGATTTTTTTGGAGTGGATTTTCGAGGTAGGGCGTCACTGTAGCCCAGGCTGACCTGGAATTTACTGTGTAGTCTCAGTGCCCTCAGACTCATGTCAATCCTCTTACCCTCTGTCTTCCGAGTGCTGGGATTAAAGGTGTGTACCACCATGCCCAGCTTCCTAACATGATTTTAGCTCTTTTGAGTAAACATAAAGCTCTTAGGAACCTACTTTCATTAAATAATAGCAGTATTAGTAGTAATTTACATTTTTATAAATTAAATAGCATTAGTTTTTTTCCTCTTGTACTGCTTTGAGTTTTAAATTGTTACATCCTAGATGCCCCTTGAGGATATTCTCATTTAGTTAATGAGGCCACAAACATCCAGATTAATTATTTGCCTGAGGTCTTACATCAAATTGGAAGCAAATCTAGATCAAGGTCTTGAGTTTTTGATTTCAGGTCATGCCCCTGCTTTTACCTTGAAATCCTTCATGTCCATGTATTGGGTTATTAAAGCGGAGAAAAGAAATGGCTGGATCAGCTGATTTTCATTTGAGAAAAATTAGGTCTGTAAAGTTCTGTAGCTTGATGGGCAAAAGGAATCCTTAAAGTTGGTCTCCTTTCTACTTTGTTGAACCCTCACAGCTAGTAGTCATTCACATAAAAATGTATGTGCATTGCTCTTTTATTCTTTTAATGATCTTAGGAGAGGGCTGTGGATATGGCTAGGGATCCCTAGCACCCATGTAAAGCCTGATGCACAGTGGCTCATGTGCCGTGGTGCAGTGTCTGTAATACTAATGTGCCAATAGTAATGGGGACAGACAGAGTCAGGACAATCTGGAAGCATGCAGGCCAGCTAATCTGGCCTCTCCAGTAGCAAAACAAGAGAGATCTTGTCTCAGAAAAGCAATGTGAATCGAGAGAACCAACACTCCAAGGTAATCTTCTGACCTTCACATATATGCTGCCACTTTAGTATGCCCATATACACACATATTGTAAAAACACATGCACACATACACACAAATAAGAGATAAGAGTTCTTTATCAATTTATATAGAATAATTTCAAAACATCTAGACTAACTTTCTCAAGCTGATAGTTAAACTTTTTATATTCTATCCTCAAAACAAGTGTGGACATAGATAATTTTTGTCCATTATATAGAAATACTTCTTATATAACAATATTTTTTAACTGAACAGTTACATTTTTATCCTAAAAATTTTAGTAGCCTAATGTGATGCACTTTTATGCTAGTATGCCATAGAAGACAGGGCTCTCATCCTTTGAGGATTCAAGAATTCTGCCTGGGATGAGACATGTATGAGAGCAGGGAATGTCAGTGTTATACCTTTTCACCCAAATAGTAACAAATACAGGCAAAACATCATTGCAAGAGGCACAAAATTTGTAATAATTTTTCTCTACAACAAATTATACAGCACATCATTGATAAATTAGTTTACTTAATGGACTTATTATTTGCTCTGTTCAGTTGCTTTTAAATTTTATTTTCTTCTCTGCAAATGCAACCAGATTATATGAAATTTGAAAGCACAGATAAAAGCATTTCAATAATTTTATACGCTATTTTTAAGAAAGAATTAGGAAGCAAGTTGATACTGAAATAACTCAGTCATATTGTTTCTCTAAATGCAGTACTTCAAAATTTGTTACCAGAGAGCCTCTGCTGACGGATTTTCTTCTTTCAATGTTTCTGTCTATCACATTGAAAATATTTAGTTTGCACATGCTCTGAGTCTACAGCCACAGAACCACAGGGCAGATGGACAGGAGGGCTAAAATTCATGGGTGATCTTTCTCAATGTTTTCTTTGTCTCCCCTATAAATTTACTGTTCTTTAAAGTTTGTCAATCTCTTTTTTATATCTGCATACTAGGGTTTAATAGTACTATAAAACAACCATTTTCATGACCATTTAAGATAGTATATAAATTTAATAAATAACTGATATTGAATTAATGAGAATTGAAGAGGTAGGGAAGATTTAAAGTTTTTATTTTTTATATTCATTTAAAATATTTTTTATATTTTATTTTCATTTATTTATTAGAGAGAGACAGAAAAAGAGAGAGAGAATGGTAGTGCCAGGGCCTTCAGCCACTGCAAATGAACCCCAGACACATGTGTCACCATGTACATCTAGCTTACATGGGTTCTGGGGAACTGAACCTGGGTCCTTCCTTAACTGCTAAACCATCTCTCCAGCCCTATGTTTTATATTCTTAATAAGTTGATCTAAGTCATATATTAATGGATCTTATTGCTGAAAGAGACTTTATGTATGGCTTGCTTCAACAGCAAGGAGCAGCCTTCTCAGTTTTATTTCTGTAATTATTCACTCTCTTTTCTGTATTTATCTAGTCTTTTCCTCCTTGCTCCAACATGCCAATGTTTTGAATCATTAAAAAATTGACAAGGGCTGGTCAGATGACTCAGCAGTTAAAGTGCTTGCCTGCAAAGCCTAGGGACCCAAGTTCAATTTCCCAGTACCCATGTAAACCAAATCCATAAGGTGGTGCATAAATCTGGAGTTCACTTGCAGTGAACTAGAAGGTCAGGTGTGCCCATTCTCTCTCTGTCCCCTTTTCTCTTTTAATCTCTCTTAAATAAATGAAAAAATGACCAGTACTACCCACATGGTGCCCAGCCCAGTTTCCACATCACTCTTCTTCTTTCTCTTCATGCTCAGTTATTTTATAGGATGTTGCTGACTTTGAGTTGTCTGATGTCTCTTCATGTTTTGAAATGATGTGGTTTTAGCAAGAATACATAGAAGTGATGTTGTGCCACCCTGGAAGTCTGGTATGTGAAATTGATAGAGTTCCTTGCTGGTGATAACAAATTTTGTCCACATGGATAATGTGGGCCATTACAGATTCTTCAGTGTTGTATTATTTTTTAATTTTTTTCATTTATGATGGCATGTGAGAAGATAATTTGTTTCTATATACATAGGTATTTTCTCCTCAGACCTTTATCCACACATTTTATCATCCATTGTGATTTTTGCCTACCATTATTATTGCAATAACTTTTTCAAATGGATGAAGGTCTCCTTCAGTCGTTCTTGAGTAATAAATATTCTTGTAGTGAGGTCCACTCTGTATGCATTCTACTCTAGGGAAGTGACAAAGGTAGATCAGATTTTCAAGAGATGTTTAGATGACATTATCTTTTTCTGTCTTTTACTGATTTCCTGCCTTTCCTGTGAGAGCACCTCCATTAAAGTAAATGAGTGAAATCCTTTGTATGTTGGCTTCTGTTTCCGATGTTTCCACGTGACTTACTATGAATTCCCCAGAGAAGAGTCAATGCATGGTAGGACAGAGTATACCTAAGTGCATGTACAGCAGAGCTGCAGTGTCTTTTGTTGTCCTGTGCTGTCAGCAGGTTGTTTCCGATGCTCACAGTGTGTAAACAACTAAATTTTATCTGTATAGTCCCAATTCTGTCTCAAAGAACATGCATTCTCATCCCTATGAAGCTTCTAAAATTCTTATAAGAAAAGTTGATAAAAATTCAACTTTTGTTTTGTTTTTGGAGGTAGGGTCTCACTGTAGCCTAGGCTTTCCTGTAGTTCACTGTGTAGTCTCAGAGTGGCCTCAAACTCATGGTGATCTTCCTACCTCTGCCTCCCAAGTGCTAGGATTAAAGGTGTGAGCCACCACGCCTGGTTAAAATTTAACTTTTTAAAAACAACATTGCCACAGTTATGACCACTGTTTTTATAAATTAAAAAAATTTTTTTAGAGAGAGTGAACGAGAGAGACAGAAAGAGACAATTGGTGCACTAGGTCCTCAGCTAATGATATTGAATTCTAGAGACTTGCACCACCTAGTGGGCATGTGCAACCTTGCTCTTGCCTCACCTTTGTGCATCGAGCTTATGTGGGCTCTGGAGAGTTGAACATGTGTCCTTAGGCTTTGCAGACAGGTGCCTTAAGTGCTAAGCCATCTCTCCAGCCCAATTATTGTGTTTTTTAAAATTTTTGAACTATGATTTATTGGTGTAACACAGGTTCTTGTGGAAGAAAGCTTAATTGAAACCTTATATGGAACATGAATTTTTATAAGAAACAATTTCTATGGTAATTTGTGTTTTGATTTTTAATGTCCTAGAAACCATTCCTAGGGTTTTGACTTATGGTTTTACATAGCTATCAAAATAGAGATAACCCCTTTCCCCTCATTCCTTAGGAGCTATTCAATTTATTCATTTAAAAAAATAAAAATAGGGTCTGGAGATATGGCTTAGTGGTTAAGTGCTTGCCTGTGAATCCTAAGGACTCTGGTTCAAGGCTCAATTCCCTAGGACCCACATAAGCCAGATGCACAAGGTGGTGTCTGGAATTTGTTTGCAGTGGCTGGAGGCCCTGGCACACCTATTCTCTCTCTCTCTCTGCCTGTCGCTCTCACATAAAATAAATGAAAAAATAAAAATAAATACTATAGTATAATGGGCAGTTTTATAGAGGAGAATCAATGATGTAAAGAATTATCCACAAATTGATCTGATTTCTAAAATGAAATAATTATCTTTAATCTAATTTAGCTTCCTAAAATCTTATCTTCTTATAATAGTTCAGGCACCTTAAATAAACTAAGCACAGTTATATAATGTAAAAATCAATAGTTTACTAAAATGAAACAGTATGAAAACTTCATTAAGCAATTCCTATTTTCAATACTGGGCAAATCAATGGTTTAGTAATCTAGAACTTTCTTTGGCTATTAAGTTAGGGAATGTTGGCTAGTTCTTTTTAGAGTCGCTAAAGAGAAAATTAAATTCTAGATAGAAAGGTCATTGTAGTGAAGATGAAGATTTGCTGGCAGTATGCTGTGGCATGTACATTCTTGGGGGATTTAACCAGTTCTTTGTCACTGAAAGACCTCATGTGGAACAAGTGATGCCAGGAAATGATGTTGCATTGCAACTGCTACAGTGTTAACTAGGCAGGGGATCTTGGAAGGAAGCATCAATTGAAGTAGGGAAGGAGTAGAAAGGTATGAGTTCAAGAAATTTTGAGGTTTTTTTTTTTTTTTTTTTTTTTTTTTGAGGCACACTTGCCTCCACTTGCCATCTTTCTGTCTCAGCCTCCCGAGTACTGGGATGCTAGGGCTGTGCTACCATGTCAGGTGAGTTCAAGAAATATTAAGGAGGTTAAAGAATCAGAATATGTAGATAAATTGAATATAAGAAATGAACTAGAACTCAAGGATTCTGCATAGTTAAGTGA
Organism: Orientallactaga sibirica; assembly: GCA_036365145.1. Classification (NCBI taxonomy): domain Eukaryota; kingdom Metazoa; phylum Chordata; class Mammalia; order Rodentia; family Dipodidae; genus Orientallactaga; species Orientallactaga sibirica. The sequence goes on from JAEOAD010002184.1 coordinate 873,278, forward strand.
TATTCCTACCATGAATAGAAAATGTTAAGAAGAGAGTTTTGGGGAAAATGGGAGGAGTTCAGTATTTTATAGGGGATACTGAGATACTATTGGGTCTGACTGCAGATATCCATGCAAAGAACCCTAGAGTTCTGAAGACTGGGAGAGCTTGAGGTTGGAGAGCAATTAGCATAGGAATGGAATTTGGGACTATGTGGGAAAGAAGAAAGCACTCTATTCCATCTTAGAGTAAGAGCTATGGTTAAGAATGTAATTCTGGACACTACCTACATTTGATGAACAGGCAGTGTCATGAAGCCAAAGACGACTGTAAGAGTGGATAGTAATATACATGTAGTACCACTAACCCTGCCTGTTGTTTCATGCACAGGATAAGTGTGAGCTTTTTTCTCCTTTCAAGCCAATTTCAGTGATTCTGAAGAGAAAGCTGTTTTGTAATGGTTTTCACCTGTCATTTAAAGGGAAAGGTTTTATAGATTTTCTGTCTCTTATTATTTACCTCCCATTTTCCTCCATTACCGTTTTTCTTAAATCTATAGGTATTTTTATAGTATTGGCAAAATCATTCTGTCATGGGCCCCAGTAAGACCTGACTCTTTGTTTCTCCAAATGTATATCGATGTCAATATTAAGCATTCTGTTAAATCAGAATTTATTTTGATAACATCTCATTTACAAATATTATATTCTTTAAGCCATCTTGTTTAGTTTTTTTAAAAAAAATTTAACTTTTTTCTTTTTTTAAAATACATTTTCCTAAATATTATTTGGAAGTTACTTTACATGGAATTGTTTCTTTTAATTCCCTTTTTGGATTGTTCACTGTGTAGAAACAGAATTGAAGTTAATATATTGATTTTGTGCTTTGTAATTTTGTAGAATTTGTTTGGGTTCTAAAGCTTTTGATCTTGACTAATTTCAATATTTTATTTATTATATATTTATTTGAGAGAAAGAGAGGGAGAGAGAGAGAGAGAGAAAGAATATGGGTGTGCCAGGGCCTCTAGGCACTGCAAACAAACTCCAGACACATGTGCTACTATGTGCATCTGGCTCACGTGGGCTCTGGGGAATTGAAACTGGGTCCTTAGGCTTCACAGGTAAGTGCTTTAACTGCTAAGCCATCTCTCCAGCTCCAAATTATTATTATTTTTTAAGGCAGGATCTCACTTTAGCCGAGCTGACCTGGAACTCATTCTGTATCTCAGGCTGGCACTGAACTCATGGTGATCCTCCTACTTCTAGCCTCCTGAGTACTGTGATGAAAAGCATGTGTCACCATTCCCAGTTCACCTACCTTTTTGATTCTAACAAGAAGCTTATGGACTAGATAGGCTGCCAGATTGTTATCTTTCTTTCCATTTTCTAATTAAAGAATCCATTCTTTTAATTATGTTACCTGTTAGTAGATGTTATTTTCTGTTGTATTGGGTATATAATCTATAATGTTATTGTGAAAGGGACCCTAGAGATTGTCTCTTTAGATCTCTTCATTTTACAGATGAATAAACAGGCCCAATGAGGTAAAATCATTTGCTTAAGATCAGAGAGGCAAAGAAAATAAAATTAAACTTGCTTCTTCTTATTGAGACTTGAAATCAGGACAGATGGAGTAAAACTTAGTTTGTAGAACAAGTAAAATTGGTCCAGGTGCTGCTTCCTTCAGAACTCTCATGTTGCCTTTGTATCTCTTGGAAATAGTGTGCAGTTCTGTGCCGCCACAGAGGGCAGAACACTCGTTTTGGAAGGCTTGGAAAAGGCAGAAAGGAATGTGCTCCCTGTATTGAACAACTTGCTGGAAAACAGGGAAATGCAGCTTGAAGACGGACGCTTCCTAATGTCTGCTGAGCGGTATGACAAACTTCTTCAAGTAAGAAAAGAAAATCAGTTGTTTTGCCTTTGGTGTCAAAGTGTGGGTGTTGCCATCTTACATGAAATATGGTTTTATTGGAATTAGGACAAGTGTTTAAAATGGGTTTTATCAGTAAATTATGAGTTAGCAGTTTTACAAAGCTATTCCATTTGCAAACCACACTGAATGACCTCCCAGATTTCTACTGTCTTCCTTTTTCTTGGTTATTTAATAACTATTCTCCTCCTAGCCATTTTCTTCTTTTTCCTTCTTTCTTTAACAACTTTATAAAGCCTAATTTTACTTTTAGAAAGTACTGGGCATCAGACTTACCAAGCTGCATAGAGTCTACTTCTTAGAAGCCTCAGAAAACTCAGAGCCTAACAGATATGGACAGAAGTAAATACTATTTTAAAAGATATTCTGATGGTCCAAGCCACCAGCTTGAGTTCAGTGTTATCCTTGGCTACCTAGTGAGTTGCAGGCCAGCCTGGGCTACATAAGACCCTGTCTCAAAAAAACCCCCAATAAATAGTAAAAGCAATCAAGCAATTAATCAAAACATATGAATCATTGAGTCCCTCCTGTGCTCTGACCCCAGGGGCTTCTTGCTCTACTCAGAGTAAAACCTAAAGTCCTTTAATTGGAGCCCAGTACCCTTACTTGCTCCTGCCTCACCTCCTTCTTTCTTCTCCTCTTTTATCTATCCTGCTCTTAGTGTTCTCTTTACCCCATACCTCCCTGCTCAGTAGACAATCTCCTACCTTCTAGGCTTGGCACAGGTATTTCTTCCTGGTATGGTTTTCTCCCAGGTACTTGCTTGGGTCATTCCTAAACCTTCTGCAAATCTCTGCTTAAGTGTTAACATTATCAGTGCAGCTTGCCCTGGTGCTCTTATTTAAGATTACAATCTTCCTTCTACCTCTACTCACCCTTACCCTGCTTCATTTTTACCATGTTGTCTCCTCACACCCTGTATGGCTTACTTAGGTATTTAGTTCAACTTTCTTTGGCTATTAAGTTAGGGAATGTTGGCTAGTTCTTTTTAGAGTCGCTAAAGAGAAAATTAAATTCTAGATAGAAAGGTCATTGTAGTGAAGATGAAGATTTGCTGGCAGTATGCTGTGGCATGTACATTCTTGGGGGATTTAACCAGTTCTTTGTCACTGAAAGACCTCATGTGGAACAAGTGATGCCAGGAAATGATGTTGCATTGCAACTGCTACAGTGTTAACTAGGCAGGGGATCTTGGAAGGAAGCATCAATTGAAGTAGGGAAGGAGTAGAAAGGTATGAGTTCAAGAAATTTTGAGGTTTTTTTTTTTTTTTTGAGGCACACTTGCCTCCACTTGCCATCTTTCTGTCTCAGCCTCCCGAGTACTGGGATGCTAGGGCTGTGCTACCATGTCAGGTGAGTTCAAGAAATATTAAGGAGGTTAAAGAATCAGAATATGTAGATAAATTGAATATAAGAAATGAACTAGAACTCAAGGATTCTGCATAGTTAAGTGATATTCCTACCATGAATAGAAAATGTTAAGAAGAGAGTTTTGGGGAAAATGGGAGGAGTTCAGTATTTTATAGGGGATACTGAGATACTATTGGGTCTGACTGCAGATATCCATGCAAAGAACCCTAGAGTTCTGAAGACTGGGAGAGCTTGAGGTTGGAGAGCAATTAGCATAGGAATGGAATTTGGGACTATGTGGGAAAGAAGAAAGCACTCTATTCCATCTTAGAGTAAGAGCTATGGTTAAGAATGTAATTCTGGACACTACCTACATTTGATGAACAGGCAGTGTCATGAAGCCAAAGACGACTGTAAGAGTGGATAGTAATATACATGTAGTACCACTAACCCTGCCTGTTGTTTCATGCACAGGATAAGTGTGAGCTTTTTTCTCCTTTCAAGCCAATTTCAGTGATTCTGAAGAGAAAGCTGTTTTGTAATGGTTTTCACCTGTCATTTAAAGGGAAAGGTTTTATAGATTTTCTGTCTCTTATTATTTACCTCCCATTTTCCTCCATTACCGTTTTTCTTAAATCTATAGGTATTTTTATAGTATTGGCAAAATCATTCTGTCATGGGCCCCAGTAAGACCTCTTTGTTTCTCCAAATGTATATCGATGTCAGTATTAAGCATTCTGTTAAATCAGAATTTATTTTGATAACATCTCATTTACAAATATTATATTCTTTAAGCCATCTTGTCTAGTTTTTTTAAAAAAAACTTAACTTTTTTCTTTTTTTAAAATGCATTTTCCTAAATATTATTTGGAAGTTACTTTACATGGAATTGTTTCTTTTAATTCCCTTTTTGGATTGTTCACTGTGTAGAAACAGAATTGAAGTTAATATATTGATTTTGTGCTTTGTAATTTTGTAGAATTTGTTTGGGTTCTAAAGCTTTTGATCTTGACTAATTTCAATATTTTATTTATTATATATTTATTTGAGAGAAAGAGAGAGAGAGGGAGAGAGAGAGAGAGAGAATATGGGTGTGCCAGGGCCTCTAGGCACTGCAAACAAACTCCAGACACATGTGCTACCATGTGCATCTGGCTCACGTGGGCTCTGGGGAATTGAAACTGGGTCCTTAGGCTTCACAGGTAAGTGCTTTAACTGCTAAGCCATCTCTCCAGCTCCAAATTATTATTATTTTTTAAGGCAGGATCTCACTTTAGCCGAGCTGACCTGGAACTCATTCTGTATCTCAGGCTGGCACTGAACTCATGGTGATCCTCCTACTTCTAGCCTCCTGAGTACTGTGATGAAAAGCATGTGTCACCATTCCCAGTTCACCTACCTTTTTGATTCTAACAAGAAGCTTATGGACTAGATAGGCTGCCAGATTGTTATCTTTCTTTCCATTTTCTAATTAAAGAATCCATTCTTTTAATTATGTTACCTGTTCGTAGATGTTATTTTCTGTTGCATTGGGTATATAATCTATAATGTTATTGTGAAAGGGACCCTAGAGATTGTCTCTTTAGATCTCTTCATTTTACAGATGAATAAACAGGCCCAATGAGGTAAAATCATTTGCTTAAGATCAGAGAGGCAAAGAAAATAAAATTAAACTTGCTTCTTCTTATTGAGACTTGAAATCAGGACAGATGGAGTAAAACTTAGTTTGTAGAACAAGTAAAATTGGTCCAGGTGCTGCTTCCTTCAGAACTCTCATGTTGCCTTTGTATCTCTTGGAAATAGTGTGCAGTTCGTGCCGCCACAGAGGGCAGAACACTCGTTTTGGAAGGCTTGGAAAAGGCAGAAAGGAATGTGCTCCCTGTATTGAACAACTTGCTGGAAAACAGGGAAATGCAGCTTGAAGACGGACGCTTCCTAATGTCTGCTGAGCGGTATGACAAACTTCTTCAAGTAAGAAAAGAAAATCAGTTGTTTTGCCTTTGGTGTCAAAGTGTGGGTGTTGCCATCTTACATGAAATATGGTTTTATTGGAATTAGGACAAGTGTTTAAAATGGGTTTTATCAGTAAATTATGAGTTAGCAGTTTTACAAAGCTATTCCATTTGCAAACCACACTGAATGACCTCCCAGATTTCTACTGTCTTCCTTTTTCTTGGTTATTTAATAACTATTCTCCTCCTAGCCATTTTCTTCTTTTTCCTTCTTTCTTTAACAACTTTATAAAGCCTAATTTTACTTTTAGAAAGTACTGGGCATCAGACTTACCAAGCTGCATAGAGTCTACTTAGAAGCCTCAGAAAACTCAGAGCCTAACAGATATGGACAGAAGTAAATACTATTTTAAAAGATATTCTGATGGTCCAAGCCACCAGCTTGAGTTCAGTGTTATCCTTGGCTACCTAGTGAGTTGCAGGCCAGCCTGGGCTACATAAGACCCTGTCTCAAAAAAAACCCCAATAAATAGTAAAAGCAATCAAGCAATTAATCAAAACATATGAATCATTGAGTCCCTCCTGTGCTCTGACCCCAGGGGCTTCTTGCTCTACTCAGAGTAAAACCTAAAGTCCTTTAATTGGAGCCCAGTACCCTTACTCGCTCCTGCCTCACCTCCTTCTTTCTTCTCCTCTTTTATCTATCCTGCTCTTAGTGTTCTCTTTACCCCATACCTCCCTGCTCAGTAGACAATCTCCTACCTTCTAGGCTTGGCACAGGTATTTCTTCCTGGTATGGTTTTCTCCCAGGTACTTGCTTGGGTCATTCCTAAACCTTCTGCAAATCTCTGCTTAAGTGTTACATTATCAGTGCAGCTTGCCCTGGTGCTCTTATTTAAGATTACAATCTTCCTTCTACCTCTACTCACCCTTACCCTGCTTCATTTTTACCATGTTGTCTCCTCACACCCTGTATGGCTTACTTAGGTATTTAGTTCATTATCTGCCTCCCTCCACTACAGGATAGGTATTGGAGGCTGGAGAGATGGCTTAGTGGTTAAGGCACATACATGTGAAGCCTAAGGAGCATTGTTTGACTCCCCAGATCCCACGTAAGCCAGATGCACAGGGTGACACATGCATGAGGATAGGTTTGGAAAGGCAGGGACTTTTTTCACTAAAGTTATCTCAAACTCTGAACAGTACTTAGCACATGGTAGGTGTTCAATAACTATTTGATGAATGAATCAATGCAGTTAATGAATGCTGTGATACATATGTATTAAAAAGGGCAACAACTGTGGGAGGAAGGGCTCTTTAAAAGTTTTGGCAGTGTTGTCACAAATGACAAGAGGATGCCTAGTTCTTGCTTGTTCATATTACATTGCACCTCATTGGCACTCTCAGCAGCTGACTCTCTGCAGCTGATTGATCCACATGGACACTCCAGGACATGGAGTCTTTCTCCAGCCTGTCCTGTGCAGATACACACGAGCTAATCTTACTACCCAAGATCTATTGTAGATGGCTGAAGAACTGGGCTTTATACTTCTTGATCTTGCTCTGAGAGTGCTCAGAAAGGACATAACCACTAGGAACTGAACAGTAGATATTATTGCCAGCAGTCCAATTTGATGCTCATTTGTGGGCAGGGCCAGGAGCTTCATTTTCTGATTCCTCTGGGACAAACCATTTTCTCTCCATTACCTGTCTTGCATTCCGTGAGCAATGTTATTTTCTGTGGGTGTGTCTAGATAGTGGTTTTCTTGTTTACTAGTCATTTTCTTCTAGGTACATCTAAAGAGTATCTCCTCCTAGTATAACTAGAAAAGAGTGCTTGATTTAATCAATAACATAAAGTTAAATTCATTCTTTCATGTTCTCAGTCATTTAGTGAAGTGAAAGCAATTATATTATTTGCCTTTAAAGGTTGTGCATATTATGTATTTTTAGATACTTTCTAATTATAAAATAACTACCAGTAGAGATTATAATAATCAGTTTCAGTAACTGATTAAGTAAAGAATAGAATATAATTAAAGAGAAATTTAGTGAATATAATAGTTTGATAAGAATTTGGGACATGGGAGCTTAAAAAGGTTTTAGTTCACAAGGAATGCATATTGTTAGTAAGGCGAGAACCATCTGCTCTACATTTTTTTTTAACCAAAGTAGAGATTGGTATAAATGCATAATTTTTTTCTCACTCTAGCTCAGAGTGACCTGGAAATCACTATGCAGTCCCAGGCTGGCCTTGAGCTCACAGTGATCCCTCTTACCTCAGCTTCCAGAGTGTTGGGATTAAAGGCATGTGCCACCACTCCTGGATAAATTCATAAATTTTATTAGGAAATTTTATTTTTGAATTTATAAGACCTATTCATAATGACTAAAGAACCCTTCATAAAACACTTTCATTTTAGGGCCCTTCCTATGGTTAAAAAGAGTCTTAATTGCCACAATTTAAGTCCATCTTTTTCTAGCTAGGTTCAGTATATGAAATTTTAATATCAGGTTTTACTGGTTTCATTTAGATACTATGGTAGATTTTTTAAAAAAAATATTGACAGTTTCTATACTTACAGACAATAAACCATGATAATTCCCTCCCCTTTGCCACTTTCCCCTTTGCAACTCCACTGTCCGTCATATCCCCTTCTTCTCTTTGTTAGTCTCTCTTTTATTTTGATGTCATCAGTTTTTTTCTACTAACATGAGGGTCTTGTGAAAGTATTGTATAGTAAATTTTTTATATAGAGACAATCTAGATAAAATTCATATCCTGGTTATGACTTTTATTGACCCTGGTTTGATGGCTCAGTTTCCCAGGAGGACCCTGGTTTGAGGCCAGATACACAAGGCCAGATACACAAGGTGGTGCATACATCTGGAGTTTATTTGCAGTAGCTGGAGACCCTGGCCTGCCCATTCTCTATTCATCTGTCTCTTCCTCTCTGTTATTCTCAAATAAATAAATAAAAATAAACAAAAAATTAAAAATATATATAATTTTAAAAAAGAGAGAAATATTCAGTTCTTTGAAGATGATGCTCTTGGTTTCTCAGACAGGGCTAGATCTTGTTGTCTAGTGTTGTGGCATAATGTCATTTTCTCACTCTATTAATGTGTGATTTGTGAGTTCAATATGATTAAAATTGTTTATTTTTAAAATTAATTCATGTCAGCAGTCAATGTACTTTTTCTTGTTACCACACTAGAGACAGTAAGTCTGTGAGAGCTTGGATTTAGCTTGAGACAGTTTTGTGTAGAAGTAAATACAAAAATGTATAGTAATAGAAGCTTGTTAGAGAGGACATAGTGAAGGGACACTAATGAGGAGAGGTAATCAGAAAAGGGCTCATTTTATGATGATGATGTTTTGCTGAGCTTGTGTATTTGTGGTTATGTGCTGCAAAGTGGAAAGGCTGGTCTACTTTTTGGCAGTGCTGGTGAAGCATGCTGTCTTTGGAGAACTGCAGTTGGAAGATTGGTTGAAGCCACAAGGTCAAAAATGGAGGAGTTGCTGGGACTGGGAGAATCACACACAGAAATGCTGCCAGGCAAAGTGTTTAGTGCCATTGTAAAAATTTCTGCACCATCCTCTGGGCTGGGCCCTCTGAAGACTTTGCTGAAAGCTAAGGACTTTTCTTCAAAATGTGCTATGCACATATTTTTGTAAGCCCCATTGATAGAATTAGACAGGAGCGAAGGAAATGACATTTAAAGGTGTCTATTTTGGACACTCACATACATTCTTACAATTACATTTCAGAGCACTCATAATCAGTTCCACTTTATAGGTAAGAGGGTTGAGACTCTAAGGTTGAAAATGATAAGTTGTTGGTGTTTTACCAGAAAAGTTGATCTTGGATTTGTGACTTCAACCCTTATACTGTATTCTCTCAGCAATATTATCTACATATCCATGGACACATTATACAACTCCTTTGTTCATTCACATTATAAGATTAAGTCTGTTTGCATTGTGATTAGTTATGTGAGAAATTCTGTAAAGTTAAATGAGAAAAAATAGTGGAAAGTGCTTACTATGTGGTAAGTTTTCAAAACATGTTAGTTATTAGTAGTAATATGCCTTTTTAGAAATATACTTTCCAATATAATTATGTATTTTTGTTGGATGGGGAGTCTCTACTCTGCTGATGGTCTGTGTGTCCTTCTAGAATTATGATTTTTATAACCTCTAGTCATATATTTCTTTTACCTTCCTATTCCTATTCTTTTATGTTATGGGCTAAAGCTTAGAGATGTGACCTAGGATCCTTTTCCCTGGCATTCTGATCCTGATTCACTTTGCTCTGTTCCTTTGCTAGCTTGGTTTGGAAGTGTTTCAATATGGTTCTCTCAACATTTGAGGCCTAATTCTTTGGCCTGGAAGCTCTTGTTTTTGAAAACTATGCCACTTGCTCTTGCCACTGAAATTTGTATTACTTATGCTGCAGTGTTTTGGTGTCTTACTTCATAGGATCATACTAAAGAAGAGTTGGATGCTTGGAAGATTGTTCGAGTTAGTGAAAATTTCCGAGTGATTGCTTTGGGCTTGCCAGTGCCCAGGTACTCTGGTAATCCATTAGACCCCCCTCTCCGTTCTCGATTTCAAGCCAGAGATATTTATTTTCTACCCTTCAAGGCAAGTATGATCAAGATAAAGTTTCTTAAACAATTTTTGCCTACATCAAGAATTCAGTTATATAGCAATGTTAGTATATTTTTAAATGTCTTCCTTGTTATGAATTGGAAGAAAAATGGATTTAATTTAAGGTAATACTCTGGAAACTAGGAATAAATATCATTGTGTTATCTGAAAGATTCTTTGAAGGAGCTGACTTTTTGTTAACAAAATAAAAAAGGTGTCAAGAAGCAATTGTTAATTGTTATTGCTATTAATTGTTAATTGCTATTAATTACTTAGTGTCAACTTAAAAAGCTTTCTGTTTATGAAACATTTGTGTTTAATCTGTTGTATTTATTATTTACTGATAGTGTATGTTTCTATGCTATTTTAGGACCAACTTAAGTTATTATATTCAGTTGGAGCCAATGTTTCTACTGAAAAGTAAGTATGCTTTTATAAATACTGGACACTTAGATTGATTTGTTTTTTTCTGTTCATTGTTGACTAATGGATTCATTCATTTCACACCTATTCTTTTTTGTAAATTAAAAAATTATTTATTTATTTGAGGAGGCAGATAGAGAATGGGCACATCAGGGCCTTCAGCCACTGCAAACAAACTCCAGATGGGTGCACCACCTGGTACATCTGGCTCATGTGGGTCCTGGAGAGTCAAACCAGGGTCCTTTGGCTTTGCAGGAAAATGCTTTAACTGCTAAGTCATCTCTACAGCTCCACAACGATTCTTTGAATAATTTTGAGGTATTAACAGTGTTGGTAAGAAAATTAATGGATGATATAATCTTTGATAGCAAGCTGTTCACGTTCTAGTGGAATTGGAAGATATGTAAAGGGATCTTCAATCTTACACATATCTGTCTGTGAAATCATCACCATAGTCAAGTCACCACCAAGTGCTTTCTCTTACATCTTTATAATCCCTTTCCCACCTCTGTGTCCTCTCCTAATGCACTCACTAGTCTGCTTTCTGTCACTATAGATCACTTGTAATTTCTCTGATTTGACAGGAGCTTAATTATACAGTTTATACTCTTTTTGGCTGGCTTCTTTCACTCAGCATGCAGATCTCTAGATTCACTGATGTTATGTATCAATAGTCCATGCTTTCTTATTGCTAAGTACTAGTCCATTTATGGCTAGGCCATGGCTTATCCTTTCACATGTTGATGGGCAATGGAATAGTTTCCCTTTTTGGCTATTGCAAATAAAGCTTGGGGACTTGAGTTAAATCTTTAGAACCCACATGAGAAGCCAGGAATGGCCATCCCCTACTATATAATTCCTGCTCTGAGGGAGCTAGACACACAAGGATCACTGAGGCTCACTGGCCAGCCATTCTCACTGAAAAATGTTGAACTTCAGGTTCAGTGAGGAAGTTTGTCTCAAGAAAATAAAGTAGAACAATGATGGAAGGGAACACCTGAAATAATCCTCTGGTTTCAGCATGCCTGAGCATGGACATGTATGTCTACACATATACCAAAATGAGCCAGGCATGGTGGTACACACCTTTAATCCTAGCACTTGGGAGACAGAGGTAGGAGGATCGCCATGAGTTTGAGGCCACCCTCAGACTACAGAGTGAATTCCAAGTCAGCCTGAGCTAGAGTGAGACCCTATCTTCAAAAAAAAAAAAAAAAAAAAAAAAAAAAGGAAAAATATGTTGTGAATAGCTTAATTTAACATAGTGTATACTTTCATAGTGCCATAATTTCAGAATACTGGGATTATTTATAGTTTAGACTTTATTTAAAAAAAAACACTGACATTGAAATGAGCACTAAAGTATGAGTAGGCCTTTGCTAGACAGAATGAATCAGGGGTTCTAAGGTATTTTTAAAAAAATGGGACATGAGTTTGTGTTTTGTTCTGAGTATAGAAGAAGTTCCTAGTATGTGGAGCTTAGTCCTGGGCTTAAGAAAGGTGAGAGATGAGACCGGCATGGTAGATTTGGACCAGGTTGTAAAAACCTCACTTATCATAGATTTAAGAAATACACATGTATAGCTCATCAACTTCTGAATTTTTAATAGAATATGATATATCTAAATTGTTTTTATGAATTAATGGTGGATGTCATCTTTTTAGATAAATTAAATTGGCCTAACTATTTTAATATATTGATACATTTAATATTTTAAAACTCTGAAATAATTTAATATTTTTCCTCTTAGAATTTCTCAGCTTTTATCTTTTGCCACAACTCTCTGTTCCCAAGAATCTTCTACACTTGGACTTCCTGATTTTCCTGTAGATAGTTTACCAGCTGCAATTCAAATCCTGGTATGTATAAAATAAGTTAATGACTGGTACACTCAAATCTAGAAAAGACACATTGAGCGTTCTACTCCTTGGAGGCCGATCTCTGTCAGCTTTCTCATCATGCTAGAAAAGGTCTGATATTGATGTGTTGTGCACTGTGGTAAATAATAGACTGAGGAAATGTCTCAGTCTGAAGTAGTAGTGCAGTCTTAGTGAAGGTTCTGTAGAGGGAAGGCAGGCTTCAGGCAGATCAAGTAAGTGGTAGACTGCAGAGAAGTAAGTCTTAGTGCTGCCCCAACCTGAGGCAGGGGAGGTGAGCTTTCCCACCCAGCACACAGCAGTCATTAGCTAATAGTTTTCTCAAGGAACACAGGTTCCTAGGAACTAGCATATCTCCCAACTTGTGAGAAAAGCTGACTATAGGAGCTCAAGGGCTTCGAAAGACCTGCAGCAGTTGGCTGTGGGATAGGAAAACTGGAATACACATAGGAAGGATATGAGCAGACCTGACTGGATTGGGTAGAACACAGACATTGTCCACTTGATCTTCACAAAGGGCTTAGCAGAGAGATAAAAAGCCTTTTGGGCTTAGGGCACATGCAAAAGTGTTCAGTCACAGAAAGGCCTAGTATGTTTAGAGAAGAGCAAGTTATTCCTAGAGCAAGTACATGTAGTGTAGACTGAAGTTTGAACTCTACTGTGAAGCACTTCATTTTATGCCTGGAATTTATGGTGAGGAGGAGAGGCCCATCAGACACTACAGAGTAGGTGGGTGTGAAGTGATAAGACTTACTAGAGGAAGACACCTTTGTTGTCAGTGAGGAATAGGAGAGCCTGGGTAACATTGGAATGAGCAGGAGGCTGTTGCAACATTCCACAAGACCCTGCTGAGGAAAGCCTCATCTGAAATAATAGGAATACTGCCTTATACTCTTTATTTTTAGTTTTACTCTTATTTTTATTTATTTACTTTTGTGTGAAAATGTGTTTGGAGTGGATGTTGGTGAATGTGCATGAATGTTCATATGTGAGTATGGGTGCATGTGTGTGCAAGTATACTTGCACATGTGTGTGAAGGCTAAAGTGAGTAAGGCAGTTAGCTTTCCCAAGTATTGTCTACATTGTTCTATGCAGCCTGAATAGCATTTCTCTTCTTGTTTACCAAATTATATGCATTTCATTTTTTTTTGTTTTTGCTCAGTAATATTATTTTGAAAATTCACAAATACAAAAATGTTATGAAATAGCAAAATACCCACAATCTCTTCACCTAGAAGCACCTGTTGTTAATGTATTATCATGTTTACTTGTGTATGCACCTATTTTCTCTTCTCTTTTTTTTTCCTGACCTATTCAGAAATAAACTGCAGTTCTCTCTTAAATACTAAAGTGTGACTTCTTAAAATTAGAATATTCTTCACATCCAGAACACTGTTACCACACTTTTATCAGTTCCCTTTTCATTGCTAGGACAGAAAGAAAGAGAGAGAGAGAGGGAGGGAGGGAGGAAAGGAAAGGAAAGGAAGGAAGGAAGGAAGGAAGGAAGGAAGGGAGGGATGGGAGGAAGGAAGGAAGGAAGGAAGGAAGGAAGGAAGGAAGGAATGAATCAGCTTATGGAAGGAAAGGGCTTTTGGTATTAAGGATCAGTTTCCTCCTGGTGGGGAAAGCATGAAAGGCCTGAGCAGGAACCCTGAATCACGTTTTCACACTAGCAGGAAGTGCGTAGGCTCTCTTCTAAGCTTGGAGCTAGGCTATATTACCCCAAAGCCCACCCCTAGCAACATACCTTTTCCAGTAAGGCTCCATCTCCAACAACTTTCCTTAATTGCCACCAGCTGGGGATCAAGTATTCAAAACACATGCACCTATGTGATCATTCATTTAAACCACCATAACACTCCATAGTGTATTAGTGGTAATATAATAAAGTTATCTAATAGACATTCCATATTTTGTGTGTTTGTACATGTCATTAAGGCTCTTTAAATGGAACTGAATGGGGCTGGAGAAATGGCCTAGCATTTAAGGCATTTGCCTACAAAGCCCAATGACCTAGGTTCAATTCCCTAGAACCCATGTAAAGCCAGAAGCACAAAGGAGCACATGCATCTGGAGTTCATTTGCAGTGGCTAGAGGGTATGGCGCATCCATTCTCATTCTTTCTCTTTGTTTCTCATTCTCGCTTCTTTCTCTGTGTGCAAATAACTTAATGAAAATATTTATTAAATTGAGCTGAATAGATTTGAGAGTGCAGTTTGATTTTGGGGGAAGGATTTGAAGATCACAAATACTTTCTCTTTTGTAGTTATTATAGTGAAACTAGGTAGATGTGGATTAACTCAGGTGAGGAATAAAGGAGGAAAATGAGGCACTTGGGTGAGTAGGGTAGGAAATGTGTACTATTGGAGATGTATTAATCCATATACTGCAGTGTCGTGTGATAGATAACTAAAGGTTCAGTTATAGAGCTCAAGAAAGAGGGAAAGATTAGACCTAGAAACTTGGGAGCCATCAACATAGGTGATAGTTGGGAGCAAGTGATAATACCCAGAGGCGGTGTATGGAACAGGAAGAGAAGAGGAAATAATGATTGCTTTTATATTTATGCTTCTGGAATATAGATATGATATAGATCTAGGTATAGAGATATATGTTATCTCAGATACATTTTCTGTGCTTGAGATCCCTTTATATTTGTACTCCTACATAGGATTCCTTTCCAATGATGTCAATCCAACATACCATCCAGTGGTTGTATCCATACACTCTTTTACTAGGCCATGAAGGGAAGATGGCTGTGGAAGGAGTTTTAAAAGTAAGTATCTGCTTCTCTTCAATTCCTTTTCTTTATTTCCCTTTTCTTGCCTTCACTTTCCTTCCCATCTTTTTATTTCTTCTTTTCTTATCTTTTCTATTTTTCTTTTCCTATCTTTTTTTCTTTTTCTTCCCTTCTTTTCTTTTCCTTTCCAGGCTTGGAGACATTGGATGCCTATAACAAGAAAGCAGTGTTAGGGAAGTAAGTATCGAGGGATTTACATGGTTAGAGGATTTAATCACATTGAGCAAATAAGCAAATTTTATTCAGTAAATGAGTGAATGTATTGAGGATCACTAGTGCCTTGCCTCTCGTTGTTGGAGACAGGATTTATTAACATGGACAGGAGATAGACATGAAAGAACCCTGATTTGCTGAATTCAAATTGGAGACAGGGTCATGAGTCATATATATTTATTTTCAGTGGGAAGACATGAACAAATGCCTGCTCACCCCAAATAGGGCATCAACAAGATATTAAAGAAATAATTATATCCAAGACTGGCTTGTTAAGTGGAGTTGCTTTCAGGAGCTTTCAGGGCATCTTAGGGCCATTTACACTGCCAAAGATTTTATTTCTACCCCTTGGTGGTTGTTAACTGCTTACATATAGTCAGGTAAGAGCAAGGCCTCATCCACCTAGTACACTGCCTCATGAGCCACTTGTTCAGTGACTCACAAGCTCCTGCCTTTTGAACTGTTCTAATACTGCTTCATGAGCCCTTACTCTTCATTGATTAGTGGACATTAATGGCCTAATTTTGTGCGGGCCTTGTGTAGATAATCACAATCACTCTGATTTCAAGATGGCAATGGCCATGTTAGGTCGACAGGACAGAACTCCATAACACTCCACCCCTTCCTCTGGCTCTTACATTCTTTCTGCTTCCTTTTGTGTGTGATGTTCCTGGAGCCTTGTGTGAGGGAGTGATATAAATATACCTCTTAGGGCTGAATATTTAACAGTCAATTATTTTGAGCACCTTCATTGGCTGTGAGTCTCGACAGTAAACATTGTCCACTGCAAAAAGAAGCTTCGCTACCAAGGCTGACAGGAGCAATAATCTAGAGTATGAATATAAATATGTAGAGTACAATTTGACAGGTATATGATATCCATTTAGCATAATAGTAGCAGTACCTTTCCCACTAGTGCTTGTGACCCATCTAGCCAATGGAGCAAGTCTTAAATCCAATCAGAACCAGCAGTTGGCTACATGTATAACAGTTGAATCACTATTTCACCAGTAGGCACACCTTGCCTAGCATGTTGATGGTGTAGTTATGCAGGGTCCACATTCAAAGACTTTAGGCAGCAATTCTTCCCCAGCAGCCTGCACAGCATTTGCAGGTACTACAAAAGCTAGCCAACAAGGAGGCTAAGTAGCTAAGTCCCAGTTTGAATTCTCTGTGCCCTGCAACCAAAGCATGTTGCGTCTTCAGCAGCAAACTTACCATCTAGTTCTGATAAGTCCACAAGAGCAGTGGCACTAGCTTGTATTGTTTGGAGGTCTTCAGCAGTCTCCCTGCCTAGAACTCATAGGGAGGTAGCTCACCCCTAGCACTGAAATTTTTGTTTAATCAACTTTTGGCTTCTCTGAGTGTCTTTTTCTGCCCTTTCAGGGTATTCAGGCAATTAAATAATTGTTTTAATGTTCATAGCCATAGACTGTTGTAGAAATTTTCTTATTTGTTGTGTTCTGTACCTTACCCAACCATAGGACTCCCCATAATTTCACAGCTGTACGTGACCTTTGTGTGTGTGTGTGTGTGTGTGTGTGTGAACTGATTTCCCAACCTTTAGGTGTACTTGGATGTTTTTTACATGATTTTGTAAATCTTGAAAACACTCACGGTTAGTGTCATATCATCTGTGTAATGAAGCCTTTTTATAGAGAGTGGATAGGATCTGTGAAGGGCTACCCCTTTCCATTTCAAGCAGTCCTAATTGGTCTTAGGAGTCAGCAGCTAAGGGGACAGTAAAGAAAAACATTAACAAAGCCCAACTCTGCATTGAAAGATTCCATCACTTGTATCACTTGTTTTCTCAGAAGAACAGGATTGGGTACAACACTGAATAGGAGGCACTCCGCAATCCCCAGTCATTTTCTGTGACCCATGCCCACCTCCTCATCCTGGGTTCTGCCATGCATGTCCTCACCTCTAGTAGGCTCATTAAGGCTAGTTCATGCAGCTCAGCCTGGCTCAGAGCCAAAGGGGAGGAGGGCTGTGCTTCTGCCTGCCACACCTGCCTTGTGTGCCACTGGGCCTGTGCTGTGTCTGGGGCCAATGCCTTTCTCAGCTGTGTGTGGCTGCTGAGGGGTCCCTGTCTGGGCAAGCAATTTCTACCCCCAGTATACTTTCTTGCAGGAGAGAAACACAGGTATATGGGGATGTAACTGGCGATTCCTGGGACAACCGTAGTCTTTTCCACTTGCACTGCTCTGCCTTCATTTAACCTTAAAGTCTGAGTGCAAACATTGAATTTGGCTTTCTGTCAATTTTTTTCCTTAGGAAGTCTAGCTTGACATAAATGGTGCCATATTTGTTTGCAAGTGCCTAGACAGCTTCTTTGTCTGCATTGTATTTTTCTCATCCTCTTTGATTGCTTTAAAAACACATTACGAATCTGATTTACATGCTGGTTATGTTCACATCTAAGAGCACCTCTCTTACCTCATAAAGATCACATCCCATCACAGGGTCAGCAAGACCACTAAAGTCCCATACCAGTCCCAGTGTACCTGCTGAACAAGCATCTTCCCTAATTCTGCTATGAACAGTCTTATCTGTCCCAGTGAACTGGGCATCAGACTCTGCTTACATATTCAGTTTTCTCATTAATGCCTGTCCATCCTAGATATTCATGAGGACTTCAAACTACAATAACCAAGTGTATCAGTTACTTTCTCATTGTTAAGACAAAATACCTGACCAGAAGCAGCTTATAAAAGAAAAAGGATTCAATTTCACTTACAGTTCTAGTCAAGCATGACAGGGAAAGGATGGTAGGAGCAAGAGTCCACGTCCACATCATCACATTAACAGGGAATAAGTATAGTGATGGATGCCACTGGCTCTTCTAAGTTTCTCCTCTTGATGCATTCAAGAACCTGGACCATGAGATGGTGCCACAGTTAGGATGGGTTCTCCCATCTCAAGTAATTCCCTCACAAACATGACCAGAGATTTGTTTCCAAGGTGATTCTAAATACTTTGAGGTTGACAGC
The DNA here is from genome assembly GCA_036365145.1 of Orientallactaga sibirica. Classification (NCBI taxonomy): domain Eukaryota; kingdom Metazoa; phylum Chordata; class Mammalia; order Rodentia; family Dipodidae; genus Orientallactaga; species Orientallactaga sibirica. The sequence goes on from JAEOAD010002184.1 coordinate 891,450, forward strand.
CAGAGATTAATTGTCATTCCAAGAGTCCCTAATGACTCATATAAGCCAGTCCTTCAGGGACTTACTTTTCTCATATTCCCTTAGCTTATGCAGCCATTGTCTCAGTAAAAGATAAGAAATTATATTACTCATTTTCTCTGCTTCCATGGCAGTTAGATTGATCCCAGCCTGTGGGAGGCCATTTCATTTCTTGTTTAAAAGTCTTCTCGAATTCAGACACTTTAAGATTAGTATTTCCTGATTACCATGGTTTCCTTTACTTTAGTAGGTCATTAAGAACCTCGTCTAGGGCTGGAGAGATGGCTTAGCGGCTAAGGCGCCTGCCTGCTAAGCCCAAGAATGCTGGTTCCAATCTCCAGCGGTTCCAATCTCCAGGTCCCACGTTTAGCCAGATGCAAAGTGAGGCAAGGGTGCAATGCCGCACTTGCCCAGAAGGGGGCGCACACATCTGGATTTCGTTCACAGCAGCTGAGAGACTGCTGGCGCACCCATTCTCTGTTTCCCTCTCTATCTCTCTCTGTCTCTCTCTCCAAAAATAAATAGAAAATAATAAAAAAAAATTTTTTTAAAAGAGCCTCATCTAAGTGTTGTACCATGGATTTTCCCTTCCTCTGTGTTTAAATTTGTACCTGAAAAGTATTGTCTGTCAGTTTTTTCTTACTCTCTCTTTCCTCACTGTCTGATTTTTCCCATGGGTTACAAATATTTGGGTCACAGAAGGGACTATTTAGCACAGATCTAATTTGTACTACCTTTCCCTTCTCGCCTCTCAGGCTTAAGAAATGGCAAGCCAGCACTTCCTGTTATCCTCCTTTTCCAGGATTTTTTTTTTTTTTTTTGCCAGTTCAGAGGAGAGTGTGGAGGATAGCATCTACATGTAATTCATATGTGTTGAACTCTGTCCTCCTGACATGACATGGCCATTGCCTTCTCAAAGTCAGAGCAGTTATGGTTGTCTGCACGCGATCCTCACAAGATTGGGCCCATTATCATTCCCTTGTGGAGGGGATGGAGGCTCAGGAAGCAGCATACAAACAGCTCATGAGGTGGTATGTGAGGGATTCATGAGACAGTGATTATGAGATAGCATCCTCATTGTAATTCCTTCCTTTATGTAGGCAAGTTCTTGCTGGCAGATAGCTCAACCTCAGTTGCATGTCTTATGTCCCAGGGGAAGGACCATGCAACTAATATGACACCCAGCTTATGATTCCATACTTGCTAGGCAGGTGGATGTAGGGGACATCCTCATCTTCAAGTGGCATCACCTCATTCATCAAAGAGGCACTCCAGACCACTTGGAAGACATCAGCTACCCTGGGATTCCCTACAAAGGACACTCAGTCTTCAAGTGGGCTAAACTTAATTGCATGACTTTTCTCCCATAACAATAACAGTGAAACTGATACTGTAATAAAAAGGCATGCCAGTTTATACTTTATGGGGAAGGATGGCCATATTAGGATTGTCCCTGTCACCAATCCACCTTCAGACAACTTAGCTTCAGTTGCATGTCTCCTCACCAAAGGCTGAGACAATGCAAGTGCCCTTTCAGAAGTTATCTTTGGTTCTGTCATGCCCCACATTGGGCCTTAAGTGTTCTATTGTCTTTTCTTGGGAAGATATAAATTTATACTTGCCCCAGAAATGCCACCATGACTGACCATAGAAATGATTCCACCCATGTCTAGCTTAGTGAACCAATGAGTTTAATTGGGTGAAAATACACTTATGGGTAGCTACATTACCAGAGAAGATTACTCCCTCCTAGCAACCATTAACTGCTTATATATACACAGGAAGGGGTAGAATCTTTGTGTTGTGCATGCTGCTCATGAGTGTTTGATCACTGTCTCATGAATCCCTCACATACCACCTCATGAGCTGTTTGCTGCTTCCTGAGCCTCTATCCCTTCCACAAGAAAATGATAATGGGCCCAACCTTGTGAGGATCGTGTGCAGGCAATCATAACTGCTCTGACTTCAAGAAGGCAATGGCCATGTCATGTCAGGAGGACAGATTTCAACACCTATAAATAAATAGACATAATAATGTAGTGTGTGTATGCTTACACATTCATATATTCTTGTAGAAGTTACCTTCTTGTTGCTGGAAGAAAACACCGAACCAGAAATAGCTTATGGAAGGAAAGGGTTAATTTCAGGCATACAGTTTTGACGGGAAGTTTCATCTGGGTGGAGAAAGCATGGTAATTGGCTTGCATCTTCATATATCAGCTGTAGAAAGCTAGACCAGAAAGTGCAAGCTGGCTATGAAAACCAGTGGGTTAGACTAATAAACCTCAGGGTCCTTCCTCAGTGACACACCTCCTCCAGCAAGGCTCCACCTCTTGAAGGCTCACCAGCTGACGAAGTAGGCTGTTTCATCACAAACACTATGGGGGACGTTTCTACATTTAAACTGATACAATCTAGGGGTGTTTGGTCTGTTTTCTCAGCTGATTAAAGAATTAAAGGAAGGAAAGAGTTTAAAAGAATAAAGTCTATTTCAAATTAAGAGGTTTAGAAAGCAGAGAGAACAGACTCCTCATGGAGGAGGGGATTTCAGAGCTGGAAAATCTGCCACCTCAGTGAGAATTGAACTTGTATTGAATGAGGGAATCCACTCGTCCAGAATCCATGGTTGGTCATCTTAAGAAAAGATGAAGGTGCTGGTTGGTCCATGATGCATCCAGTACTGTACAGGTCCCAGAAAGCCTGCTAAGCCAGCCAGCTGGGAAAATTCACTTAGGCTGTGAAGAAGGAGCAGGAAGTGGGGTTACCCTCTTTGCCAAGGGCCTTTTTCCCCCCTTTCTGTCTGCCTAGCCAAGGGAAATTGTATAGCTCCTATAGTGTTTCAAAACCACCAATAGATCATAATTGGGTATAACTCACTATATAAAATAGGAATTCATGTAACCATATGGACTAAAAATATTTAAAATATAAAGGAGAAGCAAAAATCCCTTTGTTAGTATAGAATGCTTACTAATAAATGCAGAAGAAGTTGTTTAAATATAAAAGTAACTTCTTAGCAACCATCAGATTGGTGGGTGACTTGGGAAGATGTCACCTAATTATATTAAAGCTGGTGAGTGAAGCCTCTTAGAGCAGCTGGATATTGATATAATCTGTTAATATCTTTCTGCAAATCCTCAAATGAATACAGAGCAGGAAAGTGGTATTTTAAAAAACATTTTATTTTTATTTATTTATTTATTTGAGAGCAACAGTGAGAGCACACACATGTGAGAAAGAATGGGCATGCTAGGGCATCCAGCCACTTCAAACAAACTCCAGATGCATGCACCATCTTGTGCATCTGGTTTACGTGGGTCCTGGGGAATTGAACCTGGGTCCTTTGGCTTTGTAGGCAAGTGCCTTAAACTAAGCCATCCCGCCAGCCCATGGAAAGTGGTATTTTTATAGTTATCATCAACTTGACCAGGAGGGACCAAATTAGCATTCTGCACCTCTCAAGTGTGCTGAGAAGAGCACTTTTTCTTCAGAATTCCTGTTGGGTTCCAGATGTGAGTTTAGACATAAGGAAATACAGTATAATCCTAAGTTGAGGGAAGAAAGGCTTATATTTTTTAAAGGAGTTCAGACTATGAAAAATGAGGAAAAACTGAAGCTCTGCCTCAGGCTGAAGGAGATGGAAGAGCCATGACAGCTAAATGCAGTATTTCTTCCTGCACTGATCTTGGGTCAGATAGGAATAAATGGCATTGTTGGCACAACCAGTAAAAATTACAGGATCTGTGAATTGGACATTATAATTGTGTTAAGTTGGTTTCCTGATTTAGAAGTTTATGTGGTGATTCAGTTGACTAGAGTTCTTATTTTTCTGTAAATAAGGATGAGAATGTTTAAGGGTATAGGCCATCATCTCAGATTTTTCCAAAAAAAAAAAAAAGTTTGTTTTTTTCCACAGTCTGGCTAAAGATACAGATTTTTCTGTAGTAGATAGAATCTGAATATTGTATAGAGACACATCATTTTATGGAGGCCAGGAATTGTCAGCCTTAAGTGTCTGGAATGGTATTTGTGTCTTCCTGATTGTCAACCACACACTGTCTTTGCGAATAAAGGAGTGCCTTGTATACATCTAGTTACTGTGAGAATTTAGAAGGACAGAGTTCTAGTTGCTTCAATGGGAGATTTTTCTAGATTATTTGGGCAAAGAAATAGTATTTTTATTGTTTGATGATGTCATTAAAAATAATAAAAATTTAAAAACAAATTATTCTTATGGATAATGAGAAGTATAATCACTCATGGAATAAACATGCATAAGAAGGGAGAGGAAAGTAGAAGAGACAGCAGAGTGGAAGCACTGAAGTAGTAGGCCCTGGTGAAAGAGAGGACATCTGTTATGTTTGTGTGTATGAGAGAGAATCAGAGAGCCTAGGAGAGAGAGGAAGACAGAGGGAGTGGGAGAGAAGGTGTGCCAGAGAGGGAGAGGGTGGGAGAAGCAGCAATAGCAAGAAGAAAGAAGGGGAATATGAGAGAGGATATTAAAACATTTGAAATTGGGACATGTATTCATTGGCTCAAGAGTTAGAGAGACCTGCGTAGTTCACTTTTAGGTTTATTGTAGGTCTTGAAAGAAACAGAACTAGAACTTGGGTTTGAATCAACACTGCAGCTAAATTGTCATTGGTCACTGAAGCAGAGCCGCTGGTTCAAGATAAAAGGCTTCCTCAACTCCAGCCCAGCTTCTCAGTTTCTCTCAACACAGCACCTGTGCCTTGGGAATAAGGCAGCATCGTCAGGGAAGGAGAGACTGTCATGAAAGTTTTTTTTTTTTTTTTTTTTTTTTTTTTTTTTGGTTTTTCGAGGTAGGGTCTTACTCTAGTTCAGGCTGACCTGGAATTCACTATGTAGTCTCAGGGTGGCCTCGAACTCACGGCAATCTTCCTACCTCTGCCTCCCGAGTGCTGGGATTAAAGGCGTGAGCCACCACGCCTGGCTGTCATGAAAGTTTTGATAAAATGAAAATATTCACTGTGTAGACAACTCAGTCATGAATAAGTCTTTACGTTTATGAAGAAACCACTTTGAAGTGCTTCTAGCCTCTAATTTAAAAACTAATCACATAAATTATAAAACATGTAGAAAGAATACTTTTAAGGAGTTTCTTGAGAAAGTAGCTATTGCTGCTCTATCTTATTAGCCCTTTATTTTGACCTTAATTATTAAAGGAAACAAAAAAATAAAAGTTTATATTACAAACAAATGCTTTTAAAATTGATTTTAGTTTTTAAAAATCGAAAAGGTGGTTGACATTGTTAGGTAAGAAAAGAAAAAACTATGACTGTTTTCTACCTTAAATATCTTTTTTGTTGTTGTTGTTTTTGTTTTTTCGAGGTAGGGTTTCACTGTACCTGAAACTCATTGTCATCTCAGGGTGGCCTCAAACTCCTGGCGATCCTCCTACTTCTGCCTCCTGAGTGCTAGAATTAAAGGCATGTGCCAACATGCCCAGCCTTACCTTAAGTATCTTAAGTGTGAGTTATTGCATAAATCTAAAATCTGAATCTAAAGAACTTTCTTTTCATAAGATAATTCCTCATTGATTCATATTTAAGTATATATGTAAGAGTATTAAACATCTTTCATTAAGAGTAGAATGATCTTCTTACTGCTATAATTCATATTCACTTGTTTTGGGGTACTCTGTGACCTCTTATTCTAACTTTCTTTTTTTTTTTTGGTTTTTTGAGGTAGGGTCTCACTCTAGCTGAGGCTGTCCTGGAATTTACTATGTAGTCTCAGGGTGGCCTCAGACTCACAGTTGATCCTCCTACCTCTGCCTCCCAAGTGCTGGGATTACACGCATGTGCCACCACACCCGGCTTTTCATTTTTATTTTAGAGAGAGAGAGAGAGAGAGGGAGGGAGAGAATTGGCGCACCAGGGCCTCAAGCCATTGCAGATGAATTCCAGACACTTGTGCCACCTAGTGGGCATGTGCAACCGTACGCTTGCTTCACCTTTGTGTGTCTGGCTTATGTGGGATCTGTAGAGTTAAACATGGGTCCCTAGGCTTTGCAGGCAAGTGCCTTAACTGCTAAGCCATCTCTCCAGCCCGTAACTTTTCTATGTATATATATTATTGAGATAGGGTCTCTCACTTGAACTCTGCGCTCAGCAATTCAGCTAATCTAATTAGCCAGCTCATCCTGGGGAACCTTCTATTTCTGTCTCCTGAGTGCTGGAATTACAGGTGGTGGGGCTGCCTTTTTGTGGGTGCTGGGACCTCAGATATTTGCACAGCATTACCCACTGGGCAATCTTAAGATAATGTTCATAGATAAACAACAACCTCAAATAGTTTTAATAAGATAGGTAAAGATTAATGAAATTATTAAAGTTAGAAGAATGTTTATAATGATGTGGAAGTATATATTATAATAGTACAAGTCAAGAACGAATGTGTTTTATAGGCTGTGATAGATATTAATGAATAGTTTCATTTGAATTATGCATCCACTTGTATTTTAATGCAATCACTTAATTAGACCAAATTTTTAAAGAAAAATACTTCTCACTAAACATGCAGTCAGCTAAAACTTGGAACACCTTACTTGTTTCTGAATTGGCTATAAAAGAGGCTGGAATGACTTTAATTCCCCAGGGGGTGCTTATTGTGTGATAGATATTCTTCCTCTAAAAACACATCCTGTAGTCTGGAAAGTCACTTCTAGCTTTCTTTCATTCTCAACCTGCTATGCTTTGGGGATGGTATACTTGCTTGCAGTTTAGTAACTGATGCAGCCAGGCTTCTTATAACATGCTCTTTCAGAGCAGTGGCCAAATCAGTATCTTCCCTTGGTGATTTAGGAAGGAAGTCCTGCCACTTGTCCATTGATAATATAATGAGAACCATAGCTTTTGCTGTGAAACTTGGAAGAATCTTGCTTTTAGTGTTTTCATCCACTTCAACAAGCATTGATTAAGCATTTGTTATTTGGCAAATAATGATATACACGCCAAAATCTAGGAATACAGAAACAGATGCTATTTGACTTCCATCCTTAAAAAATTCACAGTCAGGATGGAGCATTAGACATTTTAATAACTATTTTGATGTATAATAATTTTATAGCACAATAGCACATATATGTATATAGCTATATATATGTATATGTGTGTATTTGTATGTATACTGAGTATTACAAAGTCTGTGGAGGGTTAGTAAGAAAAATAAAAATTAGTTAGTAGATTGTGTAATAATGCAGTAGATTATGGTGGTTTTGATCAGCTCTGAGGTTGGAAGTACCTGACTTGTTTTATGTTTGAATGTATATTCAATGTGCTCTGTTCTAGGAGTGGATACAGGATTCAGTCAAGGAGGCAAGGATACTTTTAAGAGTTTTAGATTGAGGATTGTTATTGAAGTTGGAGGTAGTCTATGGAGGAAAGATCAACCTGAAGGTTGGGCATGTTTAATTAGACATGCATATTAGCTCTTCAAATGCATGTATAAGTCAGCAGTTTAGGACAGATTAGATAGAGAAAAACAGAAGTCATGAACATACAGACATTTGTAAAATTCTGCATCTATATGAGACTAATTAAAAATGAACAGAAAGAAAACACACCTAAATTCTCCTGGAAACCTCAAATATCAAAGCAGCCCATCACTTGATGTCCACCTAAGTGTCTTCTTCCTCTTCACTTCGCATACTAACTAGTGTAATCTCTTTCTTGTCAGGTTTTTCAAGTTAGAATCAATGTACATTCTTGATTCATTACTTTCTTGCATGGCCCTCAACCATCCTAGAATACTATCAGTTAATAAGGTGCATCAAATGGTGCCCTTCTGAGGTATCTTAACATGCGTTGATTGAGAAGATGAAGAGCTTTCAAAAGAAACTGAGAAGAAACAGCAAAATAGGAAGACAATGAAGTTACTAGATTGGCAATTATTGGCAAACTTACCAAAAACAGTGTTAGTAAAGAAGGAATATAAGTCAAAAATCAGGAAGCAAAAGGGGAAATCATAGGTAAGGATGATGAAATAGTCTATAGTACTTGTAAAGTTCATTTAATGGTGAGCTGAAGCAACACCAAGATGGGTCACCCAAGGATGATGTATATTTTAAAAATGTTTCTTCTAATGGAAGAAACAAATGTCTCGGGTCTCTCTCTAGCCCAGGCTGAGCTGGAATTCCCTATGTAGGGTCAGGCTGGTCTCAAATGCAGAGCGATCCTCCTGCCTCTGCCTCCTGAGTGCTGGGATTAAAGACATGTGCTGCCACACCTGGCCAACAAACATCTTTAGAGAAGGAGGAACAACACTGATGTACATGGAATATGGCTTGAATTACAGGAGAAAGAACACTGCAAGATCACCATGGTACCTTAGTTTGGAATGATATAAGAACATATTCTCAGGCTGGAGAGATGGCTTAGTGGTTAAGGTGCTTGCCTGGGAAGCCTAAGGACCCAGGTGCGATTCCCCTGGACCCACATAAGCCAGATGTACAAGGAGGCGCATGCGTCTGGAGTTTGTTTGCAGTGGCTGGAGCCCCTGGTGTGCCCATTCTCATTCTCTCTGTCTGGCTCTCTTTACTCTCTCTCTCTCTGTGCTTGCAAATAAATAAAAATAACTAACTAAATAAATAAATGTATTTTTTTTTAAGACCATGTCTTCTACCCATAACTGGAATGATGAAAATGCTGGAGAGATATGGCTTGGTAGTTAAGGCATGTGCCTCTGAAGCTTAAAGACTCAGGTTCAGTTCCGCCTGTATCCATTTAAGCCACTGGTGCATATATCTGAAATTTGTTTGCAATGGCTAGAGCACCTGGTGTGCCCATTCTCTGTCTCTCTCTCTCTGTATCTGCCTCTTTTTCTATCTCAAATAAATTTTAAAAATTTTTAAAAAAGAAAATGTTATAATTTGAAATGAGAAAAGTTTCTGATGGCTTTCTGTCACACATACTTAAAGTAGAAGTTCTTTTTGGAGTAGTGTGAAAAGATTCTTGAAAACATAGATGAATTTTAGGATAAAGGAATACATTTAAAAACATTTTTAATTTTATTTTTATTTTAGAGAGAGTGAGAGAGACAGAGGGAGAGAGAGAGAATTGGTGCACAAGGGCCTCAGCCACCACAGATGAACTCCAGATGCTGGTGTCACCTAGTGGGCATGTGCAACCTTGTATTTCTGGCTTATGTGGGATCTGGAGAGTTGAACATGGGTCCTTAGGTTTTGCAGGTAAGCACCTTAACTGCTAAACTATCTCTCCAGCCCAGAATAAATCTTTTATTTGTTTATTCATTTAATGAACGTTAATAGACCACTGAGTATATCTCATATGTGATTCTAGGTGCTGGAGATTTTGAAGCCAGCCAAATAGATATGTATGATATTTTCCTAAAGGAAAATATCCTCTAGTAATGAGTGGAGGAGTATGTGGCTGACGGCTTTGCTGTGAGAGGAGACGAATAGTTTGCTGATCAAGATCATATAAATGAAGTCATGTTGGCTCTGTAGGAGAACAGGAATGGTTTGATTAGTTGCTGCTGGAAAAGAGCCCTGGAGAGACTGGCACCACATATTTATTTAGTAGTCTAGTCAACATGGTGTAGAGAATTTTACTTTGAGTACTTCATAACCTAGAAAAGGTAGGAGGAAAGAAGATACTGTGGTGGGATAGAAGTAGGCATTAGAGGATGGATATATATGTATGTATGTATAGGTGTTTGTGTGAGTATAAACTTACAGGCCATTATCCATGTGATATATTTAATTATAAAGCACAGTTCAAATAATATAATCCGAAAGAAAGTGTTTCAGACAATATTATCAGGAATAATTCCATTTATTTAATTGAAATTCAAGAATTCAAAAATCATGACATGTAATAAGTAAACTCTTTCTAGAGTGTAAACTGAATTATATATCTTTTGTCCCCCTAAATTTCTTATGCCAGCAAATGATAGTTTACCTTGCACTTTGAGTTCTTCCAATATATTAGTATAATCTAGTTTAGGTTTTTATTCTACTGAAATAGTTTACCTTGTATTATTTATAAGGGTATTACCAATATAGCAAATGCATTTGTGTTCATTGCTGGAATATGTGTGCTCTCACATAAATCCTTAATTAACGTAGAATAATATTACTGTAGTTTGGACAAAAACACACCTGAAAGCTTACTTATTTGTGTTCCTAGAAATTAATGGTTGTTTGATCTAAGTTCTAATGAATTTAATTACTTGGCTAAGCCTTGCTTCCTTTTTTATGGGTGCATGTGTGTATATGTGTTCATATGAATGTGGATGTATCTGTGTGAAGAAGGCCATATAAGTGTGTGTCCATACATGTGGAGGCCTGAGGTTCATGTCAGGTGTCTTCCTCTATTTCTTCTTCTTATTTTTTTATTAAATATTTTTAATTTTTATTTATATATGAGAGAGAGAGAGAGAGAATTGATGTGCTAGGGCCTCTAGCCACTGCAAATGCACTACAGACACATGTGACACCATGTGCATGTTGCTTATGTGGGATCTGGGGAATTGAACCTGGGTTCTTAGGTTTTGCAGGCAGGCGCCTTAATCACTAAGCTATCTCTCCAGCCTCTGTGCCTTATTTTTATGATGCATGGTCTCTCACTGAACGCAGACACACTGATCTAGCTAGACAAGCTATTCAGCAAGCCCCAGGAATCCTCCTGTCTCCACCACTGTAGCACTGAAACTCCAAGCATGGGCCACCATGCTCTACAGTTTACATGATTGCTGGTACCCAAACTCATGTCTTCATGCTTGTGCAGCAAGTGCTACTAAGCCGTTTCTCCAGCTCCAACCTTACTCCTTGTGGTGGTTTGATTCAGGTGTCCCCCATAAATTAGGTGTCCTGAATGCTAGGTCCCCAGCTGGTGGAAATTTGAGTTTTGAATTCTCCTAGAGGCAGTATATTGTTGGGGGCAGGCTTATGGGTGATATAGTGAGCTTCCTCTTGCTAATGTTTGGCCCATCTCCTGCTGCTGTTGTCCACCTGATGTTTCTGAGGAGGTGATGTCCACCCTCTGCTCATGCCATCATTTTCCTCTGTCATCATGGAGCTTCCCCTCGAGCCTATAAGCCAAAACAAACCGTTTCCTCCCACAATCTGCTCTTGTTTTGGTTCTTTGTGCCAGCAACATGAAGTTAACTGCAATAATAAAATTCGTACCAAAAAGTGGGATTGTTGGTGCTAGAAACCTGATTGTGCTGTGGTCGACTGGAACTGATTTGAGGGAGGAATGTGGAAGAATTTGTAACCTTGGCCTAAGAGCTGCCTTGCAGTGCTTAAGTACAGCTTGATGGACTATTCTGGTCAGAGTTGAAAGACCTGAATGTAGAAGAACTATGGACTGTAAGGTTTGGTTTATGAGGGTAAAAAAGAACTTTGTCAGAACTGGCTTAGAAGCAATTTGTTTGAGAGGCTTGCTGCATTCTTTCTGCCTGTGTCCTGAGAATTTGTGCAGGATTGTATTGCATAGAAATGGACTGGTGTAAGTAGAGGGATATGGCACAGAAAAAAAATGAAATCTTTGGGCCCAAACTGCTGCCAGTTCAGCTGCAATTGTTTGAAAGATTATAACCATTGAGTTTGGGCCAGCTGATCTGCATTGGGACAACAGGAAGAATTCAGACTCTTTTGAAGGGGCCTGAATGCTGAAGGAGTGTCCTGTTCTTCAAAGTCTGCTTTATCCTCCCCACCCCCTAGGATTAAGTTTGGTAACCCACTTGGTATTATAGAGTACAACAAATGCAGGAAAGAGAGGGTCATTGAATTTGCAACACAGTTTTGTAGTTTGGAAATGGCCCTGGGCAGTGTGAAGCAGGTTTGTTGGTTAGCCTGTCTGGATGCCTGCTGGAGCCATGAGGATGAAACATGGGTTGCAGTAGAGACCCAATGGAGATGCCAGGACTATTGGATGGCTGCCAAGGAGAGGTGTTGGTACCAGATAAAGTTTTCCAGGACTGGGAGTAGCCTTGCTGGTGGGGTGAAATTAGAACTCCATAGACTTGTCATTAGTTAGAATTATCAGACTTGGAGACTTGTCACTGACTAGAGTTGTGGGACTTGGAGCTACAGAGCTGGATGTTTTGCCCTGGTTGTTTTAAAGCTTGTATTGGTTGAATATTTCTTTGCTCTGCCCAGTGCCATCTTTTGTAGTGTGAATATTTATTCTGTGACATTATGTTTTTTTTTTTAATTTATTACTGCTCAGTTCAAAAACCTTGGACTATGGGGATGTTTGAACACCTTTGGGATTGATAAATAACTATGGGACTTTTAAAGTTGGATGGAATGCATTGCATTTTTACATTATGCATGGTTATCAGCTTACGGGAACCAGGGGCAGAATGTGGTGGTTTGATTCAGGTGTCCCCATAAACTTATGTGTTCTGAATGGTAGGTCCCTAGCTAGTAGCAATTTGTGATTTGGTTCCTTCTGGAGTCTATGTATTATTGGGGGCAGGTTTATGGGTAATGTAACCAGCTTCCTCTTGGTAGTGTTCAGCACAGTCTCCTGCTGCTATTGCCTACCTGATGTTGTCCAGGAGGTAATGTCCCCCCTCTGCTCATGCCATTGTTTTCCCCTGCCATCATGGAGCTTCCCCTCGAGCCTGAAAGCCAAAATAAACCCTTTCCTCCCATAAGCTGCTCTTGGTTGAGTTCTTTGTTCAGCAACATGGAGCTGACTGCAACATTCCTTTTCTATTAAATCTCTCTTAAAATTAGTATAGAACTCTTTTTCATAGAATTAACATGCCAATAATTACTACTTGTCTATAACATGGAAAGATTTCCCAAACTGTTATATACTATGAGAACTTGCATATGTACATTGTGTAAAGTGTAGCTTAATTTGGTTACCATAGCACAAATAGATAAATTTTCTTAGATTTTGGGAAAGGAATGACTTGTCTTGACTATTTTTGGCTCTAAAATGAACACTTTAACTAGGATGTTGTATTTTAAATGTTGGGGGTGTGCATGATTTTGTTCTGAAAAATGATTTCTAGTGTTCTGTCAAATTTGTTGAATATTTGGTGACCTGTTCTTCCATTGAATTGGAACTCTTTCACTATGGCAATAATATTCCAAGACTAGTGTAAGATTTTTAAGTGGTTATTTCTGTCTAATATTAAGAAAAAAGAAAGCTCCTCAATTTTTTATATTAAAAATATTATAAACTAAATATAGGTTTTAATTAGTTTTCAGTTTGTATTTCTGTTTTTAACATATTTGTCTGTGCTCTATGTGTGCATCTTTAAAAGTAGTAGCTAGTATGGGGGGATGTAAAGTCAAAGTTAGAATGTTGTTGATTGGCCACATCAAAAAAGAGCTAATGGTGTGGCCTTTAAAATCCAGTTTCACAAATATTGAGAATGGTACAGTGCAGATAGCACTATGTCAGATGCTGTACAAGATTGTTATAATTCATTTTAATGAGTTAAGTTATTCACATAAGTGGATAGCAGGATAGTGTCCAAATAGTTCTGCTTTACTGAATTTAGGTAACACATTATTTCATGATGAGTTCAGGAATCAGCTGGCATAGTTGTCCTGTTTTACTTCAACATTTTCATTAATTCCATCTTCCCTTTCTTGTAAATTGCATTGTTTGATTATCATGAAATGTGGGCTATGAATTCCTACCAGGTTGGAAATTAAGCATTTTGGTTTAATATATTTGAAGAACTATTTTTGTGTGATCTGTAATAATTGGTTTAAGTAGAATGATATTGGTAAAAAGTATAAAAAACTTCCCAATTTTCTGTTTTTAATTTTAACTTTTTTATTTTTAAAAAAATATTATTTTTTTAAAAATATGTATATATTTTTTGACAACTTCTATACTTACAGACAATAAACCATGATATTTCCCTCCCCTCCCCCCATTCCCCTTCAGAACTCCACTCTCCATCATATCCCCTCCTTCTCTCCATTAGTGTCTCTTTTAATTTGATGTCATCCTCTTTTTCTCCTATTATGAGGGTCTTGTTAAGGTATTGCTAGGCACTAAGAGGTCGTGGATATCAAGGCTAATTTCTGTAAGGAGTTGTACCCTTCCTTTGGCTCTTACATTCTTTTTTTTTTTGGTTTTGCGAGGTAGGGTCTCACTCTAGCCCAGGCTGACCTGGAATTAACTATGTAGTCTCAGGGTGGCCTCGAACTCACGGCGATCCTCCTACCTCTTCTCCCGAGTGCTAGGATTAAAGGCGTGCGCCACCACGCCCGGCTTATTGGCTCTTACATTCTTTCTGCCCTCTCCACGGTAGACTCTGAGCCTTGGAGGATGTGACAGAGATGTTTCAGTGCTGGACACTCCTCTCTCCCTTCTTCTCAGAACTATGTTGCCTTCTGGGTCATCCCAGTGGTCATTGCCATGTGAAAAGAGAAGCTTCTCTAACCAGAAGTAAGAGTAGCATTAATACGTGAATATGAATATTAAGTGTAGTGCTTTCAGGGTAGTTTGGTGGGAATAATACATACATTTAGCCAGACAAGAGCAGGCTTTCTATCGCTAAGGCTCATAACCTCCCCTGCCATAGACTTTTGATTAGGTTTGTCAGTACCAGGCATATATTCCCTCCCATAGAGCAGGCCTTCAGTCCAATTACAGAGCAGTTGGTTTCCTCCAGAGCAGACATGGCACTATTGCACCCGTCAGGTCATTGGGTCTGTCTGGACAAACTTGAGGTTTCCTGTGTCCACTGTTTTCACTACTGATGATTTCCATCACCCATACGGCTGCATGCAATGCATCTTTTTCCAGCTTTCAGTTGTCTGGTCTACAGGGAGAAGGTTTTCTACTCAGCACCAGCTTGATTTCTCAGTAACCTTGCTGCTCAGGCAAGTGAGGTCTTCAGCAATAGGGTCTTACCATCTGTTTCTCAAGGGAACCAAGGGCCTTGGCAATAGCCTTTAATGTTTTGGAGGCAAAGGGACCTCCCTGGCCAACAACTCACTGGAAGTATCCCATCCTTGGCAGGAAAATTTTCCAGTAACAATCTATAGCTTCCACTTGTCATATAGATCAGTTTCAGTTTTAATTATATAGAACTTTCTAGATATCTGGCACTAATTCTGAAATAAATGGCAAATCTTATAACTTCCTTGTAATTTTACAGCGCTTTGAGCTCCAAGACTCTGGGAGCTCCCTGCTTCCTAAAGAGATTGTAAGAATGGAAAGGACTATTGACAACCATATCTCTCAAGCTCACGTGACCATACAAGTGGCTGGAAAAGAGGTCACCATTAAGGTAAAGAATTTTGTTCTGTGTTTGTGGCCTAAGTTAAGTATGATCCCCTTACTGTCCTTGACTGTGCAGCACAGCTTCTGTGTGTCTGTCTCTGTGGATCTGTGTATCCAGAGTCAATATGGGTTTGTCAGCAGACAAGTTCAGAGGAAACCAGGAACATCAAGTGTTGGTTAATGAAAGCATTTTGTGTCAGGAGTCTTTGTTAAGAAATAGTGCTCTTAAGCTGGGCATGGTGGCACACGCCTATAATCCCAGCACTTGGAAGGCAGAGGTAGGAAGATCTTCATGAGTTTGAATTCCAGATCAGCATGGGCTAGAGCAAGCATCTACCTCGATAAACAACAATAACAACAACAACAAAACACCCTCAAACAAAAACAAAAAGAAAAGAAATAGTTCGTTCCTTCTTTCTTTCTTTCTTCCTTGGTTTTTTGAGGTAGGGTCTCACTCTGGCCCAGGCTGACCTGGAATTAACTATGTAGCCGTAGGGTGGCCTCAAACTCGCAGCAATACTCCTACCTCTGCCTTCTAAGTGCTGGGATTAAAGGTGTGTGCCACCACGCCTGGCAGAAATAGTTCTTTTAAACCTATTTTAGCTGCTAGAGAACCAAACTTTCTAGCAACACCTTTTATAGCTACATAAAACAATTATAATAGGAGCTGCTCTGGTTGAGGGGAATGATGTTTGGTTGTAGAACTCCATTTGCCTTTTCTGTTTCATCCATTTCTTCTGTTTCTTTGAAGACTCCAAGAACCTAGGAAACACAGCTTGAAATGAAAGAAAGAAAGAATAAGTGCTTACTATTTTATTATGTGACAGGGCAGAATTCCATGATAAAATTTTGTTTAATGTGGATATTAATATCATTTATGTAACAGTACTTATTCATGCATTGAACTAATCAATTAGGTCTGTGTCATGAGCCCCACTATCTGCAATTAGTTACTGGGTATTTACTGTTTGTTCATTTAGTATGTAGTTATTCCTCTCCTTCTATATATTGTGCTTTTAAATCCTCCAGTAGTCTTGGAGGTAAATTTTATTATGGCCATTTTACAGATTAGACAGCTGAGATGTGTAGTGACTGTTTGATTTCCCATGAGGATTCAGTAGGATGTAGTGGCCCTGCTGGGGTTTCCAGACCAGGTCCCTTTGCACAACATTCAGATGAATGGCCTCTTGTAGTCTAGGTTAGAGGCAGATCAGTAAAGACTGCAGGGGAGTGACTAGAAGCAGGAATCCAGAGAAGGAAGCAACACTGGGACTTTGATTTTAGAGGAGTTATTAACATGGAGATTTGATAAGAGCTATGTGGCCTGTGAGGGAGAAAACATTTGCTACTCTATTGAATTATCCAAAACTCTAGGAAGACTGAGTTGGACAAGAAATTAACAAATGGCTATTAAGTAGCCCTTCTGGCTTTGAATTACTAATGCTTTGAGAAAAACATGTACATATTTTATTTATCTTTAATTTTAGGTGCCTGCTGGGACTAGGCCATTAAGTCAACCTTGTACATCAGACAAGTTCATACAGACTGTAAGTCATAAGCAGTTGCTGGCTGAAATGATGCAGTCTCATATGGTGAAGGACATATGTTTAATTGGAGGAAAGGTAAATGATGTTTTCATTGTAAGCTTTTGCTCCTACTTCTTGGATGCTTTGATTCTTCAATTAACTGTTTGTGTTTCCCTTTGTAGGGCTGTGGAAAAACAGTCATTACAAAGAACTTTGCTGATATATTGGGATATAACATAGAGCCCATTATGCTTTACCAGGTACAATATTTATTTAGTTTTAAATTTTATTTATTTATTTATTTGTTTGTTTGTTTATTTATTTATTTGAGAGAAAGAGGCAGATAGAGTGAGTTTGGATGCACCAGTGGCCTCTTGCCACTGCAAATGAACACCAGATGCATGTGCCACTTTATGCATCTGACTTTTTATGGATACTGGGGCATTGAACCTTGGCCATTAGCTTTGTAAGCAAGCACCGGTAACTGCTGAGCCATCTCTCCAGCCCCTACAATATTTATTTTTAACTTCCACATATAGCCCCACAGCACTTTTGACCTGTTAGACTTTTGATGTAGATAAAGAACTGCAACAGCAATCAGAGAATAATTGTTTTTATCTGGAGCTTTGGAAGGCCTGTTCTAGGTTCTCTGATGTGTGCAACATACCAGAGTCTATTTTTCAAGAGAGATTCATTATATGGGCACATACCAATTCATTCAGAGTATATTTACTAGTAACTTGAAAGTCGGAAAATTGGGTGTTCCTAATTCTGTAGAACTCTCCTGGGCATGATATGGCTGTTGTGTCTTGAAATCAGAGCCATCATGCTTTCTCCCAGTAGACCCTCCCAAGAGACCATGAAAATTCTCTGTGGAGGAGAGGGAGGGCTCATAAGGCAGTACATGAATGCTTCACCACTAATGCATGAGGTCTTGCCCCTCCTCCAGTGTTTCTAGGTGGTTAATGATTGCTGGGGGTGGTGATGCATTGTCTTTTGTGTAATAGCTGCTCACAAACTGTTCATTCCTGTAGGTGACCTCTCACCCATGCTCTAGTAAGTAACCAAAATTAAACTCTAGTCACCAAGTTAGACTCAGGTGGTTTCGATGGAAAAGACACAGTTCTCACCTCAAAGGGGATAAAAGATAGTTTATTTTGGAGCCAAATATGAGTGACCATGGCCCTGCAACACAAATTTAGGTTCCAAATAATTCCATGTTCTGATGTTTTAAAAATTTCATGAAGGTTTTATAGTTACAGAACAAAAGAAAGTCATAAAGCAAGACATCTTTCAAATATATTGGTTGATCATCAGGTAGGTAGGTTACTGCAAAGCAGGGAAATCTCCATAGGCCTCCGATGCTCTCTGATGACATTCTTAGCCCTTGGGTTGGTGGAAGCTGAGGTCTGTTCTTCCATCTCAAAAAGGATTACACCTTATCAACTGATAGTCACCAGGATGTTAGTTCAGATACAGAGGCGGGTAATAAATGGCTACTAAGGGGCTAAAGGTAGTCCAAAGTAATTTGGCTATAACTTGCAACATTCCATCTCTCATCATTTAAAATACACCAAAGAAAAACTTAAATATTTTAGACAAATTTTAAAAATGTTTAAATGTAAAAGGATTTACAAAATATCAAAATTAGAGTTAGAGGGCTAGAGAATAGGCTTAGCAGGTAAGGCATTTGTCTGTGAAGCCTAAGGACCCATGTTTGATTCTCCAGATCCCACATAAGCCAGATGCACAAAGGTGAGGCAAGTGCAAGGTCACACATGCCCACTAGGAGGCACAAGTGTCTGGACTTCAACTGCAGTGGCCAATTCTCTCTCTCTCTCTTGCTCTCACTACTTCTAAAAATCAAATTAAAAAAAAAAGAGAAATGTTTCGTTACTTGGAGTATTTAATTGTTGATGTAATTGAAGATTAGTGTCACATAATTTTTTGAAGTCCATGTGGATGTTTAGATTTTGGAAGAGGGAATATGAATCTGAGAGTTTACCTCTTGCAATTTTGTATCATTGGATTTTATTAGAATTACTTGATAGAGTCCTTATTTTGTAGGCAGAAGTTTTTGATTTTTTTTCTTAGAAGCTCATTATGGAAAGACTGTAAGCAATCCTGATTTTTAGTTAATAGTTAAAAATATTTTTAGAAATGGCATACATATATAATATATTTACATATAGATATATTTAATGTTTATAGGGTATTCAGCACTTATTTTATAAGATAGATATTGAAGAACTAAATGGTAGTATTTTAAGGAAAACAAATATTTTGTTAAGTTTTGGCAAGCTTTCAACATCATTTGTTTACTTAATAAGTACTCTTGAGGATTAAATTAAATAAATTTAATAATAGTTTAAATTTTATAAATAAATTTAAAATTTTAATTTATTAAACTAAGTTTTTAATTTAATAAATGAAGGCTTATCTAAATGGGAAAGTATATAAACTTAGAATTTAGATGTTATAGGTTATGACATCTAAATAGGTAGGTTATTAGAGGCTTTATTAGTAAAAGAACGAAACATTAAATCCTTGTAAACTACTTAAAAAATTGTTTTTTGGTTTTTGAAGTAGGGTCAAAGGCTGACCTAGAATTCACTATGTAGTGTCAGGCTGGTGTTGAACTCACTGTGATCCTCCTACCTCTGCCTCCTGAGTTCTGGGATTAAAGGCATGCACCACCACACCACGCTAAGCTACTTTTATAAACATTGGTAAAAACAGAATATTCAAGAAACCTTGTTGTAAGTGTACAAGTAGATGTTATTTAGTAAACAAAATAAAGGTTTACTTCAATGGAACACATACAAATTAAAAAGGTTTTGGGGGGCTGGGGAAATGGCTTAGCAGTTAAGGCATTTGCCTGTGAAGCCTAAGGACTTGGGTTTGATTACCCAGAACCCACGAACGCTCTCTGCACAAGGGGGCGCATGCCTCTGGAATTTGTTTGCAGGGGCTGGAGGCCCTGGTGCACCCATTCACTCTTCTCTCTGCATCTTCCTCTCTCTCACTCTCTCAAATAAATAAATAAATAAATAAAATATCTTTAAAAAAGTTTTTCGTAAACCATTTAATGTGTATTAGTAAAAGTATGGTAATACCTAAGAAATTTGTTGTTGGAAACAGAATTAGGGACATAGAAATGAAGGATTTTTTATTTTGTACTTGTGTTTTATATTAATCCTGAAAAAGAAATCCATTATAATCAATCTAAATAAAGGATCTTTAGTGTATATTATTGAGATATTTTGATGTTTTATTTTTTATGACCACTGAAAAACAATTAAATAGAATTGTAAAATTTGTTTTGGAAGGAAATTATCAAAACTTATG
The DNA here is from genome assembly GCA_036365145.1 of Orientallactaga sibirica. Classification (NCBI taxonomy): domain Eukaryota; kingdom Metazoa; phylum Chordata; class Mammalia; order Rodentia; family Dipodidae; genus Orientallactaga; species Orientallactaga sibirica. The sequence continues at coordinate 911,596 of JAEOAD010002184.1, forward strand.
TATCCTCTATAACTTAATGAAATTTATATTCCAAGGAATATTCTATCACCTAAACAAATAGCACTTAAGATTTCATGAACATTATGTAAATGTAAATATAGCAGTTTACTGGTTTTAGGAAGTTTAAAGTATTTAAGGTTAAAAATATGTACTTATAAGACCTTTTAATAGATCATCAGAACGTTTACATTCACACAACACTCACATTTTAAGTTGGTATACCAAAAATGTACTAAAAGCAAAGTAAAAATAATGAAAAATAGAAGTGGCTACAAGTTAAATATATTTAGAATTTTATGTTGTCACTTTTTTGGACAAAACACAAAAACAAACATGAAAGATCATGGACAAACACGACAGAGACACATAAATTTTAGGTGCACCCCAAGAAAGTAAAATTAAGTGAAAAGTTTATATTCTTTTTCTTTGAGATGAAAGAGTAACACTGTTGGAGTCCTTTCTAGGGCCAGCCCAGGCAGGGATGCAGGGTCTCTACCAGGCAGGGGGTGAGAGGCACGGAGTCAAGACACAGACACCGGGAATTCGGTGATTGCGGGCAGAGGGTGAGCTGCTGCAGACTCGTTTATTCAGAGAAGTGTAGGGGTTTTAAGGGTTTGGCTGGCAAATAATTGTATGGGGTGGTTCCCTTCTTGTGACCAGTGACAGCCTGTCTCCAGGCAGGGTGATTGGTTTTTTTATCATTGTAGTCAGGTGTGAGCGCAGTTGCCAGGCCTGTGCAGAATGCCATGTCCACAGAAGCCACTTCCTGGTTCCTCCTAGCAGGTGGCCTGGCTAGGGCTCGACCTGCACTGTGCCATACATATCCTCCTTTTTATTATTAGTGACCCTGGGAGACATGGTTCTTTGCCAAGTCATTGTTGACCCCAGGCCCCAAGGGATCACCTCATGCCACAGTGCCTGTCTTAGGTTGCCCCATTTCATGGGATCTTACCTGTCATTGACTACCTACCATCCAGGTGAGAAGGCCTGAGGGGTTGTGGCTGTCCCCTAGGAGGCATGGGCGGGCCATGTGGGGGTGGTGTGTGAATGGTCCCTACGAGAATCGACTATAGAACCTGAGAAAGACTGGGGTAGGACAGGTTTGCAAATGAGAAATGGCAGATAAGATATCATATGGTGGTTCACGAGGGGTTGCCCCTGCCGATTGATAAATGGCTTCCTGTAGTAGAACCTGGTTTGTTTAGATGGTGGTGATGCACTGAGAAAAAGCTCTGAGACATCTGAAAAGGATCAGCATGATGGCAAGAATAACTAGGATTCCTGCCAGGATGAGAAGGAAAGAAGGGCTGAAGAAAGAAATGTAAAGTTATCATCAGGAGAAACAGCTGCAAAGCCAATTGGCACCTATCTAATGATAACATGGAGGTCAGAATGACTAATCATGCAACCACAATACGTATTGCCGGGGCCAGCTGAAACATACAGACAGAATGTTTAGGACCTAAGTGTTTTGTGGTTAGTGGGAAACTTCTGTGGGTCCTTACTCCACAGCCGTATGCCCACACGGTGTCTCTTGGAAAGCTCAGCCAATGGCCTTGCCTTGGTTCCGAAATTGGGTGGGTCAGACCCTTATGTGATTTTGCCTGGACGAACTGAGAGTGGAGGTGCTGGCACGGGCTTCGGGACTGTGCAGCAAAGTGTGCCTTCCTGCAGGGGAAAAGGACAAACAAAAAGAAGGGGGGAGGAGGGGGCTGCCTGCTCACCCTCAGGCAGTCGTCAGCACACAGAACAGAGAGGGGCCTACTCACCGATGATCAAGGTGGGGGCGTCTCGCCAACACTGAGGGGCATAGGTCCCTGTTTGGGTGCTAGATGTTGGGGTCCCTCCTAGGGCCAGCCCAGGAGGGGATGCAGGGTCTCCACCAGGCAGGGGGTGAAAGGCGTGGAGTCAAGACACAGACACTGGAATTTGGGTGGCAGCAGGCAGAGGGCAAGCTGCTGTAGACTCATTTATTCAGGGAAGTGTAGGGGTTTTTAAGGGTTTGGCTGGCCAATCATTGGTGTGCTTCCCTTCTTGTGACCAACGACAGCCTTTCTCCAGGTAGGGTGGTTGGTGTTTTATCATTGAAGGCAGATGTGAGTGCAGCTGCTGCAGGCGGTGGTTGTAGCTGTTGTCACGCCAGGCCTGTGCAGAATGCCACGTCCACAGAAGCCACTTCCTGGTTCCTCCTAGCAAGTGGCCTGGCTAGGGCCCAATCTGCACTATGCCATACATAACACAGACTGTCAAAGGTGAAGCTTGTTATGTAGATTGATAGCAGATAGTCATTCCTATTTGTTTTTGATAGTTAAAAGGGAGAAAAGTTTTTTATAGATGGAAATGTCTTATTCTTTCTTGTATTAAAATTATCTATTTTTGTCTTGAAAGCTAGGGAAACTCATCCAAAATATCATCTAGAAATGATATACACGTAATGAGAGATCAGGTGCCGGCTCATAAGGAGAAAAGCTAGCTCTCAGTTCCTTTAAGTGAAAGACTGACAGGACAGCAATTAGGGAAAGTCTCTTTGATGCTATCAGTTTCACAGAACAGATAAGATAAGAGCAATGTGACAGGCAGGGAAAGGTTAAGAGAGAAGTGGCCATTTCTTGTGTTTAGGATTCAGAATGTTTGGGATTCGGAATTTTTAGGAGTAGTTTTCTCACTGTTTTCAAGGTGCTCTCTTGGAGACATGAGAGTGGTGTAGACAACAACTGGGGGATCAGCCCTTATGTGATGTCTGCTGGAAAAGCCACGTACTGTTTTGTCTGACCCAGGAATGGGGTGTGGATGTCTAGGGGATTCTTACCTTTGGTGGCTGTGGCACTCATTAAACACTATATGGGTTTTTGGAAGAAAAAAGATTAAAGAAACAAGATATCATACAATCCAAGAATATAGTTGAGGGCTGTAGAGATGGCTTAGTGGTTAAGGCACTTGCTTGTGAAGCCTAAGGACCTGGGTTCGATTCCCCAGGACCCAGTTAAGCCAGATGCACAAGGTAGTGTGTATGTCTGAAATTCATTTGCAGTGGCTGTAGGCCCTGGTGTGTCCATTCTCTCTTTCTCTATCTGCCTTTTTCTCTCTTAAATAAATAAGAATATAGTTAAGAAGCAGTAGTTATCAAGACTTGGCCACAGTATTTTTATTATTTATTTATTTAGTTAGTTAGTTATATTATTCTGATTTTACATTCATAGTATTGGCTCCATTGTCGTCCTTCCTCGTCCAAAGGGACCCTCATCAATGGGGAATGTGGGTCATGCATTGTGGGGGTAGTCAAGAGTTCTGGGGGGTAGGCCCCAGTCTCTGTGCATAATGCCCCAACTTGTGACTCTAACAATCTTTCCGCCCCCTCTTCCGCGAGTTTCCCTGAGCCACATTGGGGTCATTTTAGTTCTGCTTCAGTGATGAGGTTTTGGGAGGCTCTGTGTCTCTGGATATCTGGCTTAGTTGGAGTTGGATGTTCTCTGTGTTTATCTCCTTCAGCCTTTTTCTTGTGTCGTGATCACCATGAACGCTGTATTCTTGCCCTTCCCCTGCGTTATTCTATGGTTTCAGCTGGGGCCCTGGTGAGGTGTGATTAGCTGATCCTCCCTTCAGGTTCGTTGTCCATCTGAAAAAAGATAAGCAAATTCTCCAATGGAGAGAGAAGTTAGTACTAGATAGAAGGGATGGCCATAGATGTTTTGGAGGGAATTTTATATGCATAGGCTCTCTTCTAGCCCACATTTGATGGTATCTTGATCTTGGAGAATGACCTCATTTTTTTGTACATGGTTGTGACTAATATACCAGTTCCAGCAATGCGTTCCATTCCACTACGTGGATCTATTAGCCAAATCAAGAGCAGTTGGTTACCCACCATGGCTGTTTGCCACTACTGCACCTGTATGAGCATTACATCAGGTTGTTTTCTGCTGGGTATCTTAGACTATAAGTCCACAATATTTTTGATGGATCTTTTGTGAGCCCTCAAAATGTCAGCAGCAAAGGAACTTAGGCACGGCTCCTCGTTGTCATCTTTGACAACCTGAGGAGTTCCCCTAGATTTTTAGGGACCTCAACTCCTGTTCTATCTAGACTTTATGGAATTTCAGGAAGAACCAGAACAAAATAGAGTTGAAAATTTTTATGAGCTTAAGCAGGAGAGTTAGGCAAAGAAGTAGCAGTCAGAGGGAGAGTGAAAGCATGCCTTAGAGCATGGTGTGGAGTCTTGGGAAGGGAGTATAACCTCTTCTTCCGGAGTGCTAGGATTAAAGGTGTGCACCATGCCTGGCTAAGCTCTCTAGGTTTTATTTATAAATAACAATCTTTTCTTTGATATAGGGTTTTTATCAGATTCTGCATAATTTATCTTTAGTTCTGATATCTCTCAAATTTTATCTTACTCATTTTGGATATCTCCTTTTAACTTATAGGTTCTATTGGTTAGTTTGTAAATTACCAGTTTAATTGTCTTTTTAGATGTTGTAACATTTTAATTAAAGCCGACTGCCCATTATGATTTTCTTTTTAGAGCAAAAAATTATTATTGCCTAGGACTTTAGTATCTTTTTTTAAAAAAATGTTAGGATGAAAATATACCCCAATTTAGGATTAAATGTTCCCCATTGTGGGAAATGTAATTCATCTTACTTTTAGTTAGGTTTTCCCATTTTTTTCCAAGTACTTGTAAGTTAAATTAACATAATTTTCATACCAGCTAGAGCAACAAATAGCAGTTTTTCCCAGTCCTTTGGAGGAACGGTAAGAGGAAGAAAGTGCTTAATGCTAGCAGAAACAAACTGAACAGAATACATAGAAAGCAAAATGTTTTCAAAGATGTGTATGCAAACAAACAATGGTCAAACCAAAATGCGTTTAAAGCAAACATACAAAATGGATACCTTAAACATTTTGAGAGCATATAACAAATATTTTAAGAACAAACCAAAAAAAAAAAATCCAAATAATAAAAACAAAAAAGGATCCTAAAACAAGCTCAGAATAAACAAGTGGACAATTAACCAAATCAAGGGAGGTCTGAGCCCCAGGATGAACTCACCAACCTGCATTTAAGGAGACAACATCAGACAGTTGGGCACAAGGGGCCCACGCTGTAGCCTGGCTCTGACCTGCTGTATTCTAAGTAGAAGTGGCTTGTTCTTGGCGTCCCACATTGGGTACCATAACTGTTGATGCAAAAGACACTGCTGTCATCTCAAAGGGATGAGAGAGAGTTTATTTTGGAGCCAAATATGAGTGACCATGTACCAGGAACACAGATTGAGGTTATCCCACATTCTGTGTTCCCACGTGTTAACAATTTCATGAAGGTTTTATAGTTATAGAACAAAAGAAAGTAAAAAATCAAGGCACTTTTCAAATATATTGGCTGACCATCAGGTAGGTGGCTTATAGTGAGGTGGGGGAAGTCACCATAGCCCTCAGATGCTATTGGATGACATTCTTAGACCTTGGGTTGGTGGAAGCTGGGGGTCTATTCTTACATTCAAAAAAGAATTACATGTGATCAACTGATAGTCATCAGGATGTTAATTCAGACCTAGAGGTGGACAATAAATGGCTATTCAGAGATTAAAGATATCTCAAGGTAACTTGGCTCCAACTTGCAGCAGTCTATCTCTCTGTGACCACAGGAACTTTATCAGTCCATTCAGCCTTGCTGGAAGTAGGTGCAGCAGATATAGCTACTTTCTGGGAACTTTAGTTCACAGTGGAATTGGTTCTAAGGTCTGTAGTTGGTGCCCTGTCTAGGATGAATAGACATTTGTTATGTTTCCCTAGGAAAAAGTAGAGCCAGAGCTGGATAGATTATTATTGTTATATTTATTACCATAAAATACAGTCAGCATAAAGTGTGCCACTTACACCAATTTCATGTGTATAATTCATTGGCTGTAAGTATATTCACAGTGTTGGATAGCTATCACTACATTCTTCCTTTAGGACATTTTCATCATCTTAAATAGAAACTCAATCCCTACAAATCAATAATACCCAATTTCCCTCCTTACCAATATCCTGGTAACCTTTATTTTACTTCCTATCCCTAAAGGTCTGCTTATTTTAGGAACTTCATATAAATGGAATGAAATCATGTTTGTCCTTAGTTTATTTACATTAACATTTTCAATGTTCATTCTTAGAGTGTGTATCTGAATTGCATTCTTTTTTGTTGCTGCATAGTAATCTGTTATATGTTTATGCTACCTTTGTGAATAAGTTGATGGAAACATGGGCTGCTTTCACTTTTGCAACTTTGAACAATTCTGTTGTGTTCAGTGGTTTACAAGAATCTGAGTCCATCTCTGCTTTCCTTTCTGTTAGGTTCTATGCAGGAATGTGATTTCTGGATCATATGGATGTCTATGTTCTCTACCAGCTGTACAAACTGACATTCCTACATGGAATGCAGGAACATTTTAGGTCTTTCACATCCTCATCAACACTTACTTTTATCTTTTATTGTAGGTTTATAGTTGCCATCCTAGTGGCTCTGAAGTGGCAAGCTAATCATGCTTTGGAATTGCATTCCCCTAATGACTAATGATGTTGAACATCTTTGTGTGTTTATTGTATGTTTTTAAGTGTTTCTGTGTACGTGTATGTGTGTGCGCACACATGCCATGGCACATTTGTGGAGGTTAGAGGGTAACCTTGGGGTACTGGACCTCTCCTTGGACCTTTTTTTAAAAAATATATTATTTATTTATTTATTTATTTATTTATTTATTTATTTGAGAGAGAGAGAGAGAGAGAGAGAGAGAGAGAGAGAGAGAATATGAATGGGTGTGCCAGGGCATCCAGCCACTGCAAACAAACTCCAGATGCATGCGTCCCCTCCTGAATCTGGCTTACATGGGTGCTGGGGAATTGAACCTGGGTCCTTGGATCTTTTCTAATATAGGATTTCTCTTGTTATTTATGCTGCTGCAAATGCGACACTAGTTGGCTCATAAGCTTTGGGATTCTCCTGTCTGTGTTTTCCATTACTCTAAGTGCATTGGTATAACAGATGTGTGCACATCTGGCTTTACATTGGTGCTAGGGACCCAAATTACAGCCAGTAGGTTTGCAGAGCAAGTGCCTTTAAGCCACTGAGCCATCTCCCTAGCCAAATTATTGGATATTTGTATACCTTCTTTGGAGAAATGCCTGTTTTAGTTTCTTGGCCATGATTTTTTTCTGCATTTGATTTTCTTTTTCTTTCTTTCTTTCTTTCTTTCTTTCTTTCTTTCTTTCTTTCTTTTTTTTTGCATTTATATGTATATGTGGTGTGTGTATGTGTGTTTGCATGTGGTTTGGCACACATGTGTAGGTACATGTGCACTTTTGTGTGTAAACATGTCATGGTTGATGTCAAGTGTCTTCCTCAGTCACTCTCCATCTAATTTACTAAAGCAGGGTCTCTCACTTGAATCCAGAGTTCATCAGTTTGGCTACATAAGCTAGCCAGCTTGTACGAGAATCCCCTGCTTCTACCTCCTGAGCATTGGGCTTTCAGGTAGGCCAGCTGGCTTTTAAGTGGGTGCTGGAGAGCTTTTCTCTGGTCCTTACAATGGTGTGGCAAGTGCTTTGTACAATGACCCATATCCTCAGACAGAGATTTAAAATTTTTATATATTTAATTTATTTTTAATATTATTTATTTCATCTTAATATACTTTTTTATTTTTTAAAAAATATTTATTTATTTATTTGCAAGCAGAGAGGGAGAGACAGAAGAGATGCAGACAGAGAAAGAATGGGCATGCCAGGGCCTCCAGCCACTGCAAATGAACTCCAGATGCATATGCCCCTTGTGCATCTGGCTTATGTGGGTCCTGGCGAATCGAACCGGGATCCTTTGGCTTCACAGGCAAATGCCATAACTGCTAAGCCATTTCTCCAGCCCATACTTTTTATTTTTAATTATTTTTAAGTCAGCATGCACTCTAATGGGGTTCACTATGACACTTACTTACATATGAGTCATTGTACTTTCTTCAAATTCATTTCTTTCCCATGTCCGCCCTTGTGCTTCCCACTTCCTTCTGGCTGGTTCCTTTGCTCTCCACACATAGTACTCCTATTTGCTTTTATTTAACATATATTCCATTACCCTCTCTCTTCAGATTTCTTCTTCCCCTCTCATGATCCCATTTCTGTTTTTATGAAGCATACATACACATATATAATTTTAAATATAGGTTCTGCATATGAGAGAAAATGTGAGGTATTTGTCTTTTTTTTTCTTTATAGAGTAGCCCAATGGACTGGCATTTTTTAAAAATATGCGTGTGTGTGGCGGGGGGGGGGTAGAGAAGGAGGGGAAGGGAGGGAGGGAGGAAGAGAATTGGCATGCCACAGCCTCCAGCCGTGTAATTGAACTTCACTCTCAGTGCACCACCTTGTATGCACGTGTGACCTTGTGTGCTTGAGTCACTTTGACATCTGGTTTATGTGGGACCTGGAGAGTGAAACATGGATTCTTAGGTTTCGTAGGCAAGCACCTTAATCCATCTTTCCAGCCTGGTATTTGTCTTTCTAAGTCAGGCTTATTTCATTTAACTCAGTGATTTCCTATTGTTTCCCTTTTTCTTCAAATGTCATGATTTCATTTTCTTTATGACTGAATAAAATTCCATTTTATATATGGACCACTTTTTCTTTGACCATTCATCTGTGGGACATCTATGTTGGTTTCATTTTATAGCTATTATGAATTAATGCAGTAATTAATGTGCAACTATATCTGTGATAAGTTGAATTAGAACCCTTAGGTATATACCCAAGAGTGGTCTTTTCACTTTCTTGAAGAACCTCCATTCTGATTTCCATAGTGTCTGTCCTAGTTTACATTCCTTTCAGCAGTGTGTAAGGGCTCCTTTCCCTCTACATCTTTGACAGCATTTGTTGTCAGTTGTTTTCATGAAGATAGTCATTCTGACTGGGGTGAGATGGAATTAAAAGCAATTTCTTTTTTTTTTAAAAATTATTTGTTCATTTGATAGAAAGTGTCAGGGGGAGGAAAGGTAGGGAGGGAGAGAATGGGCATATCAGGGCCTCTACCCACTGCATATGAACTCCAGACGCATGCACTACCTTGGTCTTCTGGCTTACGTGGGTACTGGGGAATTAAACTTGGGTCCTTAGGCTTTCCAGGCAAGCACCTTAATTAGTAAGCCATTTTTTGAGCCCTCGAAGCAGTTTCTGATGGTTGAGGAGGTTGAATACTTTTTCAAGTGTTTTTTGGTCATTTTTATTTCTTACTTTGAGAAGTATATGTTCAATTTATCAGAACATTGATTGGATTTGTTTTTTGGTGCTTAACTGTATAATTCTTTATATAGTCCAAGTATTAATCCTGTCTGATTGTAGTTGGCAAAGATTTTTTTCCCGATTCTATAGATTTTTTTCTTCACTCTGATTGTTTCTTATGCCGTGCAGAAGCTTTTAAATTCTATTTATCAATTCTTAGGATTGTATCACACTGCTTTTCTATGGCTTATTATATAGATTTTAGATCACATATTCTTTTTTTTTTTTTTTTTTTTTTTTTTTTTTTTTTTTTTTTTGCGAGGGGTCTCACTCTGGTACCTGGAATTTTAGTCTCAGGGTGGCTTGACTCTCAGCGATCCTCCTACCTCTGCCTCCCGAGTGCTGGGATTAAAGGCGTGCGCCACCACGCCCGGCAAGATCACATATTCTTTTTGTATTATTCTTTAGTTATTTTGGTCATTTTGTGCTTTCATATGAATTTTAAAATTGTTTTCTCTAGTTCTATGAAGAATGTTATTGGGATTTTGATGGAACATCTTGACTGTAATGTCATAGAGAGGTTCTTCTCTGGTCATTTCTACTTGAATTTCCCTATGCCTTTTGTGTTTGGATGTCTGTTACTCTAGGTTTAGATTTTTTTTTGCTGTAATACATTGAATAGATCTCTGTGTCTTCAGTGGTTATCTGGTCTCCTCTGTCCCATGGATTATTGGGTTTGCTCTCATAACTATATCCCAGAGTTCTTAGACATTGTCTTTACGCTGCTTATTTCATTTGTTTTAGTATTGATGTTTCACCAACCTTGTCCTTGATATTCTTTCTGCCTGATCCCATCTGCCAGTCTCCTGGTGATAATTTCCAAAGTGTTTTTTTTTTAATTAATTGAGTTTTTCATTTCTCACATTTCCATTTTTTCCAAAATATCAATTTCCTTGATGAATATTTTCCATGTTGCTGAAGATTTCTTTTATCCATATTGCTGATTATCTCATCCATTTTGCTGACTTTTGCCTGAATCCTTGATTTTTCCTCTCCATATCTTGGATTGAATTTATCTGCTTGTTTGTATACTCTTCCAGGCCATTGATTATTTTACCAATATACCTTTGAGATCTTCATCCATAGTTCAATGTCTTTGAGTTCTGTGCTTGCAGAGTTATGATCTTTGTATGAGTCATATTGCCTTGATTTTTCATATTTGTGTGTCTGGGTTGCAATTTATGCATCTGATGGTGTGTATATCTCTTCTGGTTTTAATGAGCAACACACTTTTGAGTGTTCAAGCCTCAGTACCACTTAGAGGAGAAAACAAACATCTATAGAACATTAATATCAAACTGAACAAGATAACAAGTACATTTAGTATTGATTATACAGCTGACTAAAGCCCGCTAATTTCTTGCCAATGATCATAAAACTGAAAGTGAAAAACCATTATAAAATGTGCTATGAAGTTAAAAAAAAATTTAGAGCAAGTGTGAAATGGGATAAGGGATGGAAGAGTGAAAAGTGAGAAATAGAAGGAAGGGTAAAGAAAAGTAAGGAAAAAGAAGTGAGAACATCATTATGGAAGAGAAAACAAAACAATGGGAAAAATTAAGAAGGAAAAAGAGATAAGGCAAAACAAGATTTCTCAATAATGAAAAAGTTAACTAAATTATATAAATGTAAGAGGAGAATTATAAATAATGAGAGAATTTTAAGAAAAGAAATGATAAGTTGAAAATAATACTGGAAGTAGAGAGTGGTGGCAAAATACAAAGAAATGCAGGGCAAAAAGTATAAAGAAGAGAAACTAAGAAGAAGACAAAATATTGGCTAATGATGAAAAATGTATAACTAAAATTAGATGAATGTAAACAAACATTCTCTAACCAAAAGTGAGATCAGTATTAATTAAAAGGCTTAAAGTTACACACTTTGAATGCTTTATGATAGATACAACATCTGTTTAGTCAAAGGACAGTGGAAGCTTCCCTCTGGAGTCTCTGACCTTCCAAGCCATAGACTTTGACTCATTTCTCAGTACCACATGTGAATTCCTTAACATTGAATGGGGCCTCTGTAACAGACAGCTTCAGGTTCACTGAGATGAACTTCCAGACCAGGCACAGTTATGAAGGAAGGGATTTATTGAAGCTCACAGATCCAGGGGAAGTTCCATAATGGCAGGAGAAGCTAGAAGCCACACAGCTCAGCTTACTTCAGGAACTCCTACTGGGCACACTTTGCATATCTTTACATTGAAATCTCAAACCCACCACCACACCTTAAGATCTGCCCAGTGACACTGCCTCCAGCCAGGTGGCTGCAGATGCAAACTACCAACTAATAAAACACCGAATATATTGGAGGCCATCTGTTCAAATTACCACAGTCTCTTATCCAATCAGAGAGCAGTTGATTACCCTCATAATTTATGGGCCACTACTGCATGGTGGTGGTACATCTTGCCTAGGTATTTGATTTTATAGCTTGCAGGATCCACTGCTTGATTAGACCATAGATGACTGTTCTCACCCCAGCAGCTCACATAGTACCTTCCTGCACTATGACAGCTATCCAACAGGGAGGTAGTTCTGTCTCATTTCTAGCTTGATTTTTCTGTGTCCTGTGACCTCAGCCTATGGTGTCTTTAGTAATAAAGTCTTATCTACTTCTGATAGGCAACCAAGCACTCTGGCAATTGTCTGCATTGTTTTGGGGGCCTGCTCATCCTTCCTGTCCAATAGACTTCATTGTTGGCTTGCTTAGCTGTACAGTAGTTTCTTAGTTTCTTGAGATTACATTGGTTGAGTGTATGTCTTATTCTCTGGGCTACTGGAGTTTTATTCAGAAAGTACTTTCCTACATTTATATCTTTCAAGTGTTCTTCTTACTTTATCCTCTTGTTGTTTCAGTTTCAGAGCTTATATTGAGATCTTTGATGCATTTGGAGGTTGGTTTTTGTAAAAGAAGAGAAAGAAGTGTCTATACTCGTTCTTCTACATGTCATTCAGTTTCTCCAAAACCATTTGTTGAAAATTCTCTTCTTATTCCAGTGTGCCAAAGACTAGGTGGTTGTGGTTACTTGAACTGCGACGTGGATCTTCTATTGTATTCTATTGATTTATGTGTCTATATTCTGCTAGTAACATGCTATTTTTTTTTAAATCATTGTGACTTTGTGATAACACCCAGCAGTATTCTTTTTGCTGAGGACATTTTTGGCTATCTGAGGCCTTTTGTACTTCCATATGAATTTTAAAATTCTTTGTACTATTTCTGTGAAAAATGGTGTAGGAGTTTTGATTGGAACTTCATTGAATCTGCATATTGCTTTTGGTAGGAGGGCCATTTTCAAAATACTAATTCTTCTAATCCATGAGCATGGGAGATCATTCCATTTTGTGGTGTCTTCCTAAATTTACTTCTTCAGTGTTTTTTATTTTCATTATATAGTTTTTTACTTTTTTGATTGGGGATATTCTAAGATATTTCATTTTTTATGTAGCTATTGTAAATGGTACTGCTTGTCTGATTTCTTCCTCAGTATATTTATCACTGGTACAGTGGAAGGCTACTTATTTTTTGTGTTAATTTTATATCCTGTCACTTTGCTGAAAGAGGTTATCAGCTCTAGGAGTTTTGGTGGAGTCTTTAGGGTCCATGAAATACAGAATCTTATCTGCAAATCAGACTACTTTGACTTTTTCTTTTCCAACTTGTATCCCTTTTATTTCTTTCTCTTGTCTTAATGTTCTATTAAGACTTCAAGTACTATGTTATACCACTGGGGAGAGTGTGTACCCTTGTCTTGTTCCAGATTTTAGTGGGAATGCTTTGTGTTTTTCCCCTGTAGTGTGATGTTGGCTTTGGTTTATTGTATATAGCATTTATTATGTTGAGATATGATCCCTTCCATCGTTTTCTGTCTAGTATTTTAATCATGAGGGGATGTTGCATTTTATTAAAAACTTTTCTGACTATATTGAGATGATCATGTGATTTCTGTCTTTAAACCTATATATGATGTGTTAGATTTATTGATTTCCATATATTGAACTATCCCTACATCCGTTGGACTGAAACCTACTTTACTGAGGTGGATGATATTTATTTATTTATTTATGCAGATAGAGAATGGGCGTGTCAGGACCTCCAGCCACTGCAAATGAACTCCAGATGTATGCGCCCCCTTGTGCATCTGGCTTATGTGGGTCCTGGAGAATCAAACCGAGATCCTTAGGCTTTGCAGGCAAACACCTTAACCGCTAAGCCATCTCTCCAGCCCTGTGATCTGTTTTAGAGAAGGTTCCATGGGCTGCTGAGAAGAGCATGTATTCTGTAGAGTTTAGATGGAATGTCCTGTAGATGTCTCTTAAGTCCATTTGATCTGTGTATCATTTAACTCCATGGTTGATTGGTTTGCTTCTTTCTTTTTTCTTTTCTTTTCTTTTCTTTTTCTTTTCTTTTCTTTTCTTTTTTTTTCTTTTCTTTCTTCTTTCTTCCTCTCTTTCTTCTTCTATTTCTATATTTCTTCCTTCCTTCCTTCCTTCCTTCCTTCCTTCCTTCCCTTCTCTTCTCTTCTCTTCTTCTTCTTTCTTTCTTTCTTTCTTTCTTTCTTTCTTTCTTTCTTTCTTTCTTTCCTTCCTTCCTTCCTTCCTTCCTTCCTTCCTTCCTTCCTTCCTTCTTTCTTTTTCTTTCTTTCTTTCTTTCTCCTTCCTCCCTCCCTCCCTCCCTCCCTCCCTCCTTCCCTCCTTTCTTCTCTTCTCTTCTCTTCTCTTCTCTTCTCTTCTCTTCTCTTCTCTTCTCTTCTCTTCTTTCTCTTCTCTTCTCTTTCTTTTCTTTTCTTTCTTTCTTGGCACAGTCTCACTGTACCCCAAGTTAACCTGACACTCATTCTGTAGTCCCAGGCTGGCCTCTTAACTCATAGCGATCCTACTGCCTCAGCCTCCCTAGTGCTGGGATTAAAGGTGTTTGTCACCACACCTGGCACCGTTGTTTTTCTGTTCATTTTCTGTTTAGATGCTCTATTAGTTATAGTGGATTATTGAATTCATCCACCATTATAGTGCTATCATTTATGTCTAGTAGATTTTGCCTTACAAAATTTGGTGCACTTGTGTTTGATACATACATGTTTAGGATTATACTGTCCTCTTGTTGAACTGTTCCCTTGATCAGTATGAGGTGTCCTTCTTTATCTTACCTTCAGTATTTTTGATTTAAAGTGTATTTTCTTGGATATTAGCAAAGCCACACCCACTTTTCTCTAGTTTCATTTGCTAGGAATATCTTTCAACATCTTTCATGCTAAGGTGATACCTGTTTTGACATTTGCGTGGGTTACTTGAAGCAGCAAAATGTTGGATCCTGTTTGATGATACAGCCTGTTAATTTGTGTTTTTTGGGTGGGGAGTTGAGTCCATTGATATTCAGAGATATTATTGAAAAGTATGAGTTATATACCCCTGTCATGTTTATGATTTTTGTGGAGTTTAGTGTTTTCTTTTTACTATTACTTTTTTTGTTGTTGTTTTTGGTTTTTTTGAGGTAGGGTCTCACTCTATCCCAGGCTGACCTGGAACTCACTCTGTGGTTCCAAGCTGGCCTCATATTCACAGTGATCCTTTTTCCCCTGCTTCCCAAGTGCTAGTATTAAAGTCATGCATCAGTACAAGAGGCTCTAGTGTTTTGTTGATATTCATTTACTTTGACACTTACTAGTATTTTGATAAAGATTTTTGCTATTATTTTCATCAGGGATATTGGCCTGTAATTTTCTTTTCTTGTACTGTAATTTCCTGGTTTTGTTGTCTGTGAAATGCTATCCTTGTAAAATAAATTTAGAGTAGCACTTCCCATCCTCCAGTTTTTTTGGAAGAATTTATGAAGGAGTTGACTTTAATTCTTTAAAAATGAAAACATTTATAAGTCAGGTCATTAAAGTCTGGGCTTCTCTTCGTTGGCAGGTTTTTGGTCCCTGACTCAATCTTCTTACCTAGTATTCGTGTGTTCTGACAGTTTCTGTTCACCTTTTTATCACTTTATGATTCATTCTTGGTAGGCTGGATAGTTTGTCCTCTGGTTTCTTTGATTTTGATTGTTTGGTCTTGTGCAAAAAAGTATATAACAATTTCATAAGCTGGAACCCATTCAGTTTTTACAGACTGACTTTGGCAGAGAAAGCCTTTCAAGCAGTCACCTCAGCCACAGATTCTGGGTAATCCATCCACTGAGGTTTTTGGGTAAACATGCTATTGGAATCTTTATGAGGTCTGGCCTGGTGATTGAGTCAGCAGGTGAGTGAGACTGGATCCTGGTATAAGAACTGACGTGGTGCCGTAAAAGACTTTGCGCCTTAGCCTGCAAGGTCCATCCCATGACTGAGTCAGCCTCTAGGATCTGGATCCATGGGAAAGGACCTGGTCCTGAGTCTGGAGGCTAGCCCAGTGCCAGGACTCATTTGGATGAAACTGGTGCCTGCATTTTCAATTACTTTTAATGTATGTACATGACTCCTTATTTAATTAAAACTTTTTTTAGTGATATGCAACATCTTTATGTTAATTTAACAAATATCATTATCATTAGGTATTTTTTTCAATGTATAAAAACACATTAGGAGGCTTTTGGGCATGTATATATTAAAAAAATTTTTTCAGTGAAGCCAAATCCATTAGTCCAAGGAAGAAAAAAACAAAAGCAAAATGACAAGATATTTCTAAGTAAGGAATTCTAGTTGAATGGTTTTGTTATATTCATGTTGATACACAGTTTGCAGAGGAAAGGGACTTCAAGTTTTGAGATTCTCTGTAGAATAATTCTAAGCATTTGATGAAGTTGTATCTTCATTAGTAATTAACAATAAGTTGGCTTGATCATTGCCCTTGATTAATACCTTTGCTTTAAATGTACTTCATAACAATCTTCATTAGTGGCTTTAGGGAAATTTCTTAATGCTCCTTAGGATTTTGTAGTCATTGAAGACAATTACAAGGGCAAAGCATTTGCCAAATTTTGTGAGGTTAGTGAAATTATATATGTGTAGAATCCACCCTGAGTTCCAAGTCAGCCTAAAGTATATAGCAAAACGATGTCTCAGTAATTAAAATAAAAGTCCATCCTTGTGGGGAATATACTGAAACAGAAAATAATTAAGATATAGCTTTTGACTTTAATTGTACATTTATTTTGTACATATTCCATTTCTGAAAATAAGTACTTGCATTCATCTCAGTTTTATCACTTAGTTGTCTTTAATGAATTCTAAATGCTTTGTTTTCCTCTTTGTATTCAATTATAATAATCATTTGTTTGCAATTTATACAACTTTTTGAGTATAACTCTATTGCAATTTTGCAAATCAGAGCCAAAAAGTACAGCAGAAAGGAAAGTGCAATGCTTATGCACTCTGTGTTTCCAGGAACTTGGAATGGCACTATCTGGGGATCTGAGGTGGTGGATGCTGCTCCAATGTGGTTTACATTGGAGTGCTTTGAAATCCTGAAAAAGGGCCTTGAGCAGCACAGCTCCCATGATACTTCCTGCTCAGTCCCTTGGTTTCCTTAAGCTCTCCCTGGCTTAGGTAGCTGTAGTCAGGCAGCCTCTGGCAAGGGGAGGATTGATGTCCATTATGCTGACAGACAGGTAGGAAGATGAGGTAGGTAGGTGAGAATGGTTGCCCTGCTAGCTCAACCAGTTCATTTTTAAATCTTAGCTAACACATTTCTGTGCTTCCTCAGGCAAGAGTCTCTACTTTTCTCCTTAGTGACTCCCTGAGCCCAGCTTTCTAGTCCCCTCCCCGCACACTGAACAGATGTTTGGCTTCCTGTGTCATCTCCCCTGGAGGAGCAGTTCTGGCAAGGAGCTTTGGTTGTGTGAGGAAGGTTGCAAAGGGATACTTACTTTGTCAAGTATTGAAGCCATGGCACACAACTTCTCATCCCTTCTGCTCCCTATACACAGGTGTCTGGTTTTGCAGAATTCACTGAAACTACAGACATCTTCTATAATTGCATCATACATCTCTGTGCTCTTTATTGAGTCTTAGGGGCAAAATATATTTGGTACATGGAATTTTACTTTATAATTTTGCAAAGTACATTATTTATGTCACATGAACATATCTAATTAGAATATGTTGTACTCATAACCATTCACTAGGGAGTAGTGAGAGTGACTTTTAAAAAAAAGTATGTATGTATGTATGTATGTATGTATGTATGTATGCATGCATGCATGCATTCATGCGCACATGTGTGCCTATAGAGGGAAGATGACAAACTCAGATGTCATTCCTCAGGAACACTGTCTACCTTTATTCTTGAGTCAGGATCTCTCGTGGGCCTGGAGCTCACCAATTAGGCTAGAATGACTGTCCAGTGAGCACCAAGGATCCTCCAGTCTCTGCCTCCCCAGTACTGGGATTGCAGGTGTACACCACCATGCCTGGCATTTTTATGTGGGTTCTAGGGATCAAAATTGGGTACTCATGCTTGCAAGCTAAGCACGTTACCAAAAAGCTAGCTCCCTAGCCCTTGAGAGTGACCTTATAAGAATGTCAACAAGACCCTGTCATTTCCTGCTTAGAGGCTGCCAATGGTTTTCCATTGTCCTTAGAATAAAATAATGAACTCTTTACTCTGATTCCCAAGCCTGCCATAGAGCACTCAAAGATCTTTGAAAAACTTCCCTGATCAGGCTGTATTATCAGACAGTCTGTTAGGTAAGTGGCATGAAGGAAGGCATAGATTTCAGTATTTTAAGATTTTAGGACTGGAGAGATGGCTTAGCAGTTAAGGCATTTGCCTACAAAGCCTAAGGACCCAGGTTAGATTCCCCAGTACCCATATATGCCAGATGTACATGGTGGCGCATGCATCTGGAGCTTGTTTGCAGTGGTCAAAGGTCCTTTAATGTCCATTCTCTCTCTATATATATCTGCCCCCCTCTCTCTTAAATAAATATTCTAACAGGCGGCCAAGGTTGAGAACCTATGTGATATGACCTAGGATGACCTTTCCAGCCTTCTGCTTCTCTGCTGGGCCCTCAGCTGATTGTCTTCAGTCTCATTGGCTACTTTTAGTCCCTTAAATCTGCCTGGCTTCTTTCTGCTTCAAGGCATTTTCAGAAGCTGTTCCTTGGCCTGGAATACCCTCCCCCTGGTCTTCTCATTTCCTTCTGACAGCGATTCAGTGTGAATATCCTTAAGAGAAAGCATCCTTGTCCCACCAAGGCATTTACTATCACATTTCCATTTTCTGTGTGGCACTAATAAGTGGCATTTTCTCATTTATGCATCTTCCCTCTTTGCCTTCTTTCTTTTGTCTTCTTTCCTTAATTTTTGTTTTGTTCTTTCCCAGTGCAATGTGAGGTAGGTACTTAATTTCTTTAAAAAACTTATTTATTTATCATAGGCAGTGAGAGAGAGAGAGAGACAATAGATGGAGAGATGAACAAAGACAGAAGGAATGGGCATGCCAGGGACTCTTGCCATTGCAAACAAACTTCAGGTGCATGTGCCATTCTGTGCATCTGGCTTTATGTAGGTACTGGGGAATTAATCCCAGGTCTTCCAGCTTTGCAAGCAGGTGTCTTTAACCCCTGAGTCATCTCTCCAGTCCTAAGTGCTTGTTTTTAGCTAACTGTATCTTCCACCTGGAACTTACTTGCATGTAGTAGGTGCTCAATATGTTACATAAATATTTTTGAATTAATTATAAAATTTTGACTTTTTAAATGATCAGCTAGCTCAAGTCTGAACTTCTTTGGTAAACTTATGTAGTCCTATAAGATTATAATCATCCTTAAAGATTTCTACGGTCAGGCTGGAGCGATGGTCTAGTGGTTAAGGTGCTTGCCTGTGGAGCCTAAAGACCCATGTTCGACTCTCCAAATCCCATGTAAACCCGATGCACAAAAGGGGAGGCAAGTGTAAAGTCACACATGCCCACTAGGTGGCACAAGTGTCTGGAGTTCGATTGCAGTGGCTGAGGCACTGGCACTCCAATTCTGTCTCTTTCTCTCTGTCTCTCTCTCTCTCTCTCTAAAATAATAAAAAGGTCTTATGGCCTAGTGACATCATAGCCTTCATGAAATTATAGCACAAAGTATTACTCATGCATTTGTGGTAAGTGGATGTAAACAAACTATTTATACTTCCAGTTATATAAAAGTATAGAACATGAACTAGGCGTGGTGGCTCACACCTCTAATGCCAGCCCTGACATAGGAGGATTTCTGTGTGTTCAAAGCCAGTCTGGGTTGCAGAGTGAGTTCCAGGTCAGTCTGGGTTAGAGTGAGACTGCCTCAAAAAAAATTTTTTTAAAGTGCAGCAGATACAATTATATATATAAGGCTTAGTAATGGCAACACATGTCTATATTAATTTCATGCTGTTTTGAACATTATGCCCTTGGAGTATATGCACCATCTCTATACTACATTTTGGCCAGGTGCATAGTAAGGCTTTCCTATGTCAATTTGCGTAAGCATATTTGATGATGTTTGTGGAAAGAAATAGTGAAATGACACTGTTGCAGTCAGGTTCACATTGCTGGCAGAAATCACCGGACTAAAAGCAGCTTGTGGGAAAAAAAAAAGAGGTTTATTTTGGCTTACAGGCTCAAGGGGGAAGCTCCATGATGGCAGGAAAAATGATGGCATGAGCAGAGGGTGGACAACAGCAACAGGAGAGTGTGCCAAACACTGGCAAGGGGAAGCTGGCTATAATACCCATAAGCCCGCCCCCAACAATACTCTGCCTCCAGGAGGTGTTAATTTCTAAATTGCCATCAGCTGGAGAGACTAGCGTTCAGAACACCCAATTTTATGGGGGACACCTGAATCAAACCACCACAGACACATTTTTCAGAACGTATCTCCATTGTTAAACAACAGTATGATGTATTCTAATTGTCATGTGTTTATATTTTATTTCTGTGGTTAATTCATAGTTATCATTTTTAAATACCTACCAGGTGCTATGCATTATCTTACTTAATTCTAAGTGAAAACCTGTAATAATAAAAACACAAAATTTCAACTGAAGCCTGACCCAAAATAATATAATTCAAAGTTTCCATTCTTTCAAATATACTACTTTTCATACTGGCTAAGTGGCAGGGACTTAAGTGGTGTGGAATTTGGTCAAATGATATGTCTGTTCCAGATGTCTATATTTGTAGCAGACAGCTTCAGGTTCTCTGAGATGAACTTCCAGACCAGGCACAGTTATGGAGGAAGGGATATTATTTTTTGAAGCTTACAGATCCAGGGGAAGTTCTATAATGCCAGAAGAAGCTGGCCTGCCTTCACAGGGCCAAGCAGAGAGAGAAAAGACCACCAGCCACACAGCACAGCACACTTTAGGAACTCCTATTAGGCACACTTTGCATATCTTTACAATGGAATCTCAAACCATCACCATACCTTAAGACTGGCCCCCAGTGACATTGCCTCTAGCAAGATGATTGCAGATGCAAACTATAACTAATAAAATACTGAATATATTGGGGGCCATGTATTCAAACTACCACATTCCTCCCCTGGCCCCCAATAGATTTATAACTAACACATATTGTGAATTGTACTCAGTCCAATTTCAAAGGTTCTCATAGTCTTGATCAACTTAAGATAGTGAGTCTTGTAAAAAAACAAGTTAAATGCTTTCAACATGTAAAGGCAGAGAGTAAACTTTTTTAACTGGTATAAGGCATAGCAAGGAGAAACTAGAACAATGCAAACTCAACCACCATCAGCAGTCATCAAACTTCTGCAGTTCAAGTTCAAAATAACCAGAGACTGACAGTCTCCAGGTTTTCCAATTCCGCCCCTCTAGCTGGGCAGAGTCACCAGGGAAAACTTTGATCCCAGGCCAACACTGCACTACATGGGAGCCCTTGCATAGTTCTGGTATATTCAAAACATCTTCAGGTCTCCATGCAAACCAAGGTCCATCTTCCAAAGGCTCTTCCAGCCTATTCCTGAGGGTCTATATGCCCTGCCTCATGCCGCATCTCAGCATTGGCTCCTGGAACCGTGTGCAATTCATGATCACTCCATGTATTTTTCATGCTTCCAAAACTAAATACCAGGTGTGCAGGACACAGCCATATTCTTAATCCAGGGACAAAATAAATCATAGCCTTGAAAAGCAGGTTCCTTCTCCAGTCAACTCTTTCCAAGAGTTTGCATTTCTAACAGTCTTTCCTCAGGCATCCTCTCCATTGTTTTAATGTAAAGCAGTCAGGCCACCTTCCTTCCACATTACTTAAGATTGCTAATGTGTTGACAATAGCAGCTCAGGTAACCTGAAATCAGTCTCAGTGCCTCTAATTTTAACTTGCTTGAGGTTTTCCAATTTAAAATCTTATGTCTCTCAGTCCAATATCTTTAGCCAAGCACATCAGTCCATTACAAATTTAACCTTGATCAAACTTTCTGGGCCTGGATAGCGTAACGTAGCCATCCCTTATGCCAGTAGCCCAGTTCCAACAAAGTGCTCTGCAGTCTTTCCTTCCCCTTAGAAAGCTCATAAGCCAAGCCTCGAAGTTCAATATTGTCTGCACTTAGTTTTCTCAAACTCTCATCAGAATAGTCCATAAAACTTGGCTTACCACTCCAGAAGGCATCTTCAGTTCCAAGCACCAAGTCCATGCCCATTCCTCCAAAACAAAGGTTCCAAAAGACGAATATCCACATGGTCAGGTTCATCTCACCCCACATTCCTCAGTACCACTTTACTGTAGCAGACAGCTTCAGGTTCCCTGAGATGAACTTCCAGACCAGGCACAGTTATGGAGGAAGGGATATTATTTTTTGAAGCTTACAGATCCAGGGGAAGTTCTATAATGCCAGAAGAAGCTGGCCTGCCTTCACAGGGCCAAGCAGAGAGAGAAAAGACCACCAGCCACACAGCACAGCACACTGTAGGAACTCCTATTAGGCACACTTTGCATATCTTTACAATGGAATCTCAAACCATCACCACACCTTAAGACTGGCCCCCAGTGACATTGCCTCTAGCAAGATGATTGCAGATGCAAACTATAACTAATAAAATACTGAATATATTGGGGGCCATATATTCAAACTACCACAATATTGAATAACAAACAGATAATAAATAACCACCATTGCCGGTTCCTCTCCCCTGGCAGGTAGAGCTGAAGAGAGAGCCGGGTCAGTGGCTCTTCTTGAGGCTGAGTGGGATTACGGGTGTCGGTGGCCCAGACCCCTCTCCCCCTAAAACACCGGAGAGAAAAAACACACTGGGTCAGGAGTCTGTCGAGGCAGGAACTCGTTTTATTGTAATGAGAAGGTGTATATATAGTTTTGAGAAAGAGGGTGGGTCCCAGGATGGGAAAAAGGTATAAGGGCCAATAGTATTTCACCACGTCAGCAGTAGCTGGGCGGAGGCAGTTTCGGCTTAGGCCTTGCTGAGTCACTCTTAAGCGGAAATAGGCCAAAGACAAATCGCCAAACTCTAGTCAGGCTCAGGAAGTTCTGCTAGGCCTCACACCCGGGCCTCATCTGGCCCAACACACCATTTTTGATTTAATATCTTATTTGTTATTTTCTTCTTCTTCTTTTATTTTATTTGTTTTCCAAGGTAGGGTCTTGCTCTAGCCCAGGCTGACCTGGAATTCACTATGTAGTCTCAGGGTGGCCTCAGACTCATAACAATCCTCTTACCTCTGCCTCCCAAGTGCTGGGATTAAAAGTGTGAGCCACCACACCCAGCCCTTATTTGTTATTTTCTTTTACAAATGAATTTATTATGGAATATATTATAGAATTTGTTGCTACTTTCCTACCTTTTCTGCCACAAAGCAGTCTATAATCAAATACAGGAAAGTTTGAAACACCATTTGAATAAAGTATGGTTCTTCACATGCTTTAAGATTGACTTTTTAAATGTCTTCCTTAAATTTTGGTTATCTTTATGGGTAATTGCATTCAGTTTGGCTAATACTAAGAGAGATTTGTTACAGGATATTGACTAGGTTACAGAGTTTGGGGAGACTCGGGGACTTTACTCAGGAATGACAGAGCCCGGAGAATTTCAGCCACAACTGTCCCAGAAGAGCCTCTCTTTGTACTGGCTGCTACCTTGAGCATGTCATCACTCAGTGTCTTCTTGCCTTCTCTGTGATGTGAGGGTGCTTGGTAGAATGTGGGTCACTTATAGAACACTAGTTATAGAGGCATTAAGAAATGGTGTTTCTATCTTTCTCACCCATATGGTATAGGACGGATAGCAGGAGGGAATTTGATTAGTTATCTTACATTATTTGTACCCAACCCTGACCTTAGTTATTTCATTTTGAGGCTTTCGTAGTATTTCCTTTGGTCCAGTTGATGTTAGTAAGACATTGGGTTTGACTGTTGGTTAGCTTCAACCAAAGAATTTTATGATCATTAACTAAATCGTAGAGCAGATCATCTTGGAATAGATTTTAATGATTACAATAAATAGAGCTATAAATGTTTCAAAATTAACTTTCCACCCATAACATAACTTAAACAATCATGGAAGACTTGTAATGTCAACACCTCATCATAGACATGTGACAGGCTAAAAGTAGTTCTTTAAATAACATGAAGAAACATGGGCGAGTTTACAAATAATTTTATAATAGATTTAAAAGGAGAGACCTTTTCTAAGATTAAACATAATTGACACTGAGGAATGTTGGCAGCATGCCCTGTGTTCTGTTCATTGGGCATGCTTATACTCTGTAAATAATGGCTTTGTTTCTATTCTAAGACCTGAAAATTATTAACAGTCTATGTTTAGAAAACATTTCTGCAATATTCTACAACTGATAGATATGAACGTAATTGATCCTTTGTTGCATAGTTGGTGGCTTATATCAGCTCATCTTGGGTTATTATTTTATTTTCTTAAATTCTAGGTTTTCTCAATATTTATACGGCTTCTAGGGGGGTTATTTATTCATTTTTTGGTAGAGGTAGAAAGCCTACAGGATTCTAGCAATTTCTTTTTAAAAAACAAAATAACAATGCTTATTCATTACAATCAAGGAAATGGCAAAGGTTCTCTCTATATCTGCATAGATTTTAATTTAGAAATAAGAGGACAAAGAATCATATCCACATAGAAATAGTCTTGCTGTTAACTGAAACATTCATTTCAAAATTCTGCATCTATATTTAAAGATATTGCAATAGCAATTGCAGTGAGATGTAACTGAGATCATTTTGTGGAATAGCTAACATCAGAGACACCACCTTTTGACTCAGAAAAAGTAAGACTACATTTAAAAAAATGGATTTGTAGGGGCTGGAGTGAAGATTCCCCAGTACCCACGTAAAGTCAGATATACAAGCCGGTGCATGCTTCTGAGTTCATTTGCAGTGGCTAGAGGCCCTGGTGTACCCATTCTGTCTCTCTTTTTGCAAATTAAAAAAAATTAAATAATGTATTTTTGAAGTAGACCTGAGAGGTTTGTAATTGGTATACACGTCTTTTAAGTCTTCAGTCTGAAAAGTTTCCACAGGGAAAGAGCTTATTTGTCCATTTGTTGTAATATTTTTTTTTTTTTTTTTTTTTTTTTTTTTTCCTGAGGTAAGGTCTCACTCTGGTCCAGGATGACCTGGAATTTTTAACTATGTAGTCTAGTCTCAGGGTGGCCTTGAACTCACTGCAATCCTCTTACCTCTACCTCCCGAGTGCTGGGATTAAAGGCATGCACCACCACGCCTGGCTCTCCATTTGTTATAATATTCTTGAGGGCAACCTGGCTCTACTTCCTAGCTGTGTATTTTTAGTTGAGTAAACCATAGTACCCTTTCACATCTGTTTTTCCATCTGCACAGTGAAGCCAGAAATTGTACCTTTCCCTTAAGAGTTATAAGGATTATATGTATATATACAAAGTTTTTATTTTACAAAAATAATATTAGCTGTTATGATTTTTGCTACTTGTATTTTTAAATATTTTAATCTATTCATTTGTAAGGAGAGAGAGAGAGAGAGAATGAGAATGGGTGTGTCAGGGCCTCTGGCTGCTGCAAACAAACTCCATTTGCATGTGCCACTTTGTGAATCTGGCTTTACATGGGTCCTGGAGAATTGAACCCAGGTGTTAAGCTTTGCAGGCACTTGCCTCAACTGCTGAGCCATCTCTCCAGCTCTACTTCTATTTTTGGTTCCTTAATTCACTGCTCTTTCTATTGTAACCTAAAGTTTTTCTCAGTCTCATCAAGAATTATAATGATGTCACTGTTTTTTGAGTATTATCACTTTATGACTTAGATGCTACTTATTTTAGATAGGGCCCTGCTGTGTAGCCCAACTCAATCTCAGATTGTGCCACCATGTCCAGTTCATAATAGTCTTTATGTTGTATGTTAGAAGGATTAGACTCAAACTTCAAGTGTTCATACAAATGCATTTCGAATACTATCATTTCCTTTCTTTGTTTCACATTTATTTATTTATTTTAATTTTGAGGGGGGGAGAGAGAGAGAGAAAGAAAGAGAGAGAATTGGGGTGCCAGGACCTCAGTCATTGCAATCAAACTCCAGACACTTGCGCCACCTATTGGGCATGTGTGACCTTGTGATTGTTTCACCTTTGTCCATCTGGCTTTTGTAGGATCTGGGGAGTGGGACATGGGTCCTTAGGCTTTGCAGGCAAGCGCCTTACCTGCTAACCCATCTCTGTAGCCCTCATATTTATTTTTTTATATTTTTAAAATTTTTTATTTTTATTTATTTATTAGAGAGGGAGAGAGAGAGAGAGAGTGAGTGAGTGAGTGAGAGAGAATGGATATGCCAGGTCCTCTACCCATTGTAAACAAACTCCAGACGCATGTGCCACCATGTGCATCTGGTTTATGTGGGACCTGGAGAATTGAACCGGAGTCCTTTGACTTCACAGGCATGTACCTTATCTGCTATGCCATCTCTCCAGGCCCTCATATTTATTTTTTATCTACTTGATTTTAATTTTATAAAACATTTTGTTAGGCATATTTTTGCAAGCCAACTTAATTACTTTATGACACTTTTCTGAGTTCATATATGTGGTGAAAATGTTTATTATTTAAATTTGGCTTATGTTATATCCTATACATACTTTGATACCCTACTTTTGCCAAAATCACTGTAGTTTTTTACCAATAATTCATATTCATTGTAATGTGCTTGTATATCAGTATTAATTTTTTAAAAATATTTTTGATTTATTTATTTGAGAGAGAGAGAGAGAGAGAGAGAGAGGGGAGAGAGAAAGAGGCAGATAGAGGTGGGGGTGGGAGAATGGGCTCGCCAGGGCCTCTAGCCACTGCAAATAAACTCCAGATGCGTGCACCACTTGTGCATCTAGCTTACATATGTTCTAGAGAATAGCACCTGGGTTCTTTGGCTTTGCAGCCAAGTGCCTTAACTGCTAAGCCATCTCTTCAGCCTCCCACCCCCAGCATCTATTTTTGAAGAGATGTAGTAAAAATGTAGGAACTTGTTAATAATATATTATGTTTGCTTTTATTCTGAATGACATTGTAACTTGAAACTACTTCTAATTCTAGACACTCTATATACAACCACTATATCCACTTATTGACATGATAACTTATATTTGCATTTCTTGAGAGAATTTCAGGAAAATTAATTGATACAATTCAAAACTCCTAAAATATGTTAGAAATATTATTGCCTTAAGGTTCAAATATACATCATTTGATATATTTCATGTAGTTATGCTTCTCATTTTATTAGGTTATTTTATATTAGGACATTTTGTTTTCACTAGGATTTCTCTATTGCAAAAG
Organism: Orientallactaga sibirica; assembly: GCA_036365145.1. NCBI lineage: Eukaryota > Metazoa > Chordata > Mammalia > Rodentia > Dipodidae > Orientallactaga > Orientallactaga sibirica. The sequence goes on from JAEOAD010002184.1 coordinate 938,649, forward strand.
AAAAGAGCATAGTTTGGAATGACACAGTCCTGGGAGTATATAGATTTTTTTCCTGGTATCTGATTGAAGGAGATGTATTGAAGTTAAACAATGGTAGCTTTAAAGGAACTAGATTTCATGTCATGTCCTGTTGTCTTAAAATTTTTAAGGAAATGCAGAAAGAGGAAATTGGTGGCTCTATGATATCATTAGTGCTATTTTTATTCTCTTAAGTTCAAAGGTTTCTGGGACAAGACAAAATATATACAAAAATGGGGACATTCATCTTTCTTGATTTATTTGTTAGTATGCTTTCAATGTCACATAAAAGCCTTCTAATTTAATATGGATGTGAATATAGGTAAGAAGAATAAGTAATATTTATACTCACACATATACAAATGTATGATCCTCTGGAATTAGAAACCAAATAGCTTACAGGCAGAAGCATTTGAAAATGGTGTTATTCTGTTTTAAAGATGAACACATCACCTGAATTATCACTAACCCATTCAGGTGATTTTTTTTTGTTAACTGTATTTGATTAGTTCTAATTCTGTGAATGTTTAGTTTGGTGGTCTTTCTTTCTCATACAGCTGAAAATAATGTACATAATTGAAAATACCTTTTGATTTTGACCAATATTGGAAGAAATATGGCCAAATATCTCTTGAAGGAAAAGTTGGAATTTTATCTTTCAATGTAGGAACTTATTTATGAAAACAACAGCTATATTAAAAGGACTGTTTTCTCAGTATTTGAAAAAAAATTAGTGCCAAGATACATGAGAAATGAAGAATGGCTTTCATAAATGTGTGTAGAGTTTATGTGACAAGACTGAACTCTGAAACAGTGTTCTACAAAATGCCAAGTACTTTACATTTTTCTCTACTCTGAACGTTGAATAAAGGAAGACAATTTCTGGTTTGAAGTCTTTATTGGCATTAATGACTTTAGGCTATATTGGTTTGTTGCTGCTTATTTTGTTGTGTTAGTAAAAAACAGTTATTTCCTTTTACTTCAGTAAATATAAGGGAGTCTCCTGATGCTGGGTTGGAAATGGTGAGCCCAATATACTAGTTTCTTTCTCATTATGACTTTTAGTAAATGTTTAGTACTTTAATGAGGTAAGCACTGTACATGTTGTATGAGTTAACATAATGTTAAAGGTTTTTGGAATCATAACCATATTAAGTAGTACTTTTTCTTTTTACCTTTTTATTGTAAGGAAAGAGAAAAGAGAGAGAGAGAGAGAAAATAGTTTCACAACACATCTTGCCACTGCCAAGGAACCCCTTTATGCCTCTGGCCTTCAGTGGGTACAGGAGAATCAAACCTGGACCAGCAGATTTTACAGTCAAATGCCTTTAACCACTGACCCATCTCCCTAGCCCAGTAGTGATTTTTCATATCATGCACAGAATTGTGATTTGGGATATGTTGATTTGAGAATGAAGCATTCTCTGTATTAAAAATGATAGTGTTAGCAAGTTGCTTCAGCTCTGTGGACTCTGAGCTTCTTATGACAAACTCATGGCATTTCTTACTTCCTTTCAAATCAAACAAAAGTCTAGAGCTTATTTGGGCCAGGATATCACCAGTTGTCATTCTGGCCCTAGGATTTTCAAAATGAACATCGGGGTAGCTTCTCTTTGTGTTTATTTCATTTTATTTTTAACAATTTCATACATGTATTTTGATCATATTCACCCCTCATTACCCTCATTTATCCCCCTCTGTGGTGGTTTGATTCAGGTGTCCCCCATAAATTTAGGTGTTCTGAATGCTAGGTTCCCCGCTGATGGAGATTGGGGAATTAATGCCTCCTAGAGGCAGAGTATTGTTGGGGGCAGGCTTATGGGTGTTAAAGCCAGCTCCCTCTTGCCAGTGTTTGGCATACTCTCCTGTTGCTGCTGTTCATCTGATGTTGGCCAGGGGCTGATGTCTGCCCTCTGCTCATGCCATTGTTTTCCCTGCCATCATGGAACTTCCCCCCTTGAGGCTGTAAGCCAAAATAAACCCCCTTTTTCCCACAAGCTGCTCTTGGTTGGGTGAACCTGACTGCAGCACTCTCCTAGTCCTATTAAACCTCTTCCCAACTAGTCCCCTGCAGCCCTCATCTCTCTTTTTTGGTGACCTGCAGAGTTAAACTGGACTATGGGCAACTTACTAGTGACGACACTGAAGAATAGGACATCTCCTTCCTCAGCAACCATTAGCTTCTCTGGGAGGGGTGGGGTCTCATGAGCCCCTTCACCATCCTTGGTGCAGTGTTGTGCTATTTTTGGGACAGGATCTCACGTAACCTAGGCTGGCTTCAATCTCACTATATAGCCAAGGACGGCCTTGAACTCCTCTTTATTCTCCTGTCTCTGCCTTCTGTTCCACCACACCTGGTTTTATATGGTGCTGCGGTCTAATCAAGGGCTTTATGCCTGCTGGGTAAGCACTCTCCCAATTGAACTATACCCCCAACCCACCAGTAGACATATTTAAAGGAAACAAAACCTACAAGTTCATGTTAAGTTCATGTCTTACCAAGGACATATAGTCTAACAACTTGTTTTTGTTTTTTTTTAACCAGTGTATCACACTCTTTTAAATAATGTATTTTGGGGGACTGGAGAGATGGCTTAGTGGTTAAGGTGTCTGCCTGCAAAGCTAAAGGTCCTTGGTTCTACTCCCCAGGACCCTTGTAAGCCAGATGTACAAGGTAGCGCATGTGTCTGGAATTCGTTTGCAGTGGCTGGAGGCCCTGGCATGCTCTCTCTCTCTCTCTCTCTCTCTCTCTCTCTCTCTCTCTCTCTCTCTCTCTCTCTCTGTGTCTTTTTCTTTCTCTCGCTGTCTCAAATAAATAAAATAAAAAATTTAAGAAATGTATTTTTTGTTTTTTGCAAGGAGAGAATGAGAATGGGTATAACAGGGCCCCTTGCCACTGCAAATCAACTCAGATTCATGTGCCACCTTGTGCATCTGGTTTTACATGGGTGTTGGGGAATTGAGCCCAGGCATTCAGGCTTTGCAAGCAAACACTTTAATTGCTAAACCCTCTCCCCAGTCCCTATATCACAGTCTTTTATTCCATGCATTGACAATACAGCAGGCTGAACAGACACTAGCCAAGTTTGATTTCTGGTGGTGGCTATACCACTGTCTAGCCGTCCTTCAACCTTTTAGAATTTTGTTGCTCTATCTGAAAGTAAGGGGTGGGACCAGATGACTTCTCAGAACCCAAAGTAAAGACTTTCAAATGTTTGGACACTCTCATGATGGTCTACTGTATGGTTTACAAGCCCTCTTTGTGGAATAGGACCCTAAAGCTGCTTTGAATAGTACCTCATAGATAATCAGATGAGAGTTCATGATTGTGGATGTCCACAGCCTTATGATATCTATTATCCTCATGGACAAATAATATTCTGGAAAAGAAATTAAAATTCTGCTGTCACATATAGACATAGACTAAGTCAGCAATCATTCAAATTTAGGATTAATAAAATTTCAATAATACAGGCTGGAAAGATGGCTTAGTGGTTAAGGCACTTGCCTGTGAAGCCCAAGGACCTATATTCTATTCTATTCTCCAGATCCCACATTACAAAGGTGAGGCAAGCACAAGGTTTCACATGTCCACTAGGTGGTGCAAGTGTCTGGAGTTCAATTGTAGTGGCTGAGACCCTGACATGCCAATTCTCTCTCTCTCCTCTCTCTCTCTCTAAAATTAAAAATTTTTAAAAATCAATTAATAGGATTGGGGGTAGAGCTCCATTGGTAGAATGCTTTCCTTGAGTGCACAAAGCCCCAAGTCTTATCCCAATCACTGCATGGTAGGTCATACCTGCAAGCTCAGCACTTAGGAGATGGAGGCAGGAGGGCCAAGAGTTCAAGGTCAGTTTTAGCTTTATAGGGAGTTCTCGGCTAACATGAGCTACATAAGAACCTGCCTCAAAAAAAAAAAAAAAAAAAACCCAGACGTGGAGGCACACACCTTTAATCCTAACAGTTGGGAAGCTGAAGTAGGAGGATTGCTATGAGTTTGAGACCAACCTGGAGCAACAGAGTGAGTTCCTGGTCAGCCTGGGCTAGAGACCCTGCCTCAAAAGAATGAAAACAAAGGCAAACAGCAACAAAATCCCAGAAAATCAATCCTATCTTAAAATAATATTTTTCTTTTCTTTCAGGGACTGCTTTGATCAGCACCTCATAATGTCTGTCGGCCTGTTTCTCTCTCTTTCTCTTTCTTTTTTTCCTAAATTAATTATGAACTTTACTATATGACTAAATCACATGTTGGTCCCATTCTCCTCATGTTTTCCTCTTACATCCCTTCCTCTGTGCCTCCATTCCACTGAGGGCTCTCCTCAGTGGGGTTATTTGTATTCACCATGAGGTTTTGAATGTGTCAGTCAGTCTCTCTGTGTGTGTGGCGGTGGTGGGGAGGGATGGTGGACAATGCCTCAAGACACTCCTTCCCACCCTGTAGCTCTTATTTTCCCACACCATCTTCTGCAATGTTCCCTGAGCCTTGGCAGGTATGTTTACTTTAATGATCTCTTTGCAACCTCTGGATTTCTGCTCTGATGAGGTTTGAGTTTTCTGTCTCTTTTGCCATCTCCCTGAAGCAGGTTGTCAGGCTAGCAGTGAGAGCAGCACTCATGTTTAATCTCCACTTCCTCTGTGGTATCTTTTAGGCCTGGCAGATGTGCTAGATGTGGCTCATCTCAGGATAGGTAGTCGGCTGTCTTTTGTTGTCATATTGCTGAATCTTGATTCCTCCATTTTTCATTTCTATCTGTAAGAAAGACAGATTCTCCAACCAAGAGTGAGAACAGCTTAAATTGAAGGGAATGACAGTTAATTGAAACACATTTTGATGGGTGTAGACACTCCCCTTGGCCAAAGACTATCCAGCTTCTGTCTGGAGTCTATGACTGTCATATCCATAGGATTACAGCTTGTTTCTCTGTACCAGGCATGAATTTTCTCCCCCTAAATTGGCCTCTTGTTCAATCAGAGAGCCATTGATTACCCCATAGACTGTGTGCCACTATTGCACATGTGTACATCTTGTCTGAGCAACTTATTTAATGTTAATAAATATAGTTAGGTTAGACTTACTCAACTGGAATCTTTGTGGTGGTTGTGCCTAAGCTTTATCTGTTATTTTAAAATTCCCCAGTCATTTCTGAAGTGCATTTTTGATTTTGATTCAGTATGCTTAAGCATGCTTTTGCTTTACTTTTCTAGGAAAATATACGATGTCATGGTGCAGAAATCACAGGAGGAGCGTGAAGCAGTTGGTTAGGTTGTTCCTCAGGCACTATCCATCTTTTTTGAGACAGCTTGAACTAACCAAGTAGGCTAGACTGGTTGGCCAACAAGCCCCAAGGGATCTGCCTATCTGCCTCTACAGCCCTAGAATTATAAGCACATGCGACCACATTTTATTTTCTCTGGCCCAGAGGGTTAACATTTATTTTTGATGCAAGTACTATAAAATATATCTGAAGCTGATAAGAGAAAAGACATCATTGTTTTCAGTATTAACACATACATATTCTACTGTTTATATTCTTTTTATAGTGTTGTATCATTTAAAATATTTTATTTTATTTATTTGAGAGAGAGAGAGAGAGAGAGAATGGGCACGCCTGGGCCTCTAGCCACTGCAGAGGAACTCCAGATATATGGGTCACATTGTGCATCTGGCTTATGTGGGTCCGGGGGAATTGAACCAAGGTCCTTTGGCTTTGCAGGCAAAAGCCTTAACTGCTAAGCCATCTCTCCAGCCCATCTACTGTTCATATTCTATGCCACCAAGTATTTAGAGTAGTTTCATATACTACAACTATTAATAGTTTGCTAAGTCTGTTATACTGTTTTAGTGTTAGTACATTGTGTGCAAGCTCTTAAAATGACTTATAAGTGCTATGCTATTGTTTCCCAGTTCCTGTACCTCATCTGATGACTGTCCTCCTCTGTTTCCTCATTACTGAGCCTCTGTGAGCCTAAGGAGTCATGGCAATGGCCTTCTGAGGGCTTTTCAGGATAAATGTGTGCTCTTGATAAGCATCTCTGAGTATTGAGCTTGGAATGGCTTCTCATTTTAAAATGGAACCAACACATTTGCTCCCTTCAGGAATAGAACTGATTGAGTTTTATTTCATTAAAGTTAGATGGAAATTATTGCCATTATCTAAATGAACACGTTAAAAGAGGAGGGAAGTGCTGAATAAAAGAAGAAAGGGAAGGAGGAGATTCCCTCCATCTCACTACACTACATAGAGGTGTAATGGGAATAAAACATTATGCTTTCTGAAGGTCTTCCACAGTGGTAGATTTGAGATGACTTCCTAGTCATTATAGAAAACAATGTGTTCAAAGAGAAATACATGTGCAGAGAGAGACAAGTGACTGTGAAGCTATAGAAACAGTAAATGTGTGTTGACATCAACTCTTTGTTTTCCTTGCTGGGCCCTTGTTTGTGTTAGGATATGACAGCACGTGATCTGCTGCAGCAGCGATACACTCTTCCCAATGGAGACACTGCCTGGCGCTCCTCACCCCTTGTAACTGCTGCTCTGGAAGGCAAGCTGGTCCTGTTGGATGGCATACATCGGGTCAATGCTGGCACACTTGCTGTATTGCAAAGGTTTGTAGAAGTCACACATGCACATTCACACCTCATGCCAACTTAAGCAGTAGAAATGGAAATTTCTCAGTCTTCTTGTAACAACTGTATTATGTAGATCGTGAAAAACTTACATGTTTCTATCCTGCTAGAATGACAAATTCTTTGTTGTTATAAAGCCATTACAATAAAACTCTCTATCTCGCTGCCAAAATAGTAGAACTGACTGTGTAAGAGCTGATAAAAAGACAACTTTCCACTTGTAATTTGGAAGGATGTTATACATGCAGACTTACACCTGCACCAAATTGTGCAGCTCAGATGCCCACATTTTTGTCTTGTCTTACTTGCACTGCTTGAAAATTCCTTCTAGAGCTACAGTACTGGTTGATCTGGTTGGAATATTTTTTGAAAGAGTAATAGAATGTGTAATAGCTGTTTGATTCGATTGTTTACTTTATTGGTGTAGACTTGAACAATTCTGTAACTATTGCTTTATTATTTTAGGTAGTAAATAAATATGACACATTTCTAAAACTTCTCTAGAATTCAGTGTTCAGAGAAGACTCTGTATGTATAACTTTTGTGGAAAATATTCCCAACCACTGCCATTTTAGGAGATTGCTCATATTTTTATCTTTTTGTTTTATGATTTTTATTTTTAATTTATTTGAAGCATCAAGTGAGTGGAATAAGCCATTTCTCCAGCTTAGCTATTTGGAGTTCTTGTCCTTGACACACTGCAGATACTGGGTATAAAAATTCAGACATTGGCTGGGTGTGGTGGCGCACGCCTTTAATCCCAGCACTTGGGAAGCAGAGGTAGGAGGATTGCTGAGAGTTCGAGGCCACTCTGAGACTACATAGTGAGTTCCAGGTCAGCCTGGACCAGAGTGAGACCCTACCTCGAAAAAAAAAAAAAAAAAAAAAAAAGTTCAGACATTGTATTATGATTTGATTTGAGCAGGTTTAAAATAATAATCTTAAATATGTATTGATTTATCATAAACATTTCATAGACTTAGAATATTTTTTCTCTGCCAAACAGACAAATGTAGACTCCAAATAAAATAGCACATAGTTACCCTTATTGGCTTTGTCTCAGATGCTTGACCAAGTATAAACAATCCAGTTTAAACAGCAGCAAGGTGCTGGGTGTCATGTTAAACCTGTGATTTTCGAGTTCCTAACCTTGGTGTCACCTTGCAAGATGAGGATTTAAAAATGCAATACTTGGACTGGAGAGATGGCTTAGCAGTTAAGGAGCCTGCCTGCTAAGCCTAAGAACCTGGTTCCAATCTCCAGGTCCCATGTTTATCCAGATGCAAAGTGACGCAAGGGCGCGCACGCATCTGGATTTCGTTCATAGCAGCTGAGAGACTGCTGGTGTGCCCATTCTCTGTCTCCCTCTCTCTCTGTCTGTCTCTCTCTGTGTCTCTCTCCAAATTATAAAAAATAAAAATAAAAAATAATACTTGGTCATCATTTCCACAAATTCTGATGTAATTGATCCAGGTTGAGGTTTAAACATGGTATTTTTAAACTGGCAAATTTAAACACTTCCCAGTGTACAGTAAAGATGGAGGCAAACTATATCAAGCATATGTTTCACATTTAATTTTTGCAGGTTGGTATTATTGCATTAATTATATACTAGATAAAAGTTTAGAGAGAAAGAATGGTTCTCTTCTCCCCAGTTAACTAGGCAAGTAAGCTTTTGAGCTGGAATTGAACTTAAGTCTGGCTGACTCCCTGCTAATACCCATAACCTCTGCAGTAGTCTCCCTCCTTCCCTCAGCACCATAGGAGGTATAAGAGGCAGGCTGGGTGGGCAAGCTCCCACTTGTGCATCCATAAATTTAGTGGCTGCTGCTCTTCGACCTCAGAGCACCTAGCAGACAGTGTTGCTGGTGGTATGAGAGTCCCATCACCATCAAAGTTGGTATATGGAATAGCAGTATAGTGGTGGCTTGAGTTAGGTGGTCCCCCATAAACTGTTGTTCTGAATGCTTGATATCTAGCTGATGGCAATTTGGGTATTGAATTCTTATTGAAGGAGGTGTATTGATGGATGAGGCTTATTGATGTTATAGTCAGTTAGCTTCCCCTTGCCAGTGTTGGGCACATTCATTGCTGGTATTGTCCACCTGATGTAGGCCAGGAGGTGATGTCCAGCCTATGCACATGCCATGTTTTCCCCTGCCATCATGGAGCATCCCCTCAAGTCTATAAACCAAAATAACCGCCCCCCCACACAAACTGCTCTTGGTCAGCTGCTTTGTGCCAGAATCATGATGCTAACTACAACAATAGTTACTACATTATGATGGGTTTTGATATTTTAAATCCTGTAATTACGAAGTTGGGATATTTTGATTATACATTCCCTTAAAAAGTTACATTAGACTCAGAGGACTTTGTGCCAACTCCTTGATCATTGATAGATACCCACTGGTTATTCTGAGACACTCATTCAGCTGTTTCCTGTCCCCTCCCCTTCTTATCCTTTTCACGCTCCTGCTCCTTTCTTGTTGACACTTACTATTCATGATGACTGCTTTTTGAGCACAGAGCCCAGCACTTCTGTCCAGTATAGTCACCAACTTAAACTTTTAAAAGGTACACCTCACAAAATTGTAAAGTTCAACTGTGGGTAATAATTGGTATGATTAATTAAATGTGGACTGAGTGATTCTGCCTCTTATAATGTCTGCTTAACACTGATTAATTTGTTTCCCCAACATTACCCTTTCCCATTAGATTAATCCATGACCGGGAGCTTAGCCTCTATGATGGATCTAGGCTGCTGAGAGAAGACAGATACATGCGTTTAAAAGAGGAGCTGCAAGTATCTGATGAGCAGCTTCAGCAGAGGTAATTTTGAGTACATTATTCTTTTATAAATAAATATTTTATTTATGTATTCATTTAACATGAGTTGGGGGAGGGAGGGAAGGAGAGAATGGGCACCTCAGGGTCTCAAGCCTCTGCAAAAGAACTCCAGATGCATGTGCCACCTTGTGCATCTGGCTTATGTGGGTACTGGGAAATCGACCCTGGGTCCTTTGTTTTGCAGGCAAGCGCCTTAATGGCTAAGCCATCCTTCCAGCCCTGACTACATTATTCTTATTGTTAACTTATTGCTAAGTTGAAGGCAGTACTGCTTTTGTTTTTAAGCAAATGTAACTTTGAATGACTTAACTCATAATTCTGAGCATAATAATAGTCTGAAACTTTCTAAAACCTGAAGTTGTGTCTAAGCTCTCAGCTTGAGTTTCAAATAAATGACTAAACCTTGGTTTTAAGAAAGTAAACATGCCCCTGTCATCCTGCCAATTCCATTTTGGGTTATGGTATATATTCTTCAGAAAAACAAAAACTGGACCCACTATTAGTTGGGCCAATCTTTCTAGGAAATCATTAATATTAATAGGGGTATCTCCTGAGGCATCATTATCCACTGTGTCTTATACCTCCTCCCAGAGATAGAGCAATCAAATGTGATGTGTGAAATTTGACTGGATTCTAGAACAAGAAACAAAATGAAAATAGGTACAAAAGACAAATGGAAAAGGTTAAATATAGACTATGTATATCTTACACAATATTAAATTAATATTAATTTTCTTAAGTATCATGCTGGTGTTATGATTATAAAGTATTCCCATTCTTATAATGTGCTTATTGAGGTATCTAAGGGATAAAAGTCAACTTCCAAAAGTTTCAAGAAGGAAAGCACACCAGAAAAAGAATAATCAAGTTGTAAAATCTTAACAGTTGGGAAAAGAATCTAGATTGTCATATGAGTGTTTGTATATATTCTTTTAAAGTTTATCTTTGAAATTTTTCAAAATAAAAAAATTTGAAGAAAAATACTTTTAGCTATATGAGGAGGAAGAAGAAAATTAAGAATATTAATAGTTCACCTTATATCATTACAGTTCAGTGGATCTTAACATAGATTGGTACATTGTGGAATGCCTCCTCACTTAATCTGACCTCATTTAATTGAAGCTTAGCCTTTCCCCAAAGAACATGATGGCATATTTAAAATAAGGAAATACTATAAATGATAATGCATTGGATTAAGTGTACATTTTCAGTAAATAGAAAAAAATTCTTACGTATGTGCCTTGAAAGGAAAATATTCAGTTTATTGGAGGGGAAATGTTAACTCCCCTCTAAGTTAAGAATTTCACAGGATTACAAAACTGCTAATTCTAAGGCTTACATTATCAAATTCTTCTAGCCCAGAAAACTGTTTGGCTTAGTATTTAGGGAGGCAAATTAGAGTTCTCTGTTACTTCATAGCTTCGATTCATAACACTCAGCTTTTTTACATTAGTTGCATGTGAATCACTGTTCAAGGAGGAGTTACTATTTTCAAACAGATGAATCAAAGCAGTTCGACAATAGCTTACAAGTTTGCCTGGCCATTTTCCTTAGGATATCAGGAACATTGTACTTGTGCAAAATATCCAGGAAATGACAACCCTTTTCTGTGAAAAAGACCTATGTTCTCCTTAATAGTCATAAGCAGTTTTGCAAATGAAAGCACTCTGTGGAACAGAATGGCCTTGAGCTTCAATGCTTAAGGTTTGGCGTACAGTCATGACTCCATCCTTCTCAAAGTTTCCCATCTTGATCACCATCAGTTTGTGTCTTTCTTAAGAATGCAAACCATCCTCCAGTGGCTCAGGGACCATTGCGGAAGAGGGGGCGGATAGAATGGAAGAGCCAAAGGAAGGATATGACCTCTTACTATGCAGCTGCCCAGACAGAAATTGGCCTCGATATCCATGATCTTGCAGAGCCTAGCAATACCTTTGCAAGACCCTCAAAATAGAAGAGAAAGATGATGTCATCAAATTAGGAGAGAGACTAATGGAGAAAGGGAGGGGATATGATGGAGACTGGAGTTCTAAAGTGGAATGGGGGAGGGGAGGGAAATATCAGGTGGGGTTTTTTTGGTATGTAAGATTAAAAATCAATAAAAATTAAAAAAAAAAAAAAAGAATGCAAACCAGCTCATCTCTACCTCCAGAGATCACTGTGAGAAAGTGAGATATCTTCCTTTAAATTCTATACTATTTACGAAGGTTGATTATGCATGAATCTTGAGCCAGATTGAATTTTTCAAGCATTTTATGAATCCAGTAATCCTCTGCCGTAAATTCTTTGAGTAGCTCTCACTTTCTACTTCTTACTCCAAGAGGCTACCATTTTCAACTCGTAAGTAGTTCCTTTGGGTATTTATATGCATTCTTGCTATTTTTGGATTTCTCATGTTAATAATTATCTATTGATTACATAGAAAATTCAACTTAGCTCTTTGGACACCTCTCTTACTACACATGCCTGCCTTCATCCCCTCATTCTTACTGGAGTTATAATTTTGTTTAGGACTTTGTTCAGTTTTTGTAAGGTCATGTATGCATACAGTTTATATACTGCTGAATCATTCAGTATGTCTTTTCTTGTTTATACATCTTATTTTTTCTTAAATTAGTAATTGCTATATATGAAGATATACATATATATACACATATATATACATACATATATATAAAATGACAATGCACTTGAGTGGATACAGTAAGTTTGTGAACACTGAGGAGGAAGTGACTCTAATTTCTAAGTATCACTTTTTTGTTTATTATTTTATTTATGAAAGAGAGAGAGAGCGATTGCCATGACCTCTTGCCACTGCAAATGAACCCAGATGTGTGTCACTTTGTGCATCTAGCTTTACTTGGGTATTAGGGAATGAAACCCAGACCAGCAGGCTTTGCAAACAAAGTGCCTTTAATTGCTGAATCATCTCTCTAGCCCAGTGCCAGTTTTTCATTCATAACACTTTTCTCTGTTATTGAAATCTCCTTTTATGGTCCTTAATTTGTTGGGCCTTCATTAAAATTTCAGACAAGATTTTCTAACATTGATTCTCCTATCTTCTCTAAAATATTTCTGTCTACTTATTGAAAATCAAATTCTTTTCCTAATCAGTAATTCTTTGTATTCATAAAGCAATGTTCTCTTATAATTGCAAACAATTTTTTTTCTTTTTTTCTTTTGTATGTGTTACAGAATTTCCCTCCCTCTAATGGCATGGTAAATTTTGTTACCTTTCCTGGTTAACCTTTAATTTGCTAACCCATTTTGGCTTTTACAATCATAATGAGCTATGTTCTTCAAAGGCAGATGACATGGCTATGTTTGTTTGGAAACAGCTTGTTATTGTGCTTATTGCCTAAGAGCCTGACTCAAAGGGCATAATACAAGTAAAATAACCAAGGAATTTGTACCCAATGAGGAACCCCATTTATCATGAGTTGTTCTTATGAATAATAGTATGCATCATCTAGCAAGAATTGATCCTGTGTGTTATCCATATGTAATATATCACTCTGAACATCAGTGTTTAAGTTACAAAGTAGAAGTTCATAATCCAAATTTTCATTTCTGTATTTAATTGGAGAACTAACATCCAGCAAAATGACCATTACTTTTATAGTAGTCAAAGAAACTCATCATTTTATTAATTTCTTATTTCATTGTGGGAAATTTTCAGACAGAACATCTAAGGTAAAATAGCAAAGGAGGCTTTTGTTTAATTTTTTTAAGAAGGATTTTGGAGGAATGGTCAGTGGTAGTGTCTTGTTGAATCTGACTGATAGAATAGCTTCCATAATTTCCAAAGGATCAGGATTCTGAGAACAGCTTCTACTAATTTGTGGATTATGACCGAGCTTGCTCCAACAGTGATGGGTTATTTTGTTGAACTTGAATAACATAATGGTAATGTAGATTTAAGAGCATCTTTACTTATAAACCCAGTTTTATAATTTTAGAAATCTGGTTTTGCTTCTTGATAGAAACACTTTTCTTATGGGAATAAATAACAGAAAATTTCACATTGTTTTCATAGAGAATTACCAGTGTGTCATGTGATGAAATGAAGAGCAAGGATGCATTTGGGCATTAGACATCAGTCTTTGTATGGATTTGTCTTGCTTCTGCATTTCATCTCTTGCTTTTTTTTCTTTTTTCTTTCTTTTTTTGGTTTTTAGAGATAGGGTCTCACTCTAGCCCAGGCTGACCTGGAATTCACTCTCAGGATGGCCTCAAACTAATGGTGATCCTCCTACCTCTGCCTCCCGAGTGTTGGAGTGCTGGGATTATATAAGGCGTGCACCACCATGCCCAGCTAAAGGAAATGCAGGTTCTCTCTCTCTCTCTCTCTCTCTCTCTTATTTACTTAATATACTTTTTATTAGTTATGTATATAGTATATATACAGCCATGATGGTACCATCGTTAGCCTTCTCCCTGTCCTCCCCCCATGGGGAATGTGGGTCTTGCCTTATGGGGGTAGCCATCAGTTAGGAGGGAGAGGAAATGAATCTGTGTATTATGACCCAACTCATGGCTCTAACAATCTTTCCGCCCCCTCTTCCACGAATTTCCCTGAGCCATGTTGGGTTCATTTTAGGTCTGTTTCAGTGATGAGGTTTTGTGAGTCTCTGTGTCTCTGGATATCTGATTTGGTAGGGGTTGAGTGTTCTTTGTGTCTATCTCCTTCGCCCTTGTGATGGTACCAGGTTCACCAATAAAGCAGCACTCTTGCTCATTTCCCGTATAACTCTATGTCTTCAGCTGGTGCCTTGTTGAGGTGCAATGGGCTGATTCTCTCCTCAGGGTGTGCATCCATCTGAAAGAGAGAAGCAGATTCTCCAACGGAGAGTGAGGTCAGTGTAAGATACATGGATAACCATTATTATTTTAGAGAGAATTTAATAGGTGTAGGGTTTTCAAGGTAAGGTCTCACTCTAGTCCAGGCTGACCTGGAATTCACTATGTACTCTCAGGCTGGCCTAGAACTCACAGGGATCCTCCTACCTCTGCCTCCCAAGTGCTGGAATTAAAGGCGTGTGCCACCACACCTGGCTTCATCTCTTACTTACCAATGCCACAATATGTATCACATAGTAGACTGTTTTTGAACGAGTGAATACGTCTTAACCTGGGATAGAGTTTCAGAAACATAGGGGAAGGTAATTTTGTTAATACAGTTTTAGGTTAATTTTTGAGTTAGTAAGTTTCCTTATATAATTCTCTTAGTTAAGGAATCCTGTGACACCTTTCAGTGACAGTTCTGTAGCATATTAGTTCTGGTAGCATGTTAACAGCATTGGCTGTGGACTGTCTTTCAACTTCTGGTGTGAAACAATTATTTTTGACTTATTTGTCAGCCTTCATTGTTTATTTACTAATTCTACTCCAAGATCATATACCTTTATCATTTCTAGAGTGCTCTACAGGGTTTTCATTCTTTGCCTAACACACCTTTAGAAATTTTAGAAACTTCTTTGGTTGCAGGATACCAGGAATGCATGAACATGGTGGCTAGAAATAGTGCAGTGGCTACACAATCAGGTACCAACCATGTATGCATTTCTTGCAGAAAACAAGGAGAAAAATAGAGTTGTTTCCTTTAGTGATAGAACTTATTGTGGAGAAAGAGGGAGCACAAACATTATAGACTACTAAATGTGTCCCTTCCTGCTGGGGGCTAAATCAGAGAAGCCATAAACGTTAATGGCCTGTTCTTGTTTGTACTTAGGTTTGCGCTAGTTTTTAAAATTTTCATTGAATGTTTTATTTTTATTGTGTACTATTGAATATTGAATAATGAGAGTTTACAATCTCTCAGTCTTTATTGATTAGTGATGAACCACAGTTGGACATTTGAGAACAATTCTTAATATATTAGATTCTGTGGGCCCTTTTGCTTTGGCTCTTACCAAGATCTCTCCCGTGACCCTGGGAACTATAGGAATAACTAAAGAATGACAAGACAGGGCTCTGTATGGCACAGACCAGCTGGATTTATCAGGATAGGGGGCTATATATTATATAGCTAAGTTTGAATTATATCAGTCACCCCAAGGACAACTGACCAGCTCTCTTAGGAATGTCCCTGATTATTTAAAAGCTTAACCAACTCTCTCTTTACATTGCCTCAGAAACTTATAGCTCACCAATAATGTAAAAGACCCAAGGTGATATAAAAATGCCTGCCAGAAAAACTATGAAAGACACAGGCTTATCTTAATTGGTTGCCAAAAACTTTGAGAATATGGAGCTTACTTTAGCCCACTAGTGTAAATAAATGGTCTACCTGTCCCAGTGACACTTAAAGTTGTTGCTGACATGAACTCAGATTTTTCTGAAAAAATAGAACTAACACTATCTTGATTTTAAATGTTGATAGTACTTGTTTCCTAATGTGTAATTGTGTACTTGTTCAGCCTCAGTATCATTCACCCTAATGTTTCTATTCTCTAACTTTCCAACTTAGAGAACTTAGTGTCAGGAAATGACTTTCCATATGACCTATTTGTATACAAGGAAGCCTTCAGGGAGGACACAGAAAACAAAAGGGTCCTTCTCATCCTGTTATTCAGAAGTATGGTGGCTGTTTTTATCGTCTGCCCAACATGTCAGCTGTATTTGAAACTATCCTCTTTAAATTGTCCAGCTTACTCAGGTCCCTTGTGAGAACTAATACTAAGAAGCAAGCTGTAGTCGATGTATGTCCCAGGCCATAAGTGTCACCATTTTGTGAATTCACACTAACCACTTGCTCTCATTTCTGTTGCTCTTCTAGTGCTAACTGTATAGCTCAGCTTCCTGAGCTTCCTGCTCTCTCTTGGTTTAAGCTATACATTGGACTTCCCCATTTGACTTGCCTGTTGCATTTTGACTGTTTATTCCCTGATTTGCTGTTCTTCATGGACTTAAGTGAGAAATTACATTTGCAGCTTGAGTTTTCTGCAGCCAAACCAAGCTCTGTGCATCTCACCTTTTTCCCCAGCAGGAATCAGCATGATCAAAGAAGAACTCAGCATCTATTTCTGGGCCTTGAGGCAGTTATCTGGACTATAGCAAACCACTTAGTTAAAGTAAAAAAATGGGAAAACCTGCCTCTTTCGCGTTCCAATGTCAGGACCTCATGTCCAGTGTCTACTAATGTGATTGTCTAACCCGCTATCAACCCTGAGGCACTATCCATGTTGCTATACTTCCCTGTTTTCCCAGAATAACCTTTTGGAATAGACCATTTCCAAGGCTCTGCTAAAATATAAATAAGCCATTTTTCAACCTAGAGAAATGAAATATATTATTTTTTAGGAATTGTTTCAGATCTTTCATCTTTCATATATCCATTTCTAAAGTTGCTTTTTTTTCTACCTTAGAAATTATGATGTGGCTTCTAAAATGAGTCAGGGACTCAGTAGGACTGCCCTTTCTCTTGATACAACTTTCTCTTAGCTAGGCTCTTCAGAGTTCTTGTAATTTCACACATGTCCATCTCCTGATGTTCTAGCTACTTAATCATGGAACTAATGTGTTCTATGGTAATTGTTTATGGTGAAATGAAGTTATATATACCTTTATATTTGTTTTCCTCAATACTTTGGCAAGTATCTGATTTTTTATCCCTTTTTTCTTTCAGAAAAATTACATTATCCTCTAAAAACATATTTCTGCTGGGTTACTAAGTAGATTTAACAAAAACTGACAATATCATGCATGCTTTTACATCATAATGGGACATTTTTACTCCTTCACACCCTCCCACTCCTCCAGTTACTTTATCACCTATGGGAAGTGTTTCTTTACCCCTATCTATCCAAGATAATTTTGTGCTTTCTCAGATTCCTGAGCAGATTTTCTGACAGAAACTGTTTTATAAATTCTAACATTTTTTATACAAATGACAAAAGAGAAAATTATGTAAGCTTGTAAAGGTTCAATTTTCTTCACCCTTTTAAGATATAAGTATTCTTTTGCAGGTCTAATTATAAATTTAATACAACTTCATATGTTGCCTAAATTTTTGTCTTTTAAAAAGTCTTCCCTTTCCTGAATGATTTTTTTTTTTAGTCTATTACTGATCTAGAGTGGAGTCCTTGAAGACAGGAGATTTTCAAAGGTTTTTTAAGTAAAAAATAAAGAGGATCTATGTAATGAATATGAACTGGATGTGATTTTATTTCAGGTGACAATGTGGAATAATTATTAGAGGTCTAGCAGTATCAAAAACAAGTGATTTTTGGGAGGATTTGAGCTTCATAGATAAATACTATAGTAGTAATTACTTCGTTCTCTTTTTCCTAGGATCTTGGGATGTCTTGATTTTTTTAAGCCCATTCTTTGCATAACAACTTTAACATTATTTTTAAATATTTTATTTAGTTATTTGAGAGAGAGAGGAAGAATCAGAAAGAAAGAGATAATGGGTGCACCAGGGCCTTTAGCCACTGCAAACAAACTCCAGATGCATGAAACCCCTTGTGCATCTGGCTTACATGGGTCCTGGGAAATCAAAACGGGGTCCTTAGGGTAGGCAGGTAAATGTCTTAACTGCTAAGCCATTTCCCCAGTCCACATTGTTTTGTTTTGTTTTGTTTTGTTTTGTTTTGTTTTGTTTTGTTTTGTTTTGTTTTCTTTTCTTTTCTTTTCTTTTCTTTTCTTTTCTTTTCTTTTTTTCTTTTTTTGAGTTAGGGTCCCACTCTAGTTCATGCTGATCTGGAATTCACTAAGTAGTCTCAGGGTGGCCTCAGACTCATAGCGATCCTTTTATCTCTGACTCCCAAGCACTGGGATTAAAGGCATGTGCCAACATGCCCAGCTATGACATTATTAATAGAATGACAGGTTTATCTTGCTCAGACTTCAGCTCTTGTGATCTAATTTTAATGTTAAAGATTATGTTTACTTTCTTTTTTAATTTTCCCTTTTAGATCCATTTTTCCTATTCATCCCTCCTTCAGAATCATTGCCTTGGCAGAACCCCCTGTTATTGGAAGCTCAACACAACAGTGGCTGGGACCAGAATTCTTGACCATGTTTTTTTTTCATCACATGAAACCACTTGCCAGAAATGAAGAAATCCAAGTGATTAAAGAAATGGTAAGAGTGAGGTAATCTCTAGCCTACTGTGTCCCCCAGGACTGTAATAATTCTTTTTTTTCTTTTTTTTAAATTTCTATTATTCTGACTTTACATTTATAGTATTGGTTCCATTATCCTCCTCCCTGTCCTCCCTCTTCTAAAGGGACCCTCATCAATGGGGAATGTTGGTCATGCATTGTGGGGGCCATCAAGAGTTCTGGGGGGTAGGCCCCAGTCTCTGTGTTAATGCCCCAACTTGTGGCTCTAACAATTTTTCCACCCTCTCTTCAACGAGTTTCCCTGAGCCACATTGGGGTCATTTTTGTTTGGCTTCAGTAATGAGGTTTTGGGGGCCTCTGTGTCTCTGGATAGCTGGCTTAGTTGGAGTTGGATGTTCTCTGTGTTTATCTCCTTCAGCCAATTTCTGGTGTCGTGATTGCCATGGACGCTGTATTCTTGTCCTTCCCCTGCGTTGTTCTATGGTTTCATCTGGGGCCCTGGTGAGGTGCGATTAGCTGATCCTCCCATCAGGTTTGTTGTCCATCTAAAAAGAGATAAGCAAATTCTCCAATGGAGAGAGAAGTTAGTACTAGATAGAAGGGATGACCATATATGCGTCGGCTCTCTTCTAGTCCACATTTGGTGGTCTCTTGAACTTGGAGACTGAGCTCATTTTGTGTACCTGGTTTTTTACTTATTTGTTCCAGCTATGTGCTCCATTCCACTGAGTGGATCTATTAGCCAAATCAAGAGCAGTTGGTTACCCACCATGGCTGTTTGCCACTACTGCACTTGTATGAGCATTATGTCAGGTTGTTACCTACTGGGTATCTCAGTCTGTAAGGTGTTTGGACCAATTCGGACATTTTCCCCCAGCTGCTCATATAGCACCCTTTGTTACTAGACTAGCTAACTATCTGGGACTGACCCTCTTCCAGATTCTAGCCAGGTCTCTCTGTGTTTGGTCTCACACACATATGCTGTCTTTGACAGTAGGGTCTTACCATTAACCTTTGGTGGGTCACCAAGAACTCTGACAGAAGTCTGTCTGTCTGTTTTTTTTTTTTTTTTGGGAAACCTTTTAGTTGTCTCAGATCAAGAGCTCATTGTGGCAGTTAACCCCATGCTGGCACTGGGAGTTTTAAGTCTGTACCTAGGAAGGTGAGGGAAGAAAAAGATAGATAATATAAAAGAGAAAGTGAGTATAGAGAGGAGAGGGATAGAGAGAGAGTGAGATGGAGAGAGAGAGAGAAAGAGAAGAGAGATAGAAGCAGGACAAGATTAGGGTTAGCCTTCATGATGCTCTCTCCAGATTCCTGTGGTTCGGGTGTTCCCTCTGCGGGCCTGCTAAAGGATCAATGTTTTAGCCTGTTGTTCAGAGTAAAGGTTTTTATACTATGTTTTCCTTTTGGGTCCCAATTTGTATCCCCCCTTGTCCTCCCCCTATCCTCTCATTCCCTCCCACCCTTACCCTCCCTTCATCCCACCCTCCTTCTTGTCTGGTCCTCAGAGTGTTTATTAGGTTTGGCCGCATGTCACGTGGATTCAGGTTAGGAGCGACAGATAAACGAGACCATGTGACAATTATCTTTTTGTGCTTGGGTGAGCTCACTGAGGATGATCTGTTTCATGTTTGACCTTTTTTTTTTTTTTTTTTTTCAAATTTCCTTATTTCATCTTTCCTTACTGCTATGTAAAATTCCATAGTATAGATATACCACATCTTTGTTATCCATTCGTTTAGTGATGGACACCTGGGTTGATTCCAGCTTTGTGCTATTATGAATTGAGCAGCTATAAACATGGTTGAGCAAATGTCTCTGATCTGAGGCTTGGAGCCTTTAGGGTAAATGCCCAAAAGGGAATAACTGGATCCATTGGTAGGTCTATGGTCATCCTTTTCAGGAGTCTCCATATAGCTGTCCATAGTGGTTGAACCATTTTACATTCCCACCAGCAGTGTAGACTTGTTCCTATTTCTCCACAACCTCGCCAGCATTTGTTTTCATTGTTTTTTTTAAATGTTAGCCATCCTTACTGGGGTAATGTGGAATCTCATAGTTGTTTTAATTTGCATTTCCCTGATGATTAGGGATGTTGAACATTTTCTTAAATGTGGGTTTGCTATTTGTATTTCTTCCTCTGAGAACTGCCTGTGCAGTTCTCTGCCCCACTTTGTGAGTGGGTTGTTTGGTGATTTATTGTTTAGGTTTTGGAGTTCTTTGTAGATTCTAGAAATTAGGCCTCTGACAGTTGTATAGCTGGTGAAAATATTCTCCCATTCTGTGGGTAATCTGCTGGCTTTGGTTATAGTATGTTTGTCAGTGAAAAAGCTTTTCAGCTTCATGAGATCCCAATAGTTGAGTGATTGTTTAATTTCCTGAGCTGCTGGGGTTTTGTTCAGGAAATCTTTTCCCACTCCTATGTCGCAGAAAGTTCCTCCTATTTTTTCTTCCAGTAGATGCAGACTTTCTGGTTTTATATTAAGGTCTTTGATCCATTTGGACTTAATTTTTCTGCATGGAGAAATGTGTGGGTCAAGTTTCATTTTCCTACATATGGTTGTCCAGTTTGTCCAGCACCATTTGTTGAAGATGCTGTCTTTTCTCCATTCTGCGTTGGAAGGGCCTTTGTCAAATATCAAGTAGCTGTAGTTATTTGACCCAAAATCTGGGTCTTCAATTCTGTTCCATTGGTCTATATTCCTGTTTTTATGCCAGTACCATGTTGTTTTTATTACAATGGCTCTGTAGTATAGCTTTAGATCAGGTATGGTGATGTCTCCAGAGGTGTTTCTTTTGCTGAGGATGAGCTTGGATATCCAAGGCCTTCTGCCTTTCCATATAAATTTTGAGATAGCTTTTTCTATCTCATTGAAGAAGGAAGTTGGGATTTTTATCGGCATTGCATTGAATCTATAGAGTCCTTTTGGTAAGATTGCCATTTTCACAATGTTATTGGTATTGGTGTTTATTTCTGTTTTGTTGCCAAGTAGATTTTGCTTTATGAATTGTGGTGCACCTGTGTTTGGTGCATAAATATTGATGATTGTGATATCCTCTTGTTGGATTGTTCCCTTGATAAGTAAGAAGTGGCCTTCTTTGTCTTTTTTAGTTACTTTTGGTTTGAAGTCTATTTTATCAGATATAAGTATAGCTACACCTGCTTTTTTCTTATTTGTGTTTGCTTGAAATATTGTCGCCGACCAGCGGGACACTAATGACACACGCACCACTCTTGTTGCTTGCTTGGACGGAAGACCTTTATTACAGGAAATAGCACAGCTTATATATCCTATGAAGACCAATCATAACATAGTTGCTAGGCAAGAAAGCTAACATGGCTGAAGCTGATACGTTGATGCAATCAGGATATGCCTCCTAGCCAATCACCATAACTTCCTGTTTACTGACAATACTCAAGCTCAACACCCTTTGGCAAGGTGCCAGCCACCATCTTGACAGCGCAACGTGGATGGTGCGGTCCCTGACGCCACTCGCCACAAATATCATTTTCCACCCTTTCACCCTGAGGAGGTGTCTGTCTTTAGTGGTGAGGTGGGTTTCTTGAAGACAGCAGACTGAGGGGTCCAGTTTTCTGATCCACCCTGTTGGCTTATGTCTTTTGATGGGTGAATTAAGGCCATTTATGTTGAGTGATATAACTTTGAGGTTTAATTTAATGCCTGCCATATTGTGGTGAATTATGGTCTTTGTGGGGTTTTTTTTTGGTTAATGTGGACTGTTTCTTGAGGGCTCATGAAGTTGGTTATTTGTTTCTTCTGTGTGGAGAATTCCCTGAAGTACTTTCTGTAGGTTTGGCTTTGTGTTCATATACTTGTAAAGATGAGTTTTATCATGGAACGTTTTTCTTTCACCATCTATTATGAGGGATACTTTTGCTGGGTAGAGTAGTTGGGGCTGGAAACCATGGGTTCTTAGAGTTTGCAGTGTTCCATTCCATGCCCTTCTGGCTTTTTGGGTTTCCATTGAGAAGTCTAAGGTAATTCTAATGGGGTTCCCTTTATATGTAATGTATTGTTTTTCCCTGGCTGCTTTTAGGATTTTCTTTGTTTTTGATGTTTAGAGTCTTAAAGATAATGTGTTTTGGAGAATTTCTCCTTTGGTCAAGTCCGTTTGGAGTTCTGCTTGCTTCTTGTAACTTGATGGAGTTTTCTTTTGAGAGAGCGGGAAAGTTTTCTTCAATTATTTTGTTGAATAGGCTTTCCATTCCTTTGGTCTGTGTTTCTTCCCCCTCTGGTATACTCATGATCCTGATGTTTGGGCGCTTAAGGGTGTCCAACATTTCCCTCATGTTCTGTTCACAGAAGTTTTTGAACTTGTTGAAATTTTTGGACTCACGAACTGTTTCTTCTGTTTTGTCTTCCAGTTCGGAGTTTCTATCTTCCACTTGACTTACTCTGTTCTTAAGAGCTTCTATAAAGTTTTGGGCCTGTTCAATTGGGGTTAATATTTTCTACGGTTTTTTTATGTATAGTTTCCATCCCTATATCCAGTTCCCTTTTTGTGTCATTTTCCAATTTTCTTAATGCTTCTTGGAGTTTATCCCTGCATTTCTTTATGTCTTCATTGAACTTAGCCAGCTGGTTATTGAGAACCTCTTTTTTTTCATTCTCCTTCAGTTCATTTAACTGTCTTTGGAGCCCTTCCTGGTTCTTTTCTATTAGGTCCATTCTGGCAAGGATAACATTCATACAATGTTGGCTCTTTGTTGCGTTTCTGTGAGTTGTGCTATTTGCTTGGCCAGGGTTGCATATCTTGTCTCTTTATTTTGGGGTTCTGATTCTATTGTCTCTTCTATGCTTTGATTTGAAACATCCATTATAGGACTGGATAGTCTAGGTGGATTTACTTTTGTCTGGTTTTTTATGCTATTCCTTTTTCGCTGTAGTTTGCCCATCGCAATGATTCAAGAACCTTGTGTATGGAATGCTGGCCTGCTGCTCTGGGGTGGGGTGGGGCGCAGTGGTGATTGTCAGGGCAGTGGTCCCTGGAGTTCTGGTAGGCTGGAGTGGGGGATACTGGCCTGCTGGCCTGTGTTCTTTATGGAGGTGGGAGGGGTGGGAGACCACAATCACCCTAGTTGGGCTGAGGCAGGGTAGGGTGGGAGCACTGGCCTACCTCCCTGTTTCCCCGATGTACCCTGGGAGGGGGCATTGGTGGCACCTGACTTCCAATGGGGCTCAGGAAGGCTAGGGGGCCACCTGGCCAGTGATGGGGATGTGGCCAGTGAGGGAGGGGTCTGACTGCTCAGTCAGACTGGCAGAGTCCACCGTGCCGCCGGATCGGGTCGCTCTGATGCTGGGCAGTAATGGCAGGCGTCTGCCGGTAGGTCAGACTGGCAAGGTCCTCCGGGTCTTCGGATCTAGTTGCACCGGGCACGGGTCAGTGTTGGCGGGCGTCCGCCAGTTGTTCAGACCGGCAGGGTCCACTGCTCCCCCAGATCGGGTCGCACCGCTGCTAGCGGGTAATGGCGGGCTTCTGCCTGTTGGTTGGACCAGCAGGGTCTGCCGCACCCCCTGGTCAGGTCGCACCAGGCACTAGCGCGTGAAGGTGGGCTTCCGCCTTTCGATCATATGGACGGGGTCCACCGCACCCCCAGGTCTGGTCACGCCGGGCTATAGCGGGTAATGGCGGGCTTCTGCTGGTCAATCGGACCGTCAGGGGTGCTGTGCCACCGGGTCGGTTTGCACTGGGCACTAGCAGGTAGTGGCGGGCTTCCGCCAGTCAATCAGACCAGCAGGGTCCGCCGTGCCCCTCGGTTGGTTTTCACCACGCGCTAGCAGGTAATGGCGGGCTTCCACCAGTCAATCGGACCAGCAGGGTCTGCCACGTCCCCGGGTTGGGTCGCGCCGGGTTCTAGTGGGTAATGGCGGGCTTCCGATGGTCGATCGGACCGGCAGGGTCCACCATGCCCCCAGGGCGGGTCACGCCGGGTGCTAGTGCGTAATGGCGGGCTTCCACCTGTCGATCATACGGACAGGGTCTGCCGCCCCGAGGTCGGGTCGCGCCGCGCACTAGCGGGTAATGGTGGGCTTCCGCTGGTCGATCAGACCGGCAGGATCCGCCACGCCCCCGGGTTTGGTCGCGCTGGGCGTTAGTGGGTAATGGCAGGTTTCCGCCGGTCGATCAGACCCACAGGGTCGTCGCGCCTCCGGATCGGTTCGCACCGGGCTCTAGTGGTGATGGTGGGCGTCCGCCGGGCGATTGGACCAGCAGGGTCCGCCGTGTCTTGGGATCGGTTCGTGCCAGGCTCTAACGGGTAATGGCGGGCTTCTGCCGGTCAGTCAGACCGTCAGTGTCCGCCGGACTCTGGCCGGTAATGGCGGGCGTCTGGCCGCCGGTTTGATTGATTTTAGTTCATGTGTGAACATGATTTTGAAAGCATAAATTATATACTTTTGTTCTAATTGTCAAATCCCCAGTATACATTAGTTTTCAGGACTTGGACAAATTTTCCAGTCATAGTTTCTTCATCTGGAAGTAAAAATGCTGCTTCCTACATTGTAGAATTCATTTAAAGAGTAAACAATATAATGTATGTATGGAATAGAATTCAGAATTTTTGTAAAAATTTCATTTAATGACAAATAAAATGTGAACAATATACTTTCAAAATAGTTACTTTATGCTAGGCATTGTTTTAACGTATCCTTTTGATTCTTTTAAATTAAAACTTAAGATGTTAATCCCAGCACTCGGGAGGCAGAGGTAGGAGGATCACCATGAGTTCAAGGCCACCCTGAAACTACAGAGTGAATTCCAGGTCAGCCTGGGCTAAAGCGAGACCCTACCTCGACAAACCAGAAAAAAAAACAAAAAAAACTTATGGTGTATTATTTCTTAAGTAAAATGATTTACAATTTAATTAAATTGTATATTTAATTACATTAGGGCTTGTTACAGTTAAATGTTTGTTATTTGGGCAGCTGCTTTTCAGAGTTTTTTGAGTTCTTGATCCTCAAGTATGTGTTTACTTTTTGGTTTCTTTTGAGGTATGTGTTTACTCTGTAGCCCAGGCTAGGCTGGAACTCATAATGTAGCTCAGGATAGCCTACAGCTCCTGTCTCAGCTTCCTGAGTACTGGAATTACAGGCATGAGCCACCATTCCCAGCAAGTTTTAAAAGTCCTTGAGAAAAGCCTGGTGTGGTGGGACACCTTTAATCCCAGCACTTGGAAAGCTGAGGTAGGAGGATTGAAATGAGTTTGAGAACAGGCTTGTTTTCAGAATTTGTTCTAGATCAGTCTCTCTCCAAAAAAAAAAAAAATAGTGTATATATACAAGTGTACCTTAGGGTACTTAGTGGTTGTTATGTTTGTATATATAATGTGTATGTATATGAGTTATATAAATAAAATTGTATGTATGTATGTACGTATGTATGTATGTATGTATGTATGTATGTATGTATGTATCAGTAGTTTTCATCAAGAAAATGCCTAAACTGGATCTTAAAGCATCATGCTAACCCAGCAAAGCAAAAAATGGGACAGTTTTTATGACTATACTAAAAACATGTTGTAAATTGAGTTAGAGCCTCTTTTCAGGTTTTTGCTATGTTTGAATTACTGTGGAGAAGAAGGCCTTGGGTTTATTTTCTTAGATCTTTAAGAGAAGTAAGGACTTAGGTATTTCTTGAGAAATTGAATAGGCAACCCTATTCATGATTTAAAAGTGCACCTAGTAATCAGGGGCTTTCTAAAAAATGTAACTCTAATATTGGCTATGTAGTCACCATTTCTAAGTGACTGATCATATAGTCTAATTTATTCTTACTGTTTTTCCTCAATTCTGTCATAAAATAGGTTCCAAATATACCTCAGGAAGCTTTGGAGAAATTGTTATCATTTACACATAAACTCAGAAGTACACAGGATCCAACAGTAAGTATGGTTTTTTTTCCCCACAGATTTTCTTTCTGTTTTAAAAAATGTTTCATTTATTTATTTATTCATTTATTAATGAGAGAACAAACATGAGAGGAAGAGGCAGAGAGAAAGAGAATGGGCATGCCAGGGCCTCCAGCCACTGCAAACAAACTCCAGATGCATGTGCCTTCTTGTGCATGTGGCTTACATGGGTCCTGGGGAATCAAACCAGGGTCCTTAGGCTTTGCAGGCAAATGCCTTAACCTTAAGCCATTTCTCTAGCGCTCCCACAGATTTCTATTGACATGCTTGTGTAAAAGCTGATTTTAAGATAGCATTTAGTCCTTTATGCTGTGCCTTGTCCTATGCATATATAAGCTTTGATTTCAGTGATTTTAGCATTTCTTCCAGCATTTCATGGCTTATGTCAGAGAGAACAACTTTTAACTTCAGAGGAATACCTGAAGCTGCTGGAGAGTCTGCTCTGCTCCCTTCATCTTGTTTGCTGAGCTGCGTTCTCTATGCATACAGCTTTCAGTTCCATCTCTGAGTTAATGAGTTAATGTCTGTCTTTGTCTTGAGCTTCTAATGTCTCCTTACTGATGGATTCTTTATAGTTCTATCTCAGAGTGGCATATGAGAAAGATAAAGGGCAGTCACTGCCTCTGTGAGGTTGTTTTTATCTGTAAAATAGGATCAGTGCCATCTATGTCAGAAGAAGGTTGCAGTGATTCAACTCAGACGTATGTTTGAAGGGGCTGGAGAGGTGGCTTATTGGGTGAAATGCTTTGCACACAATCATGAGTACCTGAGCTGGTATCACTAGAAACCATGTAAGGCTGGACATGATTGAATCTTAGGATGCCTATAGTGAGATGAGAGGTGGAAGTAGGAGCATCCCCTGGAAGCTTGAGGACCAGCTAGCATGGCCAACACTGCAGTGAACACTGAGAAACCCTGTCTCAAAGAAGGTGGAAAGCAGGGACACACCCAAGGCTGCCCTCTGACCTCCACATGCACTCACACACATGAACGTACATACCCAATGTACTTGCTTAATAAATGTCAACTTCTTTCACTTTTCAACTGGGTATTTTGAGGACATAATTTCAATATATAACTAAGCTAACTTCTTTAAATTTATTCATGGTGTTGATTTAATTTCCTGCTTTTGCTAATAGTTATTATGTAACTTAGAACCTTTATCATCAGTGTTGATTTCCTTGTTTTCTGATACCTTCACTTACTCTGAAAACAAATCTCCAATTTTTCATCTTTTTCCATGTTTCTTATTACTATAGTAATAATTATTATTAACAACGTCTTTTGTATGGACACATCATGTGTTGATACCCTTCTTTCCCTTGTCCCTACCCCCATTCTGCTGGGGACCCTTCTCAGTGGGGTTTCAGGTATTCCCTGTGGGGTTGTGTGTTATGTGTTGTGGGAAAAGTAGTCAGTTTTTTTTTCAGGGGGAGGGAATACATCTGGACATGATGTCTCAACCTGTGGCTCTTACATTCTTTCCACCCCCTCTTCTCACCTGGTGGGTGAGTTTTAAGTCTACTTCAGTGATGAGCTCTTAGGAGCATCTGGATCTCTGCTTTCATAGGTGTATCCTCAGGGTCTGTCTCCTACACCCTGGCACTGATTATCAGGTTCAGCATGGAAGCAACACTCTTGCTTGTCTCCCCAATTGCTCTGTGGATTCAGTTGTGGCTTGGCTGAGGTGTGAGGGGTAATTTATCTTCTCAGGTCTCACTACCTTCTGAAAAAGAACAGATTTTCCAACGGAGAATGAAGTCAGCATAGTTTAAATTGAATAGGCGTTATTAATTTAGGGAGAATTTGATGTATGTAACCCCTCTTTTAACCAAAGACTAGTGAGAGCTTGACACTGGGGAGCATAGTCTTTGTCTCCATAGGATTCTGATCTGGTTCCTCATTCCAGATATGGGTTCCTTCACACTGAGTGGATCTCTGAGCCAATTAGAAAGCTATTGGCTACCCACCAAAGCTGTGTGCCGCTATTGCACTGGCATGTACATCCTGTCAGGGTGTTTGCTTCTGAGTAGTTTAGACCTCTGGTTGCTCAGACCATTGTTGGCCACTTTCCTCCAGTATCTCATGTAGCACTTTATAGCTCTAGGCAGGCTAACTATCTGGGGACTGGCTGTCTTCCAGATTCCACCCAGGTCTCTCCATGTTCTGTGTCAGCAGCATGTGGTGTCTTCAGCAATAGGTTCTTGCCTCTCTCAGGCAGGTAATCAAGTGATTTGACAGAAATATGTCTTGTTTTGGGGACCTTTTAGGTCTCTCCGATCAACAGCTCATTGTGGTTAACAACTGATCTATGGTCCTGGGAGTTACAGACCGGAGGGAAAAAAAAAGTTTTTTAAAGTTTACGTTTCATCCCACCCTCTCCAAGGCACTTCTTTTCAGGTGCTCCCCCTTTACTCCTGTTGACAGTTATATCTTTTAGTCTATCTCCAAGGATAAAGGTTTCTGTGGTAGTTCATTTTGGATTTAATTTTGAGTTTGTTTCTCCCCACTGTCTTCTTCCCCATCAGGTATCAGCACCTTGAGCTGGTCCAAGTTATGAACTCCAGATAAGTGAGACCATGTGGTGTTTGTCTTTCTGTAATTGTGTGAGTTTGCTGAATATGATCTGTTCCAGGTCTGTCCATTTTTCTACAAATTTCATTCTATCATTTTTTTCTTACTGCAGAGTAGAATTCCATTGTGTAAATATACCACAAATTCATTATCCGTTGATTCAATAATAGGCACCGGGGTTGATTCCAGTCCTTAGTTATAATGAATTGAGCAGCTATAAACTAAACATGGTTGAGCAAATATCTCTGTAGCAAAGTATGGAGCATTTAATATAAATTCCCAGTAAGGGAATAACTGGTTCTGTTGGTAGCTCTACATTCATCCTTTTCAGGAATCTCCATATTGATTTCCATAGTGGTTGTACAAGTTTACAATCCCACCAAAAATGGATGAGGGTTCCTCTTTCCCCACATCCTCACCAACATTTGTTGTTAATTTTTAAAATTTTTAAAATTCTTATTTATTTGAGAGAGAGATAGAGAGAATGGATGTGCCAGGGCCTCCAGCCACTACAAAAGAACTCCAGATGCATGTGCCACCTTGTGCATCTGGCTTTACATGGGTCCTGGAGAATCGAATCTGGGTCCTTTGGCTTTCTAGGCAAGCACCTTAACCGCTAAGCCATCCCTCCAGCTCATATTGTTTGATTTTTGAAATGATTGCTATCCTTACTGCAGTAAGGTAGAATCTCATAGTTGTTTTAATTTTCATTTCCCTAATGGTTAGGGATGTTGAACATTTCTTTAAGTGTGTGTTAGCCATTTGTATTTCTTCTTCTAAGAACTCCCTATTGAGTTCTCTGCCCTGTTTTTTGAGTGGGTTACTTGATATTTTTTTATTGTTTAGAAATTTTGAACTCTTTGTAGATTCTAGATATTAGGCTTCTGTCAGTGGTAATGCTGGCAAAATTTTTCTCCCATTCAGTGGGTAATCTATTGGTTCTGTTTAGGGTATGTTTGTACAAAAGCTTTTTAGCTTCATGAGAGCCCATTGGTTGAGTGATTGTTTAATTTCTTGGGCTATTAGGGTTTTGTTCAGGAAGTCCTTCCCCAGTCCTATATCATGGAGAGTTCCTCCTATTTTTTCTTCCAGAAGTTGAAGTTTTTCAGGTCTTATATTGAGGTCTTTAATCCATTTGAACTTGATTTTTGTCCATGGTGAGATGAGTGAGTCTAGTTTCATTTTTCTACATGGTCATCCAATTTGTCCAGCACCATTTGTTGAAGATGCTGTCTTTTCTCCAGGCTATATTATTGGCACCTTTGTCAAAGATTAACTAGCTGTAGTTACTTGAATTAAGGTATGGGTCTTCAATTCTATTCCATTGGTATATATTTCTGTTTTTATGCCAGTACCATGCTCTTCTTGTTACAATGGCTTTGTAATATACCTTCAGATTTGGTATGGTGATGCCGCCAGAGGTGTTTTTTGCTGAGGATATGTTTGGATATCTGAGTTCTGTGGCCATTCCATGTGAATTTTGAAATCTTTTTTCTATCTCTGTTTAGAATGATGCTGGAATTTTTATTAGTATTGCATTAAATCTGCATATTGCTTTTAGTAGAATTGCCATTTTCACAATATCAATTCTGCCTATCCAGGAGTATGGGAGGTCTTTCCGTCTTCTCATGCCCTCCTTGATTTTTTTCTTGAGTCTTTCCCCATTAAGTATTATTTGGGCTTTGGGTGCTTCATATATAGCCTTAATTGTGTTGAGCTATCAACCTATGTACTTATTCTCTCCAGTGTTTTGATCATGAAGTTGAGTTGTATTTTGTCAAAGGCCTTCTCTGCATCAATTGAGATGATCATGTGGTTCTTGTGGTTCAGTTTATTGATGTGGTGTATTAAGTTGTCTGATTTCCATGTGTTGAACTATCCCTGCGTCCCTGGGATAAAGCTTTTGATATGTTGTTGCATTTGGTTTGTGAGGATTTTGTTCAGTATCTTTGCATCTAAATTCATCAGGGATATAGGCCCTTTGTTTTCTTGTCTTGTATCTCTCTCTGGTTATGGTATTATGGTGATGTTAACTTCATAAAGGATTCCCTGTTCTTCAGTTATGTGAACCAGTTTGAGAAAAATTGGTTTCAGTTCTTTGATGAAAGTTTCATACAATTTGGCTGAGAAGCTATCCAGTCCTGGACTTTTATGTTTAGGGAGGTCTTTGATTACCTTTTCCATCTCAATGGATGTGATACATTTATTTAGGAGATTAGTCTGCTCCAAGTTTAGTTTTGGTAAGTAGTATGTGTCTAGGAATTCATCCATTTCTTCCAGATTATTCAATTTTGTGGAGTAGAGGTTTTGGAAGTATGTCCTGATGATTCTGCCAATTTCACTGATGTCTGTTGTGACTTCTCACTTTTCAGTTCTGATTTTGTTAATTTGAGACTTCTCTTCTTGTATCTGGATGGGCCTGTCTTTTGTGAGATTAGGATAATTTTTTTCAGTAGTTTGTTGAATATGTTGTGTATGCCTTTGGCCTGGATTTCCTCTCTTTCTGGTATACCCATGATCTGGATGTTTGGTTGTTTCAGGATATCCTTGTATTCTGTTCACATGATTTTTTGAGCTTAGCAAAGTTTTTAGACTCTCAATCAATTTCTTCTGTCTTGTCTTCCATTTCAAAGGTTCTGTCTTCCACATGAGTAACTCTGTTAGTGAAGGGTTCTAGGGAGGGTTTAAAAAGCTCTGTTTGATTTTTGTTTTCTGTTGTGTTATTTTGCATCATGTTCATCTCTTTTTTGAGGTACTATTTCAGTTCAAGGTCTGATTTTCTTGATGCTTCCTGGAATTCTTTCTTGCATTTGATGAAGTCTTCATTAAGCTTAATTAAGATTAAGTTAAGCTTAATGACAAGCTGAGTGCTCTAAAAGACACTTCTGCTCAATTTCACTTATGCGATTGTTTTTTAAATTTATTTATTAGAGATGGTAGGGGGGAGAGAGAATGAGAATGGGCATGCCAGGGCCTCCAGCCACTGCAGACGAACTCCAGATGCACGTGCCACTATGTGCATCTGGCTTATGTGGCACCTAGAGAGTCTAACCGGGGTCCTTAGGCTTCATAGGCAAATGCCTTAACTGCTAAGCCATTTCTCACGTCCCGCGATTGTTATTTTCTGATGGGTTCCTTCCAGTTCAGCAATTTTTTTGATCATGGTCACATTGCTTGTTGTGTTTTCATTTTGGGATTCCATTTTTGTTGATTTCTATATGATTTCATTGAAGCTTCCATTGTGGGACTAGGCATGCTTGGTGGAGATCTCTCAGTTTTCTGACTTTCATTGTTTTTTTTTTTTTTTTTCCGCCATTGTGGTCTACCCATCTGGGGATTTTATTTATTTATTTATGTATTTATTTATTTATTTATTTATTTATTTATTTATTTATTTATTTTATTGATGGGGAAGCGAGTATTTATCCTTGTAGGATCTTCTGTGATGTTTCTGCCCACACACCATCCAGAACGGTGGATCTGGCAGTTGGGGACCCAGGGTCCATTCAATCAGGAAGGCACAATTTCATATCTTGAGGTCATATTTGTTCTCTTATCTGCTGCCAGTAATTGTCCTTGTGTCAGATTTCATAATCTTTTCTCCCTAGGATATTACTATTTCCTCCTAACTACTGTCTTTGCCAATAATTCACTTACCACCTGGCTTCAGGCAAGTTTCCTAAAGCTGTTTTAACAAGTTCCCCTTGTGTTTTTTAACAATTTGGTGGCTTAAGGGAACAGAAATTTGTCTTTGTGGACCATAAAAGTTTCTAATCAGTATCACTGATCCAAAATCCAAGTGTCAGCACAACTGCA
Organism: Orientallactaga sibirica; assembly: GCA_036365145.1. Classification (NCBI taxonomy): domain Eukaryota; kingdom Metazoa; phylum Chordata; class Mammalia; order Rodentia; family Dipodidae; genus Orientallactaga; species Orientallactaga sibirica. The sequence continues at coordinate 971,542 of JAEOAD010002184.1, forward strand.
TTCCTAGGTAGGCTCCAGGGAGAATCCACTCTTTACTGTTTTGGGTGACTGCCAGTATTCCTTCCTTGACTGTCAATCCTGCCCCATATTCCCATTTCCTTTGTATCTGTGTCAGATCTTTCTCTAATCTCCCCTGTTGTGTTTTGAATGTATGGCCCCATAGACTCAGTCATATTTTATTTGACTTCCTACTTGAGCCTCAAGCAGGGAGATCCCTGCTACAGGGAGCATATCAGTGGGGACAGATCTTGGACTCCATCCCCAGTGTGTATCTGGGGATGTATATCAGTCTAGCCCTACTTCATGTGTAGAGCAGTTGGAGCTCTAACAGTTCAGGCTTGCTGTTTTTGGTGTTTGCTTGCTGCAGTTGTTTCTCTGAGCTTGGATCCATGGAAGTTAGCAGCTTTCCCCACTTTGTTACAGAAAGTAGCATTCATAGAGTATAGCAGTTATGGTGTGTGTGTCTGTGTGTGTGTGTTTGGTGAGGGAGCATGGGACCATTTTTATACTGTTACAGTTCTGCTAATTATCTCAGGGATGTCATCTTACCATTTTAGCCATGTTGTTCTCTTCACTATTCTTTGGGCACACTACCGCTTGACTCAGGGCCATTGCCATTGGAGTTTACTTAGCCTAGATAACTCTGTACTGGGCAGTTCCAGGTTTCTACCTTTGCCCCTTTCATATGTACTCAGTTGTCACCTTTCCAGGTAGGCTTTCTGAGTAAGTCCACTCTTGAAGTGCATCCCCCCCGCTCCCTTTTATTCATAGGTCTCAGTCTCAGACTGTGTTCAGGTTCTTCATGGGCTTTATGTCCTTGGACATGATATACATTCTTTAGTCTCTAATTCTTTGTTGTCTGTTTGTCCACACTTAGGTTTTGACCCATAGTGACAGGGGTTACTGTGTGTTTTGTTTCCTGTGGTCTGCAGAATCAGGAACTCTGCTTGCTACACAGTAAATATTCAACAAATATCTGTTAAATGAATGGATGCCTGAGTCTTCCATATTGTCCTTTTTCAGTTCATTTTCAAAGATTTTCCTTAGTTACAATAGTTTAAGGAATCCGGGCACGGTGGCACAGGCCTTTAATCCCGGCAGTTGGGAGGCAGAGGAAGGAGGATCGCTGAGAGTTCAAGGCCACCCTGAGACTACATAGTGAATTCTAGGTCAGCCTGAGCTAGAGTGAGACCCTACCTCGAAAAACAAAGGAACAAAAAAAAAAAGTTTAAGGATTTGTTGCCTTTTCGTTCTCACAGATCCATGCCATGGCTCCCTCCTAGCCTCCATGCAGGTACTTAGACTCCTCCTCATATTACCTAGCCTCAGCAGGCATCTCTGGAACCATGACCTTCTATTATCTTCATTTGTCATTGGCAATGTTACCAAATTTGTTTGTCCTGGGGTGGGGAAGAAACATAACTTTGAAAACCAGGAACCCTTTTAGCATTCTGCTGTTAGGACTCCCTTTGAAAAGAATCGGCACTCCTGAAGCCCAAGCCTTCAGTAGATTGGGCCTCAATACAAAACAGTTTGGCCCATTCTCAATGATGGTAATTTCTTAAACAATTACAGCTAGAGAGGCTACCAATTCTAGATTCTGAAACCTGTGCCCATTTCATCGCTTGCAGAACTTTATAGTTGTCATATCATGCTACTATTATACTTCTTCTACCAAATATACCAGTCCACTACTTCTACTACTTCTAAATTCAACTTTACTTACATTCTTAGGACATAGGCAGAACACAACCAACTTCTCCTGGAACAGCAAACAAACTGCCTGTAACCCATTCCCACCTAAATCTTTCTTTCCCTCTGACACCTCATAAGCTGAGCCCCCACAGTCTACACTTTTGTCTGAGTACTTCAAGTGCTCACCAGAATAGGCTATTTAGCTCTGCTTTGTAAAGCTTATCTTGTCCAAAGTTTCAAATTCTTCTGCACTACTCTTGTAAGCTAGTCCCAAAAGATTGAAAAGCACATGTCCAGGTTTTTTATAGTAATGACCTCACTTCTTTTATTATTATTATTTTATTATTGACAACTTCTATACTTACATACAAAAAATGCATGATTTTCCATCCCCTCCCCCATTCCCCTTTAGAACTCCAATCTCCATTGTATCCCCTCCCTCTCTCCATTAATATCTCTTTTAATTTGATGTCATCATCTTTTTCTACTATTATGAGGGTCTTACGAAGGTATTCCTAGGCACTGCAAGGTCATGGATATCAAGGCCAATTTCTGTCTGGGCAGTTGCATTGTAAGGAGTCATACGCTTCCTTTGGCTCTTCCATTCTATCCGCCCCCTCTTCCGCAATGGGCCTTGAGCCTTGGAGGGTGTGACAGAGGTGTTTCAGTGCTGGGCACTCCTCCATCCCTTCTTCTCAGTACTATGTTGCCTTTTGGGTCATCCCACTGGTCATCGCCATCTGAAAAGAGAAGCTTCTCTAACCAGAAGTGAGAGTAGCATTAATATGTGAATATGAACATTAAGCGTAGTGCTTTCAGGGCAGCTTGGTGTGACTAATATATACATTTAACCAGAGAAGAGCAGGCTTTATACCCCTAAGGCTCATGACCTCCCCTGCCATAGACTTTTGCTTAGGTTCTTCAGTACCAGGTATGTATTCCCTCCTGTAGAGAGGACTTTCAGTCCAATTATGGAGCAGTTGGTTACCCCAAGAGCAGACATGCCACTATTGCACCCATTCAGTCATTGGGCCTGTATGGCCAAACTTGAGTTTTCAGTGTCCACTGTTTTCACTACTGAAGACTTCTGTCTCCCATAGGGCTGCATGCACTGCAGGTTTTTTCCAGCTTTCCGTTGGCTGGTCTACAGGGAGAAGGTTTTCTGCTCAGCACCAGCCTGCTTTCTCAGTGACCTTGCTTCTCAGGCAAGAGATGTCTTCAGCAATAGGGTCTTACCATCTGTTTCTCAAGGGCTTGGGCAATAGCCGTTAATGTTTTGGAGGCTTCCAGGACCTCCTTGGCCAACAACTCACTGGAAGGTATCCCATCCCAGGTAATGAAAATTTTCTAGTAACAGTCTACAGCTTCTAGATGTGCCATTATTCAGAAAAGTAGGTTTACATAAGTCTTATTCACACTATCTTGAATTTTAATTGACCCTCCCCCTGCCCTTTTACATATTCTCTTCCCATGGCCTCGCTTAGGCCATTCCCTTCCCTGCAATCTGTTCTTCTACTTACATATGTGCAATACCATACATGTAAGTCCTTCCCTCTTCTGCTTCCCTTATAGCCTTTTACCAGCTTATTGGTTTCTGGTAGTATTTTTGGTTCCAATTCACACACAAGTGTATACATTTGTAGCTAGGATCCACATATGAGAGAGAACATGTGATGTTTGGCTTTCTGAGCCTGGGTTACCTCACTTAGTATAATCTTTTCCAGATCCATCCATTTCCCTGCAAATTTCATAATTTCATTTTTTCTTTACCACTGAATAGAACTCCATTGTGTAAATACACCTCATCTTTATTATCCATTCATCTGTGGAGGGACATATAGGCTGGTTCCATTTTTTAGCTATTGTGAATAAAACAGCAATAAACATGGTTGTGCAAGTATCTATAAGGTAGTGAGAAGAGTCCTTTGGATATATGCCTAGGAGTGCTATAGCTGGATCATATAGTAAATCTATTTTTAGCTGTCTCAAGAACCTCCGGACTGATTTCCACAATGGCTGCACCAGATTACATTCCCCTAATCAGTGTAGAAGTGTTCCTCTTTTTCCGCATCCATGCCAACACTTATTGTCATTTGTTTTCTTGATGGTAACCATACTGAAAGGAGTGAAATGGAATCTCAAAGTGGTTTTAATTTGCATTTCCCTGATGGCTAAGGATGTGGAACACTTTTTTAGATGTTTATGTGCCATCTGTATTTCATCTTCTGAGAACTCTCTATTTAGTTCCATAGCCCATTTTTTAACTGTGTTGTTTGATTTCTTAATATTCTTGTTTTTGAGTACTTTATATATTCTGGATATTAATCCTCTGTCACATGTATAGCTGGCAAAGATTTTCTCACATTCTGTAGGTGGTCTTTTTGCTCTATTCACAGTGTCCTCTGCTGTACAAAAGCTTTGTAATTTCATGAGGTCCCAGTGGTTGATTAGTGGTTTTATTCCCTAAGCAATTGGGGTTACATTCAGAAAGTCCTTGCCTATGCCAATATGTTGAATGGTTTTCCCTACCTCTTCCTCTAGCAATTTCAGAGTTACAGGTCTGATATTAAGGTCCCTGATCCATTTAGGCTTGACTCTTGTGCATGAAGAGAGACAAGGATCTATTTTTATCCTTTTACATATAGATATCCAGTTTTCCCAGCACCACTTGTTAAAGAGGCTATCTTTAATCCAATGAATATTTTTGGCATTTTTTCAAAAATCAGGTGGCTGTAGCTGCCTGGATTAATATTTGGGTCTTTTATTCTGTTCCATTGATCTACCTATCTGTCCTTGTGCCAGTACCATGCTGTTTTTGTAACTATGGCTTTGTAATATAACTTAAAATCAGGTATGGTAATACCACCAGCCTGATTTTTGTTGCGCAAAATTGTTTTGGCTATTCGAGGTTTTTTGTGTTTCCAGAGAAATTTTAGGATTGTTTTTTCTATTTCTGTGAAGAATGCTACTGGGATTTTAATGGGGATCGCATTAAATGTGTAGATTGCTTTTGGTAAGATTGACATTTTCACAATATTTATTCTTCCAATCCAGGAGCATGGGATGTCTTTCCATTTCTTAGTGTCTTCTGCAATTTGTCTCTCCAGTTTCTTAAAGTTCTCATTGTAGAGATCCTTCACTTCCTTGGTTAAGTTATTCCAAGGTTTTTTTTTTTTTTTTGAGGCAATTGTGAATGGGAGAGATTCCCTGATTTCATCCTCTTCATATTTGTTTTGTTGTTAGTGTATAGAAAAGCTGCTGATTTCTGTGTGTTTATTTTGTATCCTGCTGCATTGCTAAAAGTTTTTATCAGCTCTAACAGTTTGCTGGTAGAGTCCTTAGGGTCTGTTATGTATAGAATCATATCATCTGCAAATAATGATAATTTGATCTCTTCCCTTCCGATTTGTATCCCTTTTATGAGTGTTTCTTGCCTTATTGCTATGGCTAAGTCTTCTAGTACTATATTAAATAGAAGTGGGGAAAATGGACACCCTTGTCTTGTTCCTGAGTTTAGAGGAAAAGCTTCAAGTTTTTCCCCATTTAGTATTATGTTGTCTCTAAGTTTGTCATAAATAGCCTTTATTATGTTGAGATATGTTCCTTCTATTCCCAGTTTCTGTAATACTTTCACCATGAAGGGGTGTTGGATTTTGTCAAATGCCTTTTCTGCATCTATTGAGATGACCATGTGATTTTTGTCCTTCAGACCATTTATATGGTGTATTACATTTATGGATTTGCATATGTTGAATCATCCCTGCATCTCTGGGATAAAGCCTACTTGTTCGGGGTGAATAATCTTTCAGATATATTCTTGTATTCTGTTTGCCAGTATTTTGTTGAGAATTTTTGCATCTATGTTCATGAGGGATATTGGTCTGTAATTTTCTTTTTTTGATCTGTTTTTGTCCGGTTTGGGTATCAGGGTGATGCTGACTTCGTAGAAGGATTTTGGTAGATTTCCTTCCTTTTTCTATTTTATGGAAAACTTTGAGAAGCATTGGTGTTAGTTCTTCCAGGAATGTCTGGTAAAATTCAGCAGTGAATCCATCTGAGCCTGGGCCCTTTTAAATTGGGAGACTTTTTATAACTGCTTGGATCTCTCTAGTTATTATAGGTCTACTTAAATGCTTTATCTCGTCTTGATTTAAATTTGGTAGGTCATATGAATCAAGGAAATCATTCATTTCTTTCAGGTTTTCAAACTTAGAGTCATATATATTCTTAAAGTATGTCCGTATGATTTTCTGAATTTCTTTGGTATCTGTTGTGATGTTGCCTTTTTCATCTTTAATTTTATCAATTTTTGTCTTTTCTCTCTTTCTTTTGGTCAGATTTGCTAAGGGTTTGTCAATCTTGTTTATCCTTTCAAAGAACCATCTCTTTGTTTCATTGATTTTTTTTTTTATTGTTTTTTGGGTTTCCACTTCATTAATTTCTGCCCTAACCTTTATTATTTCTTCCTGTCTACTGTTTTGGTTTGCCTTGTTCTTCTCTTTCCAAGGCCTTAAGGTGAAGCATTAAATTGTTATCTCTTCAATTTTTTAATATAGGCATTTTAGAGATATAAATTTCCCTCATAGGACTGCCTTCATTGTGTCCCAAAGGTTTTCATATGTTGTATTCTCATCATCATTTGATACTATGAATTTCTTGATTTCCTTTTCAATTTCTTCAATGACCCATACATCATTCAATAATGTACTATTTAATCTCCATGAATTTCTGTATGCTCTGTAGTTTTTCTTGTTGCTGATTTGTAGTTTATTATTTTTTATATTTATTTTTTATGTTTATTTTTGGAGAAAGAGACAGAGAGAGAGGGAGAGGGAGACAGAGATGGGCACGCCAGCAGTCTCTCAGCTGCTGTGAATGAAATCCAGATGTTTGCGCCCCCTTGTGGTCAAGTGCGGCATTGTGCCCTTGCCTCACTTTGCATCTGGCTAAATGTGGGACCTTTAGATTGGAACCACTGGACATTGGAACCAGCATTCTTAAGCTTAGCAGGCAGGCACCTTAGCCGCTAAGCCATCTCTCCAGCCCTGATTTGCAGTTTAATCCCATTGTGGTCAGATAGCATACAAGGGATTATTTCAATTTTCCTGTATTTGTTAAGATATGATTTGTGTCCTATTATATGGTCTATTTTAGAGAATGTCCCATGTGCTGCTGAGAAAAATAATTATTCTGTAGCATTTGGATGGAATGTTCTGTATATATCTGTTAGGTGCATTTGTTCCATGACATCTAATGCAGATGTCTCTCTGTTCATTTATTGCTGGGCAGACCTGTCAAGTGATGAGAGTGGGGTATTGAAGTCACCCACTACTATTTTGTTAGGAGTTATCTCTGACCTTAAGTCTAATAGTGTTTGTTTGATGAAATTGGGAGCCCCCATGTTATGAGCATATATGTTTAGGATTATAATGTCCTCCTGTTGGAGTGTTCCTTTAATCAGCATAAAGTGACCTTCTTTATCTTTCCTCACTAATGTTGGTTTGAAGTTTATTCTGTCACAAATTAGGATAGCAACCACTGCTTCTTTCCTAGTCCCATTTGCTTGAAATACCTTTTCCAACCTTTCACCAAGGACTTCCCCTATTAACACACCACCAGCAAGATGTCACCTACTAAAGGCTCCATCATCTGGGAATTAAATATGAGGTTTAGTCACAAACACATGTGTTTACATTCTAATCGCCACAAGCTGCTAATTCTCATAGGTTGAATTGCCTGACTTATTTCTTACAACCTTGCTAAAGCCTCTCAGTTCTGCTCACATGTTGCTTTCTTCTTCTTTTTAACTGTAGCACACACTTGAATGTCTCTGTTTTAGAAAAAGTATGGAATGTGCTATTTCTCTATCTACTTGTCCATTAGGGTCTCTGTTCTGCCAGGTCTCTCTTAGTTCCTGTAGATAGAAGTTACCTCAATCACTAATCTGCTTTCTTTTTTAAAAAATTAATTATTTAATTATTTTATTAGAGTCAGAGAGAGGGAAACAGAGAGAGGGAAAGGGAGAATGGGCACACCAGGACCTCTAGCCACTGCAAACGAACTCCAGACACATATCTCCCCTTGTGCATCTAGCTTACATGGGACCTAGAGAAATGAACTGGGGTCCTTAGGCTTTGCAGGCAAACTCCTTAACTGCTAAGCCTTCTCTCCAGCCCTAATCTTCTTTCTTGACACTGACATATTCTTTTGACCCTGACCTATTGCTGTTCAATTGCAGTTTATTTCTTAGTGTCTCAGTTACTACTTGAGCTCCTTCAGTCTGAGTCTTGTTCAGTCATTTATTTCTAATTCCCAGCCAGATGACTTCATATAACAGAGAAATCTTTGAGGAAGAAATAAAACATGGATTAATTATTAATTTAATGACAATTCATCTCTAGACTTTTCTCTCCTGGGAATGTTATTTTTTTTTATAAAAAAATCTTTAAGAAAAAGAAAAAATATATTTTTGTTAATTTCTGAAATGTTTTATTTTTAAACTATTTTTATTTGAGAGAAAGTAATAATTGTGCTAATATCACAGATCCTTTCATGTATGTGTTTAACTCTCATAACCATGTTTACTGAGGGAATATATTTTATATTCTAATCCCCCTTTCTCTAAGATGAAACTGTAGTTAAAAATACAATATTATAAAAGGCTATATATAAAGCACCAAAAACCCAAATAATACTTAATAGGGAAAGACTCAAGGAGTTCCCATCAAGATCAGGAACAAGACGGGGTGCCCACTCTCACCGTTGCTCTTCAACATAGTACTGGAAGTACTAGCCCAAGCAATAAGAGAAGAGAAAGAAATAAAAGTGATTCAAATTGGAAAGGAAGAAGTCAAGTTAGCCCCATTTGCAGATGACATGTTGCTGTACATAGGTGACCTGAAAGTCTCCATCTCAAATCTTCTAAAGGTGATTAATTCCTTTAGTAAAGTGGCAGGACACAAAATCAACACACAAAAGTCAGTAGCCTTTCTATATGCAAAGGACACATACACAGAGAAAGAAATCAGTGAGGTGGTCCAATTTTCAATAGCAACAAAAAAACTTAAATACCTTAGAATAACACTAACCAAGGACAATGAAAGACCTATATAATGAAAACATTAAAAAACTCAAGAAAGAAATCAAAGAGGACTTGAGAAGCTGGATAGGTAGAATAAATATTGTGAAAATGGCCATTCTACCAAAGTAGTGTACAGATTTAATACAATACAAATAAAAATACCAGCATCCTTCTTTACAGAGATTGAAAAAGATAATCTGAAAATTCATATGGAATGGCAGTAGGCCTCAGGTATCCAAACACATCCTCAGCAAATAACACCCAATCCAAAGCTATATTACAAGGCTATAGTAACACAAACAGCATGGTACTGGCATAAGAACAGAATCATAGACCAATGGAACAGAATTGAAGGCAACTACAGCTACTTGATCTTTGACAAAGGAGTCTATAATGTAGACTGCTGAAAATACAGCATCTTCAACAAATAGTGTTAGACAAATTGGATGAGCATATGTAGAAAAATGAAATTAAAACACCCATCTCACCATACACAAACATCAAGTCCAAATGGATTAAACACCTCAGTTTAAGACCTGAAATTCTTCTTCTACTGGACAAAAAAATAGGAGGCACTCTCCACACTATATGAGTGGGGAAAGACTTCCTGAACAAAATCCCAGTAGCCCAGGAAATTAAATAGTCACTCAGGCAGTGGGATCTCATGAAGCTCAAAAGCTTTTGTACAAACATACCATAAGCAGAGCCAGTAGATTACCCACTGAATGGGAGAAAATCTTTGCCAGCTATACCACTGGCAGAAGCCTATTATCTAGAATCTACAAAGAACTCACAAAAATAAACAATAAAAATTAAACAACTCATTCCAAAAGGGGAAGAGAACTGAATAGGCAGTTCTCAGAGGAAGATTACAAATGGCTAACACACACTTAAGAAAATGTTCAACATCCCTAACCATTACGGAAATGCAAATTAAAATATCCATGAGATTCCACCTTACTCCAGCATGGATGGTAATCATTTAAAAAAAAAAAAAATCCAACAAAGATAAATTTTGGGAAGGATGCAGGGAAAGAGGAATCCTTACCCACTGTTGGTAGGAATGAAAACTTGTATAAACACTATTGAAATAAATATGGAGATTCCTGAAAAGGATGAACATAGAGCTACCAAAAGACCCAGTTATTCCCTGAGTGGGCATTTATCCTAAATGCTCCATGCATCAATACAGAGACATTTGCTCAACCATGTTTATAGCTACTCAATTCATTGTCGCTAAGAATTGGCATTATCCCAGATGTCCATCATTGTATGAATGCATAACAAAGTTGTGGTACATGTACGCAATGGAATTCTACTCACCAGTAAGAAAAAAGTATACGTTGAAATTTGTAGAAAAATGGACAGAATTGAACAGATCATACTCAGCGAACTCAAACAATCACAGAAAGACAAATACCACATGGTGTCACTTATCTGTGGTTCCTAACCTGGACCTGCTAGAGTTGCTGTCATACCTGATAAGCAACTCAAGGCCCAGACAATAGGGATGGAAGGGTTTGAGGTAGTCAGTGCGGAAAGGAAGGGGAAGGAACAAACATAAAATTAAACCCAAAATGAGCTGATACCATAGAAACCTTTATTTTTGGAGATAGCCTAAAAGATATAACCCTCCATTGAAGTAAGGGGGGAGCACCTGAAAAGTAGGGCTCTTGTGAGGGTGGGATGAAGCATAAGCTTAAAAGAAATTTTTTTTTCTGTCTCTGACCTGTAACTCCCAGTAGCAGCGATTGGTTGCTACCCACATTGAGCTGTTGATTGGGGAGACTTACTAGGCCCCCAAATCAAAACAGCTTTCTGTCAAAGCACTTGATTACCTGCCTGAGGCAAAAGCTAAGACCCTATTGCTGAAGACACCATATGTTGCTGACACAAATCACAGAGAGACCTTGCTGGAATTCAGAAGAAAGTCAGTCCCCAGATAGCCTGCCTAGCGCTGGAAAGCACTACAACATGAGCTACTGGGGGAAAATGGCCAACAATAGTCTCAGCAACCAGAGGTCTAACCTGCTGAGAAGCAATCATGCTGACACAATGTAAATGCCAGTGCAATAGTGGCACAAAGCCTCAGTGGGTAACCAATAGCTTTCTAATTGGCTAAGAGATTCGCTCAGTGTAAAGGAACCCACATCTGGAATTGGGAACCAGATCAGAACCCTATGGAAACAAACATTATGTCTCACTAGTCTTTGGCTAAAAGAGGGGTTCCATACATCAAATTCTCCCTAAATTAATAATGCTTTTTCTATTTAAACTATGCTGACTTTACTCCTCATTGGAGAATCTGTTCTTTTTTTTCCCCAGAAGGTAGTGAGACCAGAGGACATAAACTACCCCTCACAATTCAGCCAAGCCATAGCTGAATGAATCCACAGACGAATGGGGACACAAGAGTGCTGCTTCCTGATAATCAGCACCAAGGTGTAGGACACAGACCCTGAGGATACTCAACACCTACCAATGTATCAATGTAGAGACCAGAGGCTCCTAAGAGCTCATCACTCATCACTCAAGTAGACTTAAAACTCACCCACCATGGCTCAGGGAATTTTACAGAACAGGGGCAGAAAGATGTAGTGACACAGGTAGAGAGAGCATGCTGAGAGGCATTCCTTTCCCCCCAAAATAATTGACTAGTGCTCCTACCATGAATAAACTACAACCCCGTGTGGAATACCTGTAACCTTACTGAGGAGCATCCCCAATGGAATGGGGGCAAGGATCAGGGAAAAGAGGGTTTCAACACATGATGTGTCTATATGAAGCATCTTGTTAATAAAAATAAACATTAAAAACTACAATATTATAAATGTTAGTAAAATAAAATTAATTTTTTTTTAAAAAATAAACAAATGGCTGGAGAGATGGCTTAGTGGTTAAGGCACTTGCCTACAAAGCCAAAGGACCCAGGTTCAATGCCCCAGGACCCACATTAGCCAGATGCACAAAGTGGTGCATGTGTCTAGAATTTATTTGTAGTGGCTGAAGGCCTTGGCATGCCTGTTCTCTCTATCTGTTTTTTTTCTTAAACAAATAAAAAGTTAAAAAATACAATATTATAAATGTTAAATACATTAGGAATTTTTAACTTAAAATGTACTTTCATATTTCTTTTTTATTCTTTGACAATTTCATACATGTATATATTGTATTTTTGTCATCTAGGTCTCCCCTTGCTCTCTTATATCTTCTATTAAACTCCTTCACTCCTGTCATGCCCTTCTTTCCACTGTTTAACCAATGCATACACCATTAAAGAGAATGACTCGCTGTCCCCAACCATCAGCTACCATGACCTTCTTAGGCAGGGCTGAAGTTTCATAAACCCATCCATGATTGGAGGTTCACTGGCACTGTCTCTTTCAGATGACCACAGCTGTGTAAGCTTGTGAGTGCAATGGAATTCCTTCTCATCCTCCAGCTCTTGCCCCCTTTCTGTACTCTCTTCAGCATTGTTTCCTAAGTCTTGAGGAGAGGATATAGATATCTCATATAGGGTTGAGCATTGAACAGTTACTTATTGTCAAGTATGAGTCTCTGCAGTAACTATTGCCCATTCCAAGAAAAAGATAGTCTCAATTTTTATAATGGGAGACTAGATATTACCAAATATTTTATTTAACACTTAAATGGTTCAGCACAGAGGTCTGATTGTTTTTTAAGGCATTGGATAATATTCAAAAAATTAATGCTAACAAGTGAAAGAGGAGCTTTTTTCAAATTCATGAGGAACCCTCATAGATTGCTGGGGTGAAATGTGAAGACTGAATTTAGTGTTACCTCAAGATGAGATTAGGATATTGTGTTCTAGAAAGCTACTTTTGTTTACTAACTCTCTATTATGAGAATCCTTTATGTGGAGCCATTTGTCAAACATTTTTCATAATTAAAATACAATTTTTTTATGATAGATATTAAGGATGGGAATTTCAGAGTCTTCTTTAAACTGATACTTTTAATCCTACCAGTAAAATCATACACTTTTAATCCTACCAGTAAAATCATACCTATAATTCCTCCTTCAGTTGGCAAGTTCTTTGAGTCCTTTGCTATTTCCTTTCTCTTCAGTCTATTGCCTTAATTTTACTGTATGACTTTATCTTTTTATAAGCAGATGAATTAAGTACTCTTCTGTTTTCATTCTTAGTACTCTCAGTCCTTCAGCTTAAAAAAAAACATTTTGGGGCAGGAGAGATGGATTAGTAGTTAAGGTGCCTACCTGCTAAGACTAAGAATGTCTGTTCGAATTTCTGGGTCCCATGTTTAGTGATACAGGGCGCAATGCTGTACTTGCCCACAGGGGGCACATGCATCTGGAATTTGTTCAGCAGCTGAGAGGCTGCTGGCACGCCCATCCTCTATCTGTCTGTCTCTCTCTCTCTCTCTCAATCTCTCTCTGACTCTCTCTCTAAAAAAAACCAAACAAACAATGTTTGATCAGAGAGAAAGTGGGTGTGCCAGGACCTCTAGCCACTGCAAATGAACTCCTGATGCATGTGCCTCTTGGAGGGGGGTGGGAAGAATGGGTGCCAGGGCCTCCAGCCACTGCAGACGAACTTCATATGCATGTGCCACCTGTGCATCTGGCTTACATGGGTCCTGGGGAATTAACTTTAGGCTTCCTTAGGCTTCACAGGCAAGTGCCTTAACCAGTAAGCAATTCCTCCAGCTCCTAAACTCTTTCTTAACATATGTATATTTTTAACTAATGATGTAGAAAGTTTTCATATGGCTTTACATAACATCCTGAATTTAAAAAAAAAAATTAAATTTATTTATTTGAGCAAGTGAGTAAGGGAGAGTGAGAGAGAGGCAGAATGAGGCAGACAAAGAGAGTAAGTAGGGGCACACCAGGGCTTCTTGCCCCTATAAACAAATTCCAGATGCATGTGCCACTTAGTGCATCTAGCTTACATGGGTACTGGGGAACTGAACCGTCTCCATCAGGTTTTGCAAACACCTTTAAGCACTGAGCCAACTCTCCAGCTTAACATCCTTAATTTACCCTTTCCTCCTGTGTTAGTCAGGGTTCTCTAGAGGAACAGAATGGACAGAATGAATTGTATTAAAAGGGGATTTATTGGATTAGCTTACACAGTCCAGCAATAGCAGGTTGCAGGTCCGAGAGTCAAGAAACCCGGTAGTTGCTCAGTCCACGAGGCTGGAGGCCTCAGCAGTCCAATCCGGCACTGAAGGCCTGGAGGCTTCCTGGAGAGACACTGCTCTTCAGTCCACCCTGGTCTTCAGTCCACACTGGAGAGCAGCAACACCAAGCAGCAGGTACCAAGCAGAAAACACCAAGCAGCTAGTAGCACCAGCAGCTAGGTGGGAGAGAGAGAGCCTTTCTTCCCAGAGCTCCTTTTTATCAACCAGCCCCCTCCTCCAAGAGGGGCTGCCCACTCTGGGCCACCCACTCTGGGGGGGAAGGGCTTACCCCTGGGGGAAGGATTCTTCCTTTAGTTAATCCTTCCTAGAGGCAGCCTCAGAAACACACTTATGAGGAATGTCTGTGGATTCCTAAACAAATCAAGTTGACACAAACTTAACCATCACACCTCCCTTTCATCCTTCTGGTCCTTTAATCCATATCATTGCTGACTTTTTTTTAGAAAGTAGAACAGTAACACTTTGAGTCTAGAATAATCCCATTACATTGCACATAGTAAAATGCCTTTTGTATTAAGCCCATATTCCTCAGAAAGTTATTGACAAGTCTTTGTTTCTTGAGAGCTAACCTTCTGGTAGGGCGCCATAGATCTAAGTAGATACCCCCCATGCTGCATGGGTTTATATTCCTATTGATTTCATGCCTTTGTTCATAACATTTCTTGTGCCCACTCAAAGAACATTTTAAACCATGGTAGTAGTTGTTAACAGTTGCACTTTTCTTAGTATTACATCATATGCTAGTTTGAATTGTAATTTATGGTTCCTTATATTTAAATATTGTTTCTATGTCTAGAATGCAAATTTATTGAAAACAAACATATGCAAAATTCTTGAAAATGAGTTCTTTGAAACTTAAAATGTTGTGGCAGAAAAAGGAGGATATGACATACATGGAAGTCATGTCCCCATCCAAGTCCTCAGAGGATTGTGTAATTCTTGTTGTGGCTAAAACTTAATAGTAATAATAGCAGACCAACATCTCATAAAAAGGGAGAAATCAATTCTTTTTTTTTTTTCCTGTGGGATTTACAAAGATGACCTTAACCAAATATGTCTGATATTTTTTCCTCATTTGTCCTGAACCCTTTGTAAATTTTTGTAGAATCTCTTCATATTGCCCTTAGATGCCGAGGCCTCTTGGCTATCTTTGTCACCTCTGACATTTCACCCTTGCTTGCTGTGCTCTATCCATTGGCTTCCTTGATCCTGCTAGTATGGGCTGCATATTAGCCCAGTTGTAATCTGATTCATTAAAACTGTGTCATTGTCTCATCCTTTTCCTGCTGCTAATTATATTCATTGTGAAGAAGCTGTTTGAATCATTTCTGTCACTTGTTAGGCACCCGTATTTTTCTGGCCTGGGATAATTGCTTCAGAATTATGTTAGCATTTAATCCTCAGAATATCTTTTGAATCACATTAGCACATATTTATTAAGTACTTTATCATGTCCTGAATTCTGTATCATCACCTATATCTGTGGAATTTGTGGAGTCATATAGGAAAACAAAATGACATTATTCTGATAGCATAAGGAAGGGTTCTAAACAGCAAGCTGCTGCTCAAGTAGCAAACTAATACCATTGTGGTCAGCAGCTTAAATGGTCCACAGTTCCTTTTCTATTTCAGAAACCACATACTTGCTTAACTCTAAGCATTTTCAGAATACCTTAACAATGAGCTGGGTAAAGAAGAGGAAAATGAATAGTCAATTGTCTGTAAGGGCTATTTGTAAGGCAGTTGTGATCCTGTATTTTACATGCCTCCATCCCACCTCCACCCCAATGCTCTTAGCACAATTAAATACTTCAATAAAATTTAATTGACAGATACTTTTTATAGCTTTAAAAATATGATCCTCATGGATATTTTAAGTGGAAAATGGCTTTGGTTTATTTTTTTTATTTTTTGTTTATTTACATTTGAGAGAGATGAGAGAGAGAATGTGTGTGTGTGTGTGTGTGTGTGCGCGCGCGCGCTTGCGCCTAGACATGCTAGGGCCTTTTGCTGCTGGAAATGAACTCAGATGCATGCACCACTTTGTGTATCTGGATTTATGTGGGTACTGGAGAATCAAATCTGGACCAGCAGGCTTTACAAGCAAGTGCCATTAATTACTGAGTCATCTCCCCAGCCCTTTGTTTATTTTTATTTACAATTTATTACTGGCAAATATTTAAATTGGGACTTGACCCTCAGAAATAGTGAGTTCAGCTAGCCATTTAATCTGCTTATCTGAGTATGTTTCTGCAGAAATTTAGAAACAGCTGTCAATAGTAATGCCATTGCATGAACCTTAAGGACGACTGAGGTCATTACAGTTCCTGAAAATGGCTACAATATAATATTGAAGTGTTTTTATAAGACATAATAAAAATTTAACAGTAACTTGTTCTAAGATAAAGAAACTTTAAAAACTTAAATAATTACATAAAAAAAGAAATAGTGAATTCTGCTATCATAGTCATCTAAGGGACATTAGGAAGTTGAAGCAAGAGTCTTAGAACGCTGTCTTTCCCCTTTTACAGGCGCAATCCTTGGCAGCATCGCTTTCTACCAGGCAACTCTTGCGGATTTCTCGTCGGCTGTCACAGTATCCTAAGGAAAATCTTCATGGTGCTGTAATGAAAGCCTGTCTTGCCAGGTAACTATACTCTCCTTTTGCTAGACTTCAGGTCTGTGCTTGGTAAGCCTTTGCTAAGTTTAATTGATAGTCTATATTTATGGGTCTTCAGAAAGCTTTGCATTCAATAATTAGAATTTACTTAGTACAATATAATGTCATATTTACATATAAAATCAGTTTTAAGACTGGGGAGTATAGTTCAGTGGTAGAGCACATGCTTTGCATGTGAAGGGTGCTAGGTCCACGCCCTAGCCATAAAAATTAAATTAAAATAATAATAACATTTTAAACTTTTCTTTTGTATTTTATAAATGAGCAAACAATTTTAATCACTTAAGTCACACATAATAAGTAATATGTTTGACATTTGAATGCTGGTTCATTTGTCTTCTGAGCTAGAATTCTTAAGTATTATACTGTAGGACTACCTCCCAAATTGGGACTGGAACTTTTCATACTTGGTAGTACTGACACTATCTAAATTTAACAAGAAGAACATCTTTTCGGTCAATGCTGATAACTTTTAAACCAATTGAGAAGTGATTATAAAACATTAGGTTACAAGTTTTCCTTGTAAAATGATATTTGCATAAAACTATTTTGGGATAACAATAAGAAAAGATTAACTCCCAGTATTCCCAGAGTTTTTTTTTTTTAGATATTTTTCACATAATGCAATACTTTCATAGCTTAGATTCTTTTCATATGATTATTTTTATGGTGGCTATGTTACTGTCCATTTTTTAATAAGAGGAATTTGCTCTCCTCTCCCTGCTGTGTTTCTAGCTGAACTGAGACTCCCGTTGCATTAGAATAATCCTTTGAGCAACTAATTATGATAAGAAATTACATTTTCTTATTTTTCAGATAGAAAAATATTAAACTTCCAAGTTAAATATGAAGAAGAAAACCTGCACACGATAATCTTCAGTTAGAAACTGACTGAAATATGGAGTGGCAGCTTCATTACACCATATTCTGTCTTGGATGGGATTTGGTAATAGATAGGAGATAATAGGTGTAAATCAGTGTTAAGCAAAGTAGAGAGTTTTGGAGCTTAAGGGAAAATAATACCTTGGACACATTAGAATGAAATAATTATGCCCAGAGCATTCTGCAACCTGTAACACATAAAAGTTGAACAACTTTTAGTTTTCTTATTTTTTGAAAAAAAAGTTAATCAAATAATGAGACTTAATCTAAGAAATATACAATGGTGATTCAATTTGAAGAACCTGCATAAAGAAGCCCCAAGCATTTCAAATGCTAAATGAGAAGCTGAATTCATTACTAATTTCATCACACAGCATACATGAAGATCTAAGCACATTTTTAGTAAGGGTCAGAAAAGAGTTACAGGAGGAATTTTTGCCAGATATTTTATTATCCTTTGGTTAGCTATTCAGAACAACATGAAAAGAAGTATTTTTAGAGTCATTCCATATTTTTCGTATTTGGGATAGAAATTAATATATCAGATCATAAATACAAGTATTTTGAAAATATAAAACTAAGGGATATACCAAGCCAGTAGAAGATATGAATAAGATATACTGAGGTAAATAGTCTCCCATTCTGCCCCCAACTTAGAAATTCTAGATGAAATATGATAAATAAACAGTTGCTTATTCTTACCCAAACATGAAGCAGAAAAAGTATCATCAGAACCAGAAATGAAGTAGACATGGAGCTTCTACTCTTAGATGTCTAACTATCTCAGAGAATTTAAAAGATCTTTGTAAAAGCTTATATATACATGGACATTTAGAACACAATTCCCAACAGGAAAAGTAGAAATAACTCAGATGTCCATCAAGTACTACTGAGTGGACAAATAAAACAGGACTCATCTATATAGTGGAACATTATTGAGTAGTAAAAACAGATAAAGCACTGATACCTTGAAAAAATCATGCTAAGTGAAAGAAGCCAGGCACAAAGAACCATATATTGTATGATTCTGTTTACATGAACTGTCCAGAGTAGGGCAGGTCATCAGGACAAAGTATGATAGTAGTTGACTATGGCTTGGGGTAGTGTTCAGTGGGAAATTAACAGTGACTGTTAATGGGGACAGCATCTCCTTGTAAGTAAAATGTTCTCAAATTGACTGAGGTGGTAGCTATTCACTTCTGAGCATTCTTAATGATCCAATTATGCAATTTAGGGATACGAGTTTTATAGATATATTTTTAAAATTTTTAAAATTATTTTATTTATTTTTGGGGAGAGAGACAGAGGGAGAGGAAGACAGATAGAGATGGGTGTGCCAGCAGTCTCAGCTGCTGCAAACGAAATCTAGATGTGTGCGCCCCCTTGTGGTCAAGTGCATCATTGCGCTCTTGCGTCACTTTGCATCTGGCTAAACGTGGGACCTGGAGATTGGCACCGCTGGAGATTGGAACCAGGTTCTTAGGCTTAGCAGGCAGGCGCCTTAACCACTAAGCCATCTCTCCAGCCCTAGATAATTATTTTTGTTTGTTATTTGAGGTTGGGTTTCACTCTAGCCCAGGCTGACCTGGAATTCACTATATAGGCTCAGGCTGGCCTTGAACTCACAGTGATCCTCCTACCTCTGCCTCCCAAGTGCTGGGATTAAAGGTGTGCACCACCATTTCTGGCAGAGTTTTATAATATATAATTTTATTTCAATAGAGATAATATCAAAAAAGAGGTAACAAATACAGTAAGAAAGTAACATCAGAATAAGGATAAACTGATATCATAGCTGCCAAAAATGCAGAGTTTTAATGCCTTAAACAAGAGATGTGGCTCTAGTCATATGTATGGCAGAGGGGTACAGCTGAGGTTCCTAACATAAATAGCACAGCTGGCATAGTCTCTGTCCTTATTGACTAAAATATTTTTGTACAAAGAAATGATAAGAAAGCTTACCACGTTTTTGGAACTTGGGATGGGAAAGAAATAGTTCCTTCTGGGAAATGAAATACTCAGGTATTACAAGTGTGAGGGTCCATGTGGACACTATCTGAAAGGGTGGTGACCTTGAACTGATGTTAACATGAAAACCTCACTCAGAATCTTTAAGCTATCTGAAAGCTTTAAGAGAAGATTGACCCTGAAAACAAGTTTGTAGCAACATTTTTACATCCAGAATAGTACATATTTCTCCCAAATATGAGATTACAATGAAAATGATAACCCATATTTAGGAAACAAACATAAAGGGGATTTTGCAGCTATGACATTCAGAACTAGATCTCTATAAGAATTAAAAATAACAGGGCTGGAGAGATGGCTCAGTGGATAAGGTTCTTGCCTGCAAACCCTAACAACCTGAGTTTGATTCCCAGTACCCATGTAAGGCCAGACTACAAAGTGGCACTTGTATCTAGAAGTTGTTTGCAGTGGCTAGAGGCCCTGACACACACATTCTCTCTCCCTCTGTTATCTGTCTCTTTCTGCTTGTAAATAAAATGAAAAAAAAATTAAAATAACAGAACAATGAGTTTATCCAATAAGTATGATGTAGAAGTTACCTTCTTATGGCTAGGCAAAAACACCCAGCCAAAAGCAGCTCTGGGAAGAAAGGGTTTATTTCAGCTTACAGTTTTGAGAGGAACTTTCATCATGGCAGGGAAAGCATGACAGAGCAAAGCAGGACACATGGGTCCCATTTCCACATTAACAGGAAGGAAGTAATCTGAGTAAGCTAGTTTTCAACACGCAGTAGGGCTGGACTACTAAGTCTCAGTGTTTGCCCCACAGTGACACACCTCCTCCAGCAAAGCCCCACCTCCCAAAGGCCCCACAACTTTCCCAAAGTGCCACTAGCTGAAGATCAAGGATTCAGAACACAAGAGCCCATAATAGACATTTTATTCAAATCACCACATAAACTTAAAATGATATGAACATTAGGTGAAATTAAGAGCTGAAGACTGGGATAGAGTACAGGAGCTAGTGGAGCTGAAAAAAATATGTTTAAAATGAAGAAAATATTGAAAGAAAACAATTTGACTGGAATAATAGCAAGAGACATACAGCTGAAGAAACAATAATGTGGAGGGAAATAGTCTGGAGTGGTACTGCAGGCTAAGGGAATGAACAGCATGAAACACTGTTAATAGACATGTAGGATAGAGACCTAGGAGATGGCTTAGTGGATGAAGTGCTTGCTGCACAAACATGAGTATTAAAATTCTCTCCCCAGCACTCACATAAGGCAAGATGCTGTTTGTAATCCTAGCCACACTTATAGGCAAGAAGGGAGGCAGAGACAGAAGAATCCATTGGAAGCTCAGGGGGCTAGCCAGCCTGGCAAAAAAGCAGTGGTGAACAACATGGCACTGATTCAAAGAAAGTGGAAGATAAGGATAAGGAAGTCCTCTGACTTCCACACACATGTGTGCCGTACTTCACACATGGACACACCAAAAAGAGAAAAGAAAAAGTAATGTAGGATAAAGTGGCAAAATATTGAGCCAGGTGTGATGGTGCATGCCTTTAATCCCAGCACAGGAGAGGCAGAGGTAGGAGGATCGCTGAGAGTTTGAGGCCACCTTGAGACTACATAATGAATTCCAGGTCAGCCTGGGCTAGAGCAAGACCCTACCTGGAGAAAACAAAACAAAACAAAACAAAAAAACAAAAATCTAATAAGATTTGTGTGTGTGTTTGTGATTTGGTTAGAGATTGAGCCCAGGGCTTTCTGCATGGCTAGGCAAAACTATACTAATCCTCTTATAAAATTTTAAGAGGGATTGAGAATAGCAAAAAGATATTTGCTTAGAATGTAGTACAAATTAAAATAAATCTACATATTGTAATGATACTGCATGACAGTAAGGAAAAAAAAACCTAAGAATTTTGAGAAGAAAAGATTATAAGGAAATAAATATTTTTTATATTATGTGTATGTGTGTATGGGCGTGCATGTCATAGTGCACTTATGGAGGCCAGAGACAACCTCAAGATGCTTAGTCTCATCTGCCTCCTTTTTGAAATTTTCCTGTCGTATGTTCCTCCGGCTAGTTGGCCTTTGAGCTGCTGGACTCTCCTGGTTCTGGCTCCCATTGCCATAGGCACATTGGGATCACAAATACATGCACCACTTTGCATCTAGTTTAAGTAGGTGCTGGGGAATTGAACTTGGCTGGCAGGCTTGCAGATGTGTGCTTTGAACTACTGAGCCATCTGCCCATTCGGGGAAAAAATATCAAACTGACACTTTCAGATCATCAGCAGTTGATCTCTGAAGGGTTCACTGATCTCCTTAAAATATCAAGGAAAACTGGGCTGGAGAGATGGCTTAGTGGTTAAGGCACCTGCCTCCTAAGCCTAAGAATGCTGGTTCCAATCTCCAGTGGTTCCAATCTCCAGGTCCCACGTTTAGCCAGATGCAAAGTGACACAAGGGCTCAATGCCGCACTTGACCATAAGGGGGTGCATGCATCTGGATTTCGTTCACAGCAGCTGAGAGGCTGCTGGCACGCCCATCTCTACCTGTCCTCCTCTCTCTCTCTCTCTCTCTCTCTCTCTCTCTCTCTCTCTCTCTCTCCAAGAAAAAAAAAATATATATCAAGGAAAAGTAACCCTCAGAGAGCTCAGAAGGCTTTGCCTAGCTATACAATTTTGCATATGAAGTGTAAGTCTACCACATAAGGAGGAGTCCCAATCCAGAAGGAAGGACTGGATGCTCGAGACAATGGTGACGAAGAAAACAGGGAAATATATTGTTAAATTTTCAGTGGTTTGCTGAGAACAGCACAAGCCTAGAATCCCAGCACTTGGGAAGCAAAGACAGGATAATCATGTGTTTGAGGCTTGTCTAGGCTACACAGTGAATTCCAGGCTGGCCTGGGCTACATAGAGAGACCTGGTCTCCAAAAATCACAGAGGCAAACAAATAGGTGAATAAAAAGTACTATTAAGAGCAAAGTAAGCCCTGCATGGTGGTGCAGGCCTTTAGTCCCAGCACTCCAGAGGCTGAGGTAGAAGGAGCCTCATGAATTTGAAGCCAGCCTAGACCTATGGAGCGAGTTCCAGGTCAGCCTGGCTTAGAGTGAAAACCTACCTCAAAGAAAAAATAAACAAAAATCAAAGTAATAAAAGTGAGTACAAATATGGGGACAGAGTAAAGAATAGAGTAAAATTATAAAGCTAAGCAGGAG
Source organism: Orientallactaga sibirica (assembly GCA_036365145.1). Classification (NCBI taxonomy): domain Eukaryota; kingdom Metazoa; phylum Chordata; class Mammalia; order Rodentia; family Dipodidae; genus Orientallactaga; species Orientallactaga sibirica. The sequence continues at coordinate 994,268 of JAEOAD010002184.1, forward strand.
AATATAGTAACTGGAAAAAGAGATAAATTATTTCCTAGGGTCCTCTAATTTACACAAAGAGAATAGAAGTATTACGTAGAAGAAAGTGTTGAATTATTTAAACTTTGTTCAAGTGCATATATATAAATTTTTTGCAACCACAAAAACAATGTTGATCTAGTAGAGTTGAAAATAAGTAAATAGAGGAACTTTACTCATAACACCAGTTAGGAATAGGATTTGAAGATAGAAATGTTCAAAAGTACACAAACACTCAACCTATACAGAAAGACAACCTTATTCCTAAGGGCTTATTTTTTTATTACTTTACCCTAATTTAAATTTGTTGCCTTTGATTTATTTCAAATAAATACATTTTACTTTAAATCGTGAGCATTTGAAATTATCTTAAGAATATGAGACAACTTTTAAAAAATTTTTTTAATTTTTTAATTTTTTGGAGAGAGACACAGAGAGAGATAGAGAGAAAGGGAGAGGAAGACAGAGATGGGCGTGCCAGCAGCCTCTCAGCTGCTGTGAACAAAATCCAGATGTGTGCACCCCCTTGTGGTCAAGTGCGGCATTGCGCCCTTGTGTCACTTTGCATCTGGCTAAACGTGGGACCTAGAGATTGGAACCAGCATTCTTAGGCTGAGGAGGCAGGCGCCTTAACCACTAAGCCATCTCTCCAACCCTGAGACAACTTTTTAAATTCACTGTTATATTAGTGGGAAAATCTGTTCATAAATGAGAAAAAGATTTTATAAAACCCAGTAGCCAAAAGAAAAAAAAAAACTCTTATTAACCAGAAATATTCTTTTTTTTATTTGAGAGAAAGAGAGAGCAAGAGAGAGAATGGGTGTGTCAGCAGCCTCTCAGCTGCTGTGAACAAACTCCAGACGCATGTGCTCTCTTTTGGGCAAGTGTGGCATGGTGCCCTTGCGTCACTTTTTGCATCTGGCTAAACATGGGATCTGGTGATCGAATGGGCGTTCTCAGGCTTGGCAGGCAGGTGCCTTAACCACTAAGCCATCTCTCCAGCCCCAGAAATATTCTTAATAAATCATAATAAAAATTAAGTTCTTTAACCTAATTAAGGGTTTATTATAAATTTACTATAAATATGCAAAATAGTTGGCACAGTTCCTTCAGAGTCAGTACTAAAATAAATACCATCTTTCTACACTTTCAGCCAGTGTATTTGCTCAAGATCATATGATGGGTTATTCTAAATATGCCCAAGGCATGCATATGTGTGTGTGTGTGTGTGTGTGTATCTCAAATTGAGTTTAATGACTTTTAACATATTAATATGAGTAACATTATTTTATTTTAGCAAATAAATTAAATGGCATGTAATGCTTCTATGGAGAAAAGTGTAAATCTGTTGACAGCTGTAAAAGGGAACATATGCCTATATGGAAGAGATTTGTTATTATGACTCCCCAGTTTACATACGTGTGGTCAAAATATCCCAAGGCTATAGTGAATTTGACAGTCTGATCTCAAATCAGCATGGAAATATAAAGTTCAAAAAATAGCCAAAGGGATTGTGAAGAAAATTGAGGAAGTTAATCAGATGCCAAGCTCTATCGCAAAGCTGTATTCACTGTAAACATGCAGCGTTGGCTCAAGGAAAGACTTAGAGAACACAATGGAACCTAGAAACAGACCCAGTCACATGGTAGCAGTTGCAATGTTAGTTATGTGAAAATGGATAGGCACACCAGCAAATGCTTAAAATTAAATATTTTCTAATGGATACATAAAATTGAAGTCTGGATATATGACAAAAAAAGCCAAAGCCACATAGTAGGAAAATGTATTTTATAAGATTATTAATCAAGGAAGGGTTAGTATTTGGAGCCTACACATTAATAGGAAAAATAATGAACTCTATTGGGCAAAGGATTTTGTTGGGCAAACTGTATTGGACAGGTATACAACAAATGACTAATTTTGTTTTTTTTGGAGAGAGACACAGAGAGAGAGGGAGAGGAAGACAGATAGAGAATGGGCGCGCCAGCAGTCTTTCAGCTGCTGAGAACAAAATCCAGATGTGTGCACCCCCTTGCGGTCAAGTGTGGCATTGCGCCCTCTGTCACTTTGCATCTGGCTAAACATGGGATCTGGAGATTGGAACCAGTGTTCTTAGGCTTAGGAGGCAGGCGCCTTAACCACTAAGCCATCTCTCCAGCCCAAATGACTAATTTTTGGCTAGAGAGTTGGCTCAGCAGTTAAGGCATTTTCCTGCAAAGCCTAACGACCTGGATTCAGTTCCTCAGTACTCACGGAAAGCCAGATGGACAAAGTGTCACATGCATCTGTAGTTCGATTGCAGTGGCTATGACCCTGGCATAGTCATTCTCTTGCTTTGTCTCTCTGTATCTCTGCCAGGCAGTGGTACATGTCTTTAATCCAAGCATTCTTGAGAGGCCAAGGTAGGATGTTGGATGCGAGTTTGAGAGCCAGTTTGAGACTATAGTGAATTCCAGGTCAGCCTGGGATAGAGCGAGACCCTGCCTCAAAAAATAATAATAATAAAAAAAGAATGACAAATTCCAATGTCCAGTAAATATTTGAAACTCATTCCTGATCAGGGAAATGGAGTTTGAAACAAAACTCACTATTTAACAATATTAGAATTTTCATTCGTAAAATTTTTTTTTCTGTACTGTTCCTGCTTTTGTTCTGAAATTCTAAAACATCTCATAGTACTAAAATGCATTTATTTTCTTTAATATGCTACTATATCAGATAGCTAGTTTTTCTAGTGTTATCTACAGACCATAATAAAACATTTATTAAAAATTACCTTATAACCCTTTGGGATAGCGCAATAGCAGAAAAGAACCCCAAAAATTATTGGTTCATGAGGTGAGTTATTTTCTTTTTTAGTAACTTTCCTTATTCTGGCAGTAAAAAGGAACAGAGTTTCATTGAAATTTTCAGACAAATGAACAGAATTTTATAAACTACTCACTCTTCCTTCCCCCCTCTCTCTCACAAATAAATAAATAAAATACTTTTAAAATATTTTATTATTTATTTATTTGAGAGAGGGAGAGAGAAAGACAGAGAGAAGCAGATAGAGAGAAAGAGAGAATGGGCACACTGGGGCCTCCAGCCACTGCAAATGAACTCCAGATGCATGTACCCCTTTGTGCATCTGGCTTACATGGGTCCTGGGGAATTGAACCAGGGTCCTTAGGCTTTGCAGGCACCTGTCTTAACCGCTAAGCCATTTCCTCAGCCCAAAATATATATATTTTTAATGGATGGGCTTTACCCTCTCCTACCTCCTCATAGGCAGGAGTTCTATATACTTTCTCTTCTTTCCTTCACTTAATCTAATAAGGTTTCTCTAAACCTTAAAATTAAAATTAAGTGGTGAGTGGCCGAGGAAGATACCCAATATTGACCACCAGGCCTCTACACACATGTACACTCATGTGCACACTCACCTGGATGTGCCATGTACATACATACATATACTCACCCACACAAATGAGTAAAAGGCTTGATATTCCAGAATGTGGGAGAACAGTTAGAAGAAGATTGGGCAGGATGCCAGGACAAGGGCTCAAGATTGAGTTTAGAGATAACATGTGGGTTTGGCTTTGAACAACAATGCTATAATCTTAGAACTATGATGTTATGCCCCATGTGGTGTCTGTACTTGTAACTCCAACATTTGAGGCTGAGGCCAACCTGGGCTATGTAGGGAAACCATCTCAAGCAGACAGACAAAAACAATCAAAGATAAACACAGTGATACAAAGTCAGCAATGAGTAACAGGAAAGTCAGATGTGATGCTGCACTGATGAGCTCCGGGCTTAGATGTATATAAATTCCTCTATGATATTGTGGGTAAGGCAGTGCTAGTTATGTGGTTTGGAATCTTATAGGGATAATTCTTTACATTCTCATTTATATGCGTTCTGGCTCATGCCATCCCTCTATTAAGAGTTTATACTCAGGCTGGAGAGATAGCTCCTCTGTTAAAGTGCTTATCTGCAAAACCTAACGACCCTGCTTCGATTTACCCAGTACCCACATAAAGCCAGATGCACAAAGTGACGCATGCATCTGAAGTTCATTTACAGCAGCTAGATGCCTGGTGTGCCCATGCTCACTGTCTCTCTCTCCTTGAAAATAACTAATGTTTAAAAAAGTTTATACTCAAGCCTGGGAAAATCATCACCAAAAATTCAGTGCTGGGAAACCTAAAGTAGAATGGTATGTTCTCTGTGTGATTATTTGGAACTTTGGAGCACATTGTGGTTAGTTTTATCCCAGCAAAGTGCAGTAATCCTTGACTAGAGATATTTTTCTGGGCTTTCTTAGGATCATAAATTCTACGTATGACTTTATGTGGAAGGTAAACTTTCATATTCCAAGCATATGCTGCTCACAATTATGTCTGGAGTTGAAAAATGTCACTCACCAGACCACCAGGTTGTTGACAACATATTTATAGAAGAGATATGGCTGTTGTTCACAGAGGCTAAAACCAGAATGGATCATTTTTCTTTCAATAATTTGTGTTAGTAAAGAAAATCTTGTTAATCTACCTCCACTGACTTGAGTTTGTGATTTTCCATCTTAGAGCAGGGTATAGTAGTGTCTTCTTACCTACCTAAGAAAATGTGAGAATCCATTTACATAAAGTTATGAGGTATACTAAATGCACCTGTGAAAGAGAATTGTTTTGTACAATGTTGTACCTCAATGAGTATTGCTAATTGCAAACTAGCTTTTATTAAAGGGGGTTACACATATTTGTAATTCACACATAAGTTTTTATTTATTCTAAAATTTTGTATGCTTTAGATTTTACAGATCCAGGTTTATCATCAGTTATTTGTAATTAGTTGAGGTGATACATATACAATACGAATATATACATATACATATCAAAGAATGCTTTCACTCTGTCATTCCCCCCCCCCTTCTTGACCCCTACTAGGTTCTTACCCAGCCTTGCTAGGTCTGCATTGGAGAAAACCCTGGCAGATGCTGCAATAGAAATCAATACAGATGACATTCTGGAACCAGAACTGGAGAATTACAAATGTAGGTATTTTATGTGGCTCATTTTTAGATGAAGTAACATTTATCATACAGTTCATGCTATTCATTACTTTAATATTTTTAATTTTTATTTTATTTGAGAGAGAGAGAGGAGAGAATGGGCGCACTAGGGCCTTCAGCCACTGTAAACGAACTCCAGACACATTCGTCACCTTGTGCATCTGGCTTATGTGGATACTGGGGCATCAAACCTGATTCCTATGGCTTCGCAGGCAAACACCTTAGCCACTAAGCCATCTCTCCAGCCCCTATTTATTACTTTAGTTTCAACAAAATCATCTTTTTCATTTTTTTATTGTATGTGTATACTTGCCATGGAGGGCGCATGGAGGTCAGAGGACAACTTTATGGTGTCTGTGTCCCAACTTATTTGAGACACAGTCTCTTGCCACTACAAACAAGCTGCCAGACTGCAAATGAATGTCAGCTTAACTAGCCCATGAGCTTTAGATTCTCCTGGCTTTGCTTCTTATTGGTTAGAACCACAGATGCTTGTGCCACTGTGCATCTGACTTAATGTGGGTGCAGGGGAATTGAACCTGGGCTGATAGGCTTTGCAAGCAAGTGCCATTAATCACTGAGCTATCTCCCCCACCCCTCAATAGAACCATTTTTGTTCATCCATTTTTGCTTTAGGTATTGTATTGAAGAAATGAATCTGTTGGTTGTTCTAAAGCTTGAAATCCAGTTACAAGTTAAACCTTTGAATATTTACTTTATTTCAGTAAATATTAAAATAGTTCTCTCTATACCCAAGAGTCACAATTGACACTAATATGTCCTATGGAGCATGCTTTGGTAAGTTTCAAAGGTTGATAGAGACTGAAATAATTAGAATACTATTCCATGGCTTCATCCTCACATCCTCGTATTTTATTTATTCTTTTTTTTTGCCACTTTTCTTCTGCATAGCCATAAGTGGAAGTTTGAATTTTGTGGAGACTTAGCAGTATAAAAATTTCCCAATTTTCAGCTAGAGCACAGTAGAAGTTTTTTTAACGTGATTACTTATCTCATAAAAACATCCATTGTGACTACTCTACAAGAAGTAGTAGTGACTGCATTTGTAGAAAGTGTTTTTAATAATTGGGGCTGTACTGACCAAGAAGTTAGTATTGAGAGAAGTGGATGGTTTTATTGGAGAAAAAATATGAATTTGATATTCTGATGGATCTGAATAGATATGCAGAGGCAACTCCAAGACAGAATAACCTGGGGAGTTTTAGATTCATAATGATAACACAACCAAATGGTCAGTGTCACCAGTGTCTGTCTAAGCTTCCTATAGGGTCTGGGACCTAGGTGAGCAGACTTTTCACTTGTCTGGCTTCATTTATTGTTAAAGCTCCCCCCTCTTGTTACGCATCCCTGCTCACTTGGCTTTCCATGCAGATCTCTCTAATTAATGTGATTATGACAAAAGAGTAGCATAATCAATATGAGTTATACTTTACAATGCAATGTTATATTTTATAATTCCAGATATATGAATTTATTTATTATTTATTTCATATTCTCCCTAAAGTGAGATTTCCTTCAGGCGTAATGACAGGATCAAGTTTTGAACCCATTAGGCTAAGGATTTTGGCATACTTACAAAAGAACACCATCCTATGAGACTACTTAGAAGACAGCTAGCCTGCTTTCTCCTAGTGTTTCCCTTTGTAGTTAAAATTTTATCAGTAAATATAGGCTGATGGAGTTAAATTGTCCTAAAGCTCATGAATAGAATAGATGCTGTTGAACCTGACATTATGTGTATCATGTATAAATTTATTCATTACTCCTTCCCTGCTCTTTTCCTTTATGGATTTATTTTGGGTCTATGTCAAAGGCCTGATGTTAGTATAGAAATGATCAATTCTCAGGGTGACAAATGTGGCTTTCCTTCCTTACAGAACTTGTAATTAAAGGGAAATGGCGAGGATCTATTGAAGGGACAATTTTAAGATCTGCTGTGCTCTGGCAAATGTGTAGCAGTCAGAAGAGATTTAACAAGGCAACAGTATAATTTTTAGTTTAGTGTTACCCATAGTTCTTCAGAGAAGTAAATATTACTTTTGTTCCTGGTCTTTTAAAATCCCTCAGCACAAAATAGCTTTCTAGGGAAAAAACAAATTGTAATTTTCATATTTGAAGCATAAAAAAAGATTAGTGAATGGACTGGAAGTGTGTGTCTGCTGGTTAGGTTTGGGTATTTCCACAGGATGGAATATTATTTGGAATGAAAGTGTTGGATGCACTAGACTTGAAGAATGTTAGATTAGGCTAAATTCTACTTACAGATATACTAGCTGGGTGGTTTTATGCAAATTGTTTAATTTATGATTTTAGTTTCTTCATGGTTTCTGAGTCTTTCTTTAAATTATATTAGAAAAATAGGATAAATCTCCTGTTTTGATATCTGTAACACTGAAAGTCCTAAGTAAATATTATCTGTTATCATGATGATCACTGATATCATAGGACTATAATATTATACCCAAGCTTGTCCTTGGGCCTCCACATGCATGTGTACACACACACACACACACACACACACACACACACCATATATATATATGTATGTATATATATTCACACACACAAAAAATATAATGATGAACTAAAATCTCTGAAAAATTTCTAGGTGTTAGAGAAGCTTGCTTGCATTATATATTAGTGGACATAGCTTGTCTGGATGTTTGTGGGAAATTGCTAAGACCAATCTGTCTTATACAAAATGTTAAGGTGAAATTGTGTCTGGATCTCTGAGGATTGGAGCTGTCAGTGTACCAATATATAATGTCCATGAAAAAATGAAAGTACCTGATGTTCTCTTCTATGACAACGTTCAGGTAAGGACATTGTTCTTGGATAAATCATCATGTTACAATACTTACCTCTGATCCAAGTCATATTGATATGGAATTAAAACTATAATTCCCTAATTTCAATTCAGGTGAGGCAAATTGAAATGCTAATATATCTTTAATTAAAGCACTATAAAACTTAAAATTCTATGCAAAGGTACTTCAAAATTAGAGGAGTTGCTGCCATGATTGTATCTATTTGTGTGTCTGTTCATCATCTATCAATCACCTCTCTATCTATATCTATCTGCAAATAAATTTTATACACATACATATACATGCAATATGACTTCAGGTTAATAAAACAAATACATTATTAAAGTAAAAACAAAGAGAGCTACTCTTCTTTTGCTTTTTAAATTCTTTTAGTACATGAAAGAAGAATGTATCCTAGACATTCTTTTCCTCATTTTCCTCTAATTTTAATACTTTCCTTTTCTTCTCTTTTTCTTTTATTATTCATTCTAGCCCAGGCTGACCTGGAATTCACTCTGTAGTTGCAGAATGGCCTCAAACCCATAGGTATCCTCCTACCTCTGCTTCCTGAATTACAGGAAGGTGTGTGCCTCCTTGCCTGCTCCTTTCCTTTTTTTATTTTAAAGGAAGTATGATTGAGACGTTCTCACTTCTAATCAGTATCCATGGACTGGCCACTAAGACAGGAGTAAGCTTGAACATCTTTATTGTAGAGGCTCATTTGAGTAAGTGAAGAATTCTCGAACTTGAAATTTATTAGTTTTTCTATTAAGTGGTTATGTTTCTTTTATAATAGAAACATACTTTAATTTTTTATAATACTTGTTCACAAACATGCACATGAATAATAACATTTACAAATTCTGTTAGAATCTTACTGCTTCATCATATTAGGGAGTTAGCAATATTAAAGTAAAATTTCTTTCCCAATCCTTTATGTTATTCAGTGAGTGTCATAATTTATAGTCCTAAGTGACATTAACAGTATGTAAAGTATCTAAGCAAATTTTTCTTTCTCAATAAAAATCTTGGTTTAAAAATTTTAAGTATCAAAAACAATTATAATTTGTCACATAGCAGAAGGTGTAACACCATTTTATTTTTATTTTATAGGCAGTTAACTAATGTTGGATTTATTTTTCTTTATGAACATTAGTGTTCTTATATAATCAATTGACAAAGGAACAGAAAATAATGTTATTTATATTCGGGGGGGGGAAGTCTTATCAAATAAAGACAAAAACTTGATTGGAAGGAAAATTCTTTCTTTCTTTCTTTCTTTCTTTCTTTCTTTCTTTCTTTCTTTCTTTCTTTCTTTCTTTCTTTTTGTATTATAACAGAGGTTTGTTGGATTAGTTTACAGAGTATAGACAGGGGAGTCCAATAATGGCTGTCTGTACAATGGAAAGTCAGAGAACCTAGCAACTGGTCAGTCTATGAGGCTGGATGTCACAGCAGTCCCAATCTAGCACTGATGGCCTGGAGGATTCCTGGAGACCTGCTGGTCTTCAGTCCACATTGGAAGGCTAATGAAGCTGTCCGTGAAAAGCAGCAGCAACACAGTAGATGCATGCGCCAGCCAGTACCACTGGTAGCCAGATAAAGGTCCTTGTGTCCTCCCAGAGCTTAGATATATGTAGCCCACCACCAGAAAGCTAACCCACTATGGGGGAAAGTCTTCTGCCCTCCATAAATGAAAGGAAAATTATTTCTAAGCATTGATGGCACCATACTCTTTCTATGTATTGGTCAGGAAAGGAGAAAAGAATCGGGGAACTATTGTAAGTGACAGCTGAGAAGCCCCAAAGTAGCCAGGGTTGAAAAGACTTCATAGCATATAAGAATGTAGGAAATTCAGTAGGAAGGAAGATGTTGTGCACAGTGTCTGTTGCCATGGTGTTTATAACATAGAGGAGAGAGGCCCTGAGGGACTTTGTGTAACCCAGCACCAAATGTTCCTCCTCCTCTCAAAGCATAATTAATCAACCATTAATGAAAATTTTTAGCTGTACCAATTCTACAGACAGTAGCTTGATGAAATTTGCTTTTGGTTTAGGCATTACTGTTTCTTTACACTGCACTTTGCCTCTGAGGCAGTAACCTTTAAGTTATCTCATATATTTAGGTGTATCTGTACCACTTTATTTTCTTCCGTGTACTGCTGTCCCTTCACTCCATTGTGTTGAGCTGGTTTTTGGAATGTATTCATTCAGTCTATGTCCATATAACCCTGAGTATTTCTGATCTCATCTGACTGTTTTTCCATATCAGTAGGACAAAACCTTATGCTTTCTTCATTTTGTATCTCCAGCAAATAGGAAAATGCATAGTACATGGTAACTGCAGAGTAAATAAGTGTTGAGGGAATTAAAATGGGTGAGTAAGATTTGAGTATTACTTCATTAAATCTTTCATTAAGGAATAATGTAAGTAGGAGAAATCTTAGGAGGGGAGGATTAATACATTCTTAAGAAGCCCAGGGAGATTTAGGCTTAAAAAAAAAAAATCAAATACAGTGTGTCAGGTTTTACCCTGTGTCAGGATACAGACATACACACAGCACATGCACTGCATTTTCAGGGTTCAAATTGCTTTTTGTTGCTTTTTTTTAAAGGCAGAGTCTCACTCTAACCAAGACTTACCTGGATCTTCCTGTGTAATTCAGGCTGGCCTCTAACTCACAGTGATCCCCTTACCTCCGTCTCCCAAGTGGTGGGATTAAACAGCTTCAAATTGCTTTTAATCTAATGGAGGACACAAGAAAAGACACCTGGTTACTATGTAGTGCAACGGAGGCATATACAGGCTGTAGCCTTGTTATATGAGACAGTCAGTCACTTTTGAAGCCAAGCCATACACTTGATTGTAGTGGCACAGAGCTAAAGTTCCAAGTGAAAAACCATCAAGAGGCAAGGCTGATGAGTAAGGAATGGGTGGAGTCAAATGGTCTTGCTAATGAGGGATTGAGATCATACTTGTTAGAAAGGAATAGGGAAAGATTTTAAACACATTTGCACTTTTGTTAACTTTGTATTGACTGTTTAATGTTGTCTAGGAGTTAGAAATATGATACAGAAACTAGTTCAGTGGTAATGGAAATAGTCCTGGTGAAAGTTAAGAAGAGTCTGAAATAAGACAGTGACAGTGGAGGCAGTGTGGAGTAGACACATTATCACATTATAGGATTATTTAGGTGGTAGAAATTGAGGGAACTTTGTGCTAGATAAAAGATAACATTCTCCTTCAGGGAGCACTTCATGGGGTGGAAAAGTAAACTTGGGTAAACAGAAAGTTATTCTGAATTGTGAGCAAGGAAGCTGAGCCTTGATGAAAGCATGAGAGTAACCGTTGCTCTGAAATTAAATCATTTAGGGAGCTTTGAAAAATGAGTGGCAAGATTTTGAACAAAGGAGCAACTGTATCAGTACCATAGGGAACACATTTTCTATGGGAGACAACTGAATTTTCAGCAACTAAAAAGTTGCTGATGAAAATCTAGGTTAGAACTGATATAGACCCAGATCCAAGCTATGGCAATAGAAAAGGAAGAACAGATACTTATTTTTTTGTTTGCTTTTGGTGGCATCATAACTAAGAGTTGTTGTTTAGTTGTATGTCTAATAGGAGAAGAACACAGTGGGCAGGGTGATCACGATGATGCTAGGGTTTGTTCAGGAGGTAGAACATGACACAAGATGTTGAAAGAAGGAAGTTGAAGAGGAAGTAATGAATCAAGGAGCAAGAGGTTAAGAGAAATGTGCTGGCAGTGACTTTAGCTTTAGCCAGTATTTGTTGATTTATATAATCTAGTTAGGTGTAATTAAATTTAACAATTTGCACACAGCCCTCACCTGGCCCTCAGGTGAGTACTCAGGTCCAAGCAGGCTCTGCCTTGTACTGTGATCCTAGAGGAAAGTGGGTAAAATGATAATGAGAAAAAGGACAAGCCATGCAAGGTGGTGTACACCTTTAATCCCAGCACTCAGGAGTCAGAGGTACAGAGGTAGGACGACTGCTGTGAGTTGGAGGCCATTCTAGGACTACAGAGTGAGTTCATCCTGGGCTAGAGTGAGATCCTACCTCCAAAACCAAGAGTGAACAAACAAAAATAAAAGGACAAATGAAAACTACAAGAAAAGTGATAGCGAAAGAAGTTCTAAAACAAAGTGATCACATCCACTGACTATGGAGAAAAATTGTTAGGAAGAAGTCAGGAAAGACAGACAACTATGAGAGGAGACAAGTTGTCAAGACAGTGCCTATACTCAGTGCTTGTGCCTATAATCCTGTCTCTTAGAAGGCTGGGGCTGGAGGATTGCGTGCCTTGTAGTTTGAGCTGAGCCTGAAGTACACAATGAGAAGAAGGGAGGGGAGTGGGGAAAAGAGGAAAGGTCAACGAAGATGGAAAGGAGGAGAGAGAAATTGTCTGGGTGCTAAGAGGAGAAGAGTCATGTTGGTAGTGATGTCAGCCTTAGCTAATGTCTTAAAATGGGTAATCTAATTATGTGTACAGAAAATGGTAAAGAAGATCAAAATATAAACTGGTTGGGATGATCCTTCAGTGTTGCCTGGCTGTGCAGATTCTCATGCCAGTTTTCAACCCATTCCTCGTGCTGATTAGCCCTCTTGTCACAGGAAGAATTTAGCACTGCCTACAAGTTGACACTGACTTTTCCACGTAGTTCAAAGTGAGCAGTGTCTAATCTGTGTACCACCAGAACCCCATGTGAAATGATTTTCTGGGACTCTTAGAGAGTGACCATACATACCTTGGTTTGTTTTAAGATAATCTCTCTTTACATTTGTTGACCAAGCACAATTACTCATTGTGTCACTTTTAACAACACATTCCAGAATGACAATAAGTGAATATACTCACTTTAAACTTTGTTAAAACTTTAATTTCGGGGCCTGGAGAGATGGCTTAGCAGTTAAGGGACTTGCCTGTGAAGTTTAAAGACCAAGGTTCAATTCCCCAGTACCCACATAAGCCAGATACACAAGGTGGCACATGCGTCTGGAGTTCATTTGCAGTAGCTAGAGGCCCTGCTGTGCCCATTCTCCCCACTCTCTTTCTCTTTCCCTCTCTCAAATAAATAAATAACATATTTTTAAAATAACAAAACTTTAGTTCCAAGGTCAAGATAATCCCCCTTGAAAAAGGGAAAGAAATTTTTAGTTTTTCATTCTAAGAAATATTCTGAAAGAAATATTGTTGAATTTGATAAGTAAAAAATATTCTGGTTGCCAAAAACATCAAACAATAAAAGCAAGTAACATACTAGAAAAGTATAGTGTGTATACAATGCAAAAGGTTAACTTGCCTTTTTAAAAATACGTAACTTCAATAACTGGAGCTATTATAAGGCTATTATTGATTGCATGCAGAAACCAAGAGGAAGCAACAGAGGTATTAATTATGATGGGATGTAGATCTTCCTCCTGCCTCCAATGAGTCTTTGTAACCTACTTCTCGTTGTCCTATTTTTCAAAACACAAAGGAACAATGTAATTTCCTCTGTGGCTATTGTGAGCAACTTTAATCTTGCTTTTTCATTATATTGTATCATACTTCAAATGAAAGACTATGGAAGGTATTTTTTAATTCTAAACTTATACATGACTCTAAATGTTGATTAAGAATGTCAGTCTAAAATGTATACCTCTGATTATTTTTAGTGTCCTTTGTGTATTTACAATAGCAGGTATCAGTTTAAGTATAATATTAAGTTATAAGTAGATTCTACAGAGTTTCAATTAAAATGTTTGAACCTAGTCATAAAAATCTTGGTTAGTGGCTTGATCTTGCTCCAATGGGCCATTTGAAGTTTTTAGAATCAGCAACCTGCATGGTTATATAACTTATTTATAGCCACATCATTACATTTTTAACTCAAACCAATTAAGGTTTCTATTATAATAGATGTTCTACATTCTAAAATGATGTCTTTGTTGCTATCTTTCTCATTTGACCTTGATTGTGCCAAGTGTAACATCTGGACTTGTCCCTCTAGCACATGGTGGTGATGGAAGACATGCTCAAAGACTTTGTCCTTGGAGAACATTTACTACTTGTTGGTAACCAGGTGAGTTATTGCCGGAACCATGAGGAAATGGAATGGTTTAGAAGCACTAAGTTCTTTTTAGAATAAGGATTTGGATCTTACAATAAACTGATGAATTTAAAGAAAAAAAATGAAATTCTGTACCTTCTAAGCCTTAGAAGTACCTCCTGGCTTAAGGCAGTTTTCATTCAGACACCATCATCCTGTCTATTCTGTTTCATAAGGGGCTACACTATCTCAGGCCTGCCACCTAGCCCTTCTACCATCACCAGTCACCGGCTTTGCAGCAGTAATTTCTACTGTAGCTTCCCTAGGTACACACGGAGCTGCTCTTCACTCTGAGCCACACTGACAACTGCTACATCTAAAATGTGACTTAGTTTCTGCTTTTGCTTCATTTCCTGTTGCCCTTGTACAGTTTGAGTCTTCAACATGCCACACAATCCTCAGGTTCCCACTTCTGCCCTCCTTTCCAGCCTAGGCATTCTCAGTCTGTGTTGCTTTGGCCACTCTGAACTGCCTTCCACTTGTCACCTCTACTCTGGTCCTTGATATATGCTTCTCCTTCTACTGGGAACATCCCTGGTCCCTTCACAATGTCCTCCCTAACCCTGTGAGGGAGGCCTTCCCCTTTCTCTCACTGTTCCTATGGTGATGTATTTCCCTATAAAATGAGTGCCCTCCCAGTTTCTCTGTATACTCCCTGAGGACAAACACCATGTTTCTCTTACTCTTTTGTCCTGGGTTCCTAGCACAGTACTGCTACATAGTAGAGATGTACTCAAAATATACTCTTGGAGGGAATGGGTAGGTATTCGGTATTTAGAAAGTCCTGATAATTTTTCACAACTGGATTATCAGACCCAAAGTCAATAACACTTTTGGTTTTTAAAACACTTTGTCTTAAGGGTAACAAGAAGTTGTGCCTCTTGGTCTTTTTTATACTTAGAAGAATAATGCACATTGCTTATATATGTAGCCTCCCAAACTTTAAATAAAAATGAATTGAGTGACTTACTGGCTGAAGACATAGGCTTGGAATTCAACAACTGAAAGTCTAGTTGCAGCTCTCCCACATGTGGCTATATCTGGCCAAATTGCTTATCTTACTGAGGGCTCTGCTTCCTGATGGCTAAGCTAGAAATAAAAGTAGTACATACTCTGCTGGGCTAATGTAAGAATGCCACAGGATAATGCACAGAAAGTATTCACACTGGGCTGAGTTCTGCCACCTAAAAGTAAAGGCCATATAGTTCCTGGATAGTTTAAAAAGCACTTTAGTATTCTCTTTGTTCAATTTTTCTAAGAAAGAATTAAGCATAAAACAATAAATTGTTAATGGTTAATTTTCTCTATTTGAAAATTCTTATCTACTTTTACTTATTGGAAAATAATGTTTTCTCATAAATTTTTGTTCAGAGAAGGAGAATGAGGAGCAATTGATTATATTTGGTCTTTGATGTTGACAACATGGAAATCACGTTCTCCTCTCTTTATGAAAAGCACTGTACTTTTATTATTTTTTGCATGTGTATGTGTAGTGTTTATGGTATGGTATATGTATTTATGTATGTGTGTAGACGTGTGCTTCCCAGGAACACATGGAGGCCATAGTAGGTTATCAGATGTCTTCCTCTCTTGCTCATCTGCATGTTTCCTTGAGATGGAATCTCTCTCTGAACATGGGGCTCTGGTTTTCTGAGTCCCAGTGATTGTTCAGTTGCTGCTGTCCACAGTACTGGAGTTAGAGGCATGTGTGGTCACACCCCACTGTTTACATGGGTGCTGGGAAATTGAACTCAGGCAGTTTCCATTCCTCTCAAACCCTCATACTTTCATAGCAAGTACTTTTAACCTCTGAGCTATCTTCAGACAGTCTTTGGCCTTCTCAGGCCTTCATACTGGTCCAGCATGCACTAAAAGTCTGAACTGTATCCCTAGCCCCACTGCCGTGCACTTTCAAGTTCATAGAGCCCAGCAGGCTTTATAGACTTTGTCATTTAAACTTGGGTGCACTTGGTGTGTCCTTTTTACAATCTGCCATCAGTGAGTGTCCTTGAACACAGCTGCTGGCATCTCAGCACCAACAGATCACCACAGCAAAGAGAAGACTTTGAATACACAGAGCTGGAGTTTGAGGGACAACTTTTCCAAGGAGCAGGTATGCACAAGGAAGGTCCTTAGATCTAAACATGATATCCAGGTTGTATTAAAGCATCCCAGTTAGTACTGATGTTCTAAAGTTTGTTATGGAGGAGTTAATGGCATCTTCTTAGCAAAAGTAATTTTTTTTTTTTGGCGAGAGACACAGAGAGAGACAGAGAGAGAGGTAGAGGAAGACAGATAGAGATGGGCTCCAGCAGTCTTTCAGCTGCTGCAAATGAAATCCAGATGCGTGCCCCCCCCGTGGTCAAATGTGGCATTGCGCCCTTGCGTCACTGCATCTGGCTAAACATGGGACCTGGAGATTAGAACAGCTGGAGATTGGAACCAGCGTTCTTGGGCTTAAGAGGCAGGTGCCTTAACCGTTAAGCCAACTCTCCAGTCCTCAAAAGTAATTTTTATGTGCTGGAGGTGTAGCTTAGTGGTAGAGCACTTGCCTTAGTGTGCACAAGTCATTGGGTTCGATCCCCAGCATGCGTGCGTGCACACACACACACACACACACACACACACACACACACACACACATAAAGGAAAATGGGGTTTGTGTGTTTAAATTGTGCTGATAATAAAGTTATCTTGGTTCAATGTGGATGTTAGCATCTGTCAAGCAGTCAGAGAGTATTCTAATCTCTGAAGGACTAGGGAGAGCCAAGTAAGGTGAGGCTGAGCATAGGTTCATTTATGCTTTCTGATTAGTCAAACAGAGGCTGTGAGCACATTTTGAAATTGTTGTGGAGTGCTATTCAAATGGTGATTTAAAGTCTAGCATGCTACCTCTCATCTGTTTCCAGTCCTAAAGAAGAGAACAAGACACCACACCCAAGGGCAGTGGGTGGGTGGAGCGGAGGGAGGAGCAGCACATGTTTGGGCCCCAGCATCTGGTAAGCAAGTGCAATGCCACTGAATCTCGTACAGAGGGTCAGCTCAGGCTCTGGCTGAAAAGAGCCTCAAGTTAAAGATCCTCAGGAAGAGCAATGGGAAGAGGTAGAGGAGTCATATGGTAGTCCTGTCACAATTCTATCTGAGGTTAATAGATCACACTCTTCCGTTTTTGCCCCTATTCTGACACTCTACTTTGGAGAAAGAAGCATTAGCTAAGTGAGAGGTGTCAGTATAACTTTGCTTCCTATACTTAGCCTTTGTTAGTTTAGGAGGTTTTTCAGCTGTATGAGTATAAATCTCCAAGTCCATCAGTGTAATCTGTAGTACCAATGTTGAAGGGTCATTTATATAAGTAATGTCTGCTTCCTGTGTCTATTCTATTACCTAATGAAATAGTCTCTCTCAGACTGCCACCTGGTATCTTCCAGTCTCTGTTTTCAGTCTGGTATCTCATTCCTCCCTCAAATGCTTGCCGTCAGATTAGAAGCGTGCTTTCCAAATAATATATATGACAGAGAAAGAAACAGAGAGAGGGAGAGAGAGAATGAATGGGCATGCCAGGGCCTCCAGCCCCTGCAATATCTCCATATGCATGTGCCACCACATGCGTATGACTTACATGGGTACTGGGGAATTGAACCTGGGTCCTTAGGTTTTGCAGGCAAGTTCCTTAAATGCTAAGCCATCTCTCTTGTACTAAACTTTATTATTATTATTATTATTTTATTGACGCTTTCTATACTTACATACAAAAAACATATGATATTTCCCTCCCCTCCCCCATTCCACTTTAGACCTCCAATCTCCATCATATCCCCTCCCTCTCTCCATTAGTCTTTCTTTTAATTTGATGTCATCATCTTTTTCTTCTATTATGAGGGTCTTGTGAAGGTATTGCTAGGCACTGCAAGGTCATGGATATCGAGGCCAATTTCTGTCTGGGCAGTTGCATTGTAAGAAGTCATACCCTTCCTTTGGCTCTTCCATTCTATCTGCCCCCTCTTCCGCAATGGTCCCTGAGCCTTGGAGGGTGTGACAGAGGTGTTTCAGTGCTGGGCACTCCTCTATCCCTTCTTCTCAGCACTATGTTGCCTTTTGGGTGATCCCAGTGGTCATCACCATCTGAAAAGAGAAGCTTCTCTAACCAGAAGTGAGAGTAGCGTTAATATGTGAACATGAACATTAAGTGTAGTGCCCCCAGGGCAGCTTGGTGGGAATAATATATACATTTAACCAGACCAGAGCAGGCTTTATACCCCTAAGGCTCATGACCTCCCTTGCCATAGAATTCTGCTTAGGTTCTTCAGTACCAGGTATGTATTCCCTCTCGTAGAGAGAGCCTTCAGTCCAATTATGGAGCAGTTGGTTACCCCAAGAGTAGACATGCCACTATTGCACCCGTTCAGTCATTGGGCCTGTATGGCCAAACTTGAATATTCAGTGTCCACTGTTTTCACTGCTGATGACTTCTGTCTCCCATACGGCTACATGCAGTGCAGCTTTTTCCAGCTTTCAGTTGGCTGGTCTACAGGAAGAAGGTTTTCTGCTCAGCACCAGCTTGCTTTCTCAGTGACCTTGCCTCTCAGGCAAGAGATGTCTTCAGCAATAGGGTCTTACTATCTGTGCTAAACTTTTTTTTTAACCAGTGCTCTCACCTTTGCTAGCATGCCTTCTTTTTCCCTCCACCCTTGCCTATCCAGTACTTTCATCCTCACAGTGGCAGTGTGTTATTGTGAAAGTGGAGTAAGCTGGGAGTGCAGAAGCCTACCTGTATGTCCAAATTCTTAGCTGTCATGTGTAATTGAGTAAATTACTCTCCTTTTCCATTTTTTCTATCAAATTATGATTGGAATGGGTATTTTTTAAGATTGCTCTGGCTATCTTGTATACTGCGCTTCTTTAATAAAGTGTGCTGGAACACTTAATCCTAAAGGCTTGACAGTATTCACGGGAAGTGCTGTAGCAGGCCATTTATAGATTTCTGTTTTTCTGTTCGATTTACACATTTACTTGTCATCTCTCTACAAAAGAGAACAAACCCTTGAGAGGACTCTTGGTTATTTTGGTGTTCTCTGATGTCTTGCATACAGAAGACATTCAATAAGTATTTGTTAATTGTAACTGGGTTTTAGAGTATCATAAAATAAATTCCTTTTGAGCACTCAGTGATGTAGAAGTAACATGAATTTAAAACTTAAATTCTCATAAGAACATTCAGAACTTCTGTAAACTTGCCGCTTCAGAGTGAAGTAGTGCAAGTGAATCAGCTAGAATCTGACAACTACCCATTGTGGAGAGTAAGTAAATATGTGGTCCACTCTACTGGCTATGGCTCCTGTAACACTTGCTTTCTCATTGCTAGCACAGAATATACAAGCAGAAGCAACTTAAGGAAGGGAAGGGTTTATTTTCTCTTACAGTTTGAAGGGAAAAACTCATAGCAGCAGGAGCATGAAGCAGAGTTGGCAATCAGAAAACCGAGAGTGGACAGGAAGTAGGACCAGGTTATAAATCTACAAGGCCCACACCTAGTGAGCCTGTATCTTCAGCAAGGCTCCACCTTCTAAAGGTTCTACCTTTCTAAACAGTGCCACCAGCTAGGGACCAAGTATTCCAACCCATGAACCTATTATGTTCAAACCACAGCAGCTCCATGTCCACAGGAGCAGAGGCTGGCAGCATTGTCACCAGACCTGAACAATAATTGCAAAATTTCTGATAATAATTAAGAGCTGAGTAGTATGTATGTAATAAAATAAGGAAGAACTTCTCATGTTAATTTACTCAGGAAGTGAAAATTGGGCCAATATGGCCGGCGTAAATCTAATAGAGGGCTGGAGAGATAGCTTAGTGGTTTAGATGCTTGCCTGTGAAGCCTAAAGACCCAGGTTTGATTTCCCAATACTCACGTAAGCCAGATGCTCATGGTGACACATGCTTCTGTAGCTTGTTTTCAGTGGCTAAAGGCCCTAATGTGCCCATTCATTCTCTCTTTCTCTCTGTCTTTCTTTCTCTCTAATACATACATAAAAATAAAAAAATTAAAATAGGGCTTTTCAATTCTTTAGCCAACCTGTTTTCTTCAAACTTGTTTTCAGTAGCTAGCATCTGTGTTTAGAACTGAGCAAAATTCTATGGTTAGGTTTTTGTCTGCTTCTATTTGGAAGGTGTCAGGAAGTGCAGAGCCACCTGTAGTGTTTCTTGGCAAATGTAGAATGAAGACCCTGCAGAGCTGTACTTTGCTAAGAAATGGGCGGTGGCTGTATCTTGCCTTTCTCTCTTCTCTTCTGAGTCCTCTTATCCTAAGAATTCTTTTAAAAATTTCAGGAATGTGTGCTTTTTCAGGCAGGATAATTCTTGTTTTGTTGAGCAGTAGTATTTCCCAGCTCTCAATATTTTATGCACCTTCTAACCTTCACCTCATCTCTGCCTTGTAAAGCATGGCTGAACAAAAGACAAGCAAGTGCAAAAGCAGTGCTCCATTGAGGGCTATTGGCTTTCAGTTCCCACAGTGGTGTGTGGTTCACTTAAATACAAAGTGACAGCTATTTGGGAAAATGCCTATTTTCATCACATGGTTTATTTTGAACCAAGTGAACCTTTTGTGGCAACTGATGGTTCTCCTTTCTTTTCTAAAACATTGAAGACTACTCAGAAAAAGAGACTGTTAGAAGTGAAGCTTTGAGGATTAAGTATTTATTGACAGAGAAGACAACAGGGAGTTGGCATAACTATGCAAGTAAGTATAATGAATTCTCTTAATACAAACTACTATATCTAGAAACAAGCGACACAGCCTTCGGTTTACAAACTACAAGCTGGCTGAAGTCCATAGAAGAAACTCTTCAATACTTGATATCATAACTGGAAACATTGCCAGTAGCAATTTTTACACAAGGAGAAATTAGAGGAAATGGGTGTTGACTTTGAGATATCTCAAAGGTTATCAACTTTATTAAACCCAATCTTATCTTTCCTTTGTAGATAATATCACCTTTTCTAAGAATCTATAGTATTAGGCAAGACTCTATACCTGCTAGGAAGCTAAAAACAGTTCTTTTTGGTCCTAGCTCTAGCTAAAGAATATACTTCATGACTTTCCTCACTGTTTTTGTTTGTTTACTTGTTTGTTTGTTAGAGCTGTAGTATATTTTATACACTAAATACTTAAGTGAAACTTTGAGTTTATAGAATCAACCTATAAAATCATCTCTTTTTGGTTAAAAAGTCCCTAAGATAAAAACTTTTTGGGTGGTAAGAATGCTTGAGTTTTGAGAAACCAGCTATATTTGCATTTTATTAGACATTTGGAGAGGAAAATATTTTGTAATATGATGTTCTTAAATGCTCAGATACCCTGACATAAGAAAGTTATTTAAAAATCTGCTGTTTTGTTTTTAGAAATGAAAATTTAATCAGCTATATAAATAATGTCATTAGGTTTGGGTATTAGATAAAACTTCAAAGGAAGTCATCAAAATTTAATTTCTACTTAATGAGGCATGAGTAATCATTTGCAGTCACTCCAGCTGGACTGAAGACTGCTGAAATCACTTGCTAGGGTGTGACAACTTTTTTTTTTTCCCATTTTAAGCCAGACTTTTTAAAAATCATTGTAACAAATTATAGTTATCTGCTGAAATTTTTGTACTTAAGTTCCTTTTGTGTCCATAATATGTATTTTTTTCCTTACCAAAATTCTAATATCATCTTTTGAGAGGAAGAGGCAGATAGAGAGAAAGAATGGGTGCACCAGGACCATCAGCCACTGCAAATGAATTCTAGATACATGCACCACCTTATTTATCTGGCTTATGTGGGTACTGGGCCATCAAACCTGGGTTCACAGGCAAGTGCCTTAACCACTTGTATGGTTTGGGAGTGACCACTACTATGCAAACCACTCTGAGGAAAAGATGAAAGCTTTTATTCTGGAACAGCACTAGCTGCCAGGGCTGGCTCACAAGAGAGGAGCGCAGCCCACCTGAATTCCTCAGGTTGTGGGCTTTATAGGGCTTTCAGGTGGGGAAAGGTGAGGAAAGGAAGAACTGAACAAGAAAGGTTCCTTTAGGGGAGATCTAAGATAGCCAGGGTGTGATGTGACATCAGAACAGCGACCAGGTGATTTACAAAATAAGGGGGTAGGAAACCATGACCTGGGGTCATTACAGGCAAAGAGGGGGTAATGGCTGGGTGGTTTCTTGAGGAATGTGGATAATCCACTTCCTTAAGTCTCTGTCCCATCCTGCTGTCCTTGGTGACTCCATATTGGGACCTGTCAGACCTAACACCACTAAGCCATCTCTCCAGCCCTTATATCATCTTTTTTATTAAAAAAAATTATTTATTTGCAAAGAGAGAAAAAGAGAGAGAGAATGGGCCTGCCAGGTCCTCTTGCCACTGTGAACTCCAGATGCATGCATCACTTTGTGCCACTGGCTTTATGTGGTACTAGGGAATTGAATCCAGGCTGTCAGGCTTTGCGAGCAAGCACCTTAATCACTGAGCCATCTTTCCAGCTCCTTTACATCATCTTTGTCATATAAAAAGCCAGTCTAGCTCACTTTTCTCTGTCTGTGCCTTTCATGTTTGTGTTTTTACACCAAATTCTTTAGGTACTTTGTTTAGTTCCATGGCTAGGCTTGATTTGTAAGCAGTAAGAAAATTGTCAAAAACATCCCTTATTTTCCTGCTAAAACTCAAAAACTGGTCTACATTGCCTACCAAATCTAATGCACTTTGGGAGACATCCCAAATCACCCCCACACCACCTGGTTCCAAAGCCCTTTTTTAGCTCCTGTCTTTCCAATGTGTGGTGTCCTATGTGTCCTGATGGTGTCATACCCATCTACTCTCCTGGCCATTTCCTACTGTGTGTTCTTTGCATGGTGCTGCCACTTCCCTTCATGTTGGCCTGTTAAACCCTTCCCCTTCTAGAGCTCTGATGCTTTGTCCTTTATGAAGACTTTCCTAGTTGTTTCCAATGAAAAATAGGATCTTCTATCCTCTGAACTTTCATAATATTTCCTCACTATTTTGATTCAACTTTATTTAAATTTTTTTTTTCCTGGTTTTCTGAGGTAGGGTCTCACTCTAGTTCAGGCTGACCTAGAATTCATTGTTGTCTCAGGGTGGCCTCAAACTCACGGTGATCCTCCTACCTCTGCCTCCCAAGTGCTGGGATTAAAGGCGTGCACCACCACGCCTGGCTGATTCAACTTTATTTTTAAAAGTTATTATATGTATTTGATTTCATATACAATTGAATTATAAATTTCTTATGGTCTTATCAAGGATAATAAATAGTAATATTTGTATTTTCACAACTTCCATTGTCTTTTTGTATCATTTCACTTAACAATCCTATGAGAAAAAAAGTATTTCCCACATTTTACCAAAAAATAGATAAATTTGTAAATTTTTCCAAGATCACATAGCTAGGTAATGACACAGTTAGAAAACAGATCTTCAAATTGCATACATTTTCACCATATGATACCAATTCTTGTACTACAATAGAAATAACAAGAATATAATAGCTAATATTTATTGAATGAGTATAATTGTTGAGAATAGAGACTATGCTTTGCATGCAGAGTAAATGTTATTCAGTTTTTTCTTTTATATAAGAATGTTTGTATATCCCATAAAATGTGGAGTATGTAACTTACTCTGTTACCCTGAACCATTACCCAGGTTCAACAATCAGTAGCATTTTGACCATCTTATTATATCTATTTCCCCAGCACTTTTTTGTATGTCATCTTTTAAGAAATACCCCTTCTTTCTTCACATTTATCTGTTAAAGAATAACAATCTTATTATTACACCTAACAAACTACCAGTGATCCCTTCTTGTAACCTTGTCTTCAGTTCTCTTAGTTGTCTCAGTCGTGTTCTTTCACAGACAACTTGGTCCAGTCAGCACCCAATCACAGCCCGACCATTGCATTTGATACGCCTTGAGATTGCGGGTCATCTGTTCATCACTGTGACAAATACCTGAAAAAAAAAAACAAGTTAATTCTGTTAAGTGTTAACAAAGCAACTCGGTTTTGAGTATCATCTTATGGTTAAAAGTCTGGTTATAAAATAAAGGAATGCTAATAAAAAAAGAAAGAAAGAAGCAATTTAAAGGAAGATTTAACCTATGATTGGCTGGCTTCACTGCTATGGGCCTGAGGCTGAAACATCATAGTAGAAGGCCCTGACATATAAAAGCGAGTCATGTAATAGTGGCAGTAAAACAGAGAAAGAGAAGGAGGAAGGGTCTAGGGACAAGACAAACCCTTCAAAAGCACATGCCCAGTGATCTACTTACTCCAACTAGGCCTGACCTCCTAATTACTCCTGTATCTCTGGATATTTAAATTCCTCATGATGCAATTGCTTCACAATAGTGCCACCAGCTGGGGACCAAGCTTTAAACACATGAGCTGTGGGGAACAATTCATGTCTAAATCATAACAAAGAGAAAAGGCATGCTTGCTTATTTTTTTTTTTTTTTTTTTAACATTAAGCAGACACTCTGTATGGGCATATAATGTGTTGGTACCATCATTTCCTTCCTCCCTGTACCCATTCCACTGAGGGCCCTTCTGAGGAGTTGTGGATTGTGAGAGCAGCAGTCAGTCATTGTAAGGGATGGGGTGGGGGCAGTGCCTCTGAACATTCCCTTCCACTCTGTGGCTGGTACAATCTTCCCTCAAAATTCCTTGGGCCTTGGTGGGTGTGTTTTAAGTCTACTTTAGTGTTGTGCTCTCAGCAGCTTCTGTAATTTTGCTTTGTATGTGTTGAGTACCCTCAGTGTCTGTCTCCATCACCCTGGCAGTGGTTATCAGGCTCACCATTAAATGAGCACGCTTGCTCATCTCACCAATTCCCCTGTGGTTTCACCTGGCTAATGTGTAAAGGGTGGGTCATCGTCTTATTTCTCTCTGCCTTCTGAAAAAGAAAAACTGATTGTCCAACAGAGACTGAGCTCAGCATTCCTATTTTTTATCCTGGGATGTATTAGCTCACTTTCATAAGTATAAACATTTTATACAGCATTATACTAGAATTGATGAATTTCCATTGAGAAAATATCATTAGAGTACACTTCAATATGTCAGTTTAATTCCTGGGTTAATTTACATGTGGAATTAATTCATATCTAATTTTTCTAGGCTAGAAATAACTATTTTTTAAATTTATTCTTTGGATTCTATTATACATTGTAAAAGCCATCACAGTGTCAACTAAACTAAGGATTCTATGAGCATTGTCATTGCAGTCTTTGTGTCTTCCCTTTAGTAATCACAATTCTACATGATCATGGTCTTAGTTTTTCTGCGGGTGGAGGCTTAGCAAGTGTTTACTGAGTTATTTAGTATTAAGATACTGTGTGTATTTTATTGTTAAATTAAATAATGTATGAATTTTACTAATTAATTTGAACTGGGCCCTATCAGGTTGCTTCTGTGTGCCATCAGAAATATACCATTTTGGGCTGAAGAGATGGCTTAGCAGTTTAGGCATTTGCCTGCAAAGCCAGAGGACCCAGATTCAATTCCCCAGGACCCATGTAAGCCCGATGTACAAGGTGGTATATGCATCTGTAGTTTGTTTACAATAGCTGAAGGCTCTAGTAGGCCCATTCTCTCTCTATATATATCTACCTTTCTTTCTCCCACTCTCTCTCTCAAATAAATAAAATTTAAATAAATAAAAATATAAGCCGGGCATGGTGGCGCACGCCTTTAATCCCAGCACTCGGGAGGCAGAGGTAGGAGGATCGCCGAGAGTTCGAGGCCACCCTGAGACTACATAGTGAATTCCAGGTCAGCCTGAGCCAGAGTGAGACCCTACCTAGAAAAACCAATAGATATATATATATATACACACACACATATATACATACACACACACACATACATATACACACACCCACACATACATACACCATATTGCTTATGCTAGCATAATTATCTGATGTTAGTAGAGGGACTGAAGAGTTTGTCCAGAAATTTTCTTGACTTTGTTCCCATTTGGTAGTGACAGCAGGGAGCTAGATATATAAGTATACTGTGCTTCTAATAGCCCTACTCTAGAGTCCCAAGGCTAGGACATATTTGCTTTCATCACTTACACTGATTGATACTTAGCTTTGTATTATTTGCTTTTTGATTCCCTTTCTAAACCTTTTGGTAAGTGAAGCTACCTGGCTTACAGTCTGGAAAGTTTTGCCATTCTGTTACATTCTTTCCACAATATAGTATGTCTCTCTAGTATTTCTTTTTTTTTCCCCCTAAGTCCACCTTAAAAATATTTTATTGATGTATATTAATTGTACCTAGCAATGGGTTTCATACAAATAGGCCATGAACTATAACTGTAATAACTTCCTTCCTTTTTCTCCACCCTCCCCCTTCTCACTTTTCCCCTTCCTTCCCTCAGACAGTCTCCCTTCTACTTTTACGTTTTTCCTTTTTATCATCATCATCATCATCATCATCGTTAACAACAACATATTTCATGTGGATACATCATGTGTGGGCACTCTCTTTTCTCTCATCTCTGTCCCCATTCCTTTGGGAACCCTCCTCAGTGGGATTGCAAATATTCCATAAATCAGCACCCCATAGGGAATCTCCAGTATTCCTTAGTGAACCACTTTTTCTTATGTATTTTCAATTTGTATATTGTTCTTACAGACATATTGAGTTATTCCCCTAACTGCATTGTTGGTTAGTGATCTCTAGTGATTAATGACATTATGCAAAGCTATATCTTTGCTACTGATAATGTCACAATATTTTATAGGGAAATGTCAGATATTTTTTTATTCCTGCATCAAGAGAAGTTCATGACTTTGACAAATGCTTCGTAAGTCAGTTGTTTGGGAGCCAGGTGTTTGAACTGTATGCCTTCTCAACTGGCTTTAAAAAAAAATAAATTATTTAGAAAGAGAAAGAGGTCCACTGTGAATAAACTCCAGATGCTTGTGCCCCCTTGTGTGCATGTACTACATTGCATGCTTGCATCACTGTGCATCTGGCTATGTGGGACCTGGAGATTCGAACATGAGTTCTTAGGCTTCGCAGACAAGCACCTTAATCACTAAGCTATTTCTCCAGCCCTTATCTGTTGTTGAATAGTAATATTTGGCTTTGTTACAGGATAAGTAACGTATATTCATTGAGAGAGCTTGGGAAGTAAGAAATTGCCAGTGACCACACAGCAGCAATCCCCTATAAGGTTACAAAGTCAAAGAATATTAGTTTATGATAGTATTCAGAGATCAATTTATTAGGTCTTTCCCATTCAAATGAATAAATGTATGCTCAGATAAAGGTAAGAAACCCCCTTATGAGAGAGATTGAGAAAGGATTATAGTCCAAATCTCCAAACTCCTAATATGATATATTTTCAACATTTAAAATTTAAGAACTCAGGTAAAATTTATTTTTGCTGCCATTATAATTAGTTTATTTTGTTTTTGTTTCTTATACATGTTATGTGTAAATGAATCTTGCACATTTACTTTTCTAAAATCAATTTAGGTCACTGTTAATAAACATTTCTAAATGTTACATGAACTGAAACAACTCTGCAAAAATTATTCAAGAATTGGGGGAAACTGGAATGAAGGCCAAAACAACTCTTTTCAGAGAGCATGAGGGAAAGCTAAGCCTTTTCAGTGGCAAACTGTCCTAGAGCCCAATTAAAAAACTACTGCAGGGCTGGAGAGATGGCTTAGCGGTTAAGGCGCCTGCCTGCTAAGCCTAAGAACCCGGTTCCAATCTCCAGGTCCCACATTTAGCCAGATGCAGTGATGCAAGGGCGCAATGCCACACTTGCCCACAAGGGAGCACACACATCTGGATTTCATTCACAGCAGCTGAGAGACTGCTGGCGTGCCCATCTCTATCTGTCTCCCTCTCTGTCTGTCTCTCTCTGTGTCTCTCTCCAAAAATAAATTAAATTAAATTAAAAAACTACTGCAGAAGAATGCTCTTTATTGACTTCCTCACCAGGCACCTACCCTACACCTTAGGTTTCCTGAAACACATTTTAGACACTTGACTTAGTTGATTTTATACCGTTGGATTCACTGATCTTTGACTCGTTGCCATCCAGATATAAAACTTCCTGAAAATCAGTCAGGAAAGTTACCTCCTGACTTTGAGTTTGAATAAGAAATAAATAAAATAGTATAGCCTATGCTGTTAAAACACAGTGGATTTGTGTTTAAAACACTTACGTTCTTAGAAACCTAAACTTGCCTCCCTCCAAAACAAGCACATTATTACTGCCCACTGAGGAGGCTAGGGAAACAGTCTTCATTTTACACTCATGGGCAATTTATGCATTCAGAAGACAGTTCCCTAAACATTAGTTCTCTTTCTTTGTACAAAAGGAAAATATTCTCGGGAGAGATTAGTCTCCCCTTTGGCAAAAGCAAATTACATGACTTCCTTTTCTTCCTTCTTTTGCTCTAGTTTTATTAGTTACTTTCTGCAGGTTTTATGTGAGTCACCAGTGATGAGGAGTGCCGAAGTAGGGGAATGAACCTGTCCTCAGTAGAGTGCCAACTTGTTAAGGTACCTGACACATAACTAGAGTACACTTGTGGGGAGACCATTCTGGAGCTGAGGGCTGCAGGAGAATAAAGAATTGGATAGTCAGACAAAACTGCAAAGAAGTGAGGGGATCTTGCTGGAAATCGGGGGTTGGAGAAAGATGATAGACAGGGAAGGGTGGGCTGTCATTAGAAGAAATATCATGACATAGAAAAACTTGAGGTTATTGTTATGGGGATAGCTGGCTGACAGGAACATGTGTGAGACTTGGAGCAAGCTTGTAGGTTTACCTGCTGCCATAAGGCTACTTCAAAGCTGGTCATGATCCTTAAACAATTAAATTCCAGGCTAGTTGGTCTTAGCCCAAAGCCCATTCATGTATTAATTTTCCTTTGTTTGCTTTCCATTCTCTTTACCATTTTCTCCCACTTTTCTTCCTCCCACCCCCATTTCTCTCTTGAGAGAACAATTGGAACATCTAAGCAGTGTATTTTATTCTTGTCCAGGAAGACAAGCCCAGAGTCTTCCTATTTTCTGTAAAGGATTATATTGCCAATGTCTCCAAGGAAACGGGATAACTAAAATAATGCAGATGAGAAATCTAGGAGGTCTAGAATCTTAAGTTGTGGCCCCTGAGCCCTTCTTTCACAGGAAGTAGAAGTACATTGCTTCCTGCCCTCAGTTTTATTCTTGCTTGTGGGGCTTCCTGCGTCTCTACTGCTCCCAACCCTGGGCCTTTTGATTCCTGCCCCTATGAAGGGCCCTCTTTTCAGTGCATGGTCATGAAAAATTTAACAGAACAAGACAGTAATGTTAAAAATTGGGGTGAGTTTGATGAGATAATTGTTTTTTGTTTTTGTTTTTAGGATCTCTCTATTGGTTTTTATTCCTTTAAAAACTTTCATTCACTAAGTATCATTCTTGATACTCAAGTAACAGTTTATTTCATATTAATTTTATTAAGATACAAATTATTTACAGAAGGATGACTAGTAAGTAAAGATAATAACAGGAATAAAGTGAAAATCTTAGCAGATTTTTTAAATTTTTCATTTATGTATTTGCGAGAGAAGGAGAGAGAATGGGTATACCAGGGTCTCTAGCCCTGCAAGTGAACTCCAGACACATGCACCACCTTGTGCATCTGGCTTATGTGGGTCCTGGGGAATTGAACCTGGGTCCTTTGGCTTTGCAAGCAAGCACCTTAACTGCGATACCATCTCTCCAGCTTCTGTGTTTGTTTTTTTAAAACATTTGTACATTGAATACTGTTTTGTTTTCTAAATTTCCCAGTTAGATAAATGGGTATATAATTATCATAATGGAAAATGGCATTATTTATGTACTTATTCAATTACATTAATCCTGAGGATTTTCTATTCCAGGCAGAAACTCTGATTGGAACAAACCACTGCAACTGTTCTGTTATGCTCAAGATATTTAGAGAAATTCCTTCCTAGATTATTCTTTCAGCATTTCCTCGAAGGAACTGTGAGACCTCCTGGAAATGAAATAGGAAGTGACCTGATGGGATAGTCACTAAACACATTGAGAGTGGAGGGGAAGCAAGTGGGAATTTTGCCAGCAGCCTGGATGAGCAGAGTGACAGTGAATGCAGAGGAAGGAGCAGATGCTGGAAGCAGGCACTTCAAAATAAACAAGTCCAAAATTAAACCACCTTTCAACTTGACTTCCCTTCCTTTCCTTCCCCAGAAAACCCTCTTCTCCTCTCATAAATGGTTGCTCCCCACAACACAGATTAATTTCTTCACCTCCCCATCTTTCACCCGCTCCATCACTGAGTCTGTAAGATTCTTTTCCTAAATATTTCTCAAGTCCATTTCTCTCTTCCTTTGTTTAGGTCACTGTCATGTTCCAGTGAAATTTTTTAGTTTCTGAACAGCTTCTCTTTAGTACACTTTTTCCTCTTTGCAAGACACTTTTACCAGTATGTGTTTTCAAAAGTAAAAAACTGGATTTTGTTTCTCACCAACCTCTGTGTTGCTCTTGGGAAGAGTGCAAACCTCTGCTTCCAAGGTGATAGTCAGAATAAGTTTAGGGAAAATGGAGGAAAACATAAAAGATATTCTAATATTCTTTCATTTAGCAGGGGGCTACGTAGCAGCAAGTCATGTCTAGGTGAGAAAGGAAGACAAGTAGGTTTAGGTGGGAGTTTAATGACTTCCGTGTGAACATCTGTCACAAAAGTTCAGTGGACAGAAATCAGGGATTTCAAATGGAGCTTAGGAGAGAACTGTGAGCAGAATGTGATGATGGAAGGTCTGGGAGTGGGTGAAATTTTCTAGAGGATGTGGAGCAGGAAAGCACCTGAAGTTGGAGTTCTGGAGACCCTGCCATTTGAAAAGGTACCCCCGAACAGTTCATATAGGGATCTTATGTGTGGGAACTTTTAGCTCTTGATGGATGCTTCACTCAAAAGGAATTTGACAAAAGATGGCTGGTTCAGTAATGTCAGAGGTGGGAGGGGAGGAGGATACCCCCTGGTTATAGCTTTCCATGAATCATGGTTTTTAGGAAATATTTTCTGTTCCTTATATTAGATGCATTTGTGATTTTGCTTTTCTCTAGGATTACTGAATATAAAGAGCTAAAAATTTAACACAGACATATTAGTTATCTGATTTTGTGTCCTTTAAAACTACATAGCTATTGTAATTAACACATAAATGTGCTACTATAGTAGGATTGAAATTATTTTAGGTGAAATCCAGCTTGATAATGAAAAGGTTCTTAAGAGGTAAAAGACCCATTATTCTTGTGTTAGTGAATTATTTAGTTCGTCATTCAACCATGATAACCTTGAATCTTCAATAGGAGAAATAAATTATATCATTTACAAATCTGCACAGCTTTTTTAAGTCCATAACTCACCAAAGATCCATTATTCAGTAATCATTGCTCATATTTTACTAGGATTTGTACCCCTTCTCTATTGCTTTCCAAGATTTCTGTATTCATTCATTCACTCATCTGGCAGCTATTTCTTTAAATGTGTTGTTTATCTCAGGTGCTGCTCTGAGGTAAGTAAATACAATCATAGAAAAGCATGCAAGGAAGGGCACTGCCTCCCCTGGCACTCAGTACACACTCATTGAAGTAGTTTGAATTTCCATCACTTGTGCTTGTATGGTACTTTTCTCCATATTCTAGTATGTAATGAAAATACCAGTAATAGTGCCTTCTCTACTGGGCTTCTGCTTTTTCTATGACACCATACATTGACCTGACCTACCTAATAATAATAATTATTATTTTTGTGACTCTTAAAAGTGAGAATAAAGGTAATTTAAAGCTCAGATTGTCTTAAACAAATTTCAAACTGAAAGATATACAGTCCATTGTGTAGGAGCTAAAAGCATGAGTCTTTGTATTCTACAAACCTGGATTTGAGTCCTGGCTGCACTAGCTGATAATTGTTTACACATTGTTAACTTCTCCGGGCTTTGGTTTCTTAATTTGTAATATTGGAGCAATCCTGAGTCCTATTTCATGGCACTATCTTAGTGTGGTGGTTAAATAACACATGAAAATACTTAACATTGAACCTAACAAAGAAATTATTATTGTTGTTATCGCCTATAATTTGAATTCAGCTTTTTAGCTACTTCTGCTCTGTTCATGCCAACTAACTATTAGATTTGCATTCCTTTATTAGTGTTCCATTTTTGAGAGAAAACTTTCAAGGAGGAAGATTGTGTGAGGTCTTGGTCTGTCTTCAGCATTAGTGAGTGAGGAAAGGAGACATGTCTTTATTTTTTATTTTTATATTTTGGAGAGAGTCACAGAAGAGACAGAGAAAGAGAGAAAGACAGAGATGGGCGTGCCAGCAGTGTCTCAGCTGCTGTGAACGAAATCCAGATGTGTGCGCCCCCTGTGGTCAAGTGCGGCATTGCGCCCTTGAGTCACTGCATCTGGCTAAACGTGGGACCTGGAGATTGGAACGGCTGGAGATTGGAACCAGCATTCTTAGGCTTAGGAGGCAGGCGCCTTAACCGCTGCCATCTCTTGAGCCCAGGAGACATGTCTTTAAAAGAGCACATACACTTGTTATTGATATACCTAAGTTTAGTTCACAGAAGTTTAACATCCTATAAAGTGGGCTAAAAAGAAGAGGAGTGCAGGACTAAAGCAGGAAAAGAGTACAGTGTTACATCCCCCTCCCCCAAAATGAAAAACATACTTTTGAAGAACTGTTAAGAAAAGTCAGTTCTTATACATACTTTATCACCTTTGATATCTTTCTTTAAACCTGTGCTAGACTCAGGATTCTGTGCACTATCTTTAGACTTAAGTATAAAATTATAAAACAAAAACATCAACAGGTAGGATGCTAAATGGATTTCATTTTAAATGAGACTATTTTAGAACCACCATGTTTAGGAGAAAGACCATTCAAAGCCTTTTATGTCATAGGCATGTGCTATATGTGTTTGCTTATTTGCTTTTCACCAATAGTAAACTGAACCAATACAACTGTGACAAAGTAGGTTTTGGCAGAACAGTCTTCCAGTGTGACAGCAACATACTTCCAAACCAAAGCTTCTTTGTGTTAAAGCTGCCTGTGTAATTACAGGGTGTAGGAAAAAACAAGGTTGTTGACAGATTCCTTCACCTGCTCAACAGACCCCGTGAATACATCCAGCTTCACAGGTAAGAGAATTGGATACATGAGATCTTATTATCTGAGTAAATTATTACTCTTTTTCCTAATAGGAATTAGATATGCTTGGTCCAAATTCCATTTTATAAACCATTTTCATTCCTATTCTTCCTACTTGTATCTCTCTTTTCCTTAAAAGGCAGTGAGTCCATGTAATATTTATTTATAAAATGACTAATACTTATAAAAATGAGTTAATAGATATTATGTGGACAGAGAATGATGCACATTAAATTCTAGGAGTTAAGTTCGAAGGGAAACATGGAGAGCCTAAGTTTGTTTTCTTCACAAGAAGCGAACAGCTCACAGGGAGAAACAATGAACTCATGGAACTCAGGTGGGTATGAGGCAAGGAACACAAAAGTGTGGAAAAAGATGATGTCAGTGTCTCCTGCCTTCTTGGAAACACTTGTAGATTCTGTACTTTTGTGCAGTTACATTGGTTCAGGAATAGCTTATAAGAAGGTGACTTTTCTTAATGTAAATTTCTATATCAGTGATCATGTTCCAATTTTTAAAAAATTAAATATAAGTAGATCTACTGGATCCTAAATGTTGATTGAGCAGGGGTGGAGGATATACCAAATATATAGAGGAAGACCAGCAAGTTGTACCATGCTGTAATACCTCAAGGTCCAACCCCCATTGACACATTTCCTCCAGCAAGCCTCCGCCTCCTAAAGATTTGCATAACCTTCCAGAACAGTGCCACCAGCTGGGATATAAGTATTTAAACACATGAGGCTATGGGGGACATTTTACATTCAAACCATAGTCACCAATCCAGGAAGCTCAATAAATCCCAACTATGATAAATAGAAAAGCATAACATGCCATATTATAAACAAATGTCTGAAAACATAGTGAACACATTCAGAACCACCAGAGGTGAGAGGAAAGCACATACATAGTGCAACAGTGATCAAAATGACTGTTGAGGGCTGAAGAGATGGCTTAGTGGTTAAGGTGCCTGCCTCCTAAGCCTAAAAACTCTGGTTCCAGTCTCCAGCGTTTTCAATCTCCAGGTTCCTTGTTTAGCCAGATGAAAAGTGATGCTGCACTTGACCACAAGGGGGCGCACGCATCAGGATTTTGTTCGCAGCAGCTGAGAGACTGCTGGCGCGCCCGTCTCTATCTGTTTTCCTCTCCCTCTCGCTCTCTGTCTCTCTCTGTATCTCTCTCCAAAAAAAAAAAAAATGACTATTGAATTCTTCCAATAAAGAACTGTAAAACATGATTCAATGAAAGGGTTGCTTTTTAGTAAATGAAAAAATATCTATTTAGCAGAAACAAATCCTCTTTAAACATGTAGGCAAAATAATGGAGTATTTTTCATTAATATACTGGCATAATAAGGAAATTGCAGTTCAGTATTTTCTACAAATGTTGATGCAAACATTTTTAGCAAGTATTAACAAACCAAGTCTAACCATATTTAAAAAGTTAATATAAGGGCTAGAGAGATGGCTTAGCCATTAAGGCACTTGCCTTCAAAGTCAAAGGACCCAGGTTCAATTCCTCAGGCCTCATGTAAGCCAAATGCACAAGGTGACGCATGCGTCCAGAGTTTGTTGGCAATGGCTGGAGGCCCTAGCATGCCTACTCTCTCTCTCTCCCCCTTTCTCTCAAATAAATAAATAACATTTAATTTAAAAAGTTAATATACCATAACCATGTGGGTTTTATCCCAGGAATATAAGATAACGGTGTCCTATTTTTATTCTTGGAATTGACTATCTGCCTTCTCAAACAGTTTGCCCAGGGATTATTAATAGTCTTGTCTTGTTCAATGAAATTTTATTTTATTTTTTTCAAATCAGGAATTTCTGATTTGGTCTTTTGTTTACTTGGGACTTAATATGCTCTTACATGTTTACTTTTCTGATCTGAATGCCTAAATCATTGTTTTTAGCCTTTAAATCTTATTGTATGCATTTGAGGCTGTCTTCAAGTTTCAGGACCTTAGGTTGTTCATCTCTAACTAAGAAAAATGGGCTATTTATGATATCTCTGTTTTTTTAATGTTTAAATATCTTTACCAGGCTGGGGAGGTGGCTCAGTGGTTAAAGATGCTTTCTTGCCAAGCCTGGCAGCCTGGGGTTCAATTCTAATTCCACATACCAGATGTGCAAAGTGGAAGTGTCTAAAGTTTGCTTGCAGTGGCAGGAGGCCCTAGCATGTCCATTCTCTCTCCCCCACCTCTCGTGCATACACACATGCACAAATAAATAAAAAATTGAAAAACAGTAAATAGCTTTCTTTACCGAGTAAAGAAGATGGTATTCAAGGTGCATTCAGTTTAAAGGATTAGAGAGAGCATGCATTACTTTCCTGCTTTGAATAGCTTTAGTACCAACATTTCATTATGAAGTAACAAGTGATTCATAAAACAGTGAAGAGTTGCCTCCTTCTGGTTCATATTCTGTGGTAATTCCAACACTGCTAATTACGTGTGCAGCTATATCTCCGTGGAAAGTTTTCCAAATTCAAAAATTACAAAGCTTGATACTTATATTTTTATAGTACCATTTGTTAATATTATTTTTAAGGTAATTAATTATGTATATTTATAGAAACTTTGTATGAACACATCATGTGTTGATACCATCATTTCCCTCCTCCCTGCCCCTATTCCACTGAGGGCCTTCTTCAGTGGAATTTCTAGTATTGACCATGGGGTTGTGGGTTATGACATGTGAAAGCAGCAGTCAGACTTTTCTTGGGGGAAATGCCTCTGGATATGCTCTCCCACCATGTGGCTCTTACAATTTTTCTGTCCCCTTTCTGCAAAATTCCCTGACCTTTGCTTGATAGATGTGCTTTAAGTCTATTTTAGTGTTGAACTCTCAGCAGCTTCTGGATTTCTGCTTTGGCAATTTTGAGTATCCTCAGTGTCTGTCTGCATCACCCTGGCACAGGTTGTCAGTCTTGCTATTGTTATATTATTGATTGATAATCATGTTATAAATAAAATGTTTATTCATTTGAATGGGTCCTAGATACCTCTGTGTGATAATATTGAATACTTATTATGTAAAGTTGGAAGTGAAAGGTTCAATTTAAAATATATAATTTTTTTTTTTTTTTTTTTTTTTTTTTTTCAAGGTAGGGTCTCACTCTGGCCCAGGCTGACCTGGAATTAACTATGTAGTCTCAGGGTGGCCTCGAACTCATAGCAATCCTCCTACCTCTGCCTCCCAAGTGCTGGGATTAAAGGTGTGTACCACCACGCCCGGCCTAAAATATATAATTTTAAAGAGTTTTCACTAATTAAGGACCTATTCCCACTAATTGCAATGTGAAAATTTTTTTCTTTCTTATGCAGAGTTGGGGCTATATTTGTCATAGAATTTAAGCTCATACAATTGCTTTAACGGAAACATGTTTAAAAGGCTTGAAAATAGCCATCTGAAAACATGTTTAGGACTTCTCTGATCTGTAGATGATCTACTTCGTGTCTTCACTTGTTTATTTTTGATTCCTTCTAATAGACTAGCGATGTTACCATCTACGTTAGTCCCGTGCATCTTGGATGTCATTTGAACAAGATTAGTTAAATATAAGTAAAACTGTCACTAAATACACATGAATAAAACACACACGTGTCTTACTTTCAAGCATGGTCTTATGATCTTGTGTTTTATGGACCATATTTCATAAAATGAACAGGCTAGGCAGCTCATGTCAGTTAAAATTAAGATCCTTTCTTAAGAGTAGCACTTAGGAAATTTAAAACATTTATGGGTATAATTACTTTTGGTTGTATCTATTTCAAACAGAAGAGACTACATGATTCTCATTTGTACACACATACATTTGTGAAGTGTTATCTGTATACTAATTTTTCTATGATTTTATGTTAATTTGAAGTAAAAAGAGACATTCAACTATTTAACTTTTTTTTTTTTTTTTTTTTTTTTTTTTTTTTTTTTTTTTCAGTTTTTCAAGGTAGGGTCTCACTCTAGCCCAGGCTAACCTGGAATTCACTATGTAATCTCAGGGTTGCCTTGAACTCATGGCAATCCTCCTACCTTTACCTCCTGAATGCTGGGATTAAAGGCGTGCGCCACCACGCCCGGCTAGACTATTTAACTTTTGTAGTTACATTTCCTCTTTTCATAAAAGTATGTCTGTATTAAAATCAAAATTATCTTAGGGCTAATTACCAGGTTGTCTTTCACTTGCTACCTCCATACATGAAGACAAGGTCACAGGGACACACTAGCATAATCTGAGCTCTGCTGTTTTCCTGAGCATAGTACTCCCCATGTGTAACACAGGTCCTAGGTTTTCCAGCATAGCCCTGATTTCTCTTTCAGTAGGATTTTCCTCGCCCATGATCTTGACTGCATGATTCTGTGCCTTACTTATAAATTCTGTACTTGAGTCATGCCTGTCTTTATTCCTTTTATCTTCCAGAGTTCAGTCCATTCTTAACTCTACTTGGAACCATTCTTAATTTATTACTCTGAGTACAACTTCTCCCTCTTCTGAATCCCATACTAATGAATTTTGTACCATTGTTACCGAAAAGATAAGGGTTTTAGAAATCAAATTCTGTTTCAACTATTGTTTATGAGATCTTGAACTTCTTAAGTCCCAGTTTCCTTACATATCAAATTGAAATATTTCCATGAGGAGTGGTTGTGCAGATAAATGAGAGACTATCTGTGATTGACTAACTATAGGGCCAGACACTTGTATTTAGGAAAACATTAATATACATTAGGGTTTTTAATTGTTGTTGTACTTGTTACTGTTTCTGCCACATAACTTACATATCTAACTGTGATTTGCATCATGCAGGTAGAGCATTCCTTATGCTCCAGAATCCAAAATATTTTGAAAAGTGACATGATACTCAAAAACATTTATATTTTAAAGCATTTCATGTTTTAGTGTTTTTGAATTAGGGATGCTCAGCTAATAAGTCCTCTGCAAATATTCCAAAAAAAAAAAACCCCTCAAAATATGAAGCATGGTGGTCCCAAGGCTTTCAGATGAAGGATACTTGACCTAGAGTAATTCTGTTACCTCATTGCTCTCCCCAGCTAGTACCCCCCAGCTAAATAGGAAGCTTGTGAAGTGCAGAAACCTGCTTTATTCATTATGTGTTAATGCATGCATCTTACAATGTGTTTATTAAATTTCTTCCATTTCTCAGAGGCTCTTAGCCATTAATGGTGCATAGGTGATGGTATTGATGCTGAAGAGGTTCTTTCTGCTTGTCAGTGATGAGAGTGCACCAGTGCTGGTCCCCCCATGTGAACAGGGTTGTGTAGGCCTGCAGGTACCCAGAGAAGTTCTTGACCCTTTGACTGCATATCTTTAATACAGTGGATGGGATCTAGAGAAGGTAGGACTCAGACTAAGTATTAAGAAATAAGTGTGAGTTTTCTAAGTAGAGAAAGAAAAGAGGCATTTTGGTTATTGAAGATGTGCTACCTATAAAATTCAGTTAGAGGATTACCTTGGAGTAGCTAAGAATGTTTGTATTTATGTAGGTGTAAAAGTTAATGGCAGGAAAAGACATGCACTTCATGGGGCTCATAGGCCCTTCTGGAGCTAGATTAAATCCTGAATGTGATATGGTGGAATTAAAGAAAGGTCATGTTGATCATAGTCTGTGGGTGGATCAGTCACTTGAATTACAGAAAACACTAAAGGATGATTTCAGGAAACCATATAAAATTATTGGGGCTAACCAAACCTACTGGTGATGAGAAAGGAAAGAAGGCACACATTGAAATAGGTTTAAATGCCTGATTTTAGAATTCTTGATAACTATGTGGAGGGAGATGGGAAAAGAAGTTGAGAACAACTGCCTTGTGTATGGTTGCAGTCCTGAGGCCAGCACTTGAGGTGGTTTTCAGTATGCATTCGGTGTCGGTGCATACTTAATGAAATGACTTGGTTTGTGCTAATTTCATCTAGACCTTCCTGTTATACTCCCTTAGATCATTGTCCTTACCTGGAGACATCAATGGCTATTTCAGAATTAAGTGAGGTTGTTATCTTCACATGTATGAGACCTGTGACTATCTTATGTGAATGCTCTAGCCAACCAGGTAGTAAAAATGTTGCATGTGATTAGTTATTTTTAAGTCATTTGTTTCTTCCTCTAGTTTTTTTTTTTTTTTTTTTTTTTTTTTTTTTGCGAGAGACAGAGAGAGAGAGAGAGAGAGAGAAAGAGGCAGATAGAGAAAATGGGCATGCCAGCGGCCTCTCAGCCACTGTGAATGAACTCCAGATGTGTGCAGCCTCTTGTGGGCAAGTGTGGCATTGCGTGCTTGCATCACTTTTGCTTCTGGCTAAACATGGGACCTGGAGAATTGAACCAGCATTCTTAGGCTTGGCAGGCAGGCACCTTAACCACTAAGCCATCTCTCTAGCCCTCTTCCTCTATTTTTATATTTTCCCCTCATGAAACTAATTGAAATGTAATTTGTGACAAATTAAGTGCAGGACTGGCTACTCTGGTCCCTTTTAAAACAAAATTGTTCTAGGGTGAATGACATGTTTTGCAAATATGAGGCATGTTTTGGGCTGAGGGAAATTGAAAGTGACAGTGTGAAACTCCAAGTCCCAGAGGCCAGATAGAAAGAAGTATTGCTAGAAAACAGAAAAAGGCAAAGGCTAAGTCCCATAGGAAAACGGGAGCCATAATGGCATCCTTAATACTGATAAGATTAGTCAAGAACTAGAAACAGGTTAAATGGAAGCTGCTGCTCAGAACATCCAGGTGCTCCTGTCTCAGTTTCCACTTTATGAACTTGAAATAACCTTATTTTAGAAACATTTTTTCAGCAATTGAACAGTATATTTTCCACTAAAAATACCAACTGCTACCTTCATTTTACAAAACAGATTATGCTAGTGCCTCAGGTTGTTCTGTGAAGATGTGTAGGTTTGTCGTTATTAGTTTTTGGTGTGTGTAATGTGTGTATATGATATGTGTGTCTTCATGTGTGTGAGTACATTTGCATGTGCCACAGTACAAATGTGTAGGTCAGAGGACAACTTTAGGATATTGGTCCTTGCCTTTCTCCTCAATGAGACATGTTCTTCCTCCATCCAAGTCAAAAGTTTTAATTTTTTAAAAAACATTTTATTGACAGTTTTCATACATGTATGTAAAGTTTTTTGATCATAATCCCCTTCCAGTACCTTCTTTATCCCCCTAACTCCATCCCCCTCCCAACTAGTCCCTCTTCTGTTTTAGTATCTTTACAGAACTCCTCCATCCTACGTGACAGAATGTTGATGGGCCCAATATTGTGCAGGTAATGGCAGCTGCTTTGAACTCATGAATGCAATGGCCATTTCACATCTGGAAGATAGCATTCCAAAGGCCCCCTTTGCGTCCACTGGCTCTTACATTCTTTCTGCCCCTTCTTCTACAGTGTTCCTTGAGCCTTGGGGGGCATGATAGAGATGTCTCATTTAGAACTGAACACTCAACACTCACTTATTCTTGGTACTTTGAGATTTGATTCTCTTTAGTAGTCACTGCCAACTGCAGAAAGAAGTTTCTCTGACCAAAGGTGAGGGTAGCACTAGTCTATGGGCAGAAACATAAATACTTAGATAGCAGTTGATAAATACAGCATATCAATTTAGCCAAGCAACAGTAGTATCTTCCCTTATAGGGCCTATAACCTTCTGAATCATAGGCTTTTGATTAGGTTTCCAGTACTAGGCATGAATTCCTTCCTGTGGTGCAGGCCTCAAATCCAACTGAAGAGCATGGTGGTTAGTCCCATATAGCTTGCCATGATTGCATCAGGTGCACATCTGACCTGACTGCTCATAGGGCCCACCACTGGTTGACACTTTCATTTTGACAAAAACTTTTAAAAATACAAAACATATCAATGCAGATACATAGCACAGACCCAAATTTATCACCCAGATTTAACAATTCATATTTTTCTAAATTTGATTATGTGCCTCCTATTGTAGAAATGAAATGCTGTGATTATAGCTGTCACCCCCTTTTAACCAATGGCTCAACCTCTTTTCCCCTTCCTTATATCTTTCACCACTAGAAATTTAATTTATAAATTCATCCTTTTTTAACTCATAAAATATTTTTTAAATACTCCATATTCTTTTTATTTTATTTTATTTATTAGCGAGAGAGAAAGAGAAAATGGGTGTTTCAGGGCCTCCAGCCACTGCAAACAAACTCCAGAAGTATGTGCCACCTTGTGCATCTAGCTTACCTGGGTAAATCTGCAAAATCAAACCTGGGTCCTTAGGCTTCACAGGCCAGCACATTAACCGCTAAGCCATCTCTCCAGCCCAAAAGTTGGGTTTTTTTTTTTTTTTGAGTTATTTTCACATTGATCCCCACTATATAATCAATCATATTTTGATGGGAAAGAAAACAAACATTTTTAATCCTTTCTTATAAGAGATAAACAAACTCAATATTAAAAATGTTCTAATTTCAGATCATTTGAACACAACATCTTATCACAGCCACTTACAGCCTGCTCTTGGGACCTCTCCAGTCAGTGCTAGCTGCAGGCTCCTTGCAGTGTCCACACAGTGGAGAAGGAACTATGTCAGTACCTAATGCATTCCATCTTTCTTTTATTCATTTACGGTGACTATTTGTTGAGATTTGTTAAGTGCTATTTCTTATAAAACAGATACTGCTGTAGCCAGACTGTTCAGGTGGTGGCAACAGTGACAAAATGAACAGAGATGTTTACAGTCAGCCAGTAAGTTGGGATTTCTCAGTGCACAAAATTTTGGTAAGGAAGTTCTTTTAACCAAGGTGCTTATGTAATGTTTTGTACAAGAATTGAAAGCATGGCTAAAAATCTAAAAGTTATTGCTACATTTAACTATAATTACTCATTCATTAATTCAAATAGTTAACAAATACCTTGGGTCATATTCTTTTGAAACAGAGCCAGAGATAGGAACATTTGTATTTATAACCTTTCAGAAGTTTGTGCTGTCACAGCTGCTGGTCAGGAGCTTTTAAAGAGATCTGTGTAAGGTACCAATAGCATCTGCTATAGCAACTTTTCCATTGAGTTCCTATTATGTCCTTTGCATTATTATAAACCTTTCAGAACCAAGGCCAAAGTCACTGCTATTCTGACACTTTCTTTCTAGTGCTTAGAAGATAAAAACTAAACATTTTAATAAGCAGGAAATTTAAGGCTAAATTGAAAATGATGGGGATGGGGAGATTACTCAGTGGTTAACATTCTTACCACATTAGAACCTGAGTTCAGTACCCCTGTCCTTCAGTACCCACTTAAAAATTCTAGGCATGGTGGCATGTGCCTGTAATCCCAGCACTGGGAGGGTGAAGACAGATGGACTTTTGTGGCTCCTAGGACAGACAGTCTAGCCTAATTGGCAAGCTCTAGCCCAATAAGAGAACCTGATTTAAAAAAGGGGGTGGGCTGGAGAGATGGCTTAGCAGTTAAGGCTCCTGCCTCCTAAGCCTAAGAACACTGGTTCCAATCGCCAGCGGTTCCAATCTCCAGGTCCCACGTTTAGCCAGATGCAAAAGTAATGCAAGGGCGCAATGCCGCACTTGACCACAAGGGGGCGCATGCATCTGGATTTCATTCGCAGCAGCTGAGAGACTGCTGGCACACCCATCTCTCTCTTCCTCTCCCTCTCTCTGTGTCTCTATCTGTCTCTCTCCAAAAAAAGAAAAAAGAAAAAAGAAAAAAAGAACAACCTAGCCGGGCGTGTTGGCACACACTTTTAATTCCAGCACTTGTGAGGTAGAGGTAGGAGTACCACCATTAGTTTGAGGCCATCCTGAGACTACATAGTGAACTCTAGGTCAGCCTGAGCTAGAGTGAGACCCTACCTTGAAAAACAAACAAATGACAAAACACAACAATAACAACGACAATAAAAACTAAACAGCATTTCAAAAGACTAACACCTGAGTTTGTTCTCTGGCCTCCACATGGACATGGACATACACGTGCATTCACATACATGCACAAAAAGAAAATGATATACAGATTAAAGGACAATGTCATTGAGAGTAAACAGAGACTAACTGAGGAATAGAACACAAACACTGAGAAGTTTGGGAACAAATAACTATCTTCAGAATTATGGTGAAATTATTCTGGCATTTCAGCAACTTTGTGCTAGACTTAATTAGGTATGTTGACTCAATATAGAATGAATCTGTTAAGAGAAATAATAGACAGCCCATCTGATAGAGGGTTGTAAGAACTTGGGCTCATGACAATTTGGGGGTCCAAGCCAATAGGTGAGTGTAGCAGAACTAGCTATGATATAATGATGGGAGGAAATAAGGTCATTGATATTAGCATAGAAAT
Organism: Orientallactaga sibirica; assembly: GCA_036365145.1. NCBI lineage: Eukaryota > Metazoa > Chordata > Mammalia > Rodentia > Dipodidae > Orientallactaga > Orientallactaga sibirica. Next base: position 1,037,862 of record JAEOAD010002184.1, read on the forward strand.
TAGTCCATTCTTCATTTCTTGCCTGATGTGTTACAGTTCCCTCCCGATTAAAAGCTGAACCTCTTGCCTCTCCTTTCCACATCTCACACTGTTATAGCCAAAAAAGTTGATCATTTACTTTCTTGCCTAGGACCCCTCAGTTTCTCCATTCTGACTAGCAAGTCCACATGCCACAAGAATTTCTCTAGAAAAAAAATTCTTTTTTATTAAGTCTTTTTTTTTTTTTTTTTTTTTGGTTTTGGTTTTGGTTTTGGTTTTTCGAGGTAGGGTCTCACTCTGGTCCAGGCTGACCTGGAATTAACTATGTAGTCTCGGGGTGGCCTCGAACTCTTAGTGATCCTCCTACCTCTGCCTCCCGAGTGCTGGGATTAAAGGCATGCGCCACCACACCCAGCTTTATTAAGTCTTTTTTAATGATACTTTCTTTGAAATTAAAAATATATTTTAGGGTTGGAGAGATGGCTTAGTGGTTAAGGCATTTGCCTGCAGAGTCCAAGGACCTAGATTCAATTTTCCAGGACCCACATAAGTCAGATATACGAGGTGGTGCATGTGTTTGGAATTCATTTGTGGCAGCTAGAGGTCCTGGCACATACAATATCCCTCCACCCCATGTCTTTCTCTTTGCTCTTTCTCTTTTTCAAATAAATAAAAAAAATTTTTTTAAAGAAGAACATACTTTGTATGGATATATCATGTGTTGGTACCATCTTTTCTGTCCCCCCTGCTCCCATTCTACAGGGGTCCCTCCTCATTGGGATTGCTGGTATTCCCCATGGGGTTGTGGCTTATTGTGTTGTGGGAGCAACAGTCAGTTATTGGTGGGAAGCAATGCCTCTGGGCGTGACAACCCAACCTGTATCTCTTGAAATCTTTCCGCCCCCTATTTCGCAAAATTCCCTGAGCCTTGGTGGGTATGTTGTAGTCTGTTTCAGTGATGAGCTCTTAGGACTCTCTGGGTCTCTGCTCTGGTAGGTGTCTGTTTTCTTCACCCTGGCACTGACTGTCAGGGTCTCTGTGGAAGCAGCACTCTTGCTTATCTCCCTATTTCCCCTGTGGTTTTGCTGGGGCCTTGACTGAGATAAGAGCAGTCATTTATCTCCTCAGTTCTCACTTCCTTCTGAAAAAGAAAAACTCGTGTGGAGAGTGAAGTCAACATAGGTTAAATTGCATAAGCATTATTAACTTAGGGAGATTTTGATGGATGCAGCCCCTCTTTTTGCCAAAGACTAGTGGGAGCTTGACATTGGAGAGCATAATCTTTGTCTCCATAGAATTCAGACCTTCCCAGTTCCAGATATGGGTTCTTTTCCACTGAGCAGATCTCTTAGCCAATCAGAAAGCCATTGGTTACCTGCCAAGGCTGGGTACCACCATTGCACTGGTGTGTATTTCTTGTCAGGCTGGTTGCTTCTGAGTAGCTTAGACTCCTGCTTCCTCATACCACTGTTGGCCATTTTACCCCAGTAGCTACGGAAGAGAGAAAAAAAAATAAAAACTAGAATAGTTGTTAAAGCAAATGAAGACAAATAAATAACCAAACTCCACAAAATCATCAACATGACAAGGATTAACTAACCTTTCCAATAATAACTCTAAATATCAATGTATTCAACTCTTCAATCAAAATATATAGATTAACAGGTTGGATGAGAAAACAGGATGCATCCTTTTGCTATCTTCAAGAAACCTACTTAATGTCAAAGACAAGCACCATCTGAGAGTAAAAGGATGGAAAAAATATTCTAAGTAAATGCAAATAGGATAAAAACAGGTCTGGCTATACTAATATCTAAAAAAGTAGACTTTAAACCAAAAGTAATCAGAAGAGATAAAGAAGGACACGTCATACTGACCAAACAAGAGGGTTTTATAACCATACATATATGCATCAGACATAAGTGCACAAAATTTTATAAAGCAAACATTGCTAGACATAAAGCCAGATATAAATGCCAACACAATAATAGTGGGTGAACTCAATACCCTACTATCAACAATAGATAGACCATCTAAACAGAAACTACAGAGACAATAGAGATAAATGACACCATAGATCAAATGGATGTAACAGACTTCTACACTGTACACAATATACATTCTTCTCAGAAGCTCATAGACTTTTCTCTAAAATATACTACATATTTAGACACAAAGCATGTCTCCACAAATTCAGGAAATAAACAACAAGAGAAACAACAGAAAATACCCAAACTCCTGGATATTGAACAATGAATTGATTGGTGAGAAAAAAAACAAGAAATAAATAAAAATAATCCTAGAACTGAAGGAAAATAAAAATACAACATACTCAAACCTGTGGAACACAATGAAGGCAGTCCTAAGGGAGAATTTTTTTTTAGCTCTAAATACCTATATTACAAAATTAGATCTCAAATAAATAACTAAATAATCCATCTAAGACATGGAAAAGCATGGACAATCCAAACCCAGATGTTCCAGGTGGAAAGAAATAATCAGGATCAGGGCAGAAACCAATGAATTAGAAATGCAGAAAACAATTTTAAAAATTGATTAAACTAAGTGTTGGTTCATTGAAAAGATCAACAGGAGAGCTAAACCTCTAGCCAAAATAAACAAAAGAGAGAGAAGACTGTAATCAATAAAATCAGAGATGAAACAGGAGATATTACAATCGACTGCAATGAAATTGAATCATAAGTACATATTTCAAAAATCAATTTATACCAGATTAGAAAATATGGAAGAAGTGGGTGGATTTCTTGGTACATATGTTCTATCAAATTTAAACCCACAGTAGAGAAATAATTTAAATAAAGCTATAACAAGTAACAAAATTGAAGCTGTAATTAAAAATCTAACAACCAAAAAACACCCAGACCAAGTTGGATTCACTGCTGAATTCTTCCAGACCTTTATAGAAGAAATGAAACCACTTGTTCTCAAGTTACTTCACAAAACCAAAAAGAAAAAGCTACCTAAATCCTTCTATGAAACCAACATTACATGAATAGCAAAACCAGACAAATGCACAATAACAAAAAAGAAGATTTTAAGCCAATATTCCTGATGAATCTAGATGCAAAAGTTTTCAATCAAATTCTTGCAAATCAAATTTAAGAATGCATTAAAAATACTTTCCACCTTGACTGAATAGGTTTTATCCCAGGGATGCAGGGATGGTTCAACATATAGTGATCAATAAATGTAATAATCACATAAACAGACTTAAGGACAGAAACCACATGGTGATCTCAATAGATACAGCAAGGGCCTGTGACAAAATACAGCATTCCTTCATGATTAAACATTAGAGAGTATAGGGGTAGATGGATCATATCTCAACATAATAAAGGCTAAATATGACAAACCGAAAACTGGTATCATACTAACTGGGGGAAATGTGAAGTATTCCCACTAAAATCTGGAACAAGAGAAGGTTGTCCATTTTTACCACTGGTATTTAACATAGTGCTTGAAATCTTAGCTAGAAGAATGAGAACAGAAATAAAATAAAAGGAATGCAAAGTGAAAAGGAAGAAGTCAATCTAGCCTTATCAGATGATCCTATTCTTTATTTAAAATACCCTAGACCCCCCCCCCCACCAACAAAACTTCTTGAGCTGATAAACTCTTTCAGCAAAGTAGCAGGATATAAAATAACAGATAAAACTCAATAGACTTCTTATATATCAATGAAAAACACACTGAGACAGAAATCAGAGAAGCAGTCCAATTTACAATATCCATAAGAAATTAAATATCTGAGAATATCCCTAATCAAGTTAAGTGAAAGACTTATACTGTGAAGATATTTAAAAACTGAAGAAAGAAATTAAGGAAGGCATGAGAAGATGAAAAGATCTCCCATGCTCATGGGTTAGAAAAATTCATATGAAAATGGTCAGCCTACTAAACACAATATGCAGATCCAATGCAATTCAATCAAAATTCTAGCGCTATTCTTCATAAAAACAGAAAAAAAGAATCTTAAAATTCATATGGAAGCACAAAAGGCCTTGGATAGCAAAAAATGTTCTCAGCAAAACAAAAGGGGATGGAGAGATGGCTTAGTAGTTAAGGCGCCTGTCTGCCAAGTCTAAGGATGTCCGTTCAATCTCCAGGTCCTGCCTTTAGCCAGACATAAAAAGTAATGTAAGTATGCACCCACAAGAGGGCACACGTGTCTGGAATTCATTCACAGCAGCTGAGAGGCCTCTGGCATGCCCATTCTCTCTCTCTCTCTCTCTGTCTGCCTCTTCCTCTCTCTCTCTCTGTCTCTTCCTCTCTCTCTCTCTCTGTCTCCCTCAAGTAATAATAATTTTTGAAGAAGAAGAAGAGGAGGGGGATGAGGAGGAAGAAGAAAAAATACTGCAAATGATGTCACCATACCTGGTTTCAAGTTATGCTACAAAGCTATAGTGATAAAATCAGCATGGTACTGGCACAAAACAGACACATAACACATAGATCAGTGGAATAGACCAGAAGATCCCAGTATAAATTTAAGGAACTACAACCATGTGATCTTTGACAAAGAGAAAACATACACTGGAGTAAAGAGAGCAATTTCAACAAGTGGTTTTGGGGAAACTGGATGACTACATATAGAAGAATGAATCTAGACCCTTTTTTCTCACCTTATACAAAAATCAATTCCATGTATCAAAGACCTGAAATTCTGAAACAACTAGGGGATAGAGTAGGAACAGCATTTCCAAGACATGGGTATAGGGAAAGACTTACTGAATTAAAACTCTGCTAACCCAAGGAATTAGACAAACTCTCAACCATTGGGATCTCATGAAACTCAAAAGATGTTTTACAGCTAAAGCAAACCAGCAACTGAGTCAACAGATAACCTACAATTTGGAAGAAAATCTTGGCCAGCTATACATCCCACAGAAGTTTAACATCTAGAATAGAGGGCTGGAGAGACGGCTTAGTGGTTAAGATGCTTGCCTGCAAAGCCAAAGGACCCAGGTTGGATTCCCCAATACCCACATAAGCCATGCACATGGTGACACATGTGTCTGGAATTTGTTTGCAGTAGCTGGAGACCCTGGCACACCCATTCTTCTTCTCTTCCTCCCTCCTTCCTTCCCTCCCTCCCTCCTCTCTCTCTCTCTCTCTCTCTCTCTCTCTCTCTCTCTGTGCTTTTCTCTCTTTCAAATAAATAAATTAATTAAATTTTTTAAAATATCTAGAATCTACAAAGGGACAAAAATTTAAGCAATAAGAAAGTCAATAAATCCACTCAAAAACGGGCTGGGAACTGAAGCAAGAATTCTCAAAACAATACAAATAACCAATAAACATCTAAATGAATGTTCAACATCCTTACCATTGGGGAAATGAAAATTAAAGCAACTTTGATGTTCTATTTCATTACAGTCAGAATGACTATCTTCAAAAAATCAAATTACAACAAATACTGTGAGAGTGTAGATAGAAGTCTCATCTACTGTTGGTGGGAGTGCAAAGTGCTATAGAAACTATGGAACTCAGTACACAGGTTTCTTAAAATTCTAAAAGTAGGTCTATCATTAGGCCCAACTATGCCACTTCTTGGCATATACTCTAAAAACTATAGTCTGCCTCAGAAATACTTGCTTATTCATGTTTGTTGCTGTTCTATTCACAATAGCTAAGAAATGAAATCAACCTAGATGTTCATCAACTGATGAATGGATAATGAAGATGTGGTACATACACAATAAAATTAATTCAATTGTGAGAAAAAATGAAATTATGACAATCTCAGGAATATATAGAGATATGGAAATTACTGAGGTTCAGAAAGATGGACACCACTTACTCCCTCTATGTGCATCCTATCACAGAAGTTTTAGATCAGAAGGAAATTTCCTTAAAGCTTTCCTTCACCATATCTTTCACAAGTGTTTCTGTCCTTTGTACCCCTTTTAACCCAAAGCATTTTCTTCAGTAGGAGATGAAGAAATCTTTCTAGTCTTATAAGGGAGGTTGAAAACACACTGATTCTGAGGAGTGCTGCCAGTATTGAGTTTCTTCTCTTTGGGTCCATGTCCATGTCTTTGTAAGCCATGTTTCAGCTGTTGAAATAAATTGAATTTGGGACTAGACTTTTAAATTGTACTACATTGTTCTCCTAAAAATAGGTTTCTTTAATTTTTCATGAGAACAAAATGTTTTTCTGTGGCTGGAGAGATGGCTCAGCCATTAAGGCACTTGCCTGCAAAGCCTAACATCCTGGGTTTGGTTCCCCAGTACCCATGTAAAGCCAGATGCACAAAGTAGTGTGTGCACCTGGAGTTCATTTACAGTGGCTGGAGGCCCCAGCATGCTCGTTCTGACTGTCTGACTCTCTTCTATTTCTATCTGCTTTCAAGTAACTAAATAAAATATGCGAAAAATAGGGCTGGAGAGATGGCTTAGCAGTTGAGGCACTTGCCTGAGAAGTCAAAGGACCCAGGTTCAATTCCTAGGGCCCATGTAAACCAGACGCACAAGGGGTGCATTTGTCTGGAGTTCGTTTTCAGTGGGTAGAGGCCCTGGTGCTCCCATTCTCTCTGTGTCTTCTTCTTTTTTTTTTTTTTTTTTCTCTCTCTCTCTCTGCTTGCAAATAAATTTAATTTAATTTAAAAATATATTAGAAAAATAAAGAAGTTTCAGGAATACTAGGTCTCCAGCATGTCTAGAGGATAGTGTGTGGTGGTAGGCAAGCTAGACAGCCAGGGCTTTCATTTTCATGCACAGAATTGTAAATATTATGCCCTAAGGCCTGATCTATTTCAGAAGGAGGACTTTCCAAATGGATGTCACACAGAAGGGTAGGCAGGAAGAGACACTGCATTTTCTCATTTGTTAACAAATATTTCTGGAACATTGGCCTTTCAGACACAGCAAGCTGGAAGTAGGCAGCTGATGCATACCCTGCCCTTAGGAGAGCTCACTGTTCAATCAGAAGACAGCAATGGGAACACGTAATTGTGATAAAGAATGACAGGGACACTAACAGAAACTGTTCTAGGTCAGTGACCCTAAACTTATCATATCAAAACGCATTCTGAAATATGTAGAAAATAAGAACAAAAAAGAGTGAGCTAATACTGAAAAACAATACTTTAAAAATGCTCATTTTTTGGTTAATAATACAAAATTTTTATTTTTATTTATTTTCAAGCAGAGAGAATTAATTACTTCTTTTTCTGAGTCTCCATTGAACTCTGTTCACCTCTGACATGAATTACCTTAAATTGTCTTATGTCTATCTCCCTTGTTATGTCCCCTCCTTAGAACAGGGTCTCTGAATAATTCCTATAGTGTCCTTCATGCCTGATAATTACTCTTTATTTCTTTGTTTCTTTGTTTGGAGACAGATCTCTATAGCACAGGCTGGCATGGAACTGATCATGTAATTTAGGCTGGCTTTAAACTCACAGCAGTCCTCCTGCCTCAGCCTCCTAAGTGCTAGAATTAAAGGTAAACTACCACACTCAGATATCATCTGCTTTATATATTAGAAACACATAGTTAATACTTAATCCACTCATTTAGTCTTTGTGCAAATGTATACTTCATGCTTATACATGCATAGTGATAAGCATGTGGCTGGAGAGATGGTTCAGTGAGTAAGAGCACTGTAGCAAGCATTAGGATCTGAGTTTGATGCCAGCACCCATGAAAAAATCCAGGAATGGTCACACATTCCTCTGACCCCAGTGTTGAGGGGATTAGAGACAGGAGGATTCCTGGGACATACTGGTCAGGCAGTCTACCTGAAAAACCAGAGCTCCAGGTTTAGTATGCAATTTCATCTCAAAGAAGTAAGGCAAAGAGCAGTAGAAGCAAGCACCCCATGTTCTTCTCTGGCCTGTACATGATATGCACAAGGTGTGTGCATCTGCATTATCATGCTTTATGACAGACATGTGAACTGAGCATTTAAGGAAGGGGCTTGAACAGTTTGTCAGGCAAGGAGAGAAGTGAAGAGAAAGCTTTCCAGAAAAGAAAAAAATAAACACAGAGTTTAAGGAACTTTCCTTTGAACTTCCACTCTGGCCCCAGGGTATATATAATTAAAATAGCAGAAATACATCTAATTTAGGAAGCATTATTAGAGGGTTACTGAGTACTGGCTACTTTTCTAAACAGAGTGACTCGTTGGTGAATAAGAGCACTAACACATGCAAGCTTCATGTGAATACCCAAGCTTTCAGCAGGCAGCAGAGAGAATAGATAATTAAAATATGTACTATTTAGATGGTGATATATGTTATGGGGAAAAATAACATGGAAGGTGACCATGGATGGGCTAATAGTTTTAAATAGGTCGTTAGGCCAGTCCTCATTGAGCAAGCTAATGCCAAGTAACAGTGGAGAGTAACCTTGTTCTAGGTTTTTTTTTCCTCCATTATACACAGGCTTGTTTGTTTCATCTATGTAGGAAGTACTTCCTTTTGTTATTTGCTTTTCATGTGGTTTTCAAGCTTTTCCAAGTAACCTGAAACAAGTATCAGTGGTACCTAAACTCAAATGAGAAAACAGGATAAATGAGCCACATCATCACATTCATCATATAAATATAGGAGACATTGCCTAGGAGACTACCAGGACTCTTCAGTCCCAGAATGAACAAGTTGTGTGACATGATAACAAGGCACAGTTCTTGGCCACTACCAGCAGAAGTCAGCAAATGCTGCATGTATTCTTTTCAGGCACTTTCTGGTCCTGTATACCCTGCCGACCCTGACAGAGAATGCTGTTACTGCTTCCAGCTACTTTTTTTTTTTTCATTTGGGATTCAAGAAAATAATGTGAGATACTAGAAGATAAAACAGATCCAGGTGTTGAAATTGTAAGATAAAACATGATGTGATAGAGACATGTGCCTAGATGGTTGCTCTACTCCTTTGTCTCCTAAAGCCTCTCAGTGAACTATACTTTCCTCTCTCCTCTTCATTGAAATGGCCCCTTTGGAGCCTGGGATTGGAGCCAGTCAAGTGTTTGCTGCTTAAAGCAACATGTTATTGGCTTCTAGTGATGCGGTAGTGTCTTCCTTAAAGAAAATCTGTCATGGGGGGAACAGTGAGGAGATGGCTCAGTGGGTCAAAGCACTAGGTATGCAAGTATAAAATCAGAGTTTGATTCCCCAGCAGCCACATAAAAAGCTGGGCATGGCCATGCATGCCTATAACCTAGTGCTAAGAGAACTGGAGACAGGAGAGTCTCTGTCGCTCACTGGTCAGCCATCTGATCAAAAGACAGCAGCTCCAAGTTAAGTGAGAGACTCCATCTCAAAGAAATAAAGCAGAGGAAGGACAGAGGAGGATACACAACATTCTCCTCTGGTCTCCACACTCATGCAAATGGGGGCATCTTCTGCATACATACATGCACATACCACACATGCACACAAAAACATAAAATAAAAATTTGTCATAAAAACAATAAATGAGGGCCTAGAGAGATGGTTTAGCCATTAAAGCACTTACCTGCGAAGCCTAAGGATCTATGTTCTACTCTCTAAATCTCATGTTAGCCAGATGCACAAAGGTGAGGAAAGCACAAGATTGCACATGCCCACTAGGTGGCACAAGCATCTGGAGTTCAATTGCAATGCCAGAGGCCCTGGTTTCCCAATTCTGTTTCTCCCTCTCTCTCTCTCTCTCTCTCTCTCTAAAAAAAAAAGCAATTAAAAAAAACAATAAATGATCCAGGTGTGGTGACACATGCCTTTAATCCCTGCACTCGGGAGACAGAGGTAGGAGGATCACTGTAAATTCTAGGCTACCTCGAGACTATAGTGAGTTCCAGGTCAACCTGGGCTAGAGCCAGACCCTACCTCGAAAAACAAAACAAAACAATAAACAGTAAATGAGTAAATTATCGGACTGTAAGCATAGATTGACTTTAAAACTTTTCTAAATATAGTGCTTTCTTCTTTTTATTTAATATCTATTATTTATTTTATTTGTTTATACTAGATAGTACATACTATCTTCTATTTTTCCCTGTGAGGCCTTACCCTAACTGCTGTAGACTGACAAATTTAAAACCAGATTGTTGGGAATTTTTTTTTCAGTTGATAAATCACTAGTAATGAGTATAGTAATATTTTGTGGATAATATGGTATATCACATAATATATATGTAAATTATATAACATATAATGCTTTAGGCAACATGTATTATACAAAATATGTGCTTTGAGTTATTAACTGAGAGAGATCTGTATAAATAGCTTCAAGAGGAACATGCCTATTCTGGTAGACTCAAACTACAATAGGCTAGCTTATCATTTGTCCTCATGAGCAAAAATAATTTTCAACATTCTTTGAATTCCCTGTAATAAACCTTTTGATATCTAACCTAATACAAGCTCTAGTACATTCTGCACTTCTGGGAAGGACATATCTATATTCTGTGATAAAATAAGTTCCTTTAAAATCATATGAAGGAAAGAAGTTTTACCCACTTTGTTCACCATACTCCTACAAAATCTAAAGCAGCACCTATTTCCACCAGTGTGGTGAATGATTGTTAAATGGAAGCCTTTGGAAATCATGATACAAAAAACTGCTCATTTCTAAGTTTTACTCTTTATCACATTTTTAGGTTGTTCCTCTATTATAAATTCTTTTAACTATATATTATTATATACAATATTTTCTGGTAAGGATTTGTCCAGGAGACTAGGCATTTACCAGTGTGGTAGTTTGAATATGATAGTTTGAATGCCTCCTTTTATATTTCTTACCTTTTTTCCTCTTTTTGTTATCATTTCTACATATGGAGGGCATAAGACAATCCCAAATGTTCGTTCTCACTTCCCACCTTGTTTAAGGAAGAGTCTCTTGTTTACATCTGCAAACACCAGGCTAGCTGGTCTACTTCTTCTGGCTTCTTCCCTCTCCACCTCCTGTCTAAGTGTTGGAAGCTGTGATTTCAGACTTATTACTGAGTCTGACTTTTTTCTTATAGATTCTGGGCATTTGAACTCAAGTACTCATATTTGCATCCATGCATTTCAGAAAAACAAACAAAAAACAAAAAAGAAACCATGTCTTCCCTTTTCCCTCCACTCTTATGCTTGACTATTGTTTTTCTAAAAGAAAACTAATCCAGGTGGAAAGTGCAACTAACTCATTATCATTGTCAAAATAAGCACCAATATTTTGTGTTTTGTTGTTGTTGTTGTTATTGTTATTTTGTTTGTTTTTCAAGGCAGGATCTCACTCTAGCCCAGACTTACCTGAAATTCACTATGTAGTCTTAGGGTGGCCTTGAACTCACAGCAATCCACCTACCTCTGCCTCCCAAATGCTGGGATTACAGACGGGCACCACCACGCCCAGGCTTGTATTTTGATATTTTTTCGCGTGGCAGTACATTAGTAGACAGCTTCACCTTTTTGTAGGCAGCTGTTCAAAACAGATTACTCTTGCTCTCCAGCAGACAGTTTTATTTCCTATTGTAACAAAGCATGGTCTTTACATAACGTACTTTTACTGCATCTGGAATCATTTTAAGTTACTGTTGAACATTAGTAACTTCAAATTGAAAGAAAAGGGTTTAAATCTCACAGTTAAAAATAGTTTAGCACAGTATTTCTTAGAGCAAGCCACCTCTTAACAAAAGACCTGATAGACAGCTCTACTGTGTAAAGTAGTAAGACGTGAGAACAATCAGTGGTAACAAATGTCAACAATTAGCTCAACATTCTAATTAATTCATGAAGCATTACTAGCAACTATGAAGTCAGCTCCTTGCTGCTTCCATGGTGAGCCTGACAACCAGCACCAGGGTACAGGAGACGGGGAATTTTGTGGAAGAGGGGGCGGAAAGATTATAAGAGCCACAGGTTAGGACATCATGCCTAGAGGTATTGGCTACCCCCAATAACTGACTGCTGCTCCCACAAAGCATAACCCACAACCCCATGGGGAATGCCAGCAATTACACTGAGGATGGTCCATGCAGAATGGGGCCAGTGGAAAGGGAAAAGATGGTACCAACACATGATGTACCCATACAAATTATGTTCTTAATAGAAAAAAAAGCATCCCAATTAAACTCTATGCTAAAGAAACTGAGGCTAGAATGTGTTTAACTTTTCTTCTGTCCAATATCATTGAAATTATTGACTCTTAGCTTTTATTAGCCTATATTTCAAAGCTATTTTTGAAAGGAACAAGTCAAAATAGTTTTGAAATCATAGTAAAATATCAGCCATTGCTAAACTCAGGCTGGAACTGTGAGGAAGCTGGCCTGGGATGTTGGACATGACTGGGGACCTTGGGCTGTGGGGGTTGCAGCAGGCTTTATCATCAGGAACCCACTCTGGCGCCCGGGCTGGCCCTCCCTTCTTGTGAGATCCTAGCGTGCCTCATCTCCTGCCCACGGGCTCCTATGGAAATGGGACCCATGGGCCACTCCCCCTTCTCCCAGAGCACCTGAATATTCCAAAGCCTAAGGTTTCACTTTCCCCACAATTCCATGATCTTGTGGCCAGCTGCCCAAGAGACCCTTATATGGTAGTAAACAGTCTCCCTGCAGCTGTAGCCTTCGGATATTTGGCTCAAATCATGTAGCTTTTCCAGCCTCTTCTGCTGTCTCCCTCCCAACTTCTGCTTTCCAACACCAGCCAATTAGATAGCAACCCATGAACCTATGTATCCAATCACCTTATGATCTGTGTGTGCCTTTTCAACCTTTCTCAAGTGTTTATAAACCCACTCCCTTTTTGAATAAACAAGTGTTGTCCATCAGTTGGTCTCCCAGGTGGTTCATTGCCTGTGGCACTCACCCGCTCCAAAACCCTGCTCCCCCAACTCCTCCTGCGCCCAGGACATCAGTGACCAATGAGCCCCAGGAATAGCGAGGACCCACAGTAAAATATTCTCAGAATCAGGGCTGGAGAGATGGCTTAGCGGTTAAGGCCCCTGCCTGCTAAGCCTAAGAACCCGGTTCCAATCTCTAGGTCCCACGTTTAGCCAGATGCAGTGACGCAGGGCGCAATGCTGCACTTGCCCACAAGGTGGCGCACACATCTGGATTTCGTTCACAGCAGCTGAGAAACTGCTGGCGCGCCCATTCTCTATCTGTCTCCATCTCCCTCTCTCTCTGTCTCTCTCCAAAAATAAAAAAATTTTAAAAATCTCAGAATCGTTGCTTTGAGTGTGGAGAATTAATATCTTTGCTCCAAGATGATTATAAAAGTAGAGCAATGATTTTAATCACATACTCTGCAAACATCATTATACTCTCATTAGGAGCTTGTGGTAGTTTGAATATATGTCCCCCAATATATTCAGTGTTTTATTAGTTATAGTTTGCATCTGCAATCACCTTGCTAGAGGCAATGTCACTGGGGGCTGGTCTTAAGGGGTGGTGATGGTTTGAGATTCCATTGTAAAGATATGCAAATGTGCCTAGCAGGAGTTCCTGAAGTGTGCTGTGTGACCTTTTGGCAGTAGTTTTGCTCTGTGTGCTGTGGTGGCTGGTTGGTTTCTCTCTCTCTGCTTGGCCCTGTGGAGAGCAGGCCGCTTCTCTTGCTATTATGGAACTTCCCCTGGATCTGTAAGCTTCAATAAATAATATCCCTTCCTCCATAACTGTGCCCGGTCTGGAAGTTCATCTCAGCGAACCTGAAGCTGTCTGCAACAGAGCTCATTCACATACTATCTGCAGCTCCTATCACTGCCTTCTCACTGACTTTGTTGAAGTTTATAGTCTCATAGGATGTTTGCAAAATTAAGCTTTCTTCTTAGAGCATTAAGTACCATGCAGAGCAGCTTAGTACATTGATTTTCCCCTATATCAGCAGGGTACCTGGCCAGATTACAAGTTAGGCAATTGCTTAAGCTCAATATCATTTTATATATTTGACTAGCCTTTGCTTTTCCTTTGATGAACCAGGTGAAAGTATCAATATTAAGAACAAAACAAAAAAATACTTTTATCCTATAATTTCTTCATTCTCATCCTATTCCATGGAAAGTCATATTTCTCATTTGTATTTATCCTCATCTTACTCTCTTTTGAAAGTCATCTGATATGTGTTCCCTCAAATGTATGTTTTTAAACTATTTATTTGTATGAAAACACAGAGATAAAGGCAGAGAGGGAGAGAAACAGAGAGAAAGTGGTGTGGCAGGGCCTCTAGGGGCTGCAAACTCCAGACATGTGTGCCACTTTGTGCATCTGGCTTTATGTGAGTACTAGGGAATTGAACCCTGGCCATCAGACATTGCAACAAGCGCCTTAAACTCTGAATCATCTCTCTTGCCCATATATATATATTTTTCAAAATAATTTTTATTTATTTACTTGCAGACAGAGAGAGGGGAGTGTTGTGTGTGTGTGTGTAAGAGAGAAAGAATGAGAGAATATAGGTGTGAGGGCCTCTAGCCACTGCAAACGAACCCCAGATGCATGTGCCACCATGTATAGCTGGCTTTATGTGGGTACTAGGGAATTGAACCTGGGTCTTCAGGCTTTGCAGGCAAGCATCTTAACCACTAAGCCATCTCTCCAGCCCCCAAATATGTGTTTTTTTTATTAGTACTACTAAGTCTTTAAGCAATCTAAGCCGACAAGTTTTATGCTATCATAATTAAATGGTTATGGAGTTCATTTGCCTTTTTAAAATTAGAATTCAGCTTGAGTTTGCTGTTTTTAATGTGCTATGAAGCACTATAATTACTATTGAAACAACAACTGAATTTCCTTCCTACTGACAGTGATGCAAGAGTTTCTTTTCTCTTCTTGGTCCTGGATTGTGTCATGTTGTTACCCCTTAGGTATATGAGAGCTGAGGTGAGAAATTCATTACAGTGCTATAAAAATCTGTGTGAACAAATCACTTTCTCATCCTCTCACACCCCATTCTCTGTTGATAGAATATTAACGTGAATTTAAGTAAGATAATTAAACTTTGTGCTTAGTTTGTTCAAAACTAAAAATTAGGCCCAGGGCAGGTGGCTCATGCTTTTAATCCTAGCACTTGGGAGGCAGAGGTCGGAGGATTGCTGTAAGTTTGAGGCTATCCTGAGAGTACATAGTGAATTTCAGGTCAGCCTGGGCTACAGCGAGACCCTACCTTGAAAAACCAAAAACTAAACTAAATTAAACTAAAAATTAGGGACTGAAGAGATGGCTTAACGGTTAAGGCATTTGCCTGCAAAGCCTAAGGACCCAGGTTCAACTCCCCAGAATCCACATAAGCCAAGTGGTGTGCGTCTCTGGACTTTGTTTGCAGTAGCCAGAAGCCCTGGTGTACCCATTCTCTCTATTTTTCTCTCTTTCTCTAATAAATAAATAAAATATTTAAAAAACTAATAATTTGTCAACAAAAGATAGTGTAAAGTATGTCTGACAATAAGTGTATGACCTGTGAGTACAGAAGATGAATATATGACTGTATAACACAATGGTATACAAGAAGCATGTTATTCATAACCAAAGTTGAAAAGCGGCAATAAATTATCCTGGCATATTTTCACTTTTCTTTACATCTTCCAAGGCTTTATATCTTGGCATTTTTATTTAGTTTTTAGTGAAGACAAAAGAATAATTCTTAGCAATGTATTATTTATGAAGTGGAGGAATAAGTCAATTTTGCAGAATTTGGAAAAATCTGTAATAATTTCCAAACTCTCATAATTTATGTTAAGTCAACACAATACTATTGCAGGATGGAAAGTTTGTGTTTCAGTTTTGATTTTCTTGGGAAAAGCAGGAAGACAAGCAAAAATTAAAAATAAGCACTTTTGTTTTGATTTGCTATTCATAATCAAATATTAGATTATTTCCTTCTAACTATGAAATAATTTGTTTTAACTTTAGGGATACCACAGTACAAACTCTTACCCTTCAGCCTTCAGTTAAAGATGGACTAATTGTGTATGAAGATTCACCTTTGGTGAGTAAGCCAATGATACAAATGTTTTCAAATAAAATTTGTATTTCATCTTATGGCTGGGTGAAAGGAATCTTGCACAGATTATAGTGCATTTCAATCTACTTGGAACATATAATTTTACATGCAGATATTTAAATGTAGATTGTTGGGGAAAATAATAGTTTCCAATTCTGCTCTCCAGAGTGAGAGATTTGGGGAATGGCACAAATCTTCTATTGATTTCTTATTCAGAATTGTTTTTAAAGTTTACTGTTATTTCTCAACCTTTTGGCTAAGATGAAGTATAAGTGTACTGCTGTCCTAAATGGTCAGAGTTTAAATTAAGAAACAATCCTAGAAGCTGGAAAGTTCCAGTTTGCACTTCAGACTCAAAGTAATCCCAGCCTGCCAGGCAGAGCAGTGATACAAATTAAATAGCTGTCATGGAACCTCTGTGGGGACTGGGGATTCTGTGATCTCTACTGGAACACTCCTGTTTGGATCCAACTTTTCCCTGAACAGATGGGTTGGGGTAGTAACTATGTTTTTCTTTTCCAAAATTTAGTTTATTTTTACCTTAATATTAAAAATTATTACTATTTTTTGAGAATATGTGGTAAAATATTTGTGTTACAAGGAAATATCTTTCATTGATTTGTGTTTTTCTTAAAATCATTAGCCAAAACAGAGTAATGAGAAATATTTCTGATAGGGCCTATTATTTTATGAGGTATTACTATATTCTAAAAAAGAAATTGTAGGTCTACATTGATTATTTACTTATTATCTCCTCCGGTCTATCCCCTTAAAAATGCTTGAAGAGTTTAGTTTTAGGGCTGGAAAGATGACTGCATGGTTAAAGGTACTTCCTTGTAAAGCCAGCTGATGGGGTCCAATTCCCAAGCTGCCCACATAGGCTAGACAGAAAATGGCCAGAGGGTCTGGTGTTTGTTTGGAGCAGCAAGAGACCCTGGCATGCCCTCCACACACATAAGTAAAACAATTTTTAAAGAGTTTTTAGTTTTAATCTTTCTTTTCATGATGTTGTCATTCACATAGTGACCCTTTTCCTTCCCCTCTTCCTATCTAAGCAGTAACAGTTCTGAACATTTTTGCTCTTCACAAGATCATTCTAATTCTTTTTATTTCTATATTTCTATACCTACCTCAATCAGTTTCTCAAACTGCTTTTAACCAAGTCTATTTTGCATGTGGCTGCCACTTTAACTATTCTGAAGTATTGTTCCTTGCTCCATTTCTGTCAAGTCTAAACTCACAGATACTAAGTTGTATCCTGTTGCTGTGAGGTTCACATTGCTGGCAGAAATCACCAGACCAAGAGCAGATTTGGGGAGGAAAAAGGGGTTTATTTTGGCTTACAGGCTCAAGGGGACACTCCACGATGGCAGGGAAAACAATGGCATGAACAGAGGATGGACAGCACCTCCTGGCCAACATAAGGTGGACAATAGCAACAGGAGAGTGTGCCAAACACTGACAAGGGGAAACTGGCTATAATACCCATAAACCTGTACCCAACATTACACTGCCTCCAGGATGCTTCAATTCCAAAATCTCCATCAGCTGGGATCCTAGCATTCCGAACACCTACGTTTATGGGGGACACCTGAATCCACCACATATCCTTTTGCTTGATGACTAAAGTACATATTTCATGGTCTGACAACTGAGTCTTTTCTTACATTTAACCTCTATGTTCAACCAACATAGTTTGTCCATCTTCACTCTTCTCCAATTATACCCCAGGAATTTGACTACTCATTCTCGTTGCCTTAAATAACCACCTTTTCAGCATCATCCATTGAGGTCTATAAAACTTTACCTGCTTGGAAGAGCCACAGTAATTGCAATGTTCTTATACCCACAATAATTGTGATGTCGTCCTCCTCTTCACCTCTGTAGCACTTTAGATCTTATTTATTACATTTGTTTTTCATCTCCCCTATATAGGGTTTGAAATGTTGTTGGAAATGACCACTATAGGGATAATTCCAATGCTGAGGGGAAAATGACAAGATTACAGTGTTTTTAATAACTCTGTAAAGCTTTTGTTAAAGACGTCATGTATATGGTACTGTGCCCATAATTTAAAACCCACTGCTAAAAATCCAAGGGAAAGTTGTAAAGATTTAATAATGGTTGCTTTCTTTTTTTTTTTTGTTTATGATAAATTTTCTGTCTTCAAAGGTTAAAGCAGTAAAATTGGGTCATGTTCTAGTAGTAGATGAAGCAGACAAAGCCCCAACAAATGTCACCTGTATTTTGAAAACTCTAGTAGAAAATGGAGAAATGATTCTAGCAGACGGAAGACGCATTATTGCAAGTGAGTATTGAAAAAACATTTCCTCTATTACATGTAATTTTTAATCTCTGATAGCAAGGCAGATATTTAACTGCCTCCCTACTATAGGCAATAAGCATAAGTTCAATACAAATTAAATTGTATTGATAAGCAACAATAAAAAATTAATATCTAGAGCTCGAGAGAGGACTTATTGGTTAAGGCATTAGCCTGCAAAGCCAAAGGACCCAGGTTCAGTTCCCCAGGACTCACATAAGCCAGGTGCACATTGTGGTATATGTTTGCAGCTGCTGAAGGCCCTGGCATGCCCATTCTCTCTCTATCTGCCTCTCTTTATCTCTCTCTCTCTCTCTTTCTCAAATAAATAAAATGAATTAAAAAAAATAATACCTAAATGTAGCTTTGTTGGTTTTTTTATTTTTGGAGCTGAAGGCTGAACCAGGGCCTCAAGTATGTGACCACATGCTCTACTGCTCATCTATATCCACAGCCCATTGTTTAAATTTTTATGACCAGAACATCTTTGAAAATTTCAGTAGCTAGAAATAAGACAAATAAATTCTATACTTTTCTACTCTGAAAATGTCAACAGAGAATCCTTTATTATTTGTGTGTGGATTTTTAAATTTAATTGCTACCTGGAATTTTAAGTCTCTGACCTTTTCTATTGCTGACAGTATTAGTACTTTTTTCTCATTATCATCTTAGTGTAATTAGAAAACCATTGCATATTTAATTCGTATATATGAATTTATGAATACCCATACATTTGTAGTAACCCATATTATCCCAGTCCAATGTCTTAGGGTATTTTCCATAATTGAACATGTCTACTTAGGTTATTTTATTTTATTTTTAACTTTTATTTATTTACTTACCACGGACAGAGAAAGGGAGGGGAGAGAGAAGGAGAGAAAGAATGGACATGCCAGGGCCTCTAGCCACAGCAAACGGACTCCAGATGCATGTGCCACCATGTGCATCTGGCTTACGTGGGTCCTGGGGAATCAAGCCTCAGACTGGGTCCTTACGCTTCATAGGCAAGCGCTTAAATGCTAAGCCATCTCTCCAGACCTACTTAGGTTATTTTTAATGTCTATAACTTGATACCCTTAAGAATTATTATATGTAACTAAAGAATAAGGAGAAATTTTGTTTTTCAGATTCTGCCAATGTGAATGGAAGAGAGAATGTTATCGTAATTCATCCTGATTTTAGAATGATTGTTCTGGCCAACAGACCTGGATTTCCTTTCTTAGGCAATGATTTCTTTGGCACCTTAGGTATGTCAACAAGAGCAGTAACAATAGTAATATCAATAACAGTGCTATAAAGGCTGCCATTGCTTGCCATGGGCTGTACCATCCTCATACCCTCCTTGATAATAGGATAATATCTGATATTCACAGAGATTATTTTTCTGTAGTCACAGGGCTAATGAGTGGTGGAACTGGACTGCATATCTCAGTGTAAATTAGAGTTTGTCTTCTTAAACAAATTGCACTATACCTTGTAGGTTAGTGCTTCTTAGAAGAAAATAACCAGCAATTTATAGTGTCTGCTTTTATCACATCCCCCTAGCAGCCTAAAGGGCTGAGGCCAACTCTGAGGAAACTCTCATACTGGTTAGCAGGCCCTTAAATAAATGTAAGGTCTTCGTCAGGAGACTGGAAAAAGGACAACTGTGGAGTTTCATGCCCAATATACAGCAGGCCCATTGTCCTGTTAGGATCTTGAGTCTGGCAATTCCACGTCAAGGTATTTATCCAAGGGATTTACCTGTATATTGATGTAGGTTCAAGGATAGTCAATGAAACATTGTTTATAACAGCAAGAGCAAAAACAACAAATTCTGTTGTAGCCACATAATGAAATACTCTGCAGCTATTTAAAAAGAATGAGACAAGTGAAATCTTGGGCTGAAATAAAATAATCCTTGAAATATTAGTTGAAACAAATAGTTATGAAAATGGGTATAATAGTCTATTATATGTATTCTTAAAAGGTATATATTTGTACATTGTATATGCTTATATATGCATTCATAGATTTTTGCTAAAGAGTACAGAATCAGTAAGAAGTAAACAGTCTGTATTGGAGAGCAAAGATAACAGTATTTTTGCAGTTGCTAGTATATACAACTTTTACTTTGGAAGTCATTGATGACTCATGAATTACTGATTCTCTGACAGATGTAGTAATGTGAACACACCAAAGTAAATCTGACATTGTTTGTAGTGTGAAAAGGCTGGGTTCTGTTTAAAATTTTTTTTTAATTTATTTATTAGAAAGAGGGAACGAGGGAGAGAGAGAGAGAGAATGAGAATATGGCCACACCAGGGCCCCCAGCTGTTGTAAGTGAACTCCAGATGCATGTGCCACCTGGTGCATCTGGCTTTCCTGGATACTGGGGAATAGAACCAGGGTCCTTTGGCTTTATAGGCAAATACCTTAACTGCTAAGCCATCTCTCCAGCCCAGGGCTGAGTTCTCTTTGTTTAGGTTCTTCATGGGTCACCCTTACCCGAGACCTGTCCTCATCAAATTGATTTTCAAGTCTATAAGGCTACTCATTCCTGATTCTGTCTCCATCTGTCATATCTACCCCCACATCCTGAAACCTGCTGTCTGAATTACTCAGATGAAATTCTGGCCCTCTCCTGAGTTCCTTCCTGCCATTGAAGTCTTTACAAGCAGTGGTGTTTTTGTTTGGTTGAGGGAGGAACTGGTAGTTGTTTTCCTCACCCACTGGGCTTGGAGGAAGTTGAGGTCTGATCCTGATTAATGTTTCTGGATCCTTGTCTTTTCTTCTTCCCTAAAACAGTTGTCTAGCTTCACATTCTTGCCATCAGATTGCCCCAGGTTCAACTACTGCTACTGTCTTTACCACCTGTTCCTCTGTCATTTTTGCTGGCCATGCAGTCCATGCAGTTTGGAGTAGAAGCTGGAAAACATATTTTGCTAGATCTTCAGCTTCCTTGACTCGCTCTGAGCTTGTCTTATGTACTTGCAGCTCCTCAGCACTGCTTGCTGCCAACTGTCTGATGACCCTGAGCCTCTGCATGGGCAGCTGAATGCAATTAGGTAAAGCACAAAACCACTCTGGCCATCTCACTTCAGTTCTTGACCATGGCCTTCCAGCATCCCTTCCTATTCCCTGGCCCTTTCACTTTCCTTTTCTCCCAGACAAGTCATCCAGGTCTCCCCATCCCTGCAACTCTAATACTGTTGCTTGATATATTTTTTGTCTGTTTTAAAATTATACAATATTTCACTACTCATTGTGAGAAATGGAAGTATGCAGGCATTCATCTGTACTTCAGAGGGAAAAGTCCTTGACTATTCCTCCAGCTCTTTTTTTCTCCCCTCCTGTGGTAATTTGAATAGATGGCCCTCAATATATACAGTGTTTTATTAGTTTGTAGTTTGTATCTGCATCCACTTGGCTGGAGGCAGTGCCACTGGGCGGATCTTAAGGTGTGGTGGTGGGTTTAGGATTTCAATCTAAAGATATGCAAAGTGTGCTTAGCTGGAGTTTCCTAAGGTATGCTTTGCTGTGTGGCTTTTGGCTTATGTCTTTTCTCTCTTGCCTGGTCCTATAAGAGCAGACCAGCTTCTTCTGCCATTATGGAATGTCCCTTGAATCTATAAGCTTCAATAAATATCCTTTCCTCCATAACTGTGCCTGGTCTGGAAGTTCGTCTCAGCAAACCTGAAGCTGTCTGCTACACCTCCTTATTGAACTAGGATTCAATTTACTTTCAAACCTGTTCTTCCATCCCCCCACTTCCTACTGCACTAAAAAAGGTGGGAATAAACTAATGTTCATACCCACAATGCTCTGCTTTCTCACTTGACACAGTTAAACTGTCTACACTGTCATCTAGAGCCAGTTCCTCCAGAGAAGCACTGGGTCCCGCTTTCTCAAGAATTTGTTTTATGGGTTGAGGGGAGCAGGTGACCCAGTAGGTAAAAGCTTGGTGCACAAGCATGATCAGCTGAGTTTGGATCCCTAAGTCTCATGAGCTGCACATGGTAGTATTTCTCTAAACCCAGTTCGCCTATGGTCAAATAAGAGAGAGAGAGACAGGAGAATCCCTGGAAGTTCATAGGTCAGATACCTTGATATATACAGTGGCAAACAAGAGACAAGAGACCCTACCTCAAACAAAGTGGAAGGGGAGGACCACTGACCCCTGAGATTGCCACGCATGCTAGCACTCACACACACGAGAATACACACAAACACAAACACACCTACAGCACTTACATAAATATTTTTTAAAGTACTGTTTAGATATTCTGTCCTCCCTCTTTTACACCAGCAATTCCCTCTCAGTTAGATTATCTCATCAGGAAACCATGTAGCTTAAAACCTAAAAAAAACACCCTTTCATTTGGAGACAAGGTCTATGTAGCCCAGTCTGGTTTTGAACTATCTTTGTAGCCCAGGGTAGCTTCAAATGTATGATTCTCGTGCCTTAGTCTCCCAAGTGCTAGTATTATAAGTGTATGCCACCATGCCCAGCTAAAAAAAGATCTTCTTAACCCTAATTTGTTTTGCCAGTGACTCGGAGATTCTAGTGCATGTTCATAGCAGAACTCTTCACATCAGCTATTTGTGTTCAGAAGAATTGACAATAGTTGACATCTCCATTTTTTTCTTTGCCATTCCCCTCAGTCTATTTGAATCAGATTTTTGCTTAAATTGTTCCAAAGGAGGGTTTTGGAAAAAACTTCCCATTTGATCCTGAGGGACTGTTCTGTGGCTAAGTCCAGTTGTCAGTTCACAGTCCTTGTCTTCACTTAACTCATCAGCAGCATGTGAAATAGCTGGTCTGATTAGTCACTCTCCTTTTCTTGATACACATCCTTGCACTTGACTTCTAGTACCCTTCAAGTGCCTTCTTGGCATCTTTCCTGCATCAATGACCATTCTTTTTCTGCCTCCTTGTTGAATTCTTGGTAGAATGTTCTGATCCTCTTTTACCTAATTATATTATTTCTCTTGGTAAAATAAACACAGGATGTCATCTTAAAATATCATGTAAATACCTATTTATGACAAATCTTTAGCCCAGACCTCTCTTCTGAACACCAGACTTATATCCAACTACCTATTCATTCATTGGCTCTTATACCTTTTTTAAATTGTATTTTTGTTTGTTTGTTTTTTGTTTTTTGAGGTAGGGTCTCACTCTGGCCCAGGCTGACTTGGAATTAACTATGTAGTCTCAGGGTGGCCTTGAACTCACAGCGATCTTCCTACCTCTGCCCCCCCCCCCCGAGTGCTGGGATTAAAGGCGTGCGCCACCATGCCTGGCTTTAAATTGTATTTTATGTATAACAGGTGTTGCAGTCAGGTTCGCATTACTGGCAGATGACACCCAACAAAGAGCAGCTTGTGGGAAAAAGTTTTATTTTGGCTTACAGACTTGAAGAAGGGAAGCTCCAGCAGGGGAAAGTGATGGCATGAGCAGAGGGTGAACATCACCTTCAGGGCAACATCAGATAGCCCCTTTTCCCCATAAACTGATAATCATACATGATGTAAAATGTAATGCATTCAGTCCAACTTTAAAAGTCGACATAGTTTTTGTCAATCCCAATGATGTTCAAACATCCCTATAATCCAAGGTCTTTTAACTGAGCCATAATGTAAAAAAAATCCCCCCAGAAACCATAATGGCACATAATAAATACTCACACTGCAAAAGATGGCATTGAGCATTGCAAAGAATATTCAACCAATACAAGATTTAAACAGGGCAAACATTAAAGTTGTAGCTCCAAGTCCAACAACTCTAGTCAGTAATGAGTCTCCAAGTCCGATAATTCTAACCAGCAACAAGTCTCTGGAGTTCCAATTCTGTCCCTCTCCCCGCAAGCTAGGCTACTCATGGTCCTGAAAAACTTCATCTGAGGCCAGCAGCTCTCCTTAGCAGTTGTCTCATGGTCCCAGCATCTCCATTGGCTCTCCACTTCAACCCATGGTCCATCTTCATGGCTCCATCTTGTCTCCATGCAGATATCTAGCAAACCTGATTCACACTGCCCATGGCCATTTCCAAAACACAGGACTGTGTTACAAATTCAATGACCCTCTCTTTCCTGCATTTCTCATACTCCACAATACCAGGTGGGGGGCCAATATGTTAATCCACAGGGGAATAAAGCAGACTTTGAAGGATAGGACACTCCTTCAGCTTCCAGGCCTCTCCAAAAGACTGCATTCTTTCTGTTGTCCCAATGCAGGTCATCTGGTCCAGTCTCAATGGCTGGAATATCTAATTGCAGCTGAATGGGCAGAAGTTTCAGCCCAAAGATTGCATTTCTGTGCCATATCCCTCTGCTCACACCAGTCCATTTCTATGCAATGCAACTCTGTATAAGTTCTCAGGACATGGGCATAACAGCAAGCCTCTCACACAAACTGCTTCTAGCCTACTCCACGCAAAGCTCTTTCTTTCCCTCATTAGCCAAACCTCACAGTCCATAGTTCTTACTGCATTCAGGTTTTGCAACTCTGAACAGACTAGTCCATCAAGCTGTATTTACAGCATTGCAAGGCATCTCTTAGGCAAAGATTTCAAATTCTTCCACATTTCTTCCTCAAAAATCAGCTTCAGGGCTGGAGAGATGGCTTACAGTTTAAGGCGCCTGCCTCCTAAGCCTAAGACTCTGGTTCCAATCTCCAGCAGTTCCAATCTCCAGGTCCCACGTTTAGCCAGATGCAAAGTGACGCAAGGGCGCAATGCCACACTTGCCCACGAGGGGGCGCACGCATCTAGATTTCATTCACAGCAGCTGAGAGACTGCTGGCGTGCCCATTGTCTGTCTCTCTCTCCCTCTCTGTCTGTCTCTCTCTCCCTCTCTCTCTGTCTCTCTCTAAAAAAATTAAAAATTTTTTTAAAAATCAGCTCCAAAAAGCCAAAAGCCACACAGACAAGTTTCTAGTAGCAGTGACCCCACTCTTAGTACCAACTTTACTGTTGCATCCAGGTTATCATTGCTAGCAGAAAACGCCCTACCAGGAGCAACTTGTAGGAAAAAGGTTTATTTTGGCTTACAGACTCAAGGGGAAGCTCCATGATGGTAGGGCAAAATGATGGCATGAGCAGAGGGTGGACATCACGTTCAGGGCAACATCAGATGGACAACAGCAACAGGAGAGTGTGCCAAACATTGGCAGAGGGAAACTGACTATAATACTCATAACCCCGCCCTCAACAATACACTGCCTCCAAGAGGCTTTAATTCCCAAATTGCCATCAGCTGGGGACCTAGCAATCGGAACACCTTATGTTTATGGGGGACATCTGAATCAAACCACCACAACAGGTTATATTCTTTTATCCCCTCAACCCAGCTCCCGTTATCCTGTTATCCTGGGGGTGGGGGGGCTGCTAAGTGGTTATGGTATTCACTGTGGGTTCATGAAGGCCCTGTGAGGAAGTGGGGGACCATGTCTCAGGGTTTTCCTACCTACTCTATGGCTCTTACAATCTTTCTGCCCCCTCTTCTGCAATGTTTCCTGAGCCATAACAGGCCTCTTGGCAGTCTGGATTAGTGTTGAGGTCTTGGGTGCCCCTGTATTTCTGCTTTCATAGGTTTTCATTGATCACCATGTCTGTCACCATCACCCTGGAGCTAGTTGTCAGGATAGCAGTAAGAGCAGTATTCATATTGCTGCTTCCTCTGCAATTTCTCCTGGGCCCTGGCAGATAAGGTAGAGGTGACAAGTCTTGTGAGCAATTGGCTATCTTCTAGTCTATCTATAGGTGACATTCTCCTTTATTTTCTTTGCCATCTATAAGAAAAAACAGACTCTCCAACAAAATGTGAGAACAGCTTAGGTTATAGGGGGTATGCAAAGTTATGTGAGATTTTGGTGTACAAACCCACTCTTACTCTTCAGAGAGCATGGGGGCTTCTCTCTGATGTTTGAGTTTTCTGACCCTGGCATTCTGACTTAGTTTCCAGTACCTCACATGAGTTCTTTCCCACTGAGCGGGCCTTCTGTCCAATCAAAGGCTGCATGTCACTATTGCACAAGTGTGTACTTCTTTTCTGGCTAGTTGATTTCATGGTCTACTGTTCTACAGCAAATATTCCAATGGCCGGTGACTACAGCCTGTGGTGTCTTCAGCAGTAGGATCTTACCTTTTAGCTCTGGCAGGTAATCAAGTATTTTGGAGATCTTGTGGGTCTCCTTGGCCAGCAGCTCACCATGAGAGGTAACCCAGTTCTGGGGTTGGGATGTATTGGTCAGAGTGCATAGTTTTAGGGTTAAGCTTTGTCTACCTTCTATCCAGATTGTCCCTCTTCCCCCTTTATTGGTGGTTATATCTTGTAGAATGCTAATCGGAATGAGGATTTCTATTGAACTGATTCATATTATCTTAACTTTTGTGAGATTCCTTCCACACCCTCCCTACTCCTCTCTACCCCTCAGGGCCCCTCCTGCCCCTGATATTTGTTCTCCCCCTATACTATCAGACAACTGGTCCTCTTATCTCTCCCTATTTCTTCTCTGCTGGTCTAACTGTAGTTTCCTGCCCATATTTCTGGTGCTGGTACTACTATTTGCACTCTTCTCCAATTAATCTCAGTTAGGACCCGCATATGAAAGAGATCATGTTGCATTTATCTTTCTGTGCTTATGTGACCTTGCTTGACATGATTTTTCCAAGTCTCTTCATTTTCTTGCAAGTTTGACTATTTTATTTTTCTGTATTTCTGAGTAGAATTCATGTATATATATCTTCACTAACCATTTATGTGTTGATGGGTATCTTGGCTGATTCCAGTTTCTGGCTATTGTGAATAAAGCAGATAAAAAAATCGTTGAGCATGTGTTATATGATAGAGTCTTTAGGATATATGTCTAAAAAAGGTATAGCTGATTTAGTGGTAGTTCTATTTTTAGCATTTTGAGGAGTCTCCATATTGACTTCCATAGTGGTGGTACAAGTTTGCACTCTGACCAGCAGTGAATAAAGGTTCCCTTTTCCCCACTCCCCTGCCAACATGTGCTGTCATTTGATTTTTTTTAATGGTTAGCATTCTGACTGGAGTGAGATGGAATCTCATAGTCATTTTAATTTGCATTTCCCTGATGAGTAGAAGTTGAGCACCTCTTTAGGTGTTTAATGGCCATTTGTAGTTCTTCCTTTGAGAACTCTCTGTTCAATTCCCTTTGAGTGGGGTTTTAGATTTTTTTTTATTGTTTACGCTTTTTAATAAATATTGTTTTATTTATTTGAACAAGAGAGAGAGAGGCAGACAGAATGAATGGGCATATCAGGGCCTCTAGCCACTGCAAACTCCAGACACATGTGCCACCTTGTGCATCTGGTTTATGTGGGTACTGAGGGATCGAACTTAGGTCCTTAGGCTTTGCAGGCAAGCTCTTTAACCACTGAGCCATCTCTCCAGCCCTTGTTTAGGTTTTTGAGTTATATGTATATTCTAAAATTTAAACCGTTGTCAGAGGTATAGCTGGTGAGGATTTCCTCCCATTGAGTAGGTTGTCTATTGACCCTATTGATGGTTTGCTTATCTGTACAAAAGCTTTTTTATTTTTATGAAGTCCCAGTTATTTTTCTAATTCCCTGAGCTACTAGAGTGTTTTTGAGAAAATCATTTCCTATGCCTGTATCTTGGAGTGTTCTTTCTTTTTCTTTTAGTCCATTTAGAGTTTCAGGTCATATATTGAACCATTTAGAGTTGATTTTTGTGCAAAGTGAGAGGAAGGAGTCCAACTTCAGTCTTCTACATGTAGCTATCCACTTCCTCCAGGACCATTTGCTTAAGATGCTATCTTTGCTCCAGTGAACATTTTTTGGCCTCTTTGTCAAAGATCAGGTAGCTTTAGTTGCTCAAACTCATCCTGGGAATTTCAGTACTATTCCATTGATCTATATGCCCATTTGTATGCCAGTGCCATGCAGTTTTTATTACTATAGAATTATATAGCATTATAGTATAATGTGAAATAAGTTTTATTGATGCCACTAGAAGTGTTCTTTTTGCTGAGAACATTTTTTGCTATCTGCACCCTTTTGTGCTTCTGTATTAATTTAGAGTTTGTTGTTTTATATAACTGAGAAAAATGTTGCTAGGATTTTTTTTTTAATTTGAGGGAGAGAGAGAGAGTGAGAATGGGCACGCCAGCAGCCTCTCAACAGCTGTGAACGAACTCCAGATGCTTGTGCCCCCTTGGGCGCATGTGTGACATTGCGCACTTGCATCACTTTTGTGTCTGGCTAAATGTGGGACCTGGAGAATCGAACAGGCGTTCTTAGGCTTCGCAGGCAGGTGCCTTAACCACTAAGCCATCTCTCCAGCCCTGTCGCTGGGATTTTGATTGGAATTACATTGAATCTGTATATTGTCTTTGGTAGGATGACCATTTTAACCATATGAATTCTTCCAATCCATGAGCATAGAAGGTCATTCCATCTTCTCATGTCTTCTTCCAGTTCTTTTTTCAATGTTTTTATGTTTTCATTGTATAGATCTTTACCTCCTTGGTTAGGAAGATTTTAAAGTATTTGATTTTTGTAGCTATTTTATTTTTTTATTTCTTATTTTTGTTTTATTTTATTTATTTGAGAGTGACAGAGAGAAAAACATGGGGGGGTGCTTTAAGCACTGCAAACAAACTCCAGATGCATGCTCCACTTTGTGCATCTGGCTTACGTGGGTCCTGGGGAATCAAGCCTCGAATCTGGGTCCTTAGGCTTCACGGGCAAGCAATTAATGGCTAAGCCATCTCTCCATCCCTATAGCTATTTTAAATGGGACAGTTTCCCTGATTTCTTTTTCCATATTGTTGTCATTGATATATACAAAGAGTATTGATTTTTGTGTGTTTATTTTATATCCTGCTACTTTGTTGGAAGCATTTATCACATTGTTGCAGTCAGGTTCCCATTGCTGACAGAAAACATCTGACCAAAAGCAGCTTGTGGGAAAAAAAGGTTTATTTTGGCTTACAGATTCAAAGGGAAGCTCCATGATGGCAGGGTAAAACTATGGTATGAGCAGAGTACCCTCACCAGGTAGACCTCCTCACCAACATTGGGTGGACAACTGGCCCGCCCCCAACAATACACTGCCTCCAAGAGGTGTTAATTCCCAAGTCTCCATCAGCTGAGAACCTAGGATTCAGAACACCTTAAGTTTATGGGGGACACCTGAATCAAACCACCACACATATCTAGTAGTTTTTTTGTGGAGTATTTTTTGGTTCTCATATGTATAGAATTGTCTTCTGTGAATAGGGCTAGTTTTGACCTTTTCCTTTCCAATTTGTGTCCCTTTTATTTCCTTTTCTTGTCTCATTGCCTGAGCTAAGACTTCAAGTACTATGTTGAAAAACAGTTGTGAGCTAGGTATGGTGGTGCACACCTTTAATCCCAGCTCTTAGGAGGCAGAGATAGGAGGATCTCTGTGAGTTCGAGGCTATCCCGAGACTACATAGTAAATTCCAGGTCAGCCTGGACTAGAGCGAGACCTACCTGAAAACAAACAAACAAACAAACAAACAAACAAAAAACAGTTGTGAGAGTGGACACCCCATTCCTAGATCCAGACTTAAATGGGAATGCTTAAAGTTTTTCTCCATTTAGTATGATACAGGCTTTAGGTCTGTTGTATATTGCCTTTATCATGTTGAGATATAATCCCTCCATCCCTGTCTTCTCCAGTGTTTTAATCATGAAGTGATGTTCAATCTTGTCAAAGGCCTTTTCTACATCTATAGATGATCATATGGTTCCTGTCTTTGAGTCTGTTTATGTGATGCATTATGTTTATCAATTTCTGTATGTTGAAACAACCCTCTATCCCTGGGATGAAACCTGCTTGATCAAGTGGATGTTGCATTTGATGTGTTTTTGAATTTGGTTTGCAAGAATTTTATTGAGAATTTTTGCATCTAAGTTCATCAGGGATGCCGGTCTATAGTTGTGTTTTCTTGTATGTCTTGTCTGGTTTCAGTATTAGTGTAATGCTGGCTTCATAGAAGGACTCAGGGAGCATTCCTTCCTTTCCAACTTTGTGGAATAACTTGAGAAAAAGTGGCTTTGTTCTTCTATGAAGGTTTGGTCGAACTCAGCAGTAAAACCATCTGGGCCTGGAGTTTTGTTTTTTTTTTTTAAACTGTTTGGTGGCCTTTAATTACAGCTCTAATCTCTTTTGATGATATTTCTCTATTCAGGTAGTGTATCTCTTCTGTGTTTAGTTTTTGTAGGTGGTATGAGTTAAGGAATTCAACCATTTCTTCCAGGTTTTCTAATTTTGTGGAGTATAGATCTTTGAAATGTCCTGATGACTCTCCCATTTTCACTAGGGTCTATTTTAACATCTCCTTTTTGATCTTGTTGCTTTGAGCCTTCTCTTTTTCCCTTTTGATCAAATTGGCTGGAGGATTATCAGTCTTATTTATTTTTTTATTTAAAAATTATTTTAAATTTCCAATTCATTGATTGTTACTCTCATCATGATTCTTTCCTTTTCCTCCCCGCCCTCAAGAGATTTATTGTCTAGAGATAACAAAGTTAAGAGATTTATCAGTCACAGATTTGATAATACCATCTGGAGAGTAGACTCAGGAGGCTAAGGCATAGAAATGTTGGTATCTTACCATAGAGGAGATGCATGGGGGCCAAGGGTGGGACCTTGAGTACTCTCCAGAACAGACAGTGTCTAAGCTGGGTCCAGTGAGAACATAAGGAATGAATGGGGACCAGCTCTAGGAGGGAGACTTTTCTGACACAGATGTCAGAGCTTGGCTCTGTTTAGAATGGCTTGAGACTTACCTGGGTACTATGTCATGAGAGTCTGTACTTTGTCCCAAGGACCCTGGAGAGCACAAACTAGAGTGTAGCAGTGACCCATTCAGATTTACATTTTTTTCCTTTTTAGTTATGTAATCATTTTTTTAAGTAGAAACTTTGCATGGACACGTCATGTGTTGATACCATCATTTCCTTCTTCCCTGCCCTCATTTCACTGAGTACCCTCCTCAGTGGATTACTGCTACTCTCTATGAGGTTGTGGGTTATGAGTTGTCAGAGCAGCAATCAGTCATTGAGGGGAGTGGCAATGTCTCTGGATATTCCCTCCCTCCCTGTGACTCTTACAATCTTTCCACTCCCTCTTCCAAAAAATTCCCTGTGCCGTGGTCTCAGCACTTTCTGAGTTTCTGCATTAGTACATTTTGAGGGACCTCAGTGTTTGTCTCCCTCTCCCTGGCACAAGTTTTTTGGCTTGCTGTAGAAGCAGCACTCTTTCTCACCTTGCCAGTTCCTCTTTGGTTTCACTTGGGCCCTAGCTGATGTGTAATGAGTGGTTCATTTCCATGCCAGAGACTCATCTATCTTTTCTTGTCTTGTTGATAGATTTGGGTTGTCCTTGGTTATTGCTGCCTTCTGAAAAGAAAAAATAGATTCTCCAACAGAGAGTGAGTTCAGCATAGGCTAAAGGGGATAATCATTGTTAATTTAGAGAGGTTTTGATGGATGTAGCCTCTCTTTTGGCCAAAAACTAGTGAGAGCTTCTCATGGGAGTCCATAATCTTGGTCTCCGTAGGATTCTGACCTGCTTCCCAGTTCCAGCTATGGGTTACTTTCCACCGAGTGCATTTGTTAACCGGTCAAGAGCCATTGGTTACCCACCTAGGCTGGGTACTACCATTGCATAGGTGTGTACATCTTGTCATGCTGGTTGTTTTTGTATTTAGTGTCCTCTGCTTGCTTACAAAGTTGTTTGACATTTCCCCCTACCAGCTCATGTAGCACTTTCCAGTACTGTACGGTTAACCATCTGGGAAGTGGCTTCCTTCCAGATTCCAGCCAGATCTCTAGATGTTGTCAGAAGCCTGTGGTGTCTTCAGCAATAGGGTCTTACCTTGAACCTCAGGTGGGTAATCAAGTGCTTTATCAGAAGCCTGTCTTGTTCTGGGGACCTCATAGATCTCTCTGATCAACAGCTCAATGTGGGTTGTAATTGATTTCTGATACTGGGAGTTTTAAGCTACAGCCAACTGTTTTATTTAGGCTTCATCCCACCCTCTCCAGGACCCTTTGTACCAGATGGTCCCGTCATACTCCTATTGAGTGTTATATGTTTGGTTCTACTATCCAGGAGGAAGGTTTCTATGGTGCCAATTCAGTTTGGATTTAGTTTTGTGTGTATATCTCCCTACCCTGCTATTCCCCTTCCCCCTAACTTTTCCATCCCTGTTGTCTGTCCCTCGAGTTGCCTATCAGATATGCCTGAAACTTAACCTGGTTTGGGTTAGGGACCACAGATGAGGGACATGAGACATTTGTTTTTCTGTGCTTGTGTGACTCGCTTAGTATGCTTTGTTCTAAGTCTGTCCATTTTCCTACAAATTTCATTATATCATTTTTCTTTATTGCTGAGTAGAATTCCATTGTGTAAATGTACCACATCTTCATTATCCATTCATTATACAATGGGCATCTGGGTTGATTCTAGATCTTAGCTATTGTGAATTAAGCAGCTATAAACATAGTTGAGCAAATATCTCTGCAGTGAAGAGTGGAGCCTTTAGGGTAGATGCCCAGCCAAGGAATAGCTAGGTTAGCGGGTAGCTAGCTCTATTTTCATCTCCATATTTATTTCCATATTGGTTGTACAAGTTTGCACTCCCACCAGCAGTGAATGAGGTTTCCCCACATCCTTGCCAACATTCATTGTCATTTGATTTTTTTAACAATGGCCATCCTTACTGGAGTATTGATTATTTCTTTACATGTGGCACAATTGGGTTTGGTTTGTTCTTGTTTTTCCAATGCCTTCAGCTAGATGGTTAATTTATTGACCCACGATCTCTCTGTTTTTGTAATGAAGGCATTTATTGTTGTCAGCTTCCCTCTTAAGACTGCCTTCATGTGTCCCATACATTTTGGTATGTTGTTTTTCATTATCATTTAGCTCCGGAAATTTTTTAATTTCATTTTTGATTTTTTCGACTACCCATGCATTATTTAATAGTGAATTGTTTGGCCTCCAGGTGTTGGTAGAATTTTTTGTTGTTTTCCTTGTTGTTAATCTCTAGCTTTATTGCATATTTTCTAATACGGTACTTGGAATTATGTTGAGACCTTGAATTTGTTGAAAAATACTTTATGCCCCAATATATGATCTATTTTAGAGAAGGTTCCATGAGCTGCTAAGAAGAATTTGTATTCTCTGTAACTAGGGTGGAATATTCTGTAGGTATCTGTTAAGTCCAATTGATCTATAGTATTGTTTAACTCCCTTATTTCATGGTTTTCTGCTTAGATGATATGTCTATCTAATGATGATAGTGGAGTATTGCAGTCTCCTACTGTAATTATGTTGGGGTTATTTCTGCTTTATTGTCTTAACAGAATTTGATTTATAAAATCTTGCCCTCCTGTGTTTGGTGAATATAGTTTGATGATTATAATATCCTCTTGTTGTATTGTTCCTTTGATGAATATTAAGTAGCCTTTAAAAAATTTGTTGTTTAATTTTTATTTATTTATTTGAGAGCAATAGACAGAAAGAGAAAGATAGAGTGAGAATGGGCATACCAGAGCCTCCAGCCATTGCAAATGAACTCCAAATGCATGCATCACTTTGTGCATCTGGCTTATGTGGGTCCTGGGGAATCAACCCTTTAACCGGGGTTCTTAGGCTTCATAGGCAAGTGCTTAACTGCTAAGCTATCTCTTTGGGCCCTTAAGTAGCCTTTTTAAAAATCTCTTTTGTATACTTTTGGTTTGAAGTCTGTTTTGTCTGATATCAGTATATTCACCCCTGCTTGTTTCTTATTTACATTAGCTTGAAATGTCTTTTTCCATCATTTTGCCCTATGATACTGTCTGTCTTTATTGGTAAGGTAGGTTTCCTGTAGACGGCAAATAAATGGGGTCCAGTTTTCCAATCCAGCTTTTTTCTTTTTTGGTTTTTTGAGGTAGGGTTTCACTCTAGCCCAGGCTGACCTAGAACTCACTATGTAATCTCAGGATGGCCTGTAACTCATGGCAATCCTCCTACCTCTGCCTCCCAAGTGCTGGGATTAAAGGGATGTGCCACCACACCTGGCCCAATGCAGCTTTTAAGCCTGTGTCTTGATTTGGGGTGTTGAGACCATTAATGTTTTAGAGTTACAACTATGAGGTGCAACTTAATCCCTGTCATGTTGAAGGCTTTGTGGAATTTGATGTTTTCTTGGACTTTATAAGTTTTCATGTCTGTTCTACTTGGTTTTTATTTTTCTCTCCCATAAACTCTTCATTGTGATGGTTTGTCTCTTCACTTTGGGTTATTCTATACAATATTCTCTGTAGGATTCACTTGGTGCTCATATAATCTTATAGCTGGTTTTTATCATGGAAAGTTTTTCTTTCACCTTCAATTATGAGGGATAATTTTACTGTGTATAGCACTTGGTGATGAGAGCCATGGTCTTTTAGGATTTGAAATGCTCCATTGCAATCACTCTGGCTTTTAGAGTTTCATTGAAAAATCAGAAGTAATTCT
The DNA here is from genome assembly GCA_036365145.1 of Orientallactaga sibirica. Taxonomy (NCBI): domain Eukaryota; kingdom Metazoa; phylum Chordata; class Mammalia; order Rodentia; family Dipodidae; genus Orientallactaga; species Orientallactaga sibirica. The sequence goes on from JAEOAD010002184.1 coordinate 1,072,600, forward strand.
GATGTGTTTAACTTTGTAAATAACAAGCTGTTTTTCTCTTGCAGCTTTTAGAAACCTTTATTTGCTTTCAGTGTTGAGAATTTCTTCTCTGGTCCTGTCTGATGGGTGTTCTGAGCACCTCTTATACTTTGACTGGGCTCTCTTTTATGAGGTTTGGAAATTTTTCTTCAATAATCGAGGCTACAAAGAACTCAATACTAAATCAGTTTGCCAACAGGCCTGCTATGATTAGGGAACTTTGTCGAAGAGGGGGTGGAAAGATTCTAAGAGTCACAGAGTGAGTAGGAATACCCTGAGGCACAGTCCCTATAGGCCTGATTGAGCCCTTCATGACCCCACTGAGGAGGGGCTCCAGGGTGACGGGAGCTGGAGTGAGGGGGTAATAATGTATAACCTGTTATAGTATATAGAAAATGAAATTTAAATAGTTATTTCATTGTAGTTGTCATGTTTTGTTTTCAGCATCTCCATCTTTTTGTAGAATTCCATTTTCATTTCTTGATTAGACTTGCTTGTTTGTTGTTTAATCCAGCATTTGATTATATCTTCACTGAGCTTTTTCCACTCCCCATTGAAATCATTTTTTGTTGGTTTTCCTCCATTTCCTTTATTCTTTATCAAGATATTTTTATTCTCTTCAGTTTTTTTCAGACATGTATTGAGTTCTTTTACTGATTTGTTTCAATGTCCTTCAGTCATGCTTTATTTCACTCTTGCATTCTTTTTATTGATTTTCTTCATTCAACCATGCTTTACATTCCTTTGTGAGTTGTTTATTTAGGTCCTAATTCAACTGATTCTTCCATCCTTTTGTTCATGACCTCATTAAATTTGTTGAGTATACTTGTCATAGCTTCATTTTGGGGGTTCTATGGCTGTAATTTCCTCTAGGTTTACAATGTAGGCTTCCATTATGAGGATAGATGTCCTTGGTCAGGATCTTTTGGCTCCCTCTCTTGTGTTCTTTGTTTTGCATAGGGGTTTACCCATTTTGAGGCAGTTGCCTTGTTTTGCTGGGACTGTAGCAATTAGTATTTCCTGTGGAGCGTGTTGACTGCCTTATTCAGGTTTGGTCAGGGTAGGAGTGGGAAGGTGGTATATTCACAGGTTTCGGCTGATTGCTCTTGAGCCTGAGCCAGGTCTTTCTTGTATGTTCACTCTTGGGAATTATGGGTAAGACCACGGAGTGCCTGGCCACCTCATTGAAAAGGCAGGGTCCTGTTGTCTCTCTGATACTCCCTTCCTGGTCCTTCGTGGTGGGCTCAGCTGTGGCAACTAGTGGCAGGTATGTGAGGGGATAGCAGGGATCCCGCTTGGGGGCGGGGGTGGAATCTCAGTCACCCTTATTATGGGACCTGCCTGAGTCAGACATTTGTGGAGGCTGTCTGAGATTGATGATTGCATGCAAATCCCTATTTGTGAGTCTATCCCAACTCATCTTATGTGGCAGCCTTTCCTGCACTTCCCTTCCCCACATGCCCAGCTGGGGTACTGGTACTTCCCTGTGGCTCCTACATCTTGAACCTAACATTTCCACAACAAATTTATTTTTCTTTTTTTCAAAACAGTTTTGGTGGGTGTTTGTGTACGTTAGCATGTGCACATACACACACACACATGTGCACATGCCCCAGTGTGCATGTAGAAATGAGAGAACAACCTCGAATGTCATTCTTCACCTTTCACCTTGTTTGAGGAAGTCTCTCATTGTTTATTTCCGCATTTGCCAGGCTAGCTGGCCTGTGAGTTTGTGGGAGAGTGTACTATCTCTGCCTCACATTTCCCCATGGTAGAGCTAGAATTACAGGTGCCCCAAACAGCATCCAGCTTTTTACATGATTTCTGAGGATTCAAATTCAAGTACTCCTGCTTGTGCAGCTGGTACTTGATCCACTGAGTCATGCCCCAGGCCTATTTTTTTTTCTTAATCTTGATTGATTTGTCTAGCTTTTGTTGCCTTCATAATAACTCCATCCTTCTTGGTTCAAAAATATTTCTTGAGTTCTCTATCTTATATTTTTTATTATCCACCAAGAAATGTTATTGGTTCTCAAAATATACTCACAATTATCATTACCATCTCTGCTGTAGGCCAGCATTCTGAGTCACCATCTTGTCTTATCTCGATCACTTGGGTTAATCCCCTAATAAGTCTATCTGCCTCCACTTTTGATCTGCGAAGGAGCTAAGACTTCACCTTACCTTTCATCTAGTAAGGTAAGCTGCTACAATTTCATGTCAAAAGATACCAAACTCCTGGGTCAGAGACAAAGGAGGGACTATAACTGAAAAGCAACAGTCAGCGTCTCTGCTAACAAGATGAGCAGCAGTGCTAAACAACATGGACATTTATCTCCTCTGTTGTCAACATAGGAGTCCACACCTCTTGCGGGGGCGGGGGGGGGGGAGGAATATTTCCTGGCTTCTCAATTCACTTTGATTAGCTCTTAAAACTAAGCTCAACAGTTTGCAGTGTCTTATGTGATTGTCTTCCACATCTCATCTCTCTGACCTCATGTACTATTCTGCTCAGGATTGTTCTTCCTATCACTTACTCTATTCCAGACCCTCTGCTCTTCTGCTTTATCCTTCAATGCTCTAGACTTTGCCTTAGCTGTGTCCCCAACCTCTGATGATCTTCCTGTATTTGCTCAGATGTTACTTTTAAAAAAAATATTTATTTTATTTTATTTTATTTATTTATTCTAAGAGAGAAAGAGAATGGGCACACCAGGGCTTCCAGCCACTGCAAACAAACTCCAGACACATGCGCCACCTTTTGCATCTAGCTTTATGTGGGTACTGAGGAAATTGAACCTGGGACCTTTGGCTTTGTAGGAAAGCACTTCAACTACTAGGCCATCTCTCCAGCCCCAGATGTTACTTTTTAACGGACACGTGATGGACCTCCCCTACCATCACCAAGTCTGTGTCCTATACCATGTCTGTCTTTTTTTTCTCTTTGAAACATATCCTTTTTGTATGTATCAGTATCATTTATCTTCATGTGGCATATAGAAGATATTTGATTTCATGACTGAATGAAAAACTGACCAATTATCTGTTTAGATTAGTGTTAATTTTCAACAAAAAGGCAGAAGATGCTCTGCATGTTTGTAATTGAAAGTTCTAGTGTATCTGATAAAAATTGAAGTTATGTTATCATTTTATTCAGTTACTTTTAAATATATACAATCATGGACACATATGCACATATGGAATAACTGTCTACTCAAATGATTTCTAAATCAACATATGATCCTACTGTTACCTGTCTAGATGTACTCATTTTATAAAATAAACTCATTAATAATGTAAATATATTTACTTTAACTTCCTTTGGTGCCTGTTCTCTTGGATTATGAATCAGCAGATTATACAAACCTTAAACATCAGAAATTCATCCTCTTTTAAGTTAAATTGTAGGGGCTGGAGAAATGACTCAGCAGTTAAAAGCACTTGCTTTAAATGTCTGATGACCTGTGTTTGATTCCCCAGTATCCATGTAAGAAGCCAGATGCACAAAGTAGCACATGTGCCTGAAATTCATTTGCAGAGGCAGGAGATCCTGACACACCCATGCTCACTCTCTCTGTCTCTATCTCTCTCTCTCAAGTAAATAAATAAAGTACTAAACTAAAATGTATTTCTCTAGTACATTCTTAGTTGTCAAAATTACAAATGAAGGACTAGAGAGATGGCTTAGTGGTTAAGACATTTGCCTACAAAGCCTAAAGACTTATGTTCTACTCTGTAGGTCCTACATAAGCCAGACGCACAATGTGACGCAAGTTCACAAGGTCACACATGCACACAAGATGGCACAGGCATCTGGCTAGAAGCCTTGGCGTACCAATTCTCTCTCTGTCTCTCTTTCTCTCTCTCACTTTCTATCTCTCTGATAAAAAAATTCTTTTAAATTACAAATGAAATATTTTCTGCATTCTTTTCCTTGACCTTACTTTGGACAGTGTTTCCACAGGTTTCATTTTCCAAAACTAACTTCAGTGTACACAAGATAAGATCACAAGCTAAGATATAACTTGACTGGACTGTGATGATAGTAATTCTCCTTTTAATATATGTAAAAAGGAATTCATATAAGATGCGTGTATATAATCTCTCACATTTAAAAGGCAACGTCAGGCTGGGCAGATATGTCAGTGGATCATATCCTTACCACTCAAGCCACAGCACCTAAGTTTGAATCTCCACAGATCCCATGTAAAAAGGTGGAAACCTTGGGCTGGAGAGATGGCTTAGCGGTTAAGGCACATGCCTGTGAAGCCAAACGACCCTGATTTGAGTCTCCAGGTCCCACGTTAGCCAGATGCACATGGTGGCACATGCATCTCGAGTTTGTTTGCAGAGGCTAGAGGCCCTGGTGCTCCTATTCTCACTCTCTCTCTCCCTCCCTTTCTGTGTCGTAAATTAATTAATCAATTAGTTAACCAATTTACAAAAAGATGGGAGGTGAAGACAGGAGAATTTCCTGAAGACTTTCTACCTACACAACAAAAAGTACAATATCAGAGTGAGATCCAGTGACATCTTATCTTTAAAAAAGTGGAATGCTGCGGGGCGTGGTGGTGCACGCCTTTAATCCCAGCACTCGGGAGGCAGAGGTAGGAGGATCACCGAGAGTTCGAAGCCACCCTGAGACTACATAGTTAATTCCAGGTCAGCCTGGACCAGAGTGAGACCCTACCCTGCAAAACCAAAAAAAAAAAAAAAAAAAAAAAAAGTGGAATGCTGAGGACAGACTTCAAAGTTTTCCTCTGATGTCTATGCTCATACCATGGCACATGCCTTCCCCTGCTCCAACACAAAAACAAATAAATAAATAATCTTTCTAAGGCAGTCTTGGAACCATATGCCCACTAATAGAAAAAGGGATGAATCACTAAAACTTTATTTGCTTAAGTGCATTTTTTTAAAATTTTATTTATTAGAGAGAGGGAAAGAATGGGCACGCCAGGGCCTCCAGCCACTGCAAACAAATTCCAGACACCTGTGCCACAATGTGCATCTGGCTAACGTGGGTCCTGGGGAATTCAACCTGGGGTCCCTTAGGCTTCACAAGCAAATGCCTTAACCACTGAGCCATCTCTTCGGCTCTTAAGTGCATTTTTAAGTGTACTACTGCAAATCTGGGGAAAAAACTGCACTGAACTATTCTCACTGGGTGCTTTTTGGGAAGGGAGTGACATTGGCAGACATTGGTTTCTTAATATATCCCAGTAAGCATATATTCTTGTATTATTTAACTTTCAACAGAAATAAACATGCAGAATAAACCACATACCACTTAGTTTTCTCTTGGTTCAGTCATTTGCTTTCCTCTCTACAACCCTATTATTGGCGTTATCATGGATTGGTTGCATGCTAAATATGAATCTTCTCTCTCCTTCCCATAGGTGACATTTTTAGCTGCCATGCCATTGACAACCCAAAACCCCACTCAGAGCTGGAAATGCTTAAACAGTATGGGCCGAACGTGCCCGAGCCCATCCTTCAGAAGCTCGTGGCTGCCTTTGGAGAGCTGAGGAACTTGGCTGACCAGGGTGTTATCAACTATCCTTACTCCACCAGGGAAGTTGTGAACATTGTCAAACATTTGCAGGTATGGCACACACCTTTGCACAGAGGTTTAGAAGATGCCGTTGATCTCTTTTTCAGACTATACAACTTTAACCTTTTGTTTCAATTTCCACAAATAACCAATTAGGTGACCTGATGTGAAGTGCCTGTAATCGATAAGTAATAAATATGGAAGACCAATAAATATTATCAGTTTAGCCTTTGAATTTGCTTTGACAAGGCTTTGTGCCATGAACATTATAAAGCAGCTAGGAAATTTGGAGAGGTTTTTTGCAGGGTGTTGGGGAGGGCAAAGAATAAGAGAGTGAGGAAACCTTCTCATTCTGTTGTTGGCTTTTTACAACCAGCATGTGTAATCTGGGTAGAATGTATTTTCGTTTTTGAAACAAGTGACATGAAGATTTTAAAAAAGAGAGAGCAAGAACTAACAGTATTTATAAAACACCTGTAAATACTATAAGAAAGTTATGTAAGATCCCGTAAGTGGGAAGGTGAATGGAATTTTGTGTAACTATGGTAAATAAATGGTAAATAAAACAAAAATTCATATAAGCTCTACTTAAATAACATCATAATGGTCGCCAGTAGTGATCACAGCCTATGACTTGTGACTTCTCCCCCATCATTGGCCCTGTAAAAAGGCCCTAGAAAAACAACTAGAATTCTGATGGTGGAAAGCAAAATGAGGAAGTTTTTTTAAAGTGTTCAAAGTTCGATTATACAAAGAAGAGTAAGTTTTTGAGCTGTATTACACATCATGGTGACTATAAACTATAGTACTAATAATGTTTGTATACATATACATATAAAATACATATTATAAATATACATATATATAATATATTATTGAGAGAAGAAAGCCTCATTCTACCTATAAAACTATGATAAGCCCAGTGCACCAACTTGGACACCAGCTCCTCAAGAAAATGCCAGTAAGGAACTAGCCCCGTATGCTTAGCTGCAATGGCTCTAGCTTTCCTTACCTCCATTGTTCCCTAGTTCTCTATTTCCTGCACTACTTGTGCTCTCCTTGCTGATGTTTCTTGTTCCTTTGTCTTGTTTTTTTTCATTTATTCCTAAAGTATGGATTTTCCAGAGATACCTGTGTTGATAGTCAACACTATTTTACTTAGTATTTTAAATTGGCCCACCTGGTACTCCTTTTTAAAATTATTTTTTAAGTTAGAGTACAGAATAATGGGTTTCATTTTGAGATTTTCATACAATTATATCATTGTATGTCACTCTTACTTGTTCCCACTGCCCTCCCCATCATTCATCTACTCTCTTTCTGATCCTCTTCTCCCCCTCCACATAGTTTTTGCTTTCTTGTCATATATATGTGTGTCTATTTCTGTTCTGCCTGAGAGAAGATTTGATATTTTGTGTTTATTTCCCCCATGACTTTCTCTCCCTTCTAACTTCTTTCTCTCCCTTCTTGTCCTCCTCCTTTTGTTTTTGTTTTTGTTTTTCAAGGTAGTGACTCTAGTCCAGGCTGACCTGGATTTCACTGTGTAGTCTCAGGGTGGCCTTGAACTCAAGGTAATCCTCGTACATCTGCCTCTGGGATTAAAGGCGTGTGCCACCATGCCCTGCTGTCCTCCTCCTATTTTTTTAATTTATTTTTATTTTTATTTTTATTTTGAGAGAGATACAAAGAGAGAGAGGGAGAGGAAGACAGAGATGGGTGCACCAGCAGCCACTCAGCCACTATGAATGAAATCCAGATGTGTGCGCCCCCTTGTGGTCAAGTGCGGCATTGCGCCCTTGTGTTACTTTGCATCTGGCTAAACTTGGGACCTGGAGATTGGAACCGCTGGAGATTGGAACCAGCCTTCTTAGGATTAGGAGGCAGGTGCCCTAACCGCTAAGCCATCTCTCCAGCCCGGTCCTCCTCCTATTTTAATGTCCTCTGTGTATTTGTATTTAAGTTTAGATTCTACATATGAGAAAAACACATTTCTGACATTTCACATAACATGATGATCTCCATTTTTGTGTATGTTCCTGCAAGAGACATCATTTCATTTATCTTTTTGACTATATAAAATCCTATTGTGTGTATATACCACATGTTTTTATCCACTCATCTGTTGGTGAGCATCTAGGCTGGTTTCCATACCGTGGCTATGGTGAATACAGCAGCAGTATGCAGGAGGCTCTGGAGGCAGGAGCAGTCAGTCACTGTTCAGCAGGATCTGAGTATGCCCTGACATCTGAATGAAAGAAAGTATTCCTCCATTTCTACTGTTAATCTTAAAAGGAAAGTATTTGTGTTATTTCAGTTACCATTAAAATCGAAAAATGGGCATACCCCTACTATCTAGTTATCTCACAAGACTAGTACACTTCTGCTAATGTTCATTTGTGCAATATGCTCTATCAGTTTTGTAAATCTGTATGATGTTGTATACTTTATTTCATGTAATAAAGAACTTTTTATCAATACAGAAATTTCCCACTGAAGGTCTCGCCAGTGTGGTTCGGAATGTGTTTGACTTTGATTCCTACAACAACGACATGAGGGAGATTTTAATCAACACTTTACACAAATATGGGATACCTATGGGAGCAAAGCCTACCAATGTGCAGCTGGCAAAGGAGTAAGAAATCCACTGTTGATATATAGCCTTGAGCATTGTTCTAATTCTTAAGTGCTGATTTCTAATCTTCTGTTAGACTACACTAAACTGAGTTGGTGTGTAAATCACTCTTCATCATGAGTAGAGCTCTTCAAATATATACTAATATTTGTTGGTTGGGTTTCAGCTAAGTAATATTAAGTATAGTCCTGCAAATTGATAATTTTAATTATTATGAGCATCCCATGAGTAGATGTACTACAATCAAATAAAGGGAAATATTTGTTCCTTTAACAGTCTCTGTTCTTTTGTTGAATTATTATGGGCCTCGTTATTTGATAATCCAGCGCAAGGTCAGTGTTCAAACATGCAAACTACATAAGAGGATAATGTATATTTTGCTAAGATTTTCTTATTTCTGTCACCATTTAGGTTTCCTTTATGATAGCTTTTTAAATTTGTAATCATATTAATGTAGATTTGATGATACTTTCTTTTTTTAACTTTTTAAAAAATTATTTATTTGAGAGATAGAGAGAAAGAGAGAAAAAATGGGTGTGCCAGGGCCTTCAGCTGCTACAAACGAACTCCAGATGCATGCACCCCCTTGTGCGCATGTGTGACGTTGTGCTCTTGTGTCACTGTGGGTCTCACTTATGTGGGACCTGGAGATTCAAACACAAGTTCCTCTGCTGTGCAGGCAAGTGCCTTAACTGCTAAGTCATCTCTCCAGCTCGAGGGTACTACCTTTCATTTCATAGTTGAAAGAGATAGAACAAGCATATTTATTTCATGTGGGCTGATCATCTACCTTTATAAGCCCAAGCAGGATGGGTCATTTACCAGAAGATAGTTGTCAGAGTTTACTAGAAATACTTCAGTCACTGCAAGTTCATTGGGAAGTGATTTGTTAAATGCATAGTTTACTGACATTGCATCTATTGCTGTCTTTGTCTACAAAATGTAATAGATTATAAGTTCCCTAGGCATACTCATTACTCTTAAGCTAAATTATTATTTGACTTTGCTCTCTGATAGGAGACAGTACTTAGAATATAGTTGTTCAATATAAATTGATGAGTCCACTTATTTTCTCAAGGGCATACATTCTAATTCTTTGATGCCATTATAGAAACTTCATAATAGAAACTTCTTTTTAAAAATAGAAGCCAAAATATTAAAATGTCAGTAATATGAAGAATTTCTTAAATAGAAACAAGTATTTCCCTTTTGTGATAAAAGCACAAAATAGCATTATGTTAAAAATTATCAGTGTACTAGTATATATTATTGAGTAATCTTTTGTCAGGAAGTGTCAGTTGGTAATACATACATATACATTTTTCTATAAAATACTATTTTAGTGATTGATCAGTAATCCTTATGGACATTATAAAACTAAATCAGTAACTTAATATATTATAACAGCTTTCATTAGAGAGTTCTACAATATGTCTTCAACACACATAGGCTTCCATTACTACTTTGTGCTTATAAACTGTATCTTTGTTTCCAGTTGGAAATAAGTTAGGGTTTTTAAATCACTGTCAACACATTTAGATAATTAGAATTTTGGCTTGATAGAAAGTAGGCTTATGATTCAAAAATAAATTTTCAGTATTCTTGTACAACTTTAAAAACTAAAACATATATTAGTTGGTAAGACCATTTTCCAGGGATGATCACTTAGTGGGTTAGCATACTCATCATCATCCTCAGTTGTGAACTAAAAGGTTCTTGTCCTGGCATGTTACTATTTGCCATGGCAAGTTAATTCCAACCTTAGTATTTATGAGTGGAAATAAAAGCACGCTGAGCCTGGAAACAAGACGGTTGAACTCATGCTTGAAATGGGGTTGGAAACAACTGGTTGTACACCCACTATATTGAGCTAAAAATGAACTCATAGCAGATGTAGAGGATGAGTGAATTTTCCTATGAGGTGGAGGTAGTAGGCTATAATTTGCATAATCATTTAAAGCATTTTTTCTTCATTTGCAAATTCTAGTAACTTCAGCAGCTCAAAGTAGCGATGTTTTACTGTCCTTCAATGAAATCAGAAGGTTCCATAGGACTATTTCTATCAAATTACCAGCCTTATACTTAGGGAAGAATAATAAAGTGAACAAGATAATGGCCTTGGAATTTGACTGACAGTCAGTCATATGTTTACACTATATACTTGAGTCAAACATAGGGAGACAGATGAATACTCAGAGCCCTGCCCTTATAGAGTTCAAAGTTCCACTTTGGTCATTTTGAATTTGGAAAAGTTACTTAACTAAATGGAATCCCTGCTGGTAAAATGAAAGCATTTTATTATGGGTAGCATCATCATATAATTGCTATCTAAATCAGGATTTAGAAGAAGGAAGGGGAGTTATTGACAATAACTTTGTGAAAAGAGGTGTGAATAAGATTGTCTTGCTCCAGTATGGAATGTGGGGTTATCTTCATTACAGCTCATCAATTAGTCTCCTGCTTACCTTCCATCTTTTGCACTTTAACATAATTTTAATGTTTCTCTTGTCTGAAAAAGAAACACAAGCATTTATTTTATAAGCAGCCATACAGGTTGAGCATCCCTAATCTGAAAATCCAAATGTCCCAAACTTTGAAATTTTTGAGTGCCAAAAAATGATTCCATGGGTAGAGCATTCTATACCTGAACTAATGTGATGAGCTGTAGTCCAATCAATGATGTACTAAAGACCATAATATTACCTTCAGGCACTGGATATAGTGGCATATACCTATAGTCACAGTAATTGACAGGTGAAGGTAGGAGAATCAAGGGGTTCAGGGCCATTCTTGGCTACATAGCAAGCTTGAGGCCAGGGGTTACATGAGACCTTGTCTCAAAACAGCAATATAATAAAATTACCTTCAGTTTATTTAAAAATATATATATAGGAAACAAATGAATATAATATCTAAACTTAGGCTTCATTCCCAAAATGCATATTATATATATATTCTAAAATGAAAATAAATGTCTTTGTTCCAAGGCATTTCAGATGAAGGATTCTCAACCTTTACTTCCTTTTCCCCACTAGAGAACCACATGCTGATAGTAGTTACATAGACTTCTGAAGATTCAGTTACCCCAAGATTTGGTTTCAACTCTTCTAGATGTCTAGATGTCTTACTCTACTTCTGGCTAAATGAGTTCTAGCTGCATCTACTTGGCTGGATAAGCACTATGTTTATTTGTAGAAAAGTCACATTGGATTCTGATTCTTAAGGAAGAAGAGTAAAAATGGTTCAGTATACTAGGCGTGGTGGTACATGCAAAGCTTTAATCCCAGCACTTGGGAGGCAGAGGTAGGAGGATCACTGTGAATTAGAGGCCAGCCCGACACTACATAGTGAATTCCAGGTCAGCCTGGGCAAAAAGGAGACCCTACCTTGAAAAAACAAAAATAATAATAAATAAATAAAGGTTCAATGACTATTTAATATCTTTTTACCCTGAGTGGAAAATGCTTGTAACAACCAGTTAATTTTCTTGTTCTGTATTTTAACCATTAACTGTATTAGAAAGGAGCAAAATTACATTGAGTCTAGCGTAAGATGAGTATAGCTACACTCAAGAAGAGGATGGAAATGTAGTTTGGCCACCCACTGCAGATAGCTAAAAAGAGAAATAAGGTAGATCTTGCATTGGGAACATTTGCATGGCACAAATATGACACTAAGCCACTATTGATCTACTCTTCTGCAGTTAAGATCAGAATGTATTCCAAGTGTTCAGGAGTGGTGATATCATTTTATTGCTCCTTGGTGAAATTCCCCAAAGAGAGATACTGTCCCTTTCTCATTTGTTCTCCTAAATAGTGCAGGGTTGTTACCTATCTCTAGATCTCTGAACAGTTTTTAATTGTCCAGTGTAATGAGAATTTCACTTGACTGACTTGATGAACCTTTACCAAACCTGTTATTTTTAGGGTGAACTTTGTTGGTGGTCATTTCATTTTGTTGGAGCTGGTCATAATGTAGCTCTTCTTCCTCATCGCCAAATATATCCCCAAATCTTAATACTGGAATCAGAATTGGTTGCCTAAAGCTCCACACTGCAACTGTCCCTTTCTATTTGGACTTCTTGAGGGTTTTGGGATTTGAATTGAATTCTGTGTTTGTTCTATAAAGAAACAACTAGCTAAGATAACCAATGCTGTATTTGTATCCTGCCAAGAGCATATAGATTATCTCCTATAAATGTAGTTACCATAGTTTAATATAAGCTAGTTAGTTATAGATATATTTTCTAGGTAAATTTTGTTTATTTTCCCCTCAAGTTAGCTTTTATTTCTCAAGGTTTTTTAATTTGTATGTGTTTATGTTAATGTTTGTGAATGTGTTGGGTCATTCCTCTGTCTCATTTGAGGCAGAGTTTCTGTTCCTACTGTTTCTTGCTGTGCTCTAGGGGATCTTTCAGTAAATTCTCTGTCTCTACCCCCTGTCATCTCCCATACACCTGTCTAGGAGTGCTGAGGTTACAGAAGCCCCACCCCCGCAAGCTTCATGCATTTTACATGGGGTATGGGCATCAGACTTGGCTACTTTGGCTTAGGCAGGGAGCACTTTATCCCCTGAACCAGCTCTTTGTCCCTTATAGTTTCTTTTAAGAGTAAATCTGCTGTTATCACATTAAAACTTCCAAATTAAAAGGTGTGTTTCAGAATAATTTATGAAATCTATCCTGCTGGAGACAATATTGTTTTCTCAACTTTCATTTTAAGTGTTATATACTATTTATACTTAATAGTTCTTAAAATGAAAGAATTGTTATTTCATACATCTCTAATAGAATATAAAATAACCTACTTTTAAACATAATTTTAAATATATATTGTCAAAATAATGTAAAAAAGGATAATGAAATAATAATGATGTTGGCCACAGAAACACTTGTGGGTAACTATGTGCCAAGTACATTTCTAGACATTTTCAATACATGAATTTAAATAATTTTCACAATAAACCGATAATGTACATGTGTATATACATAAACATTTTTAGATATTAAGCACTTCCCTATGTTAAAAAGCAGGGACAAAACTGAAAATATAGGTAGGTTAGTAGATGATTGATAGGTAGGTAGGTAGGTAGATAAATAGATAGGATGATAAATAGATCAATCGATCAATAAGAGGTAGATGAAAAAGATGAACTGCTTCCAGGAAGTGTATAGGCTGCATATGAAGCTGAGTTGAAATTCTTATGTTGAGGCCTAGTAATGCCATTTTATTATTTTATTTATTTTTGGAGAGAGACACAGGGAGAAACAGATAGGAGAGAGGAAGACAGATAGAGCTGGGCGTGCCAGCAGTCTCTCAGCTGCTGTGAACAAAATCGAGATGCATGCGCCCCCTTGTGGTCAAGTGCGGCATTGCGCCCTTGCGTCACTTTGCATCTGGCTAAATGTGGGACCTGGAGATTGGAACCGCTGGAGATTAGAACCAGCGTTCTTAGGCTTAGCAGGCAGGCGCCTTAACTGCTAAACCATCTCTCCAGCCCGTAATGCCATTTTATAAAGTTGAACTTGTTCCAGGTGCTACAGAGATGTGAGAGGTGAATCAAAGTTGAAATCCCTGTTTGGAGGCTCTGTATGGCCTTTGTATCAAGCTGTGAAGATAAACTGGGGTTTTCAGTGAAGACCCGATGTTTTGGATGTATCAGGCATTTGAAATGGTTGCTACAAAGAAGTGCTGGCTTAGGATGAAGTTTTCCTTTGGTTGTTCCACCCAGCTGGAAGGGGAAAACTGGAAAAATCACAGATTTCTTCATCTCTGGTCATAGATGTAAGAATTGGAACAGTAGCTGTGTAATGTTTGCCTATTGGTTAATTTTTCATTGGCTTAGTCCTTCCTTGTTATGCTTTTTTACTATGGAAATGTTCACTCTTAAATTATGTCTTGGATGTATGTAACTGGGAGTTTTGATTTTAAAGGGCTCACAATAAGAAACAATCTTGAATCTCAAGTGAGACTTTGAACTTTTGAATAATGTTAAAGATGGTGAAGACTATGGGGACCTTGGAAGTTAAGCTGAGTACAATTTGCTTTGAGAGATGATCATGAGTCTATGGGGAACAGCGGCAGAATGTGGTGGTTTGAATGTAAATGTATGCCCTTCATAGCCTCAGGGATGTTTAAGTTACACCTTCCTATTTAAGTGTCTAGCAACTGCTGGAGGAGGCATATCACCAGGGGTGGAGTGGATCTTAGCCTTTCTAGATATGTAGGGAGCCAGTTTGACTCCTTTCTATGCTACTTGCTTGTGATGGTGTTTCTCTGTGCTGTGAATGCATGCTGAAGTGAACCAGCTTCTTCCACCATGATGGAACTTCCTCTGTATTCTATAAACCTAAAATAAATCATTTCCTCCCCCCCAAAAAATAAGAGATATATGAGTTACAGAGATGAGTTAGACAGATAGGTGACAGATAGATGATAAATTGTTAATTCTAATCCTAAGAATTAATAAAGTTTCTGAAGCAGAGTTGTTTGGATACAGAAAATTGATCATTCTTTTTGCTTAAAAGGACCTTAAGATTGTAAGTAATCAATGTGGAAATTATCATTGACCTTGATATCATAGAAATCATGAATTCTTTTTTTAAATTTATTTTTATAAGAGGGTTGCACACATAGACCCCCTCTTCCCTACCCCAATTCTGAGAGTCTTTGGTGGGTTGTTGGTATTCATTGTGGGGACCAAGAGGCCTCAGTCAGTCTCTGCAAGGATGGGGAAAAATGGTGTCTCAGGCTCTTCCCACACACTCTGACTTTTCTTTTTCAAAATATTTTTATTTATTTGAGAGAGAGAGAGAGGGAATATGAGTGCACCAGGTCTTTTGCTGTTGCAAACAGTCTCCAGGAGTATGCACCACTTTGTGCATCTGATTTTACATGGGTTCTGAGGAACTGGACCTGTGCTGGGCATGGTGGTGCATGACTTTAATTCTAGCACTCAGGAGGCAGAGGTAGGAGGATCACCATGATTTCAAGGCCACCCTGAGAATACATAGTGCATTACAGATCATCCTGGGTTACAGTGAGACACTACCTTGAAAAACCAAAAGGGGGGGGGGATAAGGAATTGAATGCAAGTTGTCAGGCTTTCTTTGCAAGCAAGTGCCTTCAACTGCTAAGCCATCTGCCCCATCCTTTTAATTTTCATAGATAAAACATATTCATATCGTTGACTTTCAGACATATTCCAAAATGAAGTTAGCCAAAAGGCAGATTAATATAGACTCCTGGCCCAACAAAGATCATTTTAGAGACCTCTTCATTCCTATTTAAGTTTTTCTTTATTGTGACATAATGAAGGATCTTGAAATGAGACTCAAAATAATTCACCTTAAAGTTAAGAATTCTAGGAGACTTTGTATGCCTGCCATATATAAGAAGTACACTAGACTTTGTTCCCTCCTTACTTGGAACATAAAATGCATTCTTCTAAGAGACTGTGGTCGTCTTTTTTTTTAAATACATATATATTTTTTATTTATATTATTCTGATTTTATGTTCATAGTATTGGTTCCATTGTCCTCCTCCCTGTCCTCCCTATTCCAAAGGGACCCTCATCAATGGGGAATGTGGGTTATGCATTGTGGGGGTAGTCAAGAGTTCTGGGGGGTATGCCTCAGTCCCTGTGCATAATGCCCCTACTTGTGACTCTAACAATCTTTCCACCCCCTCTTCCGTGAGTTTCCCTGACCCACACTGGGGTCATTTTAGTTCTGCTTCAGTGATGAGGTTTTGGGAGCCTCTGTGTCTCTGGATATCTGGCTTAGTTGGAGTTGGATGCTCTCTGTGTTTATCTCCTTCAGCCCTTTTCTGGTGTCGTGATCGCCATGAACGCTGTATTCTTGCCCTTCCCCTGCGTTGTTCTATGGTTTCATCTGGGGCCCTGGTGAGGTATAATTAGCTGATCCTCCCTTCAGGTTCGTTGTCCATCTGAAAAAAGATAAGCAAATTCTCCAATGGAGAGAGAAGTTAGTACTAGATAGAAGGGATGACCATATACGTTTTGGAGGGAATTTTATATGCGTTGGCTCTCTTCTAGCCCACATTTGGTGGTATCTTGATCTTGGAGACAGCTCATTTTTTGTACCTGGTTATTTCCCAGTTCTAGCAATGAGTTCCATTCCACTAAGTGGAATTAGTGGATTAGCCAAATCAAGAGCAGTTGGTTACCCACCATGGCTGTTTGCCACTACTGCACTTGTTTGAGCATTTCATCAGGTTGTTACCTACTGGGTATCTTAGACTGCAAGTTGTTTGGACCAATGTCGGACATTTTCCCCCAGTTGCTCATGTAGCACCCTCTGGTACTAGACTAGCTAACTGTCTGGGGACTGACCCTCTTCCAGATTCTGGCCAGGTCTCTCCGTGTTTGGTCTCAACACACGTATGCTGTCTTCGACAGTAGGGTCTTACCATTAACCTTTGCTGGGTCATCAAGAACTCTGACAGAAGTCTGTCTTTTCTTGGAAACCTTGTACGTGTCTCGGATCAACAGCTCATTGTGGAAATTAATCCCATGCTGGCCCTGGGAGTTATAAGTCTGCAGCTAGGAAGGTGAGGGAGGAAAAAGATAGATAATATAAAAGAGAAAGTGAGTATAGAGAGGAGAGGGAGGGAGAGAGAGAGAGAAGAGAAAGAGAAGCAGGACAAGATTAAGGTTGGCCTTCATAATGCTCTCTCCAGATTCCTGTGGTTCGGGTGTTCCCTCTGCAGGCCTGCTGAAGGATCAATGTTTTAGCCTGTTGTTCAGAGTAAAGGGTTTTATAGTATCTTTTCCTTTTGGGTCCCAATTTGTATACCCCCTTGTCCTCCCTCCAACCCTCTCGTTCCCTTCCATCCTTACCCTCCCTCTATTCCACCCTCCCTTTTGTCTGGTCCTCAGAGTGTTTATTAGGTTTGGTCGCATGTCAGGTGGATTCAGGTTAGGAGCAACAGATAAACGAGACCATGCGACGATTATCTTTTTGTGCTTGGGTGAGCTCACTGAGGATGATCTGTTCCATGTTTGACCTTTTTTTTTTTTTTTTTTTTTCAAATTTCCCTATTTCATCTTTCCTTACTGCTATGTAGAATTCCATAGTATAGATATACCACATCTTTGTTATCCATTCATCTAGTGATGGACACCTGGGTTGATTCCAGCTTTGTGCTATTATGAATTGAGCAGCTATAAACATGGTTGAGCAAATGTCTCTGATCTGAGGCTTGGAGACTTTAGGGTAAATGCCCAATAAGGGAATAACTGGATCCATTGGTAGGTCTGTGGTCATCCTTTTCAGGAGTCTCCATGTAGCTGTCCATAATGGTTGAACCATTTTACATTCCCACCAGCAGTGAAAACTTGTTCCTATTTCTCCACAGCCTCGCCAGCATCTGTTTTCATTGTTGTTTTTTTTTTAATGTTAGCCATCCTTACTGGGGTAAGGTGGAATCTCATAGTTGTTTTAATTTGCATTTCCCTGATGATTAGGGATGTTGAACATTTTCTTAAATGTGGGTTTGCTATTTGTATTTCTTCCTCTGAGAACTCCCTGTGCAGTTCTCTGCCCCACTTTGTGAGTGGGTTGTTTGGTGATTTATTGTTTACGTTTTGGAGTTCTTTGTAGATTCCTGAAATTGGGCCTCTGTCAGTTGTATAGCTGGTGAAAATTTTCTCCCATTCTGTGGGTAATCTGCTGGCTTTGGTTATAGTGTATTTGTCAGTGAAAAAGCTTTTCAGCTTCATGAGATCCCAATGGTTGAGTGAATGTTTAATTTCCTGAGCTGCTGGGGTTTTGTTCAGGAAATCTTTTCCCACTCCTATGTTGTGGAAGGTTCCTCCTATTTTTTCTTCCAGTAGTAGCAAAGTTTCTGGTTTTATATTAAGGTCTTTGATCCATTTGGACTTAATTTTTGTGCATGGAGAGATGTGTGGTTGTCCAGTTTGTCCAGCACCATTTGTTATAGATGCTGTCTTTTCTCCATTCTCCATTGGTAGGGCCTTTGTCAAATGTCAAGTAGCTGTAGTTACTTGACCCAAAGTCTGGGTCTTCAATTCTGTTCCATTGGTCTATATTCCTGTTTTTATGCCAATACCATGTTGTTTTTATTACAATAGCTCTGTAGTATAACTTTAGATCAGGTATGGTGATGCCTCCAGAGGTGTTTCTTTTGCTGAGGATGAGCTTGGATATCCGAGGCCTTCTGCCTCTCCATATAAATTTTGAGATAGTTTTTTCTATGTCGTTGAAGAAGGAAGTTGGGATTTTTATTGGCATTGCATTGAATCTATAAAGTGCTTTTGGTAAAATTGCCATTTTCACAATGTTAATTCTACCAATCCAGGAGCATGGGAGGTCTTTCCATTTTTGTAGGACCTCCTCAACTTCTTTTTTGAGAGTTTTTATGTTTTCATTGTATAGGTCTTTTACTTCCTTAGTCAATGTTATTCCAAGGTATTTTATTTTCTTTGTTGCAATTGAAAATGGGACGATGTTAGTTATTTCTTTTTCTGTCTCTTTGTCCTTTGCATACAGAAAGGCCACTGATTTCTATGCATTGATTTTATATCCTGCTACTTTGCTGAAGGCGCTAATCACCTTTAAGAGTTTTGAGATGGAAGTCCTCGGGTCACTTATGTATAGAATCATGTCATCTGCAAATAGGGCTAACTTAGCATCTTCCTTTCCAATTTGTATCCCTTTGATTTCTTTCTCCTGTCTTATTGCTTGAGCTAATACTTCTAGCACTATGTTGAAGAGCAGAGGTGAGAATGGACACCCCTGCCTTGTTCCTAAACTCAATGGGAATTCCTTCAGTCTCTCACCATTAAGAATTACTTGGGCTTTAGGTGCTGTATATATAGCCTTTATTATGTTGAGATATAGGCCATCCATGCCTATTCTCTCCAATGTTTTGAACATGAAGTGATGTTGTATTTTGTCAAAGGCCTTTTCTGCATCTATCAAAATGATCATGTTGCAGGGCGTGGTGGCGCACACCTTTAATCCCAGCACTTGGGAGGCAGTGGTAGGAGGATCACCGTGAGTTCAAGTCCACCCTGAGACTACATAGTTAATTCCAGGTCAGCCTGGGGCAAAGTGAGACCCTACCTCGAAAAACCAAAAACAAAAAATGATCATGTGGTTTTTGTGTTTCAGCTTGTTTATGTGATGTATTACATTGACAGATTTCCGTATGTTGAACCACCCCTGCGTTCCAGGGATGAAACCTACTTGATCAATGTGAATAATGCTTTTGATGTACTGTTGAATTCGGTTTGCAAAATTTTTTTTCAGGATCTTTGCATCTATGTTCATCAGAGAAATGGGCCTATAATTTTCCTTTCTTGTGGTATCCCTGCCTGGTTTTGGAATTAGGGTGATACTAGCTTCATAGAAGGAGTTGGGGATCTCTCCCTGTTCTCCAGGGACCACTGCCCTGACAATCACCACTACGCCCCACCCCACCCCAAGGCAGCAGGCTGGCATTTCATACACAAGATTTCTGAACCATTTTGATGTGCAGACTACAGCGAAAAAGGAATAGCATGAAAAACCAGATGCAAGTGAATCCAGCTAGACTATTCAGTCCTACAATGGATGTCTCAAATCAAAGCATAGAAGAGACAATAGAATCAGAACCCCAAAATGAAGAGACAAGCTATGCAACCCTGGCCAAGCAAATAGCACAACTCTCAGAAACTCAACAAAGAGCCAACAATTGTATGAATGTTATCCTTGCTAGATTAGACCTAATAGAAAAGAACCAGGAAGGGCTGCAATGACAGTTAAATGATCTGAAGGAGAATGAAAAAAAAAGAGGTCCTCAATAACCAGCTGGCTAAGTTCAATGAAGACATAAAAAAATGCAAGAATGAACTCCAAGAAGTATTAAGAAAGTTGGAAAATGACACAAAAAGGGAACTAGATAGAAAGATGGAAACTATACATTAAAAAAACATAGAAAAAATGAACCAAATTGAACAAGCCCAAAACTGTAGAAGCTCTTAATAACAGAGTAAGTCAAGTGGAAGATTGAGACTCCGAACTGGAAGACAAAACAGAAGAAACAGTTCATGGGTCCAAAAATTTCAACAAGTTCAAAAATTTCTGTGAACAGAACATTAGGGAAATGTGGGACACCCTTAAGCGTCCAAACATTAGGATCATGGGTATACCAGAGGGGGGAGAAAGACAGACCAAAGGAATGGAAAGCTTATTCAACAAAATAATTGAAGAAAACTTTCCCACTCTCTCAAAAGAAAATCCCATCAAATACAAGAAGCTAGCAGAACTCCAAACATACTGGACCAAAGGAGAAATTCTCCAAGACACATTATCTTTAAGACTCTAAACATCAAGCACAAAGAGAAAATCCTAAAAGCAGCCAGGTAAAAACAACACATTACATATAAAGGGAACTCCATTAGAATTACCTAAGACTTCTCAATGGAAACCCTAAAAGCCAGAAGGGCCTGGAATGGAACACTACAAACTCTAAGAACCCATACTCTACCCAGCAAAAGTATCCCTCATAATAGATGGGGAAAGAAAAACTTTCCACGATAAAACTCATCTTTACAAGAATATGAACACAAAGCCAAACCTACAGAAAGTACTTCAGGGAATTCACACAGAAGAAACAAATAACCAATCTCAAGAAGCAGTCCACATTAACCAAAAAAAAAAAAAAAAAAAAACCACAAAGACCATAATCCACCACAATATGGCAGTTATTAAATCAAACCTCACAGTTATATCTCTGAATATTAATGGCCTTAATTCACCCATCAAAAGACATAAGCTAACAGGGTGGATCAGAAAACTGGACCCCTCAATCTGCTGTCTTCAAGACTGTGGTCGTCTTAAAATGAATGCAGCACAAAGAGAAATTATTCTCTGCAGCTGTCTTCATGTTTTCCCTCTTGGACTTCCCTGTGACACACAAATCTTTAAATTGTTTT
The DNA here is from genome assembly GCA_036365145.1 of Orientallactaga sibirica. NCBI lineage: Eukaryota > Metazoa > Chordata > Mammalia > Rodentia > Dipodidae > Orientallactaga > Orientallactaga sibirica. The sequence continues at coordinate 1,093,765 of JAEOAD010002184.1, forward strand.
TCTGTTGTTCCAAATTCTTTGCCCTTGCTTCCCACTTTGTCTTTTAGTGCCCATTAATATATTCTTTTTAAAAATATTTGATAGAGAAAGAAAGAGAAAGAATGGGCATGCCAGAGCCTCTAGCCATTGCAAACAAACTCCAGATACTTGTGTCCCCTTGTGTATCTGGTTTATGTGGGTGCTGGGGAATTGAACCTGGGTCCTTAGGCTTCGCAGGCAAGTGCCTTAGCCACTATGCCATCCCTCCAGCCCCTCCTTAGTATATTCTTAAGCCACTTTTTTTTTCTATAGAAGCACTTATTGTTAGTTTTTCACTGGCAGACGAACTACAGTCTTTACTTTGTACCAGTGAAGTAGAATTAAAATTTAAATGAAATTAAAAGTCTTTGTATGTGGGGCTGGGGAGATGGCTTAGCAATTAAGGCACTCGCCTGTGAAGCCTAAAGACCCAGATTCAATTCCTCAGTACCCACATAAGCCACATGCACAAGGTGACTCATGTGTCTGGAGTTTGTTTGCAGTGGCTAGAGGCCCTGACACACCCATATTATCTCTCTCTCTTCCTCTTTCTTTCTCAAATAAAAATAATTAAAATAAAAAATATATATTTTAAAAGGCTAATATGTGTCTTTTTTATAACACATTGACTAAATAAAGAATGATAACCCATTTCTTTCCTTTTTTTTATTGACAACTTCTTTAATTGTTGACCATATTCCATAATACTTCCCTCCCTCCCCCAACTTTCCCCTTTGAAACTTCACTCGCCATCATATCCCCTCCCCCTCTCAATCAGTCTCTCTTTTCAGTTTGACGTCATAATTTTTTCCTCCTATTATGACGGTCTTATGTAGGTAGTGTCAGGCACTGTGAGGTCATGGATATCCAGGCCATTTTGTATCTGTAGGAGCACGTTGTAAGGAGTCCTACTCTTCCTTTGGCTCTTACATTCTTTCCACCCCCTCTTCCACAATGGACCCTGAGCCTTGGAAGGAGGTTTGAGATGTTTCAGTGCTGAGCACTCCTCTGTCCCTTCTTCTCAGCACCACGGTGCCTTCTGAATCATCCCAAGTTTGCCATCATCTGAAAAGAGAAGCTTCTCTAACCAAAAGTGAGAGTAGCATTAATATATGGGTGTGGACATTAAGAGAAGTGCTTACTGGGCAGTTTGGTGAGGCTAGTATATACATTTATCATGACATCCCATTTATTTCTTATATAAAAAGAAACTTAAAACTCAAATCATTCTATCGAGAAATAACTGTTGATAAATCTTTCTGGACCTTTTATGATTACATTTTCAAGAATATGTACGGAGAAATAGCAATTTACAAATACAATTTTACTTTTTTGTGGCTTTCATCTTAATAGGACACATGTCCCTAAAGTGGGGTCATTTTAAAACACTTCATTCTCCAGCTTCTTCATTGAAAAACAAAATTATCCAAATGAGTGAGATATGATTATGTGTAACACTTCTCCCCCACTTCTTCCTTTGTTCCTTGGATTTTAAGCTTGGCTATTTATTCTGATCACAGCGAGCAGATTCACAAAGCATAGAAACACTCTCCTAAGGACTGTGACAGTAGCATCAGTACTCTGAGCCTTTATGAGTATGTCCAAATGCCATTTTGCTTTTTAGGCATATACAAATCTTCTCACTAAACAAAACATACCTCTAAAAAGACTGTTATATGTGACTACACTTTAGAAATGTGGAAGGCTCAGGAGACATTAAATAATGTAATAAATTACATAGCCAATAAATAGCAGGAGGGGGCTTAAAGATTTTGGTAAAATCAGTTCCCTACCATTTTGTAACATATATCAAACAAAATGTATATACCACATTTACATTCATGGCTAGACCATTTCTTTCAAACTAATGTTCTTTCAAATTAATACTTCCAAAAGTAAATAAAAATATCCTTCCCAGAAGATGCAAACAAATTCTATCTTTTCTCCTGAAATTGAGATTTTGAAAAATTGTCTTGGCATTCACAGATTGTTCAAAACAAGGATAACATGTTTTCTTTTTGTATTGCTTCTACCCTTGTGAGTTTCTTCTAACTCACTATAACTCAAGAGAGTTGATCTGTCTCTTGGGGCCCATGGTTCCTGAGTCAAGGGCAGAATGGACAGGGAGAAAGAACTGTTCCTTCTTCCATTTGAGTTCAGACACACCTGGACAAACCTTACTGGGGAGGTACTTGGAACATTGAATTAATTAAGTAGTCCTTATCCATCCCAACTCCTAGTTTCTGTGATTTCCTGTCCTTAATTGAATAAGGGAAACTGAATAATAGTAACTCCTCCCCCTGGATCAGTAACCATCAATTATTTGACCAACCACTCCAGAATATGTTAGTAATGCTCCTACTGAAAGTGGCCCAGCATGTTTTCCTGTCGTGAATACCTTTCTGTGCCATTGTATGTGATAGGATTGCATTCAGCCTCTCTCTTCTTTACAGACTAGGGCCAGGTGTGTGTGTGGGCAGACAGAAAGCTTCATCTCTTTTGAAGCTGTCTTTGAATGGATGGATATATGTCTGAAATTTATTTTTCCACTTTAAAGACTTACCTGTGTGGTTGGGCTATCAATAGCAACTGCTTTTTCTTTAACAGAGAGCAATTCTAGGAGGTCTTCAACGACCCAGAAACATGAAAAAGAACACCCCCAGTCAAGGTTTCTTCAGAAGAATCTTATTAGATTTCTATTAAGAGTAGCAATGATTATTTACTGATTATCTCATTAAAGTAAAATACTGTCTGTCTACAGATTTGAGCCTCTCTTCCCTTTCTGTAAACTATTAAATGCTATAACTGTCTTTTTGTAGTGATAATTTTTATAAATAAGGTCATGAAGTTTTAGGTTATGCAAGTCCACCTTACATAATGATATTTTTCACTTCATGAAAAAGTTCTTAGTTTTCAAAAGTAATAAGGTCTACATGATGACATCTCAGAACTGTTATAAGCAGAATAGTATTATTTTCATGAACTCTGCCTGCATTCTTTTGCTGTATTGTGGAGTAGCTTCACAGCCATTTCAATCCCTTTATGGAAATGAAAAACAAAGTATACCCAGTATATAGAGAATTTTTTTGAGATGTATATTGTGGTTTGAATGTGAATGTGTGTCCCCCATAGCCCAAAGTATTTTTGATTGAGTAACTTGAGCAGCAGAGCTGGAAGAGGTGTCACTGGGGAGGGCACATCTTGAGTCCCACCCTAAGGGGTGTGGAGAGTAGTTTGGAGCTCTGGCTGTTTGCATTTGCTAGCTGTCTGGTGATGTCTCTTTAGTTGGATCTATGGAAATGAGCAAATTTTTTCTGCCATTGAAGGTGTTTTCCCTGGATTCTGGAAGCCTGAAATAAACCCTTTCCTTTCACAAACTGCTTCTGGTAGGGTGTTTGTCCAGCAATGAGAAGCTGACTGCAAATAGGTATAAATCTATCTAGTTTATTTTACTTGAAAGCAGAGAAAGAGAGACAGGCAATGGCCACATCAGGGCATAATGCCACTGCAAATGAACTCCAGATACATATGCCACTTTGTGCATCTGGCTTTTACATGGGTACTAGTGGATCAAAGCCTGGTCCTTAGGCTTTGTAGGCAAGCACCTTAACCAGTGAGCCATCTCCCTAGCTCAACAATGTATAAGTTTTATATTAGTGTATCTTAAGCAGTCTCATAGAATTATTCTTAATCCTTTAAACTTTTGTGAGGGAGATTTTTAAAAGCCTCAATAACTGGCTGGATAGAAATACCTTTATAAAAGCTTTTCTTCTGGGTTTCCCAATCCTTGCTGTAGCCTTTCCAAGTAGGCCTGTAAAATGGACAGCATCATTTGTGTAGTCCTCTAAGTGAAGGAAATGTAAAGACATGTAGTCAGAACATAATAGGGAAGATTTGCCATGATGTTTGCCACTGAGGTGAGAAGACAAGCTGGGCAAAGTACTGGCAGCTCTAGTGTAACCAAGCATTCACTCACTTAACAGACACTTCCTAGGCTTCCTGAGCACTAAGTGGATGGTCATTAGGTAAGGGGTAAGAGTCGTAAAGGGAAGAAGACTCAGGATGAAGAAAGGGCATGCTGGGTCTACTGGGCGACAACAAATGGCAAGAGTCAGACTAGTTCAAAGCCAGAGGCTAGCGGTCAGATTCATGACTCAAAAAAGGCCCTTTTCATTTTCTAAGTATGATAAACTGAATGGCAGCGTTGGTTTGATTCAGGTGTCCTGAATGCTAGGGTCCCAGCTGATGCAGATTTGGGAATTAACATCTGCTGGAGGTAGTGAATTGTTGGGGGCAGGCTTATGGGTATTATAGCCAGTTTCCCCTTGCCAGTGTTTGACACACTCCTGATGCTGTTGCCTACCTGATGTTGGTGAAGAGGTGATGTCCACCCTCTGCTCATGCCATCATTTCCCCCTGCCATCATGGAGCTTCCCCTTGAATCTGTAAGCCAAAATAAATCCATTTTCATCCTCAAGCTGCTCTTGGTCAAGCATTGTCTGGCAGCAGTGCAAACCTGACTGCAACAGGCAGTCAGACTGAACCATAGAAAGGCCATTTGGAAGCAGCTGTAGGAATCCATGAGTCAACAAAGGAGGACCCATGCTGTGTGACAGTTTTCCACTGGAACAACAGTGAGAGAATCAGGTGGTAGAATCAATAGACCTGAAGTGAATTCAAATGAATTATTTAAATGAATAAGGCTTCCACCTTACTCTCAGTGAAGTAGAAATCATAGAGAAAGTATGTAAAACTGCCAGCAGAGTTATACTGAATGGGCTGCATTTTCAGTTGAGGCTTTGTTCTAAGAGTCTGTCCTATGAGAAGTACAGGAAATTTATAGTACTTCCAGTGGGCAAGTTTAGGGCCTGCTGTCCTTGTGGATGATTAGGAAAGGAAGGAACATGGGATTTGAAATCATGGAAGTGTGGTTAATAAAGCAAATGACAGAAAAGGAGAAGGTGTTTTTGCGGTGAAACTTAAAGAAGGAGGAAAGGAAATCCATGCTCCAGAACTGTAGCCTGGTGACACCTGTGTAAAGGAAGATAGGCAGAGACATGTGAGCCAGCTGACAACATCTGCTTTTGCCCAGAGTAAGGCAATAGCACCAAGAATGTGTGGTGTCACTGGGAATGAGGGAGTATGTCTAAGAAATGCCAGCCAAGAACAACTTTCCCCAAATCTTTTCTACATCATGTATCCAAATGACTGTATTTCTGTGACCTCTTCAAGGATATGGGTGGCACAGGCACATGTCTTCCATGAAAGCTGTGATAACTATATGCAAACCAGGCACAGAAGAGTAAAACATACAGACTCCTGTATATGTCAGTTTTAGCATGCAAAGAAGGAAGTTCTGAATGGAAAGAGATTCTAAAGTTTTCAGCAAACAAAGGAGGATAGTGCCAGAATTAAATTAATAGTATTACTCACTACTGCTTTGTATGTGGTAATAGAGGATTTTGTGTTTTCTTCCTTCAGTATAAAACACACACACACATACACATTGGATAGCCTAGACTGGCCTGTAAATTTCTGGGTAGCCCAGGATGTCCTCAAATGCATGATGCTCTCGCCTCAGCCTCCTGATGCTGGAATTACAGCACCAAATCCAGCCATGTACTGACTACTTTAATAACTGGAAAACTATGTATATATCAAAGACTTCAAAGATTCACTTCTGACCTATTCTCCCTAAAGGTATTTAATTTCTCCTGTCTTAAATTGGAAAATTAAAGATTCTGTAGAAAGAGTTTTGTAAGCATAAAATTATATGGAAATCCAGAAAAGCAAGAGATTTATTTGTTCAGAAAGAGATATGGAATGGAATGCAATGGAAAGTAATATTTGCATTGAATCTTAAGAATGAGAAGGAGCTCTAAGCAGGCATGGTGATGCATGCATGTAATCCCAGTGCTTGGGAGTTGAGGCAGAAAGATGAGGAGTTGAAGGTTATCCTCAGTTACATAATGAATTTGAGGGCAGCGTGGGCTACATGATACTGTCTCAACAAGAAGAAAGGCAGACATAAAGATATCTCACCAAAGAGATAGTAGCATAAAGGAATTACAGGGAGATGTAGAGGCTTTGGGGAAACATGGAAAGACATAACGTGAAGAACAGCACAAAGCAGTACAGGGTAGGAATAAGGCAGAATTTGGCTGGAGAGTAAAAGAAAGGGGTGCAAGCCAAAGCTGGAAGTGTGTGTCAGGAATAATCTGTGAAAGTCTCTAGTGAACTCAGCTGGACAACTGATTTAATTTTTGCCAGAATTTAGATAGAAAACATTAGGAATGAGTGAGGCCCACTAAAACTCGTATTGTTCTTTTTCTCCTCAAAGATGGTAATAATTGTTGAGACTTTGAGTTGGTGGAACTACCCTAAAGGGTTCCATTATTCCCATGAAAATTAGTAGTTCTTGTGGTAAGGAAATGTTTTAGGAATTGTTGATAATAGGTATGTCAACAACTTCCAATTGCATAATGCCCCTAGAAAGATCCAAATCTTTTTCATGTGTTTTCTGTCAGACTCCAGAAATAGTATTGGCAATGGTTCAAAGAAGGCAGAAATTTGCCAGAACATACTCTGTAAAAAGCCCAGCTTACTTCTTTATGGCAACATTTCTGAGACAAATGTCTTTCATATTCTCCAGACAATGTTACCTGATTGTGGTGTCCATATGCACCATGTTATGAAGTGTCTGTGTGTTTAAAATAAGGAAAATCTTGTTCCTTTCTGTAACTTTCTCAAATACTACAATTTGACCCAAGTCATAATTTTGATATTCACTTTCTTTTACTTAAAACTTAGTCTCAGATCTTTATGATTACTTCCACAAGGGATTAAGAAACATCACAACAAGTAAGCTGAAATACATCATTGTTTCAGAAAACATAAATTTGTGAATGACACTGAAAATAAAAAGTGCTGGTTTTAGGCCTTAAGTTCATCTCCTCTCCCCTTAAAATCAAATCCAGACATCATTCCAGCTAAGACATTAACCCATTTAAACAATATAAGTGATATAATGTTAAAAATTATGGGGAAATGCTGTTACTGTTTCAGTCAAATCAGATATAAAAGTTTAAGTCTGGACAGAGTTGGATGACAGTTTTTAGGAATGGAAAATAAGACCTTTTACTAACTGATTATTAATTTAGAATTACCCCTAAATTACCATTGATTATCCAAAAGCTTGCTCATATAACTGAGTGTAATGCTTCACCCCTCACTTGAGTGCTAACTTACCAAAGGGGAGAAAGTTAGGAATGGCCAAATGTTTTCACAACTTCCTGAGAGCTTATTAATGGAAAAGACATGAGCAGCTCTGGTTTATTCCAGTTGGCCAGCCTAGTGATCACAGTAAGAGTCCAGACACAATACTTCATGTTATCAGGAAACCCCAGGATATTCTTCATGTGTGTTTTCAATTATAGCTGCTATTGCCAATAATGTGGTTACAGGATAGATTCTACATCAAGTACCTGAAGGTCCTTCCCATACTCTGCCAACAAAACAGCCATTGCTTTTTGAAGACAGCCAAGCAACCTAAAATTTCCATGACTATTATTCAGAATGATTTAGGAAGTTCAGAATACATTTAATGAATAACCCTAGCATTGTCCGTAGAAACTGGATGTTGAATAAAGTTGCTTTTCCTCAATTAGATGATTTTTTTTCTTACTTAGCATCTGAATGTTATTTGTAAAACTATTCGTGGCAACATTAGATTTTTTTTTTTTTAAGCAATGGTAGAGATCTACCAAGAACCTTGCTGATGTTAGACAAGCTGAGATGTGCCCTCGGCCCTAATCAATTTTTTTGTGCTGGATAACAACCAAAGGTGATTTCATTAAGCAACTCTGTGCCTGTGACCAGATTTCAAGATATTCTTTTTTTCTTTAAAGAGCCTATTTGGAATGTCCTTAGAGCTTCTTTTTGAATACTTTAATAAATCATAGCTATGGACTAGGGCACCTAGTAGACACTTTCATTCTGATTATGTATTTCCACCCCAGAGTACCAGGTAATGTAAGATTACCACTGGTGCTTCCCTCTTCATACTTCTTTGATTGACAAAAACTCCAATCCATAAATAATTTTCTTGATCAACATTCACTATAAATGAAGTTAATACACAGGAATTAGCTGGTATTCCTTCCCCAAATTTGTATAGCTGATTACTAAAAGAAACAGAAATAAAACCCAAATCTTTTTGCATTTTGTGATATCATAACTTGTATGTTAAAATTAGTGTGTCTCCTTTAGTTTTCCTTTCTACATTTGGAGACTTAATTTTAGTGAACTTAGGAGAATAAGTAAAGACTATTTTGTTCCCTTAACTAACAGAGAGAGAAAAAAGATCCCAATCTAGATCTGCCCTGTTGACACAGAAATGCATTTTTAGTACTTTTTAAGGAATAATTATAGTCTTCTAATTCAGCACTGCTTCCAGCTCCCCTCACCTAACACTCTTTTCGAGTAAAAGAATAATAAGTCCAAATACTTAAATTTTTACACAATAGACCAAGCATGTTCTTTTGATGTTATCATATGAAATGGAAGAATTTCAATTTAATTTCTTTTTCTTTTCTTTTATGCTTGAAAAGAACAAAAAGCTTATTTCACCAGAATGTTTAGATTCTTTTTTTTTTTTGTTTTGTTGTTTTTTGTTTTTTTGTTTTGTTTTGTTTTTTTGAGGTAGGGTCTCACTCTAGCTCAGGCTGACCTGGAATTCACCATGTAGTCTCAGGGTGGTCTCCAACTCATGGTGATCCTCCTACCTCTGCCTCCCGAGTGCTGGGATTAAAGGCGTGCACCACCACGCTCAGCTAGATTCTTATTTTTTTGCAAAAGAGCCAAAGTATGTGTCATCTTATTAAACATTGAAATTTATATCAGACTACAACTTTACTGAAAAATAAAGTAATTTCTAAATATATGTGAATCTTTCAGTAATCAATGCCCTCATTCAAAACACATAATTTTTTTAAAGTAGAAACTTTGTATGAACAGCTTATGTGTTTATACCATTGTCCTCCTCCCTGCCTCCATTCTACTGAGGGCCTTCCTCAGTGGGTTACTGGTATTCACCATAGGGTTATGAATTATGAGTTGTGAGAGCTGCAGTTAGTCATTGCACGGGGGGAGGTGGGGGTGGAAAAAAATGCCTGTGGATACTCCTACCCACCCTATGGCCCTTAAATCTTTCTGCTCCCTCTTCAGCAGTGTTCCTTGAGCCTTGGCAGGTTTGGTACAACTCTACTTTAATGTTAAGCTTTCAGCAACTTCTGTAATCCTGCTTTGATATGCTTTGAGTGTCCTCAGCAAACACATATTTTTAATTTATAGCCATATACATATCATTTTAGGGATATTTTAGCTGTGAGTCTTTTTTGTCTTTCCATATCATGAATAAGAAATGTTTAATGAGTTAAGTGAAAAACCACTGGTGCTATTTTTAAAGAATCAAGTAAAAACATAGTATGATTATAAAATGAAGACTTTATTCTTAGATTTGTCTGAAATATTATACTTTTGTGTTGCCATATTTGTTTTAATAAATCACTTTATTTACAAATTGTTTCAGTTGGATATGGTTGTGCATGACTGTAATCCCAGTGATTTGGAGACAGAAATAGGAGGATTTCCATGCATTTCAAGATATCCAGGGCTACATAGTGACACTCTATCTCCAAAATTAAAATATAACAATAAAAAAATGCTCTAGCCAGTCATGGTGACACACACCTGTAATCTTGGAACTTGGGAAACTAAAGTAGGAGAATCAAGAATTCAAGGCCAACTTGGGGTACATAGTGAGACCTGGTCTCATAACAAACAAACAAACAAACAAACAAACAAAAATTTGATTTGAAATTTAAAAGAATAGGCTGAAATTTTTCATGGTTTGCTACAATTTCTTTTAAGTCTTCCTATACTATAACAGGAATTTACTATTAAGTTACTGCATATTTTATCAATTTAGGAAAAGTTGTTAGCCTTAATATATTTGGCATTAAGGTAAAAATGCAATAAGCTCTTACCTTCTGAGTTTCTGAAATATAATATCTTTTCATCTTAATATGCATGCTAAACATGACTTTGTAAACTGAGTTTGAAACAAAATTAAGTATAATACACTTCTAAATAGAGAATTCTTCAAGTTTAGTTGTATGTCTCATGATCAATAGCTAGTTTTCCTGGAAGATTTGATGATACGAAAAAATGCTCACTTTTTCATTCATCTTTGACAGGTTGCCTCTGCCAGAGCAAACATTCATGGGCTACTGGACAATTGGTCAGACAAGAAATGGGATGCAAAAGTTCTTATGTACAACAGAAACTCATCATATAGACGTAAAGGTTGATATCTTTATTATTTTCTCTTAAAATGTTGATTCTTACAAATTTGTCATATCTTACCCCTTACCTAGATGAAATCCACATAATCTTAGAAATGACTTTTTTTTTCCCCTGAAGTAGGGTCTTACTGTAGCTCAGGCTGACCTGGAATTCACTCTGTAGTCTCAGCATGGCCTTGAACTCTTGGCAATCCTCCTACCTCTGCCTCCCAAGTGCTGGGTTTAAAGGCATGTACCACCACGCCCAGCTTTATTTTTATTATTTTAGCTTCTGCTCTAACTTTCAAATCATTTATCCTCCAAGGAACCCAATCTAGGCAATTGGTCATATAGAACTTCTAAGAACAAATCTATAGTTCATGAGTCAGTCAAGTGTATTGCATATTTTCCTAGGAGAGTTATGCTTTGATATTTGTCTTTACTTTGTGTTGGCAACAGGATTAAAATTTTGTGGTTTTTATTCATTTTTTATTTTTAATTTTCATACAGGTATATACTGTGTAGTAAAACTTTGCTTTTTGAGCTGGGCATGGTGGTGCACTCCTTTGATCCCAGCACCAGGGAGGCTGAAGTAGGAGGATGGCTGTGAGTTTGAGGCCAGCCTGAGACTAATTCCAGATCAGCCTGGGCTAGAACAAGAACTTACCCTGAAAAACCAAAAAGAGAAAGAAAAAAAAAAGAAACGTTTATGCTTTCAAAATGTTTGGTCTCACTTCAGTCACATATTGTTAATAGATACTGGCTCTGTGTGAAAGAGAAATGATTACTAGTCATTAGTTACCCTCGAAAAGTACTCCAGGTATATTTCAACAGAAATGACAATTACGTGCCTATAACATCATGAGAAAGGGCAGCAGGAACAGAAGATAGCACCAACACTGCACTTAAATTTCAAAGACAGTGTCTCTGCCATCACTGCTGCTATGCAGGAAAGCAGAGTTAGCAACCTTTTTCTGTAAATGACTAAAAGAGAAATGTTGTAGGCTTTGTGGTCATACAGTTTCTGCTTCAACTGCAAAATTCCAACACAAAAATAGTCGTGGCAACATGTAAGCAAATAGACATGACTATATTCCACTAAGTTTTATTTACAAAGTAAGGAGTGGGTCCTAGTCTGTCAGCCCCACGATAGAGCTTTGACTCTCTGTCATAGTGTTTAGAGCTTCCTTGTCTGCCATGGCTGCAGGAAGGGCAGTGCCCACTGCCTCTCTCTTCTGTCTTCCAAACCTTATGCAAGTGTGTCTGATGGGAGACCATAAGTGACTTCCAGAAATGATTTCCCAAGGTAGTGTAAAAAATGTAGATTTTAGTCTTCCAGCCCTCCATGTACAAAGCCATATTTCTTACATTTTATGTAAGACTCAACATTCAACCATTACACTTCTATATAATGATTTAAAAATTCTTCACAATGGAAATATATTGGGCCCTGGTTCATTAGATTATAAGTTATTCTTCTAGTTTGGACAACTCTGTGCCTTAACATTTGGAGTTCAGAATAGGCTTAGCAAGAAATGAGAAGCAATATAAGACCTTATATATGCTATATTTTGTTAAAACAAAAGCCAGTAAGAAATTTAAGAAGATAGTATATCTGGAAGCATTTATGAAGGTAAGTAAGTATGTGCTATTACTATAGGTATAAGTACATGCTAGGCAATAAAATGAGGAATATATCAAGATATTAAATACTTAAGTAGAAGTTCTATATTTTGGAAAAAGTTTGGCATTTCTACATTTTACCTAACTCAGATGGTTTCTTTGTTATAGGGTCCAGTGTCTATAAACATAGAAGAGTATCCAATAGAAAGGCATGAAGGAAGTTTCCTAAACTTTACTGAAGAATGTGCTTCTTGGAGGTTACCACTGGGGGAAGTTAATATAATCTGTGACATTGCTGTATCACATGGTATGTCAGTTTCTTCTTTAGAGCTTTTCTTCCTGCAGTGATTTAAGAAAAGAGGGATTAAAATAATCTTGAGGCATCACGAATTCCATGAGAGCTTGGTGAGTCAGTAGATTGGATAGCAATTATATGTAATTTAGAACTCATTTCCTCTAACAACGCAACAGAATGCAGTTGAAGAATCCACATAAGCACTCTTGAGTTTGTAGACTATGTCTGCTTCTCATTACAATCGTAGCCCAAAGTTAAACACATCCAGGCATGTGCTAAAAATAGAAGGGAAAAAGAAAAGAGGAAAACATTGGATTGTTTATTTTGGGGGTTGTTTTTTTTTTGTTGTTGTTGTTTGGCTGGATTTCAGTTTTGTGATTGCGTGAACCACAACAGCAGGGGTGGAGTGACTTGTGTTCAATAAACCTTTCATTGTAAAGGATGACAGATAAAGAAGTTGAGCTGTTGGTCTGTAAACTTCTGGACTATTGCCAACACCTACTGATTCATGCATGGGGGCCCTGAGTACCTTTGGAAAGAAGTTCTTCAATTGATGTCAGTTACTAGTGTGATACATACACAGTGGTGTCTGGGGAAGGGACTAAGGTTGTAATCACTGAGGGAAAAAAAAATCAGTGTTGAGTTTTTGCTCCTAGAAGATCTATAGATATTGTTTATTCCACAAGGCAACTATTTCCAATAAAAGTATGTTTTCAAATATTTTGTTAGTTTGTGTTTAGTACAAGGTTGATGTTTTCATTATGATATGTTGTATTCACTAATAAAGAGCAAGCTTGAGAAGCTATGTTCCTTGATCCTTGGGCCTTATCTGGTCTCAAAGTTAGGAATCCTATGGGGACTGCCCTTGCCCATGCCTGTAGCAGGCAGTACATCAGCACTGTTCTCTCTGAACCTGCTCACATCCCCTCTGCTGTCCTCAGCATACATTCCAGGTGATACCAGCCAGTCCATTAGAGATGGCCTTGAAACATGAATTTATCTGTTCTTTGATAAAACTTAATCCTTTCATCACAGAATTAACCATTTTTGTAAATGAGGGTTTTCTTGTTACTTTTTAAATTTAATTTGATATATTCTACATTTGTTAGAGAAAAGAGCATTATCTTGGGTTAGTTAGTACTGGAGATGATTTTGTGTGTGTGTGTGTACCAAAAACCAAGTGATACTTAATGCCTTTAATAAAAGAGAATGGTGGGCTAGAGAAGATGGCTTAGCAGTTAGGGCACTTGCCTGCAAAGCCAAGGGACCCAGATTCAGTTCTCCAGGACCCACATAAGTCACACATGCATAAGGTGGCACATACATCTAGAGTTGGTTCACAGTGGATGAAGGCCCTGGCACAACCATTCTCTCTTTCTCTCTCCCTCTCTTTCTCTCTCTCTGTCTCTCTGCATATATATCCCTTCTCAAATAAAATAAAATACATAAAGAGAATAGCTCATAATTTTGTGATGTACATTTCTGTCAAAATTCTGACTGTATTGCCTTCTAGTATGCAGGAAAATGCTCATTAAATGTTAAATTGAACTTATTTTTATTTAGAATGGGTGCAGTACAAAGCCCCATAAATTATATAATCTATGATCCTGTCTGATACTTGGAACTGCTCTATACATAGTTCATTTTATCTCCTAAATAATAATATTCTTCATTCATTCCGTTGACTGCTATGTTTCTTGTTGATGTTAGCATGCCTATTTAAATTTACCATATCTTGGGGCTAGGAAGATGACTCCTTGATTAAAGGTGCCTACCACCCTACTTAACACAGATGCAAAAAGTAGTACAAGTGTCTGACATACATTTACAGTGGTAAGCCCTGGCATGTGCGCATGCACGCACACACACACACGCACACACACACGTGCAAATAAATAAATTGATAATTTGTGTTTAAATTTTACCAGGTGTAGTGTTTGTACTATATATTTATATGTATTATAAATATAAAATTGTGTGCATATATGTATAACTATTACAGATATGGCACAGACACATATGTGGTCCAGATTTCACAGGGTTGCTCCAAATTTAAATACATCTTGCTGTGTACTCTGTGTCTTAATTTTTGGTTCATAAAATATGATTATTTAAATAGCTGGTAAGTAAGAAAGACAAAAGCAGGGGGTCGGAGAGATGGCTTAGTGGTTAAATGCTTGCCTGTGAAGCCAAAGGACCCCGGTTCGAGGCTCGATTCCTCAGTACCCATGTAAGCCAGATGCACAAGGTGGTGCATGCATCTGGAGTTCATTTGCAGTGGCTGGTGGCCCTGGTGTGCCCATTCTCTCTCTCTATCTATCTCTGTCTCTGTCTCTGTCTCTGTCTCTCTCTCTCTCTCTGCCTCTTTCTCTCTCTGTCACTCTCAAATAATTAAATAAATATAAACAAAAATTTAAAAAAAGAAAGACAAAAACAGTTTAATCTCTGTCTCAAGGTGTTCACATAAGAGATTCTGAGCCTGGTTACTTAAAGTCAAGACTTAAACGAGCAGCTCTGGCATTTCCTTGGAGTTTGTTAGCAGGACAGAATATGAATATGAATGCCCTCCCCAGAGGGCATTTTTTTAGGCCTGCACATGATTCACAGGCACTTGAAACTTAAAACAGCACTGATATGAAATTTGTAAAATGGGCTTAGGCTAGTACAAATTGAAAATATAGAAATTGCATAAGAAACATTCAAATATGAACAGCTTGGCAGTTAAGATCCATAGGGCTTGGTGGGTTGGAGGGTCTCTCAGTATAGAGCTCTTGCACAGAATGTGCGTTGCCCTGGGTTCAATTTCCATTACCACACACACACACACACACACACACAAACACTCTCATACAGCTAGCATTTTTAAGTTGATTTACTTATTTATAGCAAGAAAAAACCTAAAATACAGTAACTTTCCAGAAAAACAACAGATTAGCCAGTATATGATAAAAACTCTCCCTCTCTCTCTTACTCTTTCTCTCTCCCTCTCTTTCTCTGAAAGAATAGTGGCTAGAAGGAATACATTAAAGCACAAAACATTTTGCTGTCATATTAGGAAGAATTCTGGCATTGGAGATTAGTAAATACTTACTAGCATTATCATGAGATACTGTGCCATTCTTGGGGAGAGCAGATCCTTCCTCTAATACATAGGTGTCACCCTGTCAGCATTTGAGGTAGGAGCTAAGTTGCTTCCATGGTCTTTCCAGCCTATTATTTCAATCTACAGATCATGCACTGAGTTTCAACTCTGTGCCCCATCTCATGATTCAGTTTTTCCTATACCTTTTAATCTATCAGAAAAATGGTTTTAAACTGCACAACTAACACATTTTTTGTCCTTTCAGAAAATGGGGAAAATACTCTGTATGTGGCTACATGCAATCCTATTTCCTTGTACTTTATGAATATGACTGGGAAAAATGGCTTCTTTGTGGACTTTTTCAACATCTTCCCAAGAATGGCCAGTGGAGTTTGGCAACCATTTGTGACAGTGGCTCCACTGGGAAGTCCCCTGAAGGGTCAAGTTGTTCTCCATGAGGAGCAGGTAATAAATACTAGCCTATTCACTTGGTGCAATTGTGGGAAGAATGAATTACATGAAGGAAAAGGCAAGAGTGATTTCCAGCCCATGACTGAAAATGTGTGCTTTCATACAGATTAAGGAGAGGGCTGAGGAAAGGCCAGGAGTTATGTTGTACCAGTATCACAAAGATAGCTGCTATCCTCTCTGTAGAGACTTCAGCACATTGTGCAAGTCTAGACAAGTCATAGTCCCTCAACCTCAACACTATTGACAATTGAGCCAAATAATTATCTGCTGTGAAGCTTGCAGTCTCTTTGAAGAGAGAGACAACAAACTAGCTAAGCAACAATAGACATGCCTCTGTTGGGTTGTGATAAGTGCTGTATAAAAGCAAGGTAGTATCTGAAGGAGTAATGGGGGTGGAGAAGGAGGATAGGAGAGTGCCAAGATAGCTCCACTTAGTAAGCGACATTTTATCCAAGGTGGAACTGACATTCTTTCTTTAAAGACAGCCACATAAATCCACTGAATGAAATACAATAGGATCCTTCAGTATTTGCTGTTGCTCAAGTTCATCCATCATGTTTATGAGTTAGAAAATTAAGATTGCACTAGTGAAAAGTGCAGATACCCAGAGTCAGATTACAAATAATTCCAAACAGATGATCAGAAGATGGACTGTGTTGTAATTAGTAGAAATTCAAAAGGTCTAATTAATCTATACTATACCAATAGAAAGTAGTCTAATGTTTTTGAGTAACTATTTTCCACCTAATATCTACCAGGTATGGTAGTGAGCATATTGTCTATATAAATCATTGTTAATATTTATTTTTTTTTATTTCTGAAGAGAGAGAATGGGTGCCACCAGGGCCTCTAGACACTGCAAGTAAACTCCAGATAAACATACCACTTTGTGCATCTGGCTTTATATGGGTACTAGGAAATCAAACCTGGGTTCTTAGGCATTGCAGGCAAGTGCCTTAGCCACTGATCCATCTCTCCAGCACTTTGTGTGTATGTGTGTACAATCTTGTGCTTACTATTGGAAGTACTATGGTAAATGACCAAGATTATTCTCAAAAAGCTCAGTCTTGTATAGGAAGATAGACAATAACAAAAATGAGTCACTAATTAAATAATGTCTTGGATTTTTAGGCAAGAAACAGGAGGCAGAGGTAGAAGGATCACTGTGAGACAAGACCAATCTATAACTCTAGAGTGAGTTTTAGGTCAGCGTGGGCTAAAGTGAGTCCCTGCCTTGAAAAAAAAACAGGCAAGAAGTGAGAGAATGAAAGTTCAATTCAAAATAAGGTGGACAGAAACTAACCTCATGGAGGTAGGCAGGAGAATGAACAGTAATGTTTCAGGCAAAAAAAAATTACAAGTTAAAGGTGCAGAGGCCAGAACATGCCTTCTTTTTATTTATTTATTTATTTATTTATTTATTTATTTATTTATTTATTTATTTGGAGAGAGAGACACAGGGAGAGGGAGAGGGAAAGGAAGACAGATAGAGATAGGCGTGCCAGCAGTCTCTCAGCTGCTGCAAATGAAATCCAGATGTGTGCGCCCCCTTGTGGTCAAGTGTGGCATTGCGCCCTTGCGTCACCTTGCATCTGGCTAAACGTGGGACCTGGAGATTAGAACTGCTGGAGATTTAGGCTTAGGAGGCAGGTGCCTTAACCGCTAAGCCATCTCTCCAGCCCTTTTTTTTAACTGAGAGAAAGAGAGAGAATTGGCATGCCAGGGCCTCCAGTCACTGTAACCAAACTCCAGACATGTGCACAACCTTGCACATGTGTCACTTTGTGCATCTGGCTTACGTGGGATCTGGGGAGTTGAACATGGGTCGTTAGGCTTCACAGACAAGCACCTTAACTGCTAAGCCATCTCTTCGGCCCTAGAACATGCTTTTTTAAACATTGAATAAGGGTAAGAGTAAGGGGAAATGGAGGAAGGGAGGGAGGGAAGAGAGAGAGAGAGAGGAAGGAAGGAAGGAGGGAGGGAAGGAGGGAGGGAGGGAGGGAGAGAGAGAGAGAGAAAGAAAGAAAGAAAGAAAGAAAGAAAGAAAGAAAGAAAGAAAGAAAGAAGAGAGAGAGAGAGAGAGAGACAGAAAGAGAGAGAGAGAGAGGAGGGAGGGAGGGAGGGAAAGAAAGTTATTCAGTAGGGTTGCGGCAGAGATGAAGTAGAGGGACAGTGTGAAGCAGAGCCTTTGAACCCTCACCATATGTGTGAAATGGAAAGGCATTAGAGAGTATAAGCAGAGGAACAGCATGATCTGACACATTTTTTAAGAGTTTCTCTAGCTTCTCTGAGGCAGAAGGGCAGAGACTGGTTAATGGCTTTTTTTTTTTTTTTTTTCTGATTCACATAGGACTTTATTGGTCTGTAGGATTGAGTCATAAATAATGACAGATCCTGGATATATTTTGTAGGAAGAGCCAACAGGATTTCCTAACAGAGCATATGTATGAAGTAAGAGGAGTGTTAAAGGCAACATCAAGATTAGAGGCTGAACAGTTTGGAGACCCTCCTATTAACTGGAATGGGGAAAGAGTAATTTAAAAGGAAATATATTTGATTCAACTTGAAATGTCTTTAAACATGCAAGTAAATGATGAATGCTGAGTTCAACAGAGGGATAAAAACAGGAACTCTGAACTTGAGTCATTGGCATATGCACGCTGTTTAAAGTCATGAGACTGAAAGTGAACGTAGGTGCAGAAAGGTTCTGACACTGAACCCCAGGGCAATAAAATGCTAAGATACTGAGAAATGGAAAAGAATCCCTAGCGAGGCCTAAGACAGAGAGACCAGTGAAGTTGGCAAAGAAGTGAGACAGCAAGGTATCCTGTAAGATATGTGTCCGTGATCTGCATGAGAGGACAGTTAAATCATGAGAGCATATCACGTGAAGGATGTGTATGTCCTTCATCCTCACACTGCTCTTCCAAGTACCCACTGAGGTACTGTTAGCCATATTTATGTTGGAGAAAACCAGATGTAGAGAGCTTAAGTAACCTTCTGTAGCAGTCAGCTTCATATTGCTGGGATGAACTTCCAAACCAGGTATAGTTTATGGGTGGAACAGGATTTATTGAAGCTCACAGTCCAGCAGAACTTCCATAATGGCAGAAGAAGCTGCCCCCCTTTCACAGGTACACACAGAGAGAAATACCATCACCAGCACCATAAGCAAGCACACTTCAGGAACCCAGGCAGAATTCAAGCACTCTGCATACCTTTAAGCTGGAATTCCAGATCTGCTCCCAGTAACACCTTCTCCAGTCAGGGCCAGAGATCTAAATTAAAAGCTTTAATAAACTCCTGAATCTATTGGGGGACATCTTTTCAAACTACTGCACCTTTCCAGTCAACACATTATAGGACTGAGATCCAACCAAATTGGATCTACAAGCAGAACTTCATCTACTCACTGCATATATGTTTTCTTATTTTATTGGGTCCTTGAGCATGTGAGACAGCATTCGGCCATTGATCACAGCCTTAGCCCTCTCTACTGGAATTTGGACAAAACAAAATTGTAGTCTTAAGAGTTAAAAAAAGAATTCATGTGGTTGGGGAGATGGCTCAGTAGTTAAAGACACTTGTTCTGCAAGCCTGCCAGCTAGAGTTTATATCCCCAACACTGACGGAAAGCTGGATATAAAGTGACAAATGTGTATGTAATCTCTGTGTGCCTGTGGCAATGGGAGATGGAGTCAGAAGAATCCCGAAGCTTGCAGGCCAGCTAGTCTGGCTTCCAGTGGCAAAGAGAAACCCTATCTCAAGTAAGGTGGGAGGAAATGACCAACACCCCAAGGTTATCCTTGAACCTACTCTCTCTTTCTCTCTCTCTCGTGTGTGTGCTATGGCAGGCACACCACTCTCCACACATAACAAAGATAATTCATAACAGCAAGAAATTACAGAAATGCTATCAAGAGTCAATACTTTTTTACTATATGTAATCAAGAATGTATCAGGACTGGAGAGATAGCTTAGTGGTTAAGGTGCTTGCCTGTGAAGCTTAAGGACCCACGTTTGATTCTCCAGAACTCATGTAAGCCAGATGCACGAGGTAACACATGCATCTGGAGTTTGTTTGCAGTGGCTAGAGACCCTGGCACACCCATTCTCTCCTCCACCCCCACCTCTCTGTCTGCCCCCCCCCGCCTCTTTGTCTCTCTCAACTAAATAAATAAATAAAATATTTTAAAAGACTATATCATAACCATAGTTCACTAAGTAAACAAATCAACTTTAACTTTAGTTCTTATCTAAATAATTCCTATAAATCCTGAGTTTTTTCATGATTTTTTGTCCATTTTCTGCTGGAAGCACAATTCATCCAGATATTTCCTATGAAAGTTTCTGTCTAGCAAACATTATGTTTCTAGCAAAACATAAATGCTGTTGTTTTGAGTTCATAGCCAGTAGAATGTGTCATAAAAAGCAAATGGCATCTTGGTGAATTTTATTAAGCTAATCAAATTTGGATGAAAATCAAAATTTGAGGTATTTATTCAGACACTCCTATGAAATTTTTTCGTTGTTAAGTGACTGTTAAGTTTATACATATAAATTTTGTAAAAGCACGAGGTAGGTCCTCAACAAGCATTTTATCTTCTCCAAAGATCAAATTATTTGGCAATGTTGCGGACTAATACTCTGTTTAGTGACAGTGACTTTCATCAAAATAAATATGGTCTTGGGCTGGAGAAATGGCTCAGTGGTTAAGGCGCATGCCTATGAAACCTAAGGACCCAGGTTCGATTCTCCAGGTCCCACATAAGCCAGATGCACATGGTGGCACATGCGTCTGGAGTTTGTTTGCAGTGGCCAGAGGCCGGGACATGCCCATTCTCACCCTCTCTCCCTCCGTCTCTCTCTCTCTTTCTCTCTTCCCCTCTCTCAGTCTCTAGTAAATAAATAAATAAAAATAAAATCTTTTTTTTAAAAAAAAGAAATATGGTCTTCATTGTGGTGCTGTGCTTAACTATTACAGCCAGCTTCTTGCCTATTGGCATTCTCATATTCATCCCTCTTACCACAATTCAACAATGTGAAGATGGTCCTATTAGGATGTCAGATCATTGTTTCCATTTGAGCAGCACACAACTGAAATCTAATAGCTGATAAATAGCTCTGTGAAAGGAAAACTGAAAGGTCTGCCCTCAATTCCTTCTTCCTCTTTCTCTCAGAACTGAAACTGAAGTTGAAATGGTATAGGGAACGCTGCCGTGAATAAACACAACCCTTTTTATAGGTTTGGTTTTGTTGAGACAAGGCCTTTATTAGT
The DNA here is from genome assembly GCA_036365145.1 of Orientallactaga sibirica. Taxonomy (NCBI): domain Eukaryota; kingdom Metazoa; phylum Chordata; class Mammalia; order Rodentia; family Dipodidae; genus Orientallactaga; species Orientallactaga sibirica. Next base: position 1,114,875 of record JAEOAD010002184.1, read on the forward strand.
TCAGCTGGCCTCGCTCTTGCTATGTAGCCAAGGCTGGCCTTGAACTCCCGATCCGTTTGCCTCCACTTCCCAAGAGCTAGGATTATTGTTTTCTACGAAGTCCATCCTTCCCATGTAGTTTATAAAGTTTTGCTACAGATATGTTCTTTTGGTTAGTTTAAGAAGTTGTTCAATTCTTTACTAAAATAAAATCAAGTGAGGACAGGAAAACTAAAAATAAACACCTCTCTGCCCCCCCCCACTTCCATGGGATTATTTATTACATCTGCACAACGTTTAGAATTTCAGATTTGGGACATAGAGGTCATCCAGAGGTTACTTTTCTCCCAGTCAAATACAAACATAATAAAGTTGCTCACTCACTGCTCCTCCCTGCCCCCCCCTTAAGGCAGAGCCAAAGCCACAGTGACATGTACTCATGTGTGACGTGAAATTTTATTTTTAAACTCAGACCGAATATATCATTAGTCATTTACAGAAGGAAACCATTAACATCTAAAAGGATGGAGCCATGGAACTCTTTCATGCTGCCAATTGTTTATAAAACTAATTCCAAGTATAGCAACATATTTTTTAAACACACACATATATAGATATAGATATATGAATTATAGGTATTTTTTCTGTCATTTAGAAAAGACACAACTTTCCAGTTCACTTACGCCTAGTTATGAGGATATAATTTTAGACCCTAAAAGGAAGTCAAGTGGAAACAGTATTAATTTTTTGTTTTAATAATATCTATATAATCATCTGCTTAGTTTTCACTTATCCATGTTGCACATACTTATCATGCAAGGAAACGTTTTCTGCACTAAAAATATGCTCAAGAAAGAATCTAAAATAGTGAATAAATTTTTAACTTATTTTTGTGTTTTCTTAAAACATAAGTTTGGGGTATGAAGTAATAGCTCAGTCAGTAAAGTGCTGGCCTTGTAAGCTGTGTCTCATTCTCCATAACTGTGTTTCAAAAAAAAAAAAAAAAAAAAAAAAGCTAAGCATGATCATACTTGCTTAAACTCCCAGCACTGGAGAGGTATAGACAGATAAGTATATCCCTGGGGGACTAACTGGCCAACCAGTCTAAGATACTTGGCAAGTTTCAGACCAGTGTGTGACCCTATCTTACAAAAGGTGGATGACACTTGAGAAATGACATGCAGGGTTGTCCTCTTTCCTCCATACATATGCACCTGCATACACACAAACATGCACACACTTGTACATACACATATATACGCATAAAAAGAAACTATCACTGCCATTTTCAAAATGTTCACACACTAGTGAATCCTTATATAAGATGTTGATTTTAAAAACATGTCTAACATACATTTTTTTTAAAAAAATAGTATTTTTATTCATTTGCAAGCAGAGAGAAAGAAAGAATGAGAATGGGCATGCCATGGCCTCTTGTCACTGTAAATGAACTCCAGATACATACACCACTTTGTGCATTTTGCTTTATGTGGGTGCTGTGGAGTTGAACCTGGACCAGCAGGCTTTGTAAGCAAGCACTTTCAAGCACTGAGCCAAGCATACATTCTTAATAGGTAATTACTATATTATACAGAATGATCCAATTTTAGGGTGGTATTTATAGAAAAATTAAAGTTTGGTCAATGTGCTCAGAAAAAAAATTAATTCAATGCAGCCAAGATTCAAAATATTTGTGCAGTAAAACTGTGGTTTTTTTTTTTTGTTTGTTTGTTTTTACTGTTTTAGTTTTGAACTCTTCAATAAAATTATCTTATAAAGTACATATTTTAGGGGCTGGAGTGATAGTTCAGTCACTTAACTGCTTGCTTGCAAACATGAGGACCTGAGTTGGATCCCCAGAACCTGCATAAAAAGTGTTGGTGTGGTGGCAAACACTTGTAATCTCAGCACTGAGGAGATAGAGACAGGACTTTTTCTGGGGCCCACTGACCAGTCAGTCTAGCCTAATTGGTGAGCTTTAGGCCAGTCTAAAAAGGTGGAGCCAGGTGTGTTGGCACAGGCCCTTAATCCCAGCATTTGGGAGGCAAAGGTAGGAGGATCACTGTGAGTTTGAGACAAACCTGGATTACAGTGTAAATTCCAGGTCAAAACCTGGGCTAGAGTGAGACCCTGCCTTGAAAAACAAAAAAATCAATGTTGACATTTCTTTTTTTTTTCTCCCCTCGAACTAGGTTATATAATAAAGAGTAGGGCCATGATTAATTCATGATTGTTTTCTCTTTTGTACTTTTTAAATATAACGTGCCCAATTGTAATTATAGAATAATTGAGCAAACATTCCATACTTTATTGTTTTATACATTTTGCAAAGTATATATTGTAACTTTATTTTCTCCAAAGAACTTTTAAGGGTTAGGATAACTAGAGGAACCCAGTTAAAACAAAACAAAAACAAGAAAGACCAGACTCATGCATAACAACGAGGCCTGACACAACTTGTGGTTATCTTTTTGAAAACCTTTTAGTCACATCTTCAAATGCTTTTATGTTTTATGTAGAAAGTTCAATTTCTTTGCATTATTTAAAAATATTTAAGGTTCATTTCTTTAAAAAAAAACACTAATTGCTGAGCAGTTATTACTTTAATACATAGCAGTGATTAACAATGCTAAAGAAATCTCTTGTTTGCATGTTATTATTACAATACCAGTAATGAAAGTTATTCTGTCAGCTCCAGCAAGCAGCCTGAGAGGCCTTTTCAGAGGTAAAGCCATATCCATGGCTCAGCTGCAGAGGAAAACTTCAGGACATGCCGGTGCAAAACAGTTTACTAAAAGACATTTTTAATAGAAGCACAAGTTTAAAAGAAAGAGATGCATGTGCTGGGGAAAAGAGCAAGGAAACACCAGAGAACAGATGTGGGCTTCTCAAAGGAGAGTCTATACCAGCCATATTAGGCTTTTGGTGTTTTGAAATGATTATCTTTAAAAGGTTGCTAAGACATTTAAATAAGATTACAGGTTTGTTTCTGAGGTGTACCTGATGATAAGTTAAAACTCTAGTTCCCAGAGATGCAGGAAGTTAGTGTATCTTTACTGTAAACAGAAGTTAACACCCTTGTTAATGAGATTCCCAGAAATATTGGGGAGTAAGGTCATATATACTTGGGCCTTCAACCTTGGAAGTATTTTTATATAGAAGAAGTACTATCTTTACATCAGCAACATTCCTAGCAAATACTGGTAATTCTTCATTGTAGATTGGTAAAAGGCTTCAGCTGGACTCCACAGGGAAGGTCTCTTTTTTTCTTCACTTGTTCCCATCCCATAATGTTCTCTTGTCTTTCCATCTTGCCTTACTTCAAACTTAGTGAATCTCAAAATAATGAATGTTCATTACTATTTAGGTTCTTAGACACCTTCATGTATTTTTGCTAACCCATTTTTTAATCATGTCCCTGTTCTGAATTGAACCTGGATCTATGAAAATAAATGAGATTTACCAATGAATCATATAAGAGCCTTCAACAGAACAGTCTCTAAATGTAATCTTCATATTTTTATTGTTATTATACAATAAAGGAGAATCATATATTTAGAATGATTTTAAGATAAAAAAAACTCGCTGGGTGTGGTAGCTCATGCCTTTAATCGCAGCACTGGGGAGGCAGAGGTAGGAGGATCGCCACAAGTTCAAGGCCACCTGAGACTCCATAGTGAATTCCAGGTTAGCCTGAGCTACAGTGAAACCTTACCTCCAAAAACCAAAACCAAAACCAAAAAAAAAAAAAAAAAAAAAAAAAAACTCTTCAGGGGCTGGTGAGATGGATTAGCCATTAAGGTACTTGGGCACTTGCCTTCAAAGCCAAGGGACCTTGGTTTGATTCCCCAGGACCCACATAAGCCAGATGCACAAGGAGTTCATTTGCAGTGGCTAGAGGCTATTCTCTCTCTCTTTCTTGCTCTCTCCCCTCCCTCCCTGCTTCCCTTCCTGCCTCCCTCCCTCCCTCCCTCCCTCCCCCCTTCCTGTGTCTTTCTCTCAAACAAATAAATAAAAATAAAATATTTAAAAAACTCTTCAAAGAGAAGTTTCCATAACTACATAAGTAGAAATATCTTCATAAGCCCAACCAAATTTTAGAGTCTATATTTTAGATGATTGCTGATTATCCTCATGTAAGTATTTCAATATGGTTGGCTGGTTTATCACAGTAATCTTCACCCTCAGGTTCCCTAGTTCTGCTGCTTTAAAAAAAATAAAAGAACAAATCTTTCAAGTTCACTTCATTTTGTTATTTATTTCCAGAGTAATGTCACCCTCTTGTTAGATACCAATGGCCGTGCCCTTCATCGTCTTGTCCTTCCTTTAGAAGTAACATCCAAGAAATCTTCCTGGTGGAGCAAGGAGGAAGGCGTAAGTAATTCCAGATTTGTCTGGCAAGTTTCATAGCATTTCTGGAACTTTTAACTGTAAAGATGCATGCCAACCCATCCTGTGAGTGCCTTTTAAAAAAACTATAATGAACAGGACTTGTTATACATGTTAAAAGAGTTTGACGTGCTGTAGGTATATAGATAGGGATAAATAGACAAGTAAATTTCAGTAGGCTCTTGTGATGTCCAAAATACTATATGAAGACTGCCAGGACTGAACTAATCAGAAGAGAATATTTTGACTGTTTGAGGATGATATTCTTACAATTCTTAATCATGCAGTCTACTTTACCTATTTCCCAATTATATAGTTGTATTTTAGATTTTTATGTTAAAACCTTGAGATTATTGCCCATACTAGGTAAATAAACATTTCAGTTTATTAACTAAATTAAACTAAAAAGGGAACTATATAGTCCAACTCAAGGGAATTTTTCTGCCACTTAGATTTAAAATAAGGCTTATCCTGTCTTTGCAAGACAACATAGTTAGGTTTTCAAAGACTGGAAAAGGAATCTTTTGTGTAAAAAATAAAATAAGATCTAAAAACAAAGTATTTTCTATGTGTTTTCATTATTACATAAATTCCACAATTAATCATTAGTTCTCACCTTTTATCCAAGCAATACTTGGATTTATTTTTTAAAAATATGTTCAAAAAAGGGGATTGCGGGTAGTTATGGAGTCCTTGCTTAGCATCACAAGGTCCCCAGTTCAATTCCTGGTACTAAAAAACAAAAACAAGTAAAAATGCCTAAAGAGCTTTATTATTTATAATAAATTTTGAAGTAAAGTTTAATCCATGTCACCTGAACAGTCTTGAGATGAATAAACATTTCTTTGTGAGGTACATGCTTTACACATTATTTAGCGGGAAGCAGGTTAAATAGATGTGACTGCATCTGATACATTTAATGTGAATATTTGTTTTGTTTTACGTTTAGGAAACTTATAAAATGTGTAAAGAATTTTCGCACAAAAACTGGCTTGTATTCTACAAAGAAAATGGGTGAGCTCTTCATTGTAGAACATTTTAAACTGGAGTCCTTATTTTGTTCATTAATTTCTTGTTTTAATTATACTTATTTAACTACAAACGTAATATAATCAGATCAGAAATGTTTTTGTATAAAAGTAACTCTTCCCGTATCAAAGAACATTGAGAAACAAACATAAGAAAAGATAGTGCTGTGATTCAATAGCACAGCCACTACTAAGTAATGTGGCAGGAATAACTTTCCCATTATTTCTTGTCATGAATACGCAGACATAGTTGAGCATTTTGTGTGTCTGTTTTATTATGGGGGTGGGGAATGGTGTGGTATATGTGTGTGGGGGGTGTGGTGTATTGTGTGTATGAAGGGGGTGGGGTGTGTGTGTGCACGCATGCATACATGTAGTGTGATTTGGCACCCCACAAGCTCTCCCGGGCAGTGGGCATAAAAGAATGGAGCTTGCTGTGGTAGCCAGAGCAGAATGTTGGATGCCTGATGCTATTGCTTTTCTACTCTACTGCTTCCAGAGCTTGAAGGATTCTTAAAATCCTGGATATCTGCCTCCCTGCAGGACAGAGGGTATTGTGGCCACATTCAGCTGTTTAAATAGGATTGAGAGATTTCATTCTTACACGGGTTAAACACTGAGCCGTCTCTCTAACCCTGTGTATGTTTTCTTAATTAACATTTTCCTGCATTATTACTTACTCTGGAAAACTCTCTTTTTAGAATTGCATAATATTTCGTGAAATAATTATGCCATAGTTACTCAGCTACTATCCTTATACTCTCCTATCAAAGCTTTCTTCTTTTTCAGGAATAGCTTACTTGTACTGGATGTCTTAGAAGGACGAACTCATACCATCTCTCTACCCATCAACCTCAAGACAGTTTTCCTGGTAGCAGAGGACAAATGGCTTCTTCTGGAGAGCAAGGCTAATCAGTGGGTAAACCTGTAATGCAGAATATTTCATGGACTGTGCTGCAACCCAGCCTCCTCTGTCCATTATTCCAAACCCTTCTTCTCTTCTTTGTCTTCCTTTTATCAATGTCTTTGTTCGGCAGCATCTCTATAGGTGAGCCCTTTAAGAACAGGGAGGGAAGAAAAAGTTAAACTATATTTATAATGTCTCTTCTATGAGTATGACTTGGAAATTGACAGTAAAAAATATGACTTTTTGGTTGGAGAGATGGTTTAGCAGTTAAGGCACTTGCCTGCAAAGCCTAAGAACCCAGTTTTGGTTCCCCAATACTCATATAAGCCAGATGCACAAGGTGGTACATGCGTCTGGAGTTCATTTGCAGTAGCTGAAGGCGCTGGTGTGCCTATTTTCTCTCTCTCTGCCTCTCTCTCCTCTCTCAAATAAATAAATAAATAAATAATGGCTTTTACATAAGACCCATATGTGTTTGGAGTGTTCCCAGTTGTCACATTAAGAATTCTTATTAAGGGCTGGAGTGATGGTTTAGCAGTTAAGATGCCTGGCTACAAAGGCAAAGGACCAAGATTTGATTATCCAGGATGCCAGTTGCACAAGGTGGCACATGTGTCTGCAGTTCATTTGCAGTGGCTACAGGCCATGCCATGCCTATTCTCTCTCTCTGAAATAAATAAATAAATAAAATTTTTTTTAAAAAGAATTCTTACCAAACTGGAGATACTTTGAGCCAAATTTTCACTGTATCCTCTCTTCGAAGAGCCATAGTCTCCATCCTGGAACTGTTGTCTCTGTAACTTTACAGCATCCATACCTTGGAACTTTATTTTCATATGTGTGTTCTTATTTGGTGATAATTGTATTTGCATCCTCTAATTGGGCCCTACGTATCCTGATGAAGGGCAGCATAAAGCACTTGGCTTGGGAAAGAATGCATGGTAAATTTTGAGTTCTTCTCCCTTGTGTACTGTATCCACAAGTTACAATTAGACTCTTCCTGCAAGTGGGCAGATATGGCTCACTGCAGACAATATCTACTGATAATCCAAAAATTCAGGGGGCTTTATGTAGTCTCAAGGACTTCTGTCCCTATCTGGTCACAAATCAGAAGTCATGCTCCCACTTAGTTCCTGATCACAGACTTATATTAAGAGGGGCTCCATTGCTGAGTGTGGTAGTGCATGCCTGCAATCCTAGCACTCAGGAAATGAAGATAGGAGGATCACCAGGTCAAGACCAGTGTGTGCTACCTAGCCTGTCTCAAAAAAATAAAAGGAAAAAAGGAAGGTCCTATGATAATAACGAAGGAGGTCCCCATTATAGCTGCTTTTCTAAACAGCCATTTTACATTGTCATTGGGTACTATTCTTTAAAATAGTGTTGAAAAGTTCTTTGTTAACTCATAACAAAATGGTTCAACTACGAATTATACTCAGATCATCTTTAAAAAGTTTTAAGAGAAAAAAACTGTAATGTTCCTTCCTGTTTGCTCTGATAACTGTTAGCAAAACCTCTCACTAAAGTTGGATGTCTTTCTTGTTTGCAGGAAATATCTTTTAACGAAGCCTGCACACATTGATTCTGTGGGCCCTGGGGCCTGCCAGTTGTATATGTTGAAAGAAGAGCTGCCTAGTGCAGGGTTTGGAGTTACACAAGGTAAATGCTGTGTTGTCTGTGTTTACAGCTGTGTGGGTGCATGTTTATACACATACTGTCCTTCAGGCACACTGGAGAATAGTAACATAAGCACATATGATAATCACACCAAAAGAAAAAGCTCAGATACTGTATTAGAAATAGGATGTCAGGGCTGGAGAGATGGCTCAGTAGTTAAGGTGCTCACTTGCAAAGCCTGACAACATGGGTTTGTTTTTCCAGTGTCCACATAAAGCCAGATGGATGCACTAAGTAGTGGCAGAAAGCACTGGTGTGCCCATACTTACTCTCTGTGTCTGCCTCTCCCCACCCCTCAAATAAATAAATAAAAGTAAAATATTCTGGGCTGGAGAGATGGCTTAAAGGTTAAGGTACTTGCCTGCAAAGCCTAAGGACCCAGGTTCGATTCTCCAGGACCCATATAAGCCTTATGCACAAGGTGGCACATGAATCTGGAGTTTTTTTGCAGTGTCTGGAGGCCCTGGAGCACCCATTCTCTCTTGGTGTCTGCCTCCTTCTTGCTCTCTCAAATAAATGAATAACAAATAAGTAAATAAAATATTTTAAAATAAATATATGTGTGTGTATAGATAGACAGATAGATAGATGATAGATAGATGGATTGATAGTTAGATAGATAGATAGATAGATAGATAGATAGATAGATAGATAGATAGACAGGTAGACAGACAGAAAGACAGACAGATAGATAGATAATAGGTAGATAGATGATAGATAGATAGATAGATAGATAGATAGATAGATAGATAGATAGATAGATAGATAGGGAGGGAGGGCAGGGTCTTACTCTAGCCCAGGTTGACCTGGCACTCACTCTGTCGTCCCTGTTGTCCTGGGGTCAACTCAGCAGAAATGTTGAGTGGGCCAAGAATTTGGATGTGGCAGAGGGCACAGCCACTTTTAAGTCCTTCATTCCTCAGTCATTCTTGGAAAATAAATGTTACTTCTCCCGCTTTATACGTGTGCGCACACACACCAAAAAAAACCAAACAGATTGTCTCATTTACTAGTTCATCTGAATCCTGTTGTAAACTCATAGACTTGTTGCACTAGCTCTAAAGCCTAAGAGATTAACATGGTTACCTCTAGCAGCAGTATGTTCAACTTGTTGAGCAGAGGATTAAGATGCAAGGAAATGGTTTTGAACATGTTGAGGTCAAAGGCCCAAGTGAAAATCCTACAAAAATATGTAATTTCCTAACTCAGGAGACTGCAAATGTGAACAGAAATCTGAAAATGATTTCAGATTTATGCACCCAAGAAAACTATCTGAAACTTTTAATCATGAACTGGCCTTAAACTCAGGGCCATCTCCCTACCTCTACCTCTCAAGTGCTGGGATTAAAGGCATGTGCCACCACGCCCAGCCAAATAAAATATTTTTATATTTAGAAAGTTAGAACCTACCACTTTTAAAGCTTCATTGAGAAACTCACTGAAGTTCTTTCTGTGAAATTTTTTAACTGATGAGTCATATTTTTTAGTTCTGGTTAGGTTCCAAGTCTAGTTTAGGATAGCATATCTTCTTTTTTTCCACAAACTATCATTTTTTTTTAATTCATCATATTACTAGTATTCATGAGGAAAAATCTAAAGTAGGCCATTTCCAACACTAGGTTGGGTCAATGTTACATCTTTTCTTCAGGGAGCTATTTACTAATGATAATACCTGTTGATGACAAAATTTTAAATTGTGTTAAGTGCTTGGAATCACTGTGGGAAGATGCTCTGATTATTAAAACCATTTTCTTGGACTAAAGCTGGTGAGTGTAACCTAGTTTTCTCATTTTTATCTTGTTCTTTAAGTTGTTGAGAATGAAATCTTGCACATGTAATGTCTAATGTTTTACATTTTTCAGAAATGAACTTGAGCATACCTCATAAAATTTCAAGTGATCAGCTATCATCTCAACATCTTAGTACAGCTGTGGGACAAAAGATTGCCTCCCCTAACCGAATTCTCTCAGATGAAAACAATTATGCTACCATAGTTGTTGGCTTCCCAGATCTCATGGTAAACACTAATTATAAATTATCAAGTCAATATTTCTTCTTCTCAGAGTGATCTATAATATCTAAGTCTCTTTAAAGGGTAATTACAGATGTAGTAATTTTCTAGTAAACATTTTAGATCAAGTGTACATTTGAAAGTAGTCACTAAATATATGTTCTACCTTATGTAGTTTCATTACTATAGATAGTTGTATTTAAAGGGCAATGTGATGATGTAATTTAGTAAGAAAAATGATTGTTCTCCATATATGGGAGTTAGTGTGACACAGCTACCGCTTACCATACCACAAGTGATTTTTCATCACTCTGTTTCAGTGTGTACTAATGGACTGCCAAAGAAAAAAGTTGAGACAAATAAATTGGTGTGTTTTTTAGACATTTTTAAATTAAATGTGATATCCTTCCTATAAGTTAAATTTATTAGCACTCATAAGCACTAATTCCATTTCCATTGAGTTTTCACCTGAGTTACATTATCTTTGCAATACTTAGGTATAATTTGTAAAAGGTCAACTTACATTTCTATTAAATGGGACCTTCTGTTGCCTACTATTATCTGTAGAGGAAAGGCTATTTGTAATTTACTTCAGGTGAAACTATCTTCCTCTGAGAGAAATGTGGGGAAATGAAATATAGGTTATTTCAGTACAAGTTGCCATCTAATAACCTTGTAGTTTCATGTGTTTCGATTCAACAATTAATTTCAATAATTTCCTTTGTCGCTTTTATTTGAGATGACAGAATCATTTAAAGATAAAAACATGGGCTTTGCTTGATAATCCTATAATCTCATATGCCTCAAAAATTTAATGTAATTAATGAATGGTTAGTCCTTCAGGATACCTGACATTTGAAATTCAAAACCTAGTGGATAATATGTAGCTTAGGAGTTTGTCATATGCCTTCCTAGTTATCAAGTAAAAAGCATTTGCTATCATATAAAACTCAAAATGAAATGGATTGTTAGAATACAGTGTCTACAGCAGCCTTGATAGAATGAAAGAGATATGTTTGATATACTTTGTGCAGTGTGTACTACTATATACTATATACTATATACTATATACTATATACTATATACTATATACTATACTATATTAAGAACTTTTTTGTGAAGGTGGAATGAACTATCTAAAAACTGGTCTGATCCCTATATTCAGACTGAAGATATTACTATGGAAATGTAATGTTACTATGAAAAAAATGACCAAAAAATAAAAGCTAAGCATAAAATAATTGTTTTGTTAGTGATGTAGAAATCACGTATCTTCTATAAGATTAGTGAGCTTGTTAAATTAAAAACTGTACCCTTGATATTTACGATGGTACCTACCATGTAGGAGATGACCAATGAATATTTGTTAAATGAAAAATTGCAATCAGCAAGGCAGTGTAATTGCAATCAAATTTTTAGGCACTATACCCTTTAATACATAAAAGCTAATTTTTATTATTGTTATTATTAATAACATGTTTCATATAGATACATCATGTGTTGATACCCTCTTTTCCCTTGCCCCTGCCCCCATTCCACTGGGGTCACTCCTCAGTAGAGTTGTAGGTATTCCCTATGGGGTTGTGGGTTATGTGTTGTGGGCACAGCAGTTATTTTTTGGAGGGAGGAAAAGCCTCTGGGCATAATATCTCTTAAAATCTTTCCACCCCCTCTTCCACAAAATTTCCTGAGCCATGTTGGGTGAGTTTTAAGTCTACTTCAGTGATCAGCCCTTAGGAGCCACTGGATATCTGCTTTGGTAGGTGCTGAGTATCGTCAGGGTCTCTCTCCTTCACCCTAGCACTGATTATCAGGTTCAGCATGGAAGCAGCACTCTTGTCTCCCCAATTCCTCTGTGATTTCAGCTGTGTCTTGGCTGAAGTGCGAGGGGTAGTTTATCTCTTCAGGTCTTGCTACCTTCTGAAAAAGAACAGGTTCTTCAATGGAGAGTGAAGTCAGCATAGTTTAAATGGAATAAATATTATTAATTTAGGGAGAATTTGATATATGTAACCCCTCTTTTAGCCAAAGACTAATGAGAGCTTGACAGTGGAGAGCATAATCTTTGTCTCCATAGGATTCTGATCTGGTTCCCAATTCCAGGTATGGGTTCCTTTAAACTGAACAGATTTATTAGCCAATCAGAAAGGTACTGATTACCCTGCAAGGCTGTGTGTGCCACTAGTTCACTGGCATGTACATCCTGTCAGGGTGTTTGCTTCTGAGCAGCTTAGACTTCTGGTTTCTCAGACCGTTGTTGACCACTTTCTCCAGTAGCTCATGTAGCACTTTCTAGCCCTAGACAGGCTGTCTGGGGACTGGCTCTCTTCCGGATTCCAGCCAGGTCTCTCCATGCTCTGTGTCAGCAGCATATGATGTCTTCAGGAATAGGGTCTTACCTTTTGTCTTAGGCGGGTAATCACATTAAAAGCTCATTTTTATAACAGTTCTACAAGATTTTACAAATGAAAACCCAGAGAGCTTATCCTTGCCCTCCCGCCACAAAGATTGAAAATAAGGGACCTCAGATTGTACTCAGGTTTGACTGACCCATATCATTTCTACTATTTCACATTTTCTTTTTGTGACTATGTGAATTTCTTTGTGTTTATTCATAAAACTCTCAACAAAGGGATATGTCACCCACTTCTATTCTTTTTATACAGTTATCAGAGGCAACAAATTATTATAAAATTATGTGACTTTTAAAACCTGCAACAAATTCTCAAAGCATTCATTTTATTACTAAAAAGAAAATAAGGAGGGCTGGAGAGATGCCTTAGCTGTTAAGGTGCTTGCCTGTGGAACCTAACGACCCAGGTTCAGTTCCTGAGTATGCACATAAGATGCACAAGGTGGCACATACATCTGGAGTTTCATTTGCAGTGGCTGTAGGCCCTGGCTTGCCCTCTCTCTTTCTCTCTCTGTCTCATTAATTCTCTCTCTCTTTCTCTCAGTCTAATATATAAAGAGAATATTTTTTAAAAAAATAAAGTAAGTAAAATAAGGAAGCTAGGTGTGGTGGTAAACCTGTGACCTCAGTCTTCAGTAAACCAAACCAGGAATCCAAGTTCCACACCAGCTTGGGCTACATGACAAGACCCTATCTCAAAAACAAAAACATAAGTAAAGGATGCCCACTATCACTACCCATACCAAATATTATACTCTCAAACCAGACCTGCTATATAAATAAGAACTGATAAATTGTACTGTCTCAAATTTTAAAACTTCAGCTCTATAAAGGACACTGTTAAGAGAATAACAAGATATCAACAGGCTAGGAAAAAATATTTGCAAACTACATTTGTAACAAAGGAGTTATATCCAAAATACTGTAAGCTATTTTATCACTTTAATTTCTGTTGCTTCTTTTTATGTATTTATTTTTCAGTCACCTAGTGAAGTTTATTCTTGGAAGAGGTCTTCACCTTTGGAAAAACCAAGTGTTACTGATACAGCATTATATGGAGGCAAGAAGAAAAGTGGAACTCCAAAGCAGAACAATTGTATAATTCTTATCGATACTAACCAGGTAATCAGGATTGTGCCTGCAGGACAAGTCCCACTCAAAGACATCTACCCAAAAGGTAAGAGAGGTAACCAACTTCTAACTTACCAAGGTAGTTAAGAGCAGCTTATTTTGGGTGGGGCATGTTCAATTTATCAGTGTCATTTTATATTATAAATGTACATGGTTCTGACAGGTTAGAAGTAGTAAAAGATACCTGTGTGTGCTTTAAAAGCTCTCAGTACGTTGTCTATTTGTGGGTCATGCAGTTAGAGCTCACCACATTCACATTGTAATATGTATAGCAACTTTTTCTAGAACATGGCTTGGAAGAGCTATTGAAAGTCATTAGAGTATAAGGCATAGAAATTCCTGAGACTGAAGGCCACAGGCCTAGTATGACGATTGCCTCACTTGTCAGTGATCTCCCAATAACTACTGTTACTTACTACAGTATAATGTATCAAGTGCAGTGCTTCTTACTTTTTGTGGAAGTTCACTTAATCATCAAAAATTCACTGGGTGACAAAAAAAAAAAAAAAAAAAAGAAAATAGAAAAACACTAAATGTCATATACATTCATCATAGCTTATATATAATTCTACCCTTTAAGACATTACCAGTGTTTCACAGACATAATTCTGATACAGTGAGAGAAATAACTGGTTCAGGATCGCCCACCAGTGGCCAGGGGAGCCCAGAGTTCTACCAAGGTCCTCCAGGTCTTACTGACCATGCTGGCACACATCGTAATAGATAATCATATTCAAAAATTAAACATTGTGCCATTTATTTTTATGCATCAAAGTGGTAGTAATATGTTATCCTGTATTTTAGTTTATCATGAGTGTGGCCTTCATAGTTCTAATGCTCAATGCCTCACAGTCATCTATTACTAAGTGTGAAAAGTTCTGTTGAAATGGTGATGCTTTAGAATTAGTTCCTTCCAAACTGAAACTAAGGGAAAATAATCAACATTTGCTTCAAACATTTTTTCATGGAAGAAGAGGCTGACAGTTGTAGTCCAGTATAGTAAGTGATATGGTAAGAATCTTTACAAAATGATATATAGCCTCACAGGAAAAGCTTATAACTCAGATGGTGATGGTTAAGTGACTCTGAAAAGACTATGGGAGTCAATCAGATGAAAGAATGGTTCCAGAAAAAAGGAGTTCTTGTGGAGGGTATAGGGGCTTGGGAGCACATTCCCAGAATTACACAGTATTTTTCTAACCACAGCACAATGCTCCTTCATCCATCCAGAAATATGGGCCCCACATTATTACATCTTCTCCCTTATCCACCATATCTAACCTGTCACTCAACTTGTACTTTAATGCAACCTCACTAATATTTGCTATATCAAGTTCTATTGCCAACACACCACCAGTGGAGCATTGACATGGTCTCCCATCAGAATTACCTCTTCAGTTGTTTTAGTTCTTACCTGTTGCCTACATATCAAAGTGATATTTTATGTTAAAATTTGTTCCTATTAAGATCTATTTTATCTATAGTAAAATTGATTCTTTTTACTATATAGTTTTATGAGTTTGTCAAACACAGTTGCATAGCCATCATCACAGTATGAAGATTCCTCTTAACCTTCAAACCTCCCATGCCACCTGTGGTCAACCCCTCCACCTACCTCCTGCCACCCTGATTAAATTTCTGTCCTTATAGATTTGACTTCATCAAGATGCCATATTAATGGATTTGTACAGTGTTATCTTCAGGGTCTGGATAATCTATCTGAGAATCACTTGTGTTGTGTTCCCAGTAGTTTGTTCCTTTTGTTGCAGTGTGGTAGTCTATTGGATGGATGCACCACAGTTTGCCAATCCATTCACAAATTATTAGCTATTTGCATTCTTTCCAGTTTGGAGCAATAATAAATAAGATCTTTATAAGCATGTGTGCATAGATTTTCAAATCAACCTTGGTTTTTGCCTAACTTGGATAAATACTTAGAAATTGCATTTTCATCTTATATGGTGAAACTGCCACACTACTTTCCAAAGTAATGATTTCATGGTGATTCCTACTGGTAGAGAATGATAATTCCAGTTACTCTGTATCCTTTCCAGGATTTAATATTGTCAGCTTCACCCTTGTAATGGATGGATAGTAATATCTTATTATGATTTTAATGTGCATTTTTCATGGCACCTAATGATACTGAGAATTTTACAAGTATCTCACTTTAGTTAAAATGTCTCTTTAGACCTTTTCACCATTTTTAAATTATTTGGGTTTTTTTGAAAGAGAGAGAGAAAAAAATAATTAGAGTGTCAGGGCCTCTAGCCACTGTAGTCAAACTCTGGCACACTTGTATCACCTTGTACATCTGGCTTACATGGAATCTGAAGAGTTGAACATGGGTCCTTAGGCTTCACAGGCAAGCGCCTTAACTGCTAAGCCATCTCTCCAGCTCCCTATTTTGTTTGTTTGTTTTTTGTTGTTATTTTTACCTGAAACTGACTCTGTAGCTCAGGCTGGCCTTGAACTCATGGTGATGATCCTACCTCACTCAGCTTCCGGAGTGCTGAGATAAAGATATGCAACACCACTCCCAGCTAAGTTATTTCTTTGCCAATTAGTGAGTTTTGAGTGTTTCTATGTATCTAGAAACAAGATTAACTTTGGAACATTTTCTCCTATCTTGATGAAGGACAACTGTCCTTCTGTTTCCTTCTGGAAGATTAGTATTTTAGATTTTACATTTCGATTTATGATCCACTTTGAGGTAATGTTTTTCAAAATGCCCCTTTTATTTTCACTGCTTTATATACCACATGTAGCAGTTACCTTCTCATTGCTGGGACAAAACACCCAACCAAAAGCAGATGATGGGAAGAAAAGGTTTCTTTCAGGCTTCATTTCTTCATAGAGGAGCAAACACGGCAGAAAAGAGGCTAGGCTCACACGTTGTCACATCAGCTGGGAGGTAGCAGTAAGAGCGAGTAAGCTCTGGATATATTGTAGGCTCTGGAATAATAAACCTCAAGGTCTGCCTCCAATGACATGCCTTCCCCAGCAGGGCTCCACCTCCCAAAGGCTCTACCAGTTGGGGGTTGGTTATGAGGCTTAATCACAAACTCATGAGGATATGAGGGACATTTCACACTCAAACCACCAAACCACACTTTAGTCATCATTTCTTTGCCAGTTCACACTTAGGCTTTTTTGGTTTTTGTGTTGTTTTGTTGTTGTTGTTTTTTATCTAATAAATAGTGGTGTTTTGAATACTCTTTTACCTCTCTTTTGTGCATAGGTGGAGAGTCTGTAGGGGTTCCTCTAGGGAGGAAATTCCAAAGTTGTTCCAGCAGCATAAAATAAGCTGCTGGAAAACATCTTGATGTGAAACTTTTTGGTGTAGTACATACCACTTTTGATGTGTGAATACAGATGGAAGCTTATTAAAACTATGGCTAACAAGTGTACATCAAATTACAGTTCCAAAAGAAATGAATTCTGGAATAGTCTTTCATTTTGCCTTTGAAGATTTTCTTGGTGGTTTTGTGTAAGTTTTTAAATACCTAGTTTTTAATACCTCTGCCTAACCTTGGCTCTGTATATATAAACTGTCTCTACTGTTCAAGAGAACTCTGTGATAAACATTGCAGCAATGACCTCCCTTTAATGGTTAGTGAACTAATGCCTAAATGCAGTTTCTACCTATCTTGGAAATCCGCCTGGATTATAACTTAATGGAAATGTACTGAGTCTTCATCCTCTTACAGTAATGGAAACATTTTAAATGGATGAATAAGTCTAAGTTTGGAGGGAAAGCTGGCCACAGTTATACTTCCTTAGTTCATTCAGGAATTATGTTCAAGGATAGCCATGAGGCTCTTTTTTGTAAATATTCTTGTCTTCCAAGCTGATTTATTTTTAGATCAGTTAGCATTAATTTTGATTCTTTTTAAGTGCTTACCACTACTACCACCACTACCGCTGCCCTTAATATGTTTCTGAAGCACTTTGTAGCTGCTAGTTCTCTTTGCTGATGCATGAAAATATTTCTTAAGGTCAAGAGTAAAATTCTTTCTATCTCTTCTTGAAATAGAAGACACAGCTATTGTTGAGTTTTGTCCCACACTGTCTGTGGAATTAATTCTGCAGAGAAAGAAAAGAAATATGTAGAAAAAAAGATTTCAAAATAAGTTTGGCTTGTGTTGTTCTCACAAATCTCTAAAAGCTGTTGGCAGTATCTGAACCTAACACTACTATGTATTAAAAAAAATAAGTTCTTTTAAGTGGTAAGCCAAAATGTTTAGGCTAATTCACTAGGCAGCTCTGGTCAACCCAATGACTTCAATAAGTAGCCATTTTTGGCAAAGAAACTTATCTATTATAATTAGACCTAATTTAGCTATATTTTAGCAGCAGGAATTGTCAAAAGTGCTATATGGTACAAAACTTTACCCAAAACTGACTTGTATTCCAGGCAGTACAATGCAGACTGTATGATTTATGATACAAATGGCCACTGGGGAACAGCCAGTCCAGCTGGGTGGACAGATCACATTGCAACTCTCTTTTCTTGTCCCCCTCTGCACTGCCCAGTACCTCCCCTTCAGCCTGATCCTTTACTCCCCGCCCCCAGAATCTCCTTTTCCTACTTCTTCAGCCCTCACAACTGGCTCCAGAGCCATAATTCCCACTCTGGAATCCTTTCTAAGTTCCCACAGGCCCACAGTGGCTTAAAAAGAAAAAAAAGAGGCACTGGAGAGATGGCTCAGCAGTTAAAGATACTTGTTTGCAAAACTTGACAGCCTATGTTCAGTTCCCCAGTATCCACATAAAGCCAGATGCACAAAGTGGCCCAGGAGTTTGGAGTTCATTTGTAGTGGCAGGAGGCCCTGGTACACCCATTATGGCATGTCTTATAAATAAATAAAATTTTAAAAAAGGAAAAAATGAGCAATATTCCTCCTTATGCTGTAAGTACAACATCCCTTTCTTCTCCCCCCTCCTCCAGTGTTGATTAGCATGTCTGTTGTAAAGTAATTTAATATCCATTGAATAAATAAGACTTTTTTTTAGACAGCCCATTTTAAAAGCCTTCAACAGCAAACATGAAATAGAAATGCCAAGTTTCTTGTTTTTGTGAACTATATTCAGTAAATGCAGTGTGGACATCCTAAGCGTATGATTATTTTTTTATTATTGTTTGAGAGAGAGGGAGAGAGGATGGGTACACCAGGGCCTCCAGCCAATGCAAACAAACTCCAGATGCATGTGCTACCTTGTGCATCTGGCTTTACATGGGTACTGGGGAATCAAGCTTGAATCCTTAGGCTTTACAGACAAGTGCCTTGACCACTGAGCCATCTCTCTAGCCCCTAAGCATCTTATTCTAATTTGAAGTTATAAGAAAAAATGATGATAGAAGATTGATGATGATGAAGATAGATAGATAGATGATAGATAGATAGATAGATAGATAGATAGATAGATAGATAATAGATGATAGATGATATATAGATGATTGCTAAGTAGATATAGAGACAGACATGTTTTTTTAAAATTCTGGTGGATGTAAATTGTTTAATATAGCATAGCATAGTTTTGTTTCATTTTTACTTTGAGATATCTTAGTGGCAAAGGTTTTGTTCAATAGGGATAATTAACAAATAACTGCTGCCCTAGAGCAGGAGTCATGTGGAATGTTGAGTAGAGCGATTCTCTAGCTAGGTTGCTTCAAGCAAGTCCCACTGTCACACAACCTCTATGAACCTCTGCTTGCTGTGCTGCTATAAGCATTAAGAGCATCATCCAAAGACTGAGTAGAACTGCACACAATGGGAATAGCTAGTGCTTTGAAAGTACTCATGGGGCTTGCGGTGAAGGAAAAGAAGTTATCAAGCTCTAGAATTTGCTGAAAAACAAACTCTTGAGTTGGGAGTTAGGAGCTCTAGCCCTCCTATTGTCACAGCTTCACGATCCAGAGTCCTCCCCCCTCTACCCATCCTTACCTCATCTGCAGGGCCCTTATGATGACAGATTCTGAATGCCAAGTCACTTCTATTAGGTGTTTTGCATTTGCTCATTGCATCTAATTCTCAAAATAATACTCATGCTACTGTTGTGCCCATTTTACAAATGAGGAGAACAGGCAATGACAGGTCAGTAATTGACTAGCTAGGAAACGTCATAGCCAGGACAGACGGCCAGGTCATTTGGTTACATGGGTGTTATTTCTGCTATGTTCTACTATCTTTCACTAAGCAATGCACCTTCCTCAGAAGCAAAACAGAATTCAGATGATGTGATATTTTTGAATAAATTCTTAAGTGATAAAATATTAACCCATCTTTGAAAACTATCAGAGACAAGGAAGAAAAAAAAACAGGTTAGCAGGGCGTGGTGGCACATGCCTTTAATCCCAGCACTCGGGAGGCAGAGGTAGGAGGATCGTCAAGAGTTCGAGGACACCGTGAGACTACGTAGTTAATTCCAAGTCAGCCTAGACCAGAGTGAAACCCTACATCGAAAAAAACAAAAACAAAAGGAAAGAAAACAGCCTTATGTGCTTCCATTTGAATATCTTTGTATTTCCTTGAGGGAAACATAATTTTCATCCATGAGCGCTAGACTTGACCATTGGCTCCTGAGAACATTCATTCCACATTTAATAGTGTTCAAGAATTCTTGGGGTCCTACTTTGGTTTTAACAAACATTTAATACTTGACTTGTGATGTGACTTATTTGCAGGTGTTACTCCCCCACAGACAGCTGGTTACATAGAGGTTACTGATCTTCAATCAAAGAAACTCCGATACATCCCTATTCCCAGGTAATCTATTTCACTATTGCTCTTGTGTGTTGTGTCATAAAAAACGAGTGAGTTCTTACTATAAACTCTGAAGAAATGTGTGTCTTTTGCTTCCTTAAATAGTAAGCTCTTTCCCTCCCAGTTACAGTTGGTTTATATCTTGGTACTCTTATGCATGCTTTGTGGCATTTTTGCTTTCATTTTGGGAAAATATTAAAATATTTAAAAATATTTTACATAGGTGTAAGTCTAACAGCTTCTAGCATTCATTCTCTCTTGTTTGATCTGTTCCAATACCCAGTTCTTTTGTACCAGAAATAGCATTGTTACTATTGCAGAAATGTTAATGCTTATGAACTTTATATATTAGTTTTCTGAAATAAATGCATTCCAAATGTCAAGGGATTTAAAATAGCATTTGTTTAATATTGGTTCTAACTATGATGCTGCATTTCTGCAGTCATGACAGCCTCACTATAGCCAGAGATTAGCATGGAGCTCATTACCATTCGCTGCTTTCTCACTGTCCAGTAGTGAAACAAAGCCTTCCAAGCTGCCAGACTCAAGAAATAAAGGCAGAAACAACAGCACTCATCTCTGCTCCCCTGCAGCCTTGCTCTTCTGGTGTGTTCATGCCTTGTCTTCGCTCTCAAGCCCAGCTTCCACCTGCTGTAGTCTGCTTAGCCTAGGTTCCTTCTTTCCTTCCCTTGTCCCTCAGGCCAAAGCCTCCTTCCTCCAATCTTTCTACTCTACTTTGAACTAGATTGTGATTGCATCCCCTCCTCTAATGTGCTTTGTCACATGTGACTGAACTCTTCCCAGCACAATAAACAGAGAAGCTTGGAGAACCTTCCAACATGAGAGGGAGGCCATGGACAGCAGAACCTGTCAGTCACCCAAAATGTACCAAGCCACCTTTCTTCACCTTCCTCCAACCCCCAGATGAACTCAGTACAGAAGAGTTCAGCAACAGTTTTATTTCTTAGCATGTTTAATCTGATCTAAAAAATGTGAAAACTGAAATCATTATTGAAAGAGATAGATTTACTTTCTCTAATATATAGTTAAGTATCCCCTCTTAGAATACCTTAATATGTTGTCCTAGTGAGAAATTCATTGAAGTCATTAAAGGAAATTCCATATTCCATGTACAATTAGTTCAAGTAACAAAAGCAAAGAGCATCTTGTTTTAGCATTTCTAAAGCATTGGTTCTTTTTGTTCCATTATTTCTCCTCCCCTTTCCCTCACAAGCTTTTGGTGTCATTTTGTGTGTGTGTAGTATATACATGTGTGTGTGTAGTATATGCATGTGTGTGTGTGCAGCTGTATGTGCTCCATGTGCTGTGTGCAAAGGCCATAGGAAAACATTGTGTGTCCTCCTCTATTGCTCTTCTGCTGTATCTTCCTGAGCCAAAATCTCTCACTGAACATGGAGTTCCTGGGTTGTCAGTTAGAATGGCTGACAGAGAAACCCCAGCAACCCTTCTGTTTCTGTCCCCTCAACATTAGGGTTACTGGCATGCATGGCCATTGCCTCATACTTGTGCCATAAGCATTCTTACCCACTCAGCCATTGCCCCAGCCCTGTGTCAGTGTTGTTAATTTTCTATATGAGCCACATGTTCTACTGGCCATGGGAAGAACTTATGGAAGAGAAGCCAATTAGACCAGCTGGGCATGTAATTCATTCCTTCAGAGCAGTGCTGTCTTGTGGAAATACAATACAAGCCATAAGTCTTTCAAATCCAGAATATATTTTTATACTGATGGCACATCTCAATTTAGACTTGCCACATGTCAATGGATACATAATGTAGAGTGTGTTTCATTATCATTATGTCCTGATTTTCTGGTAAGATTAGTTGTTACTATATTTGGCACATACATAACTAGATTTCAAGGGTTTTTTGTTTTTTTATTTTGTTTTGTTTGCTACTTGCTGACATTTCTGTTGGACATTAGGAACTTTGTACTTGATAAATAACAGAAGGCACAGAAAAGCAGCAGCAGCGTGTAACTTCAGAGCCAAAGGGAATATATTGCTTTCATCCTTGGGTAGTGTCCTTCTAGTTGTTGTATTACTACATGTTTGCATTTGTGTGATTGGTTTCCTGTTTTGTGTTGCCGGGCATTGTGCACTCTAGGCAAGTGCTCTACTACTGAATCTCAACCTGCAGCAGAGTTTCACTTGTCAAAGATACTGTGAAGCTCTCCTCTATGGCTGTGTATACACCTCAGCTTCAATCCACTATGATTCTATTTGTTCATTCAAAATTTCATAATTATTTATGAGGGGGACATGCATTTTTTTTTTGCTTTCATTTTTTTTATTGACAACTTCTATACTTGCAGGCAAAAAAAACCCATGATATTTCCCTCCCTCCCCCATTCCCCTTCAGAACTCTATTTTCAATCATATCTCCTCCCTCTCTCCATTAGTCTCTCTTTTAATTTGATGTCATCATCTTTTACTTCTGTTATGAGGGTCTTGCGAAGGTATTGCTAGGCACTGCAAGGTCATGGATATTGAGGCCAATTTATGTCTGGACAGTTGCATTGTAAGGAGTCATACCTTGCCTTTTGCTCTTACATTGTTTCCGCCCTCTCTCCCACAATTATTCTTTTTTTTTAACTTTAAAAAAAATTTTATTATTCTTTTGGAGAGAGAGAGAGAGAGAGAGAGGGAGAGGAAGGCAGAGATGGGCACGCCAGCAGTGTCTCAGCTGCTGCGAACATAATCCAGATGTGTGTGTCCCCTTGTGGTCAAGTGCGGCATGGAGCCCTTGCGTCACTTTGCATCTGGCTAAACGTGGGACCTGGAGATTGGAACCGCTGGAGATTGGAACCAGTGTTATTAGGCATAGGAGGCAGGCGCCTTAACAACTAAGCCATCTCTCCAGCCCTCCCACAACCATTCTTTTTTTTTTAATTTTTATTTTATTTTATTTTTTTATTAATAATTATTTTTTATTGAAAACTTCTATACTTACATAAAAAAGTGCATGGTATTTCCCTCCCCTCCCCCCCATTCCCTTTTAGAACTCCACTCTCCATCATATCCCCTCCCTCTCTCCATTAGTCTCTCTTTTAATTTGATGTCATCATCTTTTACTTCTGTTATGAGGGTCTTGCGAAGGTATTGCTAGGCACTGCAAGGTCATGGATATCGAGGCCAATTTCTGTCTGGGCAGTTGCATTGTAAGGAGTCGTACCCTTCCTTTGGCTCTTCCATTCTATCCGCCCCCTCTTCCGCAATGGGCCCTGAGCCTTGGAGGGTGTGACAGAGGTGTTTCAGTGCTGGGCACTCCTCCATCCCTTCTTCTCAGCACTATGTTGCCTTTTGGGTCATCCCAGTGGTCATCACCATCTGAAAAGAGAAGCTTCTCTAACCAGAAGTGAGAGTAGCATTAATATGTGAATATGAGCATTAAGTGTAGTATTTTCAGGGCAGCTTGGTGGGAATAGTATATACATTTAGTCAGACAAGAGCAGGCTTATACCCCTAAGGCTCATGACCTCACCTACTATAGACTTTTTTTTTTTTAATTTTTATTGACTTTTAATCTTACATACCAAAAAAACCCCACCTGATATTTCCCTCCCCTCCCCCATTCCACTTTAGAACTCCGGTCTCCATCATATCCCCTCCCTTTCTCCATTAGTCTCTCTCCTAATTTGATGACATCATCTTTCTCTTCTATTTTGAGGGTCTTGCAAAGGTATTGCTAGGCACTGCAAGATCATGGATATCGAGGCCAATTTCTGTCTGGGCAGCTGCATAGTAAGAGGTCATATCCTTCCTTTGGCTCTTCCATTCTCTCCGCCCCCTCTTCCGCAATGGGCCCTGAGCCTTAGAGGGTGTGACAGAGGTATTTCAGTGCTGGGCACTCCTCCATCCCTTCTTCTCAGCACTATGTTGCCTTTTGTGTCATCCCAGTGGTCATCACCATCTGAAAAGAGAAGCTTCTCTAGCCAGAAGTGAGAATAGCGTTAATATGTGGACATGAACATTTAGTGTAGTGTCCCCAGGGCAGCTTGGTGGGAATAATATATACATTTAGTCAGACATGAGCAGGCTTATACCCCCAAGGCTCATGACCTCACCTACCATAGACTTTTACTTAGGTTCAGTACCGGGTATGTATTCCCTCCCGTAGAGAGGGCCTTCAGTCCAATTATGGAGCACTTGGTTACCCCAAGAGTAGACATGCCACTATTGCACCCGTTCAGTCATTGGGCCTGTCTGGCCAAGCTTGAATATTCAGCATCCACTATTTTCACTGTTGATGGCTTCTGTCTCCCATACGCTGCGTGTAGTGCAGCTTTTTCCAGCTTTCAGTTGGCTGGTCTACAGGGGGAAGGTTTTCTGTTCAGTACCAGCTTGCTTTCTCAGTGACCTTGCCTCTCAGGCAAGAAATGTCTTCAGCAATAGGGTCTTACTATCTGTTTCTCAAGGGAAACCAAGGGCTTTGGCAAAAGCCTTTAATGTTTTGGAGGCTACTGGGACCTCCTTGGCCAAAAACTCACTGGAAGGTATCCCATCCCAGATACTGAAAATTTTCTAGTAACGATCTACAGCTTCTAGATGTGCCATTTTCAGAACATGCATTTGTTTTTAAAAAGGTGAAGAGATTCTAAAACTGATGTGCAGACTGTAATAAATATGTGATTTCTTTAATATTTTAAATATTTTATTTATTTACCCATTTATTTATTTATTTATTTATTTATTTATTTATTTATTTATTTATGAAGAGAGAGAGAGAGAGAGAAGGTATGCCAGGGCCTCTAGCCACTGAAAACAAATTCCAGATTCATGACCACTTTGTGCATTTGGCTTTACATGGGTACTGGGGAATCAAACCTGGACGGACAGGCTTTGTAAGCAAGTGCCTTTAATTGCTGAGACATTTTCCCAACCCCTAGTATTTTTTTTAAATGAAGAAATTGTCTCATGTAAACTAAGGTTGTATGTAATAGTGAAATGGGGGCAACCAGTAGTTTTATATAAGTGTCAACAGGATTTTGAACATATTTTAAAAGGAATAAATTTTATTTCTTGTTTGTTTGTTGCTGCTGCTTTGGGAAACAGGGTGTCACTATAGCCCAGGTTGGCCTCAAGCTATTAATCTCCTATGTCTCCCTCTTCAGTGCTAGAATTAAAGATAAAGTACCATGTCTGGCTAAATTTCATTAGTTTTGAGTAAATTTATTTTACCATTTGTAACTACTAATTTTTTTTCCTAAATTAAGTAATTTTTCTTGAAAGGACACCATGAAGTAGATCTTATGTCTTCTTTGGATCCTTCTAAGGGTCCCATAAAGTAGTTATCAAACACATAGTTTCATCCTACTATTCTCTAAGCTTATTTCCCAAGATGTCTATGATCAGAGTCTCTGCCCTTGTCATTATGTGTCCAATATCAACTAAGATAGACTGGTCAAGGTCAAGGCAGTCTTCACTCATTTATTATTGTAAGTATCTACCTAATATAGAATGGTTTACAGCTTTTCTTCCAAATGTATATTGATAGTACATTATGTTTTTATGATATTACCAGTGTATCCCTTCAGGCATTTATTTAATACACAAAATGTCAGGTGCGGGCAGGAGAGATGGCTTAGTGGTTAAGGCGCCTGCCTCCTAAGCTTAAGAACACTGGTTCCAATCTCCAGCAGTTCCAATCTCCAGGTCCCACATTTAGCCAGACATACCACTATTGCACCCATTTGGTCATTTGGCCTGTCTGGCCAAACTTCAGTTTTCCAGTGTCCACTGTTTTCACTGCTAATGATTTCTATCTCCCATAAGGCTGCATGCAGTGCAGCTTTTTCCAGCGTTCAGTTGTCAGTCTCCATATTTTTATATCAGTAGTGTTGCAGTTAGCTTCCCATTGCTGGCAGAAAACACCTGACCAACCAGGCATGGTGGCACATGACTTTAATCCCAGCACCCATGAGGCAGAGGTAGGAGGATCACCGTGAGTTCAAGGCCACCTTGAGACTATATAGTGAATTTCAGGTTAGCCTGGACTAGAGTGAAACCCTATCTCAAAAAAACAAAAACAAAAAAAGAAAACACCTGACCAAAAGCAGTTTTTTGGCAGAAAGGGTTTATTTTGGCTTACAGACTCAAGGGGAAGCTCCATGATGGCAGAAGAAAATATCATATGAGCAGAGGTTCGACATCACTTCCTGACCAATATCAGGTGAATAGCAGCAGTAGAGTGTGCCAAACACTGGCAAGGGGAAGCTGGCTATAATACCCATAAGCCCATCCCCAATGATACACCACCTCAAAGAGGCTCCAGTTCACAAATTGCCACAAGCTGGGGACCTAGCATCCAGATACATAAGGTTATGGGGGACACCTGAATCAAACCACCACAATTAATTTAGTGAGTTAAATCTAAGAACTTTTTACTATCGATGTGAAACATAGCTCTTACCTCAAAAGAGAATAGGGACAGTATCTTCTGAACTAAATATAAGTGACCATGGCCTGGGAAATGACATGTTCTACTGTGGAAGTGGCTACATGAGCGTTTTTAGTCAAAGAACAAAAGAAAATCATAATCAAATGCATTGGTTGGAACAGCTGGAAGGGAGGTTATAGCAAAACAAAAAACTCTGCTATAGATTTCAGATGCTGTCTGATAACCTTCTTAACTTTTGGGTTAATGGAAACTAGTGGTTTGTTAACTTAATACATTCCAAATGTTATATCAGATAGTTGAAAGGATGTTAAGTCTGATTCAGAAAGTAGGTCCTACGTGGCTATTAAGATGATAAATCTCCTCCAAGATCATTTTGACCCTGGATCTGTAACATTCCAACTCTGTAGAATCAGAGTTCTAATCAGTCATTCAGCCTTGTGGAATCTTCACATGGATGTGGCTTTTCTTCTAGGAATTTCAATTCAAACTGGCTTCATTGTCTGGACTATCAATAGGTTAAATACTGTTAATAAGTATGATAATATCTTCCTTAAACTACTTATTTATTCTACTTGTGTTGGTACATGCCTGTATCTCAGCTCTTGGGAGGCTGAGGTGGGAGGATCATGAGTTCAAAGCCAGGCAGGATACACAGCAAGTTCAAGACCAGCCTAGGCCATTGAAAACAAAATATCCTTGTTTTTATAGTCATGATTGTCTTGCCTCATGTTTACAAACTCAGTATATTATTACTCCTGACTTTCTATAGCCTCATGACTTTCATCTTCAAGGTAGGTAAGAGCAGCTATAAGACAGTGCAACCCTGACCAGGAGAAAAACATGGGAACAGCCCACCAAGGCCAAAGGAGCATGAATCCCTTTCCAGCAAGTAAGAGCATTCCAAGAGTGAGGTGTCACCATCATGATTTTATTGTATGGTTTCTGAGCTTTACTTTTGCTTCCTTTTCTAGTCCTGACTCCCTCTCGCCATACACTACATGGATATCTGCTATTTCGGACACAGATGCTCTAGTGGCTGAATGGGACAAAAGCAGCATTGTTACTGTTGATATGGGAGGTCACGTCAGGCTTTGGGAAACTGGACTTGAACGGCTACAGCAGTCACTCATGGATTGGAGAAACATGATTGGGCAAGACAGTGACAGACATGTCCAGGTATCACTTGAATTGACCTTTCTTTAGGTTATGCTGTCAGATATAAATTTGGTTCCAGATGCCCCAATCAGGGGAATTTCTGATTTAACCACTCAAGTATAGTTGTTCAAACAGCTAAAATCATCTTATACTCAAAGAAAGACATATCTACCCATCTAGTGAAAAGTAAGTGTGTTTTTGTTTTCTGTCAGGACTTCAATTGTCAGGTTACTAACAGCACAACATACAAATGCAGTCAACCTGTACTTTTTAACGTAAGCATAGCCAGGTCCCAGCGTCCTCCTTGCATCTGCTCTCTTAATAGCAAGGTTGTTGGGAGCTCTGCAGCTACCTAGGAAACAAAAACATTGAAGATGCAGTGTACAGCAGACTCTTTGAAGGCCAAACCTCTAGACTAGAGAACGTTAGCTACATGTGCATCCAATAGAGTTTTACCAACTGCCTATTTGCAGACAGTGCAAACCTAGTCACAGTGAGTAGACAACAAGCCTGCACTGGAGACAAGTAGAGGAGCAGCCCACTAGTGTGAAAGGAAACCCAACCACTCCAGAAATGACTCAGCACCTATGCTTGCTGGTGTCTAGAACTAATTCGAATCAGAAAGCCATAGAACTACTTCCACTTAAGCATAAAAGGATCAATTTGTATTGACTTAAATCTTCAGAACCTTCTCTGAACCTTCAGAATCTTCTCTGTTTACATGTCATTCTTATGTAGCAAAAGTAAAGGTAGGTTACTATATGCTGTTACTGTACAAAAACTAAGATAAGAATTTCTACTAACTATTCCATCAGTACGGACTACTGTTGTGCGAAGCCGATTTTCCTGAAAATAAAATAAATATATTTGTTAATGAATAATATCTATTTCCTTTAGGTCCTTAAAAGCTGATAAGAATGATTTTTTAATTATTATTTTTATTGACAACTTTTATACTTACATACAAAAAAACCCACCTGATATTTCCCTCCCCTCCCCCCATTCCACTTTAGAACTCCAGTCTCCATCATATCCCCTCCCTCTCTCCATTAGTCTCTCTTTTAATTTGATGTCATCATCTTTTTCTTCTATTTTGAGGGTCTTGCGGAGGTATTGCCAGGCACTGCAAGGTCATGGATATCGAGGCCAATTTCTGTCTGGGCAGTTGCATTGTAAGAGGTCATACCCTTCCTTTGGCTCTTCCATTCTATCCGCCCCCTCTTCCGCAATGGGCCCTGAGCCTTAGAGGGTGTGACAGAGGTATTTCAGTGCTGGGCACTCCTCCATCCCTTCTTCTCAGCACTGTGTTGCCTTTTGGGTCATCCCAGTGGTCATCGCCATCTGAAAAGAGAAGCTTCTCTAACCAGAAGTGAGAGTAGCGTTAATATGTGAATATGAACATTTAAGTGTAGTGCTTTCAGGGCAGCTTGGTGGGAATAATATATACATTTAGTCAGGCAAGAGCAGGCTTATACCCCTAAGGATCATGACCTCACCTACCATAGACTTTTACTTAGGTTTTTCAGTACCAGGTATGTATTCCCTCCCGTAGAGAGGGCCTTCAGTCCAATTATGGAGCAGTTGGTTATCCCAAGAGTAGACATGCCACTATTGCACCCGTTCAGTCATTGGGCCTGTCTGGCCAAGCTTGAATATTCAGCGTCCACTGTTTTCACTGCTGATGACTTCTGTCTCCCATACGCTGCGTGCAGTGCAGCTTTTTCCAGCTTTCAGTTGGCTGGTCTACAGGGGGAAGGTTTTCTGCTCCACACCAGCTTGCTTTCTCAGTGACCTTGCCTCTTAGGCAAGAGATGTCTTCAGCAATAGGGTCTTACTATCTGTTTCTCAAGGGAAACCAAGGGCTTTGGCAAAAGCCTTTAATGTTTTGGAGGCTACCGGGACCTCCTTGGCCAACAACTCACTGGAAGGTATCCCATCCCAGGTACTGAAAAATTTCTCGTAACAGTCTACAGCTTCTAGATGTGCCCTTATTCAAAAAAGTAATTTTACATAAGTCTTATTCACAATATCTTGAGTTTAGATTGACCCTCCTCCTGCCCTTCTTTTATGCATTCTCTTCCCATGGCCTCACTTAGGCCAAGAATGATTTTTTTATAAGAGTGTTTTCAAAACCCCAAATTAAAATAGGATAACATGCCAGGCATGGTGGCACACACCTTTAATCCCAGCACTTGGGAGGCAGAGGTAGGAGGAGAAGATTACTGTGAATTTGAGGTTAGCCTGAGACTACTTAGTAAATTCCAGGTCATCCTGGGCTAGAATGAGATCCTGCCTCAAAAAACAACCACAATAATAATGATAATAATAATAATAAAGAATTAAATAATAGTTCATTTGGAGAACTAGATATTGGCTAACATTGTACTTTTACCTCTAGTATCCCTTTGGCCATTTTGGTTAATAAAAAAACTGAAGAACATATTTGAGCATACACCTTCATGTTAAGCGGACAAGATGAATGATCCACATGATTTGTTTTAACTTTTTGTCAAACATGGTAAATAATGAGGCAGTATACTTAAGTGATCTTATTTAGGACTGCTTATGTTATTATTCACAAGTAGATTACACAACCAAAACCAAATGGAGTCATTCAAGGTAATAATAACATTTGTCTAATATAATCCACTTCCTGCTCAATCTGTCAGCCCCATTTATGGACTCTTCATGCAACAGAGGTTTGTTCCTGATTTTGGTGGTGGAAAATCCCTCTCCTAGAAGTAATGAAAAGTGACAGCAAGTTCTTAGTACCCTTCTTATATTACTGTAGGCAGCTTTCCCTGTCACTGGTTGAGTGACTTGATCGCCCTCTAGTGGCAGAATGTGGTTACTGCACATCACTAAAAGTAAAAGACCTTTGCTCTCCAGCAGTTTTGAGTCAGCCTCAGGCCTGCTGGGAAGTTTTCATGATCCAGTCTTATGGTGGCTCCTGTTGTGTGGTAGAAAGTCCTTTAAGTCAGCAGTAAAGGCCAGGCAAACAATCTATCAAAGCTTTCCCTGCCATGATAAAAAGTCCCCTGGAAACTGTGAGCAGAAATAAACCCTTTCTCCCATAAGCTGCTTCTGCTGGGGATTTGTGCCAGCGAGGCGAAGGTAACTGCTACAATCCTTCTATGTTTCTGTGGTTAGTAACTCTGAAAGCAGTCTGGTTCATTTAGTAGACCAGGTGGGTTTTTTTTTTTTTTTGAGAGAGAGAGGGCGGGGGGAGGGAGAGGAAGACAGATAGAGATGGGCGCTCCAGCAGCCTCTCAGCTGCTGTGAACAAAATCCATATGCATGCGCCCCCCCCCCGTGGTCAAGTGTGGCATTGCACCCTTGCGTCACTTTGCATCTGGCTAAACGTGGGACCTGGAGATTGGAACCTCTGGAGATTGGAACCAGCGTGCTTAGGCTTAGGAGGCAGGCAGGCGCCTTAACCGCTAAGCCATCTCTCCAGCCCTAGACCAGGTTTTTATGACTATGATCTTGCTCTTTGCATTTGTACTGACCCTTGGGTAATACTTCCAATGAGTTTTCTATCATTTATTTATGTTAGAAAAATCCAGCCTTGATTCATTTCAGGTTTCTTGGAGAGCCTACTGAGAATGAAAGATCCCTGGAGAGGGCAATACCCAGGGATATGCTGATCAACCACCTCTCAGGGGGACAAGAAGGTGGGGGAAGTGGGGTGCTAACAATGCTTTCCAGGTTCTGTGGTGTTAACATTTCCTCCAGGGCTGATTTCATGCTACCAGAGGCTAACAATCTGCTTGCAAAATCCTGAATATTTAGCAATTATCTCTCATAAGCTGATAGAGTTTGGCTCTGTTATGCCACTAGCTGACTTCTCGTCATCATCCAACTCTCTGAAGAGAACTATGACAGTTGTGGAAGACTGAGATCTTTCCTAGCTGAAGAAATGGACATGTGGATAGGGAGAGAGAAGTGGAAAGGGAAAAGGGTTCAGATGACATACATAAGATGGCATCATGCTCCCTAAGAAGAAACCTATAGTTGTTCCAAGTACAGATTGGTTTGTTCTCTTCTTTTTTTGCAGTGGTGCGGCTTGAATCCAAAGCCTCGTGCATTTTAGGCAAGTGCTCTACCACTGAGCTACATTCCTAGCCCAGCAATGTCTATCTTGAACAAGAATTTGGCTTGTGCAAAGAATTAGAAAGAACTCTGTCCTCGAGTAGGGAGGCCCTCATGGGTTCAGGTGTGGGGACTGCCTTTCTATGTACATTCAAGTTTATAAAAAATTTGCTAGTTATTTTTTACATTCCTCCAAAAGTAATACTTCTACATACATATACACACTGCACACACATACACTAAAAACAGATGTCAAATTTTCAACCTACCCATTGCTCTGGAGTATTTATTGCAGCTTATTCAGAATACACTTAATATGACCAATATATCACAGTGGCTGTAAAAGTAAACCTTCTTGCCATTATGTTATATATATATGTATATATTTATTTATTTTTAATCAGTATAGTTTATTGTTTAAGAACATGATACTTAGAGTTAACTTCAAATCTCTATTCAACATTTCATGTGATTTTTGGCAAATTATTCTTTTATAGCTTCATCTTCCAGTTATAATATATAAATATAAATATAATGCCATTGTACCTTACAAAGTTCTCATAAAAATGAAGTACACTTAAGCCTGGCACAGAGTCCATACTCAGTAAATAAGGAAAATTAGAAACTTAGAATCTGAGTAACATTGGGCTATAGAATTATTAATGTTCATATGGAAACAAAGCCACACTTAAATGAAATATTGTTACCCAAGCCCCAAGATTAAATCATGGCCCAGTGAGTTCTAAAATTTATCATCTATCCTAGTGTTAGAATGTAAGCTTTGTTTATAATACTGTTTGGAAAAAGGTTTGTCAAATCCAAAAAAGGAACTGAAAAAATGGTGTCTGCTTAAGCCTGTCAGCTTGAAATAAAGCAGAAAGGCAATGATAGGACAATTGTCGGCAGAGGATTATAGTGTTTAGAGTTATTCAAAAGACAAATTAGAACCAGAGCAAAAAACTTGCAGCAAAATATGCATCACTGCACTCGAGTCTTGAGAATAGTGACAAGCACATCACATTTGGAGCTGTCTGTCTTAGCTCTTCCTTTTATTTTTTTCTTTCTTTTTAGCTTTTGTCAGATTCAGGACTACACATCGTGTAGCTGAAGGTTGCATGTGGGTGGCACTAAAGTTTGGAAGATGGATTGAAAGCCTGTACAGGGGCCACTTAGTCATCTCAGCTTTCTCCTCCATTCATGCTCCTAGCAGCTGGCTCTCCGAAAAGGCAGGAGGGGTAATGAAGACTTGCATAGCCTAGGGCAGGAGTGAGACCAGACACCAACCAGAAGTAAAGTAAATGACCACTTCCTTTACTATACTTAGATTCCTTGGACAGGAAATTAGGAAAATCCTCCTTGGAAACTGGCATGGGCAAGAAAAGAACCTTCGTGATGGCTAGCTAGCATCTAGACCTTCAGCCCTGAGAATCCTGCAAAGACCCACTTGTTGGCTAGCCCCATCTTTATCCACCCTTTGTCCCCAGTTCTTACTGTTCTATTCTTAAGTATTAATAAATCACCTCTTTTCCAAAAGGAGGGAAACAAAACATACAAGCAAAGAAAAACAAATTGAAAAGTAGAGGTGGTGAAGATTATAGGAAAACATTTCATAAAGTGAAACCATTAGCAGAAATAGGTTAGATCCCTTTAGTCTCAGAAAAATAAGAGAAAATACAGTAATGAAACAAAACCGTTCATGTTCAGCATAGGAATATTAGGAAGGAAAACCTCTTGGGAACTACAAAGTGGTGGTAGAAATTAAAAGTTCAGTAGAAGGGAATGAAGTTTAGGGACTTTTCTAGAGTACAATGAAATATAAAATGACAGAAAGAAAACAATAAAGTTTTATCTAGTGCAAATTCCAGAAAGAGAAAATGAGAGAAAGAAATGGCACAAACAGTAAGTAAAGGAAGTTTCACTGAACTAAACAGTAGGTGTCCAGTATAACAAATAAAGTACACACACCTGTATATTCATTTGAAAATCATAATATTTTATTATTTATTTTAAGAAGAAAGAATGAGCACACCAGAGCCTCTAGCCACTGCAGACAAATTCAGATACATGTGCCACGTTGTGCATCTGGCTTTACGTGGGTGCTAGGGAATCAAACCCAGGTTGTTAGGCTTTGCAGACAAGTGTCATAACCACTGAGCCATCTCTCCAGCCCTCCCTTTGAAATTTTAGAACCCCATATTTAATGAAACTCCTAGAAAGTTCTAAGCTGGGAAAAGTGGAGAACAGGTTGTGAAAATGCTGTAGAAATCCCAGTGTCACTGGGCTTCACAACAGCACTAGAAGCTGAAGAGAAAAATCAAAGGAGGGAAATGATTTCCAACCTAGAATTTATATCCAGCTACTGTATTATGGAAGTGTGCAGGTAGACAAAAGACACTGTCAGATGTGTGAGCCTTTAATGGCTTACATTGTTTCTCAGGAGGCTACTACATGATACATTCTCACCAAAAGGAGAGTAAACCAAGACAGAAGGCATGAGTAGAACGTGACTTTAGTCAGGGAAAAGGCAAAGGCCACTAATTCCTAGAAGAAAATGATAGAACGCTCAGAATGGCAATGGATTCAAGGCCTGAAAACAACCATTTAAAAAGAATATAGGGGCTGGAGAGATGGCTTACCAGTTAAAGCACTTGCCTACAAAGCCAAAGGACTCAGGTTCGACTCCCCAGTACCCACATAAAGCCAAATGCACAAGGTGGCACATGTGGCTAGAGGCCCTAGAATGCCCATTCTCTTTCTGTCCCATCAGATACTAACTAGGCCCAACCCTGCTTAGCTTCTGAGATGGGGCGCAATCAGGATGGTATGGCCATAGCCCATTCTTTCTCCCTCTAGGGAGGGAGGAAGGAGTTGCAAGACAAACAAATTAAAAATATGAAGTATGGGCTGGAGAGATGACTTAGCAGTTAGCATACTTGCCTGCAAAGCCAAAGGACCCAGGTTTAACTCCCCAGAACCCACGTAAGCCAGGTGCATATGGTCACATGTGTCTGGAGTTTGTTTGCAGTGGCTGGAAGCCCTTGGTGTGCCCATTCTCTCTCTCTTCCAGTCTCTATCTAATAAATAATTAATTTTTAAAAATTTTTTAAATTATGAAGTACTATGTTACAGTCCAGTGATATGAGTGGACTAGTCTGGTGGAGAATTTATGTAACACTTAGTGATAGACCATAAAACAGAGGTAATATTTAATGAAGGCTACTTTAGTTAGTGAGAAAATTTTAAAGTACTATAAAATACTATTTCATCTATAAAGTAATAGGTAGTATTATAATAAATACATGGTAATGTGTAATAACACAGCATGTGCTAAAACATACTCTTACATAGAAGTAATAAAGCAAGAGCATGTTAACTATGCAGTAATATATATTATTATAATAGATACAGAACTATATATAGCAACACAACACATCATAGCACATACTAAAGCATGTTCTTTTAAAGCAATAGCATGTTAACTATAATTAATATGTACTACTATAATAAATGCATAGTAATATATAGTAATATATCACATACTAAATCATGCTCCTTGTGGCAGTAATAACGTAAGGTATATGACCATATGTTGATTCTAAAGTAATGAGTACTATCAGAGTAGATATATAGTAATGTGTAGTGATACATTATAGCACATTCTAAGGCATGCTCTTGTATAGCAGTAATAAAGTATAATATAATATCATGTTAACTATAAAGTAATATGTACTATTAGAGTAGATATATATTGTGACACAATACAGCATCCTGAAGCATATTCATATAGCAATAAAAAAGTAAACAATGCTGACGTATGATAGAAGGATGAGAGGAGAAATGTGAAGAAAGAAGTGGAATAGAACTTACTTTTCCTAATAGAAAGGCAATGCACTATATCTAAAATGGAAAAGCAAAAAGAATATATTACTTAGAACAGAGATAGGGCTGGTGGATGGCTTAGTGGTTAAGGCATTTGCCTACAATGCCAAAGGATCCAGGTTTAATTCCCTAGGACACAAATAAACCAGATGTACAAGGTGGCGCATGCATCTGGAGTTCGTTATAGTGTGCTCGCTTCGGCAGCACATATACTAAAATTAGAATGGTAAAAAGATTAGTATGGCTTCTGCACCAGGATGACACACAAATTCATGAAGCATTCCATATTAATAAAAAAGAAGCAGAAGTCACAGTAAATAGGGTTGAAGCAGTTACCTTTAGAGAGTGGCAGTTTCAGGGGTAGGATATGAGGTTGCTGTGTTTTCGTCAGTGAGCCCCAGCAATTCAGCCTCTGCCTCCCCACCTCCATGCATAGGACTTAGGTTACAGGCATGCGTGGCCACTCCTAGTTTTTTATGCAGGTGCTAGGGAGCTTAAACAGTCTCAGACCCTCTCAGGCCTTCATGCTTAAGCAACAAGTTGCACTCCTACCCAATGAGCCATTTTCCCAGACCCAAAGTTGCTATTTTTATTACATGTCTTCTAGTACTACTTGAGTTATTAAACTATGTACATTTATCACTTTGATAAAAATTAGTAAAAATAATAATTGGGAATTCACCAGGTAGAAAATAAGAATAAAGATAGGCATGACATAGTTCCCCAGGAATATGTATATTTTTAATAAACTGAATAAGTTGTTTATTTTTTTCATTTCAGAATGACTCAAGGGTTCTAGTTATAGAATAAAAATTGCTTGGATGTATCAGCAGTCTCAATGTGATGATGCTGAGGAGTCTGGAGAGCTACTGGTCTTCAATCCATATTGGAAGTCTAAAGAATACAGGTTCTGGACTGAGGAGGTGGCTTAGTAGTTAAAGGCATTTACTTGCAAATCCTGTCCATCTGGGTTTGATTCTCCAGCACTTAATATAAGCCAGATTCACAATGTAGCATATATGTCTATTTGCAATGGCAAGAGGCCCTGGTACACCCATTCATATTCATTTTCTCGCTCTCCCCCTCCCTCCCTCTCCCTCTCTTTCCCCTTCCTTCCCTCTCTCAAGTTTTTTTTTTTTTTTTTTTTTTTTTTTAAAGAACTTGGGTTCTGATGTCAGAGAAAGATGGCAGCAGCAAGGTACACACCAGTAAAGGCAAACAGGCAAAATCATTGCTTTTTCCTAGGATCTATGTGTTGCCACCAGAAGAGGTACCCACTCTGGGAAAAGTCTTTCCCCTAACTTAATTCTTCCTGGAAATACCTTTACAAACCAGCCCAAGAGGCTACATTCCTAATCCAAACAAGTTAGCAATAAAGATGAGCCATCAACAATCTTAACATACACATGCACTTACAGGCAGCTCTTCCTCAAAATGAAATGCTAACGTATAAGTTTAATAAGATGTGTGCAGGATATGTGTGCTAAATACTATAAAGCACTAATAAAAGAAATTAGCAACTAAATAAATGGAAATATTGACCAGTTCATGGATTAGAAGAATTGACATAATAAAGATGTCAGTTCTATTGTAGATTTAACATAGTTTTAATCAAAATCCCAGAAGTATTTTAAAAAATATTTTTGCTTATTTATTTGCAAGCAGAGAGAGAGAGTGTGTGTGTGAGTGGGTATGGGCACACAGGGCTTTCAGCCACTATAGACAAACTCCAGACACTTGTGCCACCTTGTGCATGTGGCTTATGTGGGTCCTGGGGAATTGAACCTGGGTCCTTTGACTATGTAGGCAAACACCTTAACTGCTAAGCCATTTCTCCAGACCTCCAGAAGGAATTTTTTTTGTTTTTGTTTTTCCAAGGTAGGGTCTCACTCTAGCCCAGGCCAACCTGGAATTCACTATGGAGTCTCAGAATGGCCTGGAACTCATGGTGATCCTCCTACCTCTGCCTCCCAAGTGCTGGGATTAAAGGTGTGCACCACCACGCCCGACTCAGAAGGATTTTTTAATAGTGGTATATAACCTGACTTTAAACTTTTTATGGAAAGGCAAAGGAATGAAAAAATACAAAGCAATTTTTAAAAGAAGAATAAGGTTGGAAGAATCATATGACCTCAAGTTTAAGATTTACTGCTAAACTAAGTTATCAAGACAGTGTGATGTTGGCAAAGGATGAAAGAACAAATCAATGGAACAGAATAGAATGTCCAGAAATAGACCAGAGACATACTGCCAATTGGTTCTTGGCCAGGCTGCTAGAACAATTGGATATCCATATGCAAAACAAACAGAAAGCTGGATTGAAAAATAAATTTTAAAATGCATTAATAAAATTACTTGATAGCTGCCATCCCAGAAGTAATAACAGTACAGTGCTACATCATCCATCATTTGCTATTATTACTATCTGGAGAATGTGAAGCTAATTAAAATATTACTCCAGCTAGTACTTTAAAATTCTTAAGGTTAAAACAGTGATTTGACTAACGGGTTTGTTTTTTGTTGTTGTTGTTTTTGTTGTTTGTTTTTGTTTGTTTGTTTTTTTTTGTTTGTTTTTGTTTTTTGGTAAGTCTCATCCCTTTACTATTAACTTGGGAGCAAGAAATTCAAGCATTTATTTCACAGGTTAAGAAGCTGAGGCTCAAAGAGGTTAACTACCTTGCTTGAGGAAATACAGCTAGTTGTGATAGTACTAGTGGTTTATGATCTATATTTATTTATTTTAGAGAAAGTGAGGAAAAAGCAGAGAGAGAGAATGAGCGAGGAAGAGAAAGGTTGCACCAGGGTCTCCAGCTGCTGCAAACAAACTCCAGATGCATGTACCACCTTGTGCATCTGGCTTACATAGGTCCTGGGGAATTGAACACCTGGGTCCTTTGTCTTTGCAGACAAGTGCCTCAACTACTAAGCCATCTCCCCAGTCCATGATTTGTTTTTTTTTTTTTATCTACCGTACCCTGTCATCCACGCACAATCAACAGCTCTCACTATTTAGTCATAAACTCCAGAAGTCCAGAATATATCCCCTGCCAAAACTCTGAAAATTCAGTAAAGCTAGGAACTTGGTGCTTGTGTCTGTGTCACAATCAAGTTACAGAAGCTGATGATCTGAGGAGACAGGCACCACTCGACAGCTCTGAGCAAGTACTGAGAATGCTTGTGAATACCCTTCAGTAATAATAGCAAGCACAAATCTCAGTGATTCTTAGCACATTCTTAACTCCCTGACACTCTTAAGTAAGGTGTTGCAAATTTTCCAAAGTGTTCAAGTGAGCAGGGCAACAGGATCTGAACTTGGTTTCTAGAAGAGCCCATCTGCTGATAGGAAAGTGGTAACAGGAAATACAGTTGAAATAGTGGTGATTTGATTAGGTATCCCAACCTCACCCCTAAGCAACTATAAGAATATCAAGTGCTTGCCTGGAACCAATGGCTACCTAACAGGAGGGCTTATCCATACTGAATACACAGGACATTAGAATTAGGACCTATTTCTCCCTGAGGATTAGTTGAATCAAATCACTATTGAGTGCTTATAGGAAAAATGATGCCTCTTAGGTTTAGGAAGTGTGATTATAGGTTCCACAAGTCCACAAGATTGTGGGAAAGCTAGATCCCAAGCTTTTTCCTTCCACAGTGTCATTCCAATAATGCTTAGGATAAAAGCAGCAGAGTGCCAAATAAGCAGAAATCAGGGCTGCACAAAGAAGAGAAGAGAACCCTCAACATATTTTATGGTGGTATTGCAGTTAACTTTTTGTTTTGTTTTGTTTTTCAAGGTAGGGTCTTGCTGTAGCCTACACTGACCTGGAATTCACCATGGAGTCTCAGGTTGGCTTCAAACTCACAGCTATCCTCCTACCTCTGCCTCCTGAGTACTGGGATTAAAGGTGTGCACCACCACACCCAACCAGCAATTAACTTCTTGATGTGGGGGACAAAACACCCAACCAGAAGCAGCTCATGGGAGGAAAGAGTCTATTTCAGGCTCACAGTTGGGAAGGGAAGCTTCTTCTTGGAAGGGAAGCTTCTTTGTGGCAGGGAAAGCATAGCATGGACTATCACATATCTTGGTGGAAGTAGTCTATATACTGAGCTTGCAACTGGGCTAATAAAGCTCAAAGTGAGCCCCTGGCAACACTGCTCCTCCAGCAAGGCTCTACCTCCCTGACTGCCACCAGCTAGGGATGGAGTACAAGGTTTAATCACAAATACATGAAGTTTCAGGGCAGGTTTCACATTCAAACCACCACAGATGGTAGTTTTGTTAAATCTAGATCGTTCCATTGTTAATACTTTGCTTAGCCAAGATGATTCTGTAGCTTTTGGATCTCCATTGGATAAATTTGACATCCCATATCTCATAAGACTTTTAAAAGTTTCAGATGCATTCTTTTATGAAAGTGTTTCTAGAAGTCACTATTTGAGTTTGTTACTGAACTTTTAGCAAAAAGTTTGTTCTTATTATTGTGATCTAATTAAATATTCCTATATTTATACTGAAGTCAGAATTCTATTACTAGAAACAATTAAACACTGGATAGATATATCAGTTAAATATTCTATTTGAATAAACATTGGGGCCCATCCCACACAAAGCCAGATAGGCACTTGTTTGCAGCAACAAGAAATCCTGATGTGTGTATGTGCACGCATGCATATACATAAATAAATAAATTTTACCTTTTAAAGTTTTCCTAATGGTCGGGCATAGTGATGCATGCCTTTAATCCCAGCACTCAGGAGGCCTAGGTAGGAGGATCACTGTGAGTTCAAGGCCACCCTGAGACTACATAATGAATTCCAGGTCAGCCTGGGCTAGAATGAGACACTACCTCAAAAAACAAACAAACAAAAGTTTCCTGAGATGCCACCACATCTCCAGTCTAATGGTTTCTCATTGGAATCTCATCCTTAAGATTCTGTTGGTCCCTCCACCCATACTTCTAGTTTATTTATAACCATAAAACAACAGTGTTTACAATCCAAACCTGTTTTCAGGAAATTCAACAAACCACCATTTCCTAGGCAGATGATGATGATCCAAGCTGTGACATTGGCAGTTTTTCAACTATTGAATTACAGGGGTTATGGATAAACAATGCATATGTAAGTTCTTTTTAAAAAAAAATCACTGATCTAGTTATGGTGAATCACTTACTGTGGAGCCATAGGAAAATACTGAAATATAAAACATAGTTTTTATTCTTGGGATCTTCTATATAGCTGGAGAAATGAGCTTATTAATCTTGAAATAGTAGCAAGTAGTCAAGTAAGCCAAATAATGTGTCCTTCAATGTTAAATTAGGGAATTGGGGACTTGGGCAGCTTGTGCAGTGTTGTAGTCAGCTCCATGTTGCTGGAATGGACATCCAACCAGATTATGGAGGAAAGGATTTGTTTAAGGCTTACAGAATGGAGAAGTTCCATCAATGGTGAAAGAAGCTGCTTAATTCCATACATCCAAACCGAAAGAAACAACTGCAGCAAGCAAACAGCAAGAATCAGCAAGCAGGAACTGCACAAGCTCAAACTGCTTCACACACACCTTTTAAGCTGAACTTAGATCTGCCCCCAGTGACACACCCACTGTAGCAGGAATCTGCCTGCTAGGGGCTAAAGTTACAAACTCAATTTTAATAAAACATCTGAGTCTATGGGGCCCTACATTTATACTATCACATTCAAACCACCACATGTAGTCCAAAGGAAAGGTGTCTATGTAGGTAAAATTTGTAAACAAAGTAGTTGGAGCTTAGACTGGGCATTAGTTGTGGTTGTTTGTAGCGCCAGGAATCTAATACAAATCAAACCCAGAGCCTCATGCATGCTAGGCAAGAAGTCTCACCAAGCACATCTCTAACCCAGACTTTTAAGGATATACTTGAATAACTAAAAGAGAAAAACTCATTTCAGGTGCTTTCAAAACCTTTTTCCTTAGTAAGAGGAAGAACTGTGCCTGGGCTTAGATCACCACAAGTCCAGGAATGACTAGGTACAGAAACAAATGCCACAGCTAAGTACAATGCCCAGAGGGTAAATACAAGTTCAACACTAACTATCCCAAGAAAGTCAGGGAGTGTACAAAAGAGCAGGGGTAAGGATGAGGCTGGTCTAGAGGCATCAGAAACAAATGGGCTGGGGGATTTGAGAAGACAGGGTATGGGTTAGTTTCCAAAGAGCCTTACTGGCATAGAACATTGTTAAAGGAATGGAAAGAAAACTTGCCTTCCAAGCACTCCTTGGTCTAGTCTGACGGTATACTTAAGCTTGTCATGTGCCAAGTTCAGTTCAAGCGAATGGCATCCATATGAAGTAGTGCAATAAAAAGACATACATAGGAGAAAAGACTACACGAAGACCCAGGAAGGTTTTCAGATTCTCTGTGAGTGGAAGTTGCTGTACATCATTGAGTAGCTGCAGTAGGAAGGTGGATTTGGTAGAGAAGGGCAGGCTGGACAAGAACCCCCCCCAGTGAGGCAGGCAAGCATGAGGCCCAGGCATTACCCAAGTGTGAGCTGATGGAGACTGGCTGAGTATGAGACCTTGATGCTGAAACTATGGACATTTCTAGTGTAGGTATCTGAAAAAAAAAGTGTCAGAACACTGAAGCACGTCAGG
Source organism: Orientallactaga sibirica (assembly GCA_036365145.1). Classification (NCBI taxonomy): domain Eukaryota; kingdom Metazoa; phylum Chordata; class Mammalia; order Rodentia; family Dipodidae; genus Orientallactaga; species Orientallactaga sibirica. The sequence continues at coordinate 1,157,362 of JAEOAD010002184.1, forward strand.
AAAGCTGTAGAGGAAATAGGATTCATGTCTTTTCCATACACTGAGTTTAAGATAATGTTGAAATACTCAGGTGACAGTGACCTGCTGGTATCTGAAATAAGGGATGATAGCCAGTGTCAATTATAGTAAGCCTTATTGTTTGATGCCAAGAATAGAGAAATCAAGAGAAATACTCAAGATAAAAAGAAAGCCAAGTTTTTAGGAATATGCACTCAACTGTTTCTGAAACTATGCTCCCAGAACCCATTATTTATAAGGAATCCATGTTCAAGCTGTTGGGAAACAGCATGTAACTTAGCACATTTTCAGGTGAAGTTACAACAGGTAAATATCTAGCTTTGAGAATCCCTACTATAAAGAAAGCTCTTTAACTTTGTTTAACCCAATAGTCCCCAAGTTTTTTTTTTTAATTTAAAAAAATATAGAGACAGGGCCTGGAGAGATGGCTTAGTGGTTAAGCACTTGCTTGTGAAGCTTAAGGACCCCAGTTTGAGGCTCAATTCCCCAGAACCCATGTAAGCCAGATGCATAAGGTGGCACATGTATCTGGAGTTCATTTACAGTGGCTGGAGGCCCTGGCCTGCCCATTCTCTCTCTACCTGTATGCCTCTTTCTCTCTCTGTCTGTCACTCTCAAATAAATAAACTTTTGAAAAATTTTAAAAAATACATAGACAGGGTTGAGGAGATAGCTCAGTGGATAAGAGTGCTTGCCATGCAAGCATGAGGGCTTGATTCCCCCTGAGTTCAATTCCCCAGCACTATATAAGTAGCTAGGCATGACCACACACACACCTGTAAACCCAGTCCTGTGGAAAGCAGAGACTGGAGAATTGCTGGTGCTTGCTGATCAGCCAGTACAACAGAAGAATGGTCAGCTTCAGATTCAGAGAGACTCCATCTGAAAGAAACACACAGATGATCAAAAAGAGGAGGATACCCAATCTAATCTTCATGCACAGGTCATGAGCATCTGTATATACACATGCATGCACTAGACACCCTCCCACACATGCAAAAAAATACACTAGCAAGTCACCAAGAAAGTGTTCTTTGCTCCAGTTCACCATGAACTTTGGGTAGCGGATCTCTTAAAATAAGACCTTTGTGCTCATTCTTATTTATGATATAGCTATGTTGTATATCATTTATGGTTTCAGAAAAAAAATCTGGAATACAAAGGCTATGCTACTAGTTTAAATGATCACTTTCCCTTAGACCTCTGAAGACAAGACCTGTTATTCATATGATTTCAAATTTATTAAGGGTTCAAAAGGTATAAAAGCCAGGTATGGTGGCTCATGCCTGTAATCCCATCACCTGGTAAGCTGAGATAGGAGAATTGTGTGTTCAAGGCCTGCCTAGACTCCCCCCCGCCCCGCCCAAAAAAAAAAAAAATGGTGTTTTACACATGTAATCCCATCACTTTGGAGTTAGAAGAAAGAAGATCAGAAGTCCAAAGCCAGCCTCCTCAAATACTGAGTTTGAAGACATCTTGAGCTACAGGAAATCTGGTCTCATAAAAAAAAAAAAAGCATGTTTATGTTTAATACTAGAAATACTGTTTCACTTCACACTAATCGAAGCTACAAAAATAGGTTTACTAGTTTACAGAACCAGAGTCCCAGAGCCTAAGGTGCAGCTCAACATGAGACCCATCCTCTCTCCCTCTCTGGTGTGGTTTCCTTCTCAGTCATTCCCCACTAAGCAGCAGTACATGATTCTCATAGCTGATGATTCCAGCAGAAGGAGCAGAGCCTCAGGAGTATTCCAGTATGCTGATAAGATCATGTGCTCATCCCTGAGCCACAACTGTGGCCAAAAGGATGCAAAACTCTAATTGTCAGACCTAAGCCTTGTCCCCACTCCCTTTTGAAAAATTTTAAAAATACATAGACAGGGTTGAGGAGATAGCTCAGTGGATAAGAGTGCTTGCCATGCAAGCATGAGGGCTTGATTCCCCCTGAGTTCAATTCCCCAGCACTATATAAGTAGCTAGGCATGACCACACACACACCTGTAAACCCAGTCCTGTGGAAAGCAGAGACTGGAGAATTGCTGGTGCTTGCTGATCAGCCAATACAACAGAAGAATGGTCAGCTTCAGGTTCAGGGATACTCCATCTGAAAGAAACACACAGATGATCAAAAAGAGGAGGATACCCAATCTAATCTTCATGCACAGGTCATGAGCATCTGTATATACACATGCATGCACTAGACACCCTCCCACACATGCAAAAATAATACACTAGCAAGTCACCAAGAAAGTGTTCTTTGCTCCAGTTCACCATGAACTTTGGGTAGCAGATCTCTTAAAATAAGACCTTTGTGCTCATTCTTATTTATGATATAGCTAGGTTGTATATCATTTATGGTTTCAGAAAAAATCTGGAATACAAAGGCTATGCTACTAGTTTAAATGATCACTTTCCCTTAGACCTCTGAAGACAAGACCTGTTATTCATATGATTTCAAATTTATTAAGGGTTCAAAAGGTATAAAAGCCAGGTATGGTGGCTCATGCCTGTAATCCCATCACCTGGTAAGCTGAGATAGGAGAATTGTGTGTTCAAGGCCTGCCTAGACTCCCCCGCCCGCCCAAAAAAAAAAAAAAAAAAATGGTGTTTTACACATGTAATCCCATCACTTTGGAGTTAGAAGAAAGAAGATCAGAAGTCCAAAGCCAGCCTCCTCTAATACTGAGTTTGAAGACATCTTGAGCTACAGGAAATCTGGTCTCATAAAAAAAAAAAAGCATGTTTATGTTTAATACTAGAAATACTGTTTCACTTCACACTAATCGAAGCTACAAAAATAGGTTTACTAGTTTACAGAACCAGAGTCCCAGAGCCTAAGGTGCAGCTCAACATGAGACCCATCCTCTCTCCCTCTCTGGTGTGGTTTCCTTCTCAGTCATTCCCCACTAAGCAGCAGTACATGATTCTCATAGCTGATGATTCCAGCAGTAGGAGCAGAGCCTCAGGAGTATTCCAGTATGCTGATAAGATCATGTGCTCATCCCTGAGCCACAACTGTGGCCAAAAGGATGCAAAACTCTAATTGTCAGACCTAAGCCTTGTCCCCACTCCCATAATTTGAGATGAGAGAGGAATATATGAGTCTCATGTAAAACCCACAATTAGGAAATGGGGATGAGGAGGGGAACTCCGCAAAACAAATACTGAAAGTAAAAAACATGGATCCTGGACTAGAGGGAGACCTTACCTTGAAAAACACCAAAATAATAATAATAATAATAATAATAATAATAATAATAATAATAGGCTGGAGAGATGGCTTAGCAGTTGAAGGCACTTGCCTGTAAAGCCTAAGGACCCTGGTTCGATTCCCCAGTACCCACATAAGCCAGATGCACAATGTGATGCATGCATCTGGAGTTCATTTGCAGTGGCCAGAGGCCCTGGTGTGCCCATTCTTTCCCTCCCTTCCCCCTCTCTCTCTCATAAATAAATAAAATATTTTAAAATAACAAAAATAATAATAAAACAGGGAAAAAAGCATCCCACCATTAGAACCTTAGATCAAGCTCTGTTTATAATTTCTGCCTTTGGGGTAATTTCACCTTTTTGTTCCTTCACAAAACCCAATTATATCCTTAAAAACATTTTATCTGTATGTGTGGTATAAATGTTCACTTTTTTCATGAACTACATAAAAGTTATAGACATGAGGTCCCCTTGCCTCTATGCTCCGTGACTATCTCCTCAAAACAAGAGCATTTATTTATGAGAGAGAGAGAGAGAGAGAGAGAGAGAGAGAGAGAGAGAGAACGGGAGCCTCAGGGCCTCTAGCCACTACAAATGAACTGCAGATGCATGTGCCACTTTGTGCATCTAGCTTACAAGGGTACTGGAGAGTCAAACCTGGCACCTTATGCTTCACAGGCAAGCACCTTAACCACTAAGCCATATCTCCAACCCTGCTTATATTTTTAAATTTTGTTTGTGTGTGATGTGCATGTATGTATGCAGGTTTGTATGTGTACGTGTACTCGTGTGTGGGCACATGTATATTCACATGTATGAGGCCACAGGTTGACTTCAAGTGTCTTCCTTGATCACTCTCCATTTTATTTACTGAGGTAAGGTCTCGCACTTGAATCCAGAGCTTGCCAATTCAGCTCTTCTAGCTAGCCAGCTTGCCCTAGGGATCTTCTGTCTCTACTTCCAGAGCACTGGGATTACAGGCAGGTTGCCATGCCCACTGGCATTTATACAGGTGCTGGGGATCCAAACTCCAGTATTCAGGCTTGCACTGCAAGTGCTTATCCACTGAGCTATCTCCCCAGACCCCCTTATTTATTTCGATGTTCAAGTTATTCCTATTGACTTAGATCAATGTGCTAATACAGAAGGATTCTAATGTATTTTCATTGAACCAACCCACTTAATAAAGCCACTCATTGGAAATGTGCAGGTCAGCAGCTTCTCTGAAACATCTGCACCTCTGCATTCCAGGAATTCTGTGCTTACCAAGTATGCATTGGATATGAGGCATTTTAGCAAAGCCTCAGGTTAACTAATCTGACAAGACTTGTACTCTTGCATGTATTAGTAGCATTCAGAGAGTCCTCGATAAGCTATCATTCACAATCATATATATTGGAGAAAAGCTTAAAAGATACAAGATAATATAGCCACTACATATGTGAATATTTTCCTTCATTATAATAAGCATTTGTATTATGAGCAAAGGTAAGAAGTGTATTCATTCTAACCTAGCTATCTTATTAAATATTTGGGCATAGACAATTTTTTCCCTCTGAGCATTGGCTAGTATCTAAAGTAATATTATTAGAATGACTTCTTGTCATGATATTTGACATTTATCCTATAATATTTAAGCATTAAATATTAAATTGTTCCAGATTTTTCTTACTCATTTAACTAGAATTGCTATTTCTGACCACAGGAGGGTGTTAGAGAGCTTAGAACAGGAATATTTCTGGTAAGTATAAGAACTTTAAGTACTAAGTGTAGTCAGTAGGCACCACAGAAATCTTGAATCAATGTTCTTTCCACAGAAAGTCTCTTATGAGAAGAACTCAGTTGTCAGTGAGGTGGTATGAGTACAGGGGAATTTCCCCAGGCCAAGAACTAAGGGATGTTAATGTGTGGTTTTGAGTGTTCACTCCACTTCTCTGGGCCTTTATTTCTTTTTCTGGAAAACATAGATTAGAATGAACAGTTCAAGCAATTAGACTCCTGTGCCAGTCAGTTCTATACAGACAAAGCATTTTTTCCTTGCAGTAATAATTTTCACTTGTCTCTAACTTGCATGAATTGTCACTGGTGGTGGACTTCTGAGCCATGTGGTTCAATGTGAGCATAAAGCATTTGGTGTATTTTCTTCTAACTCTAAAGTTCTATCCTTTGATGTAAGCCTGAATTCTGTTTTGCCGCTGAAAGAAGTGTACTTTTTTTTTTTTTTTTTTTTTTTTTTTTTTTTTTTTTTTGGTTTTTGCAAAGTAGGGTCTCACTCTGGTCCAGGCTGACCTGGAATTAACTATGTAGTCTCAGGGTGGCCTAGAACTCTCGGCGATCCTCCTACCTTTGCCCCCAAGTGCTGGGATTAAAGGCGTGCGCCACCACGCCCGGCTCAGAAGTGTACTTTTAGAGGTTCATTTCAGGAAAAAAAAAATAACAACCCTAATAGCAATAAACTGCAGAAATTATACAATGAAATAAAAAGATGATAAACTTACAATTAAACTAACAATACCAAAATAACAGTTTTAAACTGTTAATGACAATAAATCTGCTTTATTCAAAATATTCACCAAGAAACACACAAAACTATTCCACAAGAAACACAAATGATTCCCTATAAGACTTGCATATCACAGGATATTAACCTAATATAACAAAAAGGCTATTTGTTCCTTTGCATTTTATTATATAGATTGATTATCCCTTATCTGAAATACTTGGAACATAAAGTATTTCAAATTTCAGATTCTCTGAAATTTTAGAATATTTATAAATGCATGATGAAATATCATGGGGATGCAACTCATGTCTAAATGTGAAATTTAATTCCTGAAGGTAATTTGATACAATACTTTCAGTGTACCTGTGTATTGATTAGGACTTAGTCACATGAGGTCTAGTGTGGAAATTTCCACCTAAGACAATAAATAAGTCTACACTCAAAAATTTTCATATTTTGGACCATTTTAGATTTTTAATTTTCAAGTTAGGGTTACTCAACCTCATGTTCTTTTTAAAAATTTATTTACTGATTTTTTTAATAACAAGGTTGTACTCTGATATCCTTTATCCACCCAATTCTACTCATTCTAGTAAGGGTTTTCATCAGTGGGGTTAATTGTGTTCATTTTGGGGTTCTAAATAAAGGCCGCAGTCAGTCTCTGTTGGGTGGGGAAGATAGTACCTCAGGATATTCCCAGTCACCCTGAGGCTCTTGCAATCTTTCCGCCCCTTCTTCCAAAATGTTCCCTGAGCCTTAGTAGGCAAGTTAAAAATCTGATTTAGTGTTGAGTTCTCTGTAGTCTCTGGATCTGTTTTGATGAGACACCACAGTGTCTGTCACCATCTCCCTGGAACTGGTTTTCAGGCTGGCAGCGAGAGCAGTACTGTGTCACCACTTCCTCTGCAATGACTCCTGGGCCCCGGCAGATGTGATGGAGGTGACACATCTCATGATAGGCAGTTACCTATCTAGTCTTGATGTATTGATGTGTCCTGGTTGTCCCCAGTATTCTCCTCCATCTGTAAGATAAAAGTTTCTCCAACCAAAAGTGAAATCAGTTTGAATCAAAGGGGATACGCCTTGTTATTAAGAGAGACTTAATGATGTGTATGTCCTCTCTTCTTAGCCAAAGAGCAGTGGAGGTTCTCTCTGGAGTCTATTGGCTTTCTATCCTAGGGAATCTGGCTTGGTTCCCAAAACTAGGTATAAGTTCTCCCCACTGAGCAGGTTTCATTTCCAATCAGAGAACAGTTGGTTACCCACATCGGCTATGTGCCACTGTTGCACAAGTGTATACTTCTTGTTGGCTGGTTGATTTCATATCTGGCAGGATCTCCTGCTTATTCACTCTTTTGGTAACTGTCATTCCCCAGCAGCTCCCATAGCACTTTCCAGCACTATGAGGGCTAGCCAAGAGGGAACTGGTTTCCCCTTTGTTTCAGCATGGTCTCTCTGTCCTGTGACTGCAGGCTGTGGTGTCTTAAGCAATAAGGTCTTACCTTTTAGCTCTGGTAGGTAACCAAGTGCTTTGGCAATGGCCTGTATGATTTTGGGATCCTCATGTGTCTCCCTGACCATCATTTCACTGTGGGGGACAACACAATTCTGGCTCTGGGATTTACCAGCCAAAGCTCGTGGTTTTAGACCAACCACATTTAGACAATCACTCTTAAGTAAGTAAAGAGAAATGTAGTTTACTGTGAATATTTGACTAGCCCTTGCCTTAAAGGGGAAATTTTCAAGGGCTAGAATATTCCTCCACTGTTCTGTTCCACATAGATTGTTAAATTCAATCATTATAAATAGTATCTCTAAACTGAACACTCCTGATCAAAACCTTCAGAAATTATCAACATGAAATGCAGAGGACTCTTGTCAGCATTCAGGATCCACGTAGCATGCCTTAGCTGGCCAGAGCTCACCTTCATTGTAGCCAAGATAAACCCTTCCTGACTCCCCAGTACAGCTCACCCTGGCTCTGCCCTACACTTTTGCCCATGTTAGTACTATGTGTGGTCTGTTCCCTCTGCCCCTTTTTCCAGTTTCTGCCAGTCACAGCCATCCAGTTTCAAAAGTTTATCCTAAATACTGCCGCCCCACCCTCCTTGCCCTCAGTGGCTATCTCCTTCCCCCTTGCTAGCTCTACCAGTCCAGCATGTTTTATGGTACTTATCATAACATACCCTGAATTATAAGTGCACTTGTCTTAGTCTACTTTACATCCACTATATTTTTTTCATACTTATTTTTCCTAGCCATGGTACATATTACATTTAGTAAGCTATCAATAATTTTTTTTCAAAAAATTAAATTGCCTAATTGTCCAGTAATGATTGGTGTTAGAAATTTAAACAAGTTGAAGAAATTCAACAACTTTTTTCAAATACAATTCACCCATTCAAAGCATGGTTGTAGCACAGGCACAGGTTCATGTGACCATGCTGACTGTCTAATGCCAAAAGAGAAACTCTGGAACCATTAAGCAGTTGCACCTTACTCTCCCCTCCCCTAGGTAGTCACTGTCCAGTTCCTGTCTTTATAGATTTGCCAATTCTGAACATTTTAACAAAAAAATCTATACTTTGTGGCTTTTTAATGGCTGGATTCACTAATTTACAATTTTTCAGACTATATCTGTATAATATGTATTACTGCTTCATTTTCTTATTTCTGAGTAATATTCCATTATATAGGTACACCCCATTTTATTTGTTCATTCATGGACGTGGGTTGTTTTGACTTTGGCGCTATTATAACTATTGCTGCCATGAACAGTTGAATATATGTTCCTATACGAACATATGTTTTCATTTACCTTGCATATTCACCTGGGAGTGAAGTGGCTGGGTCATATGGCAACTTCATATTTAAGGAACTGCCAGACTTTTCAAAGCAGCTGTACTGTTTTCACATTTCTGCCAGCAGTATATGAGGACTCCAGTTTCTTCACAACTTTGCTGGCACTTGTTACTGTCTATTTATTGTAGTATCCTAATGGATGTGAAACACTACCTCATTGTGGTTTTGACTGGCAGTTACCCAATAGCTAATGATGTTGGGGAACATCTTTTCATGTCTTTGTCAGCTATTTGTATATCTTTGGAGAAATCCTTTGCCAATTTTTTCAACTGGTTGTCTTTTTACTGTTCTGTTTTCAGAATTAATTATGTAATAACCCTTGCCAGGCTTACATATGGTTTCTTTTCTTTGTGCGGTACCCCTTGAAACATAAAAGTCTCTAATTTTGAAGATATCCAGTGTTATCTATTTTTTCTCTGGTTACTTATACTTTTGGTGTTATAACAAAAAAGCCATTGCCTAATCCAAGGTCACAATTATTTACTTCTGTGTTTCTCCTAAAAGGTACATAGATTTAGCTCCTACATTTATTTGTTATTTTGACATAGGGTCTCACAATATAGCCCAGGTTGGTCTGAACATCATGGAAATCTACCTGCCTCAGCCTTCCAAATCTAAGAATACAAGCATGAGATACCATGTATGGATTTTCTGTTTACAAGATCATGCTATGTACAAGTAGAGATACGTTTACTTCTTTCTTTCCTAAATCTGAATCTGATCTGAATGCTTTTATTTTACATTCTTTTTTCTAAGGCTGTTATATATATATTTTTTATGTGAGAGAGCAAGAGATAAAGAGAGAATTGGCACACCAGGGCCTCCAGCTACTATAACAGAACTCCAGATGTGTGTGCCCCCTCGTGCTCATGTGTGGCCTTGCGCACTTGCATCACCTTGTGTGTCTGGCTTATGTGGGATGTGGAAGGTTCAACGTGAGTCCTCAGGCTTCGCAGGCAAGCACCTTAACCACAAAGCCATCTGTCCAGCCCTTATTTTACATTCTTGCCTAAATGTCCTGGCTACATTCTCCAGTACAGTGTTGAGTGGGTGTGGCTTGAACATCCTCATCTTGTTCTTCATCAGTAAAGAGAGCTACCAGTCTTCCAATGTCAGGCATGGTATTAGCTGTGGGGATTTTTTGTAGATAATTTTTATTAGATTCATGTATTCCTTTCTATTCCTAGTATATTGAGCATTTTTATCATGAAGGAGTATTGAATTTTGTCATGCATTGTATGTATCTATTTAAGATGATCATGTGGGCTTTTTTACTCTTCAGTCTTATTAATGTGAATTCTATTAATAGATTTTCATGTAAACTCAACTTTGCATCCCTGGGTTAAACTGTGCTTCATCATTAATATATATATTGCTTGGCCCAGTTTGCTGTTGTTTTGTTGAGGACTTTTACATCTGTAATCAAAAACAGATATTGGTTTATTTCATTAAGTATATCTTTTTCTGGTTTAGGCATCAAACTAATACTAGCAATATAGAATCAGTTGAGGAGTGACCCCTCTTTATTTATTTTATGATAATAAAATTATATATATATATAATTTGTTATTAATTCCTTAAATGGTAGAATTCAGAGGTGAGACTAACTGGTCTTGGGTTTTCCCTTGTGGGTAATTTTTAACTTGCTAGTCCAAATCTCTTGTCATAAGCAATTTGAGGTGCTGAGGATGTCAGGTGACATAAACTAGGACTAAAAATGCTTAGCTTATAACTTACATTCTCCTCAAGATTCTAAAGCAAGAAGAATTTAAACTCAGGAAGATTAACCAAATGCAAGGCACTGTCAATGTATTTGTATGTATGTATGTATGTATGTATGTATGTATGTATGTATGTATGTATGTATTTATTTATTACCAAATGAACCAATTCTCATTTTCTGTCAATATAAGAGTAGTAGAAATGGAGAAAGAAAATATAGCCCAATAGGGCAAAGCTGGGCGTCGAGCATCCCTTCCCTGGTCTTTCAGCCATAAATTCAGAAGATCCCACCTGACCACCCCTCTCAGAGGCACGTACAGAGAAGGCAGAGCAGAAGGAGAAAGCCTGGCTTCTTGGAGTTTAAACTCTTATACTAAGTGGAAGGCATTAGTCTTCTATTTTAACCTATCTCTGAAAGCATCTCTTTATTCCTGAAGACCACAGGTATAAGTGATGCATCTTATCATTTATAACTACTTGCCTTTAGCCTTTATTTAGATCTATATTATATTACTGTTATGAAAGTAATTATAATTTTGTCTCCTAAGATGATAAAAACTTTGTGGGTTTGTAGGCAAAGTATTTGAGGAAAAAGGTTATTTTACTGCCTGCTAAATGTAGTCTCAAGCAAGAGCTATTGTTTGAGACCTTTTATAGACATAGATGAAATTCCTTTTGCCATTTGGACAGTGTTTACATTCAGGAAAGTTCACTGTTATGTCTTTGACATACTATGAAAGAATCTTTTGTTCTCTAGAAAAACATACTTCCTCATCCTTTGAGTCACCTTGTTTTTATTCCTTTGTTTACTTTTTCTGGGGAAATAATGCCCACCTCTCAAGTAATGTTAAGGGAAGAACTATTTCAGAAATCAAGATTGTTGTCCATGAGAAAAGAGGTCTTGATTGTTGGCAGAAAAAAAAATCTAAAATATTTTTCAAAGCTAAACAACATAAATATCATAGTTTCAAGCTTCTAAAAATTATTTAGGTAGGATTTCATCCAAGACTAAAAAAGGAGATTTTTTTTTAATCATTGTAATTAGTAGTAATCAGGCTCAGGAAATGTGAGACTACGTATGACTTGTGCTACAGACATAGCAAAGGAATTTTTCTATTGTGTTATCAAAGCTCTCTCTGCTAACTGGGTAGATTCTCTAAGACATGTGTAGTTTACTATCTTGGTGGTGACTGGTTTCACAGTGAGCTTAGGCTTCAGTAAGTCCACTCTGAAATCTTTGAATAATATCTATATATTACTAAGCTGTTATTTTGTTCACCATCATATGTGGTAGTATAATGTCTTAAACTGACTGGACACCTAGTAAACATCTATTAAAGGAATATATGAAATAAGTACAAGTACATTCAAGGAGACAATTTTAAATCTTTATTACATTCAAATAACTTTTTAAAAATTATTTATTTGAGAGAGAGAGAGAGAGAGACAGAGGCAGAGAGAAAGAGAGAATGGGCGCTCTAGGGCCTCCAACCACTGCAAATGAATTCTAGGTGCATGCACCCCCTTGTGCATCTGGCTTACGTGGGTCCTGGGGAATCAAACTGGGGTCCTTAGGTTTTGTAGGCAAACACCTTAACCGCTAAGCCATTTCCCTAGCCCTCAAATAACTTTTAAATGAACATGTCCTGGTGTTTTGAAGAAAATCTTGTCTGTGGATGTATATGTTTAGACTTGGCAGAGGTAAGATTACTTGTGGATTAGGGGTTATGTATTCAAGCTCCTCTGTAGTCATTCTAAAGCTGAGTTATCAAAAAATGCACCCTAAAAGTTTCTCATCTTCATGTATCATAAGCAGAGTGTCAGTCAGTGATTCTCCTTCTCGGAGGCATTCCCATGGAGCTGTTTTTTCCCTGTAACTCCTAAACACAGCTGTGCTTTGCTACCATTGTTAGCTGGCTGGGCGTGCTATCTGTGGGGAAAGGTAAGAAGCCTTCCTTGCCCATCATTGTTAACCATTCTCTATACTTTCTTCTTTGTAACTCCCTTGAAAAGGATGATTTTCCCATTTGCATGTGACAAGATACCACCTCTGAGAGTTTATATAATATACCTACTGGCCCCTGACCAGTAAATTGCATTATCAAATCTGAGCCACCAAAATAGGTATTGAGTCTGCAGGTCCTGCTCAAGATTGTCTGATATAAAGTTAGCTCAAACTATATGTAAATACTGAATTTTGCTAAGCTTCTAAAAGATATGTTAGCCCTTTGAAATAGTATCCTCCTTACTGATTTATAGTTTTCTATAAATATCCATATATATATATACACACACATACATGAAAAAAGTGAATGCTTTTCAAACATGTTTTTTCCTTCCTGAAACCATGATGCACTTTAGAAAACATTGAATCCTGAGATTTTCATGAACACATTTTTTTCTTTTTTCTTTCTTTCCTTTTTTCTTTTTTGATTTTTCGAGGTAAGGTCTCGCTCTAGCCCAGGCTGACCTGGAACTCACTCTATATTCTCGAACTCCCGGCAATCCTCCTATCTCTGCCTCCCGAGTGCTGGGATTAAGGGTGTGCGCCACCACGCCCGGCCTCACATTCATTATTAAAAGCCAATATAATGCAATAAAAGGAAATCTATTAAGCCTGGCTTTTAGAATGAAATGAACTGTTTTAGTTAACAGCTATGTTGGTAATGAATAAGTTGCTTTTCTTCTCTAAGCCTTGCTTTCTTACCCTACAAAGTGAAAATAACAATGCTTACTGTGGAGAATTATATTAGCAATAGTCTGTGCAAAGGGTCTAGATGATCAGCAATGCAGGGCAGGGGCTGGGAAAGTTGTAATGTTGACCTTATCTTTCCATTGATGGCACAAGCATCTGGTAGGCATTTGTTAGTGCTCATTGACTGACGGACGAATGAATGAATGAACTAACAGATGATTGTACACATATTCCTCAGCATCCAGACTAACTTTCATTGTTTGCCTATACACATGAAACACCAAGAAAATTTTCTGTAAAGCTTTACTGAAAGGGAAATGCTACTTATTTCCTTCTTTGTATGTTAGAAAATGCATTTCCTTTCTTTTGAGTATGCTGACAAAAGTATAAGTGGAAATTCACATATTACTTGACTTAAAATATGTTAAAGTTGACAAATCAATAAGCAGAAGAGATTGAACTTACAGACAGAAAACTGTCTTTTCCTTGACACTTGAACATATTCTCATTTTCTTAAGATATCTTTTTTTTTCTCTCTCTCAAATCTTGCCTGGAGCAATCATGTGGCTGGTAATGTCTTATCTTGAGTTCCCTTCAAGCTGCTGAGAGCAAACATATTTTCAGGAGTGCTGAAGTAATCAAGTTCCCATTTCAGCTACAGAGCATCAAAAGGGACCTGCCTAATGTAGGTGGAGCACCCCCTTAGTTAAGAAACATCAGATTGTAGCATAGTGGCACATGCCTTTAATCCCAGTACTTAGGAGGCTGAGGTAGTAGAATTGCTGTGAGTTTGAGGCCAGCCTAGAGTGAGACCCTACCTTGGAAAAGAACAAACAAAAAAAGAAAGATCAGATTGATATTTTATGACATTTGAAGAAGCAACATTGAACTTCCTGAGTGAGGTCACAAATGAACAGCAGATCGTAACTGTTATAAGAATTGGACAAAATGTAAAATTCTCATACAAATTTCACAAAATATTCTGGATTAAATTCCTGACTTATTTTTTTGTAGTGCTAATACTAACATGATACATTCCTGGTACATCTCCATGAAAACAGGAATGTTCTATCTACACTAAGAGTCGCATGCTCTACTGACTAAGCTAGCCAGGCAAATGTTCTACACTTTTTCATTCTCAGAAAACAAGCTAAAAGTAATAGTAGGTGATAGCCTACATACCCTTAGTATGGCCAAGCATGATTCCAAGTGCTTGTGAGTACTCCCCTATTGGCCCTTCCAACCAACCTGTGAGATAGGTGTCTTCTGTGAGATAGATGAGGGTCAAGAACCAGGATTTGACTCGAAGCAAGCAGGTTCTAATGTTGGTTCTTTTCACCATGTTAGAGAATATCTGGAATACTCATAATACAGATATCATGAACAAATTATATATATATATATATATGTATGTATATATATGTGATAATTCTATAGAAATGTATGTGGGCAAAGCAAGTGACCGATGTATCTACATTCTTTAGTTTCCTGGGTATAACATACATGTGGATCCTAGGATGGAGCCTCTAAGGGTTCTCCCAAGGCTAAGAGCCTCCACCTCATTTCCTTGGGAAAAGCATGCTTAATACAATGCATAGAAAAATACTCCACCAATTTAGTCAGCTACTATACTTAAATTCTTGCCTTCAAATTCTAATGTCTGTCGGTATGAACTTAGAGGAGAAAGATGGGTTTTACATGTGATAAGAAGCAAGAAAGGTAAGCTAGAAAAATTCAGGCCAGAAGGGAATTCTCTGCCTTGCCTAGCTGGAAAGGGGGGAGGGAAGATGGAAAAGATCTTTACAGAGAACTCTCCTGGAGAAAACATTTGGAGCACGTGCACACACACACACACACACACACACACACACACACAAAAGGGGAGAGTGCAGAAATAGAGAAATCACCAAGGGAGAAGCCCATGGAAAGGGCTCATAAACCCACACACATTGAAGGCAAAACATGGGAGCCCAGGCCAAAAGATTCACAAGAAACACACACATTTGTGCACGTGCGCGCGCACACACACACACACACACACACACACACACACACACAGAGGAAGTGGAGCATGGGAGCACAAGCCTTTTACCCAGAGATTAGAGGAAAATTCTACATATAACAAAGTGAGAAAGCCCCCAAAACTAAGGCAGGAAAATGCCCAGATGAGAAGAAATTCCCCAGCCTGATTGGGAAGGGGAAGAGCTTACCGAAGCAAGGACCAGGAGATGAGCTGACAAGAGACAGATTACACACATGGAAGGCCTATTTATATGGGTCAGACATCTAATTAGGATGAGCTTTTTCACTACACTCAGGCCTGATTGTTTTGGGGACTCAAGGGGCTGACTCAGGAGGGGCCAGCTCACAAGTGTGCAAGGCTGAGAAAGAAGCAGGAAACACTGTTGCTGAGGAATTGCTTGTAGTTACCTTAGATGAAACTGGATCAGATGGAGGTTCTAGTTCTGCTCAAGCAGGCAAGGTGGTATCTCCTTGTTCTCCTTGGAACTTGTGCCTGGCTAACTGTGTGTGTGCGTGCATGCGGTCTTTCTCCTATTTCTCCTTCGGAAGTAACACACTTAGAAGGAAACCCAACTCTAGTCTATGAAAAGGGAGCTTTAGCACTCATTCATTATTCATTCATTTAACAACCATTATTAAGAATCTCCTGTGCATCACATATTGTACTAGGAGTCAGCCATTCATTGATGAGAAGTCTTTAATGTCTGTCTTCACTGTCAAGGGTACAAGTAAAATGGAGATTCAGGAGCATGTTACTTGACAGTGGCTGGGAGTCTAAGTCAGACAGGTTGTCCATCAGGGAAGTGTCCATGACCTCCAGAGAAGGGACAGGGCAAGGGACCAAGGTATGGACTAAAGCAATGGGCAGCCGAAATTGGGATGTGAGGAATGTGAGGTGTTTTATTCCCAAGAGAAAGATCAAGAGCTCCCTGAAAAAAAAGGGTGCAAAGAAAGAGTGGGAGCCACAGCAAGAGTAGCCTGAGAATGAGCAGGAGTTGGGCTGAGTGGTCATTGATTCCTAGGCTCCCTTACCATAGAGCTTAGGGAAGCACTTTCAAAAGCTTGCAGTGGACAGGCAGAGACAGGAAGATCCCTAGGGCTTGCTCATGAGCCAGTCTAGCTGACTCAGTGAGTCCGAGGTTCAGTGAAAAGTTCAAAAAAATAAAGTGGGGGCTAGAGAGATGGTGTAATGGTTAAGGTGCTTGCCTGTGTGAGGACCCAGGTTCAATTCCCCAGTACCCACATAAGCCAGATGCACAAGTTGGCACATGTGTCTGGAGTTCACTTGCAATGACTAGAGGCCCTGGTATACCCACTCTCTCTCTCTATCTTCCCCTTTCTCTTTCTCTCAAATAAATAAAAACAAAAAAATGTAAAATAAGGTACAAGAACAATTGAGGAAAACACTCAACATCGACCACTAGCCCCTACACACATGCACACCACACATACATACAGTAAAAAAAAATCAAAAACAATAAAAGCTTCACACTCCCTATGTATTCTAACTTTTAATAAAGATGTGTTGGGGTCCCTTCTAGGACCAGCCCTGGAGGGATGGCAGGGTCTCTGCCGAGTAGGGGGTGAGAGGCGTGGAGTCACGACACAGACTCCAGGAGTTGGGTGGGAGCAGGCAGAGGGCGAGCTGCTGCAAACAGGTTTATTCAAGGAAGTGTAGGGGCTTTAAAGGGTTTGGCTGGCCAATCATTGTATGGGGTGGTCCCCTTCTTGGGACCAATGATAGCCGGTCTCCAGGCAGATCATCTCGCAGCAGGTTTCTTGCAAGCATGGGACTATAGCTGTTGTCACACCAGGCCTGTGCGGGATGTCACGCCCACAGAAGCCACTTCCTGGTTTCTTTTAGCATGTGGTCTGGCTAGGGCCCGACCTGCATTGTGCCATACATATCCTCCTTTTGGTTTTTATTATTGGCAACTCTGGGAGGCATGGTTCTTTGCCAAGCCATTGTTGACCCAAGGCCCCAAGGGATCATCGCATGTGACACTGCCTGTCTTAGGTTGCAGGGTCTTACCCGTCATTGACTACCTGCCATCCTGGTGAGAAAACCCGAGGGGTGTGGCCTGGTTTATTTTAGCATGCGGTCTAGCTAGGGCTAGACCTGCATTGTACCATACAAAAGATTAACTATAAAAACGAATTCCAGGAATGGCTCAGGGGCTAAGAATGCTTGCCATACAAGAATAAGGCCCTAGGAGCTGGGCATGGTGGCGCACGCCTTTAATCCCAGCACTCGGGAGGCAGAGGTAGGAGGATTGCCATAAGTTCAAGACCACCCTGAGAATACAGAGTGAATTCCAGGTCAGCCTGGGCTAGAGTGAGACCCTACCTCGAAAAAAACAAAAAAACAAAAAAAGAATAAGGCCCTAGGGCTGGAGAGATGGCTTAGCGGTTAAGGCACCTGCCGGCTTAGCCTAAGAACGCCTGTTCTAATCTCCAGGTCCCACATTTAGCCAGATACAAAGTGACACAAGGGTGCAATGCCACACTTGCCCACAAGGGGTGCAAGCATCTGGATTTCGTTCACAGCAGCTGAGAGGCTGCTAGCCCACCCATTCTCTTCTCTCTCTCTCTCTCTCTCTCTCTCTCTCTGCCTCTCCCTCTCCATCTTTCTCTGTGTCTCTCCAAAAAAAAAAAAAAAAAAAAAAAGAATAAGGCCCTAGAGAGCCTGAGACTGTCTGAGTTCAACTCTTCAGCACTCATGTTAACAGCTTGGTGTGGCCATGCATACCTGTAACCACAGTCCTTTGGGAAGCAAAAACCAGCTAATCATGGGAACTCCCCAAAACTCCATCTCCAGTACCAGAGACAGACCCATCTCACAGAAATAAGCAGATAAGTGATAGAAGCGGGCATCTAATATTCTCTGGCCTCTGCACATGCAGGAGGCATGCACATCTGCACATATACATGCATATACCACACACACACAACCCCCACTACAAATATTACACATGAATAAAGATTCCAGGGTGGAGGGAGGGAAATATCATGGTTTATTGTCTGTAAGTATAGAAGTTGTCAATTAAAAAAAAAGAAAGAAAAGAAAAAAAGGTTCCAGAAAAATTATTTGAATTTTGGTATCAAAACTACAAATCTCAAAAATTTTATCTCAGAATTCAAAAGATTATGCTTTCAAAAAATTTCTATTGTTATGGGCTTGAAATAATCATATTTTCCAAGCAAACCTCTATGATTTCTTCTATGAAGTGAGAAATGTGTATCACCCAGTGTTGCCTGTGGTGATTGCTGCCAAGAAACAAGGTTTAATTCAATATCAAAATGCCATATTGTCTCTTCCAAGGGCATACACTGTGTCCATTATTATAGAGTGATCATGCAATTATCATAAGACTGAAAGCAGTACTTTTAATAATTACACTGGGACAATAGGCATTAACTGGGACTGTCCCAGGCACAGCAGGACACAGGATCCGTTATTTTGTTTTACTTAGAAGATCATTTTATAGAGTCCCCTTGGTATTTTGGAAATATAAATCCAGAATGAATCATTAAATAAAAACATATGTATGCTGAAGAAAGGTTTCCCTGCCTTTCCCATGTACTTCTTATAACATTTCTTTGTATTGTAAAGCTGTAATGAGTTCTGGAACACCACACCATGTAAACACAAATGGGAATCTTACCACCTAAAATCCTAGTTACCAGGGGAGACATAATTCTCATGGTCAGAATCCTCTAGATTGATGAAAATTGCTCCTGTTTAATAAAGAAAGGGCAGAGCAGCCATCCTAAGAGCAATATTCAGTCACACCACAATGCTGGCCTCTTACCAGTAAGCAGACATTACAATAAATCTTTGTCAAAACCTGAGCCAGTATACATATGGAGGTCAGAATTCCAAACTACTCCAGATAGGCTATATATATAAGAAATTTGAAAGTGAAATAATCTACTGTAACACTCTTTTTTTTCAAAGCCACTGAGTCTATAAATGCTTTGGAATTTATCTTCAGAGAATTAATATTTCAGTATTTGTTGGGATACCTCCTAGGGCCTGCCCAGGAGGGACGGCAGGGTCTCTGCTGGGTAGGGGGTGAGAGGGCAGTCCGGGAGTTGGGTGGAAGCAGGCAGAGGGCGAGCTGCTGCAAACTCATTTATTCAAGGAAGAGTAGGGGGTTTAAAGGGTTTGGCTGGCCAATCATTGTATGGGGTGGTCCCCTTCTTGTGACCAATGACAGCCTGTCTCCGGGCAGATCATCTCGCAGCAGGTTTCTCGTGAGCATGGGACTGTAGCTGTTGTCACGCCAGGCCTGTGCAGGATGCCATATCCACAGAAGCCACTTCTGGTTTCTTTTAGCATGGGGTCTGGCTAGGGCCTGACCTGCATTGTGCCATACAAGTATTATTTGTTTCATTGCTTGTTTTTATTAAGTAGAAGCTTCAAAGGGCACATCATGTGTTAGTACCATCATTTTCCTCCTCCCTGCTCCCATTCCACAGAGGCCCCTCCTCAGTAGGATTGCTGGTATTCACCATGAGGTTGTGGGTAATGAGCTGTGAGAGCAGCAGGCAGTCATTGGGGAGGGGGCAGTGCCTCTGGATATTCTCTCCCACCCTGTGGCTCTGACAGTCTTTCCGTCCCCTCTTCCACAAAATTCCCTGAGCCATAGTGGGTGTGTTTTAAGTCTACTTTAGTGTTGAGCTCTCAGCAGCTTCTGGATTTCTGCTTTGGTGTGTTTTTAGTATTCTCAGGGTCTGTCTGCATCACCCTGGCACAGGTTGTCAGGCTCACCTTGGAAAAAGCACTCTTGCTTGTTTCATCATTTCCTCTGTAGTTTCACTTGGGTCCTAGCTGATGTGTGAGGAGTGTGGTTCATCTCCTGCCAGGGAGTCAGCTATCCTTACCATGTTGATAGATTTTGGTTGTCTTCAGTTCTCACTGTCTTCTGAGAAAGAAAAACAGATTCTCCAACAGAGAGTGAGGTCAGGATAGGTTAAAGGGGATAAGCATTGTTAGAGAGATTTTGATGGGTATAGCCTCTCTTGGCCACAAACTACTGGGCGTTTGTCATTGGAGACCATAATCTGTGTCTCCATAGGATTTTGACTTGGTTCCCAGTTCAAGTTATGGGTTCCTTTCTACTGAGCAGCTCTAAGCCAATGAGAAACCCTTTACCCACCAAAGCTAGGTGTCACCATTGCACAAGTGTGTATGTCTTGTCAGACTAATTTTTTTCATATATCAGTGCTCCTACTTGCTTACAACATTGTTGGCCACTTTCCCCCAGCAGCTCACGTGGCACTTTCCAGCACTATATGGGCTAACCATTTTGGAACTGGCTTCCTTCCAGATTCAGCTGGATCTCTCAATATTCTATGTTGGCAGCATGTGGTGCCTTCAGCAATGGGGTTTTACCTTTTACCTCAGGGTGATAATCAAGTGCTTTGACAGAAACCTGTCATGTATTGGGTACCTCATAGGTCTCTCCAATCAACAGCTCAATGTTGGTTGTAACTGATTTCTGGTACTGGGAGTTACAAACCAGAGCCCAATGTTTTAGGGTTAGGCTTCATCTCGCACTTTCTAGGGTCCATCTTACCAGATGATCCCTCCATGCTTTTATTGAGGGTTATATCTTTCAGTTTGCTATCCAGGAAGAAGGTTCTTATGGTACCAATTTATTTTTTATTTAGTTTTGTATGTATCTATCCATACCCTTCCATTCCCTCCCCGCTTCCATCCTTATTATCTGTCTCTTGACTTGTCTGTCAGACATGTCTGCAACTCAAGCTGTTCCAGGTTAGGAACCACAAATGAGGAAGAACATGTGCCATTTGTCTTTCTGTACTTGTGTGAATTCACTTAGTATGATTTCTTCCAAGTCCATCCATTTTCCTACAAATTTCGTTAAGTCATTTTTCCTTACTGCTGAGTAGAATTTCATTGTGTAAGTGTACCATATCTTCATTATCCATTCATCAAATGATGGGCATCTTAGTTGATTCCAGTTCTTAGCTATTGTGGATTGAGCAGCTATAAGCATGGTTGAGCAAATGTCTCTGCAGTAAAGAGTGGAGTCTTTAGTGCATTTTGTATTATTGCTTTTTAAAAATTTATTTGAACATGTGTGGGTACCTATGTATGTGGGCACACCAGAGCCTCCTTCCATTGCAAACAAATGCCAGATACTTGCACCGCTTTGTAGTAGTTCACTTTTTGTGAGCTGCTTGAGCACTTTACATGGGCCAGCAGGCTTTGCAGGCAAATGGGTTTAAACACTGAGCCATCTTCCCAGATCCCATTTCATTGATTTTTATTCGATATGGACATATTAGTATGTAAACAACACATCTTACTACCATCCTTTCCCTCCTCCCTGCCCTTTTGCTGAACAGGCCTTCCTCATTGGGAATGTAGGTCAACCCCATGGGGATTGTGGGTCATGATTTTTGGTGGCAACAGTCAGTTATGGGGGAGAGAGACAATGTCTCTGCAAAATGTCCCAACTTGTGGCTCCTCCTCCTTTTCCACAAAATTCCCTGAGCCATGTTAGGTGCTTTTTAAGTCTACTTCAGTGATGGGCACTTAGGATCCTCTGGATCTCTGCATTGGTAGGTGTTTCGTGTCCTCATTGTCTATCTCCTTCACCCTTGTGCTGATATCAGATACACTAAGAAAGCAGCTCTCTTGCTCATTTCCCCAATTACTCTGTGGTTTTATCTGGGGTTGGGGTGGAGTGCCCTGTGTCATTTATCTCCTTAGGTCCAGCTCCCTTCTGAAAAATGGAAGCAGATTCTCCAATGAAGAGTGAAGACAGCACCAGTTAAATGGGATAACCATTATTAATGTAGAGAGAATTTAAAGGGTATAGACCCTCTTATAGCCCAAGATTAGTGGGAGCTTGACAATGAAAAGCAGAATCATTATCTGTATATGATTCTGACTTGTTCCCCAGTTCCAGATACGGTTACCTTTCCACTGAGTGGATCTGTTAGCCAATCCAAGAGCAGTTGGTTACCCACCATGGCTGTGTGCCATTATTGCACTTGTATGAGCATCACATCAGGTTGTTTGCTCTGAGAACTCCCTATTAAACTTGGAGGTGCTTGGACAGATGTTTCCTCTGGTAGCTCATGTAGCATCTTCCAGCACTAGATGGGCTAATTGTCTTGGGACAGGCTCTCTTCTGGATTCCAACCAGGTCTCTCCATGGTCCATGGTGATAGCATGTGGTGTCTTCAGCAGTAGGGTCTTACCATTAACCTCTGGTGAGTAATCAAGTGCTCTGACAGAAATCTGTCTTGTTTGTTTTGGGTGATCTAGTAGGTCTCTCTGATCAACAGCTCATTGTGGATGTAAACCACATCCTGTTACAGGGAATTACAAGCCAGCACCAATGGAAAAGAAAAAGACAGATAAGAAAGATAAACAGGTCAAATTTAAAGTTAGGCTTCATCTCCAGGGCCCTTCGATTCGGGTGCTCCCCTAAGGTCCTCTTGGGGGTTCCAGCTTTTAGTCTAACTTCTAAGGTATAGGATTCTATGGTACAAGTTCAATTTGGGTTCAGTTTTGTGTCCCCCCCCCAACTTTCCCCTTCCCCTAAGCCCTACCCTCCCTGTTGTCCAAAGCTCAAGATGCCATTCAGTTATGTCAGCAACTAGGGCTGATCCAGGTTAGAAACCACAAATGAGTGAGACATGTGACAATTGTCTTTCTGTGATTGTGTGAGTTCACTTAGAACGATCTGTTCCAGTTCAACCATGTCTCTATAAATTTCATTGTGTCATGGCTGGAGGGATGGCTTGGTGGTTAAGGCATTTGCCTTCCAAGCCAAAGCATCCAGATTCGATTCCCCAGGACCCATGTTAGCCAGATGCACAATGGGTACATGCGTCTGGATTCGTTTGCAGTAGCTGGAGGCCATGGCACACTCCTCTCTCTCTCTCTCTCTCTCTCTCTCTCCTCTCTCTCTCTCTCTCTCTCTCCCTCCTCCCTCCCTCCCTCCCTGTCTGTCTGTCAAATAAATAAATAAATAAATAAATAAATAAATAAATAAATAAATAAAATTTCATTGTTTCATTTTTTTCTTACTGCTGAGTGGAATTCCATCATGTAGTTAAAGCACATCTTGGTTATTCATTCATCCAATGAGGGGCACATGGTTGAGCAAATATCTCTGAACTAAGATGTGGAGCTTTTAGGGTAAATGCCCAGTGAGGGCATAACAGGGTATGTTGGTAGCTCTGTATTCATCCTTTTCAGGAGTCTCCATATTGTTTTCCATAGTACCAGTTTACATTCCTACCAACAGTGAATGAGTGTTTCTATTTCTCCACATCCTCGCCTGCATTTGTTTTCATCTGATTTTTTAATGTTTGCTATCCTTACTGAGGTAAGGTGGACTCTCATAGTTGTTTTAATTTGCATTTCCCTGATGGTTAGGGATGCTTAACATTTTCTTAAATGTGTGTTAGTCATTTGTAATTCTTCCTCTGAGAACTCCCTATTAAGTTCTCTGGCCCAATTTTTGGAGTGGGTTGTTTGATTTTTTATTGTTTAGTTTTTTAAGTTCTTTGTAGATTCTAGATATTAGGCTTTTGTCAGTGGTATAGCTATTGAAGATCTTCTCCCATTCAGTGGGTAATCTGTTGGCTCTGCTTATGGTATGTTTGTGTGTACAAAAGCTTTTTAGCTTCATGACATCCCTTTGGTTGAGTGCTTGTTTAATTTCCTGGGATACTGGGGTTTTGTTCAGGAAGACTTTTCCGACTCCTATATTGTAGAGAGTACCTCCTATTTTTTCTTCCAGTATTTGAAGAGTTTCAGGTCTTACATTGAGGTCTTTAATACATTTGGACTTGTTTTTTGTTTTTGTTTTTCTACATATGGTCATTTAATCGGTCCAATACCATTTGTTGAAGATGCTGTCTTTTTTCCAGTCTATGTTATTGGCACTTTTGTCAAAGATCAAGTAGCTGTAGTTACTTGACCTAAGATCTGGGTCTTCACTTCTGTTCCATTGGTCTATTTTTCTGTTTTTATTCCAGTACCAGGCTGTTTTTGTCACTATGGCTTTGTAATATAGTTTTAGATGAGTATGGTGATAGCACAAGAGGTGTTTATTTATTTTTTCGCTGAGAATATGTTTAGATATCCAAGGCCTTCTGCCATTCCATATGAATTTTGAGATCACTTTTTCAATCTCTGTGAGGAATGATCCTGGTATTTTTTTATTGGTATTACATTAAATCTGTATATTGCTTTTGGTAGAATTGCTATTTTCGCAATATTAATTCTACCTATTCAGAAGCATGGGAGGTCTTTCTATCTTCTCAAGCCCTCCTTGATTTCTTTCTTGAGTTTTTTTTTAAATGTTTTAATTATATAGGTTTTTCACATCTTTGGTTAGTGTTATTCCAAGGTATTTAATTTTTTTCTTGCTATTGAAAATGGGACAGCCTCACTGATTTCTTTCTCTGTATATTTGTCCTTTGCAAATAGAAAAGCTACTGATTTTTGTGCATTGATTTTGTATCCTGCCACTTTGCTGAAGGAATTATCACCTTTAGAAGTTTTGATATGGAGACTTTCGAGTCACTTATATATCATGGATCATGTCATCTACAAATAGAGCTAACTGGACTTCTTCCTTTCTAATTTGAATCCCTTTTATTTCTTTCTCCTGTCTTATTGCTTGGGCTACTACTTCTAATACTATGTTGAAGAGCAGTGGTGAGAGTGAGCACCCCTGCCTTATTCCTGATCTCAGTGAGAACTTGAGTTTTTCCCCATTAAGTATTATTTGGGCTTTTGAAGCTTTATTTATGGCCTTTATTGTGTAGAGATATAAACCCTCCATGTCTATTCTTTCTAGTGTTTTGATCATGAAGTGGTGTTGTATTTTGTCAAAGGCCTTCTGTGCATCAATTGAGATGATCATGTGGTTCTTACAGTTAAGTTTATTTATGTGGTGTATTCATTGGCTGATTTCCATAAGTTGAAACATCCCCACATCCCTAAGATAAAACCTACTTGGTCAAGATAGATAATGCTTTTGATGTGTTGTTGAATTCAGTTTGTGAGGATTTTGTTCAAGATCTTTGCATCTAAGTTCATTAAGGATGTAGGCCTATAGTTTTCTCTCCTTGTTGCATCTCTGTCTGGTTTTGGTATTAGGGTGATGTTCGCTTCAAAAAAGGAGTCAGGAGGATTCCCTGGTCTCTGATAATGCAAAACAGTTTGAGAAAAATTGGTTTCAGTTCTCCAATGAAGGTTTGATAAAATTTTGCTGAGAAGGCATTTGGTCCTGGATGTTTCTTTTGGGGGAGGTTTTTGATTACCTTTTCAATCTGCATGGATGTGATAGGTTTGTTTAGGAGATTAATCTGCTCTGAATTTAGTTTTGGTAGATGGTATGTGTCTAGGAATTCATACATTTCTTCCAGATTACTCAGTTTTGTAGAGTAGAAGTTTTGGAAGTATGCCCTGATGATTCTTCCAATTTCACTGATGTCTGTTGTAATCTCTCCTTTTCATTTCTGATCTTGATCTTGTTAATTTGAGAGGTTTTTTTTTTTTTTTTTTTTTTTGCTTGATCAAATTGGCCAGGGGTTTTTCAATCTTGTTTTCAAAGAACCAGCTCTTCATTTCATCAATTTTTAAATTGTTTTCTTGGTTACCGATTCATTAATTTCTACTCTAATCTTGATTATTTCTTTCCATCTGAAGCTCTTTAGGTTGAATTCTTCTTGTTTTTACAGGATCTTTAGGTGGACAGTCAGGTTATTGATTTGGGATTTCTCTGTCTTTGTAATGAAGGCATTTAGGGCTATGAATTTTCCCCTTAGGACTGCCTTCATTGTGTCCCATATGTTTTGGTAGGTTGTGTTTTCATTATCATTTAATTCTAGGAATTTTACAGTTTATTTTTTGATTTTTTTTTTCCATCACCCATTGTTTAAAAGTGGGTTGTTTAGTCTCCAGGAGCTGGTGGAGTTCTTGATCTTTCTCTTGTTGTTAACTTCTAGCTTTAGCTTTTTCTAGCTTTTTTCATGTAATCTGACATGATGCAGGGAGTTACTTCAATTTTCCTGACTTTAGGAAGGCATACTTTATGGCCTAATATATGGTCAATTTTGGAGGAGCTTCCATGGGCTGCTGAAAAGAATGTTTATTTTGTAGAGCTGTGGTTGAAAGTTCTATAGCTATCGTTAGGTCTAGTTGATCTATGATGTTGTTGAGATCTATTATTTCCCTGTTGATTTTCTGCTTGGATGATCTGTCTATTGGTGATAGTGGAGTATTGAAGTCTCTTACTATGATGGTTTGGTATTTATTGTTTTGTTGTCAAGTAGATTTTGTTTTATAAACTGTGGTGCACCTGTGTTTGGCACATATATATTTATGACTGTGAAGTGCTCATGTTGGATCATTCCCTTGATAAGTAGGAAATGGCCTTCTTTGTCCTTTTTGATTACTTTGGATTTGAAGTCTATTTTATCAGATATTAATATAGCAATACCCATTTGCTTTTTATTTTCATTTGCTTGGAATATCATTTTCCAACCTTTTACCCTGAGGATGTGTCTATCTTTAGTGGTGAGGTGGGTTTCTTGAAGGCACAGATAGAAGGGTCCAGTTCTTTGATCCATCCTGATAAACTGTCTTTTGATGGATCAGTTAAGACAATTAATATTTAAGGTTATTCCTGTGAGGTTTGAATTAATCCCTGCCATGATGAGGTGTTTTGTGCTTTCTTGTGTTTTATATTTTGAGCCTGGTCTGTTTTGGTTATTGTGATCTTCTTGTTGGCTCTTGAGATTGGTTGTTTGACTGTTCTGTGTGGAGTATTCCCTCAAGTATTCTCTGTAGGTTTGGCTTGGTGTTCATATAATCATAGCATTGCCTTTTTTTCATAGAAAGTTTTTCTTGCACTATCTATTATGAGGGATACTTTTGCAGGGTAGAGTAGCTTGGGTTGGAAGCCATAGTTTTTTACTTTGAAGTGTTTGATTCCAGGCCTTTCTGGCTTTCAGGGTTTCCATTGAGAAATCTGATGTAATTCTGATGGGATTGCCTTTGTATGTTGTGAATTATTTCTCTCTTGCTACTTTTAACACTCTCTTTGTTTTCATTGTTGAGAGTTTCAACTATGATGTGTCTTGGAGAGTATCTTCTTTGGTACTGTCTGTTTAGTGTTCTGTGGGCTTCTTGTATCTGGATGGGCCTCTCTTGTGAGAGATTTGAAAATTTTTCTGCAATAATTTTGTTGAATATGTTCTCTATGTCTCTGGACTGGGTTTCCTCTCCTTCTGGTATACCCATGATTTGGATGTTTAGTTGTTTTAGGGTGTCCCACAGTTCCCTTGTATTCTGTTCACTTAATTTTTTGAACTTAGCAAAGTTTTTGGCCTCCTGATCAATTTCTTCTGTCTTGTCTTCCAGGTCAGAGACTCTGTCTTCCACATAAATAACTTTGTTGTCAAGTGGATCTAGAGAGGTTTTTATTATTTCTGTTTGATTTTTTTTTTCTGTTGTGTTATTTTGCATTGTGTCCATCTCTTTTGTGAGGCACAATTTCAAATTGAGTTCTGATTTTCTTCATGCTTCCTGGAATTCAATATTGCATTTGATCAAGTCTTCATTAAGCTTAATCAACCAGTTGTTGAGATTTTCTATTTCTTGACTCACCTTCAATTTATTCGTATCTCTTTGGAGGGTTCTAATGTTTTCTTCCATTAAGTTAAGCCTACTGTCAAAAGCTGAAAGCTGTAGGAGAGGATTCTGTTCAATTTCATTAATATGATTGTTTGTTCTTTGATTGTTTGCTTCCAGTTCAGTGATTTTTTGATTAGGGTTTCATTGGTTGCTGTGTTTTCGTTTTGGGAATGAATTTCTATTAATTTCTCTATGATTTTATTGGAAGCTTCCATTGTAGGAGTAGGCATCTTTGGTGAAGATACCTCAGTTTTCTGACTTTCATTGGCTTTTTTGCATTGTTGTCTACTCATTTTAGGGAGACTATTTTATTGTGGAAGTAGCAAATTTTTGTCCTTTGGTCCATGCACCCTCTGACTCAGGTGAACAGCAATGTTGGTACCCAGTGGCAAGTCAGGGATACCAGAACAAAAGGCCTGATTCCATAGCTCTCTCAGGGAGCAGGCTTCCCTAAGCAAGGTACAATGACCTACCAGGACCAGGGGACTGGGAGGAGCTGGGAAACAGGGGTCTGCCTATTTACTCTACACCTCCATGCCACCTGCACACTGTCATTGCAGAGAATGCAGACCAGGGCACTGGGAGGAGCCAGGAAACAGGAGTCTGCCTGCTCATTCCACACTGCCATACCTGCCTGTCTGCACACAGTCTGTGCTAGGAACTCTGACCAGAGCCCTGGGAGGAGCCATGAGACAGGAGTCTGGCCTACTCACTCCACACCACAGTGCCCCCCCCCACACACACTATCAAAGCAGGGAACCCAGACCAGGGGCTGGCAGAAGTCGGGAAACAGGAGTCTGCCTTACTCCACACTGCAGTGCCTGCCTTGCCCACACATAGTCTGCTCAGGCAACCCAGACCAGGGCAGTGGGAGGAACCAGAAGACAGGGGTCTAGCCTACTCACTTCATACTGCTGTGTCCACCCCCATTTCATAGATTTTTAAGATTACCTCTCCCTATAAAAACTGCTGTTCTTAGGTGAAAGGGATGGCTCGGTGGATAAAGCACTTGCTACACAAGCATGAGGACCAAAGTTCAGATCTCTAGCCTCCATGTAAGTGCTGGGTGGGTATTATGGCCACCTTTAATCCCAGCATAAGGAGGTAGGGAACCCCTTCCCCATGCAGCAAGCTGTCTAGATAGACTAGCCAAATAACTGAGCTCTGGGTTCAGGTAAGAGACCTTTCTTCAGTAAATAAGGTAGGAAGATACCTGACATCAACTTTTGACCTCTCCACACAGGTGTACCCACACATATGTAATCATATGTACCCATACATCACACATATAAAAGTTTTTCATTAATATTTTTTTACTTGCTATTTTTACTACAGGTATTTATTCTAGTACAGTCTTTCCCCCAGAAAACGTCCTCAGCCTGTTTTCCACCTGTTTCTTGCCCACAAATAACAACATAGCTCCCTGTCAGTCCTCCACTTAGGCAGATGCTTGAAGACTGAGTCTGCATGCATGTGGTAGGCAAGAGAAACAAGGTTGTGTGGAAGAGAAGAACATGATTGCCTATTAGCAACCAGAAGTCAGGACTGCAGGAGGACTTCTCATGAGATTCTTTCTCCAGTCTACTTTCCCTCCTGGTTCTGACTTTCTTTTCTTCTTTGAGTATTTTTGTATTTTTCTTTTTAAATAGAAGAAATCAATCAATTATTTGAATATTTTGCTTCAACAAATTAGAAAAGTTACTTCCAAAAAGATCCCCTTGAGTTTTCATTATCAGCTGATGATTTATTATCTGGCGAGTAGCTTTTCATTGTTGTTGTCATCTAACCCCAGATAAGTCCGTAAAAACCTAGGGCTCTGAACTTTATATTCTGTTTTGAATGTAAGCAGACTGGACAGAATTTTAGCAGTAAGTAGCCAAATTGCTAATAAAGCGCTTCTCATCTATTATTAGCATATATTACTTATACATATTAGTGAGCTCATTGTAATATTTTATTCTGCACTTTGATCACATTCACATATACTCAGTTCCTTCTCTAACCACCACATATCCCCCAGTGTGTTTTCTAATTGGGCATAAAACTAGAAGTGGAAATTTTGAACTGGCAAGCAAATGATTTTTAAATGACTGAATTTGAGGCCCTGGATGTTTGACTTAATCTACCAGCACTCTGAATGATTGCTTTCTCTTGCCAGATTGATGTATTTCCTTCTCAGTCTAGCCATCGTTCAGGTTTAAAGCATTCAGTTTTCTTGAGCACAGAGTATCCTTAAAAAATTCATTGTGTCTTGGTTGATGTAAGTCTACCAGCAGGAGAATTTTATCACTCCCTGGGGTGACTGCTCCCTGTTAAACTAGTTCTCCTCAATATTTATGGCATTTGTAAAGTGAGAGGGAGAGAGAGCTGCCTCCTGTGAACACTGGCTGAGCCTGGTCATTGCTTCACTCCTGCTGAAATCACTGACGTGAACAGGCTATGTCACAGATGCAAAGGTCACCTTTCCATTTTGCTCATGTTGAGAAATACTTTAGATAATTATCTGTCCTTTGTATCTAAAAAGAATAGGAGCTGGCGGGGGAGAGGTTGTTCCATTTCCTTGCATTTTCTTTGCTTAGTTGTTACCCAGGGCTCTCTTGGAGTTGTAAAACATGGCTGTGCACGCAGTCTGCAAAAAGAGCCTGAACACTGCCTGTGAGCATGGCTTACCCTTTGTTATGATGTTCTGTTTCTGGACATCCTTTAATCTTGCAGAAATATCTCACTCCAAGTCATGACCTCTTTCCTCTGCATCTACACAATCAATCTGTATAAACAAAATAACATTTCTTTTTTTTATTTAAATCACCTCAAAAGTTGCACTTCATGAAAGGCATACTGCACAGATGCTGTGGACTATGGCAGTTGCCTTTACAGTGCTCAGGTGTTAGCCATGGATAAAGCCTACTTGGATGGATGAGACTTTTGTAGTCCAAACCAGTGAGAAGGGTAGGGTGGCAGAGTGCAGAGGCTGGAAAGTATCTACTGCTTAGGAAGTTCAGGGTCACCTTCCAGGAAAGGTCCTTGACAGGGTGACTCTCCTCCCCACCAGAGATTTGGCATTGGTCCAGAATATAGTTTCAGTCTTCACTGCTCTAACCTTTTATATCTTTCTCACACCCAGTACATCTGTCTACACTCAGTAACCTCTAAACAGATGGTTGTGCTCCAAAGAATTTCCATTTAAAGGAACATGTTTAGAAATTATTTTGAGATGAAAAGTGTTTTAAGTCTAACCTCTGTAAAGAATGTCATAAAGTCTTCATGACATCAGACCACTCTCTCAAATTCTCAGACAGTATTCTAATTTTATATCCCCCACCAAAAAATATATATGTAGAAGTTACCTGAAAAGTCCTTCAGCTTCTCCAGTTCATAGTCCCAGGCCCACTTGTGCCTCAGATCTCCTCTCAAGGGCCTCCCTCCTCCAGCTTCAAAGGCACTGGGCTCTATCCAGTGATTCTTTTTCCTCTATCTTCCTCTCCTTCTTGCTTCTTCTTGATCCTTCCCAATAGCACAGAAATATGCTCTCATTGTTTTCTGGACATCATAGAGCAAGCCTTCTATTACTCTAACTATATAATTCGGAGCCCTTTCCCAAACCTCTTAAAACAATCATTGCCTACTCAGCCTCTACTTCCAGGCCTCTATCCCTTTGCCTCTCATGCTGTGACTGCATCCCCACTTCCCAGTTCAGTGGACCTCTTCAGTGGTCATCTCTGGACCTAACTCAGCACTCTGCAGCAAGCCAGCCTTCCCTCAGCTTCCATGATAGTCACAGCTCTCTGCCTTTCCTGCCCATTCCCTCCTAGGCTCCTTCACAGGGTCGTTTCTCTCTCTGGGCATTATCTTACTCCCTCTTTCCAAGTATCTTACTCACTTTTGTGGTTTCAGGTGGTTATAAAAGCATGAACAAATATAAATACTCATTGAAATTGTAGGAATTTATAAAAATAAATACTAAAAAAAGATAAGTTCTCCCTACTGCTTTATTTCATATCTTTAATGTATTATATATTTGAATGTTACCTTCCCCCTTCCCCTTTTTTTTTTTCAGTATAGGATCTCACTCTAGCCCCAGCTGACCTGGAACTCACTCTGTCTGTAGTTCTAGGCTGGTCTCAAACTCATGGCAATCCTC
Organism: Orientallactaga sibirica; assembly: GCA_036365145.1. Classification (NCBI taxonomy): domain Eukaryota; kingdom Metazoa; phylum Chordata; class Mammalia; order Rodentia; family Dipodidae; genus Orientallactaga; species Orientallactaga sibirica. Next base: position 1,189,235 of record JAEOAD010002184.1, read on the forward strand.
CTACATCTGCCTCATGAGTGCTGGGATTAAAGATGTGCACCACCATGCTTAGCTACTATGCATTTTTAAATATTTATTGCAAGCAGAGAGAGAATGTAAGAAAGAGAGAGGGAAATGAGGAGACAAATAGAGAGAGAAAAAATAGACATGCCACGGCCTCTAGCCATTGCAAAAAACTCCAGATGCATGCACTACTTTGTACATCTGGCTTTATGTGGGTATTGGGGAATTGAACCTGGGACGTCAGGCTTTATAAGAAAGCACCTGAACTGAACCATCTCTCCAGTTCCATATTTACATTTTTTAAAACCATCCTTACATGGATATAAACAGGTTTCAAGCTGGAAATGATGTAGAAATCATGTCTGAATACAACCTATACATTCTGTGCATGCAAAAGCTGAGGTCCAAAGAGATTAAGTATTTTCCTGGAGTCACACAACTGGTTTGTGTCTTTTTGTTGTTGTTGTTTTTGTTTGTTTGTTTTTTGAGGTAGGGTCTCACTCTAACCCAGGCTGACCTGAAATTCACTATGTAGTCTCAGGGTGGCCTTAAACTCATAGCGATCCTCCTACCACTGGCTCCCAAATGCTGAGATTAAAGGTGTGCGCCACCATGCCTGGCTTCTGGTTTGTGTCTTATTTCAACCTCACAGCTCCATAAGGACACATGTATTTGTTATTACTTCCAGGAGTGGGAATAAGAGAGTGGGATGGGTAAAAATGATCAAAGTACATTATATACTTGCATGAAAATTTCATAATGAAACCCATTGTTTTATCCAATTAGTATCTACAAATTTTGAGATTTATTGTTCAAAGTTTAAAGAGTGAGTGATGAGAGAATTGAGTTTGTGAGAGTTTGAATCTTGTACAAGTTTCTATCGCTCATAATTATGAGCAAGAAGAAGCCAAAGGTCACCTGGTTTTTGGACTTTGGCATGCAACATACTACTTCTCTGAAACTTTAGAATTGCAAATTCTATTGCAAATAAACTGTATAAATTTTACTTACATTTGTGTGTGTGTGTACCCATGCACACGCATGTGTAGACTGAGCTGAGTTGTTGTAAGTGTACATAGAGCAATTGCTGCCAAAGCAGTGATCCAGCAACAAACACACTTCTCCCAAATGCTGTCCATTTAGAAGAATAAACTTAATGGTGATGAGAACTAACTTCTCTGGTTCTTGGGGCCTCTGTGTACTCTCACTAGTTTATTCTGCCTTGACTCAGCAGAATGGATTTTGGGATAAGACATCTCCTCACCCTGAACCTATATGGACACGGATTGTGCAGTACACCATGCTGGCTGTTACAGCAGGTCTGGATGAACCCAGACAGAAGGCTCTCCCGCACACTGTTATGTCATGCTAGTTTTCAGCTCCACACCCTATTACTGCTCCTTCTGCCGGGATTGTCTACCCTCCATAAAAAAATCCTCTTGGGGGCTAGAGAGATGGCTTAACAGTTAAGGCACCTGCCCATTAAGCCTAAGAATGCAGGTTCCAATCTCCAGGTCCCACGTTTAGCCAGATGCAGTGACACAAGGGCGCAATGCTGCATTTGACCACAAGGGGCGCATGCATCTGGACTTCGTTTGCAGCAGCTGAGAGGCTACGGGCACGCCCATCTCTATCTTTCTCTCCCTCTCTTTCTGTCTCTCTCTGTGTCTCTCAAAAAAAAAAAAAATCCTCTTGAGCTTTGCCTCTTCCAGGAAGCTTTCCCTGACACTTGTCTTGACCCACAGCCAGTTAACTCCACTGACCCCTGTATTATACTGCCCACTAATCTGTTACTCTCCCCCCACTCTCTGAATTGATTATTGAGTAGAGGTCATTCCCACTCCAGCTGAAAACTTCATGAAGTACAGAACTAGGTCTCACATTTGGCTTCATATCCATCCTTGGCATCTTAGCAGAGTGTTTGACTCATAGCCAGTGTTTATTAAACAGACTACAGTAGTCCCTGGCCTCTTTATTGTGGTTTCATTTCTTATAGCTTTCAATGATCCAAAAATATTAGATGCAAATTCCAGAAATAAGATTTAAATGTTGCACCATTCTGAGCAGCATGATGAAGTTTTACATTGTCCCACAGAAGACATCCCTTGGTTCAGCATATACATGAATCCACGCTATGTATGCTACCTGCACATTAGTCACTTAGTAGCCTTCTTGCCTGTCAGAGAGACTGTTGCATTTTCACAGTGTTTGTGTTCAAGGAACCCTTATTTTGCTAAATAATGGTTCTAATGTCCAGGGGTAGTGATTCTGACAATTTCATTACAGTGAATTGTCGTGGTTGCTGTTTTGTATTGGTTACTGCGACTAGTTTATAAACTTTATCCTCATTATTTGTATTTCACAAAAGCGCAGTGAATGGTACTACCTGTAATTCTGGGCATTCATTCGGGTCTAGAACACAGGCCCTACAGATCCAGACAGACAGCTGTAGTAGGCACAGAAAGTGAGGCAATTGAAGTTCTCTCTAAGTATAAATAAGTTACATGGTTTTAGAGTCTCGTGTTCTACAGACTGAGCTAGCCAGGCACATAAATTACATAGTTATAAACATGTAATCTACAGGACTTGTTATGTAATATAGCTCAAAGGAAAACACTTCCAGGTTTTGTCACTGAATTCTACTCACTCCCAGATCTTCATGTTGTGCACTGATATGTTATCATGATGCTTCAACCTTAAGGCAGCATGTATGTGTGTGTGTATGTGTGTTATTCACTTGCAAGAGAGAGAATGGGCACAATAGGGCCTTCTGCCACTACAAACGAACTCCATATGCATGCACCACTTTGTTCATCTGGCTTTACGTGGATACTGGGGCATTGAACCTAGGCTGTTAAACTTTATAAGCAAATGCCTTTAACTACTGAATCATCTCTCTAGTCTGTAAGGCATCATCTTTGACTTTATTCATGAAGTTCAGGATTTGGCTTTTCCCTTCCCTGCTCCTACTATAAGATACATACGCTCCCTGGTAAATTTATACTGGCAGTGGTACAGCCTTGTGTGGGATTCATACTACAATAACTATGTGAAACATGACCAGTCAGCAGCAGAGCCATGTAGTGTGCTTAACTTACATTTTGGCAGACATCCTCCTCACTTTCTATGTGAAGAAAATTAATAAAAGCTTAAGGAACTTTTGCCAAAATACTTCAGTTCGTGCCAGAAATAGAATCAAAAGCAGTTGGAGGGGGGCTGTGGAGAGAGGTCAGTGGGTAAAGTGCTGAAGTACTTGCTGTGCAAGCATGAGCACTTGAGTTTGATCTCCAGCACCCACTTGAGACCCAGGCATGTGGGCACACACCTATAATCCTAGCACTGGGGAGGCAGAGACAGGAGGGTCCCTAGGACTTGCTTGCTAGCTAGGCAAATAGAACTGGTGAGCTGTAGGTTCACTGAGAGATCTTCTCTCAATAAGGTGGAGCTGGGCATGGTGTACACCTTTAATCCTTTAATCCCAGCACTCAAGAGGCAGAGGTAGGAGGATAACTGTGAGTATGAGGCCAGCATAAGGCTAAAGAGTGAATTCCAGGTCAGCTTGGGCTAGAGTGAAACCCTACCTCCAAAAAAAGGGTGGAAAGTGACTAAGGAAGATACCTGACATCAACCTGTAGCCTTCTAGCCTCCACATGCACCTGTACACATGTGCACCAACATGCATACACACAGCACACCACTTTTCCCCCATACACACAAAAAAATAAACATTTTTTAAAGTTTTTAAAACTCCAATTTTTTCATGCCTAGAAACTGTTTTGCCATGACATCAACCTTGCTGCCACTCAAAAAAAAATTACTTAAAAAACAAAATTAAAGCCGGGCGTAGTGGTGCACGCATTTAATCCCAGCACTCGGGAGGCAGAGGTAGGAGGATCGCCAAGAGTTCAAGGCCACCCTGAGACTACATAGTGACTTCCAGGTCAGCCTGGGCTAGAGTGAGACCCTACCTTGGAAAAAAAAAAAAAAAAAAAAAAAAAAAGAGAGAGAGAGAGAGAGAGAACCAATTTGGAGCAAAGCTAAAATTTTATATCAAAATATTCTTTAAATTTAACTTTATTTTACCCAAACTGAACCCTTGTGACTTATAAACTAGAACTAAAAGAAATGTAGATATGGACCCAAATCAAGAATTTGGAGCCAGAAAAGATTTAATCTGAATTTCTATTGGGAAGATGAGATAACTGAGGTCCAGAAAGTTTACATAACTCCCCAGGGTCACCCAGAAAGTTAGGGGCCATATTGGGTGAAGTTCAGATTTCACCTTGCAGCACAGTGCTGTCTCTGCCATACCACCTTCCTTTCAAGCACTAGGACTACCACCCGTCCACTTTCCTTCTTTAACGTTTGTGTCTTACAAACACCTACCCTAATTCTCTATGTCAAACTTAATAAAATGACATCAAATCATGTCAAAATATGAGCACGATATAAAGTATGTTTCTGTTAAGCTGCCTCACCTGGATACACAACTATGATTTTGGACAGTGTTAGGTACTGGGGTACAGTGATGCCCATAGAAGGACCCAAACATGAAAATATTCTTGTGTCATAAGAATTATAGGACAGTGCAGTTCCTGGGAGGATTCATAGGAAGGTCTGTCTACTTCTCTACTCACCCCAGTTCACCCCCAAGGCTCTAGGTTAAGAATCTGTACACTGTGTTCTCTTCCCCAGTAACATCCCCTTCATTGCCAGTGGTTATGCCCTGACACCCTTGGCCAAACATGTCCAGTTTCTTGTCTGAGAAAATCTGTGGTGCCTGAAGCCTGCAGTCTCCCAGGCCTCCCAAGACTGGCACCAGTGAAGGAATCCTGAGGCAGAGACAGCTGAGTGGCATAGCATGTGAAGAAGACAGGACAGGACGGCAAGGGATCTTGTTGGAATGGCATGAGGTCTTCAGTCTTCTTTGGAGGAAGGGGTGGTTTCCAGGTATAAGCAGAAAGCTGACAGATTTGTGACACTTAAGAAATGACAGAACTAAACAAGACATAAGATGACCTATTCACCTAGGTTTGGCAATATGAACCATTGGTTAATTGCAGTCCTGACACCCTTTGTTTCTGATCACTGGGAGTGCAACATCACTGGTACATAAATGACATAAATTTGTAGCACATTAACTTTGACCTAATTGAACTAGAGGGCTTTACCCACTGGTATTTAGCATGATAAATTTGTCCTTTACATAGTAAGGGTCTTCACCAGCAAACATTAAAAGAATGCTGCACTGAGTGTGGTTTAGTTATATTCTTTTTCTTCTACCCTGAGATTTCTTCTTTGCAACTCACCCCAAGTTCCAAGAGAGCAACCATCAGGTTTCTGCGTATCCTTGGTGGCATGTGTACCAGTGAAGCCATTCTGCAGCTTTGATGTGGCCTGGTGGCAGTGCTAGTCCCACAGTCATTGGCTTACTCAGCAGACATTCACTGAGGGTCTGTGCTACACGAGAGTGGGAGTATATCAAGTGATGACCCACGGAACCTGCTGCTCACTCCTAGAACCCAAGTATGTGGATGGACAGTCATATCGTCCTGCATCCACATAGTGCTGATTCATAGCAATATTATGTTATTACTGAAAATGTTTCTTCAGAAACATGTGTGTATATGTGGGTATAGGTTCTGAGCATATACACATGCATAAATATACTATAACACAAATATATACTACATTTGCTTAATGTGTGACTTTTGCTCATGCCCTGAGTACTGGCTTGAGCCAGTACAGCAGCCCGGAAGATTGTTTCACACCATGAGCATCCAAGCACAAAACCGTAAATACTCTCAGCTCTGAGCCACAGCAGCATGCTCTTCTGTGTTGTACAAATTGTGGTGGGTACCTCCACAAACTTTTGGAGCTTGGGTCATTTTAAAACCCTTTTTGATTCTGCTCAAGGTAGTGGTAGAAATGACTTTTGCACCCACCCATTCTTTTCCTTGCTACCCTTTAACACCTGAGAGAACTCTGTTGCCATGGAAAGTAGAATAGCTCTAAAAATAGCCAAGTCAGCTCTCTGTTTTAGTGAAAGCTCAAAACTTGACCATAAAACTGAAGTCACCTCAGAAGGAAATGCCATAAGAGATCATTTAGCTTCAACAACAACAACAGGTGTTAAAGGTCTGTTAGTGCAGCCACTTTTATATTACAAAACTCAGGCTTTTGTACACTTTCACCATACTTCAGTGTGCTTTTCAAGGCTAGCCTTTTCTTTGGCTTTGGAGGTCAACAGTATTGAATGTGAACTTTCTCTTTAACAGACAAAACAAGAAAAGGTAGGATATGTAAAGACCTGGCTGATGGCTTACCCCTACCCTGCTGTTTTATGATTTAATTAGCAGTTGCTTTTGTGTAGGTGTTTGGACTACTGAATGTGTTCCTGTGAGATGGCACCAAATGAGAGGGGAGCATTTTGGTGTCCGTAAACTGTAGCCATATCACTTACTTGTGGATTTTTAACATTGCTTTTAACACCAACACTCAGCAGTGACAGTATTTGGTTTCCTATAATGGTATGTTTGTAAGTATAACTTCTTTTTAAAAAATATTTTACTTATTTATTACTTATTTGACAGAGATAGAGAGCCTTTTGGGCTAGAGGGATGTCTTAGTGGTTAAAACATTGGCCTGCAAAACCAAAGGACCCAGGTTCGATTCCCCAAGACCCATAATTATCCAGATGCACAAGGCCCTTCTCTCTCTCTCCCTCTATCAAATAAATAAATGAAAATAAAATATTTTTTAAAACATAAGGAGCCTTTTTAAAACATTTTATTTTTTTATTTAAGAGAAAGAGGCAGATGAGAGAGAGCAAGAGAGAAGTATAGCTTCTTAACCCATTAAACCTTCCTTTAGCTCCATCATTTCACATTCTCTATTTCTGGATTTTTCTAAAAATCTTCATCTTGTGTTTCTGTTTGAATTTAAAAGGAAGAAAGAGAATGAGTAAGGTACTCTAAGTAAAGTGATAAGTTGCTTTGAATGGGTTTTGCAACCCAATAATGTTACTTTAGACAGACATTCAATTACCTCTGTTTGGGCCAGGGAGCAAGGAGAGAGACCATCTTCATGGGCTCACAAGCTATGGCTGGGAGCCCAGCCAGTGGGAAGTCTAGCCAGAAGCTAAATGGGCTGAAGCCCTGGTGGTGATCAGAGTCAAGCTGAAGGTGATGCAGGATCTGAATTTAAGGACAACTGAGATAAAACAGGCATGTATGCTTCTGTTAGAAGGTGGGTCTGCTGACCAGTGGTCTTGCTATTGGCTGGCTGTGGGCTAACAGACAACTGGAAAGCCCCACTAGCCACTCAGATGACAGCTTGCTTTGGGGAAGATTGTATACAAAAGATTAAAATTTATATCTGATACAAGTTCATTAAGCATCTACTATATGCAAGGCCACTTTGCCAACCACTACTGTTGATAATGAAAGATAAAGTAACATATTAACAAATTGATATTTTGCTGTCATTGTAGCCCACATCTGTGGGAGCCATAAAATTTTGCTTATTTTAATTAAAACTGGGTATTTTTGTTGTATAGAAATGGCATCTGGTGAAGAAACCCACCCCTGTGAGCAAGTACTTTGTCCAAGTCTTTAAACTCAGATACAGAAATGACACAGGCTTCATTGAGGGATGTATTCCACCTAGAGAGAGGAAGGGAAGTGTTATAGAATGAATTTCAAATATTTTAAAATGTGTATCAAGCACATCACTTGGGCCAAACCCCAAAATGTGCAAACACTCCTCGAAGTACTCAAGCGGGAAGGTGAAAGAAGGCCAAGGTGGTGAGTTTGGGGAGTGAGCAGGCAGGTAAAGGGGTCTAGCTCAGAATCTAAAGGGATGAGCTGCTGGCTCACTTGAAGAAGCCCACAAGAAAGGTAGCAGCACTTTCTACCCTGGAATACAGGACAGACCAGGAACCAGCCACTGCTTCCTGCCTATAATGCCACATAAGGCAAAACTTGAATTCTCAATTAGTAATAAAGGTACTAAAATATGAATGCCTTCTGGAGTTACTTACTATGAGTATCAGCTGCAATGTAATTTAATGTTACTGGTGATCAAAGTTAAGAGTCTGCTTTTTCAGGATACTGAGGGGTTAAAGAGGGCAGAAAGTCATTGCACGCTTGAAAGTAACTGCTGCCTCTGACCCAGACATGAACTGAAGATGAATTGCACATTGAAGACTTTGCCAGAGATAGATTTTTGGGACACATAGAAGCTACCTGAGTAACAACGGCATTTTTGTCATGTATTATCATTGTAGAGGAACCAGTTTATTTATAAAAACCGATGGTGGTCAGCTTTTTAATTTTTAAGCCAGCTAACATCATAAGAAAGATCATAATTCTTAGGGACAAGTGTGACTTTCATCATATTAATATCTATGAAAGGACTTTCTGACCTTTGGATAAGAATGAGCTGAGACAATAATACATTTTAGGGAGATGTGGTCAGTACCCTATTGCAGTCTGTGTTCCCTTGAACTGTAACTTTGCTCCCTTTATTCAGTGTCTTGTGAGAAGCAGAAGCTCCTATTTCACATATCCCTCTATCCTAGTGAGTAGTAGATACACCATAAACATGGAACACTCAACTGGATCTGAAAGCAGGGAGCATGTGTGCGCATGCATTGATGAGAACAATGCATTCCAAGTAATGAGAAGCTTTCCTTACAACCCTTTCATCTTTACCTGGGAGGAAAATCTTTCCCAGTAAGCTCCTGACAGACTTTCTCTGACATCTCAGGTTATGTGGCTTCCCATAGACCAATCAATAGCAAAGTCAAATGGGAATGTTGCGCTTAACTCCATGATTTTTCTGGCTTCTGCTTAAAAGGAAGAAAGAATAGATGTTGGATAGACAACAAGGAATGTCTGCTGTGCCACACCTAGTCTCCATCTGGAAAATTGTAATCAACTGTGTAGTCACTCATACCTCCAAGAGCTAACTTTTCTCCCAGAATTATATTCGTGCTATTTATAGCATTTTACTGATGGTGTTTTAAAAATTATGAGCACAAGGAGCCTAAAATATATGAGCCTTGCCCAGAATTATAGAGCTACAGTGAGTCATGTTCCTTCACTGGGCTGGCTTCTCCTTGTTTTACTCTGGGACATTTTTATGAGTTATGATTGACAAGATCCATGTTTTTCCCTATTCATATATAAGAAGATAATCAGTATTACAGCACTCTGGTCTGACAGGAAGTAAAGATGTCTGCTGTGAAAAACACATCAAGGGGCATTTGTTTCAGGTTATGAAAAAAAAAAAAAATTCAAAAGCAGGCTTGGGAAATTGCTTAGCGGGTAAGAGCACTTGCAGCTTAATCATGAGGGCTTGAAACTGCCCGAGATGATTCCTCAACAGACACATAAAAAGCGGGTGCAACCCCAGTCCACAGTGGGTAGATGTGGAGCTCACTGACTAAAAATGGCATGGTAGCTCCAGGTTGAGTGAAAGACCTCATCTCAGGGAAACACATGAATGAGCAACAGAGGAAGACACTTGGTGTCTTACATGAGGCACATGCATTTGTACAGACATATGCTTAAGCTACACACACACATATCACCTCACATACTACACCATACCACACATTCTCTACACATGTGCCACAAAACATTATAAGGGGCTTTTCTGGTTTGGGGAAACTTTTGATTCCCTTACATTATCTATTTCAGTCACTAAAATGACTTTCTTGACGTTTTTGGAGATGAAACCCTTTCTCAAGGAAAATGCCTTCCAGCTTGTCTCAGCACATGATGAAAGCAGACAGCAGCTCAGGGGCTTTCAGAAAGGCTAGTGCCTCCTTGACATTCCTCTTTCCGCAGAGTTTCCTCAACTGACAAGCCTTCCCTGGTATCCTGAGTTGGAGTCTCTGAACCTTTCTGCCTTATACCTTCTGTGAATCATTATCAGCTCCTGGAAGAGATGGTCTAAAATGGTTTTGAAAACCCCATGGCAGACTCCCCAGATGCCTTGTTCTTAATTAAGTATTCTTGGAATTTTATGGTATGTGTTTCTGTAATATAAATCAGGGTTTAGGGGGCTGAAGCGATGGCTTAGCGGTTAAGGCATTTAAACTCCTACAAAGCCAAAGGATTCCAGTTTGACTGCCCAGGATCCACGTAAGCCAGATGCACAAGGGGGCGCATGCATCTGGAGTTCATTTGCAGTGGCTGAAGGCCCTGGCATGCCCATGCCCTCCTCTCTCCCCCCCCTCTCTCTTTCTCTCTCAAACAAGTAAATAAAATATAAGAAATAAATCAGGGTTTAGCCAATGATTGTTTTTGTCAAGAATTAGTCTATCTTGAAACATCTTATTTAGGGATTGGTATGGGGATGCTTGTGGGCAGTGGGGCCAGCACCATTTTGAGGGCTTTTCTTCTGTCTCATGCCATCGTTCTTAGTATATACTCTTAAAAGGTGGTTCTCTTACAGCAGACTAACTGGATTGTGTGTGATGTCTATAGAAAATAATAATGTTTGATTAAAGTAAAGCTACTAGTCATATAAGAATTTGCATTTGGGGGCTGGAGAGATGGCTTAGCAGTTAAGGCACTTGCCTGCAAAGCCTAAGGACCTAGGTTTGATTGCCCAGATGCACAAGGTAGTGCATGCATCTGGAGTTTGTTTGCAGTAGCTAGAGGCCCTGGCATGCCCATTCCCTCGCTCTCTTTCTCTCTGTGTCTTTCTCTCTCACCTACCTCTTTCTCTTTCTCAAATAAATAAATTAAGTTTAAAATAATTTCCTTTTCAAACCTCTTAAACAGTTCTTTAAGTGATATACCAAAACACATACAACTTGTCAGTGCTGATCAGGATGGCAATGGAAGTCTCAAGAATGGCCTGAACAAGGTTGAATAGATGGCTTAACAGTTAAGGCACTTGCCTGCCAAGCCAAAGGACCTTGATTTGATTCCCCAGGACCCACATAAGACAGATGCACAAAGGTGGCACATGCATCTGGAGTTCATTTGCAATGGCTGGAAGCCCTGATGCACCCATTCTCTCTCTCTCTCTCTCTCTCTCTCTCTCTCTCTGTCTTCCTCTTTCCCTCTCTTAAATAAAAAAGGAAAGAATGGTCTGAGCAGAGACAGTTTTATTGGAACTCTTCTGATCACCATTCCTCACTGTGTGTGTGTGTGGTGTGTGTGTGTGTGTGTGTGTGTGTGTGTGTGTGTGTGTGTGTGTGTGTCTGTCTGTCTGTCTCCTGGTAAGTTGTTTGAAAATAAGTTGATTCAGATGTCCCCCATAAACTTAGGTGTTCTGAATCCTTAGGTCCCCAGCTGATGACAATTTGGGAATTGGCTCCCAGAAGCAGTGTATTGTTGGGGGTGGGTTTATGGGTATTATAGCCAGCTTCCCCTTGCCAGTATTTGGCACTCTCTCCTGTTGCTGTTGTCCATTTGATGTTGGTGAGGAGTGGTGTCTACCCTCTGCTCATGCCATCATTTTCCCTGCCATAATGGAGCTTCCCCTTAGTCTGTAAGCCAGCATAAACCCTTTTTTCCCACAAGCTGCTCTTAATCGGTTGTTTTCTGCCAGCAGTGCAAACCTGACTGCAACATAAGTGAAAGAACTTTAAGAGAGGTATGAAAAGCAAACCGGTCAAGCTCTCACAGGGTATGGCTAAAGTACCATTCCATTTGAATTGCAATCCAGTGTTAAAATACTAGGAAAGCTGAAAAATATCATAACATTTCAGTGAGTCTGAAAAAAATCCCTTTTAGCATATATGGGTGTATAGAAGATAAATCTGTTACTGGTACATGTACACACATTTCTGATTTTATTTTCTGTACATTTTATATAAAGTGGAATTGCTCAAAGTACTGGGATTTATTTGAAAAATGGGTATATGTATATTTATATTTATTAACTCAGCTGAATCAGTGAGGCAATGATCCTTTTAGACCACCAGGAACCCCTGTTTTTGGTTGCTTGTGTGCCTTGTATAGATGTTCACAGCATGTTCTACACCAAGAGGATCTTGAAACTAAAACCACCCCAGCTCTCTTATTTTTTCCTTTTCAAGAATTTCTTTTAAAAATGTTACTTCCTTTCCTTTCCAGTTAAATGCATGTTAAATCTGACACTATTTTTTCCAGACCCAGCCATCACGTCCTATGACCTGAGATTGTAAGATACTTTAAGGTCTTAAAAGAAAGTAACTCTTTTTCTGCCATGCAGTTCCTGGTGTTCGCAGGATAGTAACCACATTTCCATTTTTGATTTTCAGATAACCATAGGAAGAGATAGTGGTGAGGACATGAGCTCCCCCAAGCATGGCAAGGAGGATCCAGACAACCAGCCTCATGTGGGCGGCAATACTTGGGCTGGTGGAACAGGTTAGTAGCATATGTGTTCAGCTGGGTAGGGCTTCCCAGAGCTTCCTGAGACCATCAAGCCAGCACATCACTAAGAAGGCTCAGGGGCAACAGTTCTTCTCTGCCTCCCCCATAACTCCATTCTTGCCCTCAACCCCTGCATGACATGAAGACATGAAGAGAGCCTGGCCTTTGGAATCCCGCAGACTGTATGTACCCTTCTATGACCTAAAACCATTTCCCCTCTCATTGGTGCTTTATCACAATATCATGGTGAAGACTAAATGAGATGATGATTTTAAAGCACTGATGCACCTTGAACCTGATTTTAAAGCACTGATCATAAGAGTAAATTCCTTCTTGAGCAACTGACTTTGGGAAGAAATAGTCCTTATCTTCCACATTTCAGAAGTGAGTGGAGGTTCAAGGTTTTGAAATAAGAGGGGACAGTTTGCATGGTGGCTGCAGTCCATCCCTTCCTCTTGGCTGCCTGACCAGACCATTGTTCCCAAGACTGCCGTCTTCCTTTTTCTTCCCAACAGCTGTAAGAGACACATCTGCTAGACCTCAGAAATAGGGCCAGACTCTGCACTGTCTGGGCTTATCTCAGCCGTGAGGAGTGTTGGCACAGCTCTGCACTTCACCTTCCCCTAGAATGGTCTGTGCCTCTTGGCCTTGAAGGCCATGGCAGGAAATGGGTTTCTGTGCTAAGACAATGTGATATCAAATAGGCCTGGGGACTTCTTGCCTTCTCTGTTTATTCATCAAGCATCAGCTTTAAAGAAAGACTATTTTTAGAAGTGTCCTTTGATCTGGAAGTTAGTGTCAAGCCAACAATATTTAATCCATATGGAATGCATTGTAGAACAAGCTGGCCGGATGTCAGCTCCCAGCAGTGACTACTCCAGAGTGAAAGTTATTTGTTATTAAATGTGACGCCACTAACTCTAGTATCTGTTGAGACCAAACACCCAGCCTTTGCTTCCATTGACCAAGGCCCCTGGCTTTCAACTTGCCTTTTTCTGTCTTGTCATTTTCCTCTCGGAATTCTCTACCTTAGGTTAGCTCTGGCCCAAAAGTCATTTGGTTCCTTTCCATCATCTAAGTGTCTTCCTTGCTCCCTGACCCATTTTTTTTAGCAGATTTAGCATGCTCACATTTAACTATAAACATTTTTCATTTAAATAGTATGAATTTAAATTCGAGGAAATGGAGATAAGACCTCTTTCCTCATGCACTCTCCACCCCAGATGACTTCCCAAGGGGCCACATGACTGATCCAGGCTATCAGTCTTACCTCTCTCTAACAGGCGTGGGTCTTTTCCCCTTTTCACCAAAATAATGACATCTCTGAGAGCCTAGGAGGTATTAAATGCTAGTCATGCTCAGTCCATACCCAAGGAGAATCTCCTGCAGCAAGGCAGGCATCAGATGCACACACAGCTTTGCACCTTGTCATTGCTGCTCCTGGTAGCTTGTGATAATTCCTGCTTCCCTCAGCTACAGACTGACTGTGCATGGGAGCCAGAAATCACACAGGTTATAGAAGGAATTTTTCCACCACCTAGTTCTCAATAAAAATGAAATAAGATGTGCTCCACTCAAAAGATTAAAATAGTGTATTAATAGCCATTCTCATGGTGTTGACCTACCTGGACTTTAATAAGTGTTCATGCTGAGTTCTCATTCTCAGTTTACTAGACCAATTAAAGCCCCCAGAAGAAAAGAGTAACATATCTTAACCAGAGTCTAAAAACTTCCAAATTTTCTATGTTATGAATCTCGAAATTACCTTACTTTGTGTTAAGTAATCGAATATTTTTCTTACAAGCAATCTTGTATAGCCTTTATTACCTGCCAGATACTTTTCTAAACTTCATGACAATGTCATGAAGTATACATCTCTGTCCTTCTTTGATAGATTTGGAAACTGAGATGTAGAGAAGTTCAGTGATTTCCTCAAAGACACAGCTAGTGACTTCACCTGGTTCAAATTGAGGCATCTAGCTTAACTAGTATAAGCATTGTGCCAGAATGTACATTATGATACTGCCACTGCCCCTCCAATATTGGATTCTCATTGAAGTTCCCATGTTATATGTGAGTGGACAAAGGACACTGTTTGCTAGTATTCTAATTATAATAAAACAGAAGTAATAAATCAGTAGCCCAAAGACCAAATCTAGCTAGTAGATGCATATATCTTCTTTGGTCAATCTGTTTTAAAAATAGCTAAAATTTGAATGTACATAGATAAGGCAATTTCTTTGTAGTTAGCCAATCCTCTACCACTTCTTATAATACTACCTACTTGACATTATAGGTATTATCTTTCAGCTTTAACAAATGACTCATACAATGTTATTTGGGTTTATATTGGAGGACAGTTCTAAAGTTGATAATATTTATATCTTGCCCACTATCCAAAGCTAGATGTTAAAGTCCATATAGTAATTGACTTCAAGTCTTGGCTTAGCAGGTGATAGGAAGTCACACAAAAGTCATTTGACCTTAGTACCATCTGCATTATTTTCAAAACAAAATAAATTTTATTTATAGCTTAATTGTCTTGATATTTTAAGGGAAGATATGTAACAGGAGAGAAAAGAAGAGTAGCTCATTAAATTAGCAAATATTCACACGACTTATACAGGGACAGAGGTACAAAGATATGACACGAGCCATCACATAGTTGATGAGGAAAGAAAAAAGATATTAAAGAGCTACAAATAGTGTATAAGAGTATTGATCCCTATCTGAAGTAGAGACTTCAGATAAGGTATCAGTAGAATTTGAGCTGAACTTTAAAAGATAGGTAGGATTTGAGGGGGGAATGCAGTAAAAGGAAGCCCATGTGAAATGGGAACTTTTGAAGTTTTAATTACTGGTTACATACAATGAATATACCTGTCAGGACTGTCTTAAAGCCATTTGTGGTCAGGTTGCAGACTTTTCATCTGGATTCCCATGTTTTCCTCCCAGGGGGAAGAGACACTGCAGGTCTTGGAGGCAAAGGAGGTCCTTATCGTCTGGATGCAGGCCACACAGTGTACCAGATCTCTGATGCTGAGAAAGATGCAGTTCCTGAGGAGATCAAGAGAGCTGCAAGAGAGATGGGCCAGAAAGCGTTTCAGCAGAGGTGAGTTCACCCTGTGTATCTAGAACAGTGCTGGTGACTACACACATACACACACACACACACACACACACACACACACACAGAGAGAGAGAGAGAGAGAGAGTCACAGTCAAGTGCTAAAGTTGCAGAATGCAAAGGCTGTGTCTTTGGGCCTAACAAAGAAAGGCAAAGTCAATGGGCTAACATGAGATAGGACCGATATAGAGATGAGAAGAAAAGCACTAGAATACTTCAGAAAGGAGAAGCTCAGTGAGCAGAGGCACCAGGGCAGAATGAGCAGTGGCAGTGGTGGAGAGCATCAGCTTGCCTGCCCAGAACAAAGAGGAGCAGGAGAGAGGTAGGCCGGGAAGTGGGGTTCTGGGAGGCCTTGTCAGCAAATAGTGGCCTGGAAATCTAAGCTACTGACCCTGTGGTCTTCAGACATTCCACAGCTGCTTTGGACCACTTTGGCCACATCTATAAAAAGAAGATTCTGCATGCTACTTTCACCAGAAATCCACATGTGTTTTTAGCAAAATGTGAGAAATACCAATGAATCAGCAGCTCCTTTCAGACTGAGGGATGAGGTGGTGGTTTGGAAAGCAGATTTACATTTTTTTGTTCAATGAAAGGAGGTAGGGGCAGTTAAGAAAAAAAAAAAAAGCATGCTCAAGTGTGAGCCACGAAATTCCTCCCACGTAGAACATCTGGTATTACATTACAGGCTGTGCTTTCACATCCTGCAAATAAACAGTACAGAACAATAGAGAACAAAAACGTAGGTCCGGCCTACACGCCCTCAGGAAAGCCTCAGGACCCACATGGGCCCAGCAGGTAAATAACCTGCTCTACGTCAGAGAACATGTGGCCCTCAGCTGCACTGTCGGCTTCCCTGTCCTTACTGTGCCTGACGTTGCTCTTCAAAGATGGGGGTTTCCCTCTCGCATCTTCTCAGAGAGGTTGTAAGGATGGATAACTGATGTAAGGATGAAATTAGTTATAATTACTCAAAAAAAGGTCGGAGGAAAATTATGCAATAATGAGTCTTGTTAAAAATCAAAATAATGCTGTGCACTTCATACAAATTAATAAAGGTTTCCTTTGAGAAAAACTAACGATTAGACATGCATTGTTCTCCTTTAATTAATGAGTTGCTGTTATCGCCATGCTCAAGTCCTCAAAAGTAATTATCCAATCTAAGCTTTGCCTTCATGGACAAGCAATGTCCCAACACATGAGTGTTCACAAGGAGGCAGAAAGGCCATGCAGTGCACTTGGGAACAGTATACAACTCTTCTCTGATTAACACTGGACTAAGTATCCTAGTAACATTAAGGTCATTGATTCCCTACAAGAGAAAGGGGCCTCGAGTCATCTGTGATACTAAGACAACTGAATTTAGTGGATGTAAGACAAGAAAGAGAATTGGAGAACACAATGCATGAGAAAGCCAAACCCCTCTCTTGAATTCTGTAGGGAAGAATCTCAATTAAAGTAAAAAAGAATACCATAAAGTGCTTAAAAACACAGGAAAGGACTGGAGAGCTGACTCAGTGGTTAAGGCATTTGCCTGCAAAGCCTAAGGACCCAGGTTCAATTTCACAGTATCCACGTAAAGCCAGATGCAGAAGGTGGCACATACATCTGGAGTTTGTTTGTAGTGGCTTGAGACATCCTGGCGCACCCAGGACAGAACCGGGTGTGTGGCACACGCCTTTAATCCCAGCACTCGGGAGGCAGAGGTAGGAGGATCGCCGCAAGTTCAAGGCCACCCTGAGACTACATAGTGAATTCCAGGTCAGCCTGAGCTAGAGTGAGACCCTGCCTCGAAAAACAACAATAACAAAAAAAAAAAAAAAGAACTAAAAAAACACCCACTAACCCATAATCCTATTACCATGTTTGTGTTTGTTGTTTTCTTAATTTTTCAAATATTTTTATTTATTTGCAAGCAGTGGGGGGAACATGCCTCAGGGTATTCCTACCCATTACGTGGCTCTTACAATCTTTCCACTGCCTCTTCTGCAATGTTCCCTGAGTCATGGCAGGCCTGTGGGCAGTTCGATTTAGTATTGAGTTCTTTGTAGCCTCTGGATTTCTGCTTTGATAGGTTGTGCTTGATCACTGTGTCTGCCACCACCACCCTGGATCTTGTTGTCAGGTTAGCAGTAAGAGTAGTGATCATGGTGCTGCTTCCACTGCAAGTTCTTCTGGGCCCTGGCAGATGTAAAAGAGGTGGCAAGTCTCATGGTGGGACGCCAATTATCTTCTTATCTTACTGGTGGATCTTGGCTCTCATTCATATTCTCTGCTATCTATGAAATAAAGCAGATTCTCCAACCAATAGTGGGAGCAGCTTAATTCTTTACTAACATGAAATAATTAATTTTAAATCTATTTTCTTTTTTTAAAAAAATTTATTTGTTTGTTTGCATGCAAAGGGAAAGGGAAAGAGAGAATGGGCACACCAGGGCCTCTTACCACTGCAGATGAACTCCAGGTGCATGTGTCACTTTGTGCATCTGGCTTACACGGGGAAAATTGAACCTGGGCTGTCAGGCTTTGCAAGCAAGTGCCTTTAACTGCTAACTGCTACACCATATCTGCAGACTCTTTTTTTTTTTTTTTTTTTTTTTTTTGTGTGTGTGTGTGTGTGTGTGTGTGTGTGTGTGTGTGGTATGGTGGTGTGGTGCCCCATATGCTCTCCTGATGCAGAGAATTGTCTACGGTGGCCAGAGCAGTACATCAGGTGTCCCACTCCATCACTGTTCCAGCCAGTCTTGGTTTTGAGTCAGAGTCTCTTCACTGATTCTGGAGCTTGTGGGACTCTGATAATTCTTGGGTCTCTGTTCCCCTGAAGGACTAGGGTTACAAGTACATGTGGCCACATCTAGCTGTTTATGTGAGATCTAGAGATTCAGATCACCTTGGGTCCCCATGCTTGTGCAGGAAGCACACTTAACTGCTGATCCATCTTTCCAGCACTAAAGCTATTTTTCTACTCTGGAACTATGTGTAGAGGCTAAACTATATTCTTAGAGCATGCTATACCTTTTCTCCACAGCTGTTACCGCTCTTCCTCATCTTCTTGTTTGTGTGAGTAGTTCATTCTCTACTGATTCCAAGTCCATGAGAACAGAACCTGGTTCATGGGAAGCACTCACACAGAATAAATAGTACACATGCACAAACAAGTAACATTATCACTCTAGTAGTTGTTCCAAGACCATCTGCCATGGATACCCTCCCAACAATACTAAATCCTCAGATACTCAAATCCCTCATGGAACATGACTTAGTGTCTGTGTATAACATATACAGCCCTCCATGTGCCTTAAGTCATTAATTTATTTATAGTACTTAATGCAGTGCAAATGCTATGTAAATAGTTAATATACTTTATTTTAGCGAGTAACAGTAAGGAAAAGGTCTGCACATGTTCAAGAGAGAAATAATATTTTTCTAAATATTTTTGATCCAAGTTTGCTTGAAGCTATAGATGCAAAACCCATAGATCTAGTGAGTTCCCTTTGAGTACATTGGTCAGAGAAGGGCTGAGATTAGACAAGCCTATCCATCAGCTAGTAGTCTACTCTATTGCTTTGAAGAGCTAATGCTACAATGGATTCCTCACATCAACACAGCCTTAAGTTGGCATCCATTTCTGTCTTGCTTTAAACCAGACACTGGTCCTACATATCAAAAATTGATAACAGAGGGAAACAAGCATGAGACATGCAAAATATGTAACAGAATATCACATCAAGAAGTGAATGAAATAGTCTGGAAGGTATTTGGACACACTTGGAAAAGCATGTAGGGTGGGAGCCTGCTGTGAAACTCACAAAGTGGATTTCAAACTATCATTGTTCCTTAATAATTGTTTCAAAATTATAGTATTTAATCTAACCTATAAGAAAAATTAAAATAAAGCCAGGTGTGATAGCGCATGCCTTTAATCCCAGCACTCAGGAGGCAGAGGTAGGAGGATTGATGTGAGTTCAAGGCCACCCTGAGACTACATAGTGAATTCTAGGTCAGTCTGGGCTAGTGCAAGACCCTGCCTTGAAAAAAAAAAAAAGGAGGAGGAGAAAAGGTAAGATAAGAACTAAAATTTCTAGACTCTTATGTAACAATAAATATAACCTTTACACTGTGAAATTTTTCTGCATTGATGACTGGGCTGTGAAGCAGCTATGGTCCCTGCAACTTTGGTCTGAGGTGAGAGGTTTGTCCAAAGGCTACTGACATTTCCTATTTTATTTCTTCATTCCCTGCTTCATTCCTCATCTTTCAGAATTTGTTACCCACTTTAAATTTTTTGTAAGTGGTTTTTCTGAAAGCTGACATAATCTGAGATTTCCATTTAGTTAAAATAGCATGTGATATGTTTCGGGGTGGAACATGATCACGCCAGTGGCAGCCCTATATAATTAGAGCTAATTCTACTTCTCCAAAGATTGCTCTGCTCAAGTAACTTACTGGCTGCCTGACTTCTTCCTTCTCTGTGCGTATTCTCTCCTGTATTTCCCCATCTAGCCCCCATACCCAGGACAACTCTTTTCACACTTTTTACAGCCAGTACTAATCTGCTTTGTTTGAGAAAGAGCTTATCAACTGCCTAGATATGAAGTGGGGTAGGTGGCACATGCCGTAGTATTTATTGTGCCTAGCTTCTGTCAGCCCTAACACTTGAGATATAATTTAATCTATTGAAATTTGTAGAGAATTCAGAGATTGCCAAAACTAAACAGGAAAGGTATTGTCAGGAGGTAAAGTTCTGTACACACATTCCTTTCTGTTCTTCAGAACAGAGAGTTAATAAGGTTTAGAAGAACCACCTCAAGAAACAACTATTTGGATATTACAGCAGCCTTGTCTGATTTACCTTTTGACAGCCAGTATTTTCAATAGTATTTATTGAGTTCCACTGTGTGCTGGGCACTGTGCTAAGTATTGGAGACTCAAAGAAAAAAATAAGATGTGATCTTACTATATAAATATATATGTAGAGTTCAAAGCTCTCACACTGATTAGATTCTTCCCAGCACTAGGCCTGAGGGTGACAAATAGAAGTGAGTTAGCATTTGAGCTTCCTCTCCCCAACCCAATATGATAATAAGAGTTTCATCTAGGGCAGGACAGATGGTTTACTGGTTAAGGTGCTTGCTTGAGAAGCCCAAGGACCCATGTTCAACTCTCCAGATCCCACATAAGCCAGATGCACAAAGGTGAAGCAAGCCCAAGATTGCATATGCCCACTAGGTAGCACAAGCATCTGGAGTTCAACTGCATTGGTTGAGGCCTTGACACTCCAATTCTCTCTCTCATACATACATACACAACACTTGCAGAAGATTGTGTGGGATAGGTTCTTTTTGGTTTTTTGGGTTTTTGTTGTTTTGTTTTGTTTTGTTTTGTTTTGTTTTGTTTTGTTTTGTTTTGTTTGAGGTGGGGTCTCACTCTAGCCCAGGATAACCTGGAACTCACTCTGTAGTCCCAGGCTGGCCTTGAACTCACAGCAGTCCTCCTACCTGTGCCTCCTGAGTGCTGGGATTAAAGGTATGCACCTTTAATCAGTGGTTATAATGGGAAGTCATCAAATATACAGTACAAACCAGGGAATGTTGTTTTGTTTTGTTTTTCATTTCATTTTCATCCTGAAGGGAAGTTTGTGAATAATTTACTAGTATACCGGGAGGCATTGTTCTCTTTGAATCTAGGGACATCACTGGAGACATTACCTCTTGTCTTTTCTCCTCAAAGTCAATATGAGTTAGTTCCCCGGGAAGTTGTCACAGTTCTAACCATAGGTGAGTGGAAATGAAAGGCCTACATGAATTATATGTGATGCTGTAATGGGCATCTTCTTTCATCCCTCTGGCTCCAGGCTGAAGGAGATCCAAATGAGTGAATATGATGCTGCAACCTATGAAAGGTTTTCAGGTGCTGTTCGGCGACAGGTGCATTCCCTCCGGATCATCTTGGATAATTTACAGGTAATCTTTTTTGTGTGTGTGTGGACCAAAAAAATATTGCTCTGTACTCATTCCAAAACTATTGGAGAAAGTTATATGAACCCTAATCAGCCAGTCAGAAAACGTCAGTTCCAAAGTGTCTGCATAAAACTGTGGACTCGCTCCACTTTTGTAGTTAAATTCTCCAAGGAATAGGATTTGACCTCACCTTTCCTCCTGTCCAGGAAGCAGTAATTTTATCAGTAACCCCCACAAACACCAACTTCCTGCCATCCTCCAGGGAAGATTTACATGCATCTCATATCTCCTGGAAATTCACAAGTAGAGTTTCCTCTCTACAAATCATCTCACCATTATTGAAGACACTGAGGAGCACATCAGAACATCCAGGGTGTGTCACCTCTTGCCCTCCCCTTGCACTGCATTGCTCTGATTTTTTGCAGTTTCATAAACCCTTGATGCCGTGGATACTAAAAATTGTGATTTTGACATTTCAGTATTTCCTAGCAGAAACTGTTTCTTTCAGCTCAGTTTGCACTCCTAATTAAGGAAGGGCTGTGTGTTCCCTAACGGCACATAGAGTCAGATTGCTTTGTCCAGAGAGAGAGAGAGAGAGAGAGCAAACAAAGCTTCATTCCTCTGGGGTGAAGGGGAGGGGCTAAGATCCCAGCCTCAATATGCTTCCCCACTCTGTTCCAAAATCCTTGTTTCCTCTCCATGGAGTTCTTGGAGTTGATTGCCTCAGATATATTCTTTCCTCCTTGGCTTTTTGTTTGTAATTGTTTTTTTGAAGAAGGATTATCATTTTTCTGAAGTCCATTGTCTTGACCCAAAACTCTGAGAAGGCCTCATTTTTTAGAAAAATCCAAACTTTTTCAAGGTATTAGGAAAGTCCTATTATTTCCAGGATAAAAGATCTTCACAAATAATTAACCAGATGCCTAATTTCAAAATCTATGTATGTAAGAATCAGACATTTGTGTAAAAAGTGTTGTTATTTAATACAAAACACCTTAAGATTTTATGTCAAGAACACGACACTGAATGGCTGAGTTTCTTCTGTAGCTATCCACTTAGCTAGTGCTCTCGGTAGTACTGAGGACAGCTGGGCATCTGCCACGTGCACTCCGAGTTTCTGGACAGGAGAGTTGACAAAGGCTGAAATGAGTGGTTCAGAGGAAGCAAGGGTGGTGGGAGATGGTGCTTGTACTAAGTAAAAAATGACTACATCAATCATATGTCAGTTCCTTGAGTTTTTTAAGTACACTAGGCATTAGGATTAAAATCCAACAGAGCTGCCTTCAAAGGAAGACCTCAAGGAAATAAAGTTTCCTAAGTTCTTGGGAGAAGCTGGCAAGAGATGCTCTAGACAAATGAGGAAAGTCTTCATGGAGAACCCAATGACTGCTGAGTTCACTCTTGACAGGTGCTGAAAATTTCCCGTAGTCGGGAAGTCGAGCATTCCAAACAGGAAACTGCAAGTACAGGTACACAGGGGTCAGGGTCAGGGAGAGTTCAGAGCATGGCAGATAAGAACATGAATGGCAGACCAGGGCAGGAGAGGAGGTTGGCCGAGTCTTGGGTACAGGATCATGAAGAGCCCTAAGTGTCATGAGAGCATGGAAACAATACTGGGTTTCACTCTGTGGAGAAACAGAAACCAGTAGAGGCTGCACAACTAAAAAGGAATGCAAAAAGCATTTTTAATTAAAGAAATCATATTTCTTACCTGGTATTAGCTAATATCTTGTTTGGTATTCACTGGGCACCATTCTATGGTACCATTTACACATGCCATTGCATTTAGTCCATTGTATCAACCCTTTAAAAATGACATTCATTATGTTTCTAAGATAAGTCCCAAAGATAGAAGTAGGACCAACCACTATAGTAGCACACATGCATGTGGTCTAAGATCTGGATTAGCCTAAGGACCCCACAGCCATGAGACTAGTATCAGAAAAAAGAGGGTACAGGCAATCTTTTTCCCTCAGTGCCTAGCGTATAGCTTTCTCCCAGAATGATTGTGCCATCCTTTCTGTCACTGTAGTGTAGTCATCAGCCTGTACTATAAGCCAGATACCTAGTCAGTGCACTCATGCTGTTTCATACATACGCTGATCTTGACTAGCCTTGGATGCTTTCTACACTTAGATGGGCAACTGAGATAGTCATCTCACTTTCCATAAGCCTTTAAAATAGAGGCATTTTGCTCATACTTTATAAATGACGAAAACTATAGATCAGACTAATAGTGTAAAACTCTCTGAGTTATATAGCCAGTGAGGCAGGATTCTGAGCCCAAAACTTGGGTTCCTATTACTGGTCAGGCCTCTGTTATCTTCTTGTAATTCCTTAATAGCATCCTCATAATTATTGTGTGTATATCTGTGTGTGTATGTGTGTATTTGTGTATAGTATCTGTGTGTGTGCAGGAGCACATGCACTTGTGTGTCTGTGCATGTAGAGGTCAGAGGACTATCTCAGGTGTCATTCCCCAGACACTGTCCATCTATTTTATTTTTGACACAAGGCTCTCAGTGGCCTTATACTCATCAAGTGGGCCAGATTGGCAGGGAGGCAAACCCCAGGAACCCACCAGTCTTTGCCTTCACAGCACTGGGATTCCAAGTGCCATCTTTGTGTGTGTTTGTGTATGTGTGTACAAACCTATATGTACCAATGTGTATGCCCTGTGTAAACATGTGAAGAGTCCTGAGGAGGACTGACTAGTTCAGTCCCATCTAGCCTCCTATCCCTGCCCCCCAAAGCATGGGGTTACAGGCATGCACGACCACATCCAGCTTTTATGTGGGTGCTAGAGACTGAATTTAGGTCCTCTTGCTTACAGAGCAAGCATTCTTACCCACTGAGCCATCTTCCCAGCCTTATGCCCAGCTGTTTTAATGTGGGTTCTGGGGATCACTTCAGGTCCTTATGCTTGTATGGCAAGCACCCTAAGTGTAATTATTATATATACTCATAAGACATTTTCTATCATTAGCCAAATGTCCATATAGCATTTTCAAATGTTTCCCTTACTGAATATTTATGTATTCCATAAGAGGATTGTTTTCAGGGGGTCCTTGATTTAGGGACATAGGGCTGCTTAAAAACACAGCTAAGAATGGACAGACCCATGTATAGAATATGAAACTTCAGATTGTAACCAAAGCAAGGCTTTGATTTGTCCCCTTCCTGCCATCTTCTGCCAGTCCTGTGTGCCTCTGAGTGACTAAAATCTTCCAGCTGTTTTGAGGTTGCTGTGTAATCCCAGTAACCATGGGTGTTTCCTTGGTGAATGTACAAAGTGTGGCCAGAAACTAGCAAATCGTCATTCAAGATGACTTTCCAAAGCCCATCTTCAAGCCTACTCACTGATTCCAGGTGGCTGGGCTATTGCATTTTACCCATGTTAACATCTGCTCCAGCATGTGCCCATGGCACAGAATGTACCTCTCAAGAAAGGAATTACCAGGGACCTTTCATGGCTCTTAACTGGACAATCAGAGTCCTGCTTATTGGATGTTTTCCCTTTTGTGAGTCCACAGCATGAATTTTCTCATCAGATGGTCAATTCTGTAAGTACTTCAGTTGTACTTTGGTTCCGATCTGGTCTCTGCAATATTCCTGAACAAAACAAAATATCAATTCCACAAAAAGCCACTCGTTTTAATCATATCTTTTCTCTCTAATGTTTTCCTAATCTCAATCTGTAATTTTATCCTCAGTCTAAACTAAATTAGTCTTTCTGTAATTACCTTGGCCAGCATACTTCTGTGAACCAATAATTATGTTATTTTTTTCCTCTAGTGTTTCAAAATGACCTTTTATCCATTTAAGTAGTATTTTTGATCATTGACCATATGGCATGCCCTGTACTTGGCATAAGGAGCATAAAGATTGGTAAGATAATGTTCCCTATTCTAATAAGGTTTTAGTTTAAAGGAGCAGGCACAACCGATCCCTAAACATATCATTTCAGGTTATCATAGTAAGTTCCTGGATAGAAGGATGAACAGGTCCAGAGGAAAATAAGTGAATTGGGGTAGATATTGAGGAAATACTTATGAACTGAATCTTGAAGGACACAGGAGTATTAACCAGGCAAAAAAAAGGGGGGGGGAAGCAATGGCATAGCAGAGGGCACAGCATAGACCAGGGCATGACATGAGAGCCCTCTACAGGAAGGATGCCACCCAGTATAAAATGCAAACAGACCGAAAGATGGGGAGGTTAGGAACTCAGACTTCACTCTAGGCACCACTCTGCTCACATGTGAAGAACAAAAAGCATTTCCCTGTTCCTTTTATTTGGTCTGTTTCATTCAGTAGGTGTTCAGCGTATTTCTGTTCTGCCTAAGGATTCTTGCCTTCAATGACTAACCTTCTAGGAAAGAAGACAGATAGGCAGTGGCAATGGAAAATGTAATATGGTTAATGCCACAGAAAGAAAAATAAAGTGCTATGTGTATGCAGGCATACATGTGAGTCATTTCTGAGCTGGGGAAAAACTTACAGAGAAAGCCTCATTTGAGCTACAGCAAGAGGGCAGGGCCTGGTTTCCACTGGTAACACTTTTCAAAGGATGGAGATGGACAGACAACATTGCAAGGACTTGTCAAGGCTTCTGTGGAGAAGATTTGTTTCCATCCAACATGAACTAATACTTGTAAAATACAATAGAAATGAATTGTAGGAGAAAATATGAAAATAGCATTCAAATACAGTTATTTGATATGTTTGTGCATTGGTTCCAGGACCCACCATAAATACCAAAATCTATGCATGCTCATGTCACTTACATAAAATTGTATAGGATTTGTATACAACTAATATACATCTTTCCCTATACTTTAAATCATCTCTGAATTATTTCTAATGCCTAATACAGTATAAATGCTATGAAAATGGTTGCTAGCAAAATATTATGTAGGAGATCCTGACAAGGAAAACAAGTCTGCACATGCTTAGTAGATGTAGAGTTTTCTTTCTCAAATACTTTCAATCCAGTTTGGTTGAATATTCATAGGTAGAACTCACAGATATGGAAGTCAAGTGTAGGATACACACACACACACACACACATACATTCGTGTATTAATCTGCATATTTTTATTTAAAACTAATAATGTAGTAATATATGTGTGTTATAATTAACTTACTTTGCTGATTTCTCTTCCTTTTCTGACTTATTTCTCCAAATTTTCTACAATATTCAGGTATCACTTTAATAAGCATGAAGAATGATACTGCATAGTTTTTGGAAAGGCATATTGGATGATAATAGTAAAGCATTGACCATTATAAGAAAAGGAAAAAAGGATACATAATATAGATGCAGTTTTTGACAGTATGATACATATATATTTTTTTATCATTACCCTACTTTGTCTCCCTCCCACTTCCACTGATCCCCGTTTTCATTCCAACTAGGCTGTCTTCTCCTTTCCTGTCTCACTTGTGACTGGTGGTGGTGACGGAATGAGTTTCACTAGGTTACTTATATGAGCAGGAGTGAGGGGTTATTGGCCACAGCATGGGCAACTTACCAACAGTTATGCCATCAAAGGAAATGTCTCTTCCTCCCCTGTAACAACTAACTGCCAATAGTTCTTAGGGAGAGGTTGGGTCTCAAAAGCCCCTCCCATCTAGCAGCCAACTACCAATAAATCTCAGGGAGGTTTGGGTCTTGTGAGCTTCTTGCCTTAGACAGAATGTTGACAGGCCCAGTCTTGTGGTGGTTTGAATGTATAATGTATTTGAATACTAGTAGCACTGTTTGGGGAGGTTGTGCAACCTTTAGGAGGTGGGACCTTGCTGGAGGAATTTGTCACTGGGGGTATGGCCTTAAAGTTTTATAGTCCAGCCCTATTTGCTGTTCTGTCTGCTTCCGAACTCCAGTGAGATGTGACTTGGGCTTCCCACTCTTGCCTGTCATATCTTCCCCCAACATCACGAAACATCCTCTAGAAAATGTAAGCCTTGGGCTGGAGAGATGACTTAGCAGTTAAAGCGCCTGCCTCCTAAGCCTAAGAACGCCGGTTCCAATCTCCAGGTCCCACGTTTAGCCAGATGCAAAGTGATGCAGGAGCACAATGCCACACTTGACCAAAAGGGGGCGCAAGCATCTTGATTTCGTTCACAGCAGCTGAGAGGCTGCTGGCGCAGCCATCTCTATCTGTCTTCCTCTCCCTCTCTCTCTCTGTCTCTCTCTGTGTCTCTCTCAAAAAAAAAAAAAAAAAAAAAAAAGAAAGAAAGAAAAAGAAAATGTAAGCCTTTATTCTTCCATATACTGCTTCTGTTCATGTGTTTTCTCCCAGCCAGGAGGAAGTAACTGATGCACATGTGCAGACCTTATAAAAGTAGGCACAGCTTCTGTGAGTTCCTGAGTGCATTAGCCATGCTATAGCTAGAAGACAGCATGCTACACTCCTGTCTTCTTCTCGTTCTTAAACTATTCCTACTCCCTCTTTTGCAATGCTCCCTGAGCCTTAATGAAGGTGACATGGGTGTTATATTTAGGGCTGAGCTCTCAATAACCTCTTATTCTTAGCACCTTGATCAGTTGAGTCTCTTCAGTAACTGCCACCCAATACATAAAGAAACTTCTCTGACCAAAGCTGAAACACTGAATGGGCATAAATATAAATATTTAATAGGCAATTTGGCAGGCACAACCTATCCATTTAGCAAAACAATAGTAGTAGCTTCCCCACTAAGTCCTATGACCTCTCTAGCCTTCAACTTTTAATCAGGTCTACAGATTCAGGTATGAATTCCCTCCTGTGGAGCAGGCCTCAAACCAGTCATGGCAGATCAGTTGTAGAGCAACATGCAGAGTCCACAGCTAGGTAAGACTGTTAATGACTTTTCTCCTCCACAGCCTGCATAATACCTTCCAGCACTATGAAAGCTAGCCACCAGGGAGGTAGTTTTCAGCTCTCTTCCAGTTTGATTCTTTTGTGGCCTGTAGCCAAATGTGGTCAGGTCCTTTTTTTTTTTTTAAACAGGGTCAGTGAAGCTCACATACTCGCTATCCTCCTGCCTCTACCTCCTAAGTGCTTGGATTTCAGGAATGTTCCACCACACCCAGCTTCAGGCTCTCAATTGTTAAATGCAAAACATAAACAAAATATCTTTTTCAAATTTCCACACTAGTTTATAAATGCTTCCTATCACTTGTCACATCATTGACTAGTCACAAATGCCTGCATACTGAAAGCACTTTGTGAAGCAATAGCCTAGACAGAAGAAACATCTGAACAGAGGAGGGAGAACTGACCAGCAAGCTGTGTGTGGAGAATAGCAAACTACAGACTGACTAGGGCTCACAGTGTGAGGCTGGGCTTGGAAGCCAAGACAGTGGGAACAAATGTGAGAGAGACTGAGTCCTGAAGCATCTAGAGCATCAGGCTGAGAGGAGGCTGACTAAGGCCCACGTCCTATGAGATTCCAGGAAGACACTTGAGGAAAGGACGTACAGTTCTCTCTTCTTCAGCATGTGACGTAGCTATTAGGGAGAAAGATTCAGATAGGAGGAAGTCAGAAATCAAATCATGAAATTATTTCAATAATTCTGATGAGAAGCAATAGGGATCTGAAGCAGGGTTAATGTGAACATGGTAAATTGGCATGAAAATGGGAGAAACGAGGCCAATGCAAGCAGTTTGGAGATGGAACATGAGGGTACTGACTGGCGAAATTGAAGTGCGGGGGTTGGGGTGCTTCAAGCCCTAGAGCACAGGAGTAGGGAACACAGGAAGGGGAAAGACTTGTGAATAAATCAGATGTTTTCTTTGTATATTACTGTGTTTCCTCAGTACTGACATACCTACATAACAATGTCAAGCATGGCATTTGAAGAGTTTGGCAGGGTGTACATGCATGTGTATGTGGGCATATTTATATGTGCAAGTGCACACATACTTGTGAAGTTAAGAGGTCAGAACAAGTGACTTTCTCATTCACTCTCCAACCCTTAGTTTTGAGACAGGGTCTCACTGAACCTGAAGCTCACCAATTCAGCTTGACTAGCTAAACAACACATCCTATGGGGACCCTGTCTCCATATCCTCAGTCTGGGATTACAGCTACACATCACCATGCCTGGCTTTTATGGGAGTGCTCCAGTTCTGAATTCAGCTCTTCATGCTTACAAGACAAGCATTTTACCTAGTGATCCACTTCCCCAACCCAATGTTTGATGTTTTTAAGATATAAAGCTGGAGTTAATGGGTAAGATTAAGCCTACATCAAGAATACAGGAAAAGGGCTGGAGAGATGGCTTAGCAGTTAAGGCATTTGCCTGCAAAGCCAAAGGATCCCAGTTCAACTCTCCAGGACCCACATAAGCCAGATGCACAAGGGGGCGTATGCATATGGAGTTCGTTTGCAGTAGCTGGTAGCCCTGGCATGCCCATTTTTCTCTCTCTCTCTCTCTCTCTGTGCCTCTTTCTCTTAAACAAATAAAATATATTTAAAAAAAAAAAAAGAATACAGGAAAATTTGTGCCTGTGTGCAGGGCAGCAAGCCAAGAGTGATATGTCAAGTAAGGTGAGAGTGTTGAGTGTGGAGAAGGAGGGTGAAGACGGCCATACCAAGGAGTGTCACAGAGGCCAGCAAAGTGCATATTCCCCTTTCTTAGCACATTGGTGGCTCATCTCAGCAAGTGATCTGAGTGACCTTACAAGGACAATTTTAACCCAGTTCACCCTGAAAATAGAGTCCTTATTTCCAGGCTATAGATCCATAAGTATCTAACCTGGTATTTTCCAGGTGACCATTAAAATGGTTAAAATAATAAAACAGTACAAATTCTGGAAACCCTTGTGACAGTAGGAATTAGGGAAGAGTGCTAAAGACTTGTAAGAAGCTTTAAAAATTTTTGTCAAATATAATGCAATGGGCTGGGCGATGGTGGTGGACACCTTTAATCCAAGTTCTCAGGAGGCAGAGATAGGAAGATTGCTTAGAGTTTCAGGCCACCCTGAGACTACAAAGTGAATCCCAGGTCAGTCTGGGCTTGAGTAAGATCTTATATAGAAAAACCAAAAAAAAAAATTATATATATACATGATGAAATGGGAATGTTTTAGTCAGCTTCGCATTGCTGGGACAAGCATCCAACCAGACTCAATTTATCAGAGAAAAGAGTTTATTCCAGGCTTACAAACTCCAGGGAACATCATGGATAGCAGAAGAACCTGGCTCACTTCCAAATATCCAAGCAGAGCGACACCACCAAAGAGCCATCAAACACCAACACCAGCAAGCACAAACAACCAGAGCTCCAACTGCTCTTAGGGCTGGACTCCAAGATCCATCCCCAGTGACATACCTCTTTCCCAGTAGGGCTCCACCCACTAGAGACTCAAGATTCAAGCCTGAGACTATACGGCCACACATTTAAACCACTACAGACACCCTATAAAAGACAACTGTAAACCTTCCTGAGAAATAGCATTACTAGCAAGAAATGTGTGTGAGATCTAAAGCATTTCATCCACATGGCACATTTGGAGCCGCAGGGAACAGAAATGAGCCCTGGTACCAAGAGAAGCACATCACTAGACCTGAGTTTTGTCCATGCTAAACAGCAGCAGTGGGGGGCGGGGGGAGGCAGTGGAGAGGTCTAGGTGTCATGCAGTGGCTGAAATAAGCAGAAGCTAAAAGGAGACAACAGTGGAAAAGAAGCCAGACCAGCCTCAACATGTGCTTGGCTTGAACACTAAATCAATA
The DNA here is from genome assembly GCA_036365145.1 of Orientallactaga sibirica. Classification (NCBI taxonomy): domain Eukaryota; kingdom Metazoa; phylum Chordata; class Mammalia; order Rodentia; family Dipodidae; genus Orientallactaga; species Orientallactaga sibirica. Next base: position 1,220,427 of record JAEOAD010002184.1, read on the forward strand.
AACGCCAAATGCTGAAAGTTGGTACCACTGCAGTGGCTTTTCCAAATAAAATAAGGGGTGATGTGGAGATGAAGTTCTCATGCTGGGACTGTCTACATTTCTAGCTTCCTTCTTGATTTGGTTATTGAGTTCTTAAGCTGATAATACAGCTTCAGTTCAGCTACCAATACCGGTTTAAAATCCTCAAGAATTCTGAGAGTAAACAAAGTAAAATGTACATACAAACAAGGAGAACCTATTGGTCTGAACAATTTTGTGTAGGCAATTTCATCATGTGAGGATGAGGGTACAAAGAAAAGATGAATTGGTCATAGGGTAAATGAAGGCCTCACTGAGGTGGAGTAATAGGCACTCAGTCCATAGAAGGGGTTACTGGGCTAGAATATTTCCTCAGGAAACATAAACATATCAGAAAACATCTGTTTGTTCTCATTAGAAACTTGTACTGTGTGAAATAAAACACAGATTGAAAGGGACCTGGATAAGAAGCAAGCAGAACTAACAGAGTTGAATCCATAAGGAAAGACTAAGGAAATTGAAAATAAAATGCCAAAACCTAAACAACAGGAAAAGTAGAACAAATTCAACCCAGTCTCAAATACAAATGTGAATGAAAAGTTGAAAAAGTTATTCCAGACTACAAGGAAAAAGGAGGTAAAAGCTGACAGATAGATTGGAAAGCTAGCACACCTCTAGAGATTCAAGAACCATCCTAGTAGAGTAGGTGAGCTCAGTAAACATATGCTGAATGAACAAATGATAATTCCAAAGGAATATCCACCAAAGGGACACATAAATAATAAAGTGATAGCAACCTGTATTTGCCTGTGTATACAAGCAAGACATTACTGTCAGGTGAAACTAATGGAGAGATAAGCACCTCACTAGAGCTTCATGCAGTGAACATCTCAAACATCAAAAGCAAGTGCTAAAAACATGCAAGCAGATAAAAACAAGTCATTGTCAGCGAAATTAAAAAAATAAACATAGGTTAGTTCTCCACAGAACAGTGACTACAACAGGAAGTCCAGGGCTGTCTATAGGATCTGAAAGGGGGAAAAATGTGTCCCCCAAATCCTATTCTCAGCCAAAGCACAAAGGTGATATTCAGAGACTTAAAATATGTCACTTAACCATTCAAAAAATCATTTTGAAATACATATGTTATGTATACACATATGTTATATAAATATTACAGCCAGGTAAGAATCAGAATTCCTTAAGAACAGAGCTGGGCATGATGATGTGCACCTTAAAAGTGAAGAGTGGAGAGCTGGGTGTGGTGGTGTACGCCTTTAATCCCAGCACTTGGGAGGCAGAGGTAGGAGGATTGCCATGAGTTCAAGGCCACCCTGAGACTACATAGTTAATTCCAGGTCAGCCTGGGACAGAGTGAGACCCTACCTCGAAAAAAAAAAAAAAAAAAAAAAAAAAAAGTGAAGAGTGGAAACTTCATGATAGAAAAGACTAGCAATGATCATTGAATACAGTTTTAAGCCCATGATTTAGTATAAAGAATTGTAGCTTAAAAAGAAACTCAGATGTCAAGAATAATTCTTATAAAAGACACATAATATTAAAATCTATAAATGTAATAGTAACCAGAGCCTAGATTCTCATTATTTTAGAAATTAAATAAAAATCACTAACATTTTTGGTCAATTCTGCTTGCTTCATTAAGTTAGTACAGAGGAATAACAGAGGGAAGAAGTGTGATAATTCATGTTATATATGGGAAAGACAAATTCTCATTCTTGCAAATGGTTAGAAGATTAGAAAAATGTAAATCTTATCTGGGTATTTTTTTTAAAAAAAATAAGGCCTCATGTAGTTCAGGCTCTGTGTAGCCAAGGATGACCTTGAACTTCTGATCTGCCCACCTCTACCACCCAAGTGCTAGGATTACAGGTGTGAGGCTCCCAGAGTCTAAGATTGATCCCAGAGTTTCATGTATGCTAGGCAAGCACTCTACCAAGTGAGCTACACCCCCAGCCTCTATCTGGGTTTTTTAAGACTTAATGTTAATCATGTTAATACTTTTTCTTGCAACTCACTGTGTATTTTATATTTGTTATGAAGATGCCTTTCTGTGCTATGTGAATAAGGGGATGGGGTGTGGGTGGGCAGACAGTGGTGATTCAGGTGGGAACATGCTGGCAGCACTAGGGACTAACATGGAGATGGCGGTGAGGGTCAGCTACAGCCAGGAGTTAAGAGGATTTGCCAGGAGATTGGATATGGGTGAAAGGATACCTCCTATGCATATAGTCTCAACAACTGAAAGAGTGGGGTTCCTCACTGCCTTTTACTGACATGGGGAAGACCAAGAGAGATCAGGTTGTTACGGAATCCAGAGTTTTGAACTTGTTCCAGTTAAGGCGCCTATTATGGAAGGGCACCTGTGTGTGTATTTCCTAGCTCCTTTGAGGTACAACATATTCAATGTTTGAAGAAAATTACTCTTATTCATATAAACTAAGCAGTAGTGACGTGCACTGTCATCCAAGGTAATAGTGAAGCTCATTAGCACCCAAGGGTGTTAGCCCTTCTAATGAGAATCATCTTCGTTAAGTGCATGAGTCACCATTTTCCCCAGCAAGAAGATGTTACTTCCTGAACAGGAGTTCTTTGGGAGAAAATGTGTATCTTCTCTTTTCTTTGTCAGACTTTTTCACTATTTAAAGTCTACTACATATCTAGTGAGATATTTTAATGGCCATAACAAAATAAAAATTTATAATTTATAACTTCCACTAAATAGCAGTTTGTCATTTTGTAAATATTGAAGAAAAGTTTCCTTCATCTAGAGAATTAATTTTGTTTGAATGCTACAAAGTAGTATCATAAAAAGTAAAAAATCATATGTTCATTAAGATAATGGGAACTGGGGCTAGGAAAACGGCTCAGTGATTAATGGTACTTCTTTGTAAAACCTGCTGGCCACCCAAGTAAGCCAGACACAAAAAGTGGTTGGTGTCAAGAGGCTTTGGTGTGCCTCAATACACACACAAATAAATAAGTTATTTTTCAAGGTAGGGTCTCACTCTAGCCCAGGCTGACCTGGACTACACTCTGTAATCCCAGGCTGGGCTTGAACTCACAGCAGTCCATCTACCTCTGCCTCCCGAGTACTGGGATCAAAGGTGTGCACCATCATACCTAGCTTATAAATAAATAATTTTTAATTTTTTTCTTTTTTAATTGATAATTTCCATAGCTATAGATAATAAACCATGATAATTCCCTCCCCTGCCCCACATCCCTTTCACAAATCCACACTCTATCATATCCCCTCTTTCTCTCCATTAGTCTCTTTTATTTTGATGTCATCATCTTTTCCTCCTATTATGAGGGTCTTGTGAAGGTATTTCTAGGCACTGTGAGATCGTGGATATTGAGGCCAATTTCCATCTGGACAGTTGCATTGTAAGCAGTTCTACCCTTCCTTTGGCTCTTACATTCTTTCCACTACCTCTTCCGCAATGGAGCCTTGCAGGGTATGATAGAGATGTTTTAGTGCCAAACATTCCTCTGTCACTTCTTCTCGACACTATGGTACCTTTTGGGTCATCCCAGTGGTCACCACCATCAGAAAAGAGACGCTTCTCTAACCAAAAGTGAGAATAGCATTAATATGTGGATATGAACGTTAAGTGAATTGCTTACAGGGCAGTTTGGTGAACATAATATATGCATTTAGCCAGACACGAGCAGGCTTTACACACCGAAGGTTCATGACCTCCCACACCACAGGCTTTTGATTAGGTTTTCAGTACCACACATGTATTCCCTCCCATAGAGCAGGCCTCCAGTCCAAGTAGAGAGCAGTTGGTTTCCCCCAGAACAGTCATACCACTATTGCACCAGTTCACTCATTTGGCCTGGCTGGCCAAACATGAGGCTTCCAGTGTCCACTGTTTTTACAACTGATGGCTTCTGTCTCCAATAGGGCTACATGCACTGCAGGTTTTTCAGATATCAACTGGGAGGCTGAGATTTCTGGTCTGTAGATGATTCCAAGGCCAGCATGTGACTAAGTGAGAGCCTGCCTCCACGAATGATAGAAGAGGAGACAACGACACTATAAATCAGGAAGCAACAAATGACAAGCCTAAAATATATATTGTTTATTTAAGAATGGCAAATATGACCACTCATCAGATTTAACACATAAACTACCCTGGTATGAAAGGTGCACTTAGCACTTCCAAAATGGGTCTATATACCAGGTTTTGTGGCAGGTATTGAACTGGTGTAAGTATGCCCTGTTGCCTTTTGGGCTGACTTTAGTCCCTAGTATGCTGCCTGCCTGCTTGGGTCCCTCTTTGCTGTGCTATGGGCTCAGGTAGACTAGCTGAGTTAGTGGGTTGCTGCTCTGATAGCCTGTGCTGTGAGCTATGTAGGTGAATTCCCTTGCCCAGGTCTCTGATGCTTGCTGGCACTTGCACTGGTGATGTGGGAAGGGGAGGCTGTGGATGGTGGTTCAAGTTGCACCACTGGTCCAAGCAATCCTCTTCCTCAGGAGCTGCCCAGCTCGTCCGTGCTGTCCTTCCTTTCAGTTTTCTTGAGTATGCAAGGAGGCTGGTGTGAGTTGAAAATCCCTTCAGCTGGTTTTTCCTGCTGCTCAGGTAGAGTCTGGCAACTATGACTACATGGACCTTGTGCCACCACTGCTGCAGCCGCTTCTGCCTGCTTCTGTGGTCTCTAGATGCTCTGGATCTCTCCTACTTCTCTGCTGTGGTGATGATTTCTTATACACCTTCGCTTTTCAGTAGAAGAGTATATTTTGCTGGTTTGTTTGTTTGTTTGTTTGTTTTGCTTTTCCCCCTTAGGCTGCTTTGGCATGGTTCCTACACTGCCATCTTACCCAGATGTCCTTTTTAATTTTTTAATTGTTTTTTTTCAAAGTAGGGTCTTAATCTAGCTCAGGCTAACCTGGAATTCACTGTGTAGTCTCGGGTTAGCCTTGAACACATGGAAATCTGCCTACCTCTACCTCCCAAGTGCTAGGATTAAACGTGTGTGCCACCATATCCAGCTATAAATAATTTTTTAAACATTACTTTAACCAAGAGAATCACTGTTCCTAGGTATCCTTGAATACCCTTTACAGTTAATATTTACATTAATATTGTACCCACCAAGTGTTTATTGATGACCACACAAATGTCTTATTCTGTAGATTGTTTATACTTCTACAAAAATTATTGAAGGTTTTTGTTGTTATTTGAAGGCAAGGTCACTCTAGTTCAGTCTGTCTGGAACTCACTTTATAGCTGGCCTCAAACTCACAGGGGTGGTTGTTCCTACTTAGGACTCCCAGATGCTAGACTAAAGGTATGCACCACCATGCCAGGGTCTTTAAGTCTTGTTAGTCTCTTCTAAAGGAATGGGAAATTGTCTTGACACTAAAAATTAAAGGCACTCAGTCTTATTAAACCATAACCCTAAAAAAGTAGACTTGAGATTAATCTGAAAGCTTTCCATGCTAAAATTACAATACTGTCACAAAGCACAAAATAATTAGTTTTGGTCAAGTTTATTTATTCTAATATTTTTCTCTCTCTCTCTCTCTCTCTCTCTCTCTCTCTCTCTCTCTCTCTCTCTCGGTGTGTGTGTGTGTGTGTGTGTGTGTGTGTGTGTGTGTGTGTGTGATGTGTACACATGTGTTCATGCATTCTCCCTCTTGTTAGCCAAGATTTTCCAGATAATGAATTAACCAGAATATATCATTCTTGGAGCATTTTAGTCTAAGTTCTTATGTGAAAGCAATAAAATTATATTTCTCTTGGAAAGAATGTCTATAATTTAGACATTTTTATTAGTACAACCAAGTGCTCTGTATCATAGGTTTTCATTATTATAAATTTATTGTATAATACAAAGTAGATGGACATATTTATAAGGATAGTTTTTTCATGAAATAAGATTGTTTCAAAGAATGTGTTTCATTCTTGTTATAATCAAAGCATATATAAGTACAATAGAAACTTATTATTTCAATAATTAGTTCAATGATTCCCACAAAATACAGGTGCCTTTTCAGTCATAGCTCAAAATTATATTTCTAGCCAGCCCTTAGTAATTTTTTAAAGAGCTCTTCCTCATAGTTGTTTTTTAAAATTTTTTTATTATTTTATTTATTTTTAGAGAGAGACACAGAGACAGACAGACAGAGAGGGAGACAGATAGAGATGGGCGTGCCAGCAGTCTCTCAGCTGCTGTGAACAAAATCCAGATGTGTGCGCCCCTTTGTGGTCAAGTATGGCATTGTGCCCTTGCGTCACTGCATCTGGCTAAACGTGGGACCTGGAGATTGGAACCAATGTTCTTAGGCTTAGCAGGCAGGCGCCTTAACCACTAAGCCATCTCTCCAGCCCCTCATAGTTGTTTTAATGTGCAATTCCCTAATGCCATATAATGTTAACTATCTTTTCACATACATGTTTGCCATCAACATGTCTTCTTTTTTTATTTTAAAAAATGGCTTTAGCCGGGCGTGGTGGCGTACGCCTTTAATCCCAGCACTTGGGAGGCATAGGTAGGAGGATTGCCATGAGTTCGAGGCCACCCTGAGACTACATAGTTAATTCCAGGTCAGCCTGGACCAGAGTGAAACCTTACCTCAAAAAAAAAAAAAAAAAAAAAAAAAAAAAAAAAGGCTTTATTTTTTAAGCAACTCCTGTTCTACAAGCTTCATTTTTTTTACTGCATATTGGTCATACTCCCGTCAGGTTATACTCTCATATCCCCTCTTTCCTGACCCCATTCCACAAAGGTCCCCCCTCAGTGGAGTTATCAATAATCACCATGGAATCATGAATGCACCAGTCTCTGTAAGGGGGAGACAGTGCCTCAAAATATGTCTTCCCACCCTGTAGTTCTTACATTCTTTGTGCTCCTTCCACAGTGTTCCCTGAGCATTAAAAGGTATGTTAGAAGTCTCCTTTAGTATTGAGCTCTTTGAGCCTCTGATTTTCTGCTTTGATAAGTTTTGAGTGTCCTCAGTGTCTACTGCCCTCTCACTGGAGGAGGTTGTCAGGCTGGCACCGAGAGCAGCATTCATGCTTAATCTATCACTTCCTCTGTAACTCAACATTCTTCTTTAATGAAGTACTTATTTAAGTCTTGTGTCTACTTTTGTTTTGTGTGGGTTTTTTTGTTTGTTTCTTTGTTTTATTTTGTTTTATGTTTGTAGTCTCAGCCTGTCCTTGAACTCACAGTGATCCATCTATCTCATCCTTCCATGTGCTGGGATTAAAAGCGTGTGCCACCGTGCCTGGCCTCTTTTGGTTGTTTAAGTGTTGATTTTTAAGATATTTTCTGGAACATTCTTATTTGAATAATGATATACCAATGTAACCATAAAATAATGTGAGGGAACTCCTAGATCCCTAGCATGAAGATTTTAATTTTGGTGGGCAGTTAATTTCTGGAACTACTATAGCAGGTATATGCCCTTGAGAAGTTTGTTCTTTGCAGATGTGTGTTCCTGGCTAGAACCCCATAAGCTCAGGGAAATGGGACATATCATGTAAAATTTAGTGTAATATATATCTATCTGTAGGAGAAGGAGGGAGCAAGCATAGTCTTCTAAGAATCTTTCAGACAGGCAACCTTGTTCACACAGAGACATCCTTCTGAGGCTGCCTCCCCTCTACCAGTGATTGGGTCTCACCTTCATTCTTGCTTTTTTCTTCTTCTTTTTCTGTTTTTTTTTTTTTTTTTTGGCATTTTTTATTGACAACTTCCATATTTACCGACAATAAACCATGATAATTCCCTCCCCTCCCCCACTTTCCCTTCACAAATCCACTCTCCATCAAATCCCCTCCCTCTCTCTGTTAGTCTCTCTTTTATTTTGATGTCATCATCTTTTTCTCCTACTATAAGGGTCTTGTGAAGGTAGAACTAGGCACTGCAAGGTCATGTACATCAAGGCCAGTTTCTGTCTGGACAGTTGCATTGTAAGGAGTCGTACCCTTCCTTTGTCTCTTACATTTTTTCCCCAATGGACCCTGAACCTTAGAAGGTGTAATAGAGATGTTTCACAACTGAACACTCCTCTGTCACTTCTTCTCATGCCTTTTGGGTCATCCCAGTGGTTAACACCATCTGAAAAGTGAAGCTTCTCTAACTCAAAAGTGAGAGTAGCATTAATATATGGGCATGAACATTAAGTAAAGTGCTTACAGGCAGTTTGGTGGGCATAATATATGCATTTAGCCAGACAAGAGCAGGCATTACACTCCTAAGGCTCATAACCTCCCACACCATAGGCTTGTGATTAGGTTTTCAGTACCCTCCCATAGAGCAGGCTTCCAGTCCAATTAGAGAGTAGTTGGTTTCCCCCAGAACAGTTGTACCACTATTGCACCTGTTCAGTCATTTGGCCTGGCTGGTCAAACTTGTGGTTTCCAATGTCTACTGTTTTCACTGCTGATGGCTTTGGTCTTCCATATGGCTGCTTGCAGTGCAGCTTTTTCCAGCTTTCTGTCAGCTGGTCTACCAGAAGGAGGTTTCAGCTCAGCTCCAGCTTGATTTCTCAGTGACCTTGCAGTCCAGGTATGTGGAGTCTTGAGCAAGAGGGCCTTACCATCTATTTCTAGTGGGAAAACAAGAACCTTGGCAATAGCCTGTAATGTTTTGGGGGCAACAGGGACCTCCCTGGCCAACAACTCCCTGGAAGGTATCCCATCTCTGGCACTGAAAATTTTCTAGTAATAGTCTGTGGGTTTTGGGTGTGGCATTATCCAAAAAAGTAAGTTTACATATGGCTTATTCACAATATCTTGAATTTTGCTTAACCTTCCCCCCACCCTGTTTTTACTCAATCTCTTCCCCTGACCTCACTTAGGCCATTCCTCTCCCAGGAATCTGTTTCTCTACTTACACATATACAATACCATCCCCTTAAGTCTTCTCCTCTCCTCTCTCCCTCATAGCCCTTTTCTATCTTACTGGTCTCTGCTACCATTCTTATTTTTATTTGTTCTGATATCTGAAATGGGAAATTCTTCAGGCATCTAGGATAATTTATTCTGGGAAATGTTGTGATAATTATTTAGGTACCTTTCAATCTTGACATTCTATGGCTTTTGGAGCTATGCTGACTTTCATTGGTGAGGACTGACTCACAGAACAGTCAGCTTGGAAAGCAAGTGCTAGAATATAAATGAAAATAAATGAGGATGTGATTGCAGTGGCTAGCTGCTGGTCATGTACTATCTTTCTCAGCTGTTTTTATTTGCACACTGAGTCATGAGAAGTTGAGTAGCAAATTCCTATCCAAAAGGACGAATTCTGAAAATCATGTTTTCTCTGGACTTTCAGACAGTGTTAACAAATTCAAGCTGATTATTTTGTTACCTAATAAATTTTCTTGGTGCACTGAAACAGAAAATCCATAAGAAATACATCGTCACTATATTTCCAGATACTGAACTTTTCTCCAGAGGTTCATTTGTGTATTATCTTCCCATTCATATGTCCTTCAAGTGAATTCATTTTATTGTTCCATATGTTAAAACAATTAAAACCGACAAAATCCACACAAAGTGTATTTTTCTGTCGGCAGAGCAGAACCCAAGCAACTATGTATAGCAGAACCATTACTTATTGAAAGTATCCCTGGTTTGTTTCCTGTAATCCAGGTACAAAGTTGTGTCAAAGACCCTACAGAACTAATTAAAATAAAAATTTATGCATATATATGTACATGTCATTGTAGGCTAAAGGAAAAGAAAGACAGTGGCTCAGACATCAGGCTACTGGGGAACTAGATGATGCCAAGATTATTGATGGGCTGACTGGAGAAAAAGCCATCTACAAACGTCGGGGCGATCTGGAACCCCAAGTAAGTAATGGAGACCTGAGTGTCCCCAATACAAATGTGTAAGCCTTTTGTAGAGAGCTGTGTTCTCGAGCTGTGTCAAATGCCATTAATCCAGAATATGGCAACTACAGAAAGCATCATATAAACAGATATATAAGAATGAGAAAAATATATGCCTTATACTATTTATTTATTTATTTAAATAAGATCTCATCAAGACAGAAAACACATGGTAATTTAAGAATTAGTCAATACAAAGACAGTTGACATGCATAAAGGTAAAGTTAAGCAAACCCAGGGAGTCAGGGCAGCATTTTAGGGATAGTGTGCCTGGAGGTCTCATAGGACAGAGCAAGATAATAGATATTAATTAAACCCCAAAGATGGTAGTTCATGAATCTGTGGAAGGTAGGTCATGGTGCTGTGGCCTTTTAGTAGAAAAAGAGAGCCAATATCCCTACCCCCCGCCCACCCCTAGATGACAGCAGAGAAGCAACTGAGGGAACAACTACTCCAACCCCTCACCTAGATCTGCCAAAGTCTTCCATCAGCAGAACTCTCTGGAAGCCAGCAGCAAGGCCAGCCACCTGTGTAGTCCCTATGGATCCTAACCCCCAACATAGAGCAGTGTTGTGGAGGAGAAAGTGAGATGCTCTGATGCCTGAGAATCCAGGACGTTCAAGTGAGAATAACAGAGCCATCTTGGTGGCTTCCTACTGCTCTCCAACTTTAGGGAGCTGTGACTATCATACGACTTCAGAAATTTTTAGGAAATAAGGAATTCTCCCTTAAATGACTTTAATTGTAGTAAGTAAAGTTTTAAGTCATAATTGCTACATATCTACCATACAATGGCAGCAGGGTGAAATACTGACTCTCTTAGTAAACTTTGGGTTCCCCTAGCCTGGACTAGCCAGAATTGCTGAGGAGCAACTGGCAGAAGGGTTGCGGTGACCGGCAGGGCAGGCAGAGTTTCTCCTTGGCTGCTTACTCAGAGAGGATCTGGTGGTAATTTGGAAGTTCTTCTGTGTCATTGCCATGAGTCAACAACTGCTTTCTTTACTGACTCACTGTGGTCAACAAATATGCTTGGAGAAATCTGAAATATGAGTGGTCGTGGAAGCATGCGTGGCACTGTCATTCATTTGGGCAGACTCAACGATTTCTTAAGGAATATATTGAATTTGCTTCAGGCCATTATCCTCTAATACCCACAGTGTGTTCTTGAAATTAGAGGCTCTGGTCATTAGTTTTCATGCATGTCAGCAAGTCTACAATAACAGAATAATCTAGAATTTGTCTTCATTTTTTTGTCAGTAAAACTGACAAACTTAAAAAAATGCACACTGGCAGATATGAGTTCAAGAATCAAAATGATCTCATAAGGTTACACATCTTAATTAATAGTTATTGCTAGGCAGCATCTCAATGCCATTTTCACTGCCAGGGAAGGAAAAAAAGGGAGTGGTAAAGTAGTAGTCCAGTAACTAAAGGAAAGAAAACTCAAAAGCTTACTAAAGGCAGATTTTTTTTTTTTTTTTTTCGTTTTTCGAGGTAGGGTTTCACTCTGGTCCAGGCTGACCTGGAATTAACTAAGTAGTCTCAGGGTGGCCTCGAACTCTCAGCGATCCTCCTACCTCTGCCTCCCGAGTGCTGGGATTAAAGGCGTGTGCCACCACACCCGGCTAAGGCAGATTAAAAAAAAAATATTCTCCTTAAGTTTTTTGCCACAATCCTATCACATAACCTTGTTTTCAAAATCTGACATCGCTTCATCCTCGGTGGAAAATGATTTTCAAGTGATGACTACCTAACAAGTACAAGTAAAATAGATGTGAGCTTCCCTCTGAAACAACACAGACTCTTGCCAGAATTACTAGTTGTTTGGGTCTACATCTTTCCAGATAATTATTTGTAAGTCACCAGCCTCCAGAGGCAACTTTACTAGCCTAGATTGGGCTTGGAAAGGACTATACTCAAAAGGAAAATATTTTCCATATGGTCCTGAATAGCAGCAGAAGTCTGAAATTCCAATGACTGAAGTGCACACCTTCAGCCTCTCCACCTGCCAGGACTGCTTTGTGCAGAGCTGAGCCTACTACAGATCTGTCCGCCTCTGAGTTGGTACTGTGGGGCCCATGAGAGAGCCCAAGACAATGGTTACTGATGCTGTTCTGCCTTCTCCTCCCTCAGGTGGGCAGCCCACAGCAGAAACCCAAGCGTCTGCGTCTGGTAGTGGATGTTTCTGGCAGTATGTATCGCTTCAACGGGGTGGACGGCCGGCTGGAGCGCTCAATGGAAGCCGTGTGCATGGTCATGGAAGCCTTTGAGAACTACGAGGAAAAATTCAAGGTAATGGTATGAACTGAGAATACTGTGAGACATCCTCAACTGACTGACTGCCCAGATGTGAGTTAGGGCACAGTGATGAATGGACAGGTAGGTCCAGACTCCTTCCACAGCACAGAAATCATCCTCTCACCAGCCCATTCAGCAGGGAAAGTGAGCCTTTTGTTTCATCTGCTCCAATAGTGGCATAATTTAAAGGACTTCTGGTTACTGCTGAAGAATGCTCTACATTTTAATAATTTCTCCAAGCATCCTGTATTCACCCTAAAGTCCCTTAGCACTATTGCCCCATCACCAGCCAGAGTTCAAGTGCAGCATCAGAGCTTGCTGTTCTCTACTTCGCTTTCCTTTCCACATGGACAACTGTACAGTAATATATGTCTCCACAGCTGACAATGAAGATGCCCCCTCTGGGTGAGGAGCTTCATGTTGAAACCATTTCTAGCATGCTATTACTCGGTTTCTACTTATCCTCCATTTCAGAGTTCTGAACATGGAGAAGGGATTCCCTCATAGTGCCAGTTGCCACCTAACTAAGCCTACTAGTCTGCTCTTAGCCATAGAAGCACCTATACCACAGCCAATAACGTTGAAGTCCATTTCATACCGTGTAGTTATATGAGAAGTTCTGTGGAAAGAAATGGTACATGTACCGACATGTATAAAGGACATAGAGTCTGCCCCTAGGTACTCTGCATTTTATTCTGACCCTTCAGGAAGAGGTCATTTCAAGTCAGTTGCTGTTTATCCTTACATCTCACCTGTATCTCAGGATTGTTTCCTGTAGCTTCATTACACTGCACACAGAAGCAAACTGATTTGTTTGTTATTTAATTTAGGCTCATTATTAAGGATTCAGCCCACTGACTCTCCCCCAGAATCACTTGTATGAGGCTACAGGAAAGTCCTTTGAGAACTGAGTGGTAAGGAAAGAGCAGCTTTCAGCAGTGAACACTGTAGGGTTGCAAGGTACAGGATTCAAATACGAAGAACACATGTGTTTCCCATGAGGAGGAGTTGTCTCTCTTGTGACCCGTGAAAACTGTGGAACTGTTCAAGATTTCTTCTTGGTTCTATCTGCCAGGAATCTAAGAGACAAAATTCAAGGACCAACTCTGACAACTTTGCTTGTATATTATGGCTTTTCCCTTCCCTTGACCCTTATTTAACTCATATGTAAGTCTGTCTTTGTGTTTTTTACTTTTTTATATTTTATGGGTCAAGGGAAACATAGAAAAGATTTATTTTAAAATATTAGATCCTTTCTAGTATATAGTATAATTCTTAAATCATTTGGCCTGTGGACAACCAGTGGTGGCTCAGCATCCATCTTATTGTTGTTATTAACCACATCCCACCTAAGGTTTAAAAGCCTCCAGTTTTTACCTGCCCCAACATTCTTTTCATTACCCAATCTCTTAACAGGCTCTTCCACCACACTGGCACACTGGAGACTTTGTATCACATTCCTGCCACCCCTGCCACCCATCTGAGATTTGAATGGCCACAGGCCACCCAGTTTCTGCTAGGGCTTTCTTGGTCACACCTGTAAAGGATAGGAAGGAGATGGGGTGGAGCTATTTATATTCTGTGAGAGCTTTTCCTGTCTCAAATGTTTTTGAGTACAAGTCATGGTCTCATGGTCTAAATGTAAGGGTATAAAAGTGGGAAGAGGAGGACTGGAGAGATGGCTTAGCGGTTAAGGCACCTGCCTCCTAAGCCTAAGAACTGGTTCCAATCTCTGGTGGTTCCAATCTCCAGGTCCCACATTTAGCCAGATGCAAAGGGACACAAGGGCACAATTCCGTACTTGACCACAAAGGGGCGCACACATCTGGATTTCATTCACAGCAGCTGAGAGGCTGCTGGCACGCCCATCTCTATCTGTCTCCCTCTCCCTCTCTGTCTGTCTCTCTGTGTGTCTCTCTCCAAAAAAAAAAAAAAAAAAAGTGGGAAGAGGAAAGGTTAAGTTCCCTCTCAGCTCCCAGCTTCTCAGAAATACCTGATGCATGTACATCACTGTGGGCCCTGCATCCTGTTCTCTGTCCTTCTGTTGAAGATCATATTCCTAACTTACTTAGTCTTTCTGTACATTTAGTTTCTCATTTCTGAAAAAGGAAGAAGACCTAAGGATAACTAATGAAAGAATGTAATTTGGGCTGGGGAGATGGCTCATTTGGTAAAGTACTTGCTACACAAGCATGAGGACCTGAGTTTAGATCCCCAACATCCACATAAAAGCTATGTGTGGTGGCAAGTGCCAGAAATCCCAGTCCTGTGGAGGCAGAGACAGGAGGATCCCTGGAACTTGCTGGCTAGCTAATCAGTGAGTACCAGGTTCAGGAAGAGACTCCATCTCAAAAATAAAATGGAAGAATGATTGAGGAAAATAACCAGTGTCAACCTCTAGCCTCCAGACCAACACATATCAACATGCATACATGCATTCATATAACACACACACATACACACAAAAAATGTATTTTACTTCAAAATATAAAATATACTCAAAAATATAAAATGATACATGAACAGTTTGAGGAACGCAATGAAAATTTTATATTCCACAGTCCCGATGGCATCATACTTGAGTGCCATTAGTATTCACCAGAATGGCCTCGGACCCCCAACCCTAATTCCAGACTGTTCCCACAGTTACCCTGGTCTGTAAAGTGTCTGATCTACTTTGTTTTACCATCTGTAGAAGTGCCTGAGCTGTGTGTTGGTCTCTTTTGGCATGTGCTTATGTTGTGTTTGGCTGGGGTTCAGTGCTGAGGCCTGGGTCATTATAGTCTGCACTTGGGAGGCTCAGCTGGAGTCTGCCTCCACTTTTTACTCCACATGTGAATGTCTCATGCCAAACCACAGGGACCCTTGAGCAAGAATTGCTGAGACGGAAAGGTAATTAAGTGACAAGGCATTGCTAAGCCATTTGGATTTTTTAAATAAAATTTCTCATAATTTTTCTACCAAGTGAATCCAGTTATTCCCAGAACAGCATTCACAGGTTGCTTAGGACAAGAGCAATGTGACTTGCTTATTGTCAGCATGGACACCTCTAGGCTGATAATCAGTATAATTTTATTGTTCCCTCAGCAGCTAAATGCTGCAGCTAAAGATGCAATGGTAATGGTTGTGTGAACCGTTTTATTTTAGTCAGGAAGCATTTTTCCCCTTTATCTTAATTCCAATTTGTTCCTCATGATTTCGCCAGGCCCCTGGGGATGTTTTCACTGTGATCTTAAAATAGACCTTTGCAAAAGCTCTTAATGCCTTGATTTGTTTTTTTCACAATACTCAGTCACACCAAAAGTTTGATGACTGGTTTTCCACTAAGCATTCAAATGATGGTGGCACCATAAAATGAATTTATTCTGTTATTCAGAAATTGAGTTTTGGCAAAAGAGAGCCTCAATTTATTTATTTTTTTAAAGAAGGCAGGTAAGCTGTATTCCAAGGCTATCATTTTCCAACAGTATAAAAAGAAGCCTTGGAGGGAGTTAGTGGAGGGTAGAAGAATGGACAGCACTTTTTCCCCAAACCCCTCCAGTCTAGTCCAGCAGAAACAGTTCCACGTGGACTGATACTGAATGATATTTTGTAAGGTGGACTTCCTTTTTGAGTTAACTAACTTTTTGATAATTTCATATATGTGTATAATGAATTTTAATTTTGTTTTTCAAGGTAGGGTCTCACTCTAACCCAGGCTGACCTGGTGAATTCACTATGTAGTCTCAGAGTGGCCTCAAACTCAGCGATCCTCCTATTCTGCCTCCCGAGTGCTGAGATTAAAGGCATGCACCACCATGGTCAGAATCAATCCCCAGTACTTTCTTGTCCCCTTCCTACTTCTGCTGAATCTTGAACCTTATTCTCTTCCCAACTAGCTCCCCTCCTCTTTTATTTATTTATTTATTTATTTATTTATTTATTTATTTATTTATTTTCATTTTTCTGTTTTTCAAGGTAGGGAATCACTCTAGCTCAGGCTGACCTGGAATTCGCTAGGTGATCTCAGGATGGCCTCAAACTCATGGCGATCCTCCTACCTCTGTCTCCCAAATGCTGGGATTAAAGGCGTGTGCCTCCATGCCAGGCTCCCTCCTCTTTTTTTGACCCAATGAGTTTAATTAGGGCTGCTTACATGAGCGTGATGTGTGGTGGGCAAGGGATATTTTTACTGGAGCATGGACAACTTATTAGTGGCTCCATCACTGAAGAAAATGTTTCCCTCTCCCCTGTAACCATTCAATGCCAGTAGCTCCTTAGAGAGGGGTGGTGCCCATATGCACCTCCCTATCCACGACAGAATGTTGATGAGCCGAATCCTGTGCAGATGTTGTACAGCTAACTACAACTTTTGTGAGCTCATTAATACAGCAGCCATGCCATGTCCACAAGACAGTGTTCTCCAATAATCCTCTCCTTCCTAAGGCTCTTACATTCTTTCTACTCCCTCTTCTGTGATGGAAAGTGGACTTCTGTGCAGTATTTCATCTAGAAAAAGGATCCCACTGCTTTAAAAATAATTAGGGCTGGGGAGATGGCTCGGTAGACAAAGTGCTTGTTTTGCAAGCATGAGTACCTGAATTCCTATCCCCAGAGCCCAAATAAAAGCTCATTGCTATAGCACAGGCATCTGCAATCCTGGTGTACATACAGAAAAAATGAAGGTGGAAACGAGATTCCCAAAGCTCAAAGCTAGTGAATAGAATTTGCCTCAAACAAGATGGAAAGTGAGGACAGATGCCCAAAGTTGTCCTCTTACCTCCACATACACATTATGGCACATATACCTGCACTCACACATCAAAAATATTTTTAAAATATTTACTTATTTATTTATTTATTTATTTATGAGAGAGAGAAGCAGATAGTGAGAGAGAGAATGGGCACATCAGGACCTCTAGCCACTGCAAATGAACTCCAGATGAATGCACTAACATATGCATCTGGCTTACATGGGTACTGGAGAATTGAACCTTGGTCCTTAGGCTTAGCAGGCAAGTGCCCTAACCAGCCCCTAAAAATAATTTTTTAAGGTAAGAAAAAGGTAGCAAAAGACAACATAGGGGCCAGGCGTGGTGGCGCACGCCTTTTATACCAGCACTTGGGAGGCAGAGGTAGGAGGATTGCCGTGAGTTCGAGGCCACCCTGAGACTACAGAGTGAATTCCAGGTCAGCCTGGGTTACAGTGAGACCCTACCTCAAAAACCAAAAAAAAAAAAAGACTGCATAGTGCTGAGAAGAAGGGATGGAGGAGTGCCCAGCACTGAAACATCTCTGTCACACCCTCCAGGCTCAGGGCCCATTGCGGAAGAGGGGGCGGACAGAATGGAAGAGCCAAAGGAAGGGTACGACTCCTTACAATGCAACTGTCCAGACAGAAATTGGCCTTGATATCAATGACCTTGCAGTGCCTAGCAATACCTTCGCAAGACCCTCAAAATAGAAGAAAAAGAGAACATCAAATTAAAAGAGAGACTAATGGAGAGAGGGAGGGGATATGATGGAGACTGGAGTTCTAAAGGGGAATGGGGAAGGGGAGGGAAATATCATGTATTTTTTTGTATGTAAGTATAGAAGTTGTCAATAAAAAAAATATTTAAAGAAAGAAAAAGTTAGAAAACCACTCTTTGGACTTGGGTTGTAGCTCAGTGGTAGAGTTCTCACCTAACATATTCAAGGCCCTAGGTTCAATCCCCAACACTGAAAGAAAAAAGAAGAGAAGAGAAAAGGAAAAGACCACTATTCTAGAACTAATACCAGATTATTATTTCTTATCAAGTCTGATGGCTTTCTCTTCATAAAAAGTACCACTGACTCTCACTTCTTGGATGACTCACTACTCCCTTGACAAGGAAACAAAAGGCAGCTTTTCATTCTATTTCTTAGGCATACCACTGAATGGTCATAGAACCTGGGGAGTAGGAATTACCTTGGGAATTATTTTCACCAACCTTTCCTCTACAGATAAGAAACCCAAGAGTCAATGAGGCTAAATATTTGGCCCAAGGTCACATAGTTGGACTCTGAAAAGCAAGGACTTATGACCCCTTTTTGGGAATCTTAGTTGTTTTCATCCTGTTTTTTGTAACAATTTTATTTATGCAAAATCAGTATTGTGTAAAAATTAATTCAGGAGGAAAGGTGTCATTTCTATATTGATATCTGCATGCTCTCAGCATTCCACCATGAAGAGATACTGTAACAGACCTGGTTTCTTCAAAGACATATTGGTCAGGAAAGCTTGGGTTCATTGCAGGAAGGTTATAGAACAGTGTGACTCACAAACCAACAACTGCTGGGAAAATTCTATCACAAACTTAGTGGAGTGTCTATAATTATTCCTTTCCCAGTGCTGTATGAGTGTTTCTTGGGTTTAAACATGGAAACCAGCTCTCTTGCCAGGCTCAGGTTTCAGTTTATTCATGTTTGTGTGTCCATCCGTCCTTCCGTCCATGTATGTAAAGGTGCACATGTGTGTGCATGGCTGTGTTTATATGTATATATGTGCATGTGCAGATCAGAGGACAGCATTCAGCAGCCTCTCAGCTGCTGAGAATGAAATCCAGATTTTTTTTTGCGCCCTTGCATCACTTTTTTTTTTTAGGCTTAGGAGGTGGGAGATGAACTTCCAGACCAGAGGAGAGGGAGAGCTTACAGATCCAGGGAAGTTCCATAATGGCACCACAGCAAACAGAGCAAAACAACCAGCCACCACAGCAAAAAGTCAGTCACACAGCACACTTCAGGAACTCCTGCTAGGCACATTTGCATATCTTTACAATGGAATCTCAAACCATCACCACACCTTAAGACCAGCCCCCAGTGACATTGCCTCTAGCAAGGTGATTGCAGATGCAAACTATTACTAATAAAACACTGAATATATTGGGGGACACATATTCAAACTACCACATTCCGCCCCTGGCCCCCAATATATTTAGCTCCTGGCCCCCAATAGATTTAGAACTATCACACATTGTAAATTGTACTCAGTCTAATTTCAAAGGTTCTCACAGTCTTGATCAACTTAAGATAGTGAGTCCTGTAAGATCAAACAAGTTAAATACTTTCAACATGTAAAGGCACAGAGTAAACATTTTTAACTGTATAAGGCATAGCAAGGAAAGACTAGAACAATGCAAATTCAACCACCATCAGCCGTCATCAAACTTCTGCAGTTCAAGTTCAATATAACCAGAGACTAACAGTCTCCAGGTTTTCCAAATCCTTCCCTCCAGCTGGGCAGAGTCACCAGGGAAAACTTTCATAACATGCCAACACTGCACTCCATGGTAGCCCTTTTGCACAGTCCTGGTATATCCAAAACATCTTCAGGTCTCCATGCAAACCATGGTCCATCTTCCAAAGGCTCTTCCAGCCTATTCCTGAGGGTCTTCATGCCCTGCCTGATGCCGCATTTCAGCAGCAGCTCCTGGAACCGTGTGCAACTCATGACCACTCCATGCATTTTTCATATTTCCAAAACTAATACCAGGTGTGCAGGACACAGCCATATTCTTAATCCAGGGACAAAATAAACCATAGCCTTGAAAAGCAGGTTCCTTCTCCAGTCAACTCTTTCCAAAGAGTTTGCATTTTTAGCAGTCTTTCCTCAGGCATCCTCTCCATTGTTTTAATGTAAATCAAGTCAGGCCACCTTCCTTCCACCTTCCTTAAGATTGCTAATGTGTCGACAATAGCAGCTCGGTAACCTGAAACCAGTCTCAGTGCCTCTATAATTTTAACTTGCTTGAGGTTTTCCAACTTAAAATCTTAAAATCTCAGTCCAATATCTTCAGCCAAGCACATCAGTCCATTACAAATTTAACCTTGATCAAACTTTCTGGGCCTGGATAGCGGAACGTAGCCATCCCTTATGCCAGTAGCCCAGTTCCAACGAAGTCCTCTGCAGTCTTTCCTTCCCCTTAGAAAGCTCATAAGCCAAGCCTCGAAGTTCAGTACTATCTGCACTTAGCATTCTCAAACTCTCATCAGAACAGTCCGTAAAACTTGGCTTACCACTCCAGAAGGCATCTTCAGTTGCAAGCACCAAGTTCATGCCCATTCCTCCAAAACAAAAGTTCCAAAAGACGAATATCCACACGGCCAGTTTCATCTCACCCCACACTCCTCGGTACCACTTTACTGTTGCAGACAGCTTCAGGTTCGCTGAGATGAACTTCCAGACCAGGCACAGTTATGGAGGAAGGGATATTATTTATTGAAGCTTACGGATCCAGGGGAAGTTCCATAATGGCAGGAGAAGCGCCTTGCTCTTCACAGGGCCAAGCAGAGAGAAAAAAGCCAACCAGCCACCACAGCAAACAGAGCAAAACTTCAGGAACCGCATTTGCATAAAAGGTCACACCAGCATGACACTCTCAGGAACTAAAACACTGCCATTTGCCCCATATTTTTACAATGCCTTGAATCTCAAACCATCACCTCCCCACACCTTAAGACCAGCAGGTCCCCAGTGACATTCAAATGTATTCTTTTTATAGCAAGGTAGGGACTTTGATGCAAACTCATTACTGATAAAACATCCCAAGTACTGGGTCACCAAGGCAGGCAGAGAAACTGGAATCATGTGCCACTTTGTGCATCTGGCTGTACATGGGTACTGGAATCAAACTCGAATTGTTAGACTTTACGTCTTAGCACCTTAACCCCTGAACCATCTCTCCAGCCCCTCAAAAGTATTCTTATTGTTACCCAAAGACAGGACCAAAACAAAGAGATATACATACTTTGCTAAGTCCATATAAAGTTAAACAAATATTCAGTGTTAACTAAATTACTGATGTAAAAGAATTGCTAGGTCAGCCACAAAGTTTAAGTAGAGATGATGGGATGACTTGGGGAATATTATGACTCTGCAGTAATAACATTCAGTTTAATCAGGACATTAATTTGGCTTCTACCTCACCAAGACTGTGTCTGTCTTAAGATGTCTGTTAGTCCTTCTCAGCATCAGTGTCTTCATTTGTGAAATGCGGGTGACACCTACAACAGAGATTGTACAAAGAATTAAAATTAGATATTTGAAGGTGCTATGCACACTGAGAACTGTGCACATGTTGAACACCTTCATTATTAAATGCATGGCCCTACCCTTCCATGACTCTGGGAAGTAGGAAAATTGACTATTCTGATTTGTCATAGAGGTCAGGTGATTTACAAGTGCACAGTGGTAGAAGTCACCTAAGCTAGCTTTACTTACAGGGTAGAAAAAAGGTTTGGAATGGTTAAGCAACTTGTTCCAGATCAAAAAGCCTGTTACTGTCAAAGCCATGTCTAACATCTTGACCTTTCAGAACATTATTTTTTTCTATTGACTTCTATGATGTACATAAAGGTTAGCCAGGTAATACTATAGATTATTAACTAACAGACATCCTAGGGGTTTGGGAGCACTTCTCTTAACCTTTAAACTACTCATTCATCTTTCCATTCCCTGCTGCCCACAGTCAGTAACACTATTTTAGAATGATGTATTTAGGTTTTTGAACACAGACTCTCACATGTCATCAATCAGTATTCAGAAATAGCCTCCTGTGGTTGTCTCATGCCTACTTATAAAGCAGGTACATAACAAAGCATTGCCTCTCCTGAAGCCAAATTAACCTTCCTGATAGAAATTTAAATCATATTCATAAAAATGCTGATAGCTCTTTGTTTTAAGCAGAACTCCCTTGATATTCTAGGTATTTGAAATCATCTTGACTAAAACTCTGCATTTGTTTCTGTTTATTATACTTTTCTCCAAAGGAATGAGATTTTCAAAAGGAAATCTAGCAAAAGGAATCTAAACAAATTTCTAAAGCATTAAAATGAGTCCACTATCTTTGGGGTTTCTGAACTGCTATGGATTAATTTTACAGTGAGTGCTAAGCTAAAGACTCCATAAGCACATCCAGGATGCTTTGAAAAGTAGGGAAATCATGATCATAAAAATGATGAGTTGCTTAGAAAATGTATGAACTAAATGAGGCTCTTCTTTACTAACTTCATGGCTGCTCTGTGGGAGCACATGTGAGGTGCAGATAGATTACATGAGAGTCCTGGCAGAGCCCAGGCTGGGTGACTGGGTGAAATGGAAATGAATGATTTTAGCTGGACATGGTGGTACACACAGAGAATCATAAGTCTGAAGGCAAGCCTGGGCTACATAGTGAGACCCTGTCTCAAAAAAAAAAAAAAGTAGTTTTTATACATTTCCTTGAACCCACACAGTTTTTTTTTTTTTTTTGTTGTTGTTGTTGTTTATTTGTTTGTTTTTCAAGATAGGGTTTCACTTTAGTCCAGGATGACCTGGAATTCACTATGTACTCTCAGGGTAGCCTTGAACTCACGGTGATCCTCCTACCACTGCCTCCCGAGTGCTGGGATTAAAGACATGTGCCACCATGCCCAGCTTCATGCAATTTTTTAAAATTCATTTATTTTTATTTATCTATTTGAGAGAGAAAGAGAGAGAATGGGCACACCAGGGCATCCAGCCACTGCAAGCAAACTCCAGATGCATGTGCCACTTTGTTCATCTGGTTTTTGTGGGATTTGAACCTGGGGAATTAAACCCTGGGTCCTTTGGCTTTTCAGGCAAGCTCCTTAACTGCTAAGCCATCTCTCCAGCCCACCCACACAGTTTTGAGGATGAGAAAATTACTATTTGTAAACAAAGTGGGATCCTTGAATAGCAAATTCTAGATAGTTATGATAGAGAAGTATCATTATTATTATTTTATTATTTTGGTTTTTCGAGGCAGGGTCTCACTAGCCCAGGCTGACCTGGAATTCACTATGTAGTCTCAGGCTGGCCTCGAATTCTTAGCAATCCTCTTACCTCAGCCTCCTGAACACTGAGATTAAAGGTATGTGCCACTAAACCCAACAGAAGGTATTATTTCTTATGGAAGCTTAAAATGATCTACAGAGTTGCCAGGGAGTGCTTCACACTTGGATGCATTTGAGATCCTTACTTACTTTGGGCACAGAATAATCCCCAAGCCTATCTGAAAGATTTAATCCCTGCACTTAGGAGGCAGAGGTAGGAGGATTGCCATGAGTTCAAGGCCAGCCTGAGACTACATAGTGAATTCCAGGTCAGCCTGGGCCAGAGTGAGACCCTCCCTCAAAAAGAAAGGAAGGAAGGAAGGAAGGAAGGAAGGAAGGAAGGAAGGAAGGGAGGGAGGGAGGGAGGGAGGGAGGGAGGGAGGGAGGGAGGGAGGGAGGAAGAGAGAGAGAGAAAGGGACAGGGACAGGGAAAGGGAAAGGGAAAGGGAAAGGGAAGAAAAGAAAGAGAAAGAAAGAAAGAAAGAAAGAAAGAAAGAAAGAAAGAAAGAAAGAAAGAAAAAAGAAAGAAAGAAAGGAAGGAGGAGGAGGAGGGAAGGAAGGAAGGAAGGAAGGAAGGAAGGAAGGAAGGAAGGAAGGAAGGAAGGAAGGAAGGAAGGAAGGAAAAATCTTTTAAAAATGGGGTATAGAAGGTCAGCAAAGGGTGGGTTTGAGATGTCTGGGTGGTTAGTGGGCATTTTGACAGCATGGCTTCTCCTTTGGCATGTTTAATTGTGATGTTTAATGGACATTCTTGCAGTTTAAGATGCCACTTTTAAAATAAATTTCTCGGGCTGGAGGGATGGCTTAGTGGTTAAGGCATTTGCCTGCAAAGCCAAGGGACCTAGGTTCAATTCCCCAGGACCCATATTAGCCAGATGTACTAGGTGGCACATGCATCTGGAGTTTGCAGTGGCTGGAGGCCCTGGTGTGCACCCATTCTCTCTCTGTCTCTCTCTCTCTCCCCCTTTCTCTCTGTCAAATAAATAAATAAAAATAAAATTTTTAAAAAATAAAATTCTCTCCTAATGAAAAAAAAAAAAAAAGAATGCCTTGTGGTGAGCTAGAGGGATGGCTTAGCAGTTAAGGCATTTGCCTAGAAAGCCAAAGGACCCCAGTTCAATTCCCCAGGACCCACATTAGCAAGATACACAAGGTGGCACATGTGTCTGGAGTTCGTTTTCAGTGGCTGGAGGCCCTGGTGCATCCAGTCTCTCCCTCTCCCTCTTTCTCTGTCAAATAAATTTTTAAAAAATTTAAAATTTATTAAAAAAAAAAAGATTTGAAACCTAGACCTACAACCCCTTCTATGGGCTGCATCCTGCCCCACAGTTTGCAGTACAACTTAGGTACTGATCTTTCTGCAAACAGCACTTCTCTTACCACAAATGGAAAACAGGGGGAAAGGAAGGAAGAAGGGAAAAAGGTAAGAAAAGGATATCTGTGATTTATAACCACATTGAGTGAAAAAGTACAGTGTGCTTCCTCACCCTCCAACAAGTAAATGGTAAATAGACATGTCAGGCAGTCCAGTCAAAGGCAGATGCTGTCAGGTTTTAATCAGCCAGTATCTTATTGCAATAACAAATATCTAACAGCACATTTGATTTCTGTTTAGTAACCAGCTTTTTCTCTTGTAAGGCACAATTGTGGTAACCTTGTGAACAAATCACATGAGCAAAAATTTATATCATCTTATCCGTCATTACCTGACTAGTAGGAATTCTAACCATCAGTTAAAAGGGAGGAAAAAGCCAAATCTATTCATAGTCCACTTAACCCAATGTAGAAAACCTACTTCTGTTCCAGGGAACTTCTCCCCTCAGTGCAAGGCCCCTTAAGAGATTACAAGCCCCAGCTGAAACAATCTGTCCAGCTCCTTCTCAGAACTTTCTTCCTAGCTGCAAACAGTTCTTGATGGACATTATGAACTCGGACTTGAGCTATAGCCTGCCTCCATGGAGCTTTTCCCATGCAGTGCCAGTCCAGCCTTGAACACATTCTGACCCTGGTCAGGCACATGCTGAAGCCAGTCATTTTCTACGTAAAACAGAGAGGTTTTTAGGTTTCAATTTTTATTTATCACTTTTTCATTACAGATAGTAAACTACACTAAGGAAATTTTTCATTTATAGAATTGCTATCTCCTTAACATTAATTGCTCACTTTTTAAAAATCTATTGGTGAATTCTCTCACAATTCTTTTTGGTATCACTCTTTATATTGATAAACAAACTTAAGCTTAGCCTAGAGGTTGAGGCCTAAACCCAGCTCCTCAGGAGGTTAAGGCAGAAGGATTCTAAATTCAAGTCTAGCCTGAACAACATTTTTAAACCCTTGTAGGCCCTCTGTCAAAATAAAAAGTGAAAAAAAAAAAGAGGGCTGGAGAAATAACTCAGTGGGAGAATGTCTGCCTAGAATGTGCTCTATGTTCAATCCCCAATACACAAATACACACACACACATACAAATTGAGGGAGATGAGAAAGAGAGAGAGGAGGGAAGAAGAGAAGGAAAGGAAAAAGAAGGAAAGGAGGGGAGAAAAGAGGGGAAGGGGAGGGAGGGGTAGAGAAGAGAAGACAACCAATTTAAAACCAGGCATAGGATAATCCCTAGCTGTCAGCCTCTCGCTTTGGTTCTCCTCTAGCCGTGCTCTCCCAAGGGAGGTGTCCATGAGGCCCAGGAGACAGACCATCTTATAATCTCCAACTATCTTGACAAATGACTCCCACACCTGCTCCCTGATTCTATATGGGCATCTCTCACAAGCCTGATTTTCTAGGACAGATCCCAGTAGTGTGAGCACATCAAGGTCTGGGGCTGCAGGGTGGTGAAAGGTAAGAACTGTCCACACTGCTGGGTTCCACATAGAGCTTTGAGGAATCCAAGGGTTCATTTTGTAGACCTGGTTCTCAGGTCAGGAAAATGCATATTTATCAAAGTACGAGATAGGAGCAGGTTTTATTTCATAATTTGCTGCCAGATTTCTAGCCCTTAAAGATTTAGACATCCTACGTGGGCCTTCAGTTATGTCCCTTTCCTGGAGGTGATGGCTAGGTTGTCATCTCCAGCCGTGTCTCTCCCCAGTACACATCTCACACATCCAAAGTGGAACCCTCCCTCCTAGGTAACTAAAGGCATGCACCTGGCAGAGCACACTTCCTATTTTGACACAGTATCAATTTCAACAGTATCAGTTTCTACTCTTCATTTCAAATGTGGCAGTTTCAGTTATGTTATAGATTGCTTTTTTCAGCTGTCTTAGGCAAGCCACCATTTATCAAATGATTACTAGCTAGAAAGATTACATTCCATTTTTTAGGTTATTTGTGAAAGAATATAGCCACAAGAAAAGGAAAGTGGCTTATTTTTCCAACATTATTGCAAACCCAAAGCATTTCTGCAGTAAGTATCCTAGGCACGGTCATAAATAACTGAAAATGCAGAGGACTTCAATAAGACCTTTCAAAGGCACAAACACGCAAAGCAATGGCTGCATTCCCTGTAACACCTAGAGCAGTATTTTACATGGTATGTGTTCATAGGACAGATGTTAATTGATTTGGGGTTGGTAAATAATCCATAGCACCCCAAATCCTAAGTCTTTATCCCCCAAGCACACTTAGAATTTCCTTTGCAGATGCTTCAGTTGTCCATGAACCCCAAGATCTACTCTAACCTTCATACCAGCAGGGGTAGAGGGAGATCAGGAGCAAACTCAGTGATGGGAGGGAATGACCTTTCCCAGAATATACAAGAAGCTCAAGCTTCTTTCCAGATTCTGTAAAAGAGCTAAACCTGACCTTTAGTTCTATCCCTTTCTTAACAGTCAGGACTTTCTCATGGATGCAGTGAGTAGGGAATGAAAAAGTACTTCCTAAATTGAAAAAAATGTCATCCACTATTAAGTGGAAAGCATATTATACAATCACATGGCCAATCTATTCCATTTTAATGAAAACTATATTAATGCAGATGTGTTTGTATGTGAATGTAGATATTGGAAGGAAGTAAAAGCCTAAGATCTCCTGTTACAGAATATTTTCAGAAGTTATTCTTAATGGGATTATGGATAATTTTTGCTTTTTTCATGTGCTTTTCTATAATTTCTACAGTGAGTATGTTTTACTTTTGGAACACACACACATATTTTTACTTAACCAATTATCATAAGCATAGCAGCTTACAGCAGTACCTGTTAATTTAAAGTTGTATAGTTCAGAAGTCCAGGCTGGCCCAGCTGGGGTCTCTGCTTAGGGAAGTTCAGGTGTCAGGTAGGCTGGTTCTTGCCTGGAGGCTCTGGGGAAGGATCTGCATGCAGGCTGAGCTTGTTACAGTTCCGAGAGAGTCATGGGCAGAAGTCCCTGATTCCCTGCTGGTATCCTCCCCGCTTTCTGGAGGCCCCTTGGGCTCTTTGTGGTCCCCTCCATCTCAGCCATTGATAACTTCCTAATGTCAGATATCCCTCATGCTTTAAACATGTCATCTCTCTGTCTATCAGAAGTCAAGAAAAACTCTCTGCTTTTAAAGTCTCTTGATTGGCCCACCAGATAATCTCCCTTTTGATTGACTCTGAGTCACGTAAACTTAACTGCACCTGCAAAATCCCTTGGCCATATAAGTTAATGTAACTAAGAATGATATCCCGTCACATTTACAGGTCTTGCCCAGACTTAGGGGGAGAATATAGAGAGCATTATTATGAGGGCTATAATCCTGAGAATCATCTGAGTGTTATGCCCATCACTGTGTGTGTGATTTCTCTTGAATGTTACAAATGAAATTTGGGGTACCCCCTGGAGCCCTCATGATATTCCCCACTTTTTGTGAGGGGGCAGAAATCATAGATGAAGGAGAACCCAAAATAAATTATTCTAAAATTTTTTTGAGTTTGTTCATAACACACAGTTGCCTGTCCTCTTCATTTCTTCATGACCAAATGTTGAGCAACTTTGAACAGTTCAAAGACTTAGAGATTTGTAGGACTTATGATCATCCTACAAAGTACAAACCTTTCAACTCTCTGGCTTTCTTTCATACAGTATGACATCGCTGGACACTCTGGAGATAGCTACAATATTGACATAGTTCCAATTAACAAAATCCCCAAGAACAATAAGCAGAGACTAGAAATTCTGAAGGTAAATAAATTTATTGTTACTTCTGTATTCTATTAGATGGGATAAAGGCCTAAAGAGTCCATGAAGAAGCAGTAACAGGGGAAAAAAAAAAAAAAAAAAAAAAGCTTGCTATTTCATAGTCAGGCATTAAATAGAAAACATTCATCATGCCCAGAACTCTTTTATCTGCTACCCAAATTTGAATTTCCCCTGAGTATTTTTAGAGTACTCAGTGTTTCACTGGGATTATACATCTTAGTGTTAATTAGGACTGTATAACCTGGAAAAAAATGCCCCCTTCTAGAATAGTCTATATGTGTCTTAGTATTTTTGAATGGTAAATTCAATTTCACATATTTTAATATTCAATAGAAACACACATATGATTCTTCCATTGCTTCTGAGTACAGTTTAGTACTGTAGAATATCTTTGTTCACTAGAAATTCAATCCATTCCTTATTTTCCTCTTGTATCTCATCCATCCTTGGGATGATACCACTTTCCTATTTTCTTACTTTAAATAGAAGATTGAATTTTAAAAGTGTTAAATATGATAATTTTGGAACACTCCTGTTTCTAACCAAAGTTTCTAACCAAATATAAATATCATTGTATCCTGTTGTCATTGTCATGTACAAATCAAATGGAATTCACTCAGATATTCACTTATAAAAATAATCTGAACTGCATTTTCAGTGTCAAAAAAATCCTTATGGTTGTTGAGAATCGGTTTCTCACCCATGGCTTTTCTACGCTCTTGCCCCTAGACAATGCATGCCCACTCTCAGTTCTGCATGAGTGGGGACAACACACTAGAGGGGACAAAATATGCCATCAAGGAAATTGTCAAGGAAGAAGCTGATGAGTACTTTGTCATCGTCTTAAGTGATGCAAATCTGTCACGATATGGAATACATCCTGCCAAGTTTGCCCAGGCCCTAACAAGTGACCCTCAAGTCAATGCCTTTGCCATTTTTATTGGATCTTTAGGGGATCAAGCAGTCAGGTAAGTGCTGTGCAGGACATAGCAAAGGGCAGATGGAATGATCTAATGTGTCATGCATTGCTTGTTGGGTTTCGCATCATAACGGGTTGGGGGCAAAGGATGGAGGAAGAAGCAGAATCTAGAGATTTTACTTTCAAGGAACTTATCAAGTAGCTGAAAGCTCATGTGATGCTTTAGCTTATTTCAATAAGCAATCATAATTTTAACTGGTTTTTTAGTTTATATTCAACCCAACAATGCAATAAATAATTACCAAATTGGCTTCTCCACAAATAAACTAAACAATATTTTATACATTCACTAGAAACTTTATAAAGATCCCAAACCCAGTACAGTTAATGTTCAAATCTTATTCAAATTAGTGAACATATTCTATTTCCTAATATAATAAAAAGCATATTAATTTATATGTATGTCTATATATAGTATATGTAGACATACATAAATTAAATTGTGTGTGTGTGTATATATATATATATATATATATATATATATATATATATATATATGCATACATGTATATGCCTTTGTATAGAAATAGTGTATATGCATGGGTGTATGTACATGTGCATGTACACACAAACACATACATACTAGGGAGACAGGCAGGTTAGGCGAAACACTTTGGAGACAAAGTAAGGAAATAGATATAGCTGTCTGCTACACTGAATATGCTACATATTCAGTAGAGAAATTTTTAGTCAGACAATAATGCTTAAAATCCTCATTAAAGCAAAAAACATAACTGAAAGTATATCTCCTCAAAAAAAATTTTACCCTACTAACCAGGGGCCTGTCTTTGCTATCCCACCTCTTCTACCAGCCATACTCTGTGGTCCAGACTCACTATACACAGGGAACATCTCAACATCTCCAATGCTGATATCTTTTTCTCTTTCTACTTTCTTACCTTGTTGCAGAGTAGAATAAGATTAAGAACAGACTTAATAGTATATAATCACAGACATTTGGCTGCAACTTACTGCATTGTTCTCAGATTTATGTGTTAGCACTTACTCTTCTAGAACCTTCCACTCCAAATGCAAGCCATGGCTTTGCTATCCTTATTGTCTCTGCACCAGCCCAGTACTGGGCTGGCAGTGAGCTCAACAAACACTGCTTGAGTTGAAATGGCTCTTTTGTCTTTCTAGTGAACAGATCCTGTTGGAATACTTAAGAAACACAATAATGCCCTTGTGGTTTCCTAGGGAAATGGTCCAACATCCACTGGCAAAAGATACCTTGCAGAATTAGCTGGTCGACCAGGCATGCCAAATGTCTGATACTACACAGGATGGTTGACTTTTATTAAATGTCATTCCAAAAGCAAACTTTGTTGGCACAATGAAAGGAGGCATTCTTTGGAATACATCTGTCTTGAAGTTTTATTGCTTTCAAAAATAATCTTTTGTTCCAAATGATAAATTGGCATTTTAAAAAATTACCATAAGTCTATGTAGCCTCAGTATTGTCAAAACAGCAGTTGGATAATGCAGATGTGATTCACATTATGTAATGTGGAGAGAAAGAAAGAGACGGAGACAGAGCTGGTTGGGAATTTGGCTAGGTAACATTTTGGAGGCCTGTTCTCTAAGAAAGAAAAAGAATTTAGGAATACAGTGTGAAGCTAGTACATTTTGTTGCACTCAGGTGAGTTAATTTCTAGATGGGCCCCTAGGGCCCTTAAGGGTATGTAAAATATCAGGAAATGATGCTCATGAAAGGAAGACTTGTTTTTTCATCTCAAATTCAGTAATTTGCTTACTACAAAGATCTTCTATGTGGTTCACTGCTTTCACTTGGGTCTCTCCCCGATGCTTTTGAGGCTTTTCATTGCTTAGTGACAGCCAATTCAACTGCAGGCACTGGGCAAGGTATCAGAAAGTAGAAACATCCTTTCCTAAGAAACCATTTAAATGCAGTGGCTTGCCAAGGGCAAGAGCGAGGGTGGGGGCGGGGGTCTTGACTTGCAATGGTGATACCTTTCCCATTCGCTCCTGGCAGGCTCCAGAAGACTTTACCAGCTGGCAGGTCTTTCATTGCTATGGACACCAAGGATATCCCTCAGATTTTACAACAGATCTTCACCTCCACCATGCTATCCAGTGTTTAAGAAGTGACTTGCAACACCTCAGTGTCCCGGCATTTAAAAGAGGAACAAAGGGAATTCTGAAGAAAAGATGTCTACAAAACAAACTTATGCAATGGCTGGAAAATGGCAGCATTCCTGGGTAGAAAACACTTGCTCCATGCTCAGAATTGAGAAGAACAGCCAGGAGACTAGAGAATGGAAATCTGCTCCATGATAGAGGAAATGGGTTGACCTGCATTTTGTAAAGGTCAGGTTAAAGGAAGGTGGTTGGAAGGACTGTGGGGCTTAGTTTGTTTCCAAAACCAGAAGGATGAAGAAGACCCTGCTCTTGCCTTAGCATATCATCTGTCACCTAAGATAAGAAAAGCACCACCAGCAAACTAAGCCTCTGAGGCCATATTTTGACCCTTAGGAGCAAGACTGCAAGCCCCACCCCAACATATTCCTGTCTGAAATAATTTCTCCCAACCTGAAGCCCAGCTAACATCAATTTTATAACATATAACCCACTGAAAAATACTTCCAACAATAGTATTTTATGATTTTTTCAGTAATTCCATTTTCTTTACTAAGGCAAAAAGAATCAAAACATCCTTTTGATCTTTCCTGTATTTTTTTAAAAGGTCCTTCAAAAAATAAAAAGCATATGTCCTGCTATCCCTACGTTGAAAGATAAAGATACCCTGCCTAGGCTAGGAGATGACTCCATGGAGGAAGTGCTTGCTGTGCAAGCATGAATACCTGACTTCAGGGCCCAGAACCCACACAGAGCCGCATCCTGCCATGCAGGCATCTGCAGTCTCCGTGCACTACAAGAGACAGAAGAGTTCCAGAAGCTCACAGGCCAGCCAGCCTGGAGGGTGCAGCAGTAAACAATGAAACACCCTGCCTCAAACAACGTGGAAGGCTAGGACCAAGGACTGACAACCAAAAGTTGCCCTCTGGCATCCATATATTTGTTGACACATGTGCATCTGCTTCACTCACACATGAACATGCACACATATGCATAACATGTATATCATTTACACATAGCAAAAAAAAAGATATTTTTCCTCAAGGTTCCTGGGTTTTTTGTTTTTTGGGTTTTTGAGGTAGGGTTTCACTCTAGCCCTGGCTCACTTGCCTGGAATTCACTATGTAGTCTCAGGGTGGCCTCAAACTCACAGTGATCCTCCTGCCTTCCACGCCCCCCCACCACCAAGTGCTGGGATTAAAGGCATCACCCAGCATGGTTCCTGGTTTTTGTCTTCATAATGTTTCTCCATTTTGGGGTCCAAAATATAGTGCTCAAAATAACAAATGTTCATAAGATTATTTTTGACAAAATTCAAATGAAAATTACTTAAAGTTGGATAAAGTGCTTTCTGCATAACTCCTTAAATTAGTTCTTTAAACTAGATCTCCAGTCCCACATAAAAGCAGGAACTATGGTGGGTTTCTGTAATCCCATGCAAGAAGGAAGGTGGAGACAGGAGACTCTCCTGAAAGCTTGGTATCAGAACAGTAAGCAGCAGTGAGAGACACTGGCTGCCTCCAAACAAAATGGGAGGTGAGGACCTATCCAAAAGTTGTCTCTGACACCCACATGTGCACTATGAAACCTGCGTGCCTGCACTCACAAAAGTGAACATGTGCATGTGCATATACACACATACATATATACAAAATCAATAAAAATATGAAAAGAAGTTCTCAAGGGAAAAGATTAAAGTTAAAAGCAGTACGTTTGAACTGAATGTTGATTGGAGATTTCTATAAGCTCTAAAAAAAGAAACAATGACTTTTATTTCAAGCCCATTTTCTTTCTTCCAAAGCGTACCTTATTCCCACCCCCTCACCTTTTTTAAATTGGCTGCTTCAACAAAAGCCAGGTCTTCTTCAACATCCAACCTTCTCTTCACCGTTGATGGTAAAGTCAGGAATTCTGGGAATACTATTATGTGGTGTGTTCTTAGTGTAAATTAGAAAAAACTAGCTTACTAATAATTTTACCTTACTCATATATATATGTTGAAAATGTACAGGTCCATAATTTTATTTAATTATAGGACAAAAGGAAGGAACACTCATGTGTCCCATCACCCCATCTCCTACTCATCAACTGTCAAAGAAATAAAATCACTCAGTCTCCAGTGTATTAGTACCCATGGTTTTCATGATGTACTCTAAATCATCCAATGAAGCAAATAATTAAATACATAAAGTGCCTTTAAAATGTAATTACAGCATTAATAATAAAAACTTGCTTTTGCTGATTATTTACTGGGTAAACAATATTTGTTATATTAACATCTCATTTACAAATAAATGCACATAGCCTTAGAGAAGTTCAAGACAGTCCTGCATAGTCCCTGCGCTAGACCACTTAGCCTGCAGACACCTGCCTGGGCCCCTTTCGCCCACACCGCAAGTGCTGCTCACCCGCTGCCTCTCTGTTGAGCTTGGACAGCATCATCCTCACTTCTAGTTCAGTATCTCCCCATGATCTTCCACATTTCATGGAGCAGCTTTTTCTCTACTTTGTCCTCAGAAACCATACTGTACACATCCAGGTACTCAGAGGTGTGGGGACCAGGACATAGGACACTTCTAGGGTGACTTCTAATCCTTCCTTCCTGTGCACTCACCTATCCAAGTGACAGCTTAACCCCAAGACGTGGCCACAGCCCCTGAAAGCTTCTGGAGTGGAGTCCTCACGTGATTCAAGGAGTGGACTTTTAACAAACCGTCCACGTGCATAACTACCTGAGTAGGCAGAAGCCATTTTTTTTTTAATGTGGAAAGAATGTTCTCAAGTAATTTAATTTGCTTTCCATGGCTAGTCAGATATCCTTTGCAATTGTTATTTTAAAAAAATAGAACTGATTTTTCTTAATTGCAAAAGAGATGAGTGATGAGGGAGAAGAAAGTGAAAAGATGTTTTATTTGCACTTCTCACAGTACCTAAGAAGTATGCACATTTATTATTAAATGCACTTAATTACAGGCCACTTCAGGCTGTTCCCAGGCCCTTCTAAGGACCAAGACATTATAATAAATGCACTGTGTGCCTGGAGGGTTGGTGCACTGAAAGCTTTCTAACCCTTGTCTCCGTAGTGAGCACATGTAATACTGAGAAGGTTCATTGTTATCCCTGAGCAGCCAGGAGGAATGAATGCTGTGAATAGCCGCAGTATATGATGTGTGTTCCCCCTGGAATCCTTTGTGTGCCCCCACCAAGATGACCTCATTGCACAGGGGGCAGCTTGAGCACAGCCACGAAGTGGGTCCAAGCAAGGAGGACATGAAGGGAGCCCATACAATTTTGGAAGGAAATCCCTTAATTCTTTACCCTCTTTCTTGGGAACCCTCAGAGGAGAAGAAATCCACCAATGCCAGCAAAGTTTTCTCTATATAAACACTGAGGCTTTGAAGGCCATTTAGAAGTGGTTTTCTGAACACAGCGTGGTCAGAGTTCCTAAAAGGCAGCTCCAGAGGCTTCCACACTCCCTGTACCTGGGTCTCTCCTGTGCCTGTCTGGTCAGCTGAAATGATACCTCTCAGTCAGTATAGCACAGAAGAGGGAAGCACCACGAATGCTTGCTTCCTGGCTGCATTTCTATTTGTTTTCAGCAATTGCAATTAAAAAGAAAGTTCATAAATTCTAAGCCAGCTCCTCCTGCTTAGACAGCTTCTTGTTAGAACTGCATCTCTATAGTAATCACATGTCCAGCAGTACTTGGGAAAATTTACATAGCTTCTCATTAAGAAATAAAATGGCTACTTTAACCAATAATCCGGACAGCTTTTTAAAAACTGGAAGAAAAGTTCAATCTCTGAGTTTGTGTCATAAAGTTCTTACCAATTGTCTTTATCTTTTTCTAAGATTTACTGATTTGCTGTGGCAAACTGTTGGCACTGGGAAGGAGTTCTACTTTCCATCTGATAGTAGAATGTCCAACTCTAGGTACAGTTAGTCTACAATGAGACTCTAGATACTGCTCAGCTTTAACCTATGCACACGAGCTAGTCACTGGGTCTAATTCAAATTAAACTAATGAATTAAAGTGATTGGGGAAAATGATACTCAGTACTAACGTCTTATGTTCCAGTGTCTCTTTCATATAGGAAGTGACTTGGTCCCTGTTGTATCTTGTAAAAAGCACATTATTTCAGGGTAACTTGTGTCTAACTTGTGTAGCTCACCTCCCAGTACACAGGATCCTGCCACCTATGTCAGGTGCCCCTCCCTGATTACATTACTGATGGAACATGAATACCAAAGTTACATAAGCATCATTAGAATCACACGAAGGGGGCTTTCCCTCAAAGCTGAACATATACAAGATTTCTGCCTATTGTCTCATCCTTGACTCTTTGCTGCCTTGAAAAAAAAAAAAATCACATTTCTGCTGATCACAGTGAGAGTCAAAAGGAAATGGAAAACTACTATGTCCAGAATCCTGACCCCTGCGCCATGGAGAGCAGTGATGCATGTGGCCGTGTGCTTGCCAAACAAACATCTTGGGTTGAGAATCATTTGACACTCGTTGGATCCCCAGCTCTAACTATGGCTTTCACCTTCAAACACAGGCCACATCTGTTCATGCATGGTAGTGCACATGGCCTTTGGAATGCCAGGGTTACATAATTTTGAACTTGAGAAGTGCTTGTGGTATTTGGCCACTCAGAGCAAAGTACAGCACTCTTTTAAAGTGGTTTGAATCTCGGGGGTGGCAAGAACGTCATGTTCTGCTTCAAGAAATCTCATCAAAGAGACATGAGCCACCTGGTATGCTTGTCCCTCCCCCGCATCAAGCAGGCGCCAGACACCTGAGTCTCTTCTCACACACTTCAGTAAAAGTACTTTTAAAAGTCAAAGCTGCCAACCAGAATGTGTGTTAGTAAACTCAGACTCCCAAACTGGAGGGTGATCTGAGAACACTTTCAGAATATAAGGAAATATTAAAATTCAGCACCGTGCTAAAGCAGTAGCCATGGCAGCTGCCACTGACCTGGACATGGCAGGGAGTGACTCCGAACACCCTTATGCAAGTCTGATCCTCACACAGCCCCAATGTTGCGAGACAACTGGCCAGGAATACTTTGTGCCATTGATCCCATAACAGGGTCATACTGATTGAAATGAGGAAAAATATATTTACTCAGGATATTAAGACTGGTTATTTATAGCTGGTTTAATGAGACTGAGCATTTCTTCATTCCAGTACTAAGTGTTCCATCATGGTGACTCAAAAAATAAAGTGAGTCTGAACCTGACTAGTTGGTCCATTTACTTTGACAGAACTTTACAGAGCATGTGAAAAGCCACCTGAGTCAGGAGCCTGTGCCTGAGCCCCATGGAAATCACTGAAGCTGGGAAAGCAACTGCTTTGGCCAGCCTCAGCCTCACCTCCTGTTCATGGCTCCCACACAGCCCATGATGCTGAGGGATGCCAAGGATCCCAGGGCCTCTGCACCAAGCCAGATAACAGTGGACATGGCCGAAGGATTAAGTGAAGGCAAATGGGCTGGATACAAAGTTGCTTATTATGAAATTAACAAAGGTCTCTATTTGAAAAGTTTCCTTTAGAATCCTGATACTTTTGAACAGCTCCTCTCAAGGCTGATTAGTATGTATGTGCATACATTGCAGGCTGCATGCCAAGACTTGATATTTAATATGGGGTGCCAGAGAGAATCTCTTCTGTGTGTGACCTTTCATGGAGACTGGAAGACACGGTAGATCCTCAGCAGTGGAGGACACTACTGGTTCTTCAGACTGCCTGAAAGCAGACATTCAGTCACTTGGCTGGAGCACAGCTCCACACAGCTGGTCTGGCTCTGTGCCCCAAGCATCTGAAGTCTCTCCTCAGAGTGGAGCTTCTCTTTCAGCAAGGGAGCTGCTCTTTCATGTACAGATCACCCTGTACAGCCATCCATCATGCACATCTTGCTTTATATTCTTCCAGTCATCATACTTTGCTCTAACCCCAGCTGGGATGCACTGAAAGCCCTCTGGCAGAGTGACTAGATTAAGAGGTAGCATGGGCCCAAATACCTGGCAGAAACCATCTGAGAGAGGAAAGGTGTATTTTGGCTCATGGATCCAAAGGGATCGTGACAGGAGGGCAAGGCAGAGCAGTTCAGATCATGACCCCAGGAGCAGTGCAGGATGCTATGTTGTTCATATCTCAGTGGGCCAGGACGCAGAGAGACAGCAGGAACCCGGCTGGACATAACCTTCAAAGGCTATTTCCTCCAGCTAGGTCCCACCACCTAAAAAGTTCACAGCTTCCCCAAATAGCACCACCAACTGGGAACACCATATACAAACATATGAGTCTTGTGGGGGACATTTCAGACTCAAACCATAACAAGGTGTGTTTGTGGTGCATTTGAGACGGGAACATCATCAAAACAGTGGTCTGGGCCTGGGATGCAGCATGAGGACACAAAACATGGACGCATTTGGTGTACCATTCTTGCCCTCAGTCCTCCTGAGAATACCCAATGAAGGCGGTGTCAGGTTTGAGTGGGCCATGGCTGGATTCCCCTATAGATATGTAACTTCCTTTGGTATTTGAGTATTCATTCTATGGAAACTCTTGTTCTCTGACATCTGCATTATGAAGGGAGGCAGGGGCAGTATTTACATTAGAGAATGAATTTCCTGGCATCCTGCTCAGGAGAACCCCAGGGCCTTTCAACATTGGATACCCACCCTGCAGCCCCTGGACCATTTTGACATAAATCCAATTCTATTCTTATTTTTCATTTAGTTTGCCAAAAGAACTCTTGCCCTGTGCTATGGGCCTATAGAACGCATCTACTCCTGAGAGGCCACAACACTCACAGGAACTCACTTCCTTTCTGCCCTTGCAGAAGCAGGATCCTTCTGGCTTATTGTGCCCCCCTGATGGAAGCACACCATGACATAAGGAGCTTGTGAAAGAGCTTTGAAATTCCCAAACCTGATGAGGACTGAAATGAGTCAGTGTAATTCTGTTAAACTCAAAATTAAAACATGTTCCTCCTGGCTGGCTGGCAAGAGGATGTAGCGTTCTTCAATGGGCCTTCCTCCACAAGAAAATACATTTTTAACATTTATTTATTTGTAAACAGAAAGAGAGAGAATGGGTGCACCAGGGCCTCTAGCTGTTGTAAACCACCTCAAATGCATGAGCCACTTTGTGCATCTG
Source organism: Orientallactaga sibirica (assembly GCA_036365145.1). Classification (NCBI taxonomy): domain Eukaryota; kingdom Metazoa; phylum Chordata; class Mammalia; order Rodentia; family Dipodidae; genus Orientallactaga; species Orientallactaga sibirica. Next base: position 1,258,856 of record JAEOAD010002184.1, read on the forward strand.
GCTTTCACATGGGTAGTGGAGAATCAATACTGGATCACTAGGCTTTGCAAGCAAGCACCTTAACCACTGAGCAATCGCTCCACCCCCCTGGCTTTTGTCTTTTTGAATTTTTTTTTTTTTTTTTTTTTTTTTTGGTGTTTCGAGGTAGGGTCTTGCTCTAGCCCAGGCTGACCTGGAATTCACTATGTAGTCTCAGGGTGGTCTCAAACTCACTGCAATCCTCCTACCTCTGCCTCCTGAGTGCTGGGATTAAAGGTATATGCCACCACGCCCAGCTTTTTAAAATTATTATGTTGTATAGTCACTGTACATAGTGCTGTGTTACATTAAGGACACTTTCATTTAAGCATATATTGTACATTGAACATATTGTCCCATTTTGTCTTGTTTATTTGTTTAAGGGGTGTTGTTTGATGCTGGCCTAGAACTCACAATCTTCTTGCCTCAGCCTCCCAAATGCAGGGATTATACAAGTTTACAAGGAAATTTTGGAAGTGTTTGTAAGAGCCCAGTGCATGGAATGGTGTTGCCCACATTTAGGGTGGGTCTTCCTAACTCACTGACCTAGTCTACATATGCCTCAGATATACCTAGACATTTGTTTTCATGATTCTAAAGCCTGTCACGTTGACCACTGAGATTAGCTATCATATTCAGTAACTAGGCCACTTCTATGATACAGTTTTGTGACAGTTTCTTAGCTCTAAAAAGATGAAATGCCTCCAAGAAATGGGCTTAAAAAATACTGCTCTGTTTTTTCCTCTTCTAAGGAAATCCTCTTTTGATCCTTGCTCATCCAGCTACCTCCCCCCCTTTCATTACTGCCACCCCCAAGGTGTTTATAAATAAAGACCCATGACATCAATTTCCCTCTTAAAATCACTTGGGCTCCTTCCCAAGACAATATAATTTGTACTGTCATTTGTACCTCATTAAATCAGACTGTCCCACCCAGTTCTTCTGTGAACAGACCACATGGCTGCACCCAGAAAACATTCCATAAGTTGGACTCATCACAGGATGAGCACCAGAGGAAGAGAGTGGATTCCTGTGATAATGAGACACTCCCTAGCTTTCAGAGTCAGTTACACACCCCTGACAGGCCACAACCACCTGACACACTAAGTGACACAGGCTTTGGAGGCAATAGGATGAATCTAGAGTCCTAGCTCTGTCCTACTAGGAGTTGGTGTGTCCCAGTCTCTCTGGGTATCAGGTGCCTCATCTCTGACATGGGGACAATAATCCCATCTCTAGTGTGTGTACAGGTTGAAGCAAAATAATGAAAGACCCTCATAAACTGGAAGTGTGATCCTGTTGAATAGGCATTTGTGGTATGTTCCAAAATTTCTGGAGAGTGGGGTTATCTTAATGCCCATCTTAATCCTTTTATCTGAGGGGCACTCTTCTGGAAGCCTTGCTGTTCCTCCAGGGGCACAAGACAGTGGAGCCTCAACTAAGGGCCCAGCACTGTCAGCAGCGTGGCCTTGCTCATCCACAGAGTAGAAGCGTGGACTGTGCATCAGCCACTGTCTTGTTTCCCTTCACCAAGTCTGGAGAAAAGGAAGGCGAGTCTCTGAGAACCATGTTCTCCTAGAGAGGCCACTGCTGCCCCAGAAGCAAGGGACATTTGGTTTTAGGCTCACAGAGGGAAGTGTGTATTTTACCAACTTTGTTTGGTAACCAAGACCTCTTGACCAAATACCTCAGAGCTGGTGCAGAGTCCATGGCCTTTCCCCTGGGATGAATGAAGTGGGGAGCAAACAAAGGAAAGGCAGCAGGAGGATGGGGCTGGGGCATGGCACTTCATGGCCCTTTAGGACAGTACAGAGCCCACACTGTTCTTTGTAGGCATGTCTGTGGTGATGAACGAGTTCTTGGCTGTTTCCCAAGTCCTCCCTGATGAGGTGAAATAGCCTCTCCTAAGAGAGGTTCCAAGTCGTTTGCACTGCAAACACAGGTCTCGTCAGGAGGCTGCTAGTATTGAAGTTATCTTAAAAATAAGCTTGGTAATAGAGACCCTCTCATATGTCTTCTCAGCCTGTTCCCCTTCCTCAAACCCAGAGGAGAACTCCTGACTCAGCTAGATTTTCAGATATCCCCAAAGAACTGGTCTCTATAGTCAGTCCTTCCTGTGGGTGACCTGGGCAACTTAGAAAGCTAAGCCTCAGGTGCCATGTTCTGGCATTTGCAGCCAGCATAACAAAAGAGCAGCACTAAACCAGGCATGGTGGCTCCCGCCTTTAATCCCAGCACTTGGGAGGCAGAGGTAGGAGGATCACTGTGAGTTCAAGGCCACTCTGAGACTTCGTAGTGAATTTCAGGTCAGCCTGAGCTACAGTGAGACCCTACCTTGAAAAACAAACAAAACAAAAAGATAGCAGCATTATTACACAAAACAATAATAGCTAACTCATCTAGTCTGTCTCATGCAGTTTCTAAGCACTTTACATAAACATTTAAACCTCACATTTCCATGAAACAGGCACTGTTTGTAATCCATTAAAAAGAAAAAAAACACCATTCTACCACTTATCCTAAAAGAGAAAAAGCAACGTGCTGACTAGAGAGAAGCACATATAATATCCAGACAATCTGAGACTAGGCTATGGTTTCTGGCTTTCCCATATCTGATTGCCATTCCTTTCATGACTTAGATGTATCCCTTACAATTCTCCCAGCATGCACTTCTCTTGAGCTAGCTTGGGAAGTGTGGCAGTTGTCTCCCCCTAGCTTTCGGGGTGGGGCAGAAGTGATGAGCCGAGGCCTGTAGGAACCCATGTATAGCCCTCTAGTTCTTTTTAGAAGCTCCAAGGTGCAAATTGTGTAGCCCTAAACTAGGACATCCTCCATGAGCTAGAGTTAGGGGGTATTCCAGCGTAAGTCTTTATGTCCTCCAGAAACCATATACAAAAGTCCTTCTGCCACAGCCGTGTACTTGTGGAGGTGGTTAGGTCATGAACGTGGCACCCTCGTGAATGGGATCAGGGCCTATCTTAGTCAGTTTTTCAGTGCTATAACAGTACCACAGGTGGTCATTTCTAATGCACAGAAATTTTTTCTCACAGTTCTGGAGACTGGAAAGTCCAACGTCAAGGTGCTGACATCTGGTATGAGCCTTCTTGCTACATCAGCTGGTGGCAGGCTGCAGGTGGGCAGGACCATCTGCATACATGCAAGAGAGTGAGAAGGAAAGGGGTCAGATTTTATCAGAAATCCACTCTCTCAGTATGTTAGTTACCTTTCTTGTTCTTGCAACAAATTCCTGACAAAAGCAAAAGGAAGGAAGGACTTATTTTGGCTCACAGTGTGAGGCAGTCTGGTCCATCATAGAAGGGAAGGCATGGTAGCAGGAGCGTGAAGCAGCCAGGCACATTCAATCCACAGTCAGGAAGCAGAGTGACAAATTCTGGGCTGTTTGCCTTCTCATTTTCATGCAGGTTAAGAACCCAGTGCATGGAATGGTGTTGCCCACATTTAGGGTGGGTCTTCCTAACTCACTGACCTAGTCTACATATGCCTCAGATATACCTAGACATTTGTTTTCATGATTCTAAAGCTTGTCACGTTGACCACTGAGATTAGCTATCATATTCAGTAACTAGGCCACTTCCATGATAACCAGCCCAGTCTTACGGTAACAGCATTAAAGCACTCAGAACAGCAGAGCTGTCGTGCTAATTACCTTATAAAGGCCCGGTTCTTAATGCTATTACAGTAGCAATTAAATTTCAACATGAGGTGTGAAAAGGACATTCAGAGCACAGCACGACCATCCCCTTTATGACAAGCTGGGACATGTGTGAAAATGTAGCACAACAGTACTTCGCACAGCCTCTTTGGTCAGGGGCAGTCAAAACGGTTATAGGTGCTCAGCATGCTATCATATTTATTCCCATATCTATCTTTCCCATTGTGGGGGGGGCAAAGGGAGGAGCCAAGGCTTGTTTGTCTTTAGCCTGACCCTGAAAAAGTGATGAATAAATTTTTAGTGAATGAATACATTTTTAGAGAAGGAACATAATGGTCCCAAGAGACAGAAGCTATGCTGGCTCTGAAAGGTCAGCAAGATTTCGATGAGCCGGAAGGACATGCACGCTCAAAGGAATGTAGGAGAAAGGGTAGTTTGAACAAAAGCCTGAATTTGGCACATTCGCAGGGGTAGCTGAGCTGGCAGGCTTGGCGGGACTGTTCTCCCTCCTTGGCTGCCACTGCCCAGCCAAGAATTTCTAAGTGGCTGCTTCTCAGAGGCTCCAAAGTAGCCTCTTGGGCTGCCCAGCTGCTGAGGCTGGCCCTGACTGGAAAGGGGGGAAGCGGGCGGCAGCTGGGCATCCGGGGCTTGCCTGGAGCCCAGAGTAACAATAGCTCAATGGAGCAAGCCTCATTCTGAGGGGCAACTTCATGATGTGGAGGTTTTGTTTTGCTTGCATTTTTCCTCCTTGAAAAGGAGCTAAGATCCTTTTCCCCCAAGATTACAAGTTGGGTTGGTGATGAAAGGCCTGTGCTGTGCTCCTCAGGAAGGAGCTTGCAGTTTTTAAGTCCTTTTGTTGAAAATGGCTTGCTCCGTGGCAAGAAAATGAAAAGGAAATTGGCAAGGAGAATTACAGTCAGCTCAGCCTATGCAAGGCTGCCTGGGAATCCTTGGCTGGCCCATTGGGGCTGACAAGTGTTTCCACTATCCACAGCCCAATAAGACTCCCAAATTCATAAACTGTCCTAGAAGAATTAGAAAATGATTACTTGGCCCATATTCCCAAACCCAGGCAAAACTGTGTTTAAGTAATTCACTTTACAAAGAGCCTGGAACAATATGGGTTAGTGACTTGGGAGGGATGAATAAAGAGATGATAGATGAGTGGGTAGGTAGAAGGATGAAAAAGTAGCTGGACAAGTAAGTTGAGAGATAGGTGGAAGAGAGGAAAGTTACCTTACGGAAAAGAGATGCCTGGGATTCTTATTAATATCCATGACAACGGTCAGGTCACAGAAATGGAATGCCACCTTTAACCCAAGCAAGAATTCTGCCATCTCTTCAGGGTGGCAGCATAGGTCACCACAGAAATACCCTCACGAGAGACAAGAAACCACCTAGCAAGGATTGCATCCAAAAGAAGAGAGACGCATACCCTATGACAAAATCTTAGTGGTAACAGGGCCAGCCATGGTCGGGTCACACTGACATGATTTGTGTACATGTCAGTCCTGGGTGGTAGCAAATTTAAGAAACTATTTTCTATGAGGATCTGAGGTAGTTCCAAAGTGGTCTGTTCTGCATACCAGGTTCAGAAACCTTAATAAACTAATGTCCTTTGGCACATGGACATTGAGTTTAAATCATAGCTTCCATATTAACTAGTTTTCTGTCCTAGGGAAAATTTCCCATTATTTTGTGTTAAAAACTGCATACAATAAAATTCTTTTTTTTTTTTTTTTATTTTGAGGCAGTGTCTCACTCTAGCCCAGGCTAACCTGGAAGTTACTCTAGCTCTAGGTTGGCCTCAAACTCACAACAATCCTCCTACCTCAGGCTCCCAAGTGCTAGGATTAAAAGTGTGCGCCACCATGCCCAGCAAAATTTATTCTTTTAAATGTACCAGACGGGTTGGAGAGACACACAAAAGCCAGACACAAAAAGGTGAGGCAAGTGCAAAGTTGCACATGTCCACTAGGTGGTGCAAACATCTGGAGTTCCATTGCAGTGGCTGAGACCCTGGCACTAGTCCTTCTGTGTGTGTGTGTGTGTGTGTGTGTGTGTGTGTGTCTTTTCACTCACTTGCTCTCTCTTAAAAGTAAAAAATAAAGTGTACCAGACAGTGACTTGTAGTATATTCTAAAAATTGTGCAAACATCACCACTACTAGATTCTAGAATATTCTTACCATCCCCATACTGCCTTAAAAAAAATCACTTTCCATTGTTCTTCTCTCATCTCCTGGTACCACTAATCTACTGTTTCTATGAACTCCCTGTTCTGGACATGTCATACAAAGAGATTCATCCAATGTGGGACTTTTTTGGCTTCTTTCTATTACCATAATGTTTTCAGAAACCATCCATATTGTACTTACTTGTTTTTATTGGCAAGTAATACTTAATTGTATGAATATATCACATTTTGTTTATCCATTCATAAGCTGACAGACCTTTTGGCTAATGCAAGTAGTGCCGCTATGAACGTCCATGTACAAGTTTGTGTGAACATATGTTTTCAGTTATTTGGGGTACATAACTAGGAGTGGAATTTCTGGGCTAGATGAAAGCTCTGTTTAATGTTTTGAGGAACAGTCCAACTACTTTTCAAGGGAGCTGTACATTTCATGTCCCCACTAGCAATATAAAGTTTCCAGTTCTCCACATCCTTGCCAACTCTCTTATTTTATTGCAGTCATCCATGGGTACTCAGTAATGTCACATTGTGATTTTAGTTTGCATTTCTCTAATGACTAATGACAGTGAAAAATCTTTTCATGTGCCTATTGGACATTTACATAGTTTCTTTATAGCTTGATGTATGGCTCAGTGGTAGAGCATTTGCCCAGCACATGGAAGATCCTGAATTCAATTTCCAGCACCACACATACATAAAGTATATTCTTCTTTGGAGAAATGCCAACTCAAATCCCTTGCTTTTTTGTAATTAGTTGTGTGTCTCATTTTTTGTTCAGTTGTAAGAATACTTTATATATTTTTGATAGTAGACCTGAAATGGCTATTTTGGGGTTCCTTGTCAATGCATCCATATGCCAACCCACCAATAAATTAAGGATACCACATATTCTTGTCTTATGAATTTAAAGAATTAAAATTCATAGACAAAAGGGTAAGGTTTAGAGAGACTTTATTATATTAACAGAAGGAACGAATAGAAAGTGCAGACAACTCCTGCCATGTGGAGGGCAAGAGAAGGTAGAGAGCCCATGTGGGAGTGAGGGGGATTTCCCCTCTTCTCAGCCTGGCTTACCAAACCCTGGGAGTTAAGGAGTCAGCAAAGAGTTTGTCTCCCTGGAAAACATCTATTTATAACCTTATTGTGATGTACTTCACCTTCAGGCTCAGGTGAACCTGATGGACAGCTGCTGGGTGGTCTGGGCTAGGGCCTGGCTCAAGAAGAGGCTTGCCATGATGCCAAGTTTGGGGGCTGAGCTTAACTAACCACAAAGTCAGGATCAGATTTAAATCTTCCAGGAATGCTCCTTCCCAGGGAGGGCTTAGGTTGTTTGTGGAAAGACAGTTCTAGGAAACTCCTTTGGGCAAGAGATAAAGAAAAGCCAGAATCCTCTGATCTCTAGAAAAGTGGAGACTGCAAGGGCATCTAAAGTCATCTGGCACTGGTAGGTACACAGAAAAGTGTTTGTCACCAGATACAGAGGAAGGAAGTGGCAAAGACTGCAGCGGCTGCCTCACATGTTTGTGAGCAATCAGCAGGGCACTTCTCAGAAGCCTCAGCTTAGACCCACATAGTTACCCCGCAGCCCCATCCCAGGTCAGTGTTTCATTCCTCATCTACTGAACCCTTACTCTTGCTGCTTTCCCCAGTCAACACTAGCCAGGTGGTGATATGCTTATTACTAGTATGTTACCTCCCCAGCATGCTCACAAATCTTGAGCGAACTGCACAAAACCACAACTATCTCGGGCCATGGCGAGCTTGGGCAGAGGCAGAAGAACCATCCCTCTCACAGCACACCAGCCCCATCCACCTTCTCTTCAGGCCAACCTTAGCCAGGAAAGAATTATATTTTCAATAATAGTATTGGAAAAACAAGATACATATAAAGGAATGAAATTAGATCAATGACTCTATGATGGTTAATCTTTTTTTCTTTGTTGAGGCAAGCCCAACAGACTGGTCCCCTCTTTTTAGCTTTTTAGTTTTATTTATTTTTTTATTGACAACCTCCATAATTGTAGACAATAAACCATGGCAATTCCCACCCACCCCCACTTTCCCCTTCACAACTCCACTCTCCATCATATCCCTTCCCCCTCTCAATCAGTCTCTCTCTTATTTTGATGTCATCATCTTTTCCTCCTATTATGATGGCCTTATGTAGGTAGTATCAGGCACTGTGAGGTCATGGATATCCAGGCCATTTTGTGTCTGGAGGAGCACATTGGAAGATGTGTTAGAGATGTTTCAGTGCTGAACTCCTCTGTCACTTCTTCTCAACACTATAGTGCATTCTGAGTCATCCCAAAGTCACTGCCATCTGAAAAGAGAAGCTTCTCTAACCAACAGTGAGAGTAGCATTAATATATGAGTATAAACATTAAGAGAAATACTTACTGGCAGTTTGGTGAGCATAATATATGCATTTAGCCAGATACCAACAGACATTACACCCCTAGGGCTCATGACCATCCACCATCATAGGTTTTCAGTATCAGGCATGTATTCCCTCCCATGGAGCTGGCCTCCAGTCCAATTAGAAAGCATTTGGTTTCCCCCATAACAGACATGCCACTATTGCATCAGTTGGCTCCTTTGGCCTCACGGGCCAAACATAAGGCTTGGAGTATCCACTGTTGTTTATCACCACTGGTGACATCTCTCTCTGCCATGGGACTGGCCTTGTTTTATGTGAGAGAGCAAGAGCACAGAGAGAGAGAATTGGCACACCATGGCCTCCAGCCACTGTAATGGAACTCCGGATGTGTGCACCACCTTGTGCGTATGTGTGACCTTGTGTGTTTGTGTCACCTTATGCATCTGGCTTACATGGGACCTGAAGAGCCAAACATGGGTCCTAAGGCTTCTCAGGCAAGTGCCTTAACCACTAAGCCATCTCTACAGCCCTGTGATGGTTAATCTTGATTGTCAATTTGATTGGATCTACTTCCTGACTGTAGGCCTTCTGTGGACCACTTCCACCTTGCAGCAGCCTAAAGGCACCCAAAGCCCCTGTTCTGATGCTCCCCCCATACCCTGAGCTCTAGTTGGCAATAGTTCCTGATTGACTATAATCTGCTATCCCAATTGCAAGAAATGCCACTCCTTCTTCCCCCAGCTCATGTGACCCACAGAGAGGACACTTCCCTGTGAGTCTCCTTTGCTATTGTTTTGCCCCATGTAGCTAGCTGTTCACCTGGCCAACAAATACTTACTGAGCACCTGCTATGTTTCAGGGAACATCCTGGGCTTCAGAAATGACAATAGTTAACTTCCTCTTAAGGAACACATAGTCTAGTAGCAAGAGCCAGTAAGTAAACAGGTACACAGATAAAATGTGTAGGTCATGATAAACTCTGCCAATAAAAAAAGCGTTAGGCTTGGATTGAGGGGCATTAATTTAAGAAAGGTACACAGAGGGCTAGAGAGATGACTCAGTGGTTACAGCGCTTGCCTGTGAAGCCAAAGGACCCAGGTTTGATTCCCCAGGACCCACATAAGCCAGATGCACAGGTGGAGCATGCATCTAGAGTTCATTCACAGCAGCTCAAGGTCCTGGCATGCCCATTACCCCCCCCACCCACACACACCTCTTTCTCTTTCTCTCTGTCTCTCTGTCAAATAAAGAAAGAAAAAAAGAGAAAGAAAGAAAGAAAGAAAGAAAGAAAGAAAGAAAGAAGAAAGGAAGGAAGGAAGGAAGGAAGGAAGGAAGGAAGGAAGGAAAAGAGGGAAAGAAGAAAGAAGGAAAGGTATATGGCCAGCTTCTCTGAAAAGATCATGGAACAGAAAGTTGGAGGAAATAGGGTTGTGAGCTATGCACGCTACAGACAGGTGGTTCATTGCAGTCATTCAGTTGCTCTCTCTGTTCTTACTCAGACTGGGTGGTCTCTGGACTCAGTCTTCAAGGACTTGCTGCTGGAAAGTGCTGCCCACTTGGGAGAGGATTTTCCACCTTCAGTTAATCCTTCCAGAGGTGTGTCTCTTTGTTGATTCCAGCTCCAACCCTTCGGGCAAGTCATTTGGCAGCCATGGTTAAGGCTGAGGCAGCTCTCATTTCCACCCAGCAGAGGCTTCCTTTCTGCAAGTAAAGCAGGAAAAGAGTGGAAGAAGGACCAGTGAGCACACAGGCCTGACACCCAAAGGAGCCCTGCCATGGGGAGCAGGTGTGGCTCCAGTGTCCACCTCAATGAGCCACTTTCAAGAGCAGAGCATGGTGAGCTGGTTCACACGCAGACCCAGGCCTGGCTTCAGAGAGATCTCCTGATGCCACCTCATGACTAATGATGAAGTCTCAGAGGCATCGAAGGATGGGGGCATTTCTCCTCTCATCAAGTCAGCAGCCACATGAGAAAGGAGTAAGGATGGCAGTTTTGGGGTCTTCCACATCTATAAGAGATGGCCATGACTACCTCCTTTTTTTTTTTTTTTTTTTTTGAGAGAGAGAGAGAGAGAGAGGGAGAGGAAGATAGATAAAGATGGGTGTACCAGCAGCCTTTCAGGTGCTGTGAATGAAATCCAGATGTGTGCACCCCCTTGTGGTCAAGTGCGGCATTGCACCCTTGCGTCACTTTGCATCTGGCTAAACATGGGACCTGGAGATTGGAACCACTGGAGATTGGAACCAGCGTTCTTAGGCTTAGGAGGCAGGTGCCTTAACCACTAAGCCATCTCTCCAGCCCTACCTCCTTTTTTTTTAATAGCATTCCTTCAGGAAGCCCTGATCAGAGAAAAAACAAGGGGATTTTTTTTTTTGTGTGTGTGTGGTTTTTCAAGGTAGGGTCTCACTGTAGTTCAGGCTGACCTGGAATTCACTACATAGTCTCAGGGTGGCCTTGAACTCACGGTGATCCTCCTACCTCTGCCTCCCAAGTACTGGGATTATCTCCTTAGATAGAAGCCCCAGAAAGGTTCCTAGGAATGGCAACAGGGACTTTATCCATGACTTACTGGCATCTAATAAGCCACCCAAACTCAATGTCTTCAATCAGGAAGGGTTTATTTCTCCCATGGATCTGTAGGTTGCTGAGGTTCACCCAGGAGGTTCTTGGGGGTCTCTCATGGAATTACAGACAAGATGATGCCTTGGGCAAGAGTCCTAAGGAGACTCTCCCAGACCTAAGCTGGCCTCTGTTGTCTCAAGGCTTCCACTTCCCAAGTAGCCTTTGCATGGTTTCTGCAGTGCACTGTGGACAGGAGAGGAGCTGCACTTCACCCAAGGATGCTCAGGATTTCCCAAAGTGCCAAAGTGGAGCCCTTCTCAAAACAGCCGGGAGCCTGTTCAAGGGGAAAGAAAGAAACTCCACCTCTTGATGGGAGGATGACAAGCAAGCATGTCCATCTGTAATCCACAAAGGAGACCTGAATTCAGAGTCTGTACAGTAGGATGGGGGAGCTGTATCAAATTTCATAGATGTGACAGACCCTAGACCTGCCACTGTTTGTTGCTAGAAGTCAGAGGCTGTGGGGGAGGGGCTGTGGAGACTGAGTCCAAATCCAGGCTGTGTGAGGCTTGTGCTGAGGCAAAGCTGGAGGGACATCCCAGGAGTGAAGAAAGCAAGAGGTAACAGACTGGGATTCTGAGGGCCTCAGTTGGCTCAGCTCCCAGATGAGGGGGGTGGAAGGGTTGCTTTGTTGTAAAGTCTTGTCATTTTATCATCTTGCAATTTGGTATTTGTGTTTGATGTCTGTCCTAGCCCCATGTCATCTGTGTGGCCCATCAAACTGAGGTAAACTAAATGCTTCTGTGCATCACAAGGGACTTCTTGTTTCCTTCAAGTCAATCCACTACTCCCTGCTTCGGACATCTTTAAGGCTATGCAGGCCTGTCTTCCCATATTGTCCCCACTCCCCAGCACTAGTGCACCCCATGGTGGAAGTCCCAACCTTCTAGATACCCAGGATGATGTTAGAAGCTCTCATTCTAGGCTGGAGAGATGACTAGTGGATAAAGTGCTCTTGTGCAAAGTTGAGGACCCGAATTCAACTCCCCAGCACCCATGTAAAGTGTTGTGTGTATAGTCACAGCCTCTAATCTCAGAGCTGGGGAGACAGATACAAATAGTTCCCCAAGCCTTGCTGGCTAGCTAGTCTAACTTAGTGAGTAAGCTCTAGATTCAGCAAGAGATCCCATCTCACAAAGTAAGGTAGAAAGTGACTGAAGAAGTACCCGCTGTTGACCTCCAGCTTCCACACGCATGCGCTACCCACACACATCCCAAAACACAGACTCCTCTCGTTTCAAACTGGTCCTGCTCTCAGAAGTGAAATCAATGACATTCTCGGAAAGAAAACTGGAGGTCCCCTTATTCAACTTGGCACCTACCTCAGGCCTTGACCTTTGAGAGCCAATGTGGTTTCTAAATGTATATAGACTCAGAAAATAAACATTAAAAGACTGTCACCCAGGGCTCAAGGCAAAGCTTGTTTCTGTCACCACACCTCTTTCCCTCATACTCACCCTCCAGATTGTTCTGAAGCAACTCCAGGATGTGCCTAGAAGCAAGGCTTCTCCTCTTCTACCCTGCCAGAGTTCATCGACTGAGAAATTCATCCTGAGTCCGACCCTCGCCAGCAATGTCTCTCAACATAAGGCTGCTCGGCGCTGGCCTTGATGGGCTACTTCCTCAGAGCTCAGAACATGTGGGGCCAGAAACCAGAGGAGACAGAGAATCACGGAAGGCCAGCCAGGAGGAAACTACCAAAGGTGACAACTTGGGAACAGCCACCCCATCGGAGACACAGCTCCTGGCCATGGGGTCCCTCTTAGAGGTGTGACCTTCCTAAAGGTAGAAATAGTATAGTTATTCACCTCCTCTCTAAGAACAGCACAGATTTTGGTGAATAGCCAACCATGGCAAGTGTCATGTAGCCATTGCCAGAGCCCCAGGCTCAGCCCACATTCACACTGCCCACAGTGCCTGGCTCAGAAGTGGAGTGCAAGTCCTGGCTTTTCCATTAAAACTGAAACATGTGCCAAAGAAGAGTGAAAGTGAAGGGTTAAAGGCTGTTTCCGAATGCGGCAGTTTTGAACATTATTCAGCTTGGGGCTGGAGAGGTAGCTCAATGACAGAGCGCTTGCCCTACCACAAGGGCTTTAATCCCTAACACAGGTTGAGGGTGGAAATTACCTAATTTGTAAATTTTTACCTTATGCTACTTTATATCTACATAGATTCTCTACCAGGCTTTCTCAAGCTCTAAACGTACGACTGAATTAGAAAATAGTTCTTTGTTGTGGGGGTATTTGGAGAAGCCCCTGGACACTGGCAGCCTTTGGCCCCAGAGCTGTGACATCAGAAATGTTTGTGTCCCCAGCAGGTAAAATCACACTGATCTATCCCATAGTAATTACTTAGTCTATCTTTACTCATTTCTTTTCCTTTTCTTTAGTCCCTGCTGGGAAGCTGTTTGCTTGATGTGTGAGATAAATGAGAGGTGGGAAAATTCCTGGGAAGTTCTCTTCAGGAGCCTCAAGTTGGTCATCTTAGGAATTTGATGAAATTTGCCAACAGTTTTGTAGTCACAACTGTTACTGAGACTTCAATATGTGCACTAACCTTAAGCTGTAAGAATCTCAATAAAATAAAAATTAAGCCATCAAAGCAAATAATCAGGATGTCTCAAGTGACAGGATTTTATATACATTTTTTCTGGTTTTTTTCAAATTTATAAAAATAAAAGACTATCTCTGGGATTGGAGATAGGAACAAGTCTACATAGTATGCAACTTTTCCTATGTACTCTATGAAAACGCAGTTCTCCATTTTATAGGCCTTGTCTATTCTAGACTTTTTTTTTTTCTCTTGGGTGCCAGAGATGGAACCCAGGGTCTCACACACATGCTAGACAAGCACTTTTCCACTGAGCTATATCTGCAAGCCTTTTCCTTTGCTTCTTATTTTGAGACAAGGCCTCAGTAACCTGCCCAGGCAGATCTAGAACTTATGTTCCTCCTGCCTCAGCCTCTCTTCTAGGTAGGACTACAGGTCTGCATCATGCAGCCCAACTAAGACATTAAGATTTTCTTATTCCCTTCTTTTTCTTTTTCCTCATTCCTAAGAGAAGCAAGATACCTTTCAGGATGTCCACGTTGCACAAACGCTATCATATCTGAGGAATGATTCACATCTGCTAAACATCTAAGGTCCCTGAGTTCAGGGTCTGGTGTTTTCTCACTCCTACTGATAGCCATTTGCTCTGTTCTCCATTGAGAAACTAAAACGTTCTCTCTGAACCTGTAGATGCTGGTGCCTATGAAAGGTCCAAGGTGATTTAGTGATTGTCAGCAGGATGGTGGGTTGGCCTGTGTTGATACAGTAGCTGGCCTCTGGAGGTGGCAGAACTGCTGTGGCAGTCACAGGGCCTGCTGAGGGGTAAGCCCCATCGATCCCAAGCTATAGCACAAGTGATCCTCACAAATAAATGATCACTCTAGAAAGCAAAGTGCAGGATCAAGGGGTACTGAACTGAGAACAGGTAAGGCTAATGAGGAAATGGTAAGAGTAGGGGAGTGCCCATGGCCTTCAGGGCCATCAGGAGAGGGAAGCTAACTGCTAAGATATAGCCTCTCGAACAGAAAAGAAGCCATAAGGCTGCCTCAGTTTCCCAGCCCAGCACTGCCCATCCCCTTGACCATGTTGGTGTGAGTCACAAAAATTATCCTCCCACCCATACATGTAAGCCTGTCTGTGTGTGGAGACTTGAGGGAAGAAAAGACTCCATCCTATCAGAGAACTCTTCACAGACAAGCCTCCTGGAGATGCAAGATGGAAATTTTAACCTTTTCTACTTCCTGAGTGAAAGGGGAGGATGTGACAGGGACTCTGGGCCCACTTTGTCTTCAGTGTGTAACGTGCCCTTGATCAGGGTGTGAGGAACAAGGGTTGGAAGGCACTGACACTCTCACACAGGGGAGGCATTCAGGGCCCTGCGTTCCCACAGGACTGGCAGTAAGTGCTCGTGGGTGCCCCAGTGAGGCCAAGAGCTTTCCCCTCTCCCACAGGGTAAGCGGGGCGGACTCAGGAGCTGGCTTCTCCACAGTCCAGTGCACCCTGTTTGTGGGCCATGCCCATTCCATGGCCACCACACAGGCAGGGCTACAGAACCTTACACAGGGCCTGCATCTGTCCACACAGGGGACTTTGTTTCCTGGGCTGAGCTAAGTGTTTTTTTTTTTCTTTCTTCACAGAGGGCCAGAACCACTGAGGCGGCTGTATGTTATTGTAATTTTCAACTTGGCAGAAATGTAAATGTGAGGGTTCACACTGACGGGAAATACAGACAGAGCTTTCTCTGTGCTCAGGCTGTGCCCATCACTAGCTGCTCTGGCCCAGGAAGGTAGCTCCTCTTCTGAGGTGCTAAGAGGCTGGAAGTTGGGTGTTCTACCCACTATGGATACTCTCAAGGCCCTCAAACTTTGCACATACATAGGTCAGAAGCGAGGCTCTACAGCTAGACCTGGGGCCATGAAAATGCATGCCTGTAAGCCCAAGCACTGAGGAGGAGAAGGCAGGATTCTAGTGGACTGAAGGACAGACTTCAGAGCAATAGTCTGTCTCAAGAAAGAAGTGAGAAGTGAGTGCCTGCCTCCCGCACAGTTCCCTTTGCTTCTGAGATTTTTCTGTAGCACTACCTGGCCTTGCCTGCCCAGCTATACTCAAGCTTGGGCCTCTTGCCAGTCCCCAGGCTGCATCAACCACAGCTGCTGAGGATGCCAGCATCCATCCCTTCCCTACTAGTCCCTGAGTTCCGGAAGCTTTCAAAGTATCCGGTACCATCTTCATAACAGCAAATTCACCTGTCTATCCACCAATATGCATTGATAGCTAGCCCCTAGGGTCAGAGAAGCAGACAGCACACAGGGAGAGTGAGGAGCTCCCGGGAAGGCAGAAAGTAAGCACGCAATTACGAAAGGGGGGTGATGAACAGTAACCACAAAAGTGACCACCACTAATGACAAAGAATCTGTGATGTGCTGGCACGTATAAGCTCACTTAATTCTTCAGGTCCTAGGCAGGAGGACTAATCCATCCAAAATTTCCAGAGAAATGTAAGTAACTTGGTGTTGTGTTGCTATTTCCTCCAAACTGAAACTTCACTCCTAGAGAGAGAACTCCTACAGAGAGGCTCCTAAGACTTTCAGAAGCAAGGAAATGCAAAAATTATAAGAGCCCCAAGATAACAGAAGCAAGTAGCTGGGAAAAGACTCTGTGGTGGAATTGCCTGCAAATTGGCAGGTGAACTCTAGGGATGTAGTGTTTATGTGTTACCACCTATGTTGGTGTGTGTGTGTGTGTTGAGAGGTGCTGTTTGGTGATGTGACTGCTTCTGTCACCTTAAGTAACCACAAAGAACTCTTTGCTTGTGCTCAGACAGAATTTTTTTTTTTTTTTTTTTTTGGTCTGTTATCAGCACCCTGTCTGGGGTGAATAGGTATTTGCTCACATCCCCCAGGAAGAGTCACACAATGTTTGGCAAAGATCACATAGTTGGTAAGTTGTAGAGCTGAGATGACTGACAGCCAGAGAAATTCCCAAAGGGCCACGTGTGGTGACACATACTTGTAATCTCAACAGTTGTGAAACTGGGGCAGGAGGAGTGCGAGTTTGAAGCCAGCCTGGGCTAAAAAGGACAATGCCCAGAGGCAGCCTTTGGTTTTCAGGTGACCAGAGGAGTCAGTCAACCTTAGATTGTGGTCAGAAGCTGCAGCAGAAGGTATGAGATACAGAAGCACATGATGGGACTTCTGCAGATCTGCTTGGGGCCAAAATTATCTGCAAAGCCTTAACGTGTTCTACTAGATCAAAGGCTGGTTCTGTCTCAAATTTAAGTTAGGCTTAGGGAGAGAAACAAACACTGCTGACTCCATTTCCACCTCCCAATGCTCAGGCACGCGGGGCTCCTCTAACCCCACCCTGCTGGGGAAGAACCCTAAGGGTCTAGTGAGTCAGCGCTTAGTTGCCAAGAAGAATCAGTTTAGCTTCAAGAAGTGACTCAGTAAAGAGAGCCTGGGAGAAAATCCTTGCTGGCTATTTACCTAAAGAGGATTAATATACAGAATAAAAAAAGAACTAAGAAAACTAAGTAAGAAGACATACAATCCAATCAAAAAATGGCTAATGAAATGAACACACATTTTTTGTAATTATGAAATACAAATGGCCAATTAATATATGGAAATTGCCTAACCCTTAGATATCAGAGAAATGCAAATTAAAACTACATGAGATTTCCTATTACCCAAGTTAGAAAGACAGTCGCTAAGAAAACAACAACAAATGCTGGTGAGGATGTGGACAAAAGGGAACCCTTATACACTGCTAGTGAGAATATAAGCTAGTCCAGCCACTATGGAAATCAGTATGAAGTTTCTCAAAAAACTAGGAATAGAGCCACCATAGGACCCAGTTATACTGCTCCTAAAGGACTCTAACATCACAGAGGTACTTGTACATCAATGTTTGTTGCAACATTATTCAAAATAGCTAAGTTACAGAACCAACCTAGGTGTCCAATAACAGAGGAATGAATAAAGAAAATGTGATTATATGTATATTTATATACATACATTCTTAATGGAATTTTTTAGCAATACATTGCAGAAAAATGGATACAACCAGAGATGATCACATTAAACAAATTAGCATCTGAGAAAGACAAAGATCATAAGTTTTCTCTCGTTGTGACTCTCTTCAGTATAGAAACTTAAATCCAGTGTATGTCTATGGCATGAAAACAGAAGTGAAACTGTCTAGGAGAATAAAGGGGGCTAACAGCATGAGGATAGGGGGAAAAGGAGGGCAGAGAAATATGAGGAGAAATGTACTCAACATATATGCTTCTATGAAAATGTCCTATGTTACATAGTATCACATGCAAAGAATATATACAGTGTACAAAAATAATAATGCAAAGCAACTCAACAGAAAAAAAAAAGTGACTTGGGCAGGTGGGTAGCCAGCCAGTGCTTGAGGTCCAGGAAAAAGAGCTTGGACAAAATGTCAAGCATCCCAAGCCGGGATCTTCCCACCCTGCATAATCATGCCATGGGTCAAGTGGAGACAGGTGGGAGGAACACAAGGATTCTCTATCCTGGAGAGTCCAGGAAGTCCAGGGAGTCCAGGAAGGGAGGTGTGGTCGAAGAAGGTAAGGTTGATGTTTAGCATTGCAGCTCTGAACATGGGTAGCATCTGCCCAGGCTGTCACATGGAGGGTAGATGTGCTGGACAAAGTCCCATCTGAACCAAGAAAAGAAAGAAACCATTGGAATTAGCTTGTTCAACAAGTGACATGAGGAATGACCCCAATATCTCAAGAAATCCAACAGTAGAATAACAAAATAAAACAAACCCCAAGACATAGAAAGTCTGGCACATCTAACCAAGATTAATAGCTATAAAAAAGGTGATGAGCTGGAGAGATGGCGCAGTGGTTATGACATTTGCCTGCAAAGCCTAACGACCCAGGCTTGATTTCCCAGGACCTACGTAAAGCTAGATGCACAAGGTGGTGCATGCATCTGCAGTTCATTTGCAGTGGCTGGAGGCCCTGGCATGCCCATTCTCTCTCTTTCACTTTCTCTTGTCTCTCTACCTACAAATAAATAAAAATAAATAAATAAAATAAATTTTAAAGGTTAAAATTTGAAGGGACTAAAATGGGAGAGTAAGAAGTGCTGCTCCCCCCTCCCCATTGTTTAGGGAACCACAGACACAATGTCTTGCGGGCAACCCTAACTCCACACTAGAATGAGACTCAAGTAAGCCCAGAGTGCTCAGTGGTGAGAACATTTTACTGAGTCTCAGAATCTCATCCTTTGCTTCACAGACAAAACCAAACTGTAAACTGGAGCCTTCTCAATCACAAAGCCCATAGGAGTCCTCCCCTCAAACCACCGTAGGATCCAAGTGCGAAGAAGACCATCCCTGGGGCAGTAGCGGCTGCTCATCTTTGAGCAGTTGAGAAAATCCAGTGGGAAAGTGTCCCTAGACCCTGCACTCCAGTTGCCCGACAGATCTGAGAAAAGTCATGTGGCAAGATGAACTGCTGCTTGGTACAGATGGCCTCCCAGCATATGCACGTCCACATACTCCACCCGCAGAGCCTGGGAGAGGTTACAAAGCGCTCTGGCAGCCTTCAGTACTCCTCACCTTGAAGCCTGATCCTGCCTTTGCGTGCACCTCCCCTATCCACCCACAGCAGCTGCCCGGAGTTGCTCCTTGGTTCTAGAGTGCGCACACTAGCTCTCACGGGAGGACTGAACCATGACAACCGGAGGCCAAGAAAGAGGTCTGTGCAAGACCTGGAAGGAGTCTCAAGACTGCCTGGACAGAGTAGCTGTAGATCCAGTCCTAGACATGTGGTCCAGGTGAGCACTGTGGTTTTCCTGGAGCACATTTCCTTGATCCTCCAGCATCTTCACCACATGGGTTGAGGTGCAGGTGGAGGGGAGACAAAAGAGTGTTCTGAAAACAGGACCCTTAGCCTGGCTCAGTGGCACACACCTGTAATCCCAGCACTTAAGAGTCTAAAACAGAAGGATCTCAAAGTCATGGCCAACCTGGGCTATGCAGTAAGTTTGAGGATATCCTGGGACACATAGATAGGAAGACTGTGTCCCAAATAAAGAACTAGGACCCATATAAGGTTTCTTGTTGCCTAACAAATGACAATGCCATGTGTGGTAAGGATTGTGCATTTGTGTCAGTCAGGGATACAATTCTCTCTCACACTCTCACTCTCTCTCTCTCTCCTTTCACACTCAATCTGACACACAGCTAGAAACCAAAAGATAAATTCTCATTAAACAAAGCTTTGCTTAGACAACAACTATATTGTAATAGGAGGGGTTCCCTGTCCTCATCCATGTGCTTTCCCTTGAGTCTCTGGTGGGCAGAGGGACTTTCATCACTGTCACCATTATATGACCAAGGTTCAGCCACAAAAGAGCTACATTCCTGACAATTTCATTTGCCTGCCAGATCTCCACTGCAATGACATGACTATCATCACCTTCCAGAGATGAGACGAGCAGGAACGAATTGCCCAGGGTAGGATGTGGGCCATGAATCAGCCACCCAGCACCTTGGGATGGAGAGACAGAAAAGGGCAGCAAAGCGGGACAGGAACAGCAAAGACGGGGCGGGGATGCTCAGCCTGCAGTGCTGGATTCTTGTGATGTGGTCAGTCAGGTATGACCAAGGAGAGGCTCAGGGAAACTCAGTTCATTACAGTCCTGGGAACAACTTGTAAAGATCTGCAGTAGGAAGAAGGAGATGCTCATTAACAAATTAAGGGGCAGAAAAGTACTTTAAAAGAACAAAGTTTATTTCAGAGTGAGAGGGAAAGAAAGCAGATTCCTCTGTGAGGAGGGGGCTTCCACAGCTGGCAGAACTCACAGTTGTTATGGGAACTGAACTTTTTTCCCATTCTTTTTTCTTTTTTGAAATATTTATTTATTTTTGAGAGAGAAGAGAAGGAGAGAGAGAGAACTGAATGGGAAAACCTCCCCATCCTGAGTGTGTGATTGGTCAGCTTGAGTGAAGGTGCCAAGGCAGCCCACCAGCTCCCCTGGCTCACTCACCATCTGCTGTTTCCACCTGCTGTGGCAGGGGTGATATCCAGCCTCTGCTCATGCCATTCTATCCCCTGTCATCATGAAGCTTCCTCTTCAGACTATAAGCCAAAATAATGAACTTTCCTCCCGTCAGCTGCTTTGGGTCAGGTGTTTGTTCCCGCAAGGAGAAGGGAACTGCAACATTGTCTTTAGCCCTGAGGTTAGCCCAGAAGGAGCTGCATAGGTTACTTTTCTGGTTGCTGTGATTAAGTCCCTAGCAAGAAGGAACTTAGAAGTGGGAAGGTTTATTTCCTCTTACAGTTGGAGATGATAGAGCCCATCATGGCACAAAAGGCATGGTGGCCAGAGCATGAAGCAGCTGGTCTCATTCAGTCCTCCTTCAGGAAGTAGACTGATAAATGCTGGTGCTCAGTTCACTCCTCCTTTTTATTCAGTCCCAGATCCAGCCCATGAAATGGTCTCACCACAGTCAGGGGGAGTTTTCCCACTTCAATTAACCTAATCTAGAAAAATCCCTAACTGACATGCCCCGAGATGTGTTTTCTAGGTGATTCTAGATCCAAGCAAGTTGACAAGAGTAACCATCATAGAAGCAAAAAAGAGGGTTTAAATGACAAACATTCTGCCACACAGAAAATAAAAAAATACAAACAGTATAGTGCCCTCGACGCCCAAAAATATTTGTGATCAACTTTAAAAAAAGTGTGTGTTCTATGAGGAATTGAGTGGCCCCCAAGGTTTCACTAAGGCTTTGTCAGGGAGAACTACATTAGATGACCCTTCTAAATCATTAACAGGACCCAGAAGCAGTGCTGTACGGACTGAATGGTGACATGGAGACACAGAGACACATGGCTGAATGCTATCTATCTCAGCTGCTCTTCAAGCTGAGGTGTGCACGCTATTTAAGGCGGAGTCAGTTACTCGGCATCAAGATTGCACCACAGTGGCTTTGGGGAACAGGGCACGATTACTGCTGTCTTTCTGCTTGGCCCCAGGGAATCTTCAGGCAGCATAGCCAAGACATTAGCACCAAGGCTCAAGGGGTTCTGTACTGGATCTCATGCTTCCAAAGTGAGGAGCAGCTGGTAGAAACCCTTTCCCAGCTGATCACCACACTGAGCCCTCACTGATGCCCCTAGCCTGTGCACCCTGGGAGGGGAGTTGGCCCAACAGCACAGTAAAATAACAACTCTCGAGCCAAAGCACATGGTAACTAGCAAGAGGCAGGGTGGCTTCCTCAGCACACTGTTTATTCCATAAGCTGTCACCCAGATCCAGGACAACAGTCAAGAAGCTTTGGTGAGCTCGGGATGGCCTTGAGAGAATTGACCTGTGTAGAATAGCAGGTTGAATGATACTGGCCAACTCTGAACCTTCCCAAACACACTTTTTTTCCTCCCTGTGTAACATAAAGATGGCAGGCTAGGAGCTGCTCAGCCACCTGCCCTGGCAGTCTTTCTCTTATCCAGAGATAACAAGCACCTGCTGTGACAGGGGCCTGAAATCTCCCTCCGCCTGGGAACCAGAGGCAACCTGACTTCAAGTATGTATTGTTCTATGTGCTAGTTATTAACTTGAGCCTGCTTCCTTCTGGGGCAGGAGCCCCGTCTTCTCCTGGGAACCCTTTAAGAAGGGAAGCTCCACTTTGTTCCCAGGACTGAAAACTCTCCTTGGAACCCCATCATTGTCTGTGGTGTTGATGTTCATTAATGCTCATTAATGAAGCTTGTGGCCTCAAGGAACAAGTCACCTCAGAGTCTGACTTTTATTGCATTATATTGCATTGCAGATGACCTTTCATGTCTTCCTTAGGGTGAAATCATTGTCAGTTATGAAATGATGACAATATAATGACATGAAATGAAATGAAAAGAAAGTGATAAATAATAATAACAGCAGCGACAACAACAAAAAAGCAACCCAGCCATCAGGACTGGTCTTTGTGTATATGCAGGGCTGCTGAATCAATATCTTCATGCTACTAACTCTTCATCATTTACATTGCAAGTGTTTTTCCTACAGATGGAGAACATTACACTCCCACAGAAAATTGGTTTTCCACCCTGAAGCAACAATAAGAGCATCTCCAAGCTGCGAATAATGTGAAAAGAGCTGAGTATTACTGTGTGGGTTTGAGGGTCGTTAAGAATTGGATATATTTCCTTTTCTTTGAACTATTTGTTCTCATTTTGATGTTTTTTGCTTTTGTGGTTCTTTTTTCTATTAATTTGAGAGAACACATTTTTCTATTCAATATTTTCATTTCTATTACAAATATTTCACCATTTTGTCATTTGCCTTTTGAGTTTTTTTTTTTTTTTTTTTAAGGAACAAGGTCTTTTTATTTTTTAAGGTTTTTTTATATTGTATTTATTTATTTTCAAGGAGAAAAAGAGGGGATGGGGAAGGAGAGAGAGAGAGAGAGAGACAGAGAGAGAGAGAGAGAGAGAGAGAGAGAGAATGGGCATGCAAGGGCTTCCAGACACTGCAAATGAACTCCAGACACATGCACTACTTTGTGCAACTGGCTTTACATGGGTATTAGGGAATCAAACTCAAGTTGTTAGGTTTTGCAGGGAAACGCCTTAACTGCTAAGCCATCTCTCCGATCTCCTTTTGACTTTAAAAAAATTATTTTTATTTATTTATTTGAGAGAGTGGAAGAGAGAGAGGGAGAGAATGGGTGCACCAGGGCCTCCAGCCACTGTAAACAAACTCCAGATATATGTGCCGCCTTGTGCAACTGGCTTGATGTGGGTATTGGGGAATCCAACCTGGGTCCTTAGGCTTCGCAGGAAGTGCTTTAACTGCTAAGCCATCTCTCTAGCCCTTGACTTTTTTGTAGTGGGGCTTTTGGTCTGATTTCTATGCAGAAGTCCTTTATTTGTATTTGTTAATAATGTTTTCCATAGCCTCTGATTTTTTTTCTAATACTTTGGCCTTTTTTGCTCAATACTTGCATTTTACAAGGTTAAATGTTGGCTCTTCCTAGAATTATTTCATATAAGAGGTGAAGAAGGGTACAAGCTTTCTTTGTCTTAGTCCGTTTGGACTGCCATAACAAAATGCCCTAGACCTGGTGAGTTAAACTACAGCTTCTAAAACTGTGCTGCATGATCCCACATGGGGTCACAGATCTGAATGTGGGGTGGGGCATAAACTATTGGCAACAATAAAATATTTCTATGTTGCAAAGACCAAAAACAATTCAAAATCAAATATGCAATGAATCTGAGATATGTCTGGCAGTGCTCACCAATGCCGCATATGAGAGTTTGCTGCACGTTGCTTCACCACACACCAGTGACGCTGCCTGAAACACTTCAGCTCCTATTCAGAACTATTGCATGCTATGACTGCAGTGTTTTTACAGTCCATACAGAATTTTCTTCTCTTGGAAAAACACAATGGTTTAATTACAGAAAAAAAAAAAAAGACTTGAAATGTTTTCCTACCATCACTTCTCAGCATTTAAATGTCAAATGAGTATATCTTTGTATTATAATATGTTAAAATGCTTGCTTTTCAAAAGTTGCTGACTTGAATTTTATAAAAAGTTTTTCAATTAATTTTATTATTTTGATTGATATTTATTTATTTTGTGCATGTGTGTCTTTGTGTGTATGCAGGTACACAGGTATGTCTATAGGCATGCATGCAGCTATGTGTGGGAGCCAGAGGACAGACAGGCTCCCATGTTGTCCTTCAGGCCCCATCTACCTCTTTTGAGACAGGGTATTTCACTGGCCTGGAGCCCACCGATTACTTTAGACTGACTGACCAATGAACCCCAGGGATCGCCTGTCTCCTCCACCCTAGTATTGCAATTACAAGTGCGTATCACCACACCTGGCTTTGTTGTGCTATATGAATTATGGGGATTGAACTCAGGTCTTCATGTTATCACTTTACAAACTGAGCTATCACTCCAGCCGATGTTCAAATAATTTTGGCTTGGAATTAGGACAAAATCTCTCCAGTTTCTGAAATGCCTCTGCCATTTTGTACAACTCCAAAATCCAGTGTCAGTCAACCCTAAGAAATGTTGAAGGGGCTCCATGTCGTGCAGTATCAGCTATTCACCCAAGATTTATTTATGAAAAATAAACACATCCATCTCATTAATATGCAAATTTGGCCTAGTCTTTAATAAATGGAAAAGTTATATATATATATAACAAAGAATTGTTTTAAGATCAACTTTTTATGACTATATATAAATATTTAATCTTTCTTTTTCTTTCTGAAAGCTGGGTTCCACTTCTAGTTCAAAGGACAAAAATGGTACCATCAGTTCTGCTCACATTGGCATGGACACTCTTGGGGATGAAGCTAAGCAGCTTGCTGCAGAAGGCAATGTAGGCACCAGGCCAAGCTCTCTACAGGTGGTTGTCTGGAAATAGTTGATGTTTATACCTGTTTTACATATCTATATGTCTGAGGTCATATAAAAATGTCTCCAATGAGAAGGGCTAATGAGTGGGAAAAGTTTTAAGTCTTGGCTTAAGCAACCAACATATATAATTCTTGAAGCAAGAAGACCAAAATTAAGGTGCTAACAAATCTGGGGTCTGGCAAAGGCCTATTTCCTAGCCATTTTCTCCTTATCTCCTCACAGAGTGGTGGGCATGTGTGTGAAGAGAGTAAAGGGTCCTGTATCTTCCTATGAGCCACTATGTTAGTTACTTTTTCTGTTGCGATTACAAAACACCTGACAGAAGCAACTTGTTGTTGGCCGATGGTTCCAGAAGTTTAGTCCATCCATGGAAGCAGAAGTCTCTAGCAGCTGTTCATATCACAGAGACAGACAGGAAGGAGAGAACTGGAGGTGAGGCCAGACTATAACCTTCAAAAGCCTGCCCCCACTGACCCATCTCCCACCACCCATGCTTCCTGTCCTAAATGTCCCATGCCCTCTCAAAACAATGCCAATAGTTGGAAGCCAAGTGTTCAAACATCTGAGCCTGGGGTCATTTCACAATGAAACCCTAGGACATTGATCCCATTCATGAGGGGGTCCTCTGTGTCCTAATCACCTCCCAACTCCTCACCTCCTGACATTACAATGGGAGTTAGAATTTTAGCATATATTGGTAGGGACATATGCATTAAGTATTTTCCTAGATATATCCAATATATTAATCATTTTAATAACCTATCATCATTAATACACCATGCTGTCTTACATACTTTTATTTATGGTTGTGATTGTATCTATTTCTGGCCTCTTCCCAGAAATGCAATGGAATTCCATCCCATTAATCTGTTTCTTCATGGCCTGGTATGACATTATTCTAATTTCTGTAGCTTTAAAGATTATTTTCAATCCTGGTAAAACTATTCTGTGTATTCCCCCCTACTATACATTCCCCATTATGTGTCTCTTTCTTCTGTTTTCCTGTTAAACTTTAATAGAAATTGCTCATTGTCTTTCAATATTTCAGAACCCAAAAAATATTCAGTGGAAGTATTCAAATATTTGTTCCCATTATATTACTCATTAATTATCATTAATTGTTTTTTGGAATATTCTGCCTTGCTATAATTTTGTTTTGTTTTGTTTTTTTTTTTCAAGGTAGGGTCTCACTCTAGCTCAGGCTGACCTGGAATCCACTATGTAGTCTCAGGGTGGCCTCAAACTCATGGCAATCCTCCTACCTCTGCCTCCCAAGTGCTGGAATTAAAGGTGTGCACCACCACGCTGGACTAATTTTTTTCATATATATTTTTTTCTACATAAGTTATAGTCTTGTATCCCCTCACCCCTGGTCTCCATTTCCCTAAGGGCCCTTCTCAGTAGGGGTAATTAGGGCCTCTGTTAGTTTCTGGGGGTGCTATGCCTCAAGGTATTTCAACCCTGTGGCTCTTATAATATTCCCACCCCCTCTTCCCTCTTCTGCAATCATCCCTGAGCCTTGGGTGTGTTAGCAGTTTGTTTTAGTGTTGAGGTCACTGTAGCCTCTGTATTTCTGTTACGATGTGTTTCAGTCCACCTCTGTTTGTTGCTATTTCCCTGGAGGTAGTTGTCAGGCTGGCATTGGGAGCCATACTTGTGTTGCTGCTTCCTCTGCAGTTCCTCCTGGACTGCGGTAGAGATAGCACATCTTGTGATGTGCACTCAGCTATCTTTTCTTGTTGAATTGGTGGATCTTGGGTTTCTCCAGTATTCTCTGCCTTCTGTAAAATACATAGATTCTCCAACCAAGGGTAAGAGGAGCTTTGATTAAGGGGGATATGGTTATAATTTTGAGAGGCATTTTGATAATTTATTTCATTTATTTGAAAGAGAGAGAGGGAATGAGGGAGAGAGAGAAAGAGAAGAAGGAGGGAGAGATAATTGGCATGCCAGGGCCTTTAGTCATTGCAAATGAACTCCAGATACATGTGCCACATCATGCATCTGGCTTATGTGGGTCCTGGGGAATTGAACCTGGGTCTTTTGGCTTTGTAGGCAAGTGCCTTAACTACTAAGCCATCTCTCCAGCCCTTGAGAGACATTTTGATGAGGATACCTACTCAGTTTTTCCAGAGAACAATGGGAACTTCTCTCTGGGATTTGTGAGTTTCCTACTTATGGGGCACTGGTTTAGTTTCCAACACCAGTTATGAGCTTGCTCCCACTGAGCAGGCCTACTGGCCAATCAGAAAGCAGCTGGTTAGTCACACGAGCTGTGTGCCACTATGGCACAAATGTGTACTTCTTGTCCATCTGATGGATTACTGCTGAGTAGAATTCCATTGTGTATATATATGTGCCACATCTTCATCATCCATTCTTCTGTTGATGGGAATCTGGGTTGATTCCATTTCCTAGCTATTGTGAATTGAGAAGCTATAAACATGTTTGACAAGTATCTCTGAAGTGAAGAGTGTACTCTTTAGGGCAAATGCCCAAGAGTGGAATAGCTGAGTCAGATGGTAGATTATTTCATCTTTTTCTGGAGTTTCCTACTGCTTTCCATAGTGGTTGTAGTAGTTTATACTCCCATCAACAGTGAACAAGAGTTCCTCTTTCCCCATAACCTCTCTTGTCATTTGATTTTTTTGATGGTTGCTATCCTGACTGGAATAAGGTGAAATCTCAAAGTTGTTTTGATTTGTATTTCCTTGATGGCTAGGGATCTTGAACATTTCTTTCTTTTTTTTTTTTTCAAGGTAGGGTCTCACTCTGGCCCAGGCTGACCTGGAATTAACTATGTAGTCTCAGGGTGGCCTCAAATTCACGGCGATCCTCCTACTTCTGCCTTGAACATTTCTTTAAATGAGTAGTGACCATCTGTATTTTTTCCTGAGAGAACTTTCTGAGCTACTGGGGTCTTATTTAAGAAGTCTGTCCCTGCTCCTATATCTTGGAGTTACACCCTATTTCTTTCACCCATCATTTTAGGTTTTCAGTTCTTATATTAAGGTCTTTAATCAATTTGGAGTTGATTTGTTTACATGGTGAGAAAAGTGGATCTAGATTCAACTTTTAAAGAATATTGTATATATTTATTTATTTGAAAGAGAAAGGGGAGAGTGGCAGATAGGGGAAGAGAGAATGGACACACTGGGACCTCTAGCCACTGCAAATGAACTTCAGACACATATGCCACTTTATGTATCTGGCTTTATGTGGGTACTGGGGAATTGAACCTGTGTCCTTTGACTTTGCAGGCAAGTTCCTTAATCATTAAGCTATTTCTCCAGCCCTAGATTCATCTTTCTACATTTGTTTGTCCAATTTCTCCAGCACCATTTGTTTAAAAATGCTGTCTTTTCTCCAGTGTGCATTGTTGGCTCCTTTGTCAAAGATCAGGTAACTCTAGTTGCTTGAACTAAGGCCTGGATCTTCTATTCTGTTCCATTGGCATCTGTTTTTATGCCAGTACCATACTGTTTTTATTTCTATGGTTTTATAATATAACTTGAAATAGAGTATTGTGATACCTCTAGTGGTGTTTCTTTTGCTGAGGATAGTTTTGGATATCTGAGATCTTGTGCAATCCCATATGAATTTTGAGAGTTTTTAAAATCTCTGTGAAAAATGATTCTTGGACTTTTATTGATGCTGCATTGAATCTACATGTTGCTTTTGGTAGAACTGTCATTTTCATAATATTGATCCTACCAATCCATGAGTATGGGAGGTCTTTCCATCTTCTTGTGTCCATCTCAGTTTTCTTTTTTTCAGTATTTTAAAAAATATTTTATTTATTTATTTATTTATTTATTTATTTATTTATTCATTTATTTGAGAGAGAGAGTGTGTGTGTGCCAGGGCCTCTAGCCACTGCAAACGAAATCCAGATGTGTGTGTCACCCTGTGCATCTGGCTTACATGGATCCTGGGGAATCAAACCTGGCTCCTTTGGCTTTGCAAGCAAGTGCCTTCACTGCTAAAACATCTCTCCAGCCCCTTTTCCGTGTTTTTATGTTTTCATTGTATAGGTCTTTCACTTCCTTGGTTAGTGATATTCCAAGAGATTTAATTTTTTTTTTTTGTGGCAATGGAAAATGGGACAGCCTCACTGATCTTTTTCTCTTTGTGTTTGTCTTTGGTGGATAGGAAAGTTACTGACTTTTGTGTGTTAATTTTGTATCTTGCCACTTTGTTAAAGGAAGTTATCACTGGTAGAATTTTGTTTTTAAACCACCACATTTTATTCGAACATACAGAGTTGAAAGGGCAAGGGTTTGAGGTGCAAGGAAGAAGGGAGGGGAAAGTGTCTGTGGAAAGAGAGAATATATCATATGGCCCAGGAGCCCATGTGGGTAACAAACGTGGGCCCTGGAAACAAAAATGCATAGAAGGGTTTTTCTAAAACAAACAAACAAAAGAAGAAGTGTACTTCCAAAAAGATTAAAAAGTCATGTGCTGGAAAGATGTCTTAGTGGTTAAGGCACTTGCCTGCAGAGCCTAAGGATCCAGGTTCAATTCTGTTAGGTCTTCATGGGCTCCAAAGATGGAGTCACCAAGGACAGCAGAATGGTGACAGAGGCATAAGGAAGTGGATTATCAACATTTCTCAAGAGAAACCACCCAGCCTTTATCCCTTCCTTGCCTAACAATACCCTCAGGTCATGGTTCCCTGCCCCCTTAACTCCTAAGTCACCTGGTCACTGTTCTGGTGTCACACCCTAGCTATTTTAAATGGCTAATGTAAAGATCTCCCCTAAAGGAACTTTACTATTCATCTTAATGAGTTCTTTTCCCTTCCTCACCTTCCCCCAACTGAAAAAGCCCTATAAAGCCCACTACCTAAAAACTCAG
Source organism: Orientallactaga sibirica (assembly GCA_036365145.1). Taxonomy (NCBI): domain Eukaryota; kingdom Metazoa; phylum Chordata; class Mammalia; order Rodentia; family Dipodidae; genus Orientallactaga; species Orientallactaga sibirica. Next base: position 1,288,577 of record JAEOAD010002184.1, read on the forward strand.
GTTGACTGTGCTCCTCTCTTGTGAGTCAGCCCTGGCAGCTCAGGCTTTTCCTGAATAAAAGCTTTCATCTTTGCTTCAGAGTGGTTTGCATAGTCTTGGTCACTCCCGAACCTTACAGATTCCCCACTATTCATGTAAGCCAGATGCCCAGGGCATACATCTAGAGTTTGTTTGCAATGGCTGGAAGCCCTGGCATGCCCATTTTCTCTATCTGCCTCCCTCTCTCTCCCCCCCTCAAATAAATAAATAAAAATAATTTTTAAAAGTCAAAAAACAGTAAGTAATAAAGAAAATATCCCTTCCCACCCAGGCTGTCAGGTGGGAGAAACATTGTCTTATACGTGTGGAGACCCAGGTGTGTGCAGCTCAAGAGCCACAGGAAGAAAATGCTTGTCTCTGTGGGCTCAAGTAAGCTCAAGAAAAAGGGATGTAGGCGCACCAGGGCAAGGTGCGCACTCGGGAGAGATTTGATTGGGTGAGGCAAGCAGATGTTGAGTCCAGCCACTGAGGCAGGAGGAGGAGCTGAGATGGGTATGGCCATCTGAGGCCTGGTGAGGCCTGGTGAGGATATAACTTAAGGTTCCTCCCTTGAGAGCCTACTCCCTATCTGCCTGCACCAAAAGCTAACAGCTAACCTAACTCCTCTCATGTCCCCCTCTCATGAGAAGACACTGTAACTGCTGTTAGAGGAAAGGGGACAATGACTAACCACACAGGAAACTATGAAGATAATCATGTTATAATGTAGCATCATCAGTTTCTAATATGCAAATATTCTCCCATTGTTGGCATGAAATCCTCCTGGCCATAACAATTTATTTTTCCAAAATATTGTTGGATTCTGCTAGCTAACATTTTAATTTAAACTATGCTCACTTTCATAAATAGAATTGCAGCTTTATCATTTTGTTCCTCATAATTTTTTTATATCAGTGTTACGTTCAATTCAATAGGTTTCTTTTTTTTTAATCACTGGACATTGTACATATCCTTCTGTAACATTATCACTCTCTGTGGCAGCAGCATCCTCCGTCTCTTCACTCCACACTGCTAGCTCCCTTTCGCAGCCCTTCCTCAAATATTGTGGCTATGGGTGTCCGACATCCCCTTATTTAATTAAATATGGTGCTTACATTTCTGTTTCCTATATATGTTGGGGGCTGACATTAGGAAGGAAGTGGCAACTAGAAACTAGCAGTCCATGACTTTGAATATTCCTACAAAATTTACCTGTTCATGAGAAGTTAAGGATCTGTTTTACAAATAGCATATTTGGGTTATAGGGCAAAATCTGGCAGAGTGCTTGTCTATCACATTTGGGAAGCACTGAGTTCCTTTTCTGTAGTAGCACTACAAATAAATAAATGCATGAAAAATGTGTTGGTGTTGATATATATAATCTCAACACCAACACACACACACATGGTACAGGTATGTGTGTGTGTTGGTGCATGTGTATGCATGTGCACATGGTATAGAGGCCAGAAGACAACCTCAGGAATACTGTCCTTCTTCTTATAAGACAGGGTTTCTCATTGGCCTGGAGCTCACCAGTTAGACTCTGGCCAAAGAGCCCCAGGGATCATCATGTCCCCACCTCCCCAGCTCTGGGATTATAGCTCCATGCTCAACATTTTTAATTTTTTTAATTTGTTTGTTTATTTGCAAGGGGAGAGAGAGAGAGAATGGGTATGCCAGGGCCTCTAGACTGCTGCAAAGGAACCCCAGATGCATGCACCACTTAATGTATGTGGCTTTACATGGGTACTGGGAAATCAAACCTGGGTCCTTTGGCTTTGCCAGCAAGTGTTGTAACCACTGAGCCATCTCTCCAGCCCCATGCTCAACAGTTTTACATGGGCTCTAGTGATGGAACTCAGGTTCTTTTTTTTTAAAAAAAAAAAAAAAGTAGGGTTTCTCTCTAGCCTTCACTCTGTAGCTAGGCTGACCTTGAACTCACAATGATCCTCCTACCTCTGTCCCCAGAGTACTGGCATTAAAGGCATGTGCCACCACTCCTGGCTTGAACTCAGGTTCTTATACTTGTGAGACAAGCTATCTCCCCATCCCAGGATATGTTTTGATGAAGTTGTATGTTACTTGAGTTTTTCCATCCATAAATATTGCTTCACTTCTCTTTCCATTATTCCCATTGGAGCTGTTGTAAAAAGTTCTGGAGTTCTGGATCTATCAAAGAGCTCCATCAGTTATATTTTTCATCTGTTATTTCATTTTTATCTGTATTTTCTTCTGAGGAGCCGCCTGTGTTTGAAGTTGATGGCATATTAGAATCACCAGGAGAATTTAAAAGCTGATGTCAGGATCCCCTCCCAGGAAGGATTTAATCAGTATGCACCCAAACTAGAAATGGGTAGTTTTAAATTTTCCACAGGTGATGGCAGTATGTAGCGAGATAGAGAACTCCCCCTTGAGCTCACGAATTCAATCTTCACTCTTCTTTCTTTTCGTGGGTGAGCTAGCTGCCTACCTCTGAGCTATGGATCACACTTAGCTCACAGCCCTCTACTGTTTTAGCTATTCACTCTATGTTCTCATATTCTCACAGGACTTTTTTGTTTGTTTGTTTGTTTTGTTTTTTGAAGTAGGCTCTCACTTTAGCCCAGGCGGACCTGGAATTTACTATGTAGTCTCTAGGTGGCCTTGAATTTACAGTGATCCTCCTACCTCTGCCCCCCAAGTTCTGGGATTATTAAAGGTGTGCCCCACCACACCTGGCCCACTTACAGTATTTTTTTTTTTTACTGCGTTAGTTATTAACTCTGTTTTTCAGAGGTAAATTAGTCTATGGAAGTGAGCAATTCACATTACTGTTTTCCCTCAAACACTGATTCTTTGTTCATCTAAGACCTAAGGATTTAGATTGAGCAGAGGGGTTTTTCAATCCAAGTAGGTCCTGAAAGCACTTTTTAGCCCAGCAGCTTAGCTTGCCTCCAGCAACAGTGCTGTGAAGGAGTGCTGTGAAGGCCGACTTTGGAGCCAGGTGGGCTATGGAGGACTTCCCACCTCCAGGGGAACAGCACTTTGCCCCTGAGGCCTCAACACCTTTTCTCAGCCTCAAATGGAAGGTGTCATTCTCCTGTGTTTCTCTTTGTGGAACTCGGAGCTTTGTCTCAGGCTCTTCTCTATTTCATTTTAGACTCCAGGGCTGGTACCCCTCAGTAGGAGATCATGACCACTTCTGGGATTTGGTGAGCAGGTTAGGCCTCTGAAGGTATAGCATGAGGGTTGTCACATGGAGATTAAGAAGGAACCAGCATGGAAAGGCAGGGGTGAGGAGAGAAGAGGGAGGAGAGGGAAGAAGAAAGGGGCTGGAGATGTTGCTTTCTTAGTAGAGTACTTGCCTAGCAGGCAAATCCAGAGTTCGATCTCCAGCACCGTATAAAACCAGGAGTGGTAGTACAGAGATGCAATCCCAGTGCTTGGGAGGTGGAGGCAGGAGGATCAGAAGTTCAAAGTCACCCGTGGCTACAAGGAGAGTTTGAGACCATCCTGGGCTACAGTTTACAAAGAGCCATAAACAACACTTGGCGGTTAAATGACAACATTGACATATGAGCGGTAAAGCGCTGTAGTCATCGTCAGTGTACTGCAGTAGCTAACCATGTCCTAGTTATGTAAGAGAATACTCCACCCACCAAGGTGTTCAGGGAAGCAAGGCCACAACACAAGCTGGTAACTTGCTCTCACATGGTTCCGAAAAAGATGCACTCACATATACATAGTATTACATAACATGCATATGCATCAAGTGGGGAGAGAGGCACAGAAGGAGCAAAATGTAGTATTAGGTTAATTGGAGTAAAGGGTATGCAGGGCTTTTTTGTGTTACATGTATTTTTGCAACATCTCAATAAGTTGAAAATTATCTCTAAACAGAAAAAGGGTTTCTTTTAAATGCCATCAAGTATACAAATCTGAAACTCCAAGGACAGAACTGGACTGGAGACAGCAATACAGGAGCCAGCCGGATGCAGATGTTCAAGGTCACCAGAACAGATGAGCTAATGGAGACTGTTGCCAAGGAAGAGAAGGGGCCAAGACCACATGCTGGGGAACAGTGGTGTTCAGGGAATGGGCACAGGAGGAAAAGCCAGCCAAGCAGACAGAACAGGAGCCACTGATGGGGGAGGGGAGGCCAGAGTGGGGAGATGTCATGGAAATAAGACAAAGTTTCAAAAGTGGCTAACTATGACAAATGTTACCACAGTGCAGAAACATGACCCCATTTAGCAAGATGGAAGTCAGGGAACAGTCTCATGAGAGAAACCAGAAACAGTGCTTCCCAGAGTCAACACAAAGCAAAGAAATAAGAATATAGTAAATTCTCAAGAAATATGGCTATTTAAAAAAAAGAGAAAAATTGAGTCTCCTTTCTACACTATCCTAACACTACCGTTTTTCAGTGACTTGCTCAATTTTGGGGTCTGGTGACAGCACTCTCTTCCAGCATCAGTACAAATTCATTATTCACAAGCAACTTTTCTATAATTGCAATGGGACGCTCAGCTGGCTTCCCTGGGTAAAGAAGTACGTAAATGCCATGTTGAACCAGAACTCGACAATATGTGCATCTGTTATGTCTCTGAGCCTTCATCACAATCTTGTGAGCAAAATGTAATCATTCCTATCTTGCATGAGAATCTGAGGCCCAGAGGACAATATGGTCAGAGCCACACAGCCTATCAGCAATACAGTTGGGACTCACACCCAGATGTGTTTGCTTTCAAAGTACACACCTTTTCCACCCCACCATCCTAGCCAAATACAGACTAGAAACTAAGGGATTGGTAAGCAACAGAAATTTAAGGTTAAAAGAAAAGTATATGCCACATATGGCTTCCTCCTTCTCCTTCCTTTTGGCACATTTTCCTTGCTTTAGTAAAGTTGCCCTTGAGTATTTCCTTTGGTTCAGTTATGCTAAAGCAGAGTTGTGTTATTGGAAAACCATGTAGCATAGTACCTGGGCTTAAGTCCTAGCCCCACCTGGGTCCTGATGAATCCTAAGTGGTTCAATCCAGAGAGTGGCCATCGTAAATGTCCGCGCCAACATGTGGTTCTTAAGAATGTCTTCAATTGAGATGTCCCCACAGAGCATTTTCCTGGTACCATCCTCTTTGTAGGATGCTTGTGTCATGCCCAATAATGTTTGCATAACCTCATCATTAGCAGTTTTAACATTATAAATAGACTAGGGTATATTCTTTTTGTAAGTTTTAACTTATTTTTATTTATTTATTTGAGATAGAGAAAGAAAGAGAGAGAGAATGGGTACACCAAGGCCTCCAGCCACTGCAAACAAATTCCAGATGCTTGCACCACTTTGTGCATCTGGCTTAGATGGGGACTGGGGAATCGAACCTGGGACATTAGGCTTTGCAGGCAAGTGCCCTAACTGCTAAGCCATCTCTCCAGCCTGCTGGGATATATTCTTATTTACACCCCAGAAGCAGAACGTGCTACCTGTTTTAAAAGCAAATAACAATGTCAATAAACTCTCAAGAAACATTGCTGTTGCAATCAATAAAACTTCAGAATAGCATACACAAAGGACATAAGAATTTCTGATGTTGGCACTGAAAGATGTCACAGTAGCATCTTCTACAAAGCCACAATCACATTAGGGGCTGGAGAGATGGCTCAGTGGGTAAAAGTGCTTGCCATGCTCGCAGATACTCAGCACCCACAGAAGAAACCAAGAGTGTCCATGCATGCCTGTAACCCCACCCTGTGAGGAGCAGAGACAAGCGAACCGCTGGGACTCCTTAGTCAGCCAACATGACCAAACAGAATGAAAGCTCCCGTTTCAATGAGACTCCTTCTCAAGAAAGCACCACAAAAGAGTGGTAGAGGGGTACACCGAGTGTTCTCTTCTAGCCTCCTCATCTGTGTGCATGGAGTGCGTGAATGCTCACACTCGTGCACATATGTATGCACACACACCATACCAATGCACTACAAACCAAACAACACACATTAATTATAGTTTTTTTGCATGTGTATGTGCTTGCTGTGTGTGTGTTCATATGTGGGTGGGTGGGTGTACATGCATGTATACATGAGTGTGGAGACCAGAGGTCAACGTCAGGTATCTTCTTCAATCATTCTGTATCTTATTATTTGAGGCACTTACTGAACCTAAAGCTCACCATTTTAGACCAGCTAATGGGCCTCAGGAATTTTCCAGTCTTCACTTCCTCAGCACTGGGATTACAAGAACAGATCACCACACATAGGTCCTGGGACCCAAATTCAGGTCTTCATACTTGCATGGCAAGCACCTTACCCACTGAGCTATCGTCCCATCCCAATTAATAATGGGTTTTAAAAATATTTTTTGTTTGGGGCTGGTTTAGCAGTTAAGGTATTTGCCTGTGAAGCCTAAGGACCCTGGTTCAATTCCCCAGTACACATGTAAGCACAAGGGGGCATATGCATCTGGAGTTCATTTGCAGTGGCTAGAGTCCCTGGAATGCCCATTCTCTCTTTCTCTCTCAAATAAATAAGTAAAATTTAAAGAAAATCTTTTTGGTTTGGTTGTTTTTTTTTTTTTTTTTTTTTTTGAGGTAGGGTCTCTCACTGTAGCCCAGGCTGACCTGGAATTCACTTTGTATTCCCAGGCTGGCCTGGAGCTCACAGCAATCTTCCTACCTCTCTACCTTTTAGGATTAAAGGAGTGAACAACCATGCCTCACTAATAATTTTTTAATGTATTTTGTCACATGTGCACATTTGTGTATAGAGTATGTATGTTGTGTTGTATGTATATTGTATACATGCATGTATGCAGAATGGCATGCTTTGTGCACATGTGAACAGAGGCCAGGGGAGACTGTTGCGTGTCCTCCTTTTTTCATGTATCCATGTGTTTCCTTGAAGTCTCTCACTCAACCCAGCAGGCCCCAGCAATTCTTCAGTCTTCAGCTCCCACCCCCAGGCTGGGGTTACAGACCTGTATGGCCACACCCAGCTGTTTGTATGGGCGCTGGGCAATCCACCCTGGTGGTCTCATATCTTCTCGGATTCTCATGCTCATATAGCAAGCACTGTTAACTGCTGAGCCATCTCCCCAACTCACCAATTAATAATAATTCATTCTTCAGGCATTTTACTTATTTTATTAACTAACATGGTGGTTATTGCTTATATATGCATATTTTACCATGTTTTAAATTTATGCAATTGATTACTGCATGTGTACATTACAATTTTTCCACTTCGAATAACAGGATCACTATTTTATTAGGAACATTGCAGTAATGAGAAAATTAGATTCTAACACACATGGCAACTAAGTGAAGTGATAGATATGTTATCTAATTCAATCATTTCATAATGAAAATGTATATATGCATTTCCATTCATCTAATTGTACACCTTTAGTATGTACAACTGTTATCATATGTATTCAACTTTCTATCCTAGATATACACAATTATACCTCAATAAATCTGGAAAAAACAGAATCATGGGTTTTTTTTTTTTTTCCTGGTTGATAGTCATCTTGTATTCAGGAACAGACAACTGACCTGAAATAGGAAGATCTGAGAGAATCAGCACTGTGTGCCCTATGCCAGACAAGATATGCCAGCAGAAGGAGGTTATGTCCTAAAGCAAGCAGGTCACCTCATGCCTGGAGAAAACAACTGTTATATTTTGTCACAAATACCCTGCATCCCCTATGCTTCTGTGCTTCAACTTGTGAGGCCACCTATTGTCCAAAAATGCCAGCCACAGACTTTTCCTGCCCCTTTGGCAGGGAGATGAGGTAAGTGGCACAGGCTTTGTCCCTTATAAGCAGCCTCAGGCCTCCCAGCCCAGCATGGACTGTCCTGGTGAGGGGCAATTTCAGCCCCAGGAGCAGGAAGTCCAGTTCCCAGCCAGCACCAGCACCCAGTGTTGGGTGTCACAGTAGGCCAGCAGCAAAGCACATGTCTCTTCACCAGGCAGGTTCCATGGAGGAATGAGAGTGCAACTTCCCAACAGACACCCAGAGGTCCTAGGACACTGTGAGCTGTCCAGTGTCTGGTTCATAAAGCTTCCTCCTGCTTCATCAGCTATAGTCAGTTGCTTTTGCTTGCAGCTATGAACCCTGACTGCTAAAAGGATTTTGCATTTTTTGGCTAAAGATGAGATTCTTTTATGCCTTCATAACCCAGACTCTACCTCTTACAAATATATCAAGTATCCAATGTGCTTGGCCAGTGGCCAGAGTGGACATAATGGCCTCTCACTAAGCTATGATGCCTGATAGTTATAGCTCCCCTTTGCAGATGTGGGCTACCTCTTCAGTTACCAAGACTGAAATATTCCAGCATGCATTGTGTGCCTGCTTCCCCACTTTATCTTGGCTCAGTGAAAAAATCCACTGTCGCTCAGCACTCTCCCTCTCCAAGGCCTCTAAAGCCTGTGGTTTTCTAGCTGTCTTGCTACTGAATATGGGAAAGAAGAAAGAAAAAAAGAAAAGAAAAGAAAGAAAGAAGGAAGGAAGGAGAAAGAAAGAAAGAAGAAAGAAAGAAAAAGAAGAAAGAAAGAAAGAAGAAAAGAAAGAAAGAAAGAAAGAAAGAAAGAAAGAAAGAAAGAAAGAAAGAAAGAAGGAAGGAAAGAGGAAGGAAGGAAGGAAGTAGCCTGATGTGGAAACTTTTAAAGGCAGAAGAAGAGCTTGGAAGGGGTACTTCAAATTATTTAGCACAATTGATAAAGAGAGAATGATCCCAAACTCCTTCTATGAAACCAGCATTACTCTAAAACCTAAACCAGACAGAAACACAACAAAAATAGAAAATTGTAGACCAATATCCCTAATAAACTTAGATGGAAAAGTCTCAACAAAATCCTCACAAACCGAATTCAAGAACCCATCAAAAGCATCATCCACCTCGATCAAGTAGGTTTCATCCCTGGGATGTAGGGATGGTTGAACATATGAAAACCAATAACTGTAATTGACCACACAAAGAAACTTAAAAACACGAGACTCACATGATTATTTGAATAGATCATAAAAGGCCTTGGACAAAATACAATACACCTTCATGATTAAAACACTGGAAAGACCATATCTCAACATAATAAAGACTAATAATAAAGCACCCAAGGCCCAGATCACACCAAATGGGGGAAAACTCAAACATTCCCATTAAAGTCTGGAACAAGAATGGGGTGCCCACCGTCACCATTTCTTTTCAACATAGTATGTAAAGTCTTAACTCCAGCAATAAGATAAGAGAAACAAACAAAAGGGATACAAATGAATAAGGAAGAACTCAAACTAGCCCTATTTGCAGATGACATGATTTTATATATAAGTGACCCAAAAGACACCATCAAAAACACTCTTAAAGGTGATAAATTCTTTCAGTAACGTGGCAGGATACAAAATCAATACACAGAGGCATCTATGTGCCAGAGATAAACATATGGAGAAAGAGATCAGTGATGCTATCCCATTTTTCAATAACCACAAAAATTTAAAGACCTTGGAATGTCACTCACCAAGGAAGCAATAGATCTATACAAAGAAAACAAAAACACTGAAGAAAGAAATTGAGGAGGACACGAGAAGATGGAGAGACCTCACATGCTCATGGATTGGAAGAAGTAATATTGTGGAAATGGCCATCCTACCTAAAGCATTATACAGATTCAGTGCAATTCCAATGATAATTCCAGCAACGTTCATTACAGAGATAGAAAAATTAGTCTCAAAAGTCATATGGAAGAACAGAAGGTCTTGGATACCCAAAAATATCCTCAACAAAAGAAATATGTCTGGGGCTGGAGAGATGGCTTAGTGGTTAAGGTGCCTGCCTGCTAAGCCTAAGAACCTGGTTCCAACCTCCAGGTCCCATGTTTAGCCAGATGCAAAGTGACGCAAGGGCACAATGCCACACTTGCCCACAAGGGGTCGCACGCATCTGGATTTTGTTCACAGCAGCTGAGAGACTGTTGGAGTGCCCATTCTCTATCTGTCTCTCTCTCCCTCTCTGTCTCTCTCTGTATCTCTCTCTAAAAAAAAAAATAGAAATATGTCTGGACATATCACCATACCTGATTTCAAGATATACTACAAAGCCATAATAAGTAAAACAGCATGGTGCTGGCACAAAGAAACAGACATGAAAATCAATGGAATAGAATAGAAGACCCATCTCTAAATCCAAGCAACTGCAGGTACCTGATCTTTGACAAAGGGGCCAAAAATACAAGCTGGGGAAAAGACTGAATCTTCAACAAATGGTGCTGGAAAAATTGGACAACTACATGTAAAATGAAATTAGACTCACTTCTCTCATCTTGCACAAAAGCCAACTCTAAATGGATTAAGGACCTCAATATAAGACCTAAAAAAGCAGGGAGAACACTCCACAATGTAGGCATAGGGAAAGACTTCCTGAATAAGATCCCAGTAGATCAACACTCAACCACAGGGACCTCATGAAACTAAAAAGCTACTGTACAAACAAACCATCAACAGAGTCCATAGACATCCCACAGAATGGGAGAAAATCTTCACCAGCTACACCTCCAACAAAGTTCTAATATCTAGAATCTATAAAGAACTTGAAAAATTAAACAATAAAAAAAATCAAACAGCCAAATAAAAAATGGAGTAGAGAATTGAACAGGGAATTCTCAAAGGAAGAAATACAAATGGCTATTACACACTTAAAAAGATGTTCAACATCTTTAGTTATCAGAGAAATGCAAATTAAAACAACTCTGAGATTTTATCTCACCCCAGTGAAGATGGCCTTCATCAAAAACTGAATGATAACAAATGCTGCTGAGGCTGTGGGGAAAGAGGAACATTTACCCACTGCTGGTGGGAGTGAAAACTGGTGCAACCACTGTGGAAATTAGTATGGGGACTCCTGAAAAAGATGAAAATAAATCTACCTTTTGATCTAGCTATACCACGCCTGGGCATATACCCTAAAGGGAATATACCTTTTCTATAGAGATACTTTCTCAACTATGTTTGTTGCTGCTCTGTTCACAATAGCTAGAAATGGAATCAGCCCAGATGCCCATCAACTGATGACTTGATAATGATGATGTGGTACATATACACAATGTAATTCTACTCAGCAGTAAGAAAAATGAAATAATGAAATTTGCAGAAAAATGGATGGAGTTGGAAAAAAATCATTCTAAGCTAGGTCACACAGGCACAGCACGTGTACTCTCTCGTATGAAGTTCCTAACTGGGATCAACTGGAGATGAGTGCAAATGGTAATAAGCACCAGGAACATGGACATAAACCTGGAATGAGAGCAGAAGAGAGAAGAAATAGGAGAGGTGAGAGGAGGAGTTACCTGACAGGTTAGGGGAGGGTCAAAACATTAGGGGTAGGTCAGGGGGGGAAGGAAGTACACAAAAGTTAAGATAACATGAATCAGTTCTGTAGAAACCCTCATTCTGGCTAGCATTCTATAAGATATAACCACGAATAAAGCGGGAAGGGGACAGTCCAGACAGAAGGTGGAAAAAGCTTAACTTTAAAACCATGGACTCTGCCCAGTAAATCCCCAGGCTCAGAATTGGGTTGTTCCCCACAGTGAGCTGTTAGCCAGGGAGATCTATAAGATCCCCAAAATAATGAAGACCATTGCCAAAACTCTTGACTACCTGCCAGAGATAAAAGGTAAGACCCTATTGCAGAAGACACCACTGGCTGTGGTCACAGGACATCAGAATATCAGGCTGAAACCACAAGGGAAACGAGCCCCCACCTGGCTAACCCTCATAGTGCTGGAAAACCCTATAGGAACCGCTGGAGGAAAATGGTCACCAAGACCATGAATAAGCGGGAGACTCTACAGACTACAAAATCAACCAGCTGGTCAAGAAGTACACACTTGTGCAATAGTGGCATGCTACTGTGGGTAACCAACTGTTCTCTGATTGGACATGAGGCCCACTTAGTGGGAGAGAACTCATGTCTGGTACTGAAAACCAAGTCAGAATCCCATTGTCAGAAAACTCATAGACTCCAGAGAGAAGCCCCCACTGCTCTCTGGAGAAGAAGAGGGGGCTTGCACACCAAAAAACAAAATCTCTCAATTTTCCATAAACCCCTTTAACTCAAGCTGATTTCACCCTTTTTGAAGAATCTGCTTTATTTTACAGATGGCAGAGAAAACAGAGATGAACCAAGATCCATCCATAAGACAAGAAGTAGCTGACTGCCCACCATGAGATGTGCCACCTCTACCACATCTGCCATGGCCCAGGCGAAATTGCAGGGGAAGTGACGACATGAACACTGCTCTTACTATTAACCAGACGACCAGACCCAGGCTGACAGTGATCAATCAAAACCTTTCAAAACAGGGCTGGAGAGATGGCTTAGCAGTTAAGGCGCCTGCCTCCTAAGCCTAAGAACACTGGTTCCAATCTGCAGCAGTTCCAATGTCCAGGTCCCACGTTTAGCCAGATGCAAAGTGACGCAAGGGCACAATGCCACACTTGACCACAAGGGGGCACACACATCTAGATTTCATTCACAGCAGCTGAGAGACTGCTGGCACGCCCATCTCTATCTGTGTCCCTTTCCCTCTCTGTCTCTCTCTGTCTCTCTCTCTCTCCAAACATAAAGTGTAAAATTTGTTTTGTTCTGTTCCTCATCTCCCAGTCACAGATCTCTCTCTCTTGGTGGTGCCATGGCATTTTCCCACCTGCAGGGCTGCTCTAGAGAAGGCTGGTCAAGGGCAGGATGGAGAGTGGGGCACAGCAGTCTTCTTACACCATGGAGGACAGAGCAACAGATCCTAGCTAGGTATGGGAAAGGCTCACCCGATATAGCCCATCCTCTCTCCAAATCCTGCTCTAGGGTTGGGAATCATGACAGCAATTCTGGAGTGCTTAGGCACTTCTGACTCCAAAATTTTCTTTTCTGTCCCTACTTAGAGATTGATCTCAACTCCTCATTTTACAATCAGGGTGACCCTGCTTTGTACCTCATACAAAGGCAGAAGCCACAAGAAGGTCAAGCAAGATGAATTCTGGTATGTGATTCATATGTGAGGTCCTTTGACCCAGCCTAAAGTCTAGCATATGGCATGAAGTAGGGAAAAAAATCAGGCTACCCTGAAATTCTGAATTCTGGGCAACAAGGAAGTAGCTGAGTGTCCAGAATTAGATGAGAAACAGATCAGTGGTCTATTGGTCTTAGAGTCCAACTTGGATATTCAACCTCCCTGAAAGATGCCCAACCACCCTGATCTACTCAAACTTGCTGGGGCTCTGACGTCAAGGAGGGTGCTCAAAGCAGTGGGTTTCTGAGGAAAATCTAAACCCTATTTAAACCATCTGGTAGACCTCTGTGCAGAACATCTCTTCTTCTCCACTACAGAGAAAACACACAGCCTCTATTTTGAAGTAGCAACTGTTCATTTTGCATGCATGGCCACCATCATTCTTTTATCCTCCACGCCCTGGTAAAAGAAGAAGACTAGGCCCAAACAGGACTATAGCTGGTGATGGGAAATGCAGGTGGACTGGGTCTGGCTGGGGTCCATGCAAGTTGAGCCCTGGAAGGGACACCACAAAAACACTAGCCTCCACAGGTCCAGGAATGGGACACATAGACCACTTTTAGTAAGAGAATAATCCCTAAAGGATACTGTCATAGTTACCATTGCATTGCTGAGACAGAACATCTGAGCAAAAGCGGTTGGTGGGAGCTGTATTTGGCTTATGGTTTCATGGGGAGGCTTCATGATGGCAAGAGAAAGCATGGCATGAGAAGAGGCTGGACATCACTGCTGCCACAGCAGGTGGAAACAATAGCTGGAGAGTGAGCCAAGCTAACCCTAGCAAGCTGGGAGCTAATAACCCTCAAGGTCCACCCCTGTGATGCACCTCCTCCAGAAAGACTCCACCTCACAAGTTGCCATCAGCTGGACACCAAGCATTCAGAAGACATGAGTTTATAGGGAACATCTGATTCCAACCATCACAGACACCCACACACTACTCCCTAAAACCTGTGACTGTGCTGCCTTACATGGTAAGAGGACTATGCAGATAGACTGAGCTAAGGATTTTGAAAAAGGAGATTATGCTAGATGGTCTGTGTGGGCTCAATACAATCACAAGGATCCTCACAAGAGGGTAAAGGAATGTAGGGGTCTCTAGAAGCTAAAAAGGACAAGGAATCAGATTCTCCAGAAACTTCTAGAAGGAATTTGACCTTGCCAACTCCTTGATTTTTAGACTTCTGACCTCCAGAATGGTAAGAGAATAAATGTGTTTGGTTTAAGCCACTAAATGTTTGGGAAATCACTTCATCAGCAACAGGAAACTAGCATAGAAATCTCAGTAAGGACTCTCCACCAGAGGTTAACTGGGTGGAGCTGAAGATGGCAATTTCCCAGGTCACAGATCTTCTGAGACCGGGTAATTCAGTACCTCAAGTAACAGAAAAACTCAAGCCAGCTGGCTTTTGTACACAAGAAGTCCAGAGACAGGTGGCTCCACGCTTGCTTGGCTGGTGACTCAGTGACGCCATGGAGGGCCTTGGTTCTTCTCATGATCTCCTTCTGCTAGTGTCATTGCTCTCATTCACAATTATTTTGGAATAATTATAGGTGAACAGAAAAGTTGCAAAAATGTATACCCTTCACCCAGCTTCCCCTGTTAGCGTCTTACTTAACCAAACATAGCCAGAGCTGTGGCTATCATGGCTAAGTCCATCATTGTCCAAGCACTGGCAAAGAAACCACTTCATTTGTGAGTCTCTTGTTGAGAATGAGGAAGGAAGCTCCTGTCTCTACTGACTCCTGAAGCCACATTCCCTTCCCATCTGCCTCATTGGCCAGATTTTGCCACAGTTCATGCCTAAACCAATCACTGCCAAGCAAAGTGGGACACTTTGATGGATGGATGCATTGAACGAGGTCCTGGCCCCAGGAGCCAGCCCTCCTGAGGCATTTGGCAGAGCAGAGGGAGAGCACCAGGACTAAGCTGAATTGCTTTGGCGAAGACAGTAAATGCATGCGGGCATGCATCCAAGAGTGTCTGCTCCACTGGTGGGAGGCTGGCTGCATCACATGTGTGTCATGCCAGCACTGCAGACAGCTCAGGAGCTGTCCTTCACCTGACGGACAGGCTCAGCTGACCTATTTCAATCATCAAGAAGGACAAGGCACATTGGAGCCTGACCTTGCCCTCACCCTGCCCATTGCCTTGACCTACCACGTGAGGGCTGATGGAATTACTTGGGTCTCAGGAGACAGTGCTGTGTTCCATCATACACTAGTTCCTCTGGCATCCACAGTTGAGATGGGGGAGATTTGGGGCTACACTCTTCAGAAGGCAGCTGTAGGTGTGGCAGAATTGCTTGTCAGCATACACTGTTACCTCCCCAAGGCAGCGTCTTCTCTTTCTGCTCACCTGCAACTTCCTGGGCCTGCTCATAAAGTGGCTCAGAGCGGGAATACTGATGTAGTCAAAATAAAGTCAAAATAAAGATGCTAGCATTATGAGAAGCTGGGCAAAGGGTAAGAGAACCCTGTGTATTGTGGCAATTTTTTCATTCATCTACAATTATTCCAAAATAATAAATTTAGTTTTTTGTGAGGCAAGTCCAACAGACTGGCCTTTATATGAGAGAGAATGAAGAGAGAGAGAGAGAGAGAGAGAGAGAAAAGTGGCACACCAGGGCCTCCAGCCACTGTAATCAAACTCCAGACACTTGTACCACCGTGTGCACATGTGTGACCTTGCACATGCATCATGTTGTGCATCTGGCTTACATGGGATCTGGAGAGTCAAAGAAGGGTTCTTAGGCTTCGCAGGCAAGTGCTTTAACTGCTAAGCTATTGCTCCAGCCCCATGAATTTATTTTGTTAAGAGAAGAGGAAGATAAACAGCATCATGCCCAGCCTGTCAGGTTCCCACTCTACTGCCTCAGTGCTGTGTGTAGATGGAGCCCCTGAAGAACTCTGCCCAGCCCCAAGCCAACAAGAACAAGAAGGTCATTGGGAGACTTAAACCCAAAAGGTTTCTGGCAATGCAGTTCTAGGAATGCCAACACGTATTCGGAAAAAGGAGGGAGTAATATAAGACTGAGTGGGGTTAGGTTGCTTAATGGCAGGAGTTCTCAAGACCATAAAGAGGATCTTTGTGCTATAGTTGTCTAAGAAAGGGCTGAATCATGAAGTGTGCCCCAAAAAGTTTGAAAAGAGCCTTTCCTGCAGAATTAGTGCCATCCACCCCACTAAGAGCCCAGCCTGGTCTGATGCTCTGTCTTCTGCTATCTCTTCCAGCCCTAAGTGAAAACTTGGTCCTGACCTCAGAACGTTGCAGACTCAAGCCACACATGGCATCATCTCCACCTGAGTACAAGACCTTCCTCCTATTCCACTAGCGATATGCCTAGAGCCAAGAACTTCACTATGCTGATTGTCCTATTTAAATCAAAAGCCTTGTCATGAGAGGAAGCACAGGGTCATGGTTTTGGAAACTGAGACAGAGAGAGATTTACTCCTTGCCCAAGACCACCCAGATGTTTGCTAGAGAGGTCCCTATACCAAACACCCCAACCTGCTCCTGACCTGAAGAAGTCCCTACAGCCTTCCCTGCCTAGTCATTTGTACATGTCACCTGACCCACCATTGTCCCCAGGAACTGCTAGTCACTTTGCCCAGGAACTCAGCCATTGCTGCTGCCTTTCTCTTTCCTTTTTCCACTCCCCACCGCAGTTCTGTTGCCCTCTTCCCACAGTGGGCAATGACCAAGAGGAAGGAGGGAAGGAAGAAGAGGCTGAAAGAAAGTGGAGGGACAGAAAGAAAGCTCCTGTGATAAGCTGAATCCAGATTGAATATGAAAGGGTCCCCACAGGTTCACATTTTGAATGCTTGTTCCTCAGATATTGGTGCTATTTAGAAGGTTGTAGAAACTTTAGGAGGTAAGACCTACCTGGAGGAAGTAGGGTATATTACCCCTAGCCTCTTCCTGTCTCACTCTCTCTGCTTCTTGGTTGGCCATGAAGTGAGCGGCTCTCCTCTACCACACACTCCCACAACCATGTTGTCCTTCCCAAGCTCATGGAATCAAAAAACTATGGACTTGACTCTCTGAAACAGTGAGCCAAAATAAATCTTTTCCCCTTTTGCTTCTGTCATGGAGTTTGGTTGCAATGATGATAAAATGACTGATACATGCCTAGAGGAAAGTAAAAGGAAGTACAGACCCCTGAGTCCACGTGGCATCCAGGCCTCAGTGCACTGAGTCACTGGGGAATGCCATAGGCACAGAGGTGATTGCCATACCTTGCCATCTTCCCCCTTCCCCTTCACTATTTCCTGCTCTACTTCAAGTGACACAAGTCATGTCAGAATTCTGTCCTGAAGATTATCAAGCTCCTGGGGCCTACAAGTGGGCCTGGGGTGACTTTGCACCATCACATGGGCCAGGCTGAGGGTCTGTGGCTCAAGTCTCACAAAATTCTCCAGTACTTTTATGTTCCATATGTTGACTCTGCAAAAGGAAATACTATGCAGACACTGACCTTTCTCTGATATTTACTTTGATTAAAACTGTGATGTTTTACCTTTCTGCTTAAAGCCCATCCCTAAAGGATAAACACTTCAATAAAAGCAGTAGCTTTGGGCTTGAGGGAGGGCTTAGTGGTTAAGGTGTTTGCCTGCAAAGCCAAAGGACCCTGGTTCCATTCCCCAGGACCCACCTAAGCCAGATGCACAAGGGGGCGCATGCACTTGGAGTTCATTTGCAGTGGCTGCAGGCCCTGGCATGCCCATTCTATCTCCCCCTCTCTCTCTGCCTCTTTCTCTCTCCCTCTCTCTCATAAATAAATAAATAAATAAATAAATAAATAAATAAAAAATAAAATGTTTTTTTTTTTTTAAAAAAAAAAGCAGTAGCTTTAGGACAGGAAAACTGAAACATTATGCATCTGATTCTGAGCGATCTCTTTTCAAGTATAAGTAGTAACACATTTAATACTACAATAAACACATGCTGAAGAGCTCAACCAAAAGGTTGACATCACTGGAGAAATGTGGAGATGATTTTAAAACAACTCCTTCATTTTTTAAGCATTAAACTCTAGGACTGCAAAATGTTGAGGCAGCTCTTCAGTGTACAGGAAATAAAAGCTGCCTGGAGGAAATGGCTTCAATGTGGCTCACCTCTCAGCATCTGTGGAGACAGAAGAGTCTCAGGACAGACTTTTCATTTTGGTACTGTTTTAATATTATTTATTTATTTCAGAGAGAGAGACAGAAGAGACACAGTATAGGTACACCAGGGTCTCGTGCTGCTGCAAATGAATTCCAGATACATGTACATCTGGCTTTACATGGGTGATGGGGAATTGAACCAGGCCAACAAGCTTTGCAAGCAAGTGCCTTTGACCACTGAGCCCTCTCCCCAGCCCACACAGACTTGGTGAAGGGCAGGTACTTAGTGCTTATCTTAATCTACTAGGTTCTTGATGACTTCCACACCCAAACTCTTCAATCATACAATAATAAGTATGGGCAGACTACCACCAACATTATATTCCATCATCCCTGAGAGACAGCATAGCACCAGAGAACTTGAGTTCAAATCCTAGCCCTGTCATTTACTAGCTGACTGTTAGTAAGTTCGCTCTCTGTGCCTTACTTTACCCATGTAATCATTAAAAGGTGTAATAATGGATTCTCAGTGTCCCCATCTGTTATGTTAATGTATATGAGGTGCTTTGGATGGATTCTAACATCTAAATGATCAATCAACATGACTTATATTAATTAGTGTGAACCAGCCCCTGGCAAACTAATGGTCACCTTCATTATCGTCTGTATGGTCTCTTGTTTTCAGCCCCCTTTTTTGAGACAAGTTCTCACCATGTAGCTCAGGCTAGCCTCAAAGTCATGATCAAAATGCTGGGATTGCAGGTGTACACCACTTCATTTGACGGAGGGGTCCTTAAAATCTCCTCAGCAACTTCCACCCAGATAGGCGACAGCTTCCTGCTTGTGCCATGCTTTTTCCATCACGACTGAACTTCCCCTCAAAATGGTAAGCCTGAAATAAACCCTTTCCTCCCATCAAAAAAAAAAAAAAATCTTCCCTTTCCCAAACCTTGAGTACCTTCAGGGGCCACTCAGGTAAAACCTTCGACTCCAACACCCTCCCACTAACTGGAGACTAAAAACATCCGATTAACTAAACTGCACCAAAGTGTGTAAACACACGTACTGTCTCTCCTGTGACAACAGTTACTGGATCCTCCACAACCACAGACACAAACCTGCCAATCAAGCTATGCTCCTCGCAACTGGCTCACCATGCTCTAGAAATCCTACAAGAAGCAGCCCAGGCATAAGCGAGGGTCCTGTGTCTCGGTGGCAGTGTGTTCAAATCACTTTATTCCTAATAAAGTTTCTTGCTGCATACCTGCTCATGTGCAACTTTTTGTTTTGTTTTTTTGAAATGGGCTCTCACTCCAGCCCAGGCTGACCTGGAATTCACTCTGTAGTCTTAGGCTGAACTCTAACTCATAGCAAACCTCTTACCTCTGTCTCCCCAAGTGCTAGAATTAAAGACGTGCCACCACACCTTCATGTGCACTTTTTCCCCCCAATTCTTTGAGTAAGATGCAAAGAGTCTGAAAACAGAGACCACCAGTAACAATTTTGCAAAGATGATTCACCCTGGTGTGTCTGGTGACTATTGGAAGAGTCCCCTCGTTGATGTCTCAAGACTATCCGATCGTTTCCTTTCCCTTGAACCCTACTCAAATTCCAAGGGGGCGAGCTCTTTCCCAGAGTTGCAGCTGCTAACACGACTTGCCCTTACTTACCCAAGTCTCAGTGTAAAACCTAAAGGTTTCCGCTTCCATATGAATCTAAACAAAATTAATTATCAAATAATACAGACATATAGAATGAACAATAAATAGACATTTTCAATAAGATTCTGAGGTAACTAATATGAGTGGCATTTCGCATCCCACACCCTAAGTCACTTTGGGGATTTGGTTTCTTAGCTTGAAATATTTTGTTCACTTGTCTTTCCTTTGCTTAGTTCCTGGTTTTCCCTTTACTCCATGGTCCTCGAGTGCTCTGGGTTTACCCATGAGAAATTTTTCTAAGCTACAAGCTGTTAGAGAGCTTTGGACTCCACCTTAGAATCTACAACAAAAAGCAAAGAAGATTAAACCTCACCTTTAACTGGTTTGCCGGCTGGTTCTTCTTCTACCCTGGATGAGGATTCAAGTAGGTAAAGGATGCTTCAATCCATTTCTTGATACTATAAGACCCTCTGGTGGAAAATTAGACTGTGCACTGATTGTCTTGACTACTAACAGGAATCAAGTTGAAAACCCCATTTAATGTCCGCATTAGCACCCTCTCCTCCACTTCAGGCTCCTTGCAGGCAGCATAGAAATGAGGTGTGATTTCTTTGACCCAGTTCCTCCCTGTTTATCCCCTGTCACTGCTCTTACTCCTTCTTTGCCAACCATCATTTCTGACCCTCCTAAGGCCAGCTGCAGGGCGGAGAGGTGGCCATTAGAGGAGGGGAAGCTCCTTGTCAGGTGTCAGAACTGGCTTTGCTCTCTCTGGACCAAAAAGGCATGGAAAGTGGGATCCTTCCATCCTGGGGTCAGCACCTGGTCATAGAAGATTCCAGTGATCCATGACAAGAACATGTCCCTACATCATCTAGTTGGTTGTCTATTCCTCTCTGCCCTGTCTGGGACAGGACCCAAGCAGTCAGTGAAGGAAAGGAGGGGGAAGGCAATGTGACAGCTGGGAAGACACACCCAGGCTTGGGGACAGTGCACATCAAGTGAAAGGTGTCAAGGCAAACATCAGGCTTGGGGGGTCATTGAAGGACCATCCTCCTGTTTCCCTGGTAACACTAGAAAGCAAAACATCACAATTGCTCCTCCCGTTGGATTAAAGTACCATAGTGAATGAAGGAGGAAGGAAGTATCAGGGCTTTTGTTGAGGAAAAGTTAATTTGGGTTTTACCTCTGGCCCTATGAAGTGATATGATGCTCAGTAACCCAAAACAAAAAATTATGGTCCCCTCCCTTAAGAGTTAATCCAACTGAGCCTGTAGATCACTTGGTCAAAAGACCACCTCTCACCAGTAGACTTGCTAAGGAGGTAGGAAGAACATTCATTCCCTAATGAGATGATGTCTTGAACCTCCAGAATCCCCTCCCTCAATGCAGTTGCTCACAGACCCTCACTGCTGAGCATGCCCACTTTTTCTTTTCTTTTTTTTTTCTTTTTTCTTTTCTTTTTTTTTTTTTTGGTAGGGTCTCACTCTAGCTCAGGCTGACCTGGAATTCACTATGTATTCTCAGGGTAGCCTTGAACTCACGGTGATCCTCCTACCTCTGCCTCCTGAGTGCTGGGATTAAAGGCGTGTGCCACCACGCCCGGCACCTGCCCACTTTTTAAAGTTTTAACTCAAAAATGAAAACTTTCCCCCTCCCCTTTCTCTCCTTTAGATGTTGGCCAAAATCCCAAAGCATGCTTGCCCTGACACTTGGAGGCTTTCACACTTATATTCTCTGTAAATCTCCTTTGCCTTACTCATGCCTCATTGTCCCTGTGCTTAATTTTTCTGATTCTGAGACAAAGAACTCAACAGGTATGAAAATATGCAGCACAAGGTAGTAAAATGACAGCAGAAGCTACAACACATGAGCACACCATGCATAGAGCAATAGCAAAGAGACTATGGCTGGAGGCCAGTGAGCAATGGGACAGAGCACATGGGCCTGCAAATCAGGACCCCAGCCCTACCCTGTATGGGATGGAGGAAAACCATGAGAGAGGTTTGATTGGAAAAGTTACATGATCTGACTTTGGTGCCTATGTGCAAGGAGTGGGGAAAGCTGAACATATAGAAGTTTTCCAGGAGGCTTTGCCATAATTCAAGTGAGGAAAGGTGGTGATGTGGACCATGGTGGTGGTGCTGGAGGTAAAGAGAAATGGACTCTGCATATTTGATATTTTTATTTTATTTATTTGCAAGCAGAGAGAGATAGAAGGAGACAGACAGAAAGAATGGATGTGTCCTGGCCTCCAGCTGCTACAGATGAACTCCAGATGCATGTGCCACTTTGTGCATCTGGCTTTACATGGGTCCTGGGAAATCGAACCTGGGTTGTTAGGCTTTGCAGGCAAGCACCTTAACCACTGGGAAATCTCTCCAGCCAGACTCTGTATATTTGAAACATAGAAGCAATAGTGTTTATGACAGTTTGGAAAAGTGGAGTTATGAAAGAAAGAGGAGTGAAAGCTGATGCCAAAGTTTTGAGCTTTCACCAGAGGAAGGAAGGAATTAGCCTGAGGAAGACTGCAAATTTGGGGTGGAATCCCAAGTCTGTCTGAACATGTTAACTGTGAGATAGCCAGCTGCAAATTAAGGATGCACATGAGCTGAGTTTGAAGTTCAGGGAGAGTATGGGATGGCAGATAAAAATCTAGTTATTAGCATATAGGTTGCATTGAGAGCACTGAGTTAATTTTAAATTATGATGAGTGTGGATAAAGAGAAGCAGAGGTGCAAGGGCTAAGCTAAGGGGTCTCTAACCTTGAGGTATGGAGACATGAGGAACAACAGAGAAAATTTAAGAGAACAGATTAAGCAGAGAGCAAACCAACAGTATCCCAGAAGCCAGGCTAAAGCATGCATCCAGGAATGTGTCAAAAAAAAAAAAAAAAAAAAAAGCTATTTTAGAAGTGAGGAAGAAGGAATGATGAGCGAGATGAATATTTTGAGGACCTTTGCTACAATGGAGTAAATAAGTGTTGCTGGAAGGAGATGCAGAATCAAAATCAATGGAGGACTTGGGTTGTGTTTCATTTGTTTGGAAGATGAGAGGCAGCTGAGCATGGTGAAACACACATGCCCCAGCTATTCTGGAAGCTGACATAGGAGGACCACTTGAGCTCAGAAGTTCGAGACCAACTTGGGCAACCTAGTAACACCCTATCTTGAAACAAAACTAACTGAATGCATGAGTGAATGAATAATTTTAAAATTTATTTTCAAGCAGAAAGCAACATAAGAGAGAGAGAGAGGCACACCAGGGCCTCCAGCCACTGCAAATGAACTCCAGATGCATGTACCACTCTGTTCATCTGGCTTTATGTGGGTACTAGGGAACTGAACCTGAGTCCTTTGGCTTTGTTGGCATGTGCCTAAACACTAAGCCATCTCTCCAGCCCTGAATAAAAATTTTAAAATATCAGAGGGATTGCAGCATGTTTGTATGTGAATATGAATAATAAAGACTCTGTATCATGAAGATAAAGCAGATGGGATCAATATAGATAACACCAAAGGGTTGGTCCAATCTCAGGAAGGAGGGGAGACCGAATGGGCACCAATGTAAGAAGATGGTGGAGAAGGCTTACGGAAGTTCTGCTCTTTTTCCTGTTTTCTCAGAGACATATGGAGTGAGGTCAGCAGCAGAGATGGAAAAGGGAGAAGGCTGCAGCCAAATTGTCAGGAAAAACCTGACAGGGGTCCACATAAAGTCATTCATCCTAGAGTTGAGTGAAGTAACTTCCGGGGCTAAGTGCCACCTCCCAGCTGTTCATCATCCCCAAACAGGCATGGGCTAGACATAGAATTCAGACTGACAAAGCAGAAGTTCACTTTATCAACAAAGTATTCTTAAAGACTACCAAGAAAAACTGAAATAGAAACTCATGCATCATGGTAAGAGTCTAAATGTATTAGAGTTAGGGTTAGGGTTACCATTAACTGTGTAAGAGTCTTATGAACATTAATCTTACATGTCTATAAATCTCTTCTAAGATAATAAAAATTAACAACAAAATCTGTATGAAAACAGAGAGTAAGGTGAGGGGAAGGGATGGAGGAGGGGAGAAGGGCTAATAAAAATTAAAGGTAGGCTAGATAAATGGCTTGTTGGTTAAGGTGCATGCCTGCCAAGCCTAAGAAGACCATTCCAATCTACAAGTCCCACTTTTACCCAGACACAAAAAGTGACGCAAGGGCGCAATGCTGCACTTGCCTACAAGGGGGTGCATGCATCTGGAGTTCGTTCACAGAGGCTGAGAGACTGCTGGTGCACCCATTCTCTCTCTCTCTCTCTCTCTCTCTCTCTCTCTCTCTCTCTCTCTCTGTCTGTCTCTCTAACTCTTTCTTTATCTCTCTCAAATAAAAAAATTTTAAAAATTTAAAGGTATTATGAATAAGCCATGTGGAAACCTGCTTATTTACTAGCTAAATAATATCTATGTTTAAAAAGTGACTTTGGGCATAAGTACCCTCTGAGGTTGGATAATGTTGTGCCCAGATGCCATAGATTGTTCCAAGAAAATTTCATTGTTAGTGGTGGGACACCTTCAAGTGAGTTGTTGGTCAGAGAGGCCCCCAAGGTCCTCAAAACATCAAAGCCTACTTCCAAGGCTCTTGGTTGCCCACCAGAAGTAGATGATAAGACCCTATTGCTGAAGACTCCACATGCCTGGGCTGCAAGATCACTGAGAAATCAAGCTGGAGCTGAACTGGAAAGCTTCCTCCCTGTTGACTAGCTGTCAGGATGCTGAAAAGACCTATGCAGCCTTTTGGGGAGAAAAGTCACCAGTGATCTTAATCAGCAATGGACCCTGAAAACTGTACAGGTGGCCAGCCAGACCTAATATACCAACTAGTGCAATGGGGGCATGTCTGTTATGAGGGAAAGCAACTGATTTCTGACTGGGTTTGAGGGAGAAATTTCTGCCTGGTACTGAAAACCTAGTCAAAAGCCTATTACTAGGGAGGTAATAAGCCCTAGGGAGAAATCTATTACTATTTTATGGTTAGATGGATATATTGTGTCCACCAAACTGCCCTCTAAATACTTATGTTTATGCCCAAATATTAATGCTACTTTCACTTTTGGTTAGAGAAGCTTCTATTTGCAGCTGGCGGTGACCACTGGGGTGACCCAAAACTCACCAAAATGCTGAGAAGTGACACTGGCGTATTTAGCACTAAGTGAAACATCTAGATCATCCCCCAAGACTCAGAGATCATTGCAGAAAATGAGGCAGAAAGAATGTAAGAACCAAAGGAAGGGAGGGAATGCTTTGTAATACTGAGATCCAGACACAAAGGGACCATGGTATTCATATCCTCACAGTGGCTAACACTATCTACACAAGACCTGCATAATAAAGGGAAAAAATGATGACATTAAAATAGAAGAGAGAATAGTAAAAAAGAAGGGATTTAATGGAGGGGCTACTTGGGAAAGGGAAAAGGAAGGGTAGTGGGAGGGGATTATGGTCATGATGTATGTGTGTGTGTGTAAATTATCAATAAAACTTTAAAAAGAGAAAAAAGTTTAAATACCACTTAGGTATTATTTACTTTTAAAATGTGGTAAAGTAGGGCTGAGAAAATGGCTCTTGCTTGCAAAGTCTGATGGCCTGGGTTCAAGTTCCCAGTACCCATGTAAAGCCAGATGCACAAACTGGCATATATGTCTGCAGTTTGTTTGCAGTGGCAAGAGGCCCTGGTGTGCTCATTCTCCTTCTCTCTCTCTGTGTCTTGCAATTAAGTAAAATTATATCATTTAGGGCTGGAGAGATGGCTTAGCATTTAAGGTGCTTGCCTGCAAAGCCAAAGGACTGAGATTTGACTCCCCAGGACCCATGTAAGCCAGATGCACAACGGGGGGAACACATGCATCTGGAATTCATTTGCAGTGGCTGGAGGCCCTGGTGCACCCATTCTCTCTCTCTCTCTCTCTCCCTATTTCTGTATCTCTCTCTCTCTCTCAAATAAATATATAAATATCATTTAAAAACACATATGGAGGGCTGGGGAGATGGCTTAGAGGTTAAGGCGCCTGCCTCTTAAGCCTAAGAACACTGGTTCCAATCTCCAGGTCCCACGTTTAGCCAGATGCAAAGTGACTCAAGGGCACAATGTCACACTTGACCACAAGGGGGCGCACACATCTAGATTTCGTTCGCGGCAGCACACCCACTTCTATCTGTCTTCCTTTCCCTCTCTCTGTCTCTCTGTGTCTCTCTCAAAAAAAAAAAAAAATATGGAAAAGTACTAGGCATGATGGTATATATATATGGAAAAGTGGGAGGCTGATGATGGTGAGAATGTCTTTGATCCCAGCCATTGGGAGGCTGCTCCAGATCAGTCTGGGCTGGAGTGAGAATCTACCCCAAAAATTTGCACGTGTGTGTGTGTGTGTGTGTGTGTGTGTGTGTGTGTGTGTGTGTGTGTGTGTGTGTGTGGAGAGAGAGAGAGAGAGAGAGAGAGAGAGAGATAGTTAGAAAGGTATTTGGTCCTGGTGGTTCACTCCGGTAATCCTAAAGTGGGAGCAAGAGGATTGAGAATTCCAGGCCAACCTGGGCTACATAGTGAGTTCCAGGCCAACCTTGCTGCATAGCAAGACTGTGCCTCAAAAACCAATCAAACAGAGCTGGGCATAGTGGTGCACGCCTTTAATCCCAGCACTCAGGAGGCAGAGGTAGGAGGATCGCCATGAGTTTGAGGCCACCCTGAGACTACATAGTGAATTCCAGGTCAGCCTGAGCTAGAGTGAGACACTACTTCGAAACACCAAAAAAAAAAAAAAAAAAAAATCAAACAAATAACTAGACATAACCTAACTGGTAGGTAACACAAATATCAGGATGACCAGCTAATGAAAGAATAGCACTCACTGAAACTAGTATTTACATGAAGTCTTTAGCAATGTAGATGAATTCTTAAGATTCAATGCTATCTACATTGTTTTAAATGTGGGATATAATTTACTTAAAAAAAAAACTGGGGCTGGAGAGATGGCTTAGTGGTTAAGGCGCCTGCCTCCTAAGCCTAAGAACGCTGGTTCCAATCTCCAGTGGTTCCAGTCTCCAGGTCCCACGTTTAGCCAGATGCAAAGAGACGCAAGGGCGCAATGCTGCACTTGCCCACAAGGGGGGGCACGCATCTGGATTTTGTTCGAAGCAGCTGAGAGACTGCTGGCGTGCCCATTCTCTGTCTCCCTCTCCCTCTCTCTCTGTCTGTCTCTCTCTGTGTCTCTCTCTAAAAATAAAAAAATAAAATAAATTTTAAAACTAGAAGCCAGGCATGGTGGCGCAAGCCTTTAATCCCAGCAGTGGGGAGGTAGAGGTAGGAGTATCACCAAGAGTTCGAGGCCACCCTGAGACTACATAGTGAATTCCAGGTCAGCATGAGGCCCCCCCATTCCCCCATCTTAAAAAAACAAAAAAAGAAATTACATATATATATATATACACACACACATACATGCATACTAGGGAAAATTTGAAGTGCCAATTGCAATTATCTTTGGGTAATGATTATATATTATTTTCATTTTCTTAGTTATTGTTTTCTGTATTTTCAAAAATAGGTATGCATGTCCATCGTAATCAACATAAATACTGTTTGAAAATGTGGTCCTTCCTGGAAGCAGAAAGGCTGGATGGCATCTGTGTTGTTTCTGGCACTGTGATTCACATGAAGCCTCTGCAGTCTCACATTTCAGATTGTGCAAATTCCAGGCACATCCTAAACCTCCCTCCCAGGCAGTCTCCATTTACCCCTTGAGAATTGAACATGCTACAGTTTTAACCTAAAGACAGAATGGAGCCATTCATCTTACAACCAGCTACTTCCTCAGTAGCAGATTCTTATTCCACAGTGATTCGTATCTCCTAACTCCCTCCTCCTTTCTAGACTTACCACAGCCCTGTGGGAGGTGGTCTTCTGGACTTGGAAACATCTAGATTCAAGTGTAGATCCTAATCACAGTTTGGGAAGTTCTTTTACTTATAAATTCAGCAAAGAGAACACTGGAATACACCAAAAGGAAGTTGCCCTGTACCTGTACCAGTCAGTTATGACAACACAAACCACCACAGCATTTTGGTGGCTCACAGGAGCAAGCATGCACTTTGCTCACCATATATGCACTGGCTAGAGGCCCTGTGGTACAGGCTGAGTGTGGCTGAGCAGCTGTGTGCTGCAAACTACGCTCGGATCCGCTCTGTGAGTTTCCTGTTCTCTTAGACCAATGAGCTGGCCACAAAAGCCTGAAACCACAAACTGGACCATGCAAGTACATATCAAGTCCTTGCTTGCATGTCTGCTACAAGCCACTGACCAAAACTAGTCATGTGGCAAATTCAAAATCAAGGAAGAAGTAAGAAAGTTCTTCTCAAGCCGGGCATGGTAGAGGTAGGAGGATCACCATGAATTCAAGGCCAACCTGAAACTACAGAGTGAGTTCCAAGTCAGCCTGAGCTAAAGTGAGACCCTACCTCGAAAGACCAAAAAAAAAAAAAAAGAAAGAAAGGAAAAAGTTCTTCTCTAGTGAGAGTTTAGCTATGCTAAATGCTGTTTGGACAGCCACTTCTCCCTCCTTCTTCTCTTCAAGTTCTCTTTCAAAGCAGACCCGATCCTTCAACAAGAGCCTGACCAGCCCAGACACACAGCTGAAGGCAGGTACAGAGGTAGCCCAAAGCTGACTCACATGCCAGTATTACATGGTTGCTCATCCCGGCAGGAGTCCTGTGAAACGTGGCGCCAAGTGAATGGGACTCTGGAGTCTGACAGATCTGGCTGGAAACCTGTGTCCACCTCTTACTGACCATGAGGCCTTAGACAAATTGCTTAACTCCTCAAGTCCCTGGTGAAAATGGGACCAGTACAGCAGCTCCCTATTAGGAATGTCATGTGGATCCTTGAGACAAAGTACTAAAAGTGCTGCCTATCTTGCTTGCCACATGTAGATGTTCAGTAAAGTGTAGCTACAATAATCTGATGAGGAAACTAGAAGCCTCCAGCTGGAAGAAACCCAATGCTCGGCAACTCTGAGCAGCTGGACACCTAGGCTGTAAGTCACACATCTTCAGAATCTGAAACCCTTAAATGAGTGCTGGCATTTTGGAGGTATGAGGAAAGGGTTCAGTTTGGAGTCAAGCACTTCTAGCAAAACCGAATGTTATCATGGGGAATATTGGGTTCTGAGTGAGAATATGCAAAACGGCAGGTGTCTGTGGTCAGTGAACTTAAACAGGAAACAATGCTGTCCAGCGATAAGCCAGGGACACCTGCGGCAGGAGCACCTGCATGTCTGGTAGATGTGTCACAAGTGGCAAAGCAGACCTTACCTTCTGCATCACTGTTGGCTCACTTAGGCTTTTTAAAAAATGTATAATTTTTTATTGACCACTTCTATACTTATAGACAATAAACCATGATAATTCCCTCCCCTCCCCCACTGTGGTGGTTTGATTCAGGTGTCCCCCATAAACTTAAGTATTCTGAATGCTAGTCTCCCCAGCTGATGGCAATTAGAAATTAAAGCCTCCTGGGGGTGGTATTGTTGTGGGGCAGGTTTATGGGTGTTGTAGCCAGTTTCCCCATGCCAATGTTTGGCATACTCTCCTGTTCCTGTTGTCCACCTCATATTGGCGAGGGGGTGATGCCCATCCCCTGCTCATGTCGTCATTTTCCCTGCTCTTGGTTGAGTGATTTCTTTTCTTTTCTTTTCTTTTCTTTTCTTTTTTTTTTTTTTTTTTTTTTTTTTTTTGGTTTTAGTTGAGTGATTTCTATCAGCAATGTGAACTCTCTCCATTAATTTCTCTTTTATTTTGATGTCATCTTCTTTTTTTCCTGTTATGAGGGTCTTGTGAAGATATTGCTGGGCATTGAAAGGTCATGGATATTGAGGCCAATTTCTGTCTAGACAGTTACATTGTAAGGAGTCATACCCTTCCTTTGGCTCTTACATTCTTTCCACCACCTCTTCTGCAATAGACCCTGAGCCTTGTAGGGTGTGATAGAGATATTTTAGTGCTGGACACTGCTCCATCACTTCTTCTCAGCACTATGTTGCCTCTTGGGGCATTCCAGTGGTCACCACCATCTGAAAAGAGAAGCTTCTCTAACCAAAAGTGAGAGTAGTATTAATATATGAATATGAACATTAAGTGTAGTGCTTACAGGGAAGTTTGGTGAGCATAATATATGCATTTAGCCAGACAAGAATAGGCTTTATACCCCAAAGGCTCATGACCTCCCCTGCCATAGGCTTTTAATTTGGATTTCAGTACCAAGCATATATTCCTCCCTTAGAGCGGGCCCCCAGTCTAATTACAGAGCAGTTGGATTCCCCCAGAGCAGACATGCCACTATTGCACCCGTACAGTCATTTGACCTGTCTGGCCCAACTTGAGGTTTCCAGTGTCCACTGTTTCCACCACTGATGACTTCTGTCTCCCATAGGGCTGCATGCAGTGTAGATTTTTCCAGCTTACAGTTGGCTGGCCTATAGGGAAAAGGTTTTCAGCTCAGACCCAGCTTGATTTCTCAGTGACCTTGCCTCTCAGGCATGTGAAGTCTTCAGCAATAGGGTCTTATCATCTGTTTCTCATGGGAAACCAAGGGCTTTGGCAATAGCCTGTAATGTTTTGGAGGCAACAGGGACTCCCCTGGCCAACAACTCACTGCAAGGTATCCCATCCCTGGCAATGAAAATTTTCTAGTAACAATCTATAGCTTCTGGGTGTGCCATTATCCAAAAAAGTAGGTTTTCATATGTCTTATTCAGAATATTTTGAATTTTTGACCCTCACCCCACCCTTCTTTTACTCAATCTCTTCCCCTGGCTTCGCTTAGGCCATTCCAATCCTTGTAATCTGTTCTTCTACTTACATATATATAATACCATCCCCTTAAGTCCTTCCCTATCCTCCCTCCTTTATAGCCTTTTACTAGCTTACTGGCCTCTGCTACCAATTTTTGGTTCGAGCTCACACACAAGCCTATACATTTGTAGCTAGGATCCACATATGAGAGAGAAAATGCTACACTTGGCTTTCTGGACCTGGGTTACCTCACTTAATATAATCCTTTCCAGATCCATCCATTTCCCTGAAATTTTCATAATTTCATTTTTCTTTACCATTGAATAGAACTCCATTGTGTAATGTACCACATCTTTATTATTCATTCATCTGTGGAGGGACATTTGGGCTGGTTCCATTTCCTAGCAATTGTGACTAGAGCAGCAATAAACATGGTTGTGCAAGTATCTCTAAGGTACTGAGAAGAGTCCTTAGGATATATGCCTAGGAGTACTATAGCTGGATCATATGGTAAATCTATTTTTAGCTGTCTCAAGAACCTCCACACTGATTCCTACAATGGCTGTACAAGACTACATTCCCAAATGGAAACGGCATCATAACATCCTATATTCTGAAAGACAGGCTAAAAGGCTGAACCTTCATCAAGTCATTAGAGGGAACACCTGATTCACAGGGCCCTGGAGAGGGTATGATGAAGACTAACCTTAAGCTTCTCCTGCTTCTCTCTCTCTACCTCTTCTCTCTCTTCTCTCTTTCTCTTCTGTATCACCTATCTTTTTCTTCTTTTTTTTCCCTTGGCGGTGGCCTGTAACTCCCAGTACCAGAATGAGAATGTGGTTAACATCTACAATGAGCTGTTGATCACAGAGACCTACAAGATTTCCCAAAAGAAGACAGATTTCTGTCAGTTTACTTGATGACCCACCAAAGGTTAATGGCAAGATCCTACTGCCGAAGACACCATATGCTGTTGGTATGAAACATGGAGTGACATGGCTCAAATCTGAAAGAGAGTTAGTCCCCAGACAGTTAGCTTGTCTAGTACCACAAGATGCTACATGAGCGACTGGGGGAAAGTGACCAATACTGTCCAAGCAATGCATGATCTAAGCTTCTCAGCAGCAAACAATGTGAAGGGATGCTCACACAAGGGCAATAATGGCACACAGCCATGGTGGGTAACCAACTGTTCTTGATTTGGCTAACAGATCTGCTGAGTGGAACAGAACCCATAGCTGGAGTTGGGAAACAAGTCAGAACCATATCCAAAAAATAAGCCCGCTCTCCAATATCAAGCTCCAGCTAATTGTGGGCTAAAAGAGGGTCCACACCTATGAAATCCTCTCTAAAATAATAATGCTTATCCATTTATCTCATGGTGTCCTCTCTCTCTGTTGCAGAATTTGCTTCTCTTTTTCAGATGGATGCAGAACTTGAGGAAAGAATCAATCCATCGCAACTCACCAGGGCTCCTGCTGAAACCATAGAGTTATGGGGAAAATGAGCAAGAGTGCTGATTTCTTGGTGAATCTGGCACCAACACAAGGGTGAAGGAGATAGATACAGAGAACATTCAACTCCTACCAGACCAGAAATCCAGAGACACAGAGTCTACCTAGACCTAATCACTGAAGTAGACCTAAAATGATCATGACTCAAGGAAATTCATGGAAGAGGGGGTGGTAAGATTGTTAGAGCCACAAGTTGGGACATTCTGCACAGAGACATTGCCTCTTCCCCATAACTGATAGTTACCCCCAAAATGCACAACCCACATTCCCTAATGAGGAGAGTCCATTTGGAGGGGGAGAACAGGGAGTAGGCCAACGATGGTACCAGCATGACTTTATTCACACTATCTTCATAACTAATAAAAAGAGTTATTATTGAAAGGTGTGTGTTTATTCTCACCATTCTTCTTGTTTTGTAGTGCTTCATGTTTTCCCTTTACTCTCTTTTTTAAAACTATTATTTGAGTATGGTCTATTTTTTCCTGTTTCCTCATATGTGTGCTTTGCTTTCTCTTCATCATGAAGGATTCCTTCAAGTATTTTCTGTAGAGCTGGCTTAGCTGTCATAAATTCCTTTATGGTGGCTTCCAATCTCACCAATGCTGAGTGCCCACCTCAATCCCTCCATGTTGTCAAATGTCCATATTTCTTCTTCAATTTGGCTTTGCAGGCAAGTGTCTTAACCCCTGAGCCATCTCTCCAGCCCTCTTCTTCAATTTGGATAGATAGCTTTGCAGGATAAAGTATTCATGGTTGACAGTTGTTATCTTTCAGAATTGGGAATACATCATTCCAAGCCATTACTGGCTTTTCAGGTTTGTGTTGAACAATATGCTGTTATACTGATATGCTTGCCTTTATAGGTGACTTCCTTTTTCTAACTGCTTTCAATATATTTTCTTTGGTTTGTGTGTTTAATAGTTTAATTATAATATGGTGAGGAGAGGTTCTTTCCAGGTTTTGTCTGTTTGGTGTTCCAAGAGCTTCTTGTATCTGCATTGGCATTTCTTTCCCAATTTGGAAAAAATTTTCTTCTATTATTTTGTTGAAAACACCTGCTATGTCTTTGGAGTGAAATTCTTCTCCTTCTACTATACCCCGAATTATTATATTTGATGTTTTCATAGTGTCCCAGATATCTTCAAATTCCCATACATACCTTCCTATTAGCTTTTCTTTCTCTTTGTTGGACTGCATTAGATCTGGCACCTGGTCTTCTAGTTTAGATATTCTGTCCTCTCTTTCATCCATTCTACTGGAGAGACTTTCCACAGAGATTTTTATTTGACTTACTGTGTTCTTCAGAGCTAGAATTTCAGCCTGGTTTTTCTTCAGTATTTCTATTTCCTTATTCATGTATATTTCATTACTCATGTAATGACCTCCTTATTTCATTAAGTTGGTTTCCAGTGTTCTCTTTGGGAGTTTGTTTTCTTCTTTAATTCCTTTGTTTTCTTCTTTGATTCCTTTCATTTCTTCTTTGATTTCTTTGAGTATATATAAAATCAATTTTTTTAAACTTTGTCAGGAATTTCATCTAAAATAGTCTTATTGGGGGTCACTTCTGATGGATTTATAATTTTTGGTGGGATTGTGTTATCTTGATTCTTTTTCTCATATTATATTAGCAATTTTTGCATCCTGAGTTGATTTGATGCTTGGGTTTTCTAATTATCTGTGGTGCTCTTAGACTTGGAAATCCAACTTTATGGACCTTCAGAGTAGGAGTTTAAGGTACCAAGTGTAGCTCTTGTACTCCAATCCAACTGCATAAGTAATCCTAGGTGTTGAGTTTGCCTGCTATTCCAAGTATTCTAGTGGGCTGGTGGAGCAATTTACTAGCAAAATTCTAAAATTTAACTGAGCAATATGCACATTCAATAGAAACCAGCACAGAGTATGCAAGTGTGAGGATTGAAACAAATAGATAATCTTATAAAGCCAAAATTCCTATGTGTGTGTGTTGGTCTGCACCCTTAATCCTGTCAGCTGTGAGGTTGAGGTTTCTGGTCTGAAATAGGTTCCAGGTCAGCCAGGGTCTGAATCAGACCTTGCCCCCAATATGACAGAATAAAAAGACAAAGACCCTGTGAATCTGAAAGCATCAAAGGCAACAATAGTCAACCCCCAAATACAGCTTAATTGAGAATGGTAAAGCCAACCACGAATATGTAACCCATAACCTGCCCTGACATGGAAAGAGAGATTAGCACTTCTAGTGCAAGCCTATATATTTGCTTTTTTTGTCAGTCAGCCTTATTGCCTTTTGGGGTGGCTTCCAATCTCACCAATGCTGAGTGCCCACCTGGATGCATCCATGTTGTGCTGTGGAGCTGTTGTTCTGATTAGCTGTGCTGGGTGCCCTACCGTTGGGATTGAATGCATTCTCGGGGGTTTACAGTTCTGATGATTGGGGGATGGGAGAGTGCAGGAAGCCTGGAATTGTACTGGAACTGCTCAGCTGGTCCCACCTGTATACCCTTCAGCTGGTCTCTGCTGTCTCCCTTTCAGGTTTCCTGACTTTGCAAGGAAGCTGATGTTTGGTCTCCTGCAGCTTGGTGCTAGGCAGATCCATGTGGATTGGGGCCACAAGCTCCTCTGCGGGATTCTGGCCATTTTCTTCCTTTCTGGTAGATCTTGGTCTCTCCTGCTTCTCTGCTGTGGCCAATAAAAACCTATACACCTTCACTTTTCAGAAGAAGAGTTTATTTTGCTGTAGTTTTGCTTAAAACCCCCTTGGCTGGTTTAGCATGACTCCTATGCTGCCATCTTACCTGGAAGTCTCCTCACTTAGGCTTTGGTTGTTGTTGTGATAGTGTCTTGTTTTACACAGTCCAAACAAGCTGGGACTCACTATGTAGCCCAGAATGGCCTCAAACTCTAGATTCTCCCACTTGCTAGGATGGTAGGCATGTACCGGCACACCCTCCTCAAGTTAGACTTACGTGAGAGGTGAAAATGGTAGTTGTCATCACAACTCCACTTTTAGAATAAATGCCTCCTCCTTCTGGCAAATTCAGTATGTTTCCAATATATCTCCAAGCGTCCTTGATTCAATTTGATAGGGATGTGTGGAATGTTTATACTGTAGCAGATGTTTTAGACATTTAAAAGGAATAAAACAGGCATGTTTTGAGTGTCTACTGGGATAAACAACCTCATGGCTATTTATAAACCCCTCTGCTCTACTTTGTTGATGAACAACAGGTCCAGAGGATGAGCATTCATATCACTATGATAAGGGAGAATCAGAAGTAAGGACCCAAAGTAGGGAGGAGGGTAGAAAACTTCCTGAAAATGGGACTTAGAGATAACAGGTGGTGCCAGGAAATGGAAAGGGGGAAAGAAGGAAAAGGAGAATCAAGGGAAACTGCAACACAGAGAAGGGCTTGGGCCAAGGACAGAGCCAACTGAGTGAGAGCTGGGAACTTTGCTACTCCAGGCTCCTTCCATCTTGTGGACCTGCCATTCCTGCCAGACTCAAAGCCCCTGTACCAAATGGCAGAGGGAAAAGAATATGAAGAAAGCCCACCCATCTCTTAATAGCCCCTTCCAGAAGAGACACACATCTCTTCTACTCACATCCCACTGCTAAAAATTAATCACATGACCAGTCTTTTATAGCAGAAAAATGTAGTCCTTGCTCCTACTGAGACAGAAAAGAAAAACCACATTGGAAAATAAAGCAATTTTGGTATATAGCTAGCTATATACATGTCTACCTGTTAATATGATTTTGTTTGTTTGCCCATTTCCTTCCATTCTAATACAAGCTTTAAGAGAATAGGGACTTTGTTTTGTCTGCTGAAGAATCCTCAGTTGCTCATGATGTTTGAGGTGAGTTTTGGAGGTGTTATCTCTATTCAGAGGTAGGAGTCACAGCAACCAATTGAAACTTGTCCACACTAATGTATACTGAAGCACCATTCATAATTGCCAAAAAAAGAGAAACAATTGAAATTTCCACCAATACATGAATGAATAAAGCAAATCCACACAATAAAATATTATTTGGTCATTAAAAGGAATGACATACTAATGTGGATGAACCCTGAGAATGCTGTGCTAGTAAAATAAACCAGATACAGAAGGCCACATAGTGCATGATTGCATTTATATGAGATGTGCAGGTCAGGCAAGTCCACAGCTTAGTGTTGCCAGGGGTTGGGAGAAGTAAGTGCTGGTGGGTGTGGGTTTCTGTTTTGGGAGTGATGGAAATGTTCTGGAATTAGTGGTGATGGTTGCGCAACACTGTGACTACATTAAAGACAACAGAATTGTGCACTTTGAAGGGTGAACTCCGTGGTCTATGAGTTATAGTTCAATGAAGCAGGATTTTAAGTCTATTCTTGAGGCTGGGGAAACACCTCAGTGGATAAAGTGCTTGCCATGCAAGCATCAGGATGGAAGTTCGAATCCTCATCAGTTCTGGGTGGTGCTCTGCCTATAATCCCAATTGCTTGTGGGATAGAGACAGTTTCCCTGGGGCAAGTTTAGCGGATTAGCCAAATTGGAGAGCTTTAGGTTCAAGGAGAGGTGGGGGAAGCTATCAAGGAAGACAGTACGTATCAACCTCTGGCCTCTATATGCTTCCATGTACCCAGATGTGTATATGCATGCACATGAACATGCATGTACACACACATGCACATTACACACATGTACACATGCAAGTAAATAAATAAAGTCTATACCTAAGTAATGGGGCAGCATGGAAAGGCTTTGAACATGCGCTTAGTGATACATTAAATTATCATCAGAGTAGAAAGGTTGACAATGATTAGAGGGATTTAACCAAGCCAGTGAGTTGGAGAGGAATGGGCTCATGGCTACCAAGCTGCCCTGGCAAAGCTTGCATTGGCATGGGAAGCACCAGGCCCCTTTAATCAGATTAGCTCTTGTGGAGCTGCAAGATTAGTCATGCTGTTGGCTCAGAGATTTGCCTCCAAAGCATGGAACAAGTTCTCAAGGTTCTTGTCTTGCCTGCCACAGCAACAATGTCACCCTTGCCAATTTGGGTTGTGTATCACTGAATGGCTGCTGGCTTTGGACCTCCTTGACTTTTGTTTGTTTTTCTTTTAAAATATAAGTGCATAGTCAAAAGACTATTTTTGTGTCCTTGGAACATCTCCCACTGAAGCAGAAGGTGATGTCTGTGAGCTCATGATTGATGATTCAGGCTACGACTTTAACACTTTGATATCCTGTCCTATACCCAAGTCTACAACTCATTTGAGTTTCACTCTCCTTTATAGTGTGCCAGGGACCTAGAGATACAGAAGAGATAGGAGCATGTTCTCAGAGAGCCCACAGGCTGGTGGGAGAGAGGGCCCTGAGGCAGCTGGGGTGAGGTTATCAAATGCAGGGAAAGAGACAGACATAGTACAGCCAGCCTGCTGAGAAGTGAGGAGAAGCCTCCAGCCCGGACTCACTCTCGGCTCTAGGGGTCCTCATGTTGACTTCACAGCCATCAGCTCCTGGTGTGATTTTTCCAGGATACCCCAGCAGGCCTTGCAGAATTGGAAGGCAGAGGAAGAAAAGATGGGACATTGGAGAGGACCCAAAATAAGAATTTTGAGGTAAAAATTCCCAGTCCAGAGAACAGGAAAATCCAATGTGAAGTGACCTTAGATATATTGACTAGGAATGGCCTTCCAAAGAGCTTCTTAGGGTATTAATGACATCCAAAACTTGAAATTATGTCTTCTATGATAAGGGAAAGCATGCATTATAACTTTCCAATAGCAGCAAAAAAGAAAAAGAAAAAAAGACAAACCTCTTCACCACACCTGGTATTTCGCTGGGCAAAGGTTTTTGTCTGTGTGATCTTATTTCTCTGTCCTTATAAGCTTAAATTCATTAGGACAGGATTAGAATCCTTTCTCCGGGCTCCTATTCCAACTTAATTCTTATTAATCCAAGCTAATTTTAAAATGGTAAATATTAATTTTTTATAACTGTAGGACTTTAAGGTCACAATTTGTGCTAAGGACAGGCCCAGAAATGTGTCACATAGCTTCTTCTGCCACATTTACCATGTGCTCCTGAGATCTGGTGGGGAGCCAGCTACACCTGCCATTCCATGGTCCAGCAGAAGAGATGGAGCATGTGAGCCTGCTCCTGCAGAAGCAGAGTATGAAACAGTGCTGAGCTGATGATCCAAAGGGCAAAGTGAAAGCAAGAGAGGCAGCCAAGGTTCCCACTAGCATTAATCTCACCTCAATACACGGGCTGTAGTGATTTAAACGGATGGCCCCACAGGATCGGGCTTGAATCTTGGGTCTTCAGTGGGCGGAGCCCTATTGGGGAAGAAATATGTCACTGGGGGAGGATCTTGGTGTCCAGCCCTAAGGTTTGTTTGGGGGCTGTGGTAGTTTGAATGTCATGTCCCCCAATAGATGCAGGTGTTTTACTAAAACTTGGATTTCCAGCCACCTGGCTGGAAGAGGTGTCACTGAGTATGAATCTATCTTCAGCTTAAAGGTAAGCAGTGTGCATGAGTTCTGCCTGGGGTATGCTTGTGTTTGGTGGTACTGGTGGTGTTTTTTTTTGTTTTTTTTTTCTCTCTGCTTGGACCTGTGGAAGGGGCCCAGCCTCTTTCACCCTTATGGAACTTCCCCTGGATCTGTAAGCTTCAATAAATCCCTTCCTCCCATCAACTGTGCCTGGTTTGGAAGTTCCCAGCAGCGTGCAGCTGTCTAAAACAGGGGTGGATCTTGACTCTAGCCCTACTAGGTGTGTGGTAACAGTTTGGGAGCTCTGATTGTCCATGTTTTGTGGTGCTGACTGTTTGATGATGTCTCTCTACTGTGCATCTATGGAAGTGAGCCAGGTTCTTCAGCCACTGATGGTGTTCCCTTGGATTTTGTAAGCCTAAAATAAACCCTTTCCTCCCAAAAGCTGCTTCTGGTTGGATGTTTGTCCCAGCATCTCAAAGCTGATTACAACATTGGCTGTCTTGGGGACCAAACTGAACTTTCAAAGAAGCTGGTCGTGTTTCTGTCCTTCCTCTTTTTCACATATTGTATGTGCCCAGCTGGGAAGCCAAGGGAGACCTTGGGGTTTTACACATCAAATCCCTCCCTGGACGTCATAAGGTGACTATAGAAACACTGGCCCAGGTTGCTTCTGAGACAGCAGCAAGAAGATGCCTCCCCCCAAAAATGTGTTTCATGTCAAGGGGGAAAGTCTATGAGATTTCTGGTGGATCAAAGTCTTGAGGAGGCCAACCTCTGAGCCTCACGTGCCAGCAGGCCTTGAGTGGCAAGGAGAGCTTCCTTTGAAGACGTCTAGTATGATAGAAAAAGCATGCGCTTGGCCAGCCCAGTCACTAGACTTCCTGTCTGCTGGCTGGGGATGACAATGCCTGCCAGCAAGGCTATGCCAAGAACAAAATGTGAGCACCTATGTCAACTGCTATGCACGTGGGACAATTGCAATTGTGTCCCTTCCCTCAGGATATCCTCCAGAGCACCTCTTTCCAAGCTCTGCAGTGGATTCTGTCATTGTCACATCCACATAAACACCCTGTTAAGTGGTCCTCTGATGGTGACTTCACGCTTCTTAAATGCTAAATTTGTCTACTTAAATCCCAGCACAGGATGTCTGCCCTTGGAAACCCCAAAGTGACTGACTTCGGAGGCTTCCGTGCTACACTGGCAGGGGCACCTTTGGCGTGACAATCACCTCCTTTTAGGGCATAGAAGAGATGTCAGCTGAACTGTAACGTTAAATAGGTGGTTCTGTCCTCTCATTCCAGACTTCCCTGCAGGCTGTGTGCGTGGTTCCACCGAGGAAGTAGTATTCAGTTCAGTTGTTCACCTCTGTGGAGAATGGAGCTCTGGAAGGGACAGCAACAGAGCAGAAAAAGCCTTATGGTCTTACCTCCTGCCCTCAGGAAGGGGCTTCCCTACATCCATTTGGGCAAATTATAATCTATCCTTTAAAAAGGAAAGGGCAAGCCAGGCGTGGTGGCGCATGCCTTTAATCCCTGCACTCAGGAGGCAGAGGTAGGAGGATCGCCGAGAGTTCAAAGCCACCCTGAGACTACATAGTGAATTCCAGGTCAGCCTGGACCAGAGTGAGACCCTACCTTGCAAAAACCAAAAAAAAAAAAAAAAAAAAAAAAAAAAAAAGGAAAGGGCCACAGAGCAAGCAAACATCAACCCTCCAAAACACTCCCCACCGGATGAGTGTGTCCCACTTAGATGTCCATGTTGTCACTTAACACTCGGTCACTTGCTCCCTCATTGGTGATATGGAAAGCAAGTGATCCTGAGTAGTAGTATTAAATTGTCACCTGGTCTTTTTTTGTGCAGACTATAGAAACCCAGCTTGTTGGAAGGAACCCTTTACTTCCCAACACCTCTGTCTCTATATCCTGGAGTCTCTCCTGGGTTGTGCCATTAAAAGAAGCAGAGAGCAAGATCCCTGGCTCTGAGGGAAGACATGGGCCAGGTGTCCACCATCCGGAGAGAGAGAAAGCAGTGACTGTCTAGCACAGCCTTGACTGTCAGGAGGAAATGCTAATCTGACCTTTCAGACAATGTCAACTTGTCTGTTCTTTCTCCTCAGGTAGAAAACAGTTTTGCCTTTCAAAACAGGACTCAACACAGCAAGGACTGGACTCGAGCTGAGGATGAGGCAGAGTGAAAAGCAGAACTCTGTGCGGAGAACCTAAAGCTTTGGTAGCTCGCTCACAGGTTACGGCGCGTGCAGTCTGGTGGGGCTTGAAAGCTCTGCTGAGTAACCAGCCTGCAGAGGAGCCTTCTCTTCACTTTCTCCACCAAGGTTAAAAACACATATTTAAAGGATGCAGATTTCATTTTTCTTTGTGCCTTGCATCCCCCAGGGATAGGTGGGACTTGTTTCATAACCTCTCTAGAGCTCCAATCTTAGCACAGTGGGCTTCCTCAGATCAAGGTGACCTCCTTCCCAACTGTTTTCCTTGTCTGAGTTGGAGGCTCCTTGCCTCTGGGGCCTTAAACCACCTTTCTTATCTGCACCCAGGCAAGTAGTAAATGAACATCCTTCAAGGCCAGCTAACCTCTCTGTTAGGCCCAGATTTCCTGAGGTTGAGTTTGTTCATTACATTTCGGTCTGCAGAGCTCCTTTCCCCACAGTCAAGTCTCTGATTTTACCTGCTTGATTTTTTTTTTTTTTTTTTTTTGTCTGAAACATGCAATGTCAGAGAAACATTTTAATCCTTGGATCCTGACCTCAGTTTTCTTGTATCTAAAATGAAGCAGCTTGGCTAAAGGTGCTGATGACCCGCCTTCTAGAATAACCCCTGAGCTCCATTTTGCATTAAGCTGTGTGAAAGAAATCTGAAAGTTTCCAGAATAAAATTCAATTGTTTGCATCAATCCTACCAGGAAAAAAAAAAGTAGACAGAGGTAAGTTATGATGGAAGGGTTCTCACACATGATGGCCTGACAGCAATGATCACAAAAGAGTCTGCCTGGTGACAAGCTTGCACAGTGGCCACACAGCCTTACTCATAAAGTACTCCACAAGGACATCCGCCTAGCCGCTGTCCGTTCAACCTCAGACATTGCTGCTCTGGAAAGCTCCAGAGTCTTTCCCCTTGCCTCAACCTTCCTGCATAAGCCCATAGGTTATGACAGCGCATGCACACACTCCCATTGCACTGCCTGGCAGTTCCCTGCCAAGCTACTCACAAATAAGTAGCTGCATTATTTGGAGACTCTCTGATCATCTCTTTTTATTTAGGGTGATGATTTCCTTTAAATCTACTCACTTAGAAACTTCAGGATAATTCATCCTGTCTCTCAGATTCCTCTCTAGCTGAGTTAACCCAGGAACTGTCTGCATTCCTGCCTTCCTGAGCAGGGTGGCACCTCACAGAATCCCTCTGGGAATGCCTGCTGGTTCTGATGCTCCCTTCCTCCCCCGCCCCGGGCTCCTTCCTAGAGCTCGGGACCTCACCCACAAGACACCCATGACAAGAGAAAGGTCATGTTCTGGTCCTGGCCCTCCCAGACCCGTTCTTAGCTGGGTGGGGGTTTCTTTGGCTCAGACACCACAGCCAAGCACTGACTCTTCTGGTTCCAGAACACACTTTGGCTCCCTGCCTAGGACAACAGGTCACACACCTCCAGGGTGCACGTGGGAATAGTTTCTTCCCATGTGATGTGTGAAATCCCGTTTATGAACCCAATCCTGTCCTGAAAGATGACAGACAAAGGCAAGCCCACAGGAGGGAGGGCAGCACAGCACCTGGCAACTGTGTATGTCACCATACTGCAGGCTAGCCTGTCGGGCCCCTCACCACCAGTCCCGCGGCACACAGCCTTCTCCTGCAGGTCTTCCAAATCAGGACACATCCTGATATCTGGTTCCTTCAACTGAATAATATACACATGCATGTATATTTGAGCATATGCAGACATGTGTGCAAACACAAAGTGCATAATGCACTGTGCACAGTGGGCCTCCAAATATGTGGCTGGCTTTAGAATCTCTGCATTTCAGGAAAAGGTTAAGACAATGTGTTAGGATCTGGGTGGCCTCTTCACTGCCACTTAAGGTGCCTGAAGTTCCACCAGTACAGATTCATGCCTTTTGGTCTCAAAGCTCTCTGTCTTCAGAAGCCCCTTCTTCCCCTGTGAATGACAAGTAACTAAGAAAGGACTGTTACAGGCTCCAGCACTAACGCTGGTCCTGGATCAATTTCTCATATGCTGTGGCAGGACAGGAAGAAGGACCTGGAGAGGGAGAAGCAATAAAGAGCTGCATGAGGGGCTGGAGAGATGGCTTAGTGGTTAAGGCATTTGCCTGAAAAGTGTAAGGACCCAGGTTGGATTCCCCAGTACCCATGCAAGCCAGATGCATGAGGTGACGCATGCTTCTGGAGTTCCTTTGTGGTAGCTAGAGGCCCTGGCATGCCCATTCTCTCTCTCTGCCCCCTCCTCTCTCAAATAAGTAAATAACTAAAAAAAATTTTTAAAAATACTAAAAAAAGATCTGCACAAGGAGGCTGGGAATATCGCCCCATTGGTAAAATGCCTGTCTAATATGCACAAAACTCTATATTCGATTCCCCAGTACCACATAAACCAGGCATGATGGAGCATGCCTGGAATCCCAGCACTCAGGAAATGGAGCCACAAGGATCAGAAATTCAAGGTCATCCTCAGCTAATTAGGTTGGAGGCCAGCCTGGGCTACCTGAGTCATTGCCTCAAAAAAATAAAATAAAAAAGATCGTATGAGGAGGGTGATCCAGTGAGGGTCAAAGCCAACAAGTACTCCATAGTCTCTATGACATGCCCAGACCAGACTGCCTGGGCTGTGGAGTGACTGTTTGCATGTGCCAGAACCCTGGTAATTGCTGTGGATATGATATGGTGGCCAAAC
Source organism: Orientallactaga sibirica (assembly GCA_036365145.1). Taxonomy (NCBI): domain Eukaryota; kingdom Metazoa; phylum Chordata; class Mammalia; order Rodentia; family Dipodidae; genus Orientallactaga; species Orientallactaga sibirica. The sequence goes on from JAEOAD010002184.1 coordinate 1,332,114, forward strand.
CACACAAGGTCCTTGCCCTCACAGAGGAAGCTAGGGAGACACTGACCAAAAAGTCACATTCTATTACTCATTTTTCTCATAGCTGTGACCAAAAATACCTGACAGAAACAATTAGGGGGAAGGGATTGATCTTGGCTCTCCGTTTCAGAGGGATTTCAGTCCAGCAGAGTAGAAGGCCTGGCAGAGTTCAAGGCAGCAGGATCATGTGGTGGTGACCCTCACATCACACTGGACCAAGAAGCATAGAGAGGAGAGACCAGTATAGCCTTAAGGACTGCCTCCACCCACCCACCTCCATCAGCTGACCCCTCATCTCAAAGGCTCCACAACCTCTCAAAACAGTGCCACCAACTGAGGACCAAGTGTTCACACACATCAGCTTATGAGGGACTGTGCAAACTCAAACTATAGAACATGCTAATGAACTCTGCTCTGTAAAACCTGATGAGTGAACGTAAGGAATGTTCTACAAGTGCATAAGCAGTAATGAATCAAGCCAGACTAAGGAAGCTTCCTGACCCTAGAGTGGATCCCAGAGACGTAGAATGGACTAGAAAAACAGGACCTAGAGGGCATTCTAGAAGCAACCACATGTGCTAAGGTTCGCTGGTGGAAAAGCCATCTAATATGACCATTGTCGTAGTCATTAACCTTCAATAAACTTTGAACTTGGAGGAAAACGTTCCCTTCTAAAAATGTGCTTCCCTTTCCCCTTCCCTTTCCTTCCACTTACCCTGTACTTAAGAGCACACCATGGCGAAGGTAAGCTATGCAGGAGAAAGCCTTAGAAAAACAAAACTTGTAGACAGCAGCTCTGACAGCCATTTCCTGTTGGGTGTCTCTCAGCACAAGGCTTCTTAGCCAAGTATATTAACACAAGAAAACATTTTTGGGAGATGGGTGTGGAAGCAACACATACTGAGAAAACAAGAAAGATGTCATTTGCTTTTCAGAGAAGAGTGGCATGTTTGGGGCCAAAACAACCAACCACGAAGGCAGCATGAAGCCATGGACTGAGCAGCCTGCACTTTGGACCTCAGACTCCTCCAGGGTAGAGAAGGGAAGGGGCTCAGTCAGCAGTGGGGTGGGGGCTCCAAGCCTGGCTCCTGGCCCTCTCTCCAGTGTTCTCTGTGCCTTCCTCACCCTGGTGTCATCACACGAGCTCTGCTGCCATCTTCTACCAGACATGCAGCATGTCTGGTAACAGCACGGCAGTAGGAAAAGCTTAGTTTTACCTTTAGCACAAACACCCAGTGTGTCTGTGACATGAAGAGGCATGCCAAACACTTCATAGCCCCAATTTCATGTCGGCCTAGGGGACTAACCTAACAAATGAAGTAGAACTGTTGAAGATGGAAGGCTTATTCACAGTCACCCAGCTACAATGCAGCCGAAGAGCTGAACCTGGCCTGGCTGGAAAGCCCGCGCTTCCTCACTCTTCCCCACCCCATGCACAGAGATATTTCTGTGAAGCCTCTATAGTAGCCACGACCTTGACCGAATGCGAATGGCTGAACATAAGCACATGCTGCCCCTCAGCTCAGGCATGTCTTTCCACATCTACAACGGATGTGATGCGGTCATCCTAAGTCATGATCCCAGCACTCAGGAGGCGCAGGTAGGAGAATTGCTGTGAGTTCAAGGCAGACTGGGCTACAGAGTGTGTTTCAGGTCAGTCTAGACTAGATTGGGACCCTACCTCAAAAAAAAAAAAAAAAAAAAACAGCAAAAAAAGTTTTTAAAATGGGGCTGAGAGATGCTCAGTGGTTAAGGCACATGCCTGCAGAGACTAAGTACCTGGGCTCGATACCCCCGTGCCCACATAAAGCCAGATGCACAAGGTGGTTAATGCATCTGGAATTCTTTTGCAGTGGCTAGAGGTCCTGGCATGCTTGCTCTTCCTTCCTTCCTTCCTTTCTTTCTTTCTTTCTTTCTTTCTTTCTTTCTTTCTTTCTTTCTTTCTTTATCTCTTTCCCACTCTCTCTCAAATAAATAAATTTTTTCTTAAAAAAATCACTAAATCATGATCCCCTAGGGAAGAGATGCCCATTGGTGCCCTCCACCCCCTTCTGGAGGCTAGTGAGAGCATGAGTATTTAGACTGGCACTAGCTCCTCTTATTGCGGGTATGTGCCATATTTTCTATTTTGGTTTTCTTTGCCTGTTCCCTTCAGCAGTTAGAATAGAATATTTCCACTAAAAACCACACCAGCTTTGCCTGCAAATATCTAGTCTTGCTTCAATCCAATAAATCCTGCAAGCCATTGTTCTCTGGGTCACAATCAAGTGGCCTACAAGTATCATCCTTACAACACTGGAGTCATAGAGGAAATGATATGCAAAAGACCCCATTAGCAAGGTCACTTAGGATAGTGCTTCCCAAGGCATGTTCCAAGGAACATAAAATGCTCATAGCTCTTCTACCAATGGAGTGGGACAGGAAAATCGAGGTCTTTTAGCCTTCAATACATTGTGGCAAAAAAGCTCTACCTCAATACCCATTCTCTTCATCCTTCTTTAATGACAGAATTTGCATATTTTAGCTGAGCACTGACACTGTTTTGTGGCCTTCATTGCATCTGGAAATGATCACTTGACTAAGACATACACATAGACGCATAGGAAGAGAAGTGATAGGTCTCTTCAACTCGTGCTGTAGGAAGAGAGAAGCCTGAACCTGATGCCTTTTCTCCTTTCCACAGGCCCAGAGGTAAGTGTGAGGACAAGAAAGTGAGCTATCATTGCTAGTGTTCCGACCAAAGAACAACTCTGCACTGCCCATCTCTACACAGAGGGTAAGAAAGAAACTTCTGCCTTATTTAAGCTACTGTCTGACTGACTCCTAAGAAACTTACTCATGAATGTACACAGTACCTGTCTAAGTGGGGTACAGAGCATACAGCACTTGACAAGTACATATGACTAAATGCCTGGCTTTCAAAACAGGTTGGGATTATGCTTGCAACACATCTTAGGAAACACTGAAAACATTTTTCAACATTCCCAGAAAACCAAACCATGACCAAGGCATCTCGCCCCAAAGTCATTATCCAACTAGGGCTTACAGGGCACACAGTGGCCCTCCCACCCACTTGTAGAGAAGAATCTGTGTCTTTTCCGCATGCCCATTCCCTAACAGGCCACACAGCCTGACACACTGCTTGTCTAACTCTGGGAGTCTGGGTCTCAGGAGCTCATGAAGAAAGAGGTGCCAACTGCAATTATCTCCTCAGTTCCATAAGAGGCCAGTAACAAAAGTTACAGTGAAAATGAAGAGCTGGTGTCCTGATGAGAAAAAAAAAGTGATTTATCTGAAGTGGATAAAGACCATCAAGCATGACCAGGAACCAGATCCATGGAGTAACAAAAGGGAAGTTTCAAAAACAAGCCAAGAGCTCAATGGGTCAAAATAACTGACATTATGCTTAGTGGTAGAAGGTGTCATAGTTAATACAAGTTTATCCTCTAAAATGGAGAACACAGGGAGGTGGCGCCTGCTCAACTCTCCTTTTTAACATTGCTCTGGAGGGCCCAACCAAGGAATGAAATAAAGAAGTAAGAAGCATTCAGATTATAACTACTATATTTGTAACCACAAATAATATGATATTATGTATATAATGCACATGTACATACAAACCACAAAGTACAAGGCCAATATATAAAAATTAATGTTATTTATATTCAGTAACAATAAAAAAATCTAAAACTATGTTTAAGAACAAATAGGTTTTTGTTGTTGTTTTTTTTAGAATTTTTACGTTTTATATATCTTATATTTATTTATTTATTTGAGAGAAAGATGCAGGGAGAGAGAGGGAGGGAGAGGGAGAGAGAATGGGCATGCCAGGGTCTCCAGCCACTGCAAACGAACTCCAGATGCATGGGCCATCTTGGGAATCTGACTTATATGGGTCCTGGGGAATCAAACCAAGATCCTTTGGCTTTGCAGGCAAGCACCTTAAGTGCTAAGCCATTTCTCTAGCCCCTGTTACTTGTTTTATGAGATGAGGCCTCATGTCACCCAGGCTAGTTTCAAATTCACTATGTAACTAAGATTGACAGTGAATTGATTTTTTTTGCCATGCCAGGGATTGAACTCAGGTCTTCATACAGTCTGAGCTACATCCTCAGCCCTCCATTTTCAATAATCTCAGAAAGAATATTTACAAATAAATTGAACAAAATACATTCAAGATTTCGACCATGAAAACTACAAAGACATTTTCCCTTGGTGGGCTTCTGTAATCCCAGAACACTGACACTGACTGAGATGAGAGAAGTTACCAGAAGCTCAAAGAACATCCAGCAAAGAACAGTAAAATAAGAATTCAGGGTGAGAAATCCTGCCTCGAGGTAGAAAGACAAGGACCAATCCATAAGTTGTCTTCTGACCTCCATATATGTGCCATGGCATGTATATACCTGCATTTACACATGCAAATGTGCACACACCAAAACACAAAATAATAATAATAATAACTTTAAAAAAACAAGAGCGAAAGAGAAGAAAGAAGAGATGGAGGGAGCTAGAGAGATGGCTTAATTGTTAAGGTGCTTGCCTATAAAGCCAAAGGACCCAGTACCCATGTAAAGACTGACTCACAAGGTGGTGCAAGTGTCTGGACTTTGTTTGCAGTGGCTAGAGACCCCAGCACACCTATCCCCTCTCTCTCTCCCTGACTCTTTCTCTCGAGAGAGGGAGAGAGAGAGAGAGAGAAAGAAAGAAAGAAGAAAGAAAGAGAAAGAAAGAAGAAAGAAAGAGAAAGAAAGAAAGAAAGAAAGAAAGAAAGAAAGAAAGAAAGAAAGAGGGAGAGAGAAAAGGAGAGAGGGAAGGAGAGGAGGAAGGAAGGAAGGAAGGAAGGAAGGAAGGAAGGAAGGAAGGAAGGAAGGAAGGAAGGAAGGAAGGAAGGAAGGAAAAGAGGGAGGGACTCCCTCAATGGATACATTCAATACAATTTTTACCAATTTTCTGTCTTTTTTTGTAGGAATTGACAAGATGATACTAAAATTCAAGGAAAATGCAAGGGACCCAGACCAGCCAAAGTATTTTGCAGAAGAAGGAGAAAATTAAATGCCTTACACATTATAATTTCAAACTTATGGGCTGGAGAGATGACTTAGCAGTTAAGGCACTTTTGCCTGTGAAGCAACAGGATCCAGGTTCAATTCCCCAGGACCCACGTAAGCCAGATGCACAAGGTGGAGCATGCTTCTGGGGTTCATTTACAGCAGCCAAAGGCCCTAGTGTATCAATTCTCTCTCTCTCTCTCTCTCTATCTATCTATCTACCTATCTATCTACCTCTTTCTCTCTCTCTCAAGTAAATAAAATTAATTAACGAATTTTACAAAACTATGGTAACCAAGACTGTATTGCAATACAGATAATATTAGAATAGACATACAGATCAATAGTATAGAATTAAAACTCCAGCCAGGCATGGCGGCATATGCCTTAAGTCCTAGCACTTGGGAGACAGAGGTAGGAGGATCACCATGAGTTTGAGGACACCCTGAGACTACATAGTGAATTCCAGGTCAGCCTGGACTAAAGTGAGACCTTACCTCGAAAAAAAACACACACAAGAAAAATAACTCCATAAATAAATCCATGTATTATGCTTAATTGTGTGTCTACAAACATAATTCGATAGGGAAAATGTGTTTTTAACAAATAGCGCTGTCTTATTAGTTATTCATAAACAAACGAATGATGTTGGATTCCTCACACTATATACAAAAATTAACTCAAAATACAACACAGACCTAACATAAAAGCTAAAAGTTAAAACATGTTGTTGTTATTGATGAAGGATTTGGGGATTCGGGGGGGGGTCCTCCAAATTTATGAACCCCAAGTTAGGGTTCTGTCCTACCTTTAACAAAGAATTGGTAAAGAAGCACTGAAGAAGGGTAAATTATGAATTATTTTGAGACAGACTCTTAGTAGCCCAGGCTGGCCTTGAAGTCATCTATGTAGCCAGGCTAGCTCTTGTCTTTGTTGAGATTACAGGCATGTGCCACCATACCCAGTTAAAAAGTACAAAACTTTCAAAAAAGACAATAGGGGTAACTATTCATAAGTTTAGATTAGACAACAGCTTCTTAAGTATGACACCAAAACCACAAGCAATGAAGAAAAAAATTAAAATTTATAGGCCTGGAAAATATGGCTCAGTGGGCAAAAGTATTATACAAATGTGACAACTCCACACAGTTGTGAAAAAATGTAGCATATCTATACAATGCACTATTATTCTGGTATAAAAAAGAACACAGTAAAAAATATTAAGTAAAAAAAAAAAAAAAAAAAGACCAGACACAGGGGCTAGGGAGACGGCTAAGCAGTTAAGGAAGCTAGCTTGCAATGCCTGCTGGCCTGGGTTTGATTTTCCAGTGTCCACATAAAGTCACATGCACAAAGTCTTGGTGCATGCATCTGGAATTCATTTGTAGTGTCAGGAGGCCCTAGAATGCCCATTCATTCTGTGTGCATGCGCATGTGTGTATCTGTCTGTCTGTCTCAGTGTTATAGTATATGCATCATATCTCAAAAGATATTTACATTGAACTCAAAAGCTTTCCTAGAAGCTTAAAGAAAAGAATGAAAGATGTGTTTATTTTTTCAATGTATTAAAACAAATCAAACCTAATTAGTTTTTGAATAATTGTAATTTATATTTCTATAAGCATGCAATTAGGTTGGTATTGTAGGAGCATCGTAGAGAGTTCCCACAGAGACATGGGTAGCACAGGTCAGTCACAACATGGCCTCTGAATGTGCCCAAGAAACATGGTCACAGGAGATGGGTGAAGCCACCACAACTGTTCTATAGTAAACTTTTTACTATGTAGAACTTGTGTACTTTAAAATAGCAATAAAAACAAGATAGTAAATACATAAACCAGTAGCAGTTGTTTTGTATTGATGAAGGATTTGGGGATTCAGGGGGGGTCCTCCAAATTTATGAACCCCAAGTTAGGGTTCTGTCCTACCTTTAACAAAGAATTGGTAAAGAAGCACTGAAGAAGGGTAAATTATGAATTATTTATTTTATTTAGAGAGAAATCACATATTGTGGTACTTCTTTAAGGGAGATTGGAAGCTAGAACAGTTTTAAACATGTGGGAAGCAGGAAACATGCTCTTATGTGGAAACACTGTGTAGTTTATAAGGTTCATTTAAGAAAAATTGTGGTTTGTGTGTGTGTGTGTGTTTGCTTGTTTGTTGTTTGTTTGTTTTTGAAAAATTGGAATAGAGCCACAAGCATAAGAAGAGTAGTTAAACTGAGGCTCTCAAGGAAAATAGAACGTAAGTGTATATGTAGAGGGACTTAGAAGGAACACACATGGCACCTGTTAAAAGTTAAAAGGGCAGGGGCTGGAGAGTTGGCTTAGCAGTTAAGCACTTGCCTGTGAAGCCTAAGGACCTAAGGTGTGATTCCCACATAAGCCAGATGCACAGGTGGCACATACATCTGGAGTTCGTTTGCAGTGGCTGGAGGCCCTGGTACGCCCATTCTCTCTCTCTCTCTCTCTCTCTCTCTCTCTCTCTCTGCCTCTTTCTCTCTCTGTCTGTAGCTCTCAAATAAATAAAATAAACAACAACAAAAAAAGTTAAAAGGGCAAATGGTGTGGCTCAAGGAAAAATAAGAGGGAAAATATCAAAGCAGAGACCAAGAAATCCAGAGGAGAAATGAGTAATGAAGAAAGCTACACTCATGGTTTTTAAAAAATTACACAGGACAGGCTTGGTGGCATATGCCTTGAATCCCAGCACTTGGAAGGCAGAGGTAAAATGATCACTGTGAGTTCGAGGCTACCCTGAGACCACATAGTGAATTTCCAGGTCAGCCTGAGCTAGAGTGAGACCCTACCTCCAAAAAAAGAAAAGAAAAGAAAGAAAAGAAAAGGAAAGGAAAGAAAAATTACACAGGTAGCAGAACTAGAGTTAGTGAGAGCATTCATATGATTGATCAGGGGTTTAAGGGAAATACACATGTGGTAGATTAGAGACCAGAGGACATGCATGTAATCAAAATGAGAAATTACCCCAAACTACAAAGCAGAGGTAAGCAGAAATCCCCCCCACCACCCTGCCAGGTTGGATGAGAAAAAGCTAGACTCATGTGTGTTCCTGTGGCTAAGCAAAGAGGGACAGGCAGAGCATAGCAGAGCCTAGCAGAGCTAAGAGGAGCATGGCAGAGCTAGTGACAGGAAGAAGACAGCAGGCTTTATAGGTACGGTGAGGACCTGACTGGTTTGTAGATTTGGAGGGTGGATGCCAGAGCCAACCTACCTGAGCCAGCCCATTTAGGCCATCTGTCTAGGTAGTGCACTAGACAGTGGGCAGCAGGAGGCACTGTAGATCAGTCTCCATCAGACACTCGTTCCATTTCTGCCAGGAGAGCCATTCTTGGGTCAGGGTGAGGTGTCATGTGGGGTGGAATCTCCTGGTTCTCTCTGGGTCTCAATCTCTAACCAATACTGCCTAAAAGATGCTAGCTTTCTCCTATCTTCCTTTAATATCATTATCAAGTATTATATACTGTACATAATTGAATGTGTTACATTTTTATAGATCTGAAAGTCCAGGTGTGATGCATCCTACTATAATATTATGGTGGCTGTGATGTTGAGGGACCATAGGAGCAAGCAATTTACCGTGATAGGTCCACAAAGGAAAAGATCCCTAGGTAAACAGTTCTATTCATTTGTTTTTGTTTTTGTTTTTGTTTTTTACTTTTTTTTATTTGACAACTTCTACATTTACAGACAATAAACCATGATATTTCCCTCCCCTCCCCTACTTGCTCCTTCACAACTCCGCACTCCATCATATGCCCTCACTCTCTCCATTAGTCTCTCTTTTATTTTGATGTCATCCTCTTTTTCTCCTATTATGAGGGTCTTATGAAGGTATTGCTAGGCACTGCAAGGTCATGGGTATCGAGGCCAATTTCTGTCTGGACAGTTGCATTGTAAGGAGTGGTACTCTTCCTTTGGCTCTTGCATTCTTTCAGCCACCTCTTCCGCAATGGACCCTGAGCCTTGGAGGGTGTGATAGGGATATTTCAGTAGTGATAGGGATATTATGTAACTTCTCAGCACTATGTTGCCTTTTGGATCATCCCAGTGGTCATCACCATCTGAAAAGAGAAGCTTCTCTAACCAGAAGTGAGAGTAGCATTAACATGTGAATATGAACATTAAGTGTAGTGCTTTCAGGGCAGTTTGGTGAGAATAATATATGCATTTAGCCAGACAAGAGCAGGCTTTATACCCCTAAGGCACATGACCTCCCCTGCCATAGGCTTTTGATTAGGTTTTCAGTACCAGGCATGTATTCCCTCCCATAGAGCAGGCTTCCAGTCCAATTAGAGAGCAATTGGTTTCCCCCAGAGCAGGCATGTCACTATTGCACCCATTCAGTCATTTGGCCTGTCTGACCAAACTTGAAGTTTCCAGTGTCCACTGTTTTCACCGCTGGTGACTTCTATCTCCCATAGGGCTGCATTCAGTGCAGCTTTTTGCAGCTTTCAGTTGGCTGGTCTGTAGGGAGAAGGTTTTCAGATCAGCACCAGTTTGATTTCTCAGTGACCTTGCTGCCCATGCATGTGAAACCTTCAGCAATAGTGTCTTACCATCTGTTATTCGTGGGAAACCAAGGGCCTTGGCAAAAGCCTGTAATGTTTTCGAGACAGCAGGGTCCCTCCCAGAGGTATCCCATTCCTGGCACTGATAATTTTCTAGTACCAATCTATGACAAAGAAGTAGGCTTTCACAAGTCTTTATTCAGAATATCTTGAATTTTGATTGTCCACCCCCCCCCACCCTTCTCTTACTCAATCTCTGTCCTCACATAGGTCATTCCATACCTGTGATCTGTTCTAGTTACATATATACAAGACCATTCCCAAAATTCCTTCCTTCTCCTCCCTCTCTTATAGCCTTTTTCCAGCTTACTGGCCTCTGCTACACACACAAGTCTAAACAATTGTAGCTAGGATTGACATATGAGAGACAACATGCAACGTTTGGCTTTTTGGGGCTGGGTTACCTCAATTAGTATAATCCTTTCCAGATCCATCCATTTCCCAGCAAATTTCATAATTTTATCTTTCTTTACTGCTGAATAGAACTTCATTGTGTAAATGTACCACATCTTTATTATTCATTCATCTGTGGAGGGACATCTAAGCTGGTTCCATTTCCTAGCTATTGTGAACAGAGCAGCAATAAACATGGTTGTGCAAGTATCTCTAAGGTAGTAAGAAGAGTCATTAGGATATATGCCTGGGAGTGCTATAGTTGGGTCATATGGTAAATCTACTTTTAACTGTCTCAAGAAACTCCACACTAATTTCCACAATGGCTGGACCAGACTACATTCCCACCAACAGTGTAGAAGGGTTCCCCTTTTTCTGCATCCTCACCAATATTTATTGTCATTTGTTTTCTTGATGATAGCCATTCTGACAGGAGTGAGATGGACTCTCAAAATAGTTTTAATTTGCATTTCCCTGATAGCTAATGATGTAGAATACTTTTTTAGATGTTTACATGCCATCTGTATTTCTTCTGGTGAGAACTCTCTATTTAGTTCCTGTGGCAGTTTGAATAGATGGCCCCCAATATATTCAGTGTTTTATTAGTTTGTAGTTTGCATCTGCAGCCAACTGGGCAGATCTTAAGGTGTGGTGGTGGGTTTGAGATTTCAACCTAAAGATATGCAAAGTGTGCCTAGCTCGAGTTCCTTAGGTATGCTGTGCTATGTGGCTGTGGGTTTGTGGTCTTTCTCTCTGTGCTTGGTCCTGTGAGAGCAGGCAAGCTTCGACTGCCATTGGGGAACTTCCCCTGGATCTATAAGCTTCAATAACTATCCCTTCCTCCATAATTTTTCCTGGTCTGGAAGTTCATCTCAGCAAACCTGAAGCTGTCTGCTATAGAAGTTGGTACCAGGAGTGGGGTGAGGGGAACCTGACAATGTGGATGTTGGTCTTTTGAACCTTTGTTTTGGAGGAACAGGCATGGACTTGGTGCTTGCAACTGAAGACACCTTCTGGAGTGGTAAGCCAAGTATTATGGACTATTCTGATAAGAGTTTGAGAATGCTAGGTGCAGACTAGGTGCTAGGTGCTAGGATTGGCTTATGAGCTTTCTAAGGGGAAGGAAAGACTGCAGAGGACTTTGTTGGAACTGGGCTACTGGCATAAGGTATGGCTGCATTCTGCTGCCCAGGCCCAGAGAGTTTGATCAGGTTAAATTTGTAATGGACTGATGTGCTTGGCTAAAGATATTGAACTTTAAGATTTAAGATTTTAAGTTGGACAACCTCAAGCTAGTTAAAATTAGAGCCACTGAGATTGGTTTTAGGTTACTGAAGCTGCTATTGTCAACACATTAGCAATCTTAAGGAAGATGGCTCAACTGCTTTACATTAAAACAATGGAGAAGATGTCTGAGGAAAGACTGTTAGAAATGCAAATGCTTTTGTAAAGAGTTGAGTGGAGTAGGAACTTGCTTTTCAAGGTTATGGTTTATTTCATCCCTGAATTAAGAATATGGCTGTGCCCTGCACACCTGGTATTAGTTTTGGAAGCATGAAAAATTCATGGAATGGTCATGAATTGCCCACAGTTCCAGGAGCCACTGCTGAGATGTGGCATGAGGCAGGGTGTGATGCCCTGATAGGCTAAGAGCCTTTGGAAGATAGACTGAGAGCCTTTGGAAAATAGACTGTGGTTTGCATGGAGACTTGAAGATGTTTTGGATATACCAGGACTGTGCAAGGGCTACCATGGAGTGCAGTGTTGGCCTGGGATGAAAATTTTCTCTGGGTACTCTGCCCAGCTGGAGGGACAGAACTGGAAAATCTGGAGACTGTCAGTCTCTAGTTGTATTGAACTTGAACTTCAGAAGTTTGATGATTGCTTGATGGTGGTTGGGTTTGCATTGTGCTAATCTCTCCTTGCTATGCCTTATACCAGTAGAAAATGTTTACTCTGTGACTTTAGATGCTGAAAATATTTAACTTGTTTGATTTTACAGGATTCACTATCTTAAGTTGGTCATGACTGTGGGGACCTTTAAAATTGGACTGATTACAATTTATAATGTGTGATAGTTATGAATCTATTGGTGGCAAGGGGTGGAATGTGGTAGCTTGAGTAGATGTCCCCCAATATATTCAGTGTTTTATTAGTTTGTAGTTTGCATCTGCAGACACCTGGCTGGAGGCAGTGTCACTGAGCAGGATTTTAAGGTGTGGTGGTGGGTTTGAGATTTCAATCTAAAGATATGCAAAGTGTACCTAGCTCGAGTTCCTGAGGTGTGCTGTGCTGTGTGGCTTTCGGCTTATGGTATTTCTCTCTGTGTTTGGTCCTCTGAGAGCAGGCCATCTTCTACTGCCATTATGGAAGGTCCCCTGGATCTATAAGCTTCAATAAATATCCTTCCTCCATAAGTTTGTCTGGTCTGGAAGTTCATCTCAGCAAACCTGAAGCTGTCTGCTACAGAACATGTGCTGATCTTCACCCTGTTGTGGTGGTGGTGGGGGGGCATGAATAGGTTTAACTGTTTGTTTGTTTGTTTGTTTGTTTGCTTGCTTGCTTGTTTTTGTTTGTTTGTTTGTTTGTTTGTTTTTCAAGGTAGGGTCTCACTCTAGTTCAGGCTGACCTGGAATTAACTATTTATACGTAGTCTCAGGGTAGCCTCGAACTCATGGCAATCCTCCTACCACTGCCTCCCAAGTGCTGGGATTAAAGGCGTGTGCCACCACACCCTGCTAGGTTTAACTCTTTCTTAATAAGTTGGTAAATGTGTTTATGTTATTATGTCTCCTAATGTCAGGATTCAAATTCAGTTCACTTATATTGATCTGCTCATGATAACAGTTACAAAAAGTGGCTTTAAAATGTTCAATCAAGACAGCTTTCTATCTCTGTCGGGCTTTTAACTACTAGAAAAAGATCAAAATTTATTCATCAGTTACTAATTATTTATTTTATAAAACTACATTTAGGGCTGGAGAGATGGCTCAGGGGCAAGGTGTTTGCCTGCAAATCCTAATGACCTGAGTTCAATTCCTTAAACTCCTATAAAACCATATGCACAAAGTGGTGAATGTGTCTAGAGTTTATTTGCAGCAGCTAGAGGCCCTGAAGTGGCCATTTTCTTCTCTCTCTCTCTCTTGCTCTCTATTTCTGCTGGGTCTGGTGGCACATGGCTTTAATCCCAGCTGAGGTAGAAGTAGCACTGTGAGTTCCAGGCCAGCCTGGGCTAGAGTGAAACCCTAACTCAAAAAAAAAAACAAAAACAAAACTACATTTAAGTATATCTGAGAATCCTAATTCTGTTAAGTGGTTATCATTTGGTTTATCATTTTAGTTTTATAAAAGAAATAATCTAGCTTCATTCATTTTGACTTTTGTTCTTAGGAAGGCAGGAAAACTCCCTCATGTTCTAATAAACTCTGTTCTTTCTCAATCTTAAGTCATATTGAGAGGCTCTATTCACAGTTCCTGGGTCAAGTGAAGTTATAATACTAGAATCTGTCACAGACAATGCTGATGCTATTTAGGCATTGTGTCTAGGCTTTAACAATTTTAATAGTCATGGGTTACAAAATAACAAGACATAAATATTACCATTTGACTTCCACTTGGGGACCCACTCCCTCCTGAATGAGCTGGGGCATTACCTTGAGTTTCCTTGCCACAGACAATAAAAATGTAGGTAAATATATGACAGAACCAATCTGAAAGAGAAGGATCCCATCACCTTAAGCACTTGGTGTTACTTATGGTAATTTGCCCCCACTTGCTAACTAAGTTAGTACAGAACTAGTGTATTTTGAGGAGTGGAGATATCAGTAGTATTTAGGCTATAAGCAAAAACTATCAGAGACCTGGACCAAGAGCCATGGGTATACATGCACCAGTCCCATCACCAGGCTGAGTCTCAAAGGCATTTTATTGGGCCTCACCAAGAGCTCCCTCTTAGGCTGGAGCTGCCTTTCAGTTCACAAGGCTGAGCCATATGAGGAAGGAAAAGGAGACCCTTCAGCTGCCTCTCCCATTTGTTTTTGCTTTCTAGATGGGAACCACAGCCTCCAAGATTCCCTCCAGGTCCCCCACTGGCCTGCCTCTCAAAAAACTGGGACAAGACAGACCCTCAGAGTCTCAAAAAGAAGGCATTACTCTTTTTACTCATACTTGGCCTGAATACCTCTGGAAGATAAGGAAACCTGCGGGGACTCTCTATTATAATACCGTCCTTCAGCTGGACAGGTTTTGCAAGAGGTAAGGGAAAGGGACTGAGGTCTCCTATGTCCAACTCTTTCTCTGAAACTATCCAGAGATGGCCTGGAGCTGTAGGTTATACCCCTCAGATACTGGCAGCAGTTAGTTCTATACCCCCAGCAGCCTCCAACGATACTGAGACAGAACCTTCTCCCCACCTCAATACATATATATATTAGCAGAACCCCCTGCTGGGTCCCTTGGCAGTTCAGGAACTTTCAGTCCCTGTAGTCGAGGCCCCTATGACAACTCCTAAGACCTATCCCAACCCCCCTGTTGTTCCACTAAGAAACCCTATCCACTCTACCCTTCCATGCTCCCACCTGCTAAGAAGCTTAGACCCCAGCAGGTGTTCCCAAGTCACCTGGTGCCTGGGGAGCAGTAGAGACCCAAATTGTCCATGCCCCATTCTCTCTCTCTCTCTCTCTCTCTCAGCTTAAAGGAATTAAACAAGACTTGTGTTACACAGAAAATCCTTATTGCTGTGTGGAGATCTTTCTGTTCAACAGCCTTTATGGCTTGACATGGAGAGATGCGACACTAACACTAGAGTAGATGCTTTCTCTCTCTCTCATAAGAAGACAGGGTGATAGCACAGGCAATAAATACACGGATGTGTTTTACTCTTCCTCCCCAGAATCAGGCTTAAGTCCCTGCAGGAAACTGCACAAGCAGTCTCCAGAATGACCATAAATGGTACATTGAAGACTGTGGTAGTTTGAATTTATGTCCTCCATAGACTCAGGATGTCTTATTAAAGCTTGTAATTTGGATTTCTAGCCACCTGGCTGGAGGAGGTATCACTGTGGGCAGATCCTGGGGTCTAGCCCTAAGGTGTTACTGGGGGTGGATCTGAATTACAGTCTAATGACACAGCCTGATGTATACACAGTGAGCTCCACTGGGGTCCTTGAGGTTTTGCTTTTGCTTGTGGTGCAGGCTGTGTGGTTTCTCTCTCCCCCTCTCTCTCTCTCTGCCTGGAGTCTGTGAAAGGGAGCCAGCTTCATCCACCATCAATGGAACCCCCCCACCAGATCTGTAAGCCTGAAATAAATCCCATTCCTCCCATGAACTATGTTGGTTTGGAGGTTCATTCCAGTGATGTAAAGCTGACAACAAAGACCAAGGAAATGAATGGGAGGAACAACATTTCATATTTTGTATTATTCAGGAACCACAGAAAGCAAAAATAAAGGCTAACTATTGTCAGCTGTCTACTATAACTCAGGGAGAAAAATAAAACTCCTGTTGCTTTTCTCCAGTGGTTCTGTGATGCTCTAAGGAAGTCTATTAATACAGACCCAGGGTCAGAGGAAGAGAGATTCTCCTAAAAGATAAATTCCTGACTCAGTTGGCCTCATAGAAGCTGGCAGTCAAACCAGGCAAACCACTGGATGATTTAGTTCAGGCTGCTACTGCTGCTTCCTATAACTGTGAGAAAGGGAGAGAAGGGAGGGGGAAAGAAGGGAGGGAGAGAGAAGAACAGAGATCTGGGGCCTAGACAGAGAAAAGGAGAGAGAAAATCAGAAAGGTAAACATTATGGAAACTTGCTGGTGGCTATGAAACTCACACTGAAGTCTAAGATGGGGCAATGCCTCATTTGTGGTCAAGAGTGCTATTTCTGACAGGAGTGTCCACAGAGACATAGGCCTCCACTGGGACCTTGCCCTGCCTGCAAGGAAGATAACTGGATGGCACCATGCCCTGGAACTGATCCACACTGAGGTCATCTCCTTCCCCTGACCAGTGATGGGTCCTGAAGGCTCCCTTACAGCCTAGTGCTATGCCAGTCCATCTCAAGGAGCCCTGGGAAGTCTTCACTGTGGATTAGCTTCCTGATTGATGAGGGAGCTGGACTTGCATTCCTCCAGTTTTTTCCCTGGTCTCAAATCCCAACATAACTCTTTCATTCAAGGCCTATTAGAGGGACCCCACGTGTATTATCTTTCCCAGTCACTTGCCTGTTCTTGGGGAGATCTCCATGTCTGTCATTCTTTCCTAGTGATCCCTGAGACTCCAGTTCCACTACTTCAGAGAGGTCCCTTATCCAAGCTTAAAGTCAAGCTATTCTTCCCTCCTGGACAGTATGTCTTGACTTTGGTAAAACTAAAATTAACCCCACAGTATGGAGAGCAGCAGCCCATGTTGGAGTCACACATTAAAGACCTCTCCCATTTTCTCCATCAAAGATAATACCCTGTGTGAGTACAGGTACTTGCAAAGCCTGCTGGTCTGGGTTCAATTCCTCAGTACCCATGTAAAGCCAGATGCACAAGTGGTACATGGGTCAGGAGTTTGTTTGTAGCAGCAAAAGGCCCTAGCATGCTCATTTTCTCTGTTTCTCTATCTCTTTATCTATCTCTAATATCCCTTAAAACCAGAGGTTGGTGAAGGATTAATTCCTATCATCAGAGATTGAAAGAACATGGACTATTAATTGAATGCTCGAGTCCTTACAATATGCCCATCTTGGGGAAAAAAAATCCTGACACATTGAGATTAGTTCAAGACCTTAGGCTCACTATAAGGTGGAAGTACCTCTTCACCGGGCAGTTCCCAACCCTTTACTCTTATGACCCAGATCCCTTCTGACACTACCCATTACCTCAAGAATGACTTCTGTATTCTGTTACATTCTAGGAGCCAGCCCATTTGTATTTGACGATCTCACCCAGAGACCAGATTAGGTCACACACTGTCTTTCCACAAGGATTTCAAAATATAGCCCCCATGTGCTTAGTTTGGCTCTCCCTCAAGACTTATTATAATACCCTGCAGCCACCTTCCTTCAATATATAGATCTTCTCCTTTTATGTGGGCCCTCAGAAGACATCATTTTGGCAGCAACCAAATTGCTTCTTAATTTTCTGGCTAATAAGAAACCCAGGGTGTCGTGTGCAAAAGGTTCAGCTATATTAGAGCACAGTTACTTATCCAGGTCTTACAGTAACTGAAGGGACGAGAACCTTAGAGACAGAAAGAACACACCCTTTCTGCTTCCTAAGACTCCAAAGCAGATGAAACCCTTCCTGAGGGTCACCGGGTATTATAAAATCTTGATATCAGGATATGCTGAACTGACCAAATCCCTGTACCAGGTTCCCAAAGAGACATGGGTACAGAGCTTGTCTCGGGTTAAGTGGACCCCAGAGACTCACCAGGTCTTCCAAAAGCTAAAGGGCTCTGGGTCTACTCATGCAACCTGAATTACACTTATATACTATAGAAAAGAAGAGGATGGACTGGGGAGATGTTCAGTTGTTAAAGGCACTTACTTACAGAGCCTGCCATCTAGGTTCAGTTTCCAAGTATCAATGCCAAAATGTACAATCGTGGCACATGTATCTGGAGTTTGCACAGCAAAAGGCCTTGGTGTGCCTATTCTCTCTCTCTCTCTCTCTCTCTCTCTCTCTCTCTCTGTGTGTGTGTGTGTGTGTGTGTGTGTGTGTGTGTGTGTGTGTGTGTGTTAGAAGCACCAGTTAGTGAAGTAGTTAGTGAGGCACTCACCTTGCAATGACAACATCCCCATGACAACCAGAGGCCACAGCTACAGCCAGCTGTGCACTGATATGCACATGAGCTAACCCTAAGGTGGTTATCAGTAACCACCCCAACTGATGATAAAGACTGGAGAAGAAGATATGAAAACCCACAAGAAGCAGTCACTCAACCCAGGGAGACAGACTCCTCGTCACTCTCCATGTTGCTACTCACCACAGAACCGAGCAGCCCGTGGGAGCCCTTGGTTGGAGCCAGCAGAAGGAGAATGGCTGAACCAAACACTACCCATGGACCAAGTGTCTTGCAGGAGAGCTGCCTGGGGCTAGGCTGTAGTTGAGAGGATAGGAGAAGACAGAACTTGACCTAACTAGCTTGCGCATGGAGTAAACAAAGTGTGGCAATTGAATTAACAGATCCACCTCTCAACTACTTAATTACACACTCACGATAGTGTGTCATAAATAAGTACAAATATTATAAAGAAAAGAAAATACAAGACAAGAAAAGAAAAGAAGGGGACAGTCTGGGAATAATATCCAATTTTTGGGTCCCACTCCTTAGCCAATAGGATATTTAAGCAAAGAATTTGACCAAGTAGCAGGAGGCAGGCCTGGTTGTCTGCAGGCAGTAGCTGCAGTGGTACTTCTCATTGCTGGAGTCCACAAGTTGACTCTTGAGCACCTCCTTACAGCTCACATGCCACAAGATATAGGGAGTGTACTACATTCCAAATGGAATTCTACTCAAATATCAGGCCTTCATGCTATAAGGACTTGAAATCACTCTTAAGTCCTGCCAACACCTTAATCTTGCTACTTACTTACCAGAAGGAGAAGGGGGTCTCTCCATTCCTATGAGGAGGTCTTCATGGAGCTAGCAGCCCACCCTGATCTGATGGGAGTTCCTGTGTAAAAGGAGTGAAGGCTGGAGAGATTGCTCAGTGGTTAATGCGCTTGCCTCAAGAGCCTAATGACCCGAGTTGATTCCCCAGTGTCCACATAAAGCCAGATGCACTAAGTGGTGCATGCACCTAGAGTTCATTTGCAGTGGCTGGAGGCCCTGACGTGACCATTCTTTCTGTCTGTGTCTCTTCTCTCTATCTCTCTCTGCTTGCAGATAAATAAATAAATAAATAAATAAATAAATAAATAAATAAATAAATAAATAAATAAATAAGGAGTCAGATATGCAGGATACACAGTGGGCTCTGATTTTGGCACCCTCAATTCAGGGCTGCTGCCTTAAAACTCCAGTGCTCAGCTAGCCAAATTAATAGTTCGCACCAAAGCCTTCCAGCTAGCCCAAGAAAAGAGTGTCAACTTTCATACTAACTCTAAGTATGCCTTCCTAATCCTTCATGACCATACAGTAATATGGAAAGAGAGGAGCCTCTTAAATACAGGTGGGACCCTCATTAAACACTCTCAATAAATCCTCAAACTCTTAGATGCAGCTCTTCTGTCTACCCAGGTAGCTGGGATTCACTGCCCTGGACATTAGATCGGGTGTGATCCAGTGACTAAAGGCAGCACAGCAGCAATTATGATGCTAAGAGAGCCACAACAGGGCATGTGGAATACCCTGTCCTGTGAGAAGAGTCCCTAATCCTCTTGCCACCTGAAAAGTCTAAATATTCCCCAGAAGAATTGGCTTTTGCACCTAAGAATAGATGCCACATAGATCTTTGAGGGTGGTGGCTCTCTCCCTATGACAAACTACTACTACCAAAGTCATGTTAATGGGAAGTGTAAAGCCTCTGCACCAGATGTACCATCCAGGCCAGGAAAATACTCTCATCCTAGCTAAAAGAAAGTTTACAGGCAGGACCTCAGAGATGTGGTCCATCAGGTAGTGCAGGGATGTGAGGTATGGCCAAGAAATAATCCCCATAACCGGAATCTACAGTTGCCAGGAACCCAGTGGCAAGGAAATCTGTGCAGGAGAAGACTGGTTGTTAGATTTCACTCGAATGCCCACAGGACCAAACTCCAAACCCATTTTAGTCTTAGTAGACACTTTCACTGGGCAGATAGAGGCTTTACACTGTAAGACTGAAAGAGCCTCAGAGGTGATAATCCCTCCATTTGAATACCCAAAAGTCTTCAAATCAACAACTGACCCACCTTTAAGATGGAGGTCACTCAGGGACAGGCTTAGCATTGGGTATTCAGTTTCACTTACACTGTGTCTGGCAGCCTCAGTCCTCAGGAAAGGTAAAAAAGGCGCATGGGTCTGGAATTCATTTGCAATAGCTGGAGGCTTGGTGTGCCCATTCTCTCTCGCTTTCTTCCTCTCTCTCCTTCTTCTTCTCTCTCTCTCTCTCAAATAAATGAATAAATTAAATATCTTTTTAATAAAAGGTGGACAGTACCTGAGGAACACCACCAGAGATTATCCTCTGACTACATGCATATGTACACACACACACACACACAAGCATAAGCAAGAAAATAATGCCCTATCCTGTTTTAGCCACCCCACCCCCAGTCCTCCCAGACTTCTATGTACAAAGCCATGTACCAAAGGCTCACATCTGGACCCTCTGGTCACTGGAGCTGCCTAGAGATTAGCATTAAGGACAGGTACATAAAATCTGTCTTAGAACCCAAATCTTACAGAAGCCAGGACATTATTACATCCTTTTATGAAATTCTGCTTATTTCCCAAGTTAAAGTCTCCCATTGGCCATCTGCTAGTATCTCCCCCAGCTCAGAAGAAAGCTTCATGAGGTTGACCATCCTCAAGTGCAGCGTCCTTCCTAGGAGTCTGGAAGCCCGCCACCCCCACTAAAGTTTCACTGAATTGAAGTATTTGATGAAAAAAAGGAAAAAGAAGCTTACAAATTAGAGACCAGTTCAAATTTTATTTGTATACAAAAATATATTATAGTAGGGAAAGCATATTACTATTTCCAACTATGTATAATTAATTACAAATATTTTCATAAAAGCACTTTAAATTATCGGAGAGCTATGTTTTAAGAGGAAATACAACATTAACATAGATCATCTGTTCTAATGTGCTGTCAGGCAGGTAAACAAAGTCAGTTTCACTAAGTTTCCCAGAGATGGGCCAATGGACTAATGTTAAGGTGAGCTGAGCATGGCTGGTAGCAGGTGAGCCTCAGTTCTGACCCCTCCTGCAACAGATTCCAGTAGCTGATTTCACCAGGTTCTCAGAACCTTCTAGATCTTCACTCCTGTGATATACAAGGACACAGAATGCCTTGTTTCACATACCTGTAAACAAGAAAGAGAGGGTTAGCCCCTCCCAGAAGTTCACAACTCCTGTGCTTAACCACATCACACCAGACACCCATCAAAGCTCAAACTTAATGGCAGGCTACCCACATACTGTGTGTCTGATCAACTGGAAGGACTGGGCAGCCAGCTACAATTTGCATGAAGTAAACAGGTTTGTTACATGGGTCTAATACAAACCGCAATTATAATGAGCTCTGTCAGAACAGGCCTAGGTTTTCTAATGTAGGATGGTGCCGCATAGAAGATAAGGGGCAATAAAGTCTTCAAGCAAATACAGATGAAAAGACTTTCCATGTGATTTTTAGGTGTGTTACAAACACATTTATTTTAGAATAGACTATTTTGTTGTTGTTATTGTTGTTGTTTTGAGGCAGGGTCTCACTCATCCAGGCTGACCAGGAACTTACTCTGTAGCTCCAAGGCTGGCCTCACACTCACAGCGATCATCCTACCTTAGCCTTCTAAGTGCTGAGATTAAAGGCATGTGCCACCATGCCCAGCTTACAATAGACTTTTTTTTTTTTTTTTTTTTTTTTTTTGGTTTTTTGGAATAGGGTCTCATTTCACTATGTAGTCTCAGGCTAACCCCGAACTCACAGTGATCCTACTACCTCTGCCTTGTAAGTGCTGAGATTAAAGGTGCAGACCACCATGCCCAGCAGAATAGACTATTTTAAAATTAACTTTTGGATCTCAGGTTTTAGATTCTCCTTAAATATTTAGCTGAGTAAAGGACAGAATATTTCTTATAAAAAATGAACACTTTTGCTGGGCATGGTGGTGCATGCCTTTAATCCTAGCATTTGGGAGGCAGAGGTAGGAGGATTGCTGCGAGTTCAAGGCCACCCTGAGACTACATAGTGAATTCCAGTCAGCCTGAGCTAGAGTAAAACCCTATGTCGAAAAACCAAAAATCAAAAAGAAGAAGGAGGAGGAGGAGAAGAAGAAGAAAATTCACAGTTTCAAGAGCTTGGCATGGTAGTACATGCCTTAGTACCAGCACTTGCAAGGCTGAGGATCCCTGTGAGGTCCAGGCCAGCCTGGCCTAGAGAGTCAGACCTTGTCTTGAAAAAAAGAAAGAGGGGGGCTGGAGAGATGGCTTAGCTGTTAAGGCGCCTGCCTCCTAAGCCTAAGAACGCCGGTTTCAATTTCCAGGTCCCACGTTTAGCCAGATGCAAAGTGACGCAAGGGCGCAATGCCGCACTTGCCCACAAGGGGGGCGCACACATCTGGATTTTGTTCACAGCAGCTGAGAGACTGCTGGCATGCCCATTCTCTGTCTCCCTCTCCATCTCTCTCTGTATCTCTCTCCAAAAATAAAAAAAAAGAAAGAGGGGAGAAAGGAAGGTAGGAAAGGAAGGGTGATGGGAAGGGATTATGATCATGGTATATTGTCTATATGTACAGAGGTTGTCAATAAAAAGTTTTTTCAAAAAAGAAAATTAACACT
The DNA here is from genome assembly GCA_036365145.1 of Orientallactaga sibirica. Taxonomy (NCBI): domain Eukaryota; kingdom Metazoa; phylum Chordata; class Mammalia; order Rodentia; family Dipodidae; genus Orientallactaga; species Orientallactaga sibirica. The sequence continues at coordinate 1,354,633 of JAEOAD010002184.1, forward strand.
TTTTGCTAAAAAAAAAATTTAAGAGACTGACAAAATTCTCCAAGGCTCATTCTGTGGATGAGCAAGCTCCCTCATAAATAGTGACATGTCTGTTATGGGGGAAACCAAGCACTCTCTAATTGGAATGGAGACCAGTTCCATGGGAGGGAATACATCCCTGATACTGAAAACCTACAACAGGGGTAGTCATGAGTCCTAGGGGTGTAATGTCTGTTGGTGTCTGGCTAAATGTATATACTATGCTCACCAAACTGCCTAGTAAGCACTTCTCTTAATGTTCACACCCATATATTAATGCTACTCTCACTTTTGGTTAGAGAAGCTTCTCTTTTCAGATGGCAGTGACATTGGAATGACTCAGAAGCTACTATGGTGCTGAGAAAAAGTGACAGAGGAGTGCTCAGCACTGAAATATCTCTAACACACCTTCCAAGGCTCAGGGTCCATTGCAGAAGAAGTGGCTGAAAGAATGTAAGAGCCAAAGGAAGGGTAGGGCTCCTTACAATGTGCTTTCTCCAGACACAAAATGGCCTTGGATATCCATGACCTCACAGTGCCTAACACTACCTACACAAGACCATCATAATAGGAGGAAAAGATCATGACATCAGAATAAAAGAAACTGATTGAGAGGGGGAGGGGATATGATGGAGAGTGGAGTTTCAAAGGGGAAAGTGGGGGGAGGGAGGGAATTACCATGGGATATTGTCTACAGCATATGAAGTTGTCAATAAAATAAATAAATAAAAATTAAAAAAATTGTTGAAAATGTCCATCTCCAGAGGAGAGGGAATATAAGAATATGACATAATGGAAATATGACCAATATACAATATGTTCATACAGTAAAATTATCAATTAATAGAATATGATAAAAATTTAGAGTTGATCCAGCTAGATCTTGCAATTTTATCCTTTTGAAGTATAGTATGTAGATAGATTGTGAGGGTTCCTTCCTCTATCCACTCCCCAGTGCAATTATAATTTGGTATCTTCAGTTCTCAACATTTCAAGCCACACAAAATGGGCACTAAACATTAGTATAATTCCTAAATGGAAAGCAAATATTGGCATAAGGAATCTGGGTCATTGGGCAATTGGTGTGAGTATCCTCAGACCACTTCTCTTTTGGACACTCAGTCCTCAGAAGTCAGACCTCATCCAGTCCCTGGAGGCAACCTAGGAAGATTACCCCGAGGTGGGACCCTCCAGCTTGCTGGATGAATGAGTGTGTGATCAATGAGCTAGTTTTTCCTCTGAGAACTGGTAAGCCATCCCCATGGTAAAGCTCCCATTTTGCTCACTCTCCATGTCCCAAACAAAACACCATTGTTTGCTGGTGACCTATTGTCACAGTTGGGAAAGCAACCCCTGGCTACTTTAAGGCAAGCTTATCCTCCACTTTGTTTTCTGAGCCACTGGGTCCTGTTGCCAAACCTACACCATAGCATTATGATGTAACATCCAGCCTTTAGGCAGGCTGGGAACCATCATAGCACTTGATCAGAGGCTTAATTGTCTGTGATTTTTAAAATACCAGGCTTGTACTCACTTGCTAATGTTCTGTCAAGATCAGCAATAAAGTCCTCTAGTTCTTTTGTGTCTCCTAATTTGGCTGTAAAACAGAAGAGAGAGTTCAGTTTCCATATAAAACATAGCTGAGGAATGACTTTTCCAGGACTGTGGCATTGATTATTTCCATTTCACACGTGTCATCCAGAGTCCTCACTAAGGCGTGCCTGTACCCTCCCTATGAGGCTGCTCCACATTTACACAAATGAATCAGAAACTGACCGAAAGACTAGCTCAGTGCTTCTCTTTTGGGTCATTACCATCCTTGCCCATCACCCCACCCTACCATTTCTTCCTAACCTTCTTCCTAATGGGAAGAAGGACCCATTGTCTTCATTGTCTTAAAAGTTTCAGAGAGAGTGACAAGGAATGAAAATAAAAGGTTTTGATTTTTTTAGACTAGAGAGATGGCTTAGCAGTTAAGGTGCTTGCCTGCAAAGCCTGAGGACCCAGGTTCAATTCTCCAGTACCCACATAAACCAGATGCACAAGGTGGCACATGCATCTGGGGTTCATTTGCAGTAGCTGGAGGTCCTGGTTCAGCCATTCTTTCTCCTGTCCTGGCTCAGCCATCCCCCCCCGTGTGTGTGTGTGTGTGTGTGTGTCATAAATAAATAAATATGTTTTTAAAAGGGTTTTGATATTTTGATTGTATAGGATGAGTTATTAGTCAAAAATATTCAGTACACTTAGCCATATGCAGAATGGACCACCAACTGTGTGATGACAGTCACCATGCCTTCTGTTGTGATTCTGCTTGGGCTATAGCCCAAGGGCAGTACTGCATTCCTTCAACCCTTCAGCATGACAGGAAGGAAGAACAAAGGCTACACCATTGCCCAAGCAGTACAGAGGGTCCAGGGCTGCCTTGTCCCACCCAGGTGCCTGCACAAGGGTCTTCACCTAGACTTGTTCTGTCCACAGCCAGAAAGTGTCCTTTCTTGGGATACTTTATTTGCCTCTGGACAGTTTATCATCCATGTCCTCCTTGAAATGCCTCTGAATATTTTTCTCATTCGCCCTTGCTGGCTACAAATGGTTCATTGTTCTTAGCTTTCAAGTCAATTTGCCCCCAGGGTTTTTCTTCCTTCTTTAATTCCTAAGGCTTAAGGATCAGGTAGCTGATCTGGGAACCACACAAGCCACTTTCTAGCTGCCGTCCCTGAGAGTTGGACAATGGACTCCCGGGGGGCTGCTCACATTGCTGTGTTGAGAGGGAATATTTAAAAATCTCGCTGTTGTAAAAAAGGACAGTTCTGTTTGAATACCAGATGCAGAATAGCAATGGAACCTTCATATTTACTTTTTAAGTTTCTTCCAATTTATTGCATTTTGCAGCTATTTTCAGCAACTAGAATTTTCCTTCTGGGGAGGGGATGGCCTTTTGTTTACAAAAGGACTCTTGTCCAACATAACAGAGCATTCAGCTCTAGTTGGTGACACTTTGCCAATGCCAAAAAATAAGAAACTCTTCATGCAACTTAAAAACTCTTCAGTCTATTAATATCACAGTGGCTAGAGCTGCTATTTTTGAGACATTTTTATATAAAAATTTTGTCTCAGGGACTAGAGAGATGGCTTAGTGGTTAAGACACTTGACTGCAAAGCAAAAGGACCCAAGTTTGATTCTCCAGGTCCCATGTAAGCCAGATACACATGGTGACGCATGCATCTGGAGGCCCTGGCACACCCATTCTCACTCTCCCTCTCTGTGTCTCAAGTAAATAAATAAAATAAATCATTTAAAAAATTGTCTCAAAAACATCTTATTTTGTCATTTAAGATCATATGACAATGACATTTAAGATCATATGATCAATGACAGCTTTACTTAATTAGCCTCTAATTTGATCACCTAAAAACACGGGTAAATAGTTAATGCAATTAAAAAAGAAAACAGGAATCCTACTTTCTGCAAAGCCAAACTGCTGAGTTTTAAATTCTAGGATGAAGCTCGTCTGGGAGGAGAATGACAGGCATTGTCATTTAGCATAAGAGAGAATCTACATCTGTTTTACTGTGAAGTCAGGTTTTCTACCCAGGATTATTCGATTTTATTCTCACACTGACCAAAATCCTGAGAAATAATGTATTTCACTTCACACTCTGCTGTACTAGGTGGGCCTCTGTATTTGCTTTGCAAATTCGGGAATGCTGTCTGGGGACTGAGGGAAGACTCAGAGGTGCAGAAGGGGAGGGGAGAATGATCTAAGACAGGGGAGTGTGCATGGGTATATGAGAGTGTAGACCAGAGGACTGCAGTTAGCTCTGAGGGTAACGTGTTTGCCTTGCAAGCATGAGGATATAAATTAAATCCCCAGAATCCATATGTAGGTGTATGTACACACACACACACACACACACACACACACACACACACAAACTAGGTATAGCTGGGCGTGGTGGCACATTCCTTTAATCCCAGCACTTGGGAAACAGAGGTAGGAGGATTGCCATGAGTTCAAAGCCATTCTGAAACTACATAGTGAATTCCAGGTCAGCCTGAGCTAGAGGGAGATCCTACCTATAAAATAAAATAATATAAAATATAACTGTGTGTAGTGATGCCCACTTATAATTCCAGCCCTGGGAAGGCAGAGAGGGTGGGTGGACCCCTGGGGCTCACTGACTAGCCACTCTACCCTAATTGGGAAGGAAGTTCCAGGCTAATGAGAGATGACCATGACCACGACTCAAAAAAAAAAAAAAAAAAAAAAAAAAAAAAAAAAAAGGTGAACAGTAGTTCCTGAGGATAGCATCCAAGGTTTCCTCTGGCTTACACACACACACACACACACACACACACACACACACACAGAAAATAAGATTACCTTTACGAGGAGTGACAGCAGTGGAAAGCAGAGCTGGGGCAGAGTCTGTTGGAGAATTCAGTTTTTCATCACTAAAACTGAAGCTGTTCCTATACAGGGAATCTGCACCTTTAAGAAAAGAAACCATCCTCATTAGAAACCATCTCACTAACCTGTACACTTGTTGACCCAGTGGCCTCTGATATCAGCGGTGTATCTCCAAAAGAAGCAAAAGTTACAAATCTACAGTAAACAAGTGCAGTGCCAATTTTATAACTATGCCCCCAAACGATCTGAGACAGGAAAGTGTTCATGGTTACATGAGAGTGCATCTCCAGCCGGGCACACCAATGGCCCTTGCTACCCTCATAAAGGGTGATGGGATCAGTAGGGCCACACCTGTGCTAGCCAGAACCTGCTGACCATCTGTCAAACCCAATGGTCAAGCCAGTTCCTGGCTAATGGGTTGGGGGCTTGAATGTTAGAAATACAAAATCTTCCATGAAAAATACCATTTTGCCTTCCGAACCCCTTAAATCATAAGAACAAAGTGGGGCCCCATGTGTGAATAAAAACTCCTTCCCTGCTCATGGATTTCCCCAAGGTCCTGCTTTGTGTGTACATATGTGTGCAGGTGCACACATGTGTGGGACACATGAAGATGAGTGCACATGCATGTGGAGGTCAGAGGACAACCTTGGGTGCTGTTCCTCAGGACACCATCCACTGTTTTTTGAGACAGGATCTCTCACCATCCTGGAGCTCAGCAAATAGACTAGACTGGCTGGCCAGTGGGCCCCACCTGTCTCTGACTCCCCAGTGTTGGGCTTACAGGCAGACAGCACCACAGCCAGCTTCAGGGACCCAACTCAGGCCCTCAAGTTTGCACAGCAAGCACTTTCCTGATTGAGCCATTTCCCTCACCCAAGACCCTTCACTCTTGTCTTTCACAGGCTAGAGTCAAGGCCAGAAATTCTTACTGTTGGCTGTCCAACTATCACAAATATACAAGAGATCTCATAACTCCTCCTATTCATACCTGCAAAGGCTAGACTGACAGCAGGCAAGATCTCAGGCCAGGCTGAGCTGCAGAAGGCCCAGCTACTAAAGCTTAGCTACTAAGAACTGAAGTGCCCTTGAGCAAGACAGTATCTCTGGGCCTTAGTTTGCCCATCAATAAAATAGAAAAGTGGAGCTGGGCATGGGGGCGCACGCCTTTAATCCCAGCTCTTGGGAAGCAGAGGTAGGAGGATCGCCGTGAGTCAAGGCCAGTCTGAGAGTACATAGTGAATTCCAGGTCAGCCTGGGCCAGAGTGAGACCCTACCTCAAAAAAAAAAAAAAAAAAAAAAATAGAAAGCTGGACTGAAAAGTCCTCAAAGTCCCTCCCAGCTCTGAAGTTCTTTTTTCATTATAATATTTTTATTTATTTATTTGTGAACAGAGAGAGAAAGACAAGAGACAGCGAGTGACAGAGAGAGACGACAGACACAGAGAGAGACAGAGGACAGGCATGCCAGGGCCTCTTGCCACAGCAAACTCTAGATGCATGTGTTACTTTGTGAATGTGGCATTACGAGGGTCCCAGAGAATCAAACCCAGGGTCAGGAGGCTTTGCAAACAAGCACCTTAAACTACTGAGCAATCTCCCCAGCCTTTCCCCTCTCCGCTTTGAAGTTCTAAGATTCTGTTCCTCTAAGACCTGCCAAGTGGAGGAAGTCAACCCATGGCCAGCCCTGCTGTGAAGTGGTAACACAGAGGCTCACGTGCAGCAGAAGCAGGATGTGGCCGAGAGGTTGTGCGGAAGCAGCACTCCTGGTTAAAGCACCCAGAAACCAGCCAGGCTCCAAAGAAGGAGCACAGGAAAGGCTCCTCAGGTGCGGGCGGGTGGCTGGCTAGTGAGGGCCTGGCCACAACCCTGTTCCTCGGTGTTCCTGTACCTGAAACAATTCCCTTCAGCTCAGGGAGAAGCAAAACATCTTTTGGTTCCCTTAACTCAAAATGAACTTGAGTTCAGAATTTAAAAAAAATAATAAAGTGTTCAACATAAACAGAAACCAAGGTTTCAGAAAGAAGTTTCTAGTTCTGGGAGAATTCAGCCCCATCCCTAAATGGCTGGCATACCTCCTCAGGGTCCTCACCTGGCTCCATGTCCTCTGTCTCTGACCAGGGACCCTAGCTGCTCTGTTGTCTTCCTCCTTTCTCATCTCTGTACCCACCTAGTCCAGAAGATCCTTATGACCAACCCTCACAATCTGTTCTCCCTTCAAAGCTGCCAGTCCAGGTCTCCTAAAAGGTCCACCACCCTATGTCAGGGCACACACCAACATCTCAAACTCTGAGCCTTATGCCCACATTTCTAAAGCAATATACTCCCCAGTACCCTAGGCCTTGAAGAGAAGATCTTCATGGTGAACTATGCTGTAGCAACACTAGGAACCTTTGATCATTCCCACTCGAACATCCTGGAAGCATCTTGTGGTAAAGGAACCAGTCTGCCCATACTTCCCAAGTGTGCTGAACAAAGACTTCTGCTCCTGGTCATCCATCAAAGACAGGCGTCATGGCCCTCCTGTTAACATCTTTTAGGACCCTGGTACTCTCCAGAACTTGACTGGATGGTAGGCTGAGCCCATTTCTAGAATAGCCATCAGTCCTGTACACAGGCATGCTCTCATGCCCATGGCAGAACTATGAAGGAGCATCCTTGTCATGGCAGTAGCCAGGAGAGTTACCACAAACCAAGCCTTGTTCAGAGAGGATAAAGTCATGCTTGGAAGCGAAAAACCACAGGGGCCCCACGGAGGCAGGCCATGAGCCAGAAGGAAGGAAGACCAAGCCTTTACCACATTACCCTTGGCTTAAGGCAGAAAGAGGTTGGATCCAAGACCCCGACCCTCTTTCCTAGTCCAGTGTTCTAGTTCTGAGACTCGCTGATCCAGAGCTCAGGGGCCAAGCCCGCCTGGTCCCTATCTCCCAGAACAGCTGGTGCTTGAGCACCACACCTCACTCCACCCCACCCTACATGCACCAAAAGCCTGGCTTTGAACTTCATCTCTGCTCTGTCTCAACTCTCCACCAATTTTACATCCACAGACCCTCATGCTTCAGGATGGGGGTAAGGGTAGGGAATACCAAAGTTGATTCACCTTCCAAGCAATTAAGCCAAATGCTATGGAGCATTCAAATGAACAATCTCAACATGGAAAAGGCCATTACAAAAAGAGAATGGAGCCGGGCGTGGTGGTGCACACCTTTAATCCCAGCACTCGGGAGGCAGAGGTAGGAGGATCACCGAGAGTTCGAGGCCACCCTGAGACTACATAGTTAATTCCAGGTCAGCCTGGACCAGAGTGAGACCCTACCTCGCAAAACCAAAAAAAAAAAAAAAGGAGAGAATGGTAGGGAATAGGCATCCAGGGAGGAGTGGAAAAAACTGAAGGTAACTCAGAGAACTTAGACTGTGGAGAAGGAGCCATTGTCTTAGAGGAGGGTCCTGGTGACCTCCGGTCCTTCAAACTCTAGTCTGCAAGCTAAATTCCTTGGTCCAAGTACTTTTCCTCAAGCTCAGAAAATAAGGACATAATCTGATTTTTACTTGACTGATAAATTCAGTAGTGAGCCAAATTATTAAAGCGGTCAATAGTTGCTCATTGCTATGAACTCGATGCGGGGAGGTAGAGGGGAAAAATAGTATTCACAGTATCTATGTAAACAGATATACACAGAGGTACGTAACCATAGCATAGGATCACTTCCCTTCTTCCTGCCCTCAACACACACACACACACACACACACACACACACACACACACACACACACACACATCTCACATCCTGCTCACTCATTGCCTTATCATGACTTTAAGCACTTTCTGTATCTTTACATCCCCAAGGCCAACTCCAGGCTCTGAGCTGTCTACCCTTCAATTATCCTAGCTTCCTTGACAAAACTTTCCCTGTTTGGTTGCCCTTGAGGCAATAGTCTACACAGGAAAGTTCATGACAAAAGCAACCCCAAGAACCCTGAAGCCATCCTGGAGAAAGTGAAGGGACAGAGGTCATGGGAATGGCTCTGCATATGCTGTTATGATTTCCTTAATGACTTGATTCTCAAATTCTTAGCAAGACAAAGAGAGCAGGCCCAGGAGAGAAGAGGTTAACCCAGAGAATGAAATGAAGATTCTAGGTCCTGACTTTCTGCTGTATTTTAGATAAAATTCTTAAGCTTCTCTTCTGAGGTACCTAAGAATAAACCCACAACACCACGATACTCCAAACTCAAGACTTCTTTACTCAATAAAATTTCTTTCCACTAGCTTTTATTAAGGGACTGCAATGAACAGAATCTTATGCTAGGGGTTATGGTGGCCTGAACTCATGTTCTATGCACTATCCTAAAACTTTACTACTTACATGCAACATACCAGCCAGGCCACCAGATAAAATGACAGCAACGTGTGGCTGCCTGATAGCCCATTCAATGTTGTTGCCCCATCCTGCATCAGGTGCTCCTTATAATAGGGGCTTGAGGGACTTAGAGTGGTGATGGTTTGGGGAATGTTTGTGGGTAGTAAAGTGGACCTCAAAACAGCCACAGAATAGAGCTCTGAAATCCCATCTCACATGCATCTCAAATCCCTATTAAAAACTTCTTTGATCCATTTAGTGCACTGAAGCCTTACAGTTTCTAAGGACCATCAAAAGAAATAAAAACATGTTACACATGCAGCCCTCTAAGCCTCAGTGATTCAACAGAGTCTGAGAAACTCTGGCAGAACAGACACGTGTTTGAAAGGTAGACTTTTTTTTTTTTTTTTTTTGAGTTTAGGGTGTTGGGAAAAAGGTAATTTAGGGTTAGTACTGACATGTGCTACTCCAGAGGAAAGTAAAACCACAGACAGTAAGCCTTACCCAGAGCTCCTGTAAATATAGAACAATACCACACATTTGCAGCAAGCAAACTATAGTAATTAACAGAGAAAAAGAAAGCCCTGAGTCTGTTTCCCTTTGCCCACAGGGAATGGTAGAGATGGAAGGATTGCTCTTCTCCAGAAAGCTAAAACTTGACAGCCTCAGTAAAGTGTGATTTGGAAAGAGAGCACCCTGGTCTCAGGTTCCTCCTCTGGCCAGCTTCTGGCACTGCTCTGCCCCTTCAGACAGCTTGCCAGGCCTCACAGTGAGACTAGTCACTCACTTGGAATTCCTAACATGGTACCAGGGTCTCCTGGGGGCTCCTGTCTGGCCTCATTCTCTCGGTTTAAACAAGTTCAAGCTCCAGTCTCAGCAGCTCCTAGGCCACCATCATCTAGCTGTCATTTGGGCCTCCAGGGCCCATAAAATCTCCTCTTTGGACCCAAACAAAATATCCTAGACCAAGAATGCAGATATTCTAAGTCTTACTCATGCTAAAGACTCTGGCTCTCATTCCTTAAAAACATGTATAATTTTACTATTTACATGTACAGTAGACCTCAGACCTTTTCTATTAAATAGCAAAACAGTTCCCCTCTCAAATGATAAGTGTATATGAAACTCCCCCCAAATCAGAGACATTGTTCATTCCATATTTTAAAAGTTCAAATAAACTTTTTATAAAGTCAACCAATAGAAGCATAAACTAACACACTGTTTAAATTTTGGAATATAATAAGTGAAAATGTCCTGAAACACATTTGAGAATAATATTTTATTTTCATAGTTAAAAACGGAAAAACAGAGCTGTAGAGATGGCTTAGCAGTTAAGACATTTGCCTGCAAAGCCAAAGGATCCCGGTTTCGATTTTCCAGGACCCACATAAACCAGATGCATAAGGGGCGCATTTATCTGGTGCATTCATCTGCAGTGGCGGGAGGCTCTGGCACACCCATTTCTCTCTCTTTCTCTCAAGTAAATGAATAAACAAACAAAATATATTTAAAAAACCAGAAAAATAGAAAAACATATATTTGAAAAAATAAATTTGGGCTGGAGGGATGGCTTAGCAGTTAAGGTGTTTGCCTGCAAAGCCAGAGGACCTAGGTTCAATTCCCTAGGAACCCATGTAAGCCAGATGCACAAGGGGCCGCACACATCTGGAGTTCGTTTGCAGTGGCTGGAGGCCCTGGCATGCCCATTCTCTCTCTCTCCCTCTTTCTCTGTCAAATAAATAAATAAATACAAATATTTTTTTAAATAAAAAGAAAAAATTCAAACCAAAGATATTTACAATTTCTAACATACTCTTGAGGGTCAGTTTTGAAAAACACTGCCCTAGGTCTGAACATATTCCCTTTTTACTGCTAAAGTTAAAACTGCTCCCAACGAAGTGCTATGGGAAAGAAATAGCCCTGTTGTAACCAATTTTCATTTACACTAATATAAAATGAATTTGCAGTTATTTTAGTCCTCTTCATGTTAGATTTCCCTGAAAGTGAGAACCAGGAGTACTTTCTTGTTTTGTTTTGTTTTGTTTTGTTTTGTTTTGTTTTGGGTTGGGGAAAGGGTCATGCACATTCTACAATACAGGTATGGAGGTCAGAGGACAACCTTCAGGTCTGCCCTCACCTTTCACCTTGCTTGAGGCAAGATCTCTTGTTGGTCACCTCCCCATTCACCAGGCTAGCTAGCCCTGAGGCTTCCAGAAGAGTCTCTGGTTTCTTCCTCCCTTTTCACCACAGGTGCTCTGGGATTACAGATGCCAATCCCAGCATCCAGCTTTATGTGGGTGCTGGAGACCTGAACTCATGCTAGCCCAGCAAGCACTTTATCCACTGATCCTCCATCCATAAGTATCCATTTTTCTCTACATAAATTGCTACTTTAGGAACACCCATTTTTCTCCTTCAGATAAAATCAATCTAACTCATTTTAATGAGAAAAAGAAGTGTTCTTCAGCAATCAGAAATACTCATCACTATCTCCACTGATTTTCCAGATGCCCAGGCCTTTGAAAAAAAACCTTCAACAACAGACCACCATTGATAAAAGGATACATAGTCTGGCTCAATGGGAATTCAGACTACTCCTGAAGACCTGGTTCACATTCAAGCCAACCATCCGTGGTGACAGAGCAAGGCCAAAGAGCAGACTGAGTAGAACTGCTACTTGGTCAGAGAAATGGAGTTAACAGTGCCTAAGTTATAGGACTATAGTAGAGATGTGTGATAGCATTCAAAGAGCAGCAGAGAGGAGGCTAATGGCAAGAGATAATAACCAATAATCATCACAAGTGTAGTGAAGGGACTGGTAAAAGCAAGCTGCTGTTGCTGCCATTATAAACCTAGTTGTTCCCTTTGGAGAGGTTTCAGTGTGCCTCTCAAATTCTCTTCTACCAAAAAATATCAGACAAATGACTGTAACAAATTCCTGGCAGCAATTAACACACACACACATTCTTTGCTTCATTAAGACTTCACTAAGCCGGGCGTGGTGGTACACGCCTTTAATCCCAGTACTCGGGGAGGCAGAGGTAGGAGAATCACCATGAGTTCGAGGCCACCCTGAGACTCCATATTGAATTCCAGGTCAGCCTGAGCTAGAGTGAAAGCCTACCTCGAAAAAAAAAAAAAAAAAAAAAAAAGACATCATAGATTCACACAATTCGTGCCAAGACTATTTCTATCTAGTCTTGTGGTGAACAAACTACTTTTAAAGCAAAGACCAGTGTCAGCTGAGCCTTCTTTATACCATTCTCATGACTTCTCTAACAATCAAACTAAGAGTTTAAGGTTAACAAAAAAGCAGAAAGCAATAAGCACATATATCCTAAGAAAAACTACAGATTCTATCCTGAAGATTTCAGCCAAACTGTTAAGAAATTGTTTCTGGTGCATTCTCTTTAAGACACTTAAAAATGCATTGTACATCTAAAATCTCTCATGGCAGAGCTCACAGTCAGCTATGAATGGGCACACTCAGGCCCTATTCCTGCAGAATGAGGCTGTGGCTTAGAAGGGAGCTGTCCTCTGCATAGAGCAGCAGGGAGAGACTGCCCCAGTCTCCTTTTCTATGGGGGACAGAATTTGTATTTGATGAATAACTTGTTCCATGCTTCACTGGAAGGAGATATGTGTAAGTTAGGCCACAGGTATTGAGATAAACTTAAAAATATTTCAGACTTCTCGTTGACATTGAAAATGAGCAGTCAGACCACTAGCATCAACTTCCAAAAGTTCTAAATGGAAATGAACAGCACGCTCTTACATCCCTTTTCACCTCAAAAGTTACAGGTTGGTCTAATGTGAAATCAGGGCTGCGTAGGAACTCAAACTAGACCTTGGGTTTCTGACACACATCCTGCCCACAATGGTGAGGGCTTTATCCCCGGTGAAGAGGATAGCTCAGATTCAAGTCTCACTCTGAATTTTTGCCCAGAAACAAGGAAGAGCTTCAGGTCTCAAAACAGCACAATGACTTTTACTCCCAGAATCAAGGGCAGCAAAGGTAGTGATGTCTGTGCCTGTAACCCATGTAGGGACCAAAGGCTCAAGAATAAAGAGAATTTAAATACAGTTTGAAAAACAGTAACTCAGGATTCTAAAACCAACAGTAAGTGCTGGGAAGATTGCTCAGTGGTTAAAGGTGCTTGATTCCCAAGCCAGCCTGGATTCAATTACCCAGCATCTACGTAAAGCCGGATACAAACTGGCACATACATCTGTGATCCCAATTAGCCCCTATGACAATAGGCAGCAGAGCCAGGAGTATCTTGAGCTTATGGGCCAGCTAGTCTGATGTTCCTTTTAGTCTGGCAGTTTGTTTGTTGCAACTGCAAGCAAGAGACCCTGTCTCAAAGAAGGTGGAGCACAAACACCTCAGAGTTCACATATGCTGCGCACACACACAACACACTTTTTTTCTTTGTTAAAAGAAAGAAAACCAACAATTATGTATTACAAAAAGTCACTAAATTTGTAGCCAGATATCAACAATCTTTCAGGTCATTTTAGTTCCTGAAAATTCTTTCTTTCTTTCTTTCTTTCTTTCTTTCTTTCTTTCTTCCTTCTGTCCTCCCTCCCTCTCCTCTTTCTCTCTCTCTTTCTTTCTCTCTCTTTCTTTCTTTCTTTCTTTCTTTCTTTCTTTCTTTCTTTCTTTCTTTCTTTCTTTCTTTCTTTCTTTCTTTGTTATTAAGATAGAGACCTCAAGAAGTGCTCAATGTAAGCTGGGCGTGGTGGCACATGCCTTTAATCCCAGCACTCGGGAAGCAGAGGTAGGAGGATTGCCTGTGAGTTCCAGGCCACCCTGAGACTACATAGTGAATTCCAGGTTGGCCTGGGCTAGAGCAAAACCCTACCTCGAAAAACAAAATAAACAACAACAAAAAAAAGTGCCCAATGTAAGAAAGGTCACCAAGAAGCACCTCTGTACCATGTGCTCTTTGACTTCCCTGACATTAAAACACTGTACTTAAACTCAGCAGCCCGGAGATTTCAAAAGTGTGTCCACTGGTGCAACAGGTCTGGGAGCTTAGGGCCAAAAGAAAGTGCAAGAAGTTATTTTGAAAATTCCCAGAACAGCAACTTATGAAATCTTCTCTGGTTTCACGAATGTTTCAACACTGTGCTCTCCCGTGTCCCCACAGTCACCGTACCCCCATCCCAATGCTACTTTCTCCATCCACATATTCTAGAAAGGTGTGACGGAGAAGAAAGAGCAAAGGAAAAGTGGGGAGAGGCAGGGAGAGTGGAACGTCCTGACTGGAGTCCCAGACAAGTTGCCTCATGACACACACCTGCCATGCCAGGCAGGTCCACCTTCCAGGACTACGTTCACTGGCCGGGCACAGCTGGGTTTACAGCTCTGCAAACCTCCCAAAACTTGCCCAGAGCTTTTAGGTCCCAGTTTCCTGGCTATGCAGGTTTGCAGATAAACACTGGGGCTAGGGCCCTAGGAAGCCATGGGCATGCAGGTCCGGGGTGAGGGTCTTAGGAGGGACCTCACTTACTCTCCGAGTCGCTGAAGCCACTGCTGTCGCTGACGCTGGCGCTGCTGCGCCGCTTCATGCGCTGCAGGTGCTCCTCGTAGTGGAAGTGGCGCTCGTGGAAGGGCGACGCGAAGTCGGCCAGCACCGCGTCGAACTCGCACAGCGCGTCGCTCAGGTCCACTGCGGCCGCCGAGTCCATGGCCGGAGCTGGGGCAGGCAGGACCGGGCGCTCAGGGGCCGGGGCGGGCGATCATCTCCCCGGGGACCCCTTCCCCCCACCACCCAGGGACGACCAGCACACTCTGCGCGGTTGCCAGTGACAGCCGCCTTTGACTTCCCTCGCCACCCTCCAGAGCACCTATGGCCTCACCACTGCACCGAGGGGGAAACGCCACTACTTCTATGGTGACGTGGAAAGCCTGTCACCCGGCTCAGCTACACTGTCCCACGCGCTGTCCCCACGCTCGCTCCGCGGGGGCGCACGAGAGCTCCGTGGCCATGGCAAGTCTGAGTCAGGACGCGCCCGCTACGTGCCGTGGGGACAGAAGCTCGGGTTCCCCAGCCCCATGTGGGGACAGAAGCTGAACCACGGTCCGGGGACGGAAAAGTGGGCAGAGGAAAAGGGACCACACAGGGCCCCTCTTTTGTCTCCCGCCTGTAGGCTCCCGACGTTCCAAGGACCCCGGGCCGGGCATGGTGCTCAGTGGTAGACAGTTTGCCTAACACGCTCCAGTCTCTGGCTTCAATCCCCAGGGTCACAAAAAGGGGAGGCGGGGACCCGAGACCTGGCACTCACCTGCCGCGGCCGCCGGGCCACTGTGCGCCGAGGGTGGCTTCATGGAGCGGCTGCGCGTCGGCGAGGTGCTGTGGCAGGGGCTGTCCCCGTGCTCCGCCGTCACCCGCCGGCTCGGCCTCCCGCCTTATAGCCGTGGGCGGACTGGGCGGGGCCGCGGGGTCTGTCTCCGCCGACCTCGGGGACGCCCCTGTCCCTTCCGCCCCGCCCCGCCCCCGCCCGCCGGGGTAACCGCTGTGACGAAGTGTCGCCGGAGCCTGGGTGACCGCCCCAAATATTTACCCGCCGCTTTCCCCGCCACCCTGACACGACGACCCACGGAAGTGACTCTGGCGGCCCAGGAGTTCCCAAAGGCTTCACCCCGCTTCCGTTGGTCTCGCTGAGCGTCCTTCCTCGAGCCTCAGTTTACTCATCGATGAAATGGACGTGGAAAAGCAGATCCTCCTTGGCTTGCTGCAAGAATCCAGGGGCCCACGCCCTCGGTAGGTTCACGCAGCCACCGCCTTCCCCACAGAACTTAGAATACCGTGGGCTAACCGTGGAGAATGCAGTGGGTGGGGTCTTTAATTGTTGCGATCTCAGAGCGCGCCTTCCCTCCACAGTGATAAGCAGGGAATCATATAAGAAGCTGGAGAACTCCCACCCAGGAGGGAGGCTCCAAACAGGACAGCTGATAACCCAGACCCCAGAAGCCACGCTGCAAGGCAGCTGCTGCTTCTGTCTGTTCTTTTCCCCAGGACCCCTACAAACACCCTTGCTTTTCTTTTTTGTCTTCTAAATCTTTGTTAGAGAGAGAATGGCTGGACATGCTAGAGCGTCTTGCTACTGCAAACCAACTCCAGACAAAATACACATAGGTATAGGAAATTGAACCTGGACTGGCAGGTTTTGCAAGCAAACACCTTTAGCCATTGAGCCATCTTCCCAGCCCCCCAAAACCTTTCATTTCTCGCCCTCCTCTTTCTTTACTACTTGCCTATGGCGCACACTGTTCATACCCTGGCTAACAGAGCAGCACCCACCCTGCACTAGGGCCAAGGAGGTGCCAATTAGAAGTCTTTTGAGTGAGGAAAGCACAATTTATTTGTCCACTGTTCAGTTGGTGGCACTTGCTTTGCTTCCAATCAACCCTTGTACACATTTTAGTGACATGTGTGAATCTACTTCTTTTTCTCCATTCCTCCCTAGAACCAGACAAAAGGTAAAGATTTAAACCCGGAGCCTTCTGGCTAGACTCCATTTCCTGTCCCAGGGCCTGCTATGGCCCCTAACCACCTAATCTTGGTGACAGAGATGCTGAATAACCCCAACGTTCAGGTGTGACCTTGTCCCTCCTAAGGATGGGTGGAGAGCTGTACCTTTCACCAAGTCCTAGGCCTAAATTAACCAGAATTGTGCTAGCACTGAAGTTTACTCCCATTCCCAGTATTTGAGGGTCATTTGATCACACAGATACTAGTGCCTCCAGAAAGACTTGAGGAAGCCTTTGAAAGGACACAGAACAGCAAGGCTTATGGTTTTAAAGACCAGCTCTTTATTTTTGAGAAAAAAAAAATCTTTTTATTGACAACCTCCACACATACCATGATAATAATCCCCCCTCCACCTCCTTCCTCCCCTGCTGGTGTCTTCAGCAATAGGGTCTCACCATCTAGTTCTGATGGGCAACCAAGAGCCTAAGCAATTGCCTGTAATGTTTTGGGGAGCACCAAAGGCCCCCCTGTTCAACAACTCACTGGAACTGAAATTTTCTTGTAACAATCTATTGTTTCTGGACATAATATCACACACACACACACACACACACAGAGAGGGGGGGGAATGAGAGAGAGTTTGGGCAGAACACCCAGTGGCCGTGTGTGTGTGTGTGTGTGTGTGTGTGTGTGTGTGTGTCTGTGTGTGTACTATTACTTAGTGAGGACAGCACTTTATTCATAACTAATATGTCTTAGTCTATGTGTACTACAATAACAAAATAACACAGACTGAATCAATTGTAAACAACAGAAATTTCTCACCGTTCTGGAGACTGGAAGTCCAAGGTCAGCCGTGTGTGCTGATGTCTTTTCTTTGCTGCATCCTTCCATGGCAGAGGAATGAAAAGAACAAACACTCTTGCTCAAGCCTTTTGATAAAATCCCTCATTCTATCTGTGAGCACTCTGTGCTCAATTCTGGTAACAGTTGGCTCATAAAGGCTCCACTGTTGAATACAACCACACTTGCAATTAAGTTGCAACATACAATTTTCAACACAAGGTCTGATGATAGCAGCTTCTCCTCCCCTCACGGTGTTGACCATTCTTCCTGAGCTATCCTGAGCATCCACATCTTTCTTCTCAGGCTTCTGCTGAGTTCTCCTGGATGTAATGGCTGAACTCTGGCTTACTGTAGATCCCTTCTGGATCCTTTCTTCCCACTCTCCACTATCCCCTCTCAAAAGTAAAACTAACATTCATTAGCTTTCAAATTATTATTTTCAGGCCTGATTTCTTTTTGCTGTAAATGTTTTATATCTAGTGACCTGTAGGATTTCCGTACTTGGTACTTGCTCTACAGGCATTCTATGAAAGAAACCTTAGTTGTTTCCTAATATCAGGTCTCCTCTTCTGTTTTGATAGATAGGTGTATTCATGGATTCCTGAAAGAATCTATTCCCAGCCTATTTTGAGTTAGGATTGGCAATGTAACTAAATTTTGGATAGCCGGCTGTCAGCACTGCCATGCTGTGAAACCTCTGGTATGCAGCCTCGTGAATAGAGGACAAGCAGGCTGCCTTGCTCTCTCTTCCTCCTGCTGGACCAAAGGTAGCTGGGATGCTGGGTTTCAACCATAAGGTAGAAGGCACTTTATGAGGACAGCAGCAAAAACAAACATAAAAGTATCTTAGATCTTTGATGTCTT
The DNA here is from genome assembly GCA_036365145.1 of Orientallactaga sibirica. Taxonomy (NCBI): domain Eukaryota; kingdom Metazoa; phylum Chordata; class Mammalia; order Rodentia; family Dipodidae; genus Orientallactaga; species Orientallactaga sibirica. The sequence continues at coordinate 1,372,614 of JAEOAD010002184.1, forward strand.
GGAGATATTATCCCATTCAATCTTGGCTACCAATACCTATGGGAGACAATAAAAATAAAGTAAAATGTCAGGGTCTGGAGATGTAGCTCAGTGGGCAAGTACTTATGTAAGGTTCTAGGTTTGATCCCTAACTCCATTAAGTAAATAAATAAAACAAAATAACTACTTTATGTAAGCCACTATTAGTGGGCTTCTGATATTTACAATTAAACCTAATCCTCATAACTACTGCTCCAAATAAAATATCGGCTGGAACTGCTCAACTCTGGACCTGTAAATCTAAGAGTCAGTCTCCAACTAGCTTGAGTCATGTTTCAACATCTGTTAATTTGCTAAGTTGCTATAAGAAAACATCAAAACTAGGTTGGATGAGAGCCAAAGACAACCAAAATCTATCAACAAGACAAGTAAAGATAGCAGACTCCATGCCAGGAGAAGGACCACCCCTGGCACAGCAGCTAGGGCCCAGGTGAAACCACAGAGGAAGTGGCAAGATGAGCAAGAGTGCTGCTTCCATGGCGAGCCTGACAACATGGGCCAGGGTGATGGAGGCTACTGAGGATACGCAAAATGCTTCAAAGCAAAAATCCAGGACTGCCTACCCTGTAGGCACATCCCAGTGAAAAGGGGCCCGCAGCAACTTCCAGGAAATGTTCTGTGTCTTGATTTGGATAACTGATAACCTGAGACTCATTTGTGCAAACCCACTGACCTGTCTACAAAGAACTATTATGGATGTGACTATATGTAATATAAACACAGTGTTTTTAAATTTATTTATTTATTTGCAAGAGATGCATACAGGGAAAGAGAGACAGTATGGGCACTCCAGGACCTCCTGTCCTCGCAAATGAACTCCAGAATCATGCACCACTTTGTGCATCTAGCTTTACAGTGGTATTAGGGAATCAAACTTGGGCCATCAGGCTTTGCAAGCCAGCACCTTTAACCACTGGGCCATCTCTCCAATCCCACAATAATATTTTCCAAGCAGAAGCAACTACAAAATTTGCCTTCTCTGACTATCAGGAGCTTCAATTCATAAACTTTATTCTGTTCCCTTTTCAAGAGTAAGCCTATACTTTTCTTTGCTTCCAGATTCGAAAATTACCAGCCAGAAGCCAAAGATAACCTGAGACTCATGTGGGACAGCCCACTGATCTGTCTACAAAGAAGTATTATGAATGTGACTATGTGTAATATAAACACAATCACCCTTCTAAAATTCCAGAAAACCCTGCAATTTCTATCACAAGCTGGTATCTCTAGTGCAGTGTGTAGGGGGGAGAAAAAAGCCCTCATACCTGATATTATCAGATATATCCTTCATAGTCTGCCATGACACACTCATGAATTTGAGGGTCTTCATTTTGAAAAGGTTCAAGTTGATTTTAGTGAGGTTCAAAAGGCAAAGAATTTTCTTGGTGTGACCCAGTTTATGGAGTTAGTGCTTGTCCTATGTCAGTTCAGTCCCATGCAGACCCTTGGCTACTCTCTCACATTGTTTCTGTAAATCCTAATTTCCCGGCAGGGACCTCCAATAATTTAGGATAAACAAGGGATGATGTAAGTAGAATATTCTAGAGATTAAGACCCTTTATGAGGAGGGCTGAATAAGGCACAGAAAGCAAGAGACCTTTTGTGTTTGCTGTTTGGGGGTGTGTGTGGATTTTTAGTGGGGGTTGTCTATTAGTTTGGGTTGGGCATTTTGGTTGTGAGAATAAAACCCAGAGCCTTGTGTATGCTAGGCCAGTGCTCTAGCACTGAGTTAAGGCTAGTCCTGATTGGTTAGTTTCTGAGCCCAGGGGCTCACTATGAAACCCAGACTCATCTTGAATTCACATATCTCTTGCCTCCACCTCCCAAGTGCTGGGGTTATAAGCATGCACCACCCAGTGCAAAAGACCTCATAAGGATGAAAAAAATAATTGTCGGGCATGGCGGCACACACCTTTAATCCAAGCACTTGGGAGGCAGAGGTAGGATGATCACTGTGAATTTGAGGATACCCTGAGACTACATAGTGAATTCCAGGTCAGCCTGGGCTAGAGTGAGACCTTATCTCAAATCTCCCCCCACCCCCGAAAAGATGGAAAAAATACTTCACTGTGATTTTCACAAGTTTCTCTTAATGTAATTGACATACAATAAGCTAAGAATTTAAAGTGTCAAAAATAATGAACACAGACACCCCCAGAGACTTCTTCCTGCCCCATCGTACTCCCTTCCCTCTCCTGCTTTGTCTTCTCCCATTTCCAGTCAGCAACAACTTTCTGTCTCTATCAATTTATTGCATTTTCTAGAATTTTATATAAGTAAAATTATACAAATGTACTTTTTTTCTATAATTGTTTTGAGACTTATCCATGTCTCTGTGTGTAGTTAAGTCCTGAACAGCTCACTCCTTCTTTAAACACAAAAAACAAACAAACAAAAACATTCTTTTTGAGGCAATCCCAATAGACTGGACTTTAGTTTTTTATGAGAGAGGGAGAGGAGAGGGTGGGGGGGTGGAGAATTGGCAAGCCATGGTCTCCAGCCACTGCAATGGAACTCCAGGTGCTTGCATCACCTTGAGCACCTGGCTTATGTGTGAATCGGAGAGTTAAACCTGGGTCCTTAGGCTTTGCAGGCAAGCGCCTTAACCACTAAGCCACCTCTCCAGGCCAGCTCACTCCTTTTTTTTTTCCCCCTGAATTTCTTCTGCTGTATGAATGTACCACAACCCATTCACATTGATGATCATTGGGTTGTTTCTGGTTTGGTATATTACAAATAAATCTGGTATACAAGTATAGATAGGTGCTTCTGTATTTCTTGGGTAAATATCTAAAAGAAGAAAGGCTAGATCATATAGTAAGTTTGTGCTCCTTTTCTTTTTTTCCCTTTCCTTTCCTTCCTTCTGACTTCCTCTCCTGCTTTCTTCCTTCCTTTCTCCCTCTCTCTGTTCTCTTTCTTTTTTGTGAGACAGTGTCTTGCTATGCCAGACTACCTCTGAGCTCATCATCCTCCATGCCTCAGCATACACAGTGCTGATATGACAGGTGTGTGCCCCCACACTCAGCTCGTGTGCTCTTGGACACAATCCACACTACTTCTCAGCATACACAGTGCTGATATGACAGGTGTGTGCCCCCACACTCAGCTTGTGTGCTCTTACATGGACACAATCCACACTACTTCTCAGCATACAAAGTGCTGATATTACAGGTGTGTGCCCCCCCTCAGCTCGTGTGATCTTACATGGACACAATCCACACTACTTCTCAGCATACAAAGTGCTGATATTACAGGTGTGTGCCCCCCCTCAGCTCGTGTGATCTTACATGGACACAATCCACACTACTTCTCAGCATACACAGTGCTGATATGACAGGTGTGTGCCCCCCCTCAGCTCGTGTGCTCTTACATGGACACATTCCACACTACTCAGCATACACAGTGCTGATATGACAGGTGTGTGCCCCCACACTCAGCTCATGTGCTCTTGGACACAATCCACACTAATTCTCAGCATACACAGTGCTGATATTACAGGTGTGTGCCCCCCCTCAGTTCGTGTGATCTTACATGGACACAATCCACACTACTTCTCAGCATACACAGTGCTGATATGACAGGTGTGTGCCCCCACACTCAGCTCATGTGCTCTTGGACACAATCCACACTACTTCTCAGCATACAAAGTGCTGATATTATAGGTGTGTGCCCCCCCTCAGCTCGTGTGCTCTTACATGGACACAATCCACACTACTCAGCATACACAGTGCTGATATGACAGGTGTGTGCCTCCACACTCAGCTCATGTGCTCTTGGACACAATCCACACTACTTCTCAGCATACAAAGTGCTGATATTATAGGTGTGTGACCCCCCTCAGCTCGTGTGATCTTACATGGACACAATCCACACTACTTCTCAGCATACACAGTGCTGATATGACAGGTGTGTGCCCCCACACTCAGCTCGTGTGCTCTTACATGGACACAATCCACACTACTTCTCAGCATACAAAGTGCTGATATTACAGGGTGTGTGCCCCCTCAGCTCGTGTGATCTTACATGGACACAATCCACACTACGTCTCAGCATACACAGTGCTGATATGACAGGTGTGTGCCCCTTACATGGACACTCAGCTACAAAGTGCTGTGTGATCTTACATGGACACAATCCACACTACTTCTCAGCATACACAGTGCTGATATGACAGCATACACAGTGTGTGTGCCCCCACACTCAGCTCGTGTGATCTTACATGGACACAATCCACACTACTTCTCAGCATACACAGTGCTGATATGACAGGTGTGTGCCCCCCCTCAGCTCGTGTGATCTTACATGGACACAATCCACACTACTTCTCAGCATACACAGTGCTGATATGACAGGTGTGTGCCCCTACACTCAGCTCAGCATGTGTGATCTTACATGGACACAATCACACTACTTCTCAGCATACACAGTGCTGATATGACAGGTGTGTGCCCCCCCTCAGCTCATGTGATCTTACATGGACACAATCCACACTACTTCTCAGCATACACAGTGCTGATATGACAGGTGTGTGCCCCCCCTTAGCTCGTGTGCTCTTACATGGACACAATCCACACTACTCAGCATACACAGTGCTGATATGACAGGTGTGTGCCCCCACACTCAGCTCGTGTGCTCTTACATGGACACAATCCACACTACTTCTCAGCATACAAAGTGCTGATATTACAGGTGTGTGCCCCCCCCTCAGCTCGTGTGCTCTTACATGGACACAATCCACACTACTTCTCAGCATACAAAGTGCTGATATTACAGGTGTGTGCCCCCACACTCAGCTCGTGTGATCTTACATGGACACAATCCACACTACTTCTCAGCATACAAAGTGCTGATATTACAGGTGTGTGCCCCCCCTCAGCTCGTGTGCTCTTACATGGACACAATCCACACTACTTCTCAGCATACACAGTGCTGATATGACAGGTGGGTGCCCCCACACTCAGCTCGTGTGATCTTACATGGACACAATCCACACTACTTCTCAAAATACACAGTGCTGATATGACAGGTGTGTGCCCCCACACTCAGCTCGTGTGATCTTACATGGACACAATCCACACTACTTCTCAGCATACACAGTGCTGATATGACAGGTGTGTGCCCCCCCTCAGCTCGTGTGCTCTTAATGGACACAATCCACACTACTCAGCATACACAGTGCTGATATGACAGGTGTGTGCCCCCACACTCAGCTCGTGTGCTCTTACATGGACACAATCCACACTACTTCTCAGCATACAAAGTGCTGATATTACAGGTGTGTGCCCCCCCTCAGCTCGTGTGATCTTACATGGACACAATCCACACTACTTCTCAGCATACACAGTGCTGATATGACAGGTGTGGTCAGTGTGCCATGGACACCACACATACAAAGTGCTGATATTACAGCTCGTGTGATCTTACATGGACACAATCCACACTACTTCTCAGCATACACAGTGCTGATATGACAGGTGTGTGCCCCCACACTCAGCTCGTGTGATCTTACATGGACACAATCCACACTACTTCTCAGCATACACAGTGCTGATATGACAGGTGTGTGCCCCCCCTCAGCTCGTGTGCTCTTACATGGACACAATCCACACTACTCAGCATACACAGTGCTGATATGACAGGTGTGTGCCCCCACACTCAGCTCGTGTGCTCTTACATGGACACAATCCACACTACTTCTCAGCATACAAAGTGCTGATATTACAGGTGTGTGCCCCCCCTCAGCTCGTGTACTCTTACATGGACACAATCCACACTACTTCTCAGCATACACAGTGCTGATATGACAGGTGTGTGCCCCCACACTCAGCTCGTGTGATCTTACATGGACACAATCCACACTACTTCTCAGCATACACAGTGCTGATATGACAGGTGTGTGCCCCCACACTCAGTTCATGTGCTCTTGGACACAATCCACACTACTTCTCAGCATACAAAATGCTGATATTATAGGTGTGTGACCCCCCTCAGCTCGTGTGATCTTACATGGACACAATCCACACTACTTTTCAGCATACAAAGTGCTGATATGACAGGTGTGTGCCCCCACACTCAGCTCGTGTGCTCTTGGACACAATCCACACTACTTCTCAGCATACACAGTGCTGATATGACAGGTGTGTGCCCCCCCTCAGCTCGTGTGCTCTTACATGGACACAATTCACACTACTTCTCAGCATACACAGTGCTGATATTACAGGTGTGTGCCCCCCCTCAGCTCGTGTGCTCTTACATGGACACAATCCACACTACTCAGCATACACAGTGCTGATATGACAGGTGTGTGCCCCCCCTCAGCTCGTGTGCTCTTACTTGGACACAATCCACACTACTCAGCATACACAGTGCTGATATGACAGGTGTGTGCCCCCACACTCAGCTCGTGTGATCTTACATGGACACAATCCACACTACTTCTCAGCATACACAGTGCTGATATGACAGGTGTGTGTCCCCCCTCAGCTCGTGTGCTCTTACATGGACACAATCCACACTACTCAGCATACACAGTGCTGATATGACAGGTGTGTGCCCCCACACTCAGCTCGTGTGCTCTTGGACACAATCCACACTACTTCTCAGCATACAAAGTGCTGATATTATATGGCTACCACCTCAGCATACACAGTGTGTGTCCCCCCTCAGCTCGTGTGCTCTTACATGGACACAATCCACACTACTTCTCAGCATACACAGTGCTGATATGACAGGTGTGTGCCCCCACACTCAGCTCGTGTGCTCTTGGACACAATCCACACTACTTCTCAGCATACAAAGTGCTGATATTACAGGTGTGTGCCCCCCCTCAGCTCGTGTGCTCTTACATGGACACAATCCACACTACTTTTCAGCATACAAAGTGCTGATATTACAGATGTGTGCTCCCCCTCAGGTCGTGTGATCTTACATGGACACAATCCACACTACTTCTCAGCATACAAAGTGCTGATATTACAGGTGTGTGCCCCCACACTCAGCTCGTGTGCTCTTACATGGACACAATCCACACTACTTCTCAGCATACACAGTGCTGATATTACAGGTGTGTGCCCCCACACTCAGCTCGTGTGATCTTACATGGACACAATCCACACTACTTTTCAGCATACAAAGTGCTGATATGACAGGTGTGTGCTCCCCTCAGCTCGTGTGATCTTACATGGACACAATCCACACTACTTCTCAGCATACACAGTGCTGATATTACAGGTGTGTGCCCCCACACTCAGCTCGTGTGCTCTTAGATGGACACAATCCATACTACTTCTCAGCATACAAAGTGCTGATATGACAGGTGTGTGCCCCCCCTCAGCTCGTGTGCTCTTACATGGACACAATCCACACTACTTCTCAGCATACACAGTGCTGATATTACAGGTGTGTGTCCCCCCTCAGCTCGTGTGATCTTACATGGACACAATCCACACTACTTCTCAGCATACAAAGTGCTGATATTACAGGTGTGTGCCCCCCCTCAGACACAATCCACACTACTTCTCAGTGTGATCTTACATGGACACAATCCAATCCACTACTTCTCAGCATACACAGTGCTGATATGACAGGTGTGTGCCCCCTCAGCTCATACAAAGTGTGATATCTTACATGGACACAATCCACACTACTCAGCATACACAGTGCTGATATTACAGGTGTGTGCCCCCCCTCAGCTCGTGTGATCTTACATGGACACAATCCACACTACTTCTCAGCATACAAAGTGCTGATATTACAGATGTGTCCACACCCCCTCAGCTCAGGTGTGATCTTACATGGACACAATCCACACTACTTCTCAGCATACAAAGTGCTGATATTACAGGTGTGTGCCCCCCCTCAGCTCGTGTGATCTTACATGGACACAATCCACACTACTTCTCAGCATACACAGTGCTGATATGACAGGTGTGTGCCCCCACACTCAGCTCGTGTGATCTTACATGGACACAATCCACACTACTTCTCAGCATACAAAGTGCTGATATTACAGGTGTGTGCCCCCCCTCAGCTCGTGTGATCTTACATGGACACAATCCACACTACTTCTCAGCATACACAGTGCTGATATGACAGGTGGTGTGTGCTCGTGTGATCCCCACACTCAGCTCACAGTGCTGTGATCTTACATGGACACAATCCATACTACTTCTCAGCATACACAGTGCTGATATGACAGGTGTGTGCCCCCACACTCAGCTCATGTGCTCTTACATGAACACAATCCACACTACTTCTCAGCATACACAGTGCTGATATGACAGGTGTTTGCCCCCCCTCAGCTCGTGTGATCTTACATGGACACAATCCACACTACTTCATCAGTGCTGATACACAGTGCTGATATGGACTTCTCAGCATACACAGTGCTGATATGACAGGTGTGTGCCCCCACACTCAGCTCGTGTGCTCTTGGACACAATCCACACTACTTCTCAGCATACAAAGTGCTGATATTATAGGTGTGTGACCCCCCTCAGCTCGTGTGATCTTACATGGACACAATCCACACTACTTCTCAGCATACACAGTGCTGATATTACAGATGTGTGCTCCCCCTCAGCTCGTGTGATCTTACATGGACACAATCCACACTACTTCTCAGCATACACAGTGGTGATATTACAGGTGTGTGCTCCCCCTCAGCACGTGTGATCTTACATGGACACAATCCACACTACTTCTCAGCATACAAAGTGCTGATATTACAGGTGTGTGCCCCCCCTCAGCTCGTGTGATCTTACATGGACACAATCCACACTACTTCTCAGCATACACAGTGCTGATATGACAGGTGTGTGCCCCCACAGTCAGCTCGTGTGATCTTACATGGACACAATCCACACTACTTCTCAGCATACACAGTGCTGATATGACAGGTGTGTGCACCCCCTCAGCTCGTGTGATCTTACATGGACACAATCCACACTACTTCTCTGCATACACAGTGCTGATATTACAGGTGTGTGCCCCCCCTCAGCTCATGTGCTCTTACATGGACACAATCCACACTACTTCTCAGCATACACAGTGCTGATATGACAGGTGTGTGCCCCCACACTCAGCTCTTGTGCTCTTACATGGACACAATCCACACTACTTCTCAGCATACAAAGTGCTGATATTACAGGTGTGTGCCCCCCCTCAGCTCGTGTGCTCTTACATGGACACAATCCACACTACTTCTCAGCATACACAGTGCTGATATTACAGGTGTGTGCCCCCTCAGCTCGTGTGCTCTTACATGGACACAATCCATACTACTTCTCAGTATACACAGTGCTGATATGACAGGTGTGTGCCCCTACACTCAGCTCGTGTGATCTTACATGGACACAATCCACACTACTTCTCAGCATACACAGTGCTGATATGACAGGTGTGTGCCCCCACACTCAGCTCGTGTGATCTTACATGGACACAATCCACACTACTTCTCAGCATACACAGTGTTGATATTACAGGTGTGTGCCCCACACTCAGCTCGTGTGATCTTACATGGACACAATCCATACTACTTCTCAGGCAGCATTCAAGCAGAAGTTTCCACAGAGTTGGAGTCTGCAACTTTCTGATGCCACCACCAGGGAAACAAAGAGAGCTGTCCCAACTGGTCCAGTCCCCATATCACAGTGTGTCCAGCTTTTGGGCTCTTTTCAGCTGCCCCACCTCACCGTATCTATGATAGCCCATCCAAAGACTATTTAACTCATGTAACGACAGGTGCTGGATTTCTGAGTGGTTTAGCCACAGACTCATAGCACCTTAATGTCATACAGGGAAAAAGAATTTCAAATGGCAGAAATAAGCAGGAACTTTTTTTGCAACCCAAACCAGCTTTTCAGGATATATATATATATGGTGTGTGTGTAGATGACTGATAGATGATAGTGTATTTTTTAACATTTTTTTTAATTTTTTTTATTTTTAATTTTTTTGGAGAGAGACACAGAGAGAGACAGAGAGAGAGATAGAGAGGGAGAGGGAGACAGAGATGGGCATGCCACCAGTGTCTCAGCTGCTGAGAACAAAATCCAGATGTGTGCACCCCATTGTGGTCAAGTGCAGCATTGTGCCCTTGCATCACTTTGCATCTGGCTAAACGTGGGACCTGGAGATTGGAACCGCTGGAGACTGGAACCAGCGTTCTTAGGCTTAGGAGGCAGGCGCCTTAACCCCTAAGCCATCTCTCCAGCCCTTTTCAAATATTTTTTGATGAGAGAGAGAGGTGGAGGAGGGAGAATTGGCACACGTGCTAGGTGTGGTGGCACACACCTTTAACTCCAGCACTCAGGAGGCAGAAGTAGATAGATCTCTGTGAGTTTGAGGCCAGCCTGAGACTATATAGTCACTTTCAAGTCAGCCTGGGTTAAAGAGTGAAATCCTACCTTGAAAAAAAAAAGAGAGAATTGGCGTGCCATGGCCTCCACCCACTGCAATTGAACTCCAAACACATGGGCCATTTTGGGTGTATGTGTGACCTTGTATGCTTGTGTCACCTTGTGCATCTGGCTTATGTGGGATCTTGAGAGTATAACATGTATCCTTAGACTTTGTAGGCAACTGTCTTAACCACTAAGCCATCTCCCCAGCCCTAATAGTGTACTTTTGCACCCTGGGGTCTGGCTCATGATAAATACTAATTTGCATTTGTTGAATGAATGAGTAAATCACCATCAACTACATCCCTCAAGTTAATCACAGTTAATGTAATTAGTTCACAGCATTAGTACTCAGTGAACTAAATCTAACCTCTGGTACTAGCCCTGCCATTACTACACATGTACCTTTCTAAGCCTCAGTTTCTTCATATATGCTAGAAAAATCATCTGATTTCTTTATCTTTGGAGATATTATAAGGCAGTACATGTAAAAATTATTTATAAACTGTCAGTGTGCCACAAAAGTAAAATACTTTATTCACTTAAAAATGTATTAGCAGGGCTGGAGAGATGGCTTAACGGTTAAGGCATTCCCGCAAAGCCAGAGGACTTGGGTTTGATTATCCAGGACCCGTGTAAGCCAGATGCACAAGGGAGTGCATGCATCTGGAGTTTGTTTGCAGTGGCTGGATGCCCTGGCATGCCCATTCTCTCCCCCTCTTTCTCTCTGCCTCTTTCTCTCTGCCTCTTCCCTCTCTCCCTCTCTCTCTCTCTCTCTCAAATAAATAAATATTTTTAAAATGTATTAGCAGAAAAAATGTATTAGAAGGGGCTGTAGAGATGGCTCAGTGGTTACAGGCACTTGCTTGTAAAGCTTGACAGCCTGGGTGTGATTTGCTAGTACTCACGTAAAGCCAGATGCTTCTGAAGTTTGTTTGCAGTGGTGGGAAGGCCTGATGCACCCATACTCTTTCTCCCTCTCTCTGTCTGCCTCTTTCTCTTTGTCTCTGTCTGCCTCAAATAAATAAATAAAAATATTTTTCAAATGTAATAGCAGGGCTGGAGAGATTGCTCAGCAGTTAAGGCATTTGCCTGCAAAACCTATGGACTGAGGTTTGATTCCTCTGTACCCATGAAAAGCCAGATGCACAAGGTGGTGCACACATCTGGAGCTCATTTCCAATGACTAGAGGCCCTGACATGCTGGAATCTAGGGCTGGAGAGATGGTTTAGCAGTTAAGGTGCCTGCTGGCTAAGCCTAAAGAACGTCCGTTTGATTCTGCAGGTCCCACATTTAGCTAGTGCAAAGTGATGCAAGGGCACAATGACACACTTGCCCACAAGGGGGTGCATGCATATGGAGTTCGTTCACAACAGCTGGCTCTCTCTCTCTCTCTCTCTGACTCAAAAAAAAGCTGGAATCTATTTGTTGAGAGTAAATAATATCAGAAAAAATATGTGTTCTAGGCATTAACTATGAACAATACAGCTACCATGTGCCTCAGACTCTAGGCTCATTTAATCCTCTCCATAAGCCTGGGGTAAGTTAGCTTGGAAAGGTGAGGTGGGCCAAGTGACATGACTATGGCAAGACAGAACATGGCCTCCACAGAGGGGCTACAAGAGCTCTGCCTCACATCATACAGTGGCCATCTCCAAAAGAACTATGTTGCAAATCCAATGACCCTCTCTTCCCTCCCCTTTTGTTTATTTGAGGTAGGGTCTCACTCTAGTCCAGGCTGACCTGAAATTCACTATGTAGTCTCAGACTGGCCTTAGCTTACAGCAATCTTTCTACATCAGCCTTCTGAGTGCTGGGATTAAAGGCATGAGTTACCACACCTAGCTCCCCCATTTTTTTTGAGGTAGGGTCTCACTCTAGCCCAGACTGACCTAGAATTCATTATCAGTCTCAGGGTGGCCTCAAACTCATGGCGATCCTCCTACCTCTGCCTCCCAAGTGCTGGGATTGAAGTCATGTGCCACCATGCCCAGTTAGCCCCCATTTTTTACACTTGTGTAGTACCTAGTGGGTAATCAAATTTGTTAATCCGGGGGGAATAATACCAGCTTTGAAGATCAGGAAACCACTTTCAGTAGTCTTCCTACTGTCCCAGTGCAGAACACCTGGCTCAATCCTCAAAAGTGGTACTCTCTTAAACAACTGCAGCTGAACAAGTCTATAGTATCTGGCCCTAAGCTTTCACTTCTTTCTGTGCCATCTCCTTCTGCTCTATATTCTACCAAGCACATCAGCCCATTACTTTTTCTTAAAATTATTTATTTGCAAGCAGAGAGAGAGAATGGGCACTCCAGGGCCTCTAGCCACTGCAAACAAACTCCAGACACATGCACCCCCTTGGGCATCTGGCTTACATCAGTACTGGGCAATCGAACCTGGGTTCTTTGGCTTTGCAGGCAAGAGCCTTAACCACTAAACCATCTCTCCATCCCGGCCCATTACTTTTAAATTCAACTTTACTCAAGTTTATTTTTTTTGGGGGGGGGCGGGGTTGAGGTAGGGTTTCACTCTAGCTCAGACTGACCTGGAATTTACTATGTAGTCTCAGGGTGGCCTCAAACTCGTGGCGATCCTCCTACCTCTGCCTCTTGAGTGCTGGGATTAAAGGCATACACCACCACGCCCAGCCTTTGCTCAAGTTCTTAAGACACAGGAAGAGTACAGCCAGCCTCTCATACCAACTTAAAAAAAAGCTATGGCTTCCAATATAAATTACTATACCCAGCAAATGTATATTTCATAATAGAGAAAGGAAAACTTTCCATAACAAAAACCATCTCTATGATTATATGAACACAAAGCCAGAGAATATGTCTGGAAATATTCCACACAGAAGAGCCAAACAACCAACCTCAAGAACCTACAAGAAGACAAACACATTAACCAAAACTAGAGCAGGCATGAAAACATTCAAAGTACCAAACCACATAAACCCTGCAGCATGGCAAGAATTAAATCAAACCTCGTAGTTTTAGCTTTAAATATTAATAGACTTGATTCACCCATAAAAGACAAAAATTAACAGGGTAGATCAGAGAAATGGACCCTTCCATCTGTTGCCTTCAAGAAACCCACCTCTCCTTTAAAGATAGACACATACTCAGGTTGAAAGGACAGAAAATTATTTTCCAAGCAAATGGAAATAAGCAGGTGCAGCTATATTAGTATCTGACAAAATACACATCAAACCAAAAGTAAGCAAAAAGGACAAAGAAGGACCCTTTTTACTCATCAAGGAAATGATCCAAGAGAACACTTATAAAGCAAAACTGAGTTGACAACAAATCAGAAATAAATTCCAATACCATCATAGTAGGGAATTTTAATACCCCACTATCATCATTAAATAGATCAACCAAACAGAAAATCAACAGGGTAATAATACAAATTCTAACACCATAGATCAATTAGACTTAACAGACATCTCTAAAACATTCCACCCCTATTCTACAGAATATACATTGTTCTCAGAAGCCACAGAACCTTCTCCTAAATAGATCATATATTAGACCATAAAGCATGCTTCCATAAATTCAGGAAAACTGACATAACTTCCTGCATCATATTGAACCACAATGCTTTAAAGCTAGATATTAACAAAAAGAGAAACAACAGAAATTGCACCAGCTCCTGCAGCCTGAACAACTTGGTAAGGACTCATTTTCAGTAAATAAAGCCTTCATGTTGTTGAGAATCATAATTTTAAGAGCATCCATATGACCACGCACCTAGGCATTCTCTTCACATTTTAGCTCTGGCAGATGAAAATTTTAATTTAAGAAGAATCTTCCAGGGCTGGAGAGATGGCTTAGCACTTAAGGTGCATGGCTGTGAAGCCTAAGAATCCTGAATAGCGTCTCCAAGTCCCATGTGAGCCAGATGCACAAGGTGGCGCATGCATCTGGAGTTTGTTTGCAGTGGCAGAAGGCCCTGGTACCCTCATTCTCGTTTTCTCTCTCCCTCTCTCTCTAATAAATAAATAAATAAGAATAAATCTTGGGGCAACCTACAGAACAGGAGAAAATCTTTGCCAGCTATCCATCTGACAAGGGTTAATATCTAGGATATACAAAGAACTCAAAAAATTAAATAATAGGAAATCAAACAACCCAATGGAAAAATGGGCCATGGAACTAAATAGAGAATTCTCAGAAGAAGAAATATAGATGGCATATAAACATCTAAAAAAAAAGTTCTACATCCCCAGTCATCAGAGAAATGTAGATTAAAACTACATTGAGATTTGGAATGTGATCTGGTCCAGCCTTTGTAGAAATCAGTGTGGAGGTTCCTGAGACAGCTAAATATAGATCTCCCATATGACCCAGCTATACCATCTTAGGCATATATCCTAAGGGCTTGTCTCACTACCTTAGAGATACTTGTTCATCCATGTTTAATGCCACTCTATTCATAAGAGCTAGGAAATGGAACTAGCCTAGATGTCCCTCAACTGATGAGTGGATAAGGAAGATGTGGCACATTTACACAATGGAGTTCTACTCAGTGGTAAAGAAAAATGAAGTTATAAAATTTGCTGGAAAATGGATGGATCTGGAAAGGATTATACTTAGTGAGATAACCCAGGCCCAGAAAGCCAAAAGTCACATGTTCTCTTTCATATGTGGATCCTAGCTACAAATGTTTGGACTTCTATGTGAGAAAAAAAATAAAACTCATCTAAAAGGAATAGAAAGGGAGGGAGGGTGGACTTAATAGGATGGGATTGTATATACGTAAATAGAAGAACAGATTGATGGGGGTGAAAAGGCGTAAGTGAGGTCAGGGGAAGAGATTGAGTAAAGGAAAGGTAGAGAGAGGCCTAATCATAATCTAAGACGATATAAATAAGTCATAGGGAAACCTACTTTTCTGGACAATGGAACAATCAGAAGCCATAAATTGTTACTAGAAAATTTTCAGTGCCAGGGAGAGGATACCTTACAGTGGGTTGTTGACCAGGGAGGTGACAGATATCCCTAAAACATTATAGGCCATTGCCAAGGCCCTTGGCTTCCCACCAGGAATAGATGGTGAGACCCTATTGCTGAAGACTCCGCATACCTGGTGGCAAGGTCATTGAGAAATCCTGCTGGAACTGAGCTGAAAGCCTCCTCCAGGTGGACCAGCTGACAGAACGTTGGAAAAAGCTACCCTGCATCCAGTTCAATGGGAGAGAGAAAACACCAGTGAAGGTACTCAACAGTGAACACTGCAAGCTTTAAATTTGGCCAGCCAGGCCAAATGAGCCAACGGGTACAATAGTGCCATGTCTCTTATGGGGGGGGGGGGGGACAAACTGCTCTCTAATTGGACTGGAAGCCCATTCCATGGGATGGAATACATCCCTGATACTGAAAACCTATGACACAGACAGTCATGAGCCCTAGGGGTGTAATGTCTGCTGGTGTTATGCTAAATGTATATACTATGCTCACCAAAATGCCCAGTAAGCTCTTCTCTTAATGTCCACACCCATATATTAATGCTACCCTCACTTGTGGTTAGAGAAGCTTCTCTTTTCAGATGGTGGCAACCTTGGGATGACTCAGAAGGCACCTTGGTGCTGAGAAGAAGTGATAGAGGAGTGCTCAGCCCTGAAACATCTCAAACCCACATTCTAGGCTCAGGACCCATTGTGCAAGAGGGGTTGGAAAGAATGTAAGAGCCAAAGGAAGAGTAGGACTCCTTACAACGTGCTCCTTCCAGACACAAAATGGCCTGGATATCCATGACCTCGCAGTTCCTGACACTACCTACACAAGACCATCATAATAGGAGGAAAAGATCATTGCATCAAACTGAAAAGATGACTGAGAGGGGGAGGGGATATGATGGAGAGTGAAGTTTCAAAGGGGAAAGTGGTGGAAGAGAGGGAAGTACCATGGGATACTGTCTACAATTAAAGAAGTTGTTAATAAAAATAAATAAATTAAAAATAATAATAAAATTAAACTAAAAAATCTTGGACCTGAGAGGTGGCTTAGCAGTTAAAACATTTGCCTGCAAAGCCAAAGGATCCCAGTTTGATTCTGCAGGACCCATGTAAGTCAGATGCAAAATGGGGCACATGCATCTGGAGTTCATTTGCAGTGGCTGGAGGCTCTGGCACACCATTCTCCCTCTCTCTCTCTCTCCCCCTCTTTCTTTCAAATAAATAAATAAAATATATTTTTAAATATAAAGCCTTAAAAAAAAAAAGAAGAAGAGCAAGAAAAATCTTCTAGACAGATCTGGTGGTAAAAGCCTGTCATCTTGGCAGAAGGATTGCAAGCTTCAGGCCTGCTTGGAGTACAGCATGAATTTAATGCCAATTTAATGAGACTGTTTTAAATTAAAATAGCTGGGCATGGTGGTACATGCCTTTAATCACAGCACCCAGGAGGCAGAGGTAGGAGGATCACCATGAGTTGGAGGCCACCCTGAGACTACATAGTGAATTCCAAGTCAGCCTGGGGTAGAGTGAGACCCTACCTCAAAAAAACAAACCAAAAAAAAACAAAAAAGAGTAGGAAAGCTGGGCGTGGTGGCACACGCCTTTAATCCCAGCACTCAGGAGGCAGAGGTAGGAGGATTGCCATGAGTTCGAGGCCACCCTGAGACTACGTAGTTAATTCCAGGTCAGCCTGGACCAGAGTGAGACCCTACCTCGCAAAAAACAAAAAAAAAAAAAAAAAAAAAAAAAATAGGATAGTCGGAAAGTCAGTCCATGTCCCAGTAGAGGCCACATGAGTCAAATTGTCCCATGAAACCCTCCTCTGGCAGGTTGGCAAAGGGGTGGACCCCCACAGGAATGTCTAAAATGGGATGAGTTGGGGCTGGAGGGATGGCTTAGCAGTTAAGACACTTGCCTGCAAAGCCAAAGGACCCAGGTTTGATATCCTTGTACCCACACAAAGCCAGATGCCATCTTTTGCAGTGGCTAGAGGCCCTAGCAAACACATTCTCTCTCTCTCTCTCTCTCTCTCTCTCTCTCTCTCTCTCGATCTGCCTGTCACTCACACAAATAAGTAAATATATAAATAATAAAATGGGACAAGTGGTTTGTCATGCATATGATGGACCATGGCTTTCATGTCTAAAGATTCTATCTGGAAAGGGGAATTGTGAGGATGTGATCGGAGTGAATTCTATTTTTTTTTTTTTTGAGATAGGGTCTCACTCTAGTCCAGGCTGACCTGGAATTCACTACATAGTCTCAGGATGGCCTCGAACTCCTATCAGTCTTTATACCACTGCCTCCCTAGTGCTGGGATTAAAGGCGTGCACCACCATGCTTGGCTGTCTTTGGTCTATCTTGAGACTACAAGCAGAGTAAATATAAAAGCACAAGCCAGATCTGGAGAGATGGCTTAGCAGTTAAGACATTTGCCTGCAAAGCCAAAGGATCTTGGTTCCATTCCCCAGGACCCAAGTAAGCCAGATGCACAAGGTAGTGCATGCTTCTGGGGTTTGTTTTCAGTAGCTGGAGGTCCTGGCATGCCCATTCTCTCCCTCTCTCTCCTTCTCTCTCTCTGCCTTTTTCTCTCTCGCTCTCTGAAATAAATAAAATAAATTTTAAAACCATAAAAGCACAAGCTCTCGTGAAATTTGCAGAAATCATGGGAAGAACTTTGAAATTACAAGACTTATGAAATGAAAAATGTTTTCCAAGCCCATTATTATTCATGTTTTCTGCATTTTTGATTGCCAGATGTCAATTCTAATAAAGTACATTTTAAATAAATTTTCACATACAGTTCTTTCTCTCTCTTAAAAGTTTAATCATGAGTCTCAACAGTCTTAATCATGGCAAATACAAACTAATACTCAGGGCTGGAGAGATGGCTTAGCATTTAAGATGGCTGCCTGTGAAGCCTAAGGACCCAGGTTCAACTCCCCAGAACCTACATAAGCGAGACACACAAGGAGATGCATGCGCACAAGGTCACACATGTGCATAATGTGGCACATGCATCTGGAGTTTGATTACAGTGGTTAGAGGCCCTGGCATGCCAATTCTCTTTGTTCCTCCCTCCCTTTCTCTTTCATAAAATAAATACGCATTTCTCTGGGTGATGAAATCAGGTTCAAAAGAGCAGTTACCCATGACATGTGCATTATGAAAGTTTCTTTACATTCTCCTTACCTACTGTGTTTGCCTTAAATGACTAAACCACAAACCTAAGACAGTAATCCCTGTAAAATACAAGCATAGTTCGCTGTAATGAAGATGCAAAATGCTAACCTGGAAACAAGAGCCAGATGTTTGCTACTAACTAGCCACAATATGAGATCAATCACTTCACCTCTTTAGACTCTCTAGTCCCAATATGTGAATGGAGAAGAAGGATTAAATTACCTTCCATTTAATCCCTTTTCCAAAAGTCTATGCTTCAGTAATCCACTTTTTTACAAGAAGTTTGAAAGCGCATTTTCTCTTTTTTTTTCTGTGACAAAAGTAGACTCTGCAGTGACCTACTTCACTCACTAGATGGTGGTATTGGCACAGCTATTTCAGGTTTCTTAAGGCATGACCAGGTTCTCCAAGCTTCTGTAGTTATACTCATTACCCCTACCCTCAGGTAACAAAGGAGCATACCTCATCACCAGAGCACTTAAGGTGATCACATTATGCCATTTCAAGGGGCTGCCCTAATATAGGTCCGCTGAGAAAAAAAAAAAAGTAGTTTTCCTTTTCTTATTTCAGTATCAGACACTCAAAAGTGAAACTGGATGTTTTGGTCATTTGTGAAATTGTCTTTTGAAAGCTATTTCTGTAAAGTGTCAAAATTTCCTTCTAGTGGCAATGAATGAACAGAGACCACAAAAGCATGGATTTCGGACATCTCTGGTCAGTGGACGACTAGATGGCTGTTACTGTCTGTTCAGTTCCCATGTCAGTCCTACTAGTGAATATGAACTCTGCAGTCATCATCCTGATGCTTGTTATGATGCCGAGCTCCAAAGCTGAAACTTAGACTATAAACATGTCAGCGTGAAAAACAAACTCACTCACAGCCACAGTGGAGCAGGCTACAAAAAATCTTGGGGAATGTGAGCTGACTGTTTTGAAGCAAGTCCTCATAGTAACTTTCTTTTAGTGAGTTTTCCATGTGCTTTTGGCCTTCAGCCTTGAAAGATCATAACTCCAATGAAACAGCACATAACCAATGATCGGCCTCCCAGAACACTTCCCATTAACTATGCTTGCAAGATGGACACAGATCCACAGTGCCAATGAGTAACTGCAGAGGAAAGTACAGCTGCCAGACCCACCATGTGCACCTCCACATGCACCTGACCCAAGAGGGTCAACACACTTGTTGTCTTATAGGCATGTGGCAAAGGAAGTCAGGCTATAATAAGGAAGTCCATGATGTGAATATTAAATGGTAAAAAGCAGAGAGTCTGATGGAGAGGGTATAGCTCAACATAGAGCACTTGGCAAGCACACGAGAGGCTCTGGGTTCTGTCCCAGTGTCTCAAACACAGAGAAGTGCCCAATACACCAATGTCCAAAACAGCGGATACAGACCGCAAGTAAAAATTAAGTCCAAGGTACCCATTCTTCCTCTTCTGACTAGAACACAGGTGTAAAGATATTCAATTATACGCCTATGGCCATGAAGAAGAAATTCAGAGTTAAAATATCTGTCTGACATGAGCCCAACTGCTATGGTGCTCAAGGCGTATGATCGCTGAAATCGGTGGCAAAAGAAGTCCCTGCTGTCTTTTCCATTTGGTCTCTTGCTACTGTTGATCTTAAACTCTGGCTTCTATTCAGCTATACTAAAATGTTGATTCCTGGAATAGACCACTGTTCTTCTTGCCTTTGAACAAACTATTTTCTGTGTCAAAACCTCCCCTAACACTTCCCTCATCAGCACGTTCACCAGGATAATGACTCCCTGTGCTTTGGACCTCTGTTTTCAATGTACTTCTCGGATTGTTTTCTCGATCCCTGGAAGGAGTTAAACCTCTTCATTGTCCCATAGAGTGATGGCTGTCACCTGGAAGTGTCCATCCTGATACTGCACACTCTGACTCCCATGAAACTGGAATGTCTTTCCACAATCTGGCAGGTGCTGGACACACAGGAAACAGGTATTCAACTAATAAATAAAAATCAGTGTCATGGAGCATTTCATCAGTACTGACGTTTGCTCAGCCCAGAAACTGAACCAAAGTTGGGAGATGAATGCTTGCCAAGGTCCACTGAAGTCTCAACTTCAGCGGCTTCTTATGTGTCAGGGTGGAGGGTAGAGCGGGAGGGGACTATGACTGGAATAGTGGAAGGAGGGTAGTCAAAAGTTTGGGTAAAAGATGCCAGTTGTGGAGATGGAAATGGACTCAGAACTGTCCCAGACTGGGTGAAAGAACAGATGTAAGGCTTAACTAGGGATCAGCTAAGGTGGACCCCAAGCTTTTAAAAAGAAAGTGAATACAAGGTGGTACATCTGATTGAGGGGAAAGAAAACTAAATCGTGTGAGGAGATAACAGGGATTTAATATGAAATATATTACATTTGATGTCCTTGTGAAAAGAGGAAGAAAAATAAAAGACATGCAAATATAAAGAATTAAAAGACTTGAACAAAAAGAACTCGACTTATGAAAAAGGTCCATTTACTGGTCATATCACATGAATGAGAGAAGTTGAGGTATAAAAACAAAAATAACTTGCTGGAGATCACACTGGCAAAGCAGATTCTCAAGCATGGGCAGTGCCATCACACAGCCTATCATTTATCATTTGACTGCAGCACTTCTTTGGGACTCCAGACAGGCTTAGGTAGTCTGATAGTTGGTTAAGTTTTAAGGGTCATGCTGCTGTCTGAATGTCTCAAATGTTGGGGCTGTACTGGAGGGCTGTGGAGCCTTCAGGAGAAGGGATGAGAGGTCAGTCATTAGAGGACAGGCTTGAGGTCTTACAGCTCAGCTTCACTTCCTGTCCCCTCTCTGCTTGCTGATGAGATGTGATGTGATGTGAGCAGGTGCTTCACAATTCTGCCAATGTGTTTCTGCACTATGCCAGACTACCCTCTTGTAAATATACATCAGAATGAACCCATCTTCCCAGACCACAGAATGAAGAAATTCTTTCTAAGTGACATATCTGACAGGGTATTAATGTCTAGGATATGTAATCATCTCCAAAATCTACACATCAAGAAGACAAATTACCCAATTAAAAATGGGCTATGAAAAGAAATAAAAGGGACTAATATTTTAAAACATAGTGGCTGCTGGGGAAGGGGGAGACATTTTATTCAATGTTGCAGACACTGGAAGGTTGCATGAACTCTAGAAAATAAACACCACCATGCTTGTGTAAGCAACCCTCATTAAACTGTGTAACTCAAACATTCACACACATGGTCACACACAGTCACAAAGACATCCACGTAGAAGAGTGACTACTAAGCTGGGCATGGTGGCGCACGCCTTTAATCCCAGCACTTGGGAAGCAGAGGTAGGAGGATCGCCATGAGTTCCAGGCCACCCTGAGACTACATAGTGAATTCCAGGTCAGCTTGGACTAGAGTGAAACCCTACCTCAAAAAAAAAAAAAAAAAAAAAAAAAAAGAAGAGTGACTACGTGGGAAGGAGGAAGAGTTCAGTGGGACAAAGAAAAGAAGGTAATGGGAGATGATTATGGTCAAAATATGTTATGCACATGTACAAAAATTGCCAATAAATAAAATTAAGCTAAAAAAATTATCACACAAAGTGTCTAGGATATTCATGATTTTTAAGGTGGCTAACGTTACCTCCACAAGGCCTGCATGATAGGAGGGAAAAACATGAAGACATCAACATTGAAGAGAAACTAGTTAGAAGAGATTCAATGGAGGAGGATCATGGTGGGGGAAGGGAGGGCGGTGGGAGAGGGTTATGATCATGGTATATTGTCTTCATTTATGGAAATTGTCAATAAAGGTGCTTAAATTTTTTATGCAGTTATTTAAGAAAAAGAGAAAGAGGGAGAGAGAGAGAATGGGCATGCCAGGGCCTCAGCCACTGCAAACTCCAGACACATGTGCCACCTTGTGCATTTGGCTTACATGGGTCCTGGGGAATCAAACCTGGGTCCTTAGGCTTCACAGGCAAGTGTCTTAATTGCTAAGCCATTGCTGCAGCCTCAATGAAAAGTTTTTAAAAGGGCTGGAGATTTCTCAGTGGTCAAAGATGCTTGTAACGCCTGATGACTTGGAGGTCCTGGCTTGCTCATGTTCATTCATTTGTTCTCTCTCCCCCCCCCCAAATAAACACATGAATTATTTTTTAAGTTTACAACAAAAAAATACTAAGTACCCTTCCTATATACCAATATCCAATATGGGCTGTGGAGATGGCTCAGAGGTGAAAAGTGTTTGCTTGCAAAGCCTGCTGGTGCTAGTTGGATTCCCCAGTACCCATGTAAAGCCAATACCAAACATGCTGAGGATGAAATCAGGGAAGCAATCCCATTCACAACTGCCACAACTAGATGAGGTAGACAAAGAGATGAATCCCAGCACTTGGGAGGCAGAGGTAGGAGGATCGCTGTGAGTTTGAGGCCACCCTGAGACTACCAAGTGAATTCCTGGTCAGCCTGAGCTAGAGTGAGACCCTACCTCAAAAAAAAAAAAAAAAAGCAATCTACACAGTCAATGAAATCCCCACCAAGACCCGACCATCATTTGTCACATACACACACACACACACACACACACACACACACACACACACACACACACAAAAACTCTTAAAATTAATTTGGAAGCACGAACGACCTCAGATACTTCAAGCAATCCTGAGAGAAAAATAAAGGAAATAAAATAGCCAATAAAAATGGGATGATAGGGCTGGAGAGATGGCTTGGCAGTTAAGGCACTTGCCTGCAATGTTTAAGGACCCACGTTTGAATCCCTAGGACCCACATAAGCTAGATTCACAAGGTGGAGCATGCGCCTGAAACTCCTTTGCAGTGGCTGAAGGCCCTGGTGTGCCTGTTCTGTATATCTGCCTCTTCCTCTCGCTCTCCCTATCAAACAAGTGAATTAAATATTTTTTAATGGGATGATGTTGCAGTCAGGTTCGCACTGTTGGTAGAAATCACCTGACCTACAGCAGCTTGTGGCGAATAAAAAAGAGGTTTACTTTGGCTTACAGGCTCGAGGAGAAAGCTCCATGATGGCAGGGAAAATGATGGCATGAGCAGTGGGTGGACATCACCCCCAGCTGACATACGATGGACCATAGCAACAGAAGAGTGTGTCAAACATGGCAAGGGGAAGCTGGCTCTAATTCCCATAAGCCCGCCCCCAACAATACTCTACCTCCAGGAGGTTTTAATTTCAATTGCCATCAGCTGGGGAGACTAGCATTCAGAACACTTAAGTTTATGGGGGACACCTGAATCAAACCACCATAGTCCACCCCTGGCCCCCATAAGCTGATAACCATACATGGTGTAAAATGCAATGCATTCATGCAACTTTCAAAGTCCCCATAGTTTTTATCAATCCTAATGATGTTCATACACCCCCATAATCCAAGGTCTTTTAACTGAGCCATAAAACCAAAAAAAAGTCCTCCCTAATCCCATAATGACACAGAATAAACATTCCAACTGCAAAGGATGGCATTGGGCAAAGCAAAGAAATATTCAACCAATACAAGATTTAAAACAACTCTGTAGCTCCAAGTCCAACAACTCTAGTCAATGACAAATCTCCAAGAGCGATAATTCTAACCAGCAACAATTGTCTGCAGTTCCAATTCCGCCCCTCCAGCTAGGCTACTTACGGTCCTGGAAAACTTCATCTGGGGCCAGCAGCCCTCCTTGGCAGCCATCTTATGGTCCTGGCATCTCCACTGGGTCTCCACTACAACCCAAGATCCATCCTCATGGCCCCATGGGATCTCCATAGAGGCATCCAGCAAACCTGCTTCACACTGCCCATTGGCCACTTCTAAATTACAAGATCGCAGGCTGGAGAGATGGCTTAGTGGTTAAGGCGCCTGCCTGCTAAGCCTAAGAATGCTGGTTCCAATCTCCAGCGGTTCCAATCTCCAGGTCCCATGTTTAGCCAGATGCAAAGTGACGCAAGGGCACAATGCTGCACTTGACCACAAGGGGGCGCACACACCTGGATTTCATTCATAGCAGCTGAGACACTGCTGGTGTGCCCAACTCTGCCTTCCTCTCCCTCTCTCTGTCTCTCTCTCTGTCTGTCTCTCTCTGTGTCTCTCTCCAAAAAAATAATAAATAATAAAAAATAAAAAGTTTTAAATTACAAGATCACATTGCAAACTCAATGACTCTCTTTCCTGCATTTCTTATACACCATAATACCAGGTAGAGTGACAATTTGTTATTCGAGGGAGGAATAAAGCAGACTTTGAAGAACAGGAAACTCCTTCAGCATTCAGGTGCCTTCAAAAGAGTCTACATTCTTCCTGTTGCCCCAGGGCAGGTCAGCTGGCTCAATCTCAAAAGTTATAATCTCTCAAAAAATTTGCAGGTGAACAGGCAGCAGTTTAGGCCCAAAGATTTCATTTTTTCTGTGTCACATCCCTCTGCTCACATGAGTTCATTTCTATGCAAAGCAACCCTGCAGAACTTCTCAGGACATGGGCATAACAGTAAGCATCTCACACCAACTGCTAGCAAAGTCCAAGTAAAGCTTCTTCTCTCCCTCATAAGCCAAACCTCACAGTCCATAGTTCTTACTGCATTCAGGCCTTTCAACTCTGAGCAGAATAGTCCATCAAGCTGTACTTACAGCACTGCAAGGTGTCTCTTAGGTCAAGGTTTCAAATCCTCTTGAAAATCAACTCCAAAAGGCCAAAAACCACACAGTCAGGTGTCTAGCAGCAATTCTACTCCTTAGTACCATTTTACTGTTGCAGTCAGGTTTGCACTGCTGGTAGAAATCACCCAACCAAGAGCAGCTTGTGGGAAAAAAAGAGGTTTACTTTGGCTTATAGGCTCGAGTGAAAAGCTCCATGATGGCAGGGAAAATGATGGCATGAGCAGAGGGTGGACATCACCCCCTGGTCAACATAACATGCACCAAAGCAACAGCAGAGTGTGCTAAACACTGGCAAGGGGAAGCTGGCTATAAAGCCTGCCCTCAACAATACTCTACCTCCGGGAGGCTTTAATTTCCAGTTGCCATCAGTTGGGGAGACTAGCATTCAGAACACCTAAGTTTATGGGGGACACCTGAATCAAACTACCACAGATGATATGTTCAATTTAACAGGAAAAATATCCCACAATTTCAAAAGACAATGAAATAATATTTTTTCTGAAAATAACAAAAATTAGCAAGGTTGAAAACAGTGCTGGGCTTTCTGAGTCGCAGCACATTCTTTGATTTTTGGAGTACAAGTCACACTAGAAGAGAGAGTAGATGGACTTGGATACAGAAGCAGGTCCAAGGCAGGATCAAGCAGCCCTTACCTGGGTGACAGGCACTCCCCTGCAGCAGCCAGCCTGGGGTGGCCTTCCAGAGACACAGGACCAGGACATTTGGTGGAGCAACCCTGGCTGAGTCCCACTCCCCCCAGCCAATGGCTGTTGATGGCTGTGCGTCCAGTGGCATTTGATCAGGAGGAAACACCTGACCATGCCATAGCGACTCCCAGACATGCAGGGGAGCAAGAAGAGTGCAGGGCAAAAAAAAAAAAAAAAAAAAAAAAAAAAAGTGCACGACAAGGACTGAAGATCAACCAGAGGCGTCTACAAGGAACTGCAACGGGGTACTAGGGGTGCAGGAAAGTCCTTGAGCCCCAAACCCCACGTTTGTTCCTAATTTTTACCAAAGACTTTAAAAAAAGACCAAGAAGGATAATGATTAAATTATTACATTTGCTGAGGGCAATACAGTGCCAAGGAAAAGCACTCACATGGCTAGAGATCCCACGTGGAGTGCCGGGAAAAACCACAGAAAGAAATTTCAAGGAGCTCCTGCCATGTGGGGAGCTGGAGGGGATAAAGAACCCATGTGGAGAGTAAGGGTTAGGGGGCCCAGCTGAGGGAAAAACTCACCTACAGCTGGAAGTTCCCAAGTGGTCAGAGAGCCTGCCCTCCCCTTGTAAAGGTATTTATAACTTTAGGGTGGTGGACTGTCTTCTGGCTCAGGTGAACCAGGCGCACAGCTGGTTGGTTAGGGCTAGGGGCTGTCTCAGGAAGAGGCTGGCCCTGGCACCAAGTTCCAGGGGATGAACTTGACCAACCACAATGATTAAATCTTATGAAGACCTCCCTCCCAGGAGGGGTCCTGGTTGCTTGTGGAGAAACAGGTCTAGGGAACTAGGCAAGAAATAAGAAGTCAGATCATCCTGGATTTCTGGCAAGTGCAGACTTTCTTGTGCTTTTTTTTTTAACCTTCAGGGGTCCAGTCACCCTAACTGTATCCCCCTCTCAGAATGACAGGGACCTTGGAATGAGAGCCTTGTCTGTCTCCTGATGCCCAGCTTCACACACCTTACCACATAAATCTCAGCAGTGGCTGCCATGGATCAAAATCCAGAGAAGAGGACCCTGTCCAGTGAAAACTGGGACAGGGTAAGCGCAAGGGGCCTGCAAAGACCTGGGCATGGGAATCCTAAGCTAGTCTGTCCCAGCCAGGACAGTCAGTCACCCTCCCCCAGCACTGCAGGGGAGTGAGCACAGTGCCAGCGGCAGCACACTAAGACAGGTGCTCAGGTGGACAAGGCTTCTGCATCCTCATCCCAGAGTTCCCATCACGGAACACCACAGCTGCACACTCTCTTTGACTTGCAGATCTGAGCTTCAAATTTCTAGATGAGCAGCTGAAAGTCAGAGTATCTATAGAGAACAAGATGAGGCAGTGGCAGCTACTGTGAGAGGACACTGGAACACATGGGAGCAATCACAGGAGGGCAGGGTTTAAGCAGGGGTAGGGATTAGGGAGGATGGGATGGTGGGAGGATGAATCAAAACCAAGGATATGTGAATAAGCCATATGGAAACCTACTGTTGGTAAACCAATTAAGATATAATTTTTGAAGAAGTGTTTCAGGGGCTGGAGAGGATGGTCCAGCTGTTAAGACACTTGCCTGCAAAGACACTAAAGACCTGGGTTTGAGTCCCCAGAATCCACATAAATCCAGATAAACAAAGTAACACGTGCATCTGGAGTCCATTTGCAGCAGCTGGAGGTCCTGGTTTGCCATTCTTGCCCTGTCTCTCTTCTCCCATTGTTTGCAAAAAAAGAAATTCTTTAAAAATTGATTTTAGGCCGGGCGTGGTGGTGCACACCTTTAATCCCAACACTCAGGAGTCAAAGGTAAGAGGATTGCCACCCTGAGCCTACATAGTGAATTCCAGGTCAGCCTGGGCTAGAGTGAGACCCTACCTTGAAAAACCAAAAAAAAAAAAAAAAAAAGAAATTAATTTTAGGGCTGGAGATGGCATAGCAGTTAAAGTGCTTACCTGCAAAGCCAAAGGACCCAGGTTGGACTCCCCAGGACCCACATAAGCCAGATGCACAAGGGGGCGCACACATCTGGAGTTCATTTGCAGTGCCCCTGGTGCACCCACCCTTTCTCTCTCTCTCTGTCCCTGCCTATTTCTGTATCTTTCTATCTCTCTCTCAAATAAATAATTATTTTAAATTTTTATTTATTTATTTGCAAGCAGAGAGAGAGAGATAGAAGAGAAGCAGACCGAGAGAGAATGGGCACACCAGGGCCTCTAGCCACTGCAATGAACTCCAGACGCATGTGCCCCTTGTGCATCTGTTTTACATGGGTCCTGGAGAACTGAACCAGGATCCTTTGGCTTCACAGGGAAACGCCTTAACCACTATACCATCTCTCCAGCCCCCAAATAAATGAAAATAAAATATTTTTTAAAAATTAATTTTTAAGCCAGTCATGGTGTCCCACACCTTTAATCCCAGCATTCGGGAGGCAGAGGTGGGAGGATCGCCATGAGTTTGAGGCCACCCTGAGACTACATAGTTAATTCCAGGTCAGCCTGGGCCAGAGTGAGACACTACCTTGAAAAAAAAAATAATAACTTCTAAAAAATTACTTAATAAATAAATGTGTTTCAGCAGGCTGGAGAGATGACTTGGCGATTCCGTCTACCTTGACGGTGGTGGGGGTTGACGTAGGGTCCCTTCCAGCGAGGCTCTAGTGTCTTACGCTGATGATGGCGAACAAAGACCCAATCCCCTGGCTGGTATCCATGTGTTTGGGGAGGAGGTCCAGTCTCATATATGCTCATATATGGCTTTTAGGTGAAGCCACACTTCTTTGTGAGTTCTGATTAAAGATTGAAAAGACTCATGTAAATTTTGATTACTAAATTCATCAATTAATTCCTGTTTTAGGTCAGGCAGAATTGGAGGCTGTCTCCCGAAAATAATTTCATAGGGGGTTAACCCTATCATATAAAGGGTGTTTCTTACCCTATAAAGAGCAAAGGGGAGGAGAGATACCCAGTCCAGGCAGGTCTCTATAGTCAATTTAGTAAGAGCCTCTTTTAAAGTTCTATTCATTTGTTCTACCTGCCCTGAGCTCTGGGGCCTGTAAGCACAATGTAATTTCCAATTTGCCCCCAGTATTTTAATTACCTCTTGTGTTACCTGAGAAATGAATGCTGGTCCATTGTCTGAACTCAAAAGAACTGGTATTCCATACCTGGGTAAAATCTCTTCTAGAATTTTCTTTGTCACCACCTGTGCAATCTCATGTTTAGTAGGAAAAGCCTCTGTTCATCCTGAAAAAGTGTCTACAAAAACTAGGAGATATTTATAACCATATTTACCTGGCTTTACCTCAGTAAAATCTAGTTCCCAGTGTGCTCCTGGTTTGGAGCCTCTTAGATTAGTTCCAAATCCTTTTGAATGTTGATTGTCCGCATTGGTCACCTTACAACTTAAACATTTGTTAGCAATTTCTTCAACCTGGGATCTTACGTTAAGTATTTTGAGATGACTGTGTCTTATTAGTTCTTCAGTCCTTTTTGTACCCAAATGGGTGGACTGATGCAGATGTTGTAGGAGCTGCTTAGCAAGGTGGGAGGGAAGGATTAGTTTATGATCTCAGGCTTGAATCCAGCCATTGTTTACTTCTTGAGTCATTGGCATTTTTCTGATGAGTTTAAGGTCCTCAGTGGAGTACCCTGGAGTGTCTGGCAACACGGGTGGGCCTGGGTCTGGAAGTACAGTCATTACCAGTTTTGCCTCTAAGGCAACTTGTTTGGCTGTTTCATCAGCTCTCTGATTTCCTTTGGCCACTGGAGTTTCAGCTTTTTGGTGACCAGGACAGTGAATAATAGCTAGCTTTGGGGGCAGCCATAAGGCTGTCAGCAAGCCTAAAATCTGTTCCTTGTTTTTAATAGTTTTTCCTTCAGCCATTAGGAGGCCTCTTTCTTGGTATATGGCCCCATGCACATGAGCGGTAACAAAGGCATAGTGGCTATCAGTATATACATTTAACTTTTTTCCTCTGCCTAATCACAGAGCTTGAGTCAGGGCGATGAGTTCTGCTCGTTGTGCAGAAGTTCCTTTCGGTAAAGCCGCCGCCCAGATAGTCTCTGTTTCAGTTACTACAGCTACCCCCGCATACCTCTGTCCATCCTTTATGAAGCTGCTGCTGTCCGTGTACCAGGTGACCTCAGCGTCCAGTAGAGGCCAGTCGGTGAGATCCTCTCTGATGTTATAGACTCGGCTCAGGATGTCAGCACAGTTGTGGAGGGGTCCCTCTAAGTCCGGATCCGGTAACAAGGTAGCGGGGTTCAGGGCTGCACTAGGAAGAACCTGTATCTGGGGCAGATTTAAGAGTAGGCTTTGATAATGAGTTATGTGAGCATTGCTGATCCATCGATCAGGGGGCTGCTTAAGAACCCCTTCTATTGCATGGGGGGGGTCACCATTCTTGTCCCAAGGTTAGTTTGTTGGCATCTTTTACTAATTGAGCTGTTGCCGCTATTATTCTGAGGCATGGTGGCCATCCAGCTGCTACTGGATCTAATTTTTTTGATAGATAGGCAACTGGCCGGTTCCATGGTCCCAAAGTTTGTTTAAAACTCCTTTAGTTATTCCCTTTTTTTTCATCTACGTAGAGACGGAAGGGCTTAGTAATGTCAGGTAGCGCTAGTGCAGGTGCAGTCAAAAGTGCTTGTTTTATTTCATTGAAGGCCTGATTTTGAGTTTGGGACCACTGGAAGGGGCTTCCTTCTTTAGTCAGCTCATGTAGAGGCTTGGCTTTTTCAGCAAACCCAGGGATCCATAAGCGACAAAATCCAGCGGATCCCAAGAACTCTCATACTGCTCTGTGAGTGGTGGGTGTTGGTCTTCTTAGCACAGTCTCTTTTCTTGCTTGGGATAGCCATCTCTGTCCCTCTTTGAGAATATATCCTAAATAAGTTACCTCTTTTAAACAAATTTGGGCCTTCTTGGTAGAAGCACGGTATCCCTGGTCTCCCAGAGTTATTAATAAGTCCTCTGTGCCTGCCCAGCAAGCCCGTGCTGTGTCTGCAGCTATTAATATTTCATCAACATACTGTAGCAAGGTTAAATGTGGGTGTAGTTGTCAGTACTCACACAGATCTTCATGGAGAGCCTTGTCAAACAGGGTGGGCGAGTTTTTGAATCCCTGAGGCAGCCGCGTCCAAGTTAATTGTCCATTAAATCCTTGTTCCAGGTCATGCCATTCAAAGGCTAATAGCGGCTGACTTTGTGCTGCCAGTGGCAAGCTGAAGAAGGCATCTTTTAAATCCAAAACCATGTACCATACTCTGGATGGAGGCAAAGAACTTAAAAGAGTGTATGGGTTTGGCACTGTTGGGTGGATGTCCTTCACCCGCTTATTTATCTCCCTAAGATCCTGGACTGGCCGGTAATCTCTGGTATGTTTTTTTAGTGGCAGGAGCAGAGTGTTCCATGGGGAGTGGCAAGGGACAAGTACCCCAATGTCTTAAAGCCACCTGATATGGGGGGTTAGTCCCATATGGGCTTCCCGTGACATAGGGTACTGTCTCACTCTGATAGGTGTTGTCCCAGGCTTTAATTCTACCCAAATGGGTGGGTGATGCGAGGCCAGTCCCATTCCCCCAGTCTCTGTCCAGGCTTGGGGAAACCTCTGCAGCCACTCAGCAATGTCCCTTATTGGACTTGGTTGTTGGTTGAGTCTGTACTCATCCTCTAATTGCATGGTCAGTATCTGTATTGGGTGTCCATTTTTATCTTTGAGGCAGGGCCCATCTGGGTCAAAAAATATTTGGGCTCCCATTTTGGTAAGCAAGTCTCTCCCCAGAAGGGGATAGGGGCATTCAGGTATGACCATGAAGGAGTGGGATACCCGGCCTGTGCCAAGGTCCACTGTTCTTCGGGTAGTCCATGAGTATTGGTTCATACCTATGGCCCCTGTACCCAGGACTTTTTGTTTGATAGTTTTCCTTGTGATTTGGTTAGCACTGAATGTTGTGTTCCAGTATCAACAAGAAAAGTAATTGGAGTCCCCTCCACTTTTAAGGTTACCCTGGACTCGGGGAGGGGGTCCAAACCCCGTCTCCCCTAGTCTGAGATGTCTCCCAGTTCCAGGACTCTCACTCTTTCTGACTTTTTATTTTTCTTGGGGCAATCCTTATGCCAATGTTCCATTTCTTTGCAAAACACACATTGGTTGCACTGGAGTTTAGGTCTGTCTGGCTGGGGTCCCTCCTTACCTTGTTCTCTGTTTAGCTTCCTGTGTGGATTTCTTTGCATTCCTGGAGATTCTTTGGTGGCCATCAGAAGGATCTTGGCAGCAGATGCAAAAGCTCGAGCCTGGCGTTCCTCTGGGCTCTTTCAGTTGTTGTATACTCCTTCTGCCAGTGCTACCCATTCCTGTAGGCTTTTGTCTGCTAATCTATCTAATTTTTGAATTTTTCTCCTGATGTCTGGGGCTGCCTGATTAACAAAGCTAAGAATAACTGCTGTCTTATTTTCTGGGAGTTCTGGGTCCATGGGAGTATACTTGCAGTATGCTTCCATGAGCCTTTCCAGAAAGGCAGCAGGACTTTCATCCTTTCCCTGTTGTACATCACTAACCTTGGCCAAATTGGTGGGCCATCTAGCAGCGGCCCTGAGACCCCCCATTAGAGTCTGGCGATAGACCTGGAGTCTCTCCTTACCTTCTGCTGTGTTGAAATCCCAGTTAGGTCTAGTCAAAGGGAAAAAGGTGTCTATCACAGCCTGGTTATTTGTGGGGTTCCCATCTGTTCCTGGGACCAGTTTCCGAGCTTCTGTGAGGACCCTTTCCCTCTCCTCTGTGGTAAATAGAATCTGTAAGAGCTGCTGACAATCAGAAACAAGTTCAGCTGGCCAGCAAATACAAAGCTGAAACTGGGACAGTGGTGCCACGCTGCTCCATGGGCACAACCCACGTGGTTCTTCCAAAAATGGGAGGGGAGAAAAATTCTGCCCCCCCTCGTGGGCCAGAGGCACTCTGGTCCCACCTACCAAAACCTACCAAAGGGTGCGTCCACCCGACTACAAACTGAGTTTGAAATACTAGAGAGATCTGAGAGACATGAGAGATTGAGAGACAAAGGAAACAGACAAATAGACACTTACCAGCCGGCAGTCTGAGCTCCATGTGTTGGTAGTCCTCAGGAATCTCCAGGGGGATCCCAGATGAGCCCCCAAATGTAATGCCAAGTTCACGGCACCCCCAGTGACCACCAAGGAAGACCAAACACGTATGCAAACACAAAGAGCTTTACTCGGGCATGAGCTCGGTCTCTTGCTTTCAATAACGCAGTGGATCCGTGCAAGAGCCTGGAGAATCAGAATGGTGGGCTTTTTATTGAGGTTTGAGCAAGGTGGAGGGGACTATCACCTATGCAACTACATGATTGGCTAATTTGAACATTAACTATACTTGGGGGTTCTTGATTGGTCTTAGGATTTTGGTGGGCTAGGTCTAGGGGAATTTCAAACTTAATTGGCTCAGCAAGTGGCGGTTACATTTGAACAGGTTGGCACGCACGGTTACATTCATTTGATTGGTTGACATTTACAAAACTCTGAGACGGTGGATCTTATTGGGCCATCCAGCCCAGGACCACAAGAATGTTGAGTCATGCTCACACAGCAAGTTTGTGGTTTTTCCCTGGTACTGCTTGTTCTTCCCTTGATTTTGGGAACTCACTCTGGCCTAGGTCTTTCACTGATCACCACGAGTTTGAGGCCACCCTGAGACTACATAGTGAATTCCAGGTTAGCCTGAGCTAGAGCAAGAGCCTACCTTGAAAAACCAAAAAGAAAAAGAAAAAAGAAAAGAAAAGAAAAATAATTACGGGAAGGGTAAAATTTGAAATAATTAGAGCTTGGGAATAATTGCTTTTTAGCAAAAGAGGCAGGTGATACAAACAGTATTTAGGAGAATCACTCATTACTGAGTATCATATAGTAAAAACCCTAGTGTCCAAATGAGCTAAGGCTTCCGGTCCCAATGGCATCTGTGTAAGCATGCCTCAGCTGGTGTGGAGGCAAAGGCAAGGCCTTTAGGGATCTTCAGCAGGCTTTGGGGCACACGGGGGTCTGGGAAGGCACTGAGAAAGGACAACTCCCATTCCTGTGCACCAGGGGGACCTCCACCCTGCACACGTGCACTCCCCGGGGAGCACTCGCCACTGCAGCCCCACCCTGCCCCATCCCCAGCTGGTGCCCTGCCCACAGGGTGCCCGCCCGGCCTGGCCCTCACCCTCCACCTGGTTGGGAACCATCCACCTGGACCCCCGCCCTCCCCACCCCTGCTGCCCCATCTACAGGGGTCCCCCTCCACACTTCCCATGCCACCGCTCCCCCAGAAAACCCTCCACCCCACCTCAGCATGTAGCCAGGTGGCCACCAGAAAACCCCTCTCCTCATCCTGCCCTTCCTGGCGGTCCGCCCCCCACAGTGGTGGCCTCAGGCTCCACATCTCACCCCCATCCCATTCTCCACCTCAGAGGACAGCCCCGCCCCTCAGGTTCCACAGGTGGCCAAGCCAACCCCACCCCTCCCCATTCTCCACCTCAGAATGGCCCCCCCCTCCACAGGTGGCCAAGCCAACTGCCCCTCCCCCATTCTCCACCTCAGAGGACAGCCCCGCCCCCTCAGGCTCCACAGGTGGCCAAGCCAACTGCTTCACCCCCCCCCCCTTCTCCACCTCAGAGGACAGCCCCCCCTCAGGCTCCACAGGTGGCCAAGCCAACTGCTTCACCCCCTCCCCATTCTCACCTCAGAGAACAGCCCCGCCCAGCAACATTCACACATAAATTAAGTTGATAATTTTTTAAAAATATTTTTAAAATTCTTTTTATGTTTTATTTTTGGAGAGACAGAGAGAGAGAGAGAGACGGAGAGGGAGAGGGAGACAGATAGAGATGGGTGAGCCAGCAGTCTCTCAGCTGCTGTGAATGAAATCCAGATATCACCCCTTGTGGGACATTGTGCCCTTGCATCATTTTGCATCAAAACGTGGGACCTGGAGATTAAGATCACATGTACTGAGCAGGCAGGCGCCTTAACCTGCTAAGCTATCTCTCCAGCCCAAAGTTGATAATGTTTAAGATCACAGGTACTGAATACAGTACTTCATTGATAATATCACATGAGGACATGTTTAACTCTCATATCAAGCAGGCATTTGAATTGGTACATTAAAACCTATATCTAAGCTGGGCATGGAGCACACCTTTAACCCCAGCAGAGGCAGAGGCAGAGGAGGATCACCATGAGTTCAAGGCCACCCTGAGACTACATAGTGAATTCCAGGTCAGCCTGAGCCAGAGTGAAAATGACCTCAAAAAAATTTGTTTAAAAAAAATCTATATCTATATGTGTGCATGCATATATACAGATATACATGTACATATAATTTTTTAACACTTTCAGATCTTGTTTCTTAATTTTTTATTTTATTTCATTTTTTGGTTTTTCAAGGTAGAGTCTCACTTTAGCCCAGGCTGACCTGGAATTCACTCTATTCTCAGGGTGGCCTCGAACTCATGGCGATTCTCCTACCTCTGCCTCCCGAGTGCTGGTATTAAAGGTGTGCGCCACCACGCCCAGCTTTTGTTTCTTAATTTTTTAACACTTTCTTAATGATACAAATGGTAGACTATACATCAATTTAATATGAGGTCCTGTCTCCCTCTTCCCAAAATATTTTCTCAACTTGCCTCTTACTAGGCTAAAACCTATGAAACAATTTAAATCTTTATAGGTGCAGTGCTGAAAGACTGGTCTTAACTAAGAAAAAATTTTACACTAAGAACTCATTGTTGCTTTGTTTTTTTTTTCTTTTTTTTTTTTTTTTTAGTTTTTCTAGGGTCTTTTAAGGCTGACCTCCCATGGAATCAAGGCAAACCTCTGGTCTGGGAAAAGTTCATTTGTTTTTAATTGGATAAGGTCAAAAGTTCATTTTATTAAAAAGTTAAAAAAAAAAAAAAAAAAAAAGCCAGCGTGGTGGCACATGCCTTTAATCGCAGCACTTAGGAGGCAGAGGTAGGTGGTTCGCCATGAGTTTGAGGCCACCCTGAGGCTTCATAGTGAATTCCAGGTCAGCCTGGACTAGAGTGAGACCTTACCTTGAAAAACAAAAAAAAATAAAATAAAAAAATAAAATAAAATAAGTACCAGGTGTGATAGCTCATGCCTTTAATCTCAGCACTCAGAGGCTGAGGTAGGAGATCGTTTTACATTCAAGGCCAGCCTGGACTACATAATGAGTTCCAGGCCAGCCTGGGCTACAGAAGAACCTAAGACAAGAGGATCACAAGGTGAAGGTCAACTTTGGCTACATAGCAAGGGAAGAAAGAAGAGAAGAGGAGAGGAGAGGAGAGGAGGAGAGGAGAGGAGAAGGAGAAGGAAAGGAAAGGAAGCAGGCAGGCAGGTAGGGAATGGAAGGAATGAAGGAAAGAAGGGAGGGAAGAGAGAAAGGGAATGAAAGAAGAAGAAAGGAAGGAAGAAAGAACAGAGGAAGAGAAGTGAAAGAAAAATGGAGAAAAGGAGAGAGAGAGAGAGAGAGAGAAAGGCAGGGAGGAAAATAGGACAGGAGAGAGGTGGTGAGGAGGGAAGGGAACACAACAAACTGCCAAAAGACATTTAGGACCAAATACTATCTTATTATACCTTGCTTTCAAAATATAAATATTCTCACTACAGAGTTATTTATTCATTCAATTAACACACATTGGGCATTACTTTGCATGCTGTGCTAGTCCTTAATTAAAAAAAAAAAAAAAAAAAAAACAGGGCTGGAGAGATGGCTTCATGGTTAAGGTTCTTGCCTGCAAAGCCAGGTTTGATTCCCCAGGACCCACATAAGCCAGATGCACAAGGGAGCACTTGTGTATGGAGTTCATTTGCTAAAGGTCCTGGCGTGCCCATTCTCTCCTCTCTCTCTCTCTTACTCTCTTTCTCTCTCTCAAATAAAATAAATAAATAAATAAAACTTTTAAAAAGCAATAAACAAAACAGAGAAGGTTCTTGGCTCCATTGTGCTCACCCCAGTGAAAGGTCAGGAGGAAGACCATCATCCCTTCACCTCCTGTACGTGCTCGCAGGAGAACAGAAGGTCAAGACAAGAAACAAGCACAAGCCCTGCCTGACCCACCCCAGGACTGCCCACATGCACAGAGACAGTCCAGGGCACAGCCCAGTGGTGTCCCCTCATCACACTGGGCACTCCCTCCACCTGAGCGTCAAAGATGTTTCCCAGGAAAGTGACAGTGGGGGTGTGCACATGGGCTGACAGCACTAGTTAGCGGGTGCACAGTGGGAACACTTCCTTTTCTCAGGAAAGTGACAGTGGGGGTGTGCACATGGGCAGACAGTGGATGCACAGTGGGAACACCTTTTCGAGGTCTGAGGCTTTCAATTCACTTCTTGTCAAGACTAAAGTTCAAAGCAATGCATCCTCCATATTTAAGAAACTCCCTCTCTGTGCATTACGTGAAGCAATCTCATGAAAAGCCACTCTTGTCATGACTTACGAGGTCGTACTCCAGCTCTGACAGAAGTCTGCAATGCTTTTTCCCTCACGAGCAGCAGTTTACTCCTTCCAGTGACAGGACTCACTTCCAGGTAAATGAAATAAAACATTACAAACAGGAATCCAAAACCACTGAGAGCCAGGAACAACTTCCACAGAGTATTCCTCACACTCTCTTTAAGCAGTTGCTTCTTGTTAGGAGGAAGGACCTGCCATCACTTCCTTATGCCCCTGGAGCAAAGAGAAAATTCAAAGTTTGAATAACCCTATCATCACCTATCACCAAAACTCAAATGCATGTGCTAGAGTTGTCAGTTACAAACACTTGCATCTCCCTCCATAAATATACATGTGTGCTTTATAAGCTTCTTAGCTGAAGAATAGAAAAGTAATTAACCACATGGAACCAGAGTTAAAATTCTTTTGTAAAAATGTTTTTCTTCCTTCTTTCCTTCTTCCCGCCCTCCTTCCCTTCCTGTTCTTCAAGAGAAAGAGAGAAGACAGAGAGAGAGAGAAAGAGAGGGAGAGAGAGAGGGAGAGGGAGAATGGGCACACCAGGGCCTCTGCCACTACAAAGGAACTCCAGGTACATACACCACTTTTTGCATACAGCTTTACACGGGTACTGGTGATAGGAGACAGAAATTGGCTATGTAGTCAGGTTAACAGGTCCCCAAAAGTAATGGTGTTTTATTCCTTGACTAAAAGCAGGAAATGTCACTAAGCTTGCAGAAACCAAAATGTTGCACGCTCCAGGAAAGATCTCTAGATTAAACTTGCACTCTTGCTAGAGGACAGAAACTCTGACCTAAGATGACTGGCCCAGCTGTAAAAGCTGGTCTTTGTTCATAGCAACCTGCAGACCTGGTACCACCTCCTCACGTAACCATTCCCCATACAAAAACCCAGACCTGAGTCTCAAGGTGGGCTTCTCAAACCTCCTCTTACCTCTCTGGGCAAGAGCTCTGCTCTCTCCCTCATGGGGCTTCTCAAAAGCTCTCTCACCTCCCTAGGCTTAAGCCCCTTTCTCTTCATCCTCCTAAAGCTTTAAACTCTAATCAAGTCTTTCTGAAACTTGTCCTCTGGTCAGTGGATTTCATTCTTCAAGTTCACAGGAAAAGGAGCTGGGAACCCCCCCCCCCAAATTACTGGTACACTGGTGTCCAAGGAACCCAAAATTCGTGTATCACTGGGAAATCAAACCCAGGCCTACAGGCTTTCCAAGTAAGTGCCTTTACTGCTGAGCCATCTCTCCAGGCCCAGGGTTAAAAATTCTAATGCTGTGCCAGGCGTGGTGACTCACACCTTTAATCCCAGCACTCAGGAGGCAGAGGTAGGAGGATCGCCATGAGTTAGAGGCCACCCTGAAAATACAGAGTGAATTCCAGGTCAGCCTGGGCTAGAGTGAGAACCTACCTCAAAAAACCAAAAAAAAAAAAAAAAAAAAAAAAAAAATCCTAACGCTCTTTGGAGTTTTTATCTATTTTAAGTAGAAAAGCTAAGGTGAAGAGTCATTTCACCACAAATACCACTAATTAATTAACATTGACTGTTACCATATGGAAGCACTGTTCTGACGACTTAGTAAGTATGACTTGCCCAAATGAACACCCTGGGGTTACAGAACATCTTCCCCACCATTCTTCCCGCACTCCTCAGACATCACACAACCTGGCAGTGCTCCAGCAGAGCCGGGCAGAAGGGCAGCAACTCTGCCTTGACTCAGGAAGTGGACGGCGCTGCTCAGAAACAGAAATGCCACTGTCCTTTCCAGAGATGAGAAAGGAAAGGTACTGGGATGAGAAGCACTGAAAATCAGGAAGTGGACTTTCATAGTACCACTGAGAGGGTCCAATTTCTGCAGGCAACAGTTCTCTCAACTGCTTATCACAGCTCATAATCTTTTTATTAATGTGTTAAATATTGGGACAAAACCTTTGCCTTATAAATTCACTTGTAAAATCTTAAGAAAAAATGCAACATGTATCTTTCTGTTGATAAGACCTTAATTTACAAAGCAATCGCTTATAGTTGTCATAACTGTCTTAGGTTGCTGCTGTCATTGGGAAGTCCCCAGCCTGTGGTACTATTAGGAGGTGGTGGAACCTCCTCTAGAAGCAAGTTAGGTCATCGGGAAAGTGCCCTTGGACAGGATATTGTAATGTGCATATACCGCGCATGCACACACACACACACACACACACACACACACACACACACAAGCAAATTAAAAGAAAATTCCCAGAGTCAGTAAGAGCCTCTTCCAGAATGGGTGGAAGAGGGATAGAACAGGACGCCCAAGATTCCCCTCTGGCCCTGCTGGTCAGTGACCCCCCCCCATCCCCACAGATGACTGCGTGGGGCAATGCATAGACACACACACCACATACCCCATACACAACAACAAATATACAAGTAACTTTAAGTAAACAACTTATAAAGATTAGCACCCAGAAAGTTGGGCATTCGTGTACACAAAGACACACATACAAATAAATATAAAAAGAACTCAGACAGCTATTATCCCTAGAAATCTCAATGAGTCTGTTGCTTGACCTGGGAGGCAAGGTAGTTATCTATTTTCTGACTACCAACAAGAAAACATAAAGGATCAATATGTTCCAGAGCAAGAGTTAGCCCCCAAAGGTGTGCCTGCTCCAGCTTCTGAACTGGTTTTGGCCCTGTTGTAGAAATTGTATGGAAAATCACTCTAACACCAGTAATGAATGAAAGTAGAGAAGT
This sequence comes from Orientallactaga sibirica, assembly GCA_036365145.1. NCBI lineage: Eukaryota > Metazoa > Chordata > Mammalia > Rodentia > Dipodidae > Orientallactaga > Orientallactaga sibirica. The sequence goes on from JAEOAD010002184.1 coordinate 1,412,793, forward strand.
TTATTACCTGGGGGCCAAAAAGTTTGAGGTACCTTTTAAAAAAGAATTATTTGTATTAATTAATTATTTATTTATTGGAGACAGAGAGAGAGAGAGAGAGAGAGAGAGAGAGAGAGAGAGAGAGAGAGAGAATAGGCACACCAGAGTCTCCAACCACTGCAAAGGAACTCCAGACTCATGCCACCTTGTGCATCTGGATTATGTGAGACCTGGAGAATTAAACCTGGGTTGTTAGGATTCACAGGCAAGTGCCTTAACCACTAAGCCATTTCTCCAGCCCTGAGGTAGCTTTTTTTAAATTTTATTTTTATTTATATTTTAAAAATTTTTATTGATAACTTCTATACTTACATACAAAAAATGCATGATATTTCCCTCCCCTGCCCCCTTTAGAACTCCAGTCTCCATCATATCCCCTCCCTCTCTTTTAATTTGATGTCATCATCTTTTTCTTCTATTATGAGGGTCTTGTGAAGGGATTGCTAGGCACTGCAAGGTCATGGATACCAAGGCCAATTTCTGTCTGGACAGTTGCATTGTAAGGAGTCTTACAATTCCTTTGGCTCTTCCATTCTATCCGCCCCCTCTTCCGCAATGGTCCCTGAGCCTTGGAGGGTGTGACAGAGGTGTTTCAGTGCTGGGCACTTTAGGTAGCTTTTTAAAGAAGTTGTGGCCCCAACTGAAGATTTTATTTTTTTTTTATAGTTTTTATAGTCAAGGGGAGGGGCAAGTGAACTAGCAAGATATGACAATTTGCATATCAATCATGTTTATAGTCAGGACACCCTAACAATGAACTCCATTTTACTTTGTTTTAGCCTAAACTGTTTTTTTTTTTTTTTTTTTTTTTAAGTTTTTCGAGGTAGAGTCTTACTCCAGCCCAGGCTGGCCTGGAATTCACTAGGTAGTCTCAGGGTGGCCTCGAACTCACAGCGATTCTCCTATCTCTGCCTCCCAAGTGCTGGAATTAAAGGCGTGCACCACCATGACCAGCACAAAAAAACAATATTTTTTTAGAAACACCTGGATTTTATTTATTTTGTTAGTTAGTTTTGAGGCAAGCCCAACAGACTGCTCTTTATTTTATTTTATTTTATTTTATTTATTTTTTTTTTTTGTTTTTTATTTAGGGTTTTTTGACCTGAGAGAAGAGAGACCTCTGAGACAGACAGATTTAGAGAGGGAAACAGATAGAGATGGGCATGCCAGCAGTCTCTCAGCTGCTGTGAATGAAATCCAGATGTGTGCGCCCCCTTGTGGTTAAGTGCGGCATTGAGCCCTAGGGTCACTTTGCATCTGGCTAAACGTGGGACCTGGAGATTGGAACCGGGTACTTAGGCTTAGCAGGCAGGTGTCTTAACTGCTAAGCCATCTCTCCAGCCCTATTTATTTACTTTTATTGACAACTTCCTTAATTGTAGACACTATCCCATGGTACTTCCCTCCCTTCCCCACTTTCCCTTTCCAAACTCCACTCTCCATTGTATCACCTCCCCCACTCAATCAGTCTCTCTTTTAATTTTGATGTCATCATCTTTTCCTCCTTTTTTTTTTTTTTTTTTTGAGATAGGGTCTCACTCTAGGCCAGGCTGACCTGGAATTCACTATATAGTCTCAGGGTGGCCTCCAATTCACAGTGATCCTCCTATCTCTGCCTCCCAAATGCTGGGATTAAAGGTGTGCACCACCATGCCCGGCTTTTCCTCCTATTATGATGGTCTTTTGTAGGTATTTCCAGGCACTGTGAGGTCATGGATATCCAGCCCATTATGCTACTCTCACTTTTGGTTAAAGAAGCTTCTCTTTTCAGATGGTGGTGACCTTGGGATGACTCAGAAGGCACCATGGAGCTGAGAAGAAGAGACAGAGGAGTGCTCAGCACTGAAAGATCTCTAACACACCTTCCAAAGCAAAGAGTCCATTGCAGAAGAGGTAACAGAAAGAATGTAATAGTCAAAGGAAGGGGAGGACTCCTTACAATATTGTTTAAATGAGTAGGATACACTCCCTAAAATGAGCACAGATGTGGGAACATGCAGCTACAATGCAATGGTGTTAGGGCAGCATGGGAACACAATACAGACCTGCTCCATCTGTCATGTCTGTTGGGAACCCCAGTGAAAATATGAACAGGCAGGCATGAAATAAAATTGCTTTACAGAGCTAAAACTATAAGTCCAGGAGTCACCAGCAAGAAGGAAAACACCTGAACTTTTGGAAATGGGACAGAATTCCCTCAAAGAGTCCAGTAAGGATTTCAGGATGGGGGAGGACAGCAGTTGGAAGACAGGACCCTGAAGAATTGAATAAAAATGTTTCTAGAAGAAGGCCAGATGTAGTACTGTGTGCCTATAATACAGGAGGCTGAGACAGGAAGACTGCTGCGAGTTCAACCAAAAATAAACCTATAAGCAAAAGAATGAAAGAAGAAGAATTTAAATGAGGACGAAGATGCCCAAAGGAAGTAGAAGTGGAATTGGAGAGAGTTGTTATTGCTTTTCATTAATACCAATTTATCAACATTTGATTTTGTATTTACTTTAAAGATAATAGTACTTGCTGGGCATGGGGACAAACTCCTCTGATTCTAGAACTTAGGAGGGAGAGGCAGGAGAATGGCCGCAAGTTCAAGACCAACCTGAGCTTCATAGCAAGTTCCTATTTCAAAAAAAATAGATGACAGTAATTGAAATTAATATTTAAGAATGTCTAAAGTTGTTATCTGACACGTCAGAAAGTCTGTTTCTACTCATCCTAGATAGAGAGGGTTACAATAAGAAATGATTCCACTCCAGCCTTGTTTGGCAAGCCAGTGAGTTTACTAGGGTCACTTGTAAGAGGGGGAGTGACTGTGGCAGCTGTATTATGGAAGGCCTTAGCAGTGCATGTGATGACTTGAGAAAGTCGCTTCTCTACAGTGTACTCTTTGCTAACCTTCCACCTCCTGTAGATTTCAGCATGGCCAGAGACTGTGGAGCTGGGGCAGGATGACATGGAGCTGGTTGGGTAGGAGAGAAGAACTGGCCTTTGTCACTCATGAAGAACTGATGACCACCCCTGCTCCACTATAGAATAAGAATAAGCCTAGTCTTGCACTGGAGAGATGGCTTAGTGGTTAAGGTGCTTGCCTGCAAAGCCTACCAGGTTCGATTTTCCAGGTCCCACATAAGCCAGATGCACAAGGTGGAACATGCGTCTGGAGTTTGTTTGCAGTGGACAGAGGCCCTGGCATGCCCATTATCACTGTCTCTTTCTCTTCCTCTCTTAGTCTCTAATAAATAAATAAAAAGAAATTTTTTTTTAAATACCAAAAAAAGGGCTTAGTGGTTAAGCGCTTGCCTGTGAAGCCTAAGGACCCCGGTTTGAGGCTCATTTCTCCAGGACCCACATAAGCCAAATGCACAAGTGGGCACATGCATCTGGAGTTCGTTTGCAGTGGCTGGAGGCCTGGCGTGCCCATTCTCTCTCTCTCTCTCTACTTGCCTATTTCTGTATCTCTCTGTATCTCTCAAATAAATAAATAAATAATAATTTTTTTTAAATACCAAAAAAGAAAGAATAAGACTAATCTTCTGATGGCCTCCTGGGGTTTATCCACTGCTGCTCTGGTTTTGAGTTGGAGACCAAGTGATACGTGGAGGATTGAGTTGGAGACCATGCGATACCTGAAGGACAGTGTTTCACAGCAGGATGTTTAGGGGATTTTTTTTTTCGAGGAAGGGTCTCACTCTAGGCCAGGCTGACCTGGAATTCACTATGTCATCTCAGAGTGGCCTCAAACTCATGGTGATCCTCCTACCTCTGCCTCCTGAGTGCTAGGATTAAAGCCTGTGCCACCACACCCTGCTTCACAGCAGGATTTTAAATATAGGCACTTCCAGCAGCTTGAGAACAAGGCTAAGTAGAATGTAAGATGATTTCAGAAGAATGGACAGAGTTGTCAGAATTCATAATCATGTTGCTATTTTCTGGCCACTGTGGTGCGCACCTCTCATCTCAGCACTTGGGAGACTGAGGCAGGAGAATCAAAACTTGAGGACAGCCTGGGATTCACAGTGAGACCCTGCTGGGAGAAGGGGAGATTGGTACTTTCCTATTTTAAGAGGACTGTCAACATAAATGATGAAATCAGGCCTTAGCTAGCCAAAGCAAAAAGGGGAGATTTACAAAGTGAGCCAGCAGCTTAAGCACTGATTTCAGCATTTGCATTGTCATATAAAAATATCTCAGGAGCCAGGCATGGTGGCACAGGCCTTTAATCCCAGCACTCGGGAGGCAGCAGGGGTGGGAGGAGTGCTGTGAATTCAAGTCCACCCTGAGATAGGACCCAATGATCCTAAAGGGGTAGTTGATTCATGTTAGCGAAATGCACTGCTGAGGTAAAATAAGGCACTAAAAATTTACTAAGAAACCATTCTGTCCATCTGTTTTGTTTTTATTTGATGGTACCATATCTATATGGGCCTCTAAAACTCAACTTTGATTTTTTTGTGATTATATTTGTTTTGTTCTGTTTTGTTTTGTTTGTTTGAAGCAGGGTCTCACTCTAGCCAGCATGACCTGGAACTCAACTCTGTAGCTTCACACTGCCCTCAAACTCACAGAAATTGTCTTACCCTAGATACCAGACTGCCCACTTTGTGATATATATGGGTTTTTTTTTTTTAAGTTTTCTGAGGGAGGTTCTCACTCCAGCTCATGTTGTCCTGGAATTCACTATGTAGTCTCAGGCTGGCCTCGAACTCTTGTCTATCCTCATACCTCTGCCTCTCAAGTCTTGGGATTAAAGACGTGTGCCACCCCACCTGGCAGCTTTGTAATAATTTTTAGAGTTTAGAAACAGTCATTTGTAAGGGGAGTTCAGAAAATAAAAGCAGTCTTTTCAAAGATATATATCTAGGAAAACTTAAAAACTTAAAAACCTTACTAACCACATGTGTTTCTATTTGGTTTTAATACTAGTTTATAAAACATGAGATATTTCCAGCTCTCTTGCTCTACTGATTTCTTAGGCTTAGTTATAATTTTGATTATAATATCCTCACCAAGCCTTTCTAGAGTTACTGAGTAAATAGTTATCTTCTTTATGACTTAGGTGTGCATATGCATGAGTGTAAAATAGTGCCACTCGAGGTAGAGTGCATTAATACATGCCTGCAGTCCCAATACATGGTAAGGCTGCCAGGCCACACTGTGCTGCAGAGCAAGTTCCAGGCCACCCTGGGGTGTACATAGGGTCCCCAAACACACACACAATAGTGACACCTGAGGCCAATCATTTGTTTAAAGTATTTCCCTCAGAATCTCATCTCACCTTAAAATATTTTAAAAAATAAATTTAAAAAATTGGTCAGAATTTTAGCCTAAGTCCCTATTTGCTACAAGAGGGAGGAGTGGAAATGATATTCAGCTGAGCACATTGTTGTTGTGAATAACACTGAAGCTTCCCTAGATGGAAGGAAAGAAACCGTGATTCTGGAGAGGTAATAACTATTGATTCTGTATAGCAAATACACTCTGTACTGGCAAGCAAACTGAGCAAGTCTTTAAGCAAACATCTGCAAGAGTGTAGCGTGAATATTCTTGCCATTGAAAGGTTGATGCTATGAAATCCCTAGGCAGTTTACTGGCTTATTAGGCCTCGTTAGTGGTTTTTATTGGCACCATGTTTGCAACAAGAATCTCTAATTTAACAGCTGGACATGGTGGCTCATGTCTTCAATCCCAGCACTTGAGAGGCAGAGGTAGGAAGAGGTTTGTGGTGACTTCGAGGCCACCCTGAGACTACATAGTGAATTCCAGGTCAGCCTGGCCTAGAGTGAGACGCTGTCTCAAAAAAAAAAAAAAAAAAAAAAAAAAAAAGTCTCTAGTTTAGGGGTGAGGAATAGCACAGCGTGAAAGTGTCTGTCTAGCATGCATGAGGCCCTGAGTTCAGTCCCCAGCACTGCAAAATGAAAAGAAGACAGAAAACCCTCTGGCTTTACATTTCAATAGTTTTCATATGGCTAAACCTTCTGCTTTTGTTTTATTTTTCCTCATGTCTTCAAGTGTTCCTGTTACCAATCTCTTTCATCTTTTAGTGGCATTCTCTGTAGTAGAAGATTGCAGCTTAAGTATTAATGCGAAATGTTAAAGTCAGATTGGTTTTTCATTTTGTTTGTGAGAACGGGGGAGAAAGAATATGGGCATGTCAGGATCTTTTGCCACTGCAAGTGATCTACAAATGCATGGGCCACATTGTGTATCTGCTTTTATGTGGGTATGGGGGGAATTGAACCCAGGTCAACATGCTTTGCAAGCAAGTGCCTTTAACCACTGAACCATCTCCGTAGCCCCAGGATTGTTTTTTACAGTGTGCATTCTATGTTATGTAATTTTGATTTTTGTGGTCCTAGTGATACAACCCAGCAAGACAGAGCTTTGCCCCTAAGGTGCATGCCCCAGATCCTTATAATATGAATTATAAATGTTTTGGTTTCTAAGCTTTACATACCAATAAAAAATGCAGTTTGGTTTTTTAAAATATTCAATAATCATTTTTAAAATAAAAGGGAGTTGGAGATATGTTACAAGTCTTCCAGCCTAAGTCCTATTCTACAGTACCCACATAAAGCCAGACACAAAGGAGTGCCATGCATCTGTGATCCCAATTCACCTGCTGCACTGGGAGGCAAAGCCAGGGGAATCCAGAAACTCAGGGTCAGCTAAGCTGGTGCACATGAAGCAACAACAAGGGAGAAACTACCTCCAGCAAAAGTGGAAGGAGACACAAACACCCCAAGGTTGTCCTCAGACCTCCACATGTGCACTATGATACACGCACCCACACACCCATTATATACATCCATGCATAAATACAGACACACAAACAGTAATAAAAGTAAAATAACACATCTTGAATTTCTAAGATTGCAATGTAGAGTTCTGTGGTTATATATTCCAAATCCGGAGGATTCTAAGCTTGAAGAGACCATTGTGTCTGGCATCATTCTACTTAGTCAATTACAACATTTATACAAGAACTTGTGCTTTATATCCATTTGTTAAGTAGAAATTCCCTAGGAATTTAAACAGAAAGTTTATCATTCTATCTAAACAACAAAATTATTTTCTCAAATAGCTAGTTTTTTTGTTCTTTCTTTCTTTTTTTCCTCCAAGGCAGGTCTCACTCTAGCCCAGGCTGACCTGGAACTCACTCTGTAGTCCCACGATGGCCCCAAACTCACAATCATCCTCCTACCTTTTCCACACTAGTGCTGGAACTAAAGGTATGCACCACGATGGCCAGATAGTTTGTTTTCTATCTAAAGGAATTTTGAGGTTAAAGTCTGGAATCTGCCTATAAATTTCTTGACTGAGTAGTATAATACTCTGTAGCTTTCTATTTAAAGAGGAACTACTATGGATTTACTGAAGCAACATCACTGTTTTCTTTATTTTCTTTCTTTATTTATTTGAGAGAGAAAGAGGCAGAGGGAGTGTGAAAGAATGAGAATTGGCATGCCAGGGCCTCCAGCCACTGCAAATGAACTCCAGATGCATACAACATCTTGTGCATCTGGTTTCATGGGTCCTGTGGAATCAAACATAGGTCCTTTGGCTTTGCAGGCAAGTGACTTAACCACTAAACCATCTCTTCAGTCCCTACTTTTTGAGATTTTTTTTCATTTAGTTATTAGAAAGAGTCAGAGAATAAGTGAGAATTAATATCATTATTTTAACAAAATCTTCAAGGGTTCAAGGCTCTGCTAGTTGTAAACACACTATTTGATGACTATCTAGTGGGGTCTGGCAGGATGAGAAAGAATGTCATGGTGGTAGGGTTTTGCCATAGATCACAGTTGAGTTATGAACTTGAGGCTCTATCCATTAACTGTCAGAAATATGCAAACTGCTTTAAACACAGATTCGAAACTCTGCAAGGTAGGCAGTTAACTTCTTAGATGACAAATCAAGATGCGGAAGCAGAGAGGAATGACAGCCTCCCTTAGTTTAAATCCAGCCCTGCTGCTCTCTGTGAAATAAACAATCCCTACCTCCTAAGATTGCTATGAGAACAAATTAACTCTTATCTGCATTCTTATTACACTAACCTGACCTATAGCAAGAATTACATAAGTATATTTTGCTCAAATAAAAGAACTTTAGTGCTGAAAGTGAGAATTGGAGATTCAAACTGAGCTTTGCTAAGTGTAGCCTCCCCCACAACAAGGAAGGACTACATCATATCCTTTATACATGACATTTGCACTGGATTTTTATCCAAGAAATGTGGTCCTTCAAATATGAACTTTATTTCTAAGCATCTCGGAGTATACATACTTTGAGCTATAAAATACATGTGTGGCACGTGATTCAACATCAAACCCAAGAATTAGGAATATACAATGACTGGGAAGTATTACTCCATATGCACTGGGAAAATAAATATACTGTGTAGTATTGATCAGTACATTTTGAATATTAAGTGTCTGACATATTCAGTATGGAAAAGCCATACTGGTAGAAAATAAAACATACACTTTAATTCATGAGGTAGATAGTCTACTCAGATATCTGTGTGTCATTACCATCCAAATCATACTGAAAATTTGTGGCAAGCTGATGGCTTAAGATATGATTACTACATTGAAATTCAATCTGGCTTGTACATAATTTCCTACTTATTATCATATGTGAAGTCAATAATAGATTTTAAAAATTAATTACCATTCTTTTTCATTTTAGATTTTATGTTTACAATAAAAAGAAATGTCTTGTCAACACACCTTGTGTGGATAACTCCTGTAAGTGGGCTGGTGGTGAATTTCTGTCTACAGTGGGGCCTTCTGAAGTTTGGAAAAATAATGTTGTATGGCTACCAAGTCAGCCTGTTTACGAACTCCAATGAAAATCTCTTACCTGGATATCTCAAGCTAGAAACAATGGTTATGATGTGGACACCAGTCCCTAACACAGAGATGTCTTGGGATAATGAGTGTAAATAGTGAAATGGCATGGGGTGTGATAAAAAGAAGCAAAATGTGTGGTTCTTGCAGGAAGCAACAGCATTATGCTTCACATTCTGGAGGTGCACTGGGGGCCAGTAGCATCCTACTGGCTCTTCCTGAAGAATTGGACACAGAGGCCATTAAGTAACAAGGTTACCCCAAGGAATAATTGTTTCTAGTATATGTAACATGCAGCCTGTTGGCCTCAATAGCATTGCCTTTAAGATTGCCCTGGAATTTGATAAAGACAGGTCAGACTGACACATTAATATCACAGGTACACAATGAGATGTTTTATGTTTCAAAATATTAATGTTCCAAAAGACATGAATTTTTTTTTTTTTTTTTTTTTTGGTTTTTCAAGGTAGGGTCTCACTCTGGTCCAGGCTGACCTGGAATTAGCTATGTAGTTTCAGGGTGGCCTCGAACTCATGGCAATCCTCCTACATCTGCCTCCCGAGTGCTGGGATTAAAGTCGTGTGCCACCATGCCCGGCGACATGAATTTTTAAGAGTAAGTTTGTAATGGAGTCCAATTAAATGCAGAAATAATGTACCTCTAATTGCTTAATTCTGTAACTATCTTTTTATTGTAAAATTAGTTCTTCATACTCAGGGAGATAACTATTGATTCTATATGTGTTTTTTGGAGAGAAACAGAGAGAGAGAGGGAGAGAGAGAATGGGAGTGCCAGCAGCCTCTCAGCCACTGTGAACAAACTCCAGATGCATGCAATCCCTTGTGGGCAAGTGTGGCATTGCGCCCTTGTGTCACTTTGCATCTGGCTAAGTGTGGGACCTGGAGATTGGACCCTGAGTTCTTAGGCTTAGTGGGCAGGCGCCTTAACCGCTAAGTCATCTCTCCAGCCCTAGTGATTCTATTTTTTGAAGAAAAAGTGTTAATTCTTGAAATAAAATACCCTGATAAAAAATGTTTAAGAAATACCAGCAACATTCTTCACAGAGATTGAAAAAAAGATCTCAAAATTCATATGGAATGGCAGAAGGCCTCACTTATTCAAACATATTCTCAGGAAAAAGAAAACACCTCTAGTGGTGTCACCATACCCAATCTAAAGCTATATTACAAAGTCATAGTGACAAAAACAACATGGTACTGGAATAAAAACAAAAACATACACCAATGGATCAGAATTGAAGACCCAGGATGTAGGGCAAGTAATTACAGCTGCTTGATCTTTGACAAAGATACCAATAATGTGGACTGGAGAAAAGACAGCATCTTCAACAAATGGTGCTGGACAAATTGGATGACGATATGTACAAAAAAAAATGAAACTAGCTGGGCGTGGTGGCTCACGCCTTTAATCCCAGCACTCGGGAGGCAGAGGTAGGAGGATCGCCGAGAGTTCGAGGCCACCCTGAGACTACATAGTTAATTCCAGGTCATCCTGGACCAGAGTGAAACACTGCCTCGAAAAACAAAAAAAAAAAAAAAAAAAAAAAAAAAAAAAAAAAAAGAAGAAGAAGAAGAAGAAGAAGAAGAAACTAAACCCACTCATTTCATCACATACAAAAATCAACTCCAAATGAATTAAAGTCCTCAGTATAAGACCTGAAACTCTTCAACTAAAAAAATTGGAGGCATTCTCCACAATATAGGACTGGCAAAAGGCTTCCAGAACAAAACCCCAGTAATCCAGTAAGATAAACAAGCACTCAGTCAAGTGTGGTGGCACACGCCTTTAGTCCCAGCACCTGGGAGGCAGAGGTAGGAGGATAACTGTGAGTTCAAGGCCACCATGAGACGACAGAGTGAATTCCAGGTCTGCCTGAGCTAGAGTGAGCCCTTAAAAAAAAAAAACCATAAAAAGAAAAAAAGCACTCAACTAATGGGATCTCATGAAGCTGAAAAGTTTTTGCACAGACAGACAACATACCACAAGCAGAGCCAATAGATTACCCACTGAATGGGGGAAAACCTTTACTATTTACAGCACTGACAGAAGCCTAATATCTAGAATCTACCAAAAAAAAAAAAAAAAAAAAAAAAACTCTAAAAAACTGATAAAAAAAATCCACTCCAAAAGTAAGACAGAAAACTGAATAGGGAGTACTCAGAGGAATAATTACAAATGGCTAACACACAATTAAGGAAATGTTCAACATCTCTAACCATTGGGGAAATGCAAATTAAAACAAATATGAAAGCTGGGCATGGTGGCTCACGCCTTTAATCCCAGCACTTTGGAGGCAGACGTAGGAGGATCATTGAGAGTTGAAGGCCAGCCTAGAACTACAGAGTGCATTTCAGGTTAACCTGGGCTAGAGGAAGACACTACCTCAAAAAACAAATTATATATATATAATATATATTTCCACCTCACCCCAGTAAGGATAGCAGACATTAAAAAAAAATAAATGGGGCTGGGCATGGTGGTGCATGCCTTTAATCCCAACACTTGGGAGGCAGAGGTAGGAGGATCACTGTGAGTTCGAGGTCACCCTGAGACTACATGGTTAATTCCAGGTCAGCCTGGGCCAGAGTGAGACCCTACCTCAACAAAACAAAACAAAAAAAAAATTAAATGAAGCCAGAAATGGTGGTGCACGCCTTTAATCCCAGCACTTGGGAGGTGGGAGTAGGAGGACTACTGTGAATCCATAGCCACCCTGAGACTACATAGTGAATTCCAGGTCAACCTGGACAAGAGTGAAACCCTACCTTGAAAAACCAAAAAAAGAAAAAGAAAAAAGAAAAAGAAAACAAATGTTACAAATGTTGTCAAGGATGTGGAGAAATAGGAACACTCATTCACTGTTGGTGGAATGTAAACTGGTACAACCATTATGGAAAGCATTATGGAGACTCCTGAAAAGGGTGACTATAGAGTTACCAACAGGCCCTGATCTTCCCTTACTGGATATTTACCCGAAAAGCTCCACATTCAGAGATATTCACTCAGCCTTGTTTATAGCTGCTCAATTCATAATAACTAACAACTAGAATCAACCCAGGTGCCTATCACTGGATGAATGGATAACCAAGATGTAGTATATGTACACAATGGGATTCTCCTCAGAAGTAAGAAAAAATGACATATTGACATTTGTAGAAAAATGGTCAAACTTGGAACAGATCATTCTAAGTGAGCTCACACAATCACAGAAAGACAATCATCACATGGTCTCACTCCTCTGCCATTTCTAACCTGGAACAGCCTGAGTTGCTGACATACCTGAATAGCATCTCGAAGCTTGGACAGTAGGGAAGATAGGGCTTGGGGGAAGGGAAAGGGTACTCAAAACTGAACCCAAATTGAACTGGTACCATACAATCCTATATCCTGGAAGTCAGATTAAAGGTGGAACCCTCAAGAGGACCTTAGGGGGAGCACCTGAATCAAAGGCCCTGGAGAGGGTGAGATGAAACCTAACCTTAAATTTCTCCTGTTTCTCTTTTCTGTCTTTTTTCCATTTCTCTTTTCCCCTGGTGCTGGTCTGTAACTCCCTGTACCAGGATGTGGTTTACATCCACAATGAACTGTTGATCAGAGAGACGTACTAGCTCTCCCAAAGCAAACAAGACAGACTTCCGACAGAGAACTTGATTACCCACCAGAGGTTAATGTTAAGACCCTACTGCTGATGACACCATATGCTATGAGCACGGACCATGGAGAGATCTGGTTGGAATCTGGAAGTGAGCCACTCCCCAGACAACTATCCCATCTATTGCTGTAAGGTGAACACATGAGCTACCGGGGAAAAGTGGCCAACATCCGTCTGAGCAACTAAAAGTCTAAGTGACTCAGTAGCCAACAACCTGACATGATGCTCACACAAGTGCAATAGTCACACACAACTATGGTAGGTGACCAACTGCTATTGGATTGGCTAACACATCTGCTCAGTGGAAAGAAAACCACATCTGGAACTGGGAAACAAGTCATAATCATATCCTGATAACAATTTTGCTTCCCAATATCAAGTTCCCACTAATGTTGGCATATAAGTGGGTCTACAACATTTAAATTCTTTTTTGTTTGTTTGTTTTGTTTGTTTTGTTTTTGGAGATAAGGTCTCACTCTGGCCCAGGCTGACCTGGAATTCACTATGTAGTCTCAGGGTGGCCTTGAACTCACGGGGATCCTCCTACCTCTGCCTCCCGAGTGCTGGGATTAAAGGCATGCGCCACCACGCCCGGCTTAAATTCTTTCTAAATTAATAGTTGTTATCTAATTTAACTGATGATGACTTCACTCTGATGGAAATTCTGCTTCTCTTTTTCAGAGGGAGCAGGATCTGGGGAGATAAACGATCCAGCGCACTTCACCACAGAGGAATTGGGGAAATAAAAAAGAGTGCTGCTTTATTGGTGAACCTGATACCAGCACAAGGGTGAAGGAGATAGACACAGAGGACACTCAACACCTACCAAACCAGAGATCCAGAGGCTCCTCAGAAACCTTCACTGAAATAGACTTAAAACCCACCCAACATGGCTCAGGAAATTTTGCGGAAGAGGGGAAAGAAAGATTGTTAGAGCCACAAGTTGGGACATTTTGTATAGAGACATTGCCTCTCCCCCATAACTGATTGCTGCCCCAAAATGCATGACCCACAATCCCCAGAGACTGGCCTGCATTGCCAATGAGGAAGGCCCCTTCAGAAAAGGGGCAGGGAAGTGGGAAAGGATGGTACAATCATGTATTGTTTACATACTAATTATGTCCATATCTAATAAAAATATCTTTTTTAAAAGAGTGATAATGATAAAATGGAGACATGTTTTATATGAAGTAATCTACACACACACTGGTCTTGATTTGTCCTGTGTTAGCTTTTGATCTAGAAGTAACCAAAATGGAGAGTCAGAGGAATGCATAGGCTACTGGCTTCAGTCTATATGAAACCCTCACTACATGGAGAGAAGAGTCCATAGGTCCACAAGAAGACACGTAGAACCAGTAACACCATAAATCTCAGAGTCATGACTGGTTACTTCTCCAAAAAATATTTAAAATTACTGCCTTTCTTTCCCCTCTTATATTTACTGTTAGCTATAGATGAAATACAAGATCTCTCCAAGAGAAGAATCCTTTCTTATCCCAAATTTCCAGCTCTCCCAATACAGCACAGATTTAAGGTGGAATTCCTATCTTTGCTCACTTGTCTCTGAAAGTACAAGTATCAAGGACTGAATTCTGGTTTCAGAAACACAGGATGACTGCTATAGATGACAGTTGTAGAAAGAAAAATCAGGAGATTCTGAAGTCACCAATTAGTGGTGTGAGAAGGAAATGATAGAACACAGACTTCATACAAAGCCAATATCTCATGCATTAGACCCTCAAGAGATACATGCATTGCCTCATATCAGGCCTACTTCTATCTTTCTTTTTTTTTTTTTAATTTTCATAATTTTATTGGCGCTGAGGAACAGTACACAAACATTTCAATTGTACACAAGTCTTAACACATGTACCAAAAAATCTCAAGACCATGTATTGTTTCTTTAGAAGTTATTCCAGTGCCGCCCAGCTTCAATCTTGGAGGCATGTTTCCTTAAGAGGCTCTCATGTACCAGCATCTTCAAATGCTCGTCATCTACTCAACTCCCACTGGTTCACAATTTTAGTATCATATACACTGCAAACGCAAATTTTTCATCTTTCACAGTAAGTTATCAAAATTATTAGGAACACTGGACTACCACAACTAGAGATGTCACAGAGGCACACAGTGCTGACAGGGCGGTGATCGAGGAGTGGTTTTTTTGTTTGTTTTTTTTAGGAAACGGCTCTACTAAAAACACAGACTAGGAGTAATTGAAAATATTCAAGACATATTAAATGCACAAACGTGACTCCAAATTGCCATTTAGTTTGTTTTGTATTGTAGGATATAAAACTAACCCCCCACCTATGGAATGTTAAGCTGACACCCAAGACAGTCAAAGCCTCCCATAATTCAATATCCCACTATTTTCTGGTTGTACCAAAAAATAAACAACCAGCAAATGATTTCACCTCTTAAAAAAAAATCATTTACACTTAAAAAATGGGATGAGGTGGGATTCCCTCCTTTTAAAAAATGTTTCTAGATCTACTAAAAAACTTGCATTTACAAAATAGTTGATAAAAATATTCCTCTGGATTGTACAAGAAGGGAGACAGGGACGCTGACGGACACGGTGGATGACTAGTCAGCCTTGGCTTCTTTCTCTTCCGCTTCCTCAGAGGCTGGACTCTCCTCGCTCTTTGCCTCTCCGTTCTCTGCAGGTAGGTCTTCTTTAGTCTCTGGCTTAGTCACTTCGGCCTGCTTGCCCTTTGCTCCCCTCTTCCCTTTTGCTTGCACTTTTTTGTCTGAAGGTTTATCCTTTCCCGCAGCTTTTTTGGGCTTCGCTTCCACTTTCGCAGGAGCAGGTTTTGCCGACAGCCTGGCCGACCTGCGCTTGGGCTCGTCCTTCGCCGCGCCTTCGGCCGAGCTCACCTTCCTCTTGGGCATCTTGGCGGCGCGTGCGGATGCTGCGGGCCGAGGGGCGCGAGAACCTTCCCCGCGAAGCTACGCTGCCCGGTCCTATCTTTCTTTATGAATATCCAAACACTATTTCTCACACTTGCTAATCCAAAGTAACTATGCTAAGATTGCTTAATACTACAAGGACCCCAAGCCTCACAAACTCAGCTGCTGGATCCGGAGAAATGCCAGCTCTGCATGACAGCTCTCAGGACCAAAGGCATCCACCAGATAGCTTAGCCAAGGAAATGAAAACAAATTACAGCTTGAAAGATTCCCCAGAGTGAACCCCATTCCCTTCAAAGAGGAACAAAGATAACAACCTACCTTGTCAATGTGACTGTGTCATGTGTGACATAGTTGTCTTCATGTATGCTATGCTGTGTTCACACAACATAATACAAGCCCTAGCCTGCTTCCTAAAAGTCCCGAAATGACTGAGGAACACAATTTGTGGCCACATCAATCTTCTCCATGCATTTCTATAGAACACTTTCATCATTACTTGTTAATTTTATTTTGAATTATTTTTATTTCTTGGTATGCCAACTTAAGATGTGTGACTGGATTAGAATGCATTTCAGATCTATAAAAGGCCTAAAAGTAACTTACTTAAACATATATATATATATATATATATATATATATATATATATATATATCCTTGAAACCTATTAAAATGACATTGTTGATTTATTAACTATTGCATGGAACCTTAAAATGCTACTTGATTGTGTGGGAAATTTTTCATTGGGGTCGTAAGACAGTTTAATCAGGCTATAGATTTTGGTCGTGATTTCTTTCCAAAACCGGTTTGAAAATATTTAATCCTACCTCATGTTTAGGTAGTCATGAATAACAAATGTATGACAGAAAATTGTTAAATGGTAAATTCTTCTATATAATGTACAGTA
This sequence comes from Orientallactaga sibirica, assembly GCA_036365145.1. Classification (NCBI taxonomy): domain Eukaryota; kingdom Metazoa; phylum Chordata; class Mammalia; order Rodentia; family Dipodidae; genus Orientallactaga; species Orientallactaga sibirica. The sequence goes on from JAEOAD010002184.1 coordinate 1,429,178, forward strand.
AAAGCTTTTATTAAGCCGGGCGTGGTGGCGCATGCCTTTAATCCCAGCACTTGGGAGGCAGAGGTAGGAGGATCGCCGAGAGTTCGAGGCCACCCTGAGCCAGGTCAGCCTGGACCAGAGTGAGACCCTACCTTGCAAAACCAAAAAAAAAAAAAAAAGCTTTTATTAGATTGGAATTAATTTCTTTTTAGAGTTAGTACATAAGTTCTAAATGTAAAATGTTCAGTTTCTGTGCTTGTCAAAGATCTTTATACTACATTTTCATTTCACAATAAAAATTACAGAAAATGTAACCTCAAAAATCAGACTGTGTATAGTGGTGCACTCCTTTAATTCCAGCATTCGGGAGACAGAGGTAGAAGGATTGATATGAATTTGAAGCCACCCTGAGACTACATAGTGAATTCCAGGACAACCTTGGCTACAGCGAGACTCTACCTCAACACAACAACAACAACAACAACAACAGTAACGTTAAGAAACTGGATAAGCTTCTGTGTATATAAGAAAAATGGCTATATTATTAAGTCTTCAATGAATAATTTATATTTTTAGGAAAACTTTAACCCATAGTTGTGGCATTATGATAAAAGAGTATTGCTTTTTCTTTTTTTTTTTTTTTTTTTTTTTGGTTTTTCGAGGTAGGGTCTCACTCTGGCCCAGGCTGACCTGGAATTCACTATGTAGTCTCAGGGTGGCCTTGCACTCATGGCGATCCTCCTACCTCTGCCTATGAGTGCTGGGATTAAGTAAATGCGCCACCACGCCCAGCTAAGAGTATTGCTTTTCTATCTGTGTCTATTTTTCAACAGTTTTTAAAAGGTTTTTAAAAAATATTTTTCTTGATTTGCAAGCAGAGAGATACAAGAGAGACAGACAGAGAGCATGAGCATGCCAGGGCCCCAGCCACTGCAAACAAAGTCCAGATACATGTGCCCATTTGTAAATCTGGCTCTACATGGGTACTGGGGCATTGAACGAGGATCATCAGCCTTTGCAGGCAAGCACCTCCACCACTGAGCCATCTCTCCAGCCAGTTAAAGTTTTTAACTTGTCTAATTTTTAACAACACAAAAAAGATCATATTAAAGGCTTTATCTCTTTATGTTCTACACTTTCTTTTGTAGTTCTACTAACTCATGTCTGCAAAGGTGTATATTTAAGATTATAAATTAGTACTACAGAAAGGAAACCAAGCTGGGCATGGTGGTGTATGCCTTTAATCCCAGCATTCAGAAGTCAGAGGTAAGAGGATCACCATGAGTTCAAGGCCACCCTGAGACTACATCATGAATTCCAGGTCAGCCTGGGCTAGAGTGAGTCCCTACCTTGAAAAACAAAACAAAACAAACAAAAAAGAAAGAAAGAAAGAAATGAAGAGGAAAGAATATAAGCCAAATGAATAGTCTAAATTAACAATGGTATATCTAAATCAAACACAAAATTTTTACTTTTTATTTAATGTATCTTTTTATGTTATATATGTATATATATATGCACATTTGTATATTATATATAAATATCATTTACTTGGGCTTATACTTTAAAATGTTTACATAATATGAAGTTGATTAAGTAAATGGTCATATAAAATTGAAACTTGTGAGTCCAGTTTCCCTTTAAATCATAATGCAATTAAATTTTTAAAGAAAAGGTATATACAATTAAACACTGTTTTATTTTAGTCATTGTCTGAGTTCTGATTTCACTAGATGGTCCAAAAGGCCCCTATTATTTCAGGAAAGACTTTCAGGACAGGGTGTCTCCTGTCCCAGGAAACAGCCTCATCTTCATTAAAAAGTTGCCCTTAGGCTGGGCGTGGTGGTGCACACCTTTAATCCCAGCACTTGGAAGGCAGAGGTAGGCAGACCCATGTGAGTTCGAGGCCACCCTGAGACTACATAGTGAATTCCAGTACAGTCAGCCTGAGTAGAGAGAGATCTTACCTCTAAAACCAAGAAAATAAAAATTAAAAAATGCCAAGTTTGCCACGCATGGTTGCGCACACCTTTAATACTAGCACTAAGGAGGCAGAGGTAAAAATATCTCTGTGAGTTCGATGTCAGCCTGGGCTTGAATGAGACCCTACCTCAAAAAGAACCAAAATATAAAATAAAATTCAAAGGTTAAGTTTAATAAGAATTAATACTAAAGAAAGAAAGAAAAGAAAAGAAAGAAAGAAAGAAAAGAAAAGAAAGAAAATCCCCACAAAATCTTGTGTCCTGGAATTGTAGCAAATAGGTATAATTGGGAGGAGAAATTCTCACGTATCATCTATGTGCATATACATTCCAGTGTTCTCTAAGAGGCAGGTATCTGAAGGAACGCACTTGAAGAGATTATCATCAGTCTAGACATTGAAGTGAGCTTGAAACTTCAGGAACATCTGGGTCTACTTGAAAAGTTGTTTTGCTTTCTTCCACTATATTAAAACATAACTGGTTTAATAAGTTTCTTTGAAAAGAGAGAGAGAGAAGATGGGTCAGTGGCTAAGACGTTTCCCTGGAAAACTTAAGGATAAATTCCAAGTTCAATTTCCCAATGCCCACGCAAAGCAAGATGCACAGGAACGTGCTTGCAAATGCAAAACTGGTGAGTGGCGCATGAGTCTAGAATTCCTTTATACCTGCCTCTCACAGCAGAGACTGGCACTACCAAAAGGACAATTTTTAATACAGAAAGTCAGAAAAAAGTTAAAAAGACATCTACCTTTTACACCTAAAACAAAGAACATTCTTAAATGCTCAAGTAAGTCAGTATTTGGGGTAAAGATATTTTAGCAGTCCTTCTGCAGTTAGGGTGAGTGACCACATGCAATGTGCCAGCAAGCAATGCGCACCATGCAAATGAGGACAAACAGGATTTGCTTCTTGGGAGGAGAGTTCTCATGCCCACCAAGTGATGATCCAGGACAAGGAATCACTGAAGTTTGAGCGAGCCTCTCATCACTGAATTTCTCTTTTATGTAAATTAGTATCAGGTTGCAGAAATATTGTTGTGGACCAGGCTTGAGCTGGTAAGAGGTACTCTTTGGGTTCCTTTAATCACAGATCACCCCCCACCTTAGGTTTTCACCTCAGCCATCTCCCCAGCCCGCTATTACAAAGGGAACGTTCCTAAAACTGCGGGATATCTGAAGATGAAACCAGTGCTGTGAATGTGCCCCATTCACGTCTGTCTTTTTTTTATCACCTTCTTGGTGCGATTGACAACTTGGGTAGCAAGAGAAGAACATTTCTAGGCTTGCCAATTGTACAAATGACCAAAATACACTTATAATGTCTTTAAACTCTTGAAACAGCAAGGAGCAGCCACTTCCACCTGCCAGATGGGTTTATGGTTGGTGCTAAGCGAATGCAGTGTGACATAGTTGACTCGGGTCAATAGCATCAAATTTCCAGTGTCAGACGCCTGTGACAGAAGTCAGCCAGCAGAGGACGATGACAAACTCAGGGTAGAGAAGTCAGTGGTATCCTGTAAATGCAAGGGGTCTCAGATAGCGAGTGCCTGGATCAAGAGCAAGTCTCCACTTTGCAACAGTACTGGAGGAACAACTTTCAACAAAGAACTTTCCCAGATGATCTTCAAGGTAAGATGAGCCCAAGTGACAATTTATCACATGTGGTTCCTCCCCTTTAATTTTAGTAGGGAATGATAAGGTCATAGCTCTAAAGAGAGTAACTGATTCATTCTGTTTTAGTTTCCATGCTTCAGTATTACTTAATACTGATCCAGCGTCCATGTCCTTGATCTCCGAGAAAAGATGGCTCATAGACAGAGAAGACTCCAGAAAGTCTTTCCTACAACTCCAAGAGGCCTGGATGCCTTCTGAACTTTTTTTTTTTTTTCAATGTAGGGTTTAACTGCAGCTCATGCTGACCTGGAATTCATTATGTATTCTCAGGGTGGCCTTGAACTCACAGCAATCCTCCTACCTCTGCCTCCCAAATGCTGGGATTAAAGGTGAGCGCCACCATACCTGGCTGGCATCTGAACATTAATTTGTGGTGGAGGTGACATAGACACCCTAGGCTGATCTTGAACACAATATATAGCAAAGACGATTGGAACTCAGGCCTCGACTTCTCAAATGTTGGAATTACTGGCCAGTGCATCACATTTGCATCTTGGAGATAAATAATATGTTTTAATTTTTTAATTAATTAATTAATTTGTTTTGTTTTGTTTTGTTTTCCAAGGCAGGGTCTCACTCTAGCCCAGGCTGACCTGGAATTCACTCTATATTCTCAGGGTGGCCTTTAACTCATGGCAATCCTCCTACCTCTGCCTCCCGAGTGCTGGGATTAAAGGTGTGTGCCACCACGCCTGCAAAATTTTTAAATTTATTTAATTAAAAGGAGTGAGAGGGAGAGAGAGTGGGCACCAGGGCCCAATGAGCAGCGAAATGAGAGATCCTCCCTATCTCAAAATGGTAGACAGTCGTAAAGCAGGAAGATACCATGTAAAAATATGACGGTCACTACCCATTAGAGCCAGACCTACCTCCCTAGAAAAAAAACAAAACAAGTATAACTTGCCTAAAGTAGGGGTCTTTTATATTCAGTGATGATCAATACTGGACAGAGAGATTTCAAGTAGAGTCGCCCTAGGGCTCCTCCATCCCTCCCACCATACACATGTGTCCCCTATCCCAGTATCCTGCATCCCTGCGCTCCCAATCTATTTGACTCCATTTTGGTGCAATTCCACACATAAACAATACCACGATAGTTCCAGCAGGTGGCAGTCAGCACCATCCAAGAGACACTGACTGTGTGTGTGTGTGTGTGTGTGTGTGTGTGTGTGTAGATTTCTTTGCTCTTGTTTTGATATTTTCTTCTTATTTTAAGGCATCTCATTTTATTTTTATAATTTGCTTACTTCTTTGGGGTGTGAATATGGACACATGCACCACGTATTTGTTTAATAATTAAACAAGCAAAGAAACAGAAAACTGAGGTGAAGGTGGAATGGGTACACCGCCCTCTAGCTCAGGATAGACTCAAAATCTCTTGTTCTGTCCAGCCCAGGAGGGCATGGAACTCACGGGGATCCTCCTAAATTCCTGAGCCCCTCCTGGGTGCTGGGATTAAGAGCGTGTGCCACCACACCCAGCTCTTATTTATTTTTTTTTTTTTTTATTTTTTTATTTATTTATTTATTTATTTTATTTATTTATTTATTTTTTTGGTTTTTCGAGGTAGGGTTTCATTCCAGCTCAGGCTGACCTGTAATTCATTATGTAGTCTCAGGGTGGCCTTGAACTACCTGTGATCCACCTACCTTTGCCTCCTGGGTGCTGGGATGGAAGGCATGAGCCACCATGCCTGTCTTTTAAATTCTGATGTCCATTTTTAGCTCTTGGAGTTCCAGGCCAGCTTGGGGCTACAGATAAAGTTTCCAGTCAACAAAAACAAAACAAAAAAAAAAACTAGGAAACAGACAGACAGTTCAAAGAAAGAAAAGAACAAAAAAAAAAAAAAAAAACTTTAAAATGTATAGAAAAAGACAAGCTACTGAAAATGCATAAACTCACCTATGGAGGGAGGTGGTTTTGTTGGTCTTCACTGACCAGGGTGGAGCAAAACATGTTAGAAGTCCTCATCCATCCATCTTTCTTTCACCTGGTCTGCTTTTGAGCCACTGTCTTACTTATAACTGATTCTGGAGCTTGCAGAGCTTCTGGCATACCCACTTCTAGCTTCACATGTGTGGGTCCCACTGGGGAATATGACCTGGGCCTATAGGCTTTGCAAGTAGCAAGCACCTTTGACTACAGAGCCATTATCTCCAGCCAGCCTTCCTCCTGTTTCTTTCCTTTTTTATTTGAGAGAGAGAGAGAGAGAGAGACAGAATGGGCACAACAGGGCCTCCACGTATTGAAAATGCACGCCAGATGCATGTGCCATTTTGTGCACATGGCTGTATGTGTGTCCTGGGGATTCCAACGTGGCAAGCACCTTTGACCCCGGAGCCATTTCTCCATCCTTCCTCTCTCTTTTCTTTTCTTTTTCTTTTTCTTTTTTATTTACATAGGCATGTATTCGCACCCTAGGAACTCTTGCCACCAGACACATACACTATTTTTTCTTTAAAATTTCATTTTTGTTTTGTTTTGTTTTTTGAGGTAGGGTCTCTCTGTAGCCCAGGCTGACCTGGAATTCACTACGTATTCTCAGGGTGGCCTCGAACTCACAGCGATCTGATCCTCCTACCTCTGCCTCCCGAGTGCTGGGATTAAAGGCGTCCACCACCACACCCGGCTTGACTTCTGCTTTTATTTGAGGGGAGGAGGAGGAGAGAAGAGCGACCCATTCTAGTGATGTCAGCCAAATGCTTTCCTGGGACCGGGGTGCCATCTAGAGGTTGCTGTTTGAAACGTGACACAGTGAAAGTCGGGAAAACAGGCCCTTGCCCACACCAGCCACGCTCATGCAGAATTCACTCTGTAGCCCCAGAGGGGCCTGGAACTCACGGAAATCCTCCTAAGTCAGCATCTGGAGTGAGTGAGCACTGGAGTGAAAGGGCTTCGCCACCATGTTAGGCTGCTTTGTGATCTTTATCTAAATTACTATGTGTCCTTTAAAAAAAAAGATTTTTTCTGAATGGTCAACAGAGATAACCTGTAGGACTTTTCATTCTGTCCTCACACCCCCTTCTTACTCTTACTGCTACTTTCTTTTATTTTGTTTTCGTTCTCTTTTTTCTTCTTTTGGTTTTTGGAAGTAGAGTCTTACTCTAGCCCAGGATGACCTGGACTTCAGCCTATGTAGTCTCAAACTGGCCTTGAATTCATGGTGATCCTCCTACCTCTGCCTCCCGAGTGCTGGGATTAAAGGCGTGTGCCACCACACCCAGATTTTTACTTTCTTTTCTTATCTATCATTTATAGTTATTTATTTAAAGAGATGAGAAATGGTAGACCATGGAGAGAGACATACAGAGAGATGATAGATAGATAGATAGATAGATAGATAGATAGATAGATAGATAGATAGATAGAGAAATAGAGAGAGAGACAGAGAGAGAGACAGAGAGAGAGAGAGAGATGATAAAAAGGCATGGATGAGAATGAAGAAATGGTGAGTCTTCTGCCACTGCAAATGAACTCCAGTCTCACGTTTAAGTACTGTTGTGGATGCCGTGTGTGTGTGTGTGTGTGTGTGTGTGTGTGTGTGTGTGTGTGTTCTTCTTCCCATTCTTTTTTTAAAGTATTTTAAATGTATTTTTATTTTTATTTATTTATTTGAGAGAGAGAGAGAAAGAGAGAGAGAGAGAGAATGGGCACACCAGGCTTTCAGCCACTGCAAACAAACTCCAGATGCATGTGCCCCCTTATGCATCTGGCTTATGTATTTCACCGGGTGAGGGGAGGGCGTTTGGTGTACATGCCAGCCTTCTACTGTCTCCTACTTACTGTTGGTTCTGCAGGTGAAGTTCCCTGGTACTGGTCAGAAACCGCTAAGAAAAAAATGTTTAATTTTACACAGATGACTTGTAGGATTTTCATGTGGGAGAATGAATGCTAGGCTCTCCTGCCACTGCAAAGGGAACTAACTCCGGACACAAGTGACACGTCGTGTACCTGCTTTTACATGGTTAGTGGGGAATTGAACCCCACCTTTAAGTAACCACAGGATCAACCACCTCTATCTCCCCAGCCCATTCTTTCTCCTCCTCCTCCTCCTCCTCCTTCCTTTAACTGCTGCTGTGATTCTTCTAGTTGCCCTGCAGGTTTTTCTAAGTAAAATAAAACCGACATTTCTTAAAAGTGGAGCTTGCTTTGTGATGGACATGGTATGTTTCTTCTGTCTCTCCTATGGACTTTTATGTGAACACTCTTAAAGAAACAAGCACTCACAACGTGATGCCCGCATGTCAGAGTTCTTCACAATACATTAGGAAGTGAAAAGAAAAAAAAGTCTTTTCTGTTCTCAGAGATCTTTCAAGCGGGAGTGTGGGAATGCATAGTGCCACCCACCACTCCCATCCTGTCAGGAGTCTCTTGAGAGAGAGACAGAGCGCCTTTACCTCCTACCCTGTCATGTACCTCACTGATGCATTGCCTCTGCCTGCGCCACCCCCACCGCCCCTTCTTCCCACTCTTCACTGGGCGAGCGGAGTGCAGTTGGGGTACTTGCTAGCCTTGTCTGTGTCTCCTACATAATTTTCGGTTCCACACCCAGAGTCGGTCGGTACCCCAGACATGATTTCTGTATCCAGCAGGGACTCCCCAGAAACCGCTAAAAAGCAGATATCTTGGAGGGGTTTCAACTGGGAGAATGAATGCGGGGGCATCCCACCACTACAAACGGATGGTATTTTCATCTTTTTATATTGTTTCTATTGATGGAAGTTGTCAGTTAAAGAAGTCTTTTCCTTCCTTTCTTCCTTACTTCCTTTCTTCCTTCCTTCCTTCCTTCCTTCCTCCCTCCCTCCCTCTCTCCCTCCATCCTTTCCCCCTTCTTTCCCTCCCTCCTTCCCTCCCTCCCTCCCTCATTCCCTCCTTCCTTCCTTCCTTCCCTCCTTCCCTCCTTCCCTCCTTCCTTCCTTCCTTCCTTCCTTCCTTCCTTCCTTCCTTCCTTCCTTCCTTTAATCGGGAGAGTGTAAGGGACTGAGGGGCTGGTTTCTGTTCTCTCAGGCTGTCTGACAGCTTCATTCATTGAGCTCTATCTACTTTTGGTCTGGCAAGGTGGCTCAGCGGTTAGGGTGCCTGCCAGCGGAGCCCAAGGACCTGGGTTCGAATCCCCAGGTCCCAATGTACAAAGTGGTGCCCGTGGTCCCTGGGAAGCCGTGGCAGGCGACGGTCCCATTCTCTCTCTCTCACCAATAAATGGTGAAATGATAAAACGAACAAATAGATATACATAATCAATCAATAAAACAACAAATAAATAATTATGATAAATGAATATAATGAACGAATAAGGATAAATATTAAACAAAAAATATAAATAATAAAAATAGCAGGGCATGGTGGTGCACGCCTTTAATCCCAGCACTCGGGAGGCAGAGGTAGGAGGATCACTGTGAGTTCGAGACCTGAAACTACAAAGTTAATTCCAGGTCAACCTGGGCCAGAGTGGTGAGACCCTACCTGGAAAAACAAAAAAACAAAAAAACAAAACAAAACAAAAAAACCAAAAAAATAAAAATAAAACAAATACATATGATAAATAAATATTATAAACAAATCAGTATAAATATTAAGTAAATGAATATAACCAATAAATAAGAAAAGCAATAAGTAAATATATATATAAATAAATATAATAAACAAATAAGGATTATATACTAAATAAATGAATATAAATAATAAATAAATATAATAAATAAATATAATAAATAAGGATAAATATTAAACAAATGATTATAATGTATAAATACATTTAAATAATCAATTAATAAATATAAATCAATGTATAAGCGTAAATATTAAATAAATTTCTATGAATAAGTCAACATAATAAACAATAAATACTAAATCAACGAGTATAAATAATAAGTAAATATAGAACAATAAATTAATATGATAAGTAAGTAAATGTAATAAACAAATCAGTATGGATATTAAATAAGTGAATATAAATAATAAATAAAACAATAAATAAATGTGATAAATAAGGATAAATATCAAAAAATGAATATAAATAAATAAATAAAACAATAAATAAATATAATTACTAAATAAGTATAATAAACAAAGCAGTATAAATATTAAATAAAGGAATATAAAAAATAAATAACTATAATAAATAAGGATAAATACTAAATAAATGAATGTAAATAATAAATAAATATCAATAATAAATATATAAAGACAAATAATAAATAAATTTAAATAGCAAATAAATCTAAATAATAATAAATAAATGTAAATAATAAATGAATGAATAACTGTACATTTGTGGTAGTTTGAATATATGGATCCCAATATATTCAATGTTTTATCACTTTATAGTTTGCATCTGCAATCACCTTCCTAGAGGCAATGTCACTGGGGGCTGGTCTTAAGGTGTTAATGGTGGGTTTGAGATTCCATTGTAAAGAAATGCAAAGTGTGCCCAGTAGGAGTTCCTGAAGTGTGCTGTGACTTTTGGCAGTAGTTTTGCTCTGTGTGCTGTGGTGGCTGGTTGGCTTTCTCTCTCTCTGCTTGGCCCTGTGAAAGCAGGCTGCTTTTCCTGCCTTTATGGAACTTCCCCTGGATCTGTAAGCTTCAATAAATAATATCCCTTCCTCCATAACTGTGCCTGGTCTGGAAGTTCATCTCAGCGAACCTGAAGCTGTCTGCTACAGTAAAGTGGTACCGAGGAGTGTGGGGTGAGATGAACCTTACCACATGGATGTTCATCTTTTGCAACCTTTGTTTTGGAGGAATGGGCATGGACTTGGTGCTTGCAACTGAAGATGCCTTCTGGAGTGGTAAGCCAACTTTTATGGACTATTCTGATGAGAGTTTGAGAATGCTAAGTGCAGACAGTATTGAACTTCGAGGCTTGGCTTATGAGCTTTCTAAGGGGAAGGAAAGACTGCAGAGGACTTTGTTGGAACTGGGCTACTGGCATAAGGGATGGCTACGTTGCACTATCCAGGCCAAGAAAGCTTGATCAAGCTTAAATTTGTAATGGACTGATATGCTTGGCTAACGATATCGGACTGAGATTTAATATTTTAAGTTGGAAAACCTGAAGCAAGTTAAAAGTAGAGGCATTGAGACTGGTTTAGCTGCTATTGTCAACACATTAGCAATCTTAAGGAAGGTGGAAGGAAGGTGGCCTGACTGATTTACATTAAAACAATGGAGAGGATGCCTGAGGAAAGACTGTTAAAAATGCAAATTCTTGGAAAGAGCTGACTGGAGAAGGAACCTGCTTTTCAAGGCTATGATTTATGTTGTCCCTGGATTAAGAATACGGCTGTGTCCTGCACACCTGGTATTAATTTTGGAGGCATGAAAAATGCATAGAATGGTCATGAATTGCACATGGTTCCAGGAGCCGCTGCTGCGATGGGGCATGAAGCAGGGCATGAAGACCCTCAGGAATAGGCTGCAAGAGCCTTTGGAAGATGGACCGTGGTTTGCATGGAGACCTGAAGATGTTTTGGATATACCAGGACTATGCAAGGACTCCCATGTAGTGCAGTGTTGGCCTGGGATCGAAGTTTTCCCTGGCGACTCTTTCCAGCTGGAGGGGTGGAATTGGAAAACCTGGAGACTGTCAGTCTCTGGTTATATTGAACTTGAACTGCAGAAGTTTGATGACGGCTGATGGTGGTTGAGTTTGCATTGTTATAGTCTCTCCTTGCTATGCCTCATACCAGTTAAAAAAGTTTACTCTGTGCCTTTGCATGTTGAAAGTATTTAACTTGTTTGATTTTACAGGACTCACTATCTTAAGTTGATCAAGACTGTGAGAACCATTGAAATTGGACTGAGTACAATTTACAATATGTGATAATGATAAATCTATTGGGGGCCAGGGGCAGAATGTGGTAGTTTGAATATATGGCCCCCAATATATTTAAATTTTTTTTTACTTTATAGTTTGCATCTGCAATCACCTTCCTAGAAGCAATGTCACTGGGGGCTGGTCTTAAGGTGTTAATGGTGGGTTTGAGATTCCATTGTAAAGAAATGCAAAGTGTGCCCAGTAGGAGTTCCTGAAGTGTGCTGTGACTTTTGGCAATAGTTTTGCTCTGTGTACTGTGGTGGCTGGTTGGCTTTCTCTCTCTGTGCTTGGCCCTGTGAAAGCAGGCTGCTTTTCCTGCCTTTATGGAACTTCCCCTGGATCTGTAAGCTTCAATAAATAATATCCCTTCCTCCATAACTGTGCCTGGTCTGGAAGTTCATCTCAGCGAACCTGAAGCTGTCTGCTACAACATTTTTTTGTTTGTTTGTTTTTTTGTTTTTTGAGAGGGTCTCACCACTCAGGCTCAGGCTGACCTGGAACTGAATTTGTAGTCATCTCAGGGTGGCCTTGGACTCACAGTGATCCTCCTACCTCTGCCTCCCGAGTGCTGGGATTAAAGATGTGTTTCACCAAGCCCGACAATAACTGTAAATTATTAAAGGAAGAAATAAAGATAAAGAAGTCTTAAAAGGCCATATGGGGGCTGGAGAAATGGCTTAACAGTTAAAGCATTTGCCTGCAAAGCCAAAGGATCCCGGTTCAATTCTCCAGGACCCACGTAAGCCAGATGCACGAGGGGCACATGCATTGGGAGTTCGTTTGCAGTGGCTAGAGGCCCTGGCATGCCCATTCTCTCTCTGTCTGCCACTCTTCTGTCTTAAGGCCTGTCCAGTGCACAACTTCTGTGTGTCTAATAAGTAAATAAATGAAAATACATATTTAAAAATACATTAGTTAGTTTTATTGATTAGACAGAGAGAAATAGAGAGGGACAGAAAGACACACACAGAGAGAGGGGAATGGACACGCCAGGGCCTCCAGCCCTGCAAACAAACTCCAGACACAGCATGCACCACATTGTGTATCTGGCTTACGTGGGTCCTGGAGAGTCGCACCTGGATCCTTAGGCTTTGCAGGCATGTCCCTTAACTGCTGAGCCATCTCTCCAGCCCAAGTTTATTGTTTATTTTTTTTATTATTATTATCATCATCATTATTGTGATTACCATTGAGGTTGGGTGTGGCTCTAGGCCAGTCTGAACCGTAATCCACTCTGTCATCTCAGGCTGGCCTCAAACTCATGGCCACGACCCTCCTCCTTCTAAGCAAGTTGACTGCAATTTTCTTATTTTTTATTTCATTTTTTTATTCTATTATTTATATAATAATTTATAATTTTAATTAAATTTTTTATTTTAGTATTTATAATTTATCTTATTATTTATTATTTTATTACTTTATTTTACTTTTTAATTTAATTTAATTTATTTTATTATTTATTTAACTTTCTATTTCATTATTTCTTATTTTATTTTTTTTTAAATTTTGTTTTATTATTTATTATTTTATTTTTATTATTGTTATTGTTATTATTATTAATATGGTTTTTGAGGTAAGGTGTGGCTGTAGGCCAGGCTGCTGTGAATGGAACCCACTGTGTGTTCTCAGGCTGGTCTTGAACTCACGAATATGGAACCAAAGGGAAAGCAAAGGCAAGACCAATTGCTGTGTGAAAAATAAGGCAAGAACATAACAGATGATTTCACACCTGTTGGGACCCAAGAACTAAAAACATGTTTGATGTTATACATTTAAACTTATGTTACCTAGATTTTATTATAAGGACCACCAGACTGATAAAATTTCATAATGTGCAAATTAGGTCTTATAAATTATTTATTTATTTATTTATTTTATTTTTTTAGGTAGGTCTCAGTCCAGGCTTACCTGGAATTCACTCTGTAGTCTCAGGATGGCCTTGAACTCACAGATCCTCCTACCTCTTTCCCGAGTGCTGGGATTAATGTGGGCACTGGGCAATGACCAGCTAAATTATTTATTTTTTTGAAAAGGAATCAAGTGATAGGCATTTCCTAGTTTTGGTTTTTGTATCATCTTGAATGTACAATGAAGGTTATTTTAAATGGATAAGTTTACTTTTCCTTCAAATCTTAATAATTTACCAGTTACACTGTAATTCTCTAATTTTCATTTAAAATAATATCTTTATTAATGAGACAGAGAGAAACAGAATGGAACTACCATTTGTGCACTTGTCTGAAGTGTGCTACTAGGTAGAATAAGCAAACACTGCAGGCCAAGCACCTTTTAAACAGCTCTAAGAAAATGATACTTTTTTTTTTTTTTTTTTTTTTTTTTTTTTAGGGTTTCACTCTGGTCCAGGCTGACCTGGAATTAACTATGTAGTCTCAGGGTGGCCTTGAACACTCAGCGATCCTCCTACCTCTGTTCTTTGAGGGCTGGGTTGTTTGTTTGCGCCACCACGCCCGGCTGAAAATGATACTTTTAATGTAGAAAGCAGCTGTTTTCAGTAGACACAAATAGAATAAGTAATACCAGAATGCATTCATTAACAATTTCAAAAGTATGATTGAAATAGAAGAATGTTTAGTATTTATTAAATATGCTTTAAAAACAGAAATGCAAGTAGTTGCTCAGGATGACATTTTTTTCATCCTGCCCTTCAATCTATTAAGAAATAGTCCAGAATTAGAGAAACCAAAGCTATTCTGGCCTGGTCTTTAAAAATTTATTATTTTGTTTATGGATTTGAGGCAGGAGACTGCCCACAGTTCAGCAAGGCCAGTGTGAGCTAAAGCAAGTATCACACCAGCCAAAGAAAGAAGCAAGACCTTGTGCAAATGAAAACAGATAAACTAAAACAACCAAAGCATGTAGAAAGATAGTGGTTTTTTTTAAGTTTTTCTCTGATATAACTTATTCATATTTTTATCTACAACCTAACCTCTTGACACAGATTTGACAAGTTTTATGAAATACTGATTCTATCTTGAATGTCTGAAACAAGTATTGGACTAATATGTATGACCAGCCATATCACATTTAGTGCTGTCTTACAGGTTTTAGGGATTTTCTGTTTGTTTGTTTTGTTTGTTTGAGTGTTTTGCATGTGTGTTTTGAATCAGGCTTCACAGAAATTTAGAGTTCATAAGGAAAAATACATGTTCTGCTACTTAATTCATATTGTAGGACCAAATCGGGAACTCCCGGGCTCTGTCTCAGGAAAGGCGACACCCCAAATCACCCCAAGAAACGATCTTGATGCAAATTGCAAGAGGATTTTTATTCCAGCGCTGGGACCCCCAGTCGTTCATCACGCAGGGAGAAGACTGGGACCCCTAGTGCAGAACTAAGGCAGCTTTTATTGGGTTTAGACAAAGAAGAGGAAAATTCTTAACATGATTGGTTAACAGCTAGTAAGAAGGTACATGTAATAAGCTCATTGGTTATTTGGTTGCTGGGGCATTTTGAATATACTTTTTATATTAGGAGGGCCACAAGTATGTATAAACGTTTGCTGAGTTTCTTATGATTGGCTCATTTCAAGGATTATTTTGAATACTTATCAGTTTGGAGTTTTCCAGCAACTGCAGAAGTGCTGTGTCAGCTCCTTCTGGAAATAGAAACTCAGGCCTGTGAATATTCTGAAAGTCTGTCATGGCGTTACTTTAGTTCTTGCTTTTCTTGCTTACACTCTCTTATTGTCCTACACCTCTATCTATATACTTTTATATTACAATCTTTCCTTTTATGGTGCAAGCAGTTCACAGAAGCCAGATAAGCAGTTAGTTAGCTCATTTTTTGTTATCTCATTAGGCCAGAGTCACGTACCCAAAAAGCCTGTTCTTTTTATTTAGGTTCATGCAGGAAGCAGGCTCTGAACCAGCAAGAAGGGTGATCTTCTACCTATTTGCTGGCAGAGAGCCAATTCTGGAATTTGAAGCATTTATGACTTTTTTCCTTAAACCAGGATGTTACACACATGG
The DNA here is from genome assembly GCA_036365145.1 of Orientallactaga sibirica. Classification (NCBI taxonomy): domain Eukaryota; kingdom Metazoa; phylum Chordata; class Mammalia; order Rodentia; family Dipodidae; genus Orientallactaga; species Orientallactaga sibirica. The sequence goes on from JAEOAD010002184.1 coordinate 1,444,617, forward strand.
CCTTTTAATATTTCTTTACTTTTATTTCTTTCTTCAATATTTACACTTATTCATTCATTTATTATTTACATTTATTTATGACTATTTAGATTTATTCATTATTTACATTTATTTATTATTATTTGTATTTATGTCTTTATTATTGATATTTATTTATTATTCATACTTGCTTAATATTTATACTTATTTGTTTATTATATTTATTTACTATTTACATTCATTTATGTAATATTTATACTTATTAGTTTATTATATTTATCATTTATATTCATTCATGTAAAATTTATACTTGTTAGTTTGTTATATTTGTTTTATTTATTTATTATTTACATTCACGTATTTAGCATTTATCCTTATTTGTTTATTATAGTTATTGATTTATTATATGTATTCATTGTATTATTTATTTGTAATTTGTATTCATTTTTTTAATACTTATCCTTATTTGTTCATGTTTCTTCACTTTATTTATATATTGTTTTATTTATTCATTATTTATACTCATTTATTTAATATTTAGACTGCTTTGTTTGTTATACTTATTTATTAATTACATTTATTTGTTTTATTTCTTTATTATTCATTTTCTTTTTTTTCTTTTTTTAAATTTTATTTATTTTTTGTCTGACAACTTCTTTAATTGTAGACAATATCACATGTTTTTTCCCTCACTCCCCTGACTTTCCCCTTTGAAACATCACTCTCCATCATATACCCTCCCCCACTCAATCAGCCTCTCTTTTTTTATGTATGTATGTATGTATGTATGTATGTATGTATGTATGTATGTATGTATGAGAGAGAGAGACAATGGACACTACCATTTGTGCACATGTCTGTATTTGGGTACTTGGGAATAGATCATAGCTTTTCAGGCAAGCACCTTTTAAACACAGAGCCTTTTCTCCAGCCTTCCTCCTTTTTTTTTTTTCCTTTTTACTTAAACGTACATGAATGGTGGGTGCCCAAGCTGCTCTTGCCCCCCGACACATACAGTAATTCTGCTTTCAAATTTTGTGCTGTGTTTGTTTGTTTATTTATTTATTTATGTGCGTGTGTGAGAGAGAGAGACAGAGAGAGAGAGAATGACAGAGAGAGCAAGAGAGAGAGAATGGACACTACAGGGCTTCCAGGCACTGCAACTGTACTCCAGATGCATGCACCCTTTTGTACACATGAATGTATGTGGGTACTGGAAAATGGAACTAGCGTTGCAGGTAAGCACGTTTAACACTCGTGCTGTTTTTCCTGCACATGCTTACCTGGAAATCACAGGAATCTTCCTAAGTCTCTGGGCCCCTCCTGAGCGCTGGGACAAAAGCTGTCTCACTCTAATTCAAGCTGACCTGGAATTCACTATGGAGTCTCACGGTGGCCTTGAACTCATGGCATTACTCCTACCTCTATCTGCCCAGTGCTGGGATTAAATATATATATCTAAAAGACAAACGACAACACAAAATCAAACAGAGCCACGAATGGTCAGGAAATTGTGCAGAAGAGAGTGTGCAAAAACCAGAGGGGGTGGGGCAATATCGATTGGCACTGAATCCCTCAATTGAAGTGCTGCTGCTCCCAAAAATTAGGAACCAAAACACCGTGGGGAACACCCACAATCCCACAATGACGGTCTTGCAAGGCCTGGTACGAGTGAAGACGGGCGTGAGCATACCAACATATGATGTGTACTTACAACGTTTCCTCTGAAAGAAAAGGCATAAAAGAATCCTAAAAATAAGCCAACCAGTCAGTGAAAATGACAACGTGATTGGGGTTCACCTTAGGAATAAGGTTCCTCCTGGCCGGGGTCAGCAGGTAGAAATAGAACACTGCTCCTTGTATGTCAAGAAGTCCCGCCTCTCCTTCCAGCACCCTGCACCAAGAACCGAGCGCACTTGAGAAAAGCTGAGTCCCTCTCATCATCAACAACAATAATAAGCTAGGAAGTAGTCCAAGTAATTGAACTCAAAGCTTCTGTAAGATTTTTTAATCTCTCTACCTTAATCTTTGAAGCAGGCTCTCACCTTCTAACAGCTGGCTTCTAACTCCTTCACATCCTCATCCATAAGCCTTTTAAGATCTTCTTACCTCAGCTGGGAGTTCCCTAGGGAAACACACCCCTGGGGTCCTGTTCATTCATTTTTTCAGACATACCCATTACAGTAGGCTTGTAACGTCAGAGTGAAGGGATGAAGTCTATGCTATTGCTCAATTTCAAAGAAAGGATTTTGTGCACCACCTGTCCACTGGCTCTTTTCTGTTGACCAATTTCACGCTTTATTTGGAGACAGCAGATTCCGGGGAAAGACAATGCCAGGAGTGCCCAGGGAATCACTGTGTGATAGAATTGGGGCTCCTGACAAGCATCTGAGTCATCTGCTCACATCTGTCTGGGACCTCCAAACTGACTGAGGATTTCACACACTCGATATGAGTTTAGAGCACCGATTCTGTCTGAGGACCACACTTCTGGTAATCCAGCAGACACTGGGGAAAGTCCTAAATTCTCAAGGGAAAAATATTCATTTATTTATTTATTTATTTATTTATTTACTTATTTATTTGAGAGAGAGAGACAGAGAGAGAGAATGGAAACAATTGTGCCTACAGGCCCTGCAAATGCACTCGAGATGCTTCCACTATTTTGTGCATATGGCTGTATGTGGATACTGGGCAATGGAAATTTTGCAAGTAAGCACCTTTGACCACGGAGCCATTATTCCAGCCTTCTCCTTCTTCCCCAGTTTTTCTTTTTTATTTCACCTGTGCATGTTTGGACACCTTAGTATCTCTTTCTGCCGGACACATCCACTACTTTTCCTTCAAAATTTTATGTATTTATGTCTGTATGTTTGTATGTCTATATGTCTGCATGTGTGTGTGTGTGTGTGTGTGTGTGTGTGTGTGTGTGTGTGTGTGTGTGTGTGTGTGACAAAGAGAAAGAGAATGGAAACTACCATTTGTGCACATGTCTGTATGTGGGTACTGGGGAATAGAACCTACCTTTGCAAGCAAGCACCTTTTAAACAAGGAGCCTTTTCTCCAGCCTTCCTCTTCTTTTTTTTCTTTTTCCTTTTTACTTAAACGTACAGAATGCCCTAGGAACTCTTGCCCCAAGACACATACACTAGTTGTTTTTTGAAATTTTGTTGTTTACTTATTTATTTGTGTGTGTGTGTGTGTGTGTGTGTGTGAGAGAGAGAGAGAGAGAGAGAGAGAGAGACAGAGACAGAGACAGAGACAGAGACAGAGACAGAGAGACAGAGAGAGAAGAAGTACCAGACAGCATCCTTTTTTTATTTTTATTTTTTTGGTTTTTCCATGTAGGGTCTCACTGTAGCTCAGACTGACCTGGAATTCACTCTGTAGTGTCAGGGTGGCCTCAAACTCATGCTGATCCTCCTACCTGTCTCCCAAGTGCTGGGATTAAAGGCGTGCCCCACCAGGCTTGACTCTTTAAAAATTTGTTTTACTATTATTTATTCAGCAGAGAAAGAGGTAAAGAGAGGGAGAGAGAATGAGCACACTAGGCCTCCAGCCACTGCAAATGAACACCAGATACATGCAATCCCTTGTGCAGCTGGCTAACCTGGGTCATGAGGAATCGAACCTGTGTCCTTTGGCTTTGCAGTCCAACACCTTAACAGCTAAGCCATCTGTCCAGCTCCAGATAGGACCCTTTTTATCCAAGTTGAAGGGAGTCTTCAAAATGACTTCCCCTCCAACATTTTCTTTTCCAAAAACCATCAGGCCATTTGTAGCCCTACAACTCTATCTTTTTCTTTCTTTCTTTCTTTCTTTTTTTTTTTTTTTTTTTTTTTGGCTTTTCGAGGTAGGGTCTCGCCCTAGGCCAGGCTGACCTAGAGTTCACTATATAGTCTCAGGCTGACATCGAACTCATGGCGATTCTCCTACCTCTGCCTCCTGAGTTCTGGGATTAAAGGCGTGTGCCAGCAAACCCAAACGATCCCAGTTAGATTCCACAGGGCCCACTTTAGCCAGATGCACAAGGTGGCGAATAAGTCTGGAGTTTGTTTTTAGTGGCTGGAGGTCCTGGCATGTCCATTCTCTCCTCTCTCTCTGCCCCTCTCTGTCCCCCTCTATTTCTCTCTTTCTCTCTAATCAATAAATGCCTATATTTTCTAAAAATTATTTTATTCATTTACTTATTAGACACGCAGAGAGGTTGTGCACTGGACAATCCTTGCACCAGGATGTCAGACACATGGCCATTTAAGATTTCTTTACTTTTATTTCTTTCTTTAATATTTACACTTATTTATTCATTTATTATTTACATTTATTTATGACTATTTAGATTTATTCATTATTTACATTTATTTATTATTATTTGTATTAATGTCTTTATTATTAATATTTATTATTCATACTTGTTTAAAATTTATACTTATTTCTTTATTATATTCATTTACCATTTATATTCATTCATGTAATATTTATATTATTAGTTTATTATATTCATCATTTATATTCATTCAAGATTTGTACTTGTTATTTTCTTATATGTGTTTTATTTATTTATTATTTACATTCATGTATTTAGTATTTATCCTTATTTGTTTATTATAGTTATTCATTTATTATATGTATTTATTGTATTATTTATTTATAATTTCTATTCATTTTGTAATACTTATCCTTATTTGTTCATGTTTCTTCACCATATTTATATATTGTTTCATTTATTCATTATTTATACTCATTTATTTAATATTTAGACTCCTTTGTTTATTATACTTATTTATTAATTATATTTATTTTTTATATCTTTATTATTTGTTTTTTTTTCTCTTTTTCAATTTTTAAAATTTTTTTCTGACAACTTCTTTAATTGCAGACAATATCCAATGTTTTTTCCCTCAGTTCCCTGACGTTCCCCTTTGAAACATCACTCTCCATCACATCCCGTCCCCCTCTCAATCAGCTTCTCTCTTTTTTTATGTGTGTGTGTGTGAGAGAGAGAGAGAGAGAGAGAGAGAGAGAGAGAGAGAGAAAGACAGTGGACACTAACGTTTGTGCACACGTCTGTATGTGGGTACTGGGAATAGATCATAGCTTTGCAGGCAAGACCTTTTAAACACGTAGACTTTTTTCCAGCCTTCCTTTTTTTTTTTTTTTCCTTTTTACTTAAACATACATGAATGGTGGGTGCCCAAGGTGCTCTTGCCCCCAGACACATAAACAAATTGTCATTTGAAATTTTGTGATGTGTTAAATTATTTATTTATTTATTTATTTATTTATTTATTTATTTGTGTTTGTGGGTGTGTGTGAGAGAGAGAAAGACACACAGAGAGGGAGAGAGGGAGAATTAACACTACAGGGCTTCCAGGCACTGCAACTGTACTCCAGATGCATGTGCCCTTTTGTGCACATGAATGTATGTGGGTACTGGAAAATGGAAGCTAGCATTGCAAGCAAGCACGTTTAACACTTCGTGCTGTTTTTCCAGCACATGCTCTCCAGGAAATCACAGGGATCTTCCTAAGTCTCTGGGCCCCTCCTGTGTGCTGGTACAAATGGTGTCTCACTCTAATTCAGGCTGACCTGGAATTCACTATGGAGTCTCAGGGTGGCCTTGAACTCATGGCAATACTCCTACCTCTGTCTCCCCAGTGCTGGGATTAAATGTATATAACTAAAAGACAAACAACAACACAAAATTGAACAGAGCCACCAATGGCCAGGAAGTTGTGCAGAAGAGCAAGTGCAAAAACCAGAGGGGGTGGGGCAATATGGATAGTCACTGAATCCCTCAATTGAAGCGCTGCTACTCCCAGAAGTTAGGAACCAGAACACTGTGGGGAACACCCACAATCCCACAATGATGGTCCTGCGTGGCCTGGCACGAGTGAAGACGGGCATGAGTGTACCAACGTATGATGTGTACTTACAACATTTCCTCTGAAAGAAAAGGCATAAAAGAATCCTAAAAATAAGCCAACCAGTCAGTGAAAATGACAACGTGATTGGGGTTCACCTTAGGAATAAGGTTCCTCCTGGCTGGGGTCAGCAGGTAGAAATAGAACACTGCTCCTTGTATGTCATGGAGTCCCGCCTCTCCTTCCAGCACCCTGCACCGAGCGCACTTGAGAAAAGCTGAGTCCCTCTAGTCATCAACAACAATGATAAGCGAGTAAGTAGTCCAAGTAATTGAACTCAAATCTCCTGTAAGATTTTTCAATCTCTCTACCTTCATCTTTGAAGCAGGTTCTCACCCTCTAATAGCTGGCTTCTAACTCCTTCACATCCTCGTCCTTCAGCCTTGTAAGATCTTCTTAGCTGGACTGGGAGTTCCCTAGGGAAACACACCCCTGGGGTCCTGTTCATTCATTTTTCAGACATCCCCATTACAGTAGGCTTGTAATGTCAGAGTGAAGGGATGAAGTCTATGCTATTGCTCAATTTCAAAGAAAGGATTTTGTGCACCACCTGTCCACTGGTTCAGCCGTCCATTTTCTGTTGACCAATTTGATGCTTTATTTGGAGACAGCAGATTCTCTAACCCAGGGGTACAGCATACAGGTATGCTGTACCCCTGGGTTAGAGAATCTGGAATGTTCTGGGGAAAGAGAATGCCAGGAGGGCCCAGGGAATCGCTGTGTGATAGAATTGGGGCTCCTGACAAGCACCTGAGTCATCTGCTCACATCTGTCTGGGACCTCCAGAACTGACCAAAGATTTCAGACACTCGATATGAGTTTTGAGCACCCTTTCTGTCTGAGGACTAACCTTCTGGTAATCCAGAAGACAGTGGGGAAAGTCCTAAGTTCTCCAAGGAAAAATATTTATCTATTTATTTATTTATTTATTTATTTATTTATTTATTTATTTATTTATTTGAGAGAGATAGAATGGAAACAAATGTGCCTACAGGACCTGCAAATGCACTCGAGATGCTTACACCATTTTGTGCACATGGCTGTATGTGGTTACTGGGCAATGGAAACTTTGCAAGTGAGCACCTTTGACCTCCTTCTTCCCCCATTTTTCTTTTTTATTTCACCTGTGCATGTTTGGATACCTTAGTATCTCTTTCCACCGGACATGTCCACTACTTTTCCTTTAAAATTTTATGTATGTATGTCTATATGTCTGTATGCATGCATGTGTGTTTGTGTGTGTGTGTGTGTGTGTGTGAGAGAGAGAGAGAGAGAGAGAGAGAGAGAGAGAGAGAATAAGTACCAGATAGCATCCTTTTTTTTTTTTTGTTTTTTGTTTTTCCAATGTAGTGTCTCACTGTAGCTCAGGCTGACCTGGAATTCACTCTGTAGTCTCAGGGTGGCCTCGAAATCATGCTGATCCTCCTACCTGTCTCCCAAGTGCTGTGATTAAAGGTGTGTCCCACCAGGCCCAACTATTTAAAAAAAATTTTTTTAGACTTCTGGTTAAGATGGTGACATAGGAACCATGCCAAAACAGGGTAGAGGAAAAAAGCGAAACAAACTCCAGCAAAACACACTCTTCTACTAAAAAGTGAGGTGTATAGTAAACTATCAAGCACAGCAGAGAAGTAGGAGAGATCTAGAGCATCTAGAGCCTACAGAAGCAGTTCCACAGCTGTGACGAGCTCCACGCCGAGGCAGCTGCCAGGCTCCGCCTCAGCCAGCTGAGCTGCAGGATTTTAAAGCCAGGTGAGGGGATTCTCCACTCACATCGCCTCTTCACAAACTCAAGAAACGTGGAAGGAGGATGGAAGAGACCAACAGAGAGGCTTGTGAGGAAGATGATCGGGTGGAGGAGCAGACAGACTTCAGGCGCCATTCACAGCCTCCCCTCCCCCACCACCAATGCAAGTGCTGGCAAGCACAAGAGACCTGGGAAAGAGAGCTCACCTACCCAGCATCTGGCACGGCGAAAGCAGTGACCCACAGACACAGCCGGCCTTCCTGAGCCCACAACACAGCCAAGGACCCAAGCAGCCATGCAGCATAGCTGTGATCAAACCCGTTCCAAAAGGTAACTTTGTTTACACCAGGTTAGTACCCACCAAATAAGCCTGGTATATAGGCTTGCATTGGAAGGGCGAATTGCACCTTACATATCAGTGTACATTCTATGTTAAACCTGATGGATGGTCAGATCTGACATTCCTAAATAAGCTATATTTTGGGCTGCTCATTTGTTGCTTCCTGATTTGTTTCCTCCTCTGTCATTCATTGGGGAAGGGTCTTACTTGATCACAAGCTGACCTTGGAATGTTCTACAGACCTGAAATCTTAGCCTCCCAGTTGACAGGATTAAGGGTGTGGAGTAACACACATCCTCAGGGACTGTGACATTGTTAGAGGATCTGTTTGTCATAATACCTGCTTTTGCACAAATACTCTGTGCTGTATCTCATTGAAGGGGTACATTGTTGAGTTAAATTTTTAGAATTTGATTGTATTCTGTTCCATTCACCCCACTTGATACTCTCATAGCAGGCAAAACCAACCCCTAGGGTCACTTCTGTGATTACTCTGAGAGCCTTAAGAGCCACACTTAACACCTTAAACTCCTACCCTGAAGATATATAATATCAGATTGATTGATACATCTAATATTACTGCAGATATTTAGAAAACCCAAGCATTAAATTAATTCAAGATGCAAAGATCTCTACATTACAATACAAGAAACACAAAAAATCAAGACAATATAAGTCCACCAAAAAGTATTAATATATCAGAAATGACCTTCAGTGAGGCTGACTTAGAGGAAATCCCCGAGAAAGATTTCAAAAAAAGATTATAAATATGTTCAAAGAACTCAAAGAGGAAATGAAAGGGTTCAAAGACCTCAAAGAAATCAAAGGATTCAAAGAACACAGAGAAAACCAATTTAATGAAATAAGGAGGTCAATACTAGACATAAATACAGAAATAGAAATAATAAAGAAGACCCAGGCAGAAATGCTAGCAATAAAAAACGCAGTCAGTGAAATAAAAACCTCTGTAGAAAATCTCTCAAGTAGAATGGATGAAGGAGAGAACAGAATATCTAAGCTAGAAGACCAACTGGCAGATGTAATACAGTCCAACAAAGAGAAAGACAAAATAATAGGAAGGTATGAATGGGAATTTCAAGATATTTGGGACACTATGAAAAGATCAAACATAAGAATTCAAGGGATAGTAGAAGGAGAAGAATTTCACTCCAAAGGCATAGTAGGTGTTTTCAACAAAATCATAGAGGAAAACTTCCCCCAAATTGGGAAAGAGAGGCCAATGAAGATACAGGAAGCCTTTAGAACACCAAACAGACAAAACCTGGAAAGAACATCTCCCTGCCATATTATAATTAAACTACCAAACATACAAACCAAAGAAAATATATTGAAAGCAGCTAGAGAGAAAAAGCAAGTGACCTACAAAGGCAAGCCCATCAGAATCACAGCAGATTACTCAACACAAACTTTAAAGGCCAGAAGGGCCTGGAGTGATGTATTCCAAGTTCTGAAAGATAAAAACTGTCAACCGAGATTACGTTATCCTGCAAAACTATCTATCCAAATAGATGGAGAAATAAGGACATTCCACAACAAAGACAGGCTAAAGGAATTTATGGCAACTAAACCAGCTCTACAGAAAATACTCACAGGAATCATTCACGCTGAAGAGAAAGCAAAACACACACAACAGGAAATAGGAAAAAAATAAACCATACTCAAATAACAGTTAGAACAAGTGTGTAAAACGAAAACCAGGAAGAACTACAAAACAATAAAAATGGAGAGATCAAATACATATCTTTCAATAATAACTCTTAATATCAATGGCCTCAATGCCCCAATCAAAAGACACAGACTTGCAGACTGGATTAAAAAGCAGCATCCTGCCATCTGTTGCCTCCAGGAAACTCATCTCTCAATAAAAAATAGAAACCTTCTTACGGTGAAAGGTTGGAAAAAGGTATATCAAACAAATGGGCCTAGGAAACAAGCAGGGGTTGCTATCCTAATTTCTGACAAGATAGACTTCAATCCAACATTTCCGAGGAAAGATACAGAAGGTCACTTTATACTGATCAAAGGAACACTCCAACAGGAGGACATTACAATCCTAAACATATATGCCCCTAACATGGAGGCTCCCAATTTCATCAAACAAACGCTATTAGAATTAGGGTCAGAGATATCTCCTAAGACAATAGTAGTGGGTGACTTCAATACCCCACTCTCATCACTTGACAGGTCTACCCAGCAAAAAATAAACAGAGAGACATCTGCATGAAATGATATCATGGAACAAATGGACCTAACAGATATATACAACACATTCCATCCAAATACTGCAGAATATACATTTTTCTCAGCAGCACATGGGACATTCTCTAAAATAGACCATATACTAGGACACAAATCAAATCTTAACAAATACAGGAAAATTGAAATAATCTCTTGTATGCTATCTGACCACAATGGAATTAAACTGCAAATCAGCAACAAGAAAAATTACAGAGCATACAGAAATTCATGGAGACTAAACAGTACATTATTGAATGATACATGGGTCATTGAAGAAATTAAAAAGGAAATCAAAAAATTCATAGAATCAAATGATGATGAGAATACAACATACCAAGACCTTTGGGACACAATGAAGGCAGTCCTATGAGGGAAATTTATAGCTCTAAGTTCCTATATTAAGAAATTAGAAAGTTCACAAGCAAACAATTTAATGCTTCACCTTAAGGCCTTGGAAAGAGAAGAACAATGCAAACCAAAAATCAGTATACGGGGGGCTGGAGAGATGGCTTAGCGGTTAAACGCTTGCCTATGAAGCCTAAGGACCCCGGTTCGAGGCTTGATTCTCCAGGACCCACGTAAGCCAGATGCACAAGGGGTTGCATGCATCTGGAGTTCGTTTGCAGTGGCTGGAGGCCCTGGCGCACCCATTCTCTCCCTCTCTCTCTCTCTCTCTCTCTCTCTCTCTGTCTCTCTCTCCCCCTCCCTGCCTATTACTGTATCTCTCTCTCTCTCTCAAATAAATAAATAAATAATAAAATATTTTTTTTTAAATCAGTAGATGGGAAGAAATAATAAAGGTCAGGGCAGAAATTAACAAAATGGAAAAAAAAAAAAAAAAATCAAAAAAATCAATGAAACAAAGAGTTGGTTCTTTGAAAGGATAAACAAGATTGATAAACCCTTTGCAAATCTGACCAAAAGAAAGAGAGAAGAGACAAAAATTGACAAAATTAGAGATAAAAAGGCAACATCACAACAGATACCAAAGAAATTCAGAAAATCATACGGACATACTTTAAGAATATATATGCCTCTAAATTTGAAAACCTGAAAGAAATGGATGATTTCCTTGATTCATATGACCTACCAAATTTAAATCAAGATGAGATAAACCATTTAAATAGACCTATAACAACTACAGAGATCCAAGCAGTTATAAAAAGTCTCCCAACTAAAAAAAGTCCAGGCCCAGATGGATTCACTGCTGAATTTTACCAGTCATTCCTGGAAGAAATAACACCAGTGCTTCTCAAACTTTTTGATAAAATAGAAAAGGAAGGAATTCTACCAAAATCCTTCTATGAAGCCAGCATCACCCTGATACCCAAACTGGACAAAGACAGATCAAAAAAAGAAAATTATAGACCAATCTCCCTCATGAACATAGATGAGAAAATTCTCAACAAAATACTAGCAAACAGAATACAAGAATATTTCAGAAAGATTATTCACCCCGACCAAGTAGGCTTTATCCCAGAGATGCAGGGATGGTTCAACATACGCAAATCCATAAATGTAATACACCATATAAATGGTCTGAAGGACAAAAATGACATGGTCATCCCAATAGATGCAGAAAAGGCATTTGACAAAATCCAACACCCCTTCATGGTGAAAGTATTACAGAAACTGGGAATAGAAGGAACATATCTCAACATAATAAAAGCTATTTATGACAAACCTACAGCCAACATAATACTAAATGGGGAAAAACTTGAAGCTTTTCCTCTAAATTCAGGAACAAGACAAGGGTGTCCACTTTCCCCACTTCTATTTAATATAGTACTGGAAGTCTTAGCTATAGCAATAAGGCAAGAGACACTCATAAAAGGGACACAAATCGGAGGGGAAGAGATCAAATTATCATTATTTGCAGATGATATGATCCTGTACATAACAGACCCTAAAGACTCTACCAGCAAACTGTTAGAGCTGATAAACACCTTTAGCAATGTAGCAGCATACAAAATAAACAAACCAAAATCAGTAGCTTTTGTATACATTAACAACAAACATGCAGAGGATGAAATCAGGGAATCTCTCCCATTCACAATTGCCTCAAAAAAATAAAGTACCTTGGAATAAACTTAACCAAGGAAGTTAAGGATCTCTACAATGAAAACTTTAAAAAACTTGAGCACCAAATTACAGAAGACACAAGGAAATGGAAAGACATCCCATGCTGCTGGATTGGAAGAAAATATTGTGAAAATGTCAATCTTACCAAAAGCAATCTACACATTTAATGCAATCCCCATTAAAATCCCAATAGCATTCTTCACAGAAATAGAAAAAACAATCCTAAAACTCATCTGGAAACACACAAAACCTTGAATAGCCAAAACAATTTTGTGCAACAAAAATCAGGCTGGTGGTATTACCATACCAGATTTTAAGTTATATTACAAAGCCATAGTAACAAAAACAGCATGGTACTGGCACAAGGACAGACAAGTAGATCAATGGAACAGAATAGAAGACCCAAATATTAATCCAGGCAGCTACAGCCACCTGATTTTTGACAAAAATGCCAAAAATATTCATTGGAGAAAAGATAGCCTCTTTAACAAGTGGTGCTGGGAAAACTGGACATCTGTATGTAAAAGGATAAAAATAGATCCTTGTCTCTCTCCGTGCACAAAATTCAACTCCAAATGGATCAGGGACCTTAATATCAGACCTGAAACTCTGAAACTGCTAGAGGAAAAGGTAGGGGAAAGCATTCAACATATTGGCATAGACAAGGACTTTCTGAATATAACCCCAATTGCTCAGGGAATAAAACCACTTATCAAATACTGGGACCTTGTGAAATTACAAAGCTTTTGTACAGCAAAGGACACTGTGAATAGAGCAAAGAGACAACCTACAGAATGGGAGAAAATCTTTGCCAGGTATACATCTGAGAGAGGGTTAATATCCAGAATATACAAAGAACTTAAAAAACAGAATAATAACGATTCAAACAACCCAGTTAAAAATGGGATATGGAACTAAATAGAGAGTTCTCAGAAGAAGAAATACAGATGGCATATAAACATCTAAAAAAGTGTTCCACATCCTTAGCCATCAGGGAAATGCAAATCAAAACCACTTTGAGATTCCATTTTACTCCTGTCAGAATGGCTACCATCAAGAAAACAAATGACAGTAAGTGTTGGCGTGGATGCGGAAAAAGAGAAACACTTCTACACTGTTGGTGGGAATGTAATCTGGTACAGCCATTGTGGAAATCAGTGTGGAGGTTCTTGAGACAGCTAGAAATAGATTTACCATATGATCCAGCTATAGCACTCCTAGGCATATATCCAGAGGACTCTTCTCACTACCTTAGAGATACTTGCAAAACCATGTTTATTGCTGCTCTATTCACAATAGCTAGGAAATGGAAGCAGCCTAGATGTCCTTCCACAGATGAAGGGATAATAAAGATGTGGTACATTTACACAATGGAGTTCTATTCAGCGGTAAAGAAAAATGAAATTATGAAATTATGAAATTTGCAGGGAAATGGATGGATCTGGAAAGGATTATACTAAGTGAGGTAACCCAGGCTCAGAAAGCCAAACATCACATGTTCTCTCTCATATGTGGATCCTACCTACAACTGTATAGACTAGTGTGTGAACTGGAACCAAAAACAGGTACCAGAAAACAGTAAGCTGGTAAAAGGATATAAGGGAGGGAGGAAAGGGAAGGAATTAAGTGTATGGTATTGCACATATGTAAGTAGAAGAACAGATCATAGGGAGGGGAATGGCCTAAGTGAGGCCATGGGAAGAGAATGCATAAAAGAAGGGCAGGGGGAGGGTCAATCTAAATTCAAGATAGTGTGAATAAGACTTATGTAAACCTATGTTTTTTTTAATAATGGCACATCTAGAAGTTGTAGACTGTTACTAGAAAACTTTCAGTGCCTGGGATGGGATACCTTCCAGTGAGTTGTTGGCCAAGGAGGTCCTGCAGCCTCCAAAACATTAAAGGCTTTTGCCAAAGCCCCTGGTTTCCTTTGAGAAACAGATAGTAAGACCCTATTGCTGAAGATATCTCTTGTCTGAGAGGCAAGGTCACTGAGAAAGCAAGCTGGTGCTGAGCAGAAACCCTTCTCCCTGTAGACCAGCCAACTGAAAGCTGGAAAAAGCTGCATTGCATGCAGCTGTATGGGAGACAGAAGTCATCAGTAGTGAAAACAGTGGACACTGAATATTCAAGTTTGGCCATACAGGGCCAATGACTGGACGGGTGCAATAGTGGCATGTCTACTCATGGGGTAACCAACTGCTCCATAATTGGACTGAAGGCCCTCTCTATGGAAGGGAATACATACCAGGTACTGAAAAAACCTAAGCAAAAGGCTATGGCAGGGGAGGTCATGAGCCTTAGGGGTATACAGCCTGCTCTTGTCTAACTAAATGTATATTTTATTCCCACCAAGCTGCCCTGAAAGCACTTCACTTAATGTTCATATTCACATATTAATGCTACTCTCACTTCTGGTTAGAGAAGCTTCTCTTTTCAGATGGCGATGACCACTGGGATGACCCAAAAGGCAACATAGTGCTGAGAACAAGGGATGGAGGAGTACCCAGCACTGAAACATCTCTGTCACACCCTCCAAGGCTCAGGGCCCATTGTGGAAGAGGGGGTGGATAGAATGGAAGAGCCAAAGGAAGGGTACGACTCCTTACAATGCAACTGCCCAGACAGAAACTGGCCTCGATATCCATGACCTTACAGTGCCTAGCAATACCTTCGCAAGACACTCATAATAGAAGTAAAAGATGATGACATCAAATTAAAAGAGAGACTAATGGAGAGAGGAAGGGGATATGATGGAGATTGGAGTTCTAAAGGAAAATGGGGGGAGGGAGGGAAACATAATGCACTTTTTTATGTAAGTAAAAAAGTTGTCAATAAAAAAATTATTTAAAAAAAATTTTTTTAGCCGGGCGTGGTGGCGCATGCCTTTAATCCCACCACTCGGGAGGCAGAGGTAGGAGAATTGCAGTGAGTTCGAGGCCACCCTGAGACTACATAGTTAATTCCAGGTCAGCCTGGACCAGAGTGAAACCCTACCTCGAAAAACCAAAAAAAAAAAAAAATTTTTTTTTACTATTATTTATTTATTCAACAGAGAAAGAGGGAAAGAGAGGGAGAGAGAATGAGCACACCAGGCCTCCAGCCACTGTAAATGAAGACCAGATGCATGCACTCCCTTGTGCAGCTGGCTCATGTGGGTCCTGAGAAATCGAACCTGTGTCCTTTGGCTTTGCAGTCCAATGCCTTAACAGCTAAGCCATCTGTCCAGCCCCAGATAGCACCCTTTATATCCAAGTTGAAGGGAGTCTTCAAAATGACTTCCCTTCCAACATTTTCTTTTCCAACAACCATCAGGCCATTTGTAGTCCTACAATACTTTTTTTTGGCTTTTTGAGGTAGGGTCTCGCCCTATGCCAGGCTGACCTGGAGTTTAGTCTCAGGCTGGCATCGAACTCATGGCGATTCTCCTACCTCTGCCTCCTGAGTGCTGGGATTAAAGGCATGTGCCAGCAAAGCCAAAGGATCCCTGTTCTATTTTGCAGGACCCACGTTAGCCAGATGCACAAGGTGGCACATAAGTCTGGTGTTTGTTTGCAGTGGCTGTAGGTCCTGGCATGTCCATTCCCTCCTCTCTCTCTGCCCCTCTCTGTCCCCCTCTATTTCTCTCTTTCTCTCTAATCAATAAATACCTAAAATATTCTAAAAATTATTTTCATTTATTTACTTATTAGACACGCAAAGAGGTCGTGCACTGGACAGTCCTTGAACCAGGATGTCAGACACATGGCCTTTTAAGATTTTTTACTTTTATTTCTTTCTTTAATATTTACACTTATTTATTGATTTATTATTTACATTTATTTATGACTACTTAGATTTATTCATTATTTACATTTATTTATTATTATTGGTATTAATGTCTTTATTATTGATATTTATTTATTATTTATACTTGTTTAAAATTTATACTTATTTCTTTATTATATTTATTTACCATTTATATTCATTTATGTAATATTTGTACTTATTAGTTTATTACATTTATCATTTATATTCATTCATTTAAGATTTATACTTGTTAGTTTGTTATATTTGTTTTATTTATTTATTATTTACATTCATGTATTTAGTATTTATCCTTGTTTGTTTATTATAGTTATTCATTTATTTTATGTATTTATTGTATTATTTATTTATAATTTCTATTCATTTTTTAAATACTTATCCTTATTTGTTCATGTTTCTTCACCATATTTATATATTGTTTTATTTATTCATTATTTATACTCATTTATTTAATATTTAGACTGCTTTGTTTATTATACTTATGTATTAATTATATTTATTTGTTTTATTTCTTTATTATTTGTTTTCTTTTCTTCTTTTTTTAAATTTTATTTATTTTTTCTGACAACTTCTTTAATTGTAGACAATATCCCATGTCTTTTCCCTCACTCCCCTGACTTTCCCCTTTGAAACATCACTCTCCATCATATCCCCTTCCCCGCTCAATCATCCTCTCTCTTTTTTTTATGTATGTATGTATGTGTGTGTGTGAGAGAGAGAGAGAGAGAGAGAGAAAGACAATGGACACTAGCATTTGTGCACATGTCTGTATGTGGGTACTGGGAATAGATCATAGCTTTGCAGGCAAGCACCTTTTAAACATGTAGCCTTTTTTGCAGCCTTCCTCCTCTTTTTTTCTTTTTCCTTTTTACTTAAATGTACATGAATTATGGGTGCACAAGGTGCTTTTGCCCCCAGACACATACACTAATTGTTCTTTGAAATTTTGTGGTTTATTTATTTATTTATTTATTTATTTATTTATTTATTTATGTGTGTGTTTGTGAGAGAGACAGAGACAGAGAGAGGGAAAAAAGAGAGAGGGAGAATTAACACTACAGGGCTTCCAGGCACTGCAACTGTACTCCACATGCATGCACCCTTTTGTGCACATGAATGTATGTGGGTACTGGAAAATGGAAGCTAGCATTGGAGGCAAGCATGTTTAACATTCGTGCTGTTTTTCCAGCACATGCTCACCTGGAAATCACAGGGATCTTCCTAAGTCTCTGGGCCCCTCCTGAGTGCTGGGACGAAAGGTGTCTCACTCTAATTCAGGCTGATCTGGAATTCACTATATCATCTCAGGGTGACCTTGAAGTCATGGCAATACTCCTACCTCTGTCTCCCCAGTGCTGGGATTAAATGTATATAACTAAAAGACAAACGACAACACAAAATCAAACAGGGCCACCAATGGCCAGGAAATTGTGCAGAAGAGAGTGTGCAAAAACCAGAGAGGGTGGGGCAATATGGATAGGCACTGAATCCCTCAATTGAAGCGCTGTTGCTCCCAAAAGTTAGGAACCAAAACACCGTGGGGAATGCCCACAATCCCACAATGACAGTCCTGCATGGCCTGGCATGAGTGAAAATGGGCATGAGCGTACCAACGTATGATGTGTACTTACAACGTTTCCTCTGAAAGAAAAGGCATAAAGCCGGTCGTGGTGGCGCACGCCTTTAATCCCAGCACTCGGGAGGTAGAGGTAGGAAGATTGCTGAGAGTTCGAGGCCACCCTGAGACTAGTTAATTCCAGGTCAGCCTGGACCAGAGTGAGACCCTACCTTGCAAAACCAAAAAAAATATTTGGGAAACTAAGAAATCATTTGTTATCATGCTCTTGCTTAGCATTTCAAGTTAAAATAACAGAAAAATAATTATATTGAATTCAATGAGAAAGTCAGATAAAAAGAAAAATTGAAAAAAATAAAAGTGTAATACAAGTAATGCAGATTAATGAACTGCTATACAAATGAGTGACAGTTGAAAAATACAACCTATAATCCTACTCCACTCACTTAATTAATGAGTTAAAATGAATGCCAAAACTTGTTTGGCTTGAGGGAGAAAATATATATAAATTTGAATGGCTATACTTTCATATTGATAGATTAATCATTAAGTGTTCTGTTTTGGGGATGGTTTCTGTACTACATACCCTAAATGGGGAAGTGAAGTTAGCCCCTCAACGTTCCCTATCTCTTAACATCAAGCCTAGAGTCAAGCTCCACTTATCTGCTATTTCTTTTGAGATAATTTCCATGTGCATGAATCGAGTTATGGTAATATGTACCTTGGATTGACTTACCACTCTGTGCATTACTCTGACTAAACACAGATGATCATCACCATCAGGTATGTTCTTTAATAGTTTTCCGATGTCATTAGTACACAGAAACGTCATGCATTTTCAGTGGGAGTTATCAGGCAACGAAAGGCAGAAGCTATGCATAGGTAGGAATGGAATATTTAAACCTATGTTTAAAGATCCATAGTAACAATTGGAGCCTAGGTCTTGGTGTGTACATGTGTATGTTGTATATCTCCTAAAATGATTACATACAGTGTGATCTTGATGTGTTCAGCATAGCACACTTAGTAAGACACACAGCACAATGAACCCTCAATTCTTTTTATACTTTTCCTTTCCAGGAAAGATATATGAACACCAGATCAAAATACATATATATATTTTGTATTTGGAACTAGACATTAAAAGTTGACATGGCAAAACTTGACCAGGTGGGGCTCATTGGTAGCTTACCATAAACTTCCCTTTAATAGTGCCCATTGTTCCCAAGAAAACAGAGCAATCTATTTCCATTAATTCCTTCCCCAAACATCACTTTGTAATATAATTCGAGTAATGTTTTATTATTAATCACTATGTATTAATGTTGATTATTTAATCCTAGTAAAATGCATTCCTTCATTTGGATTGTTGTTTTAAATAGAATGCATGCATAGAGCTGGAGAGATGAGATGGCTTAGCAGTGAAGGCCCTTGCCTGCAAAGCCAAAGGACCCAGGTTCAATTCCCCAGGACCCACATAAACCAGATGCACAAGGTGGTGCATGCATCTGGAATTCATATGCAGTGGCTGGAGGCCCTGGCACGCCCATTCTCTTTCTCTCATTCTATCTGCCTATTTCTCTCTCTCCCTCTCTCAAGTCAATAAATAAATAAAAACAAAATATAGAATCGTATGCATGAAAGGGCAACTGGGATTCATTATGAAACTTTAATATCAACACGGTAATACAGGAGTTTGCAAAAACAGAAAAATCATCTGATATAGAGGGTCTTTAATCTTAGGAACCAAGAGCTCTGGAAGAATCATGGAAGATGACTTCCTCTTCTTAGCCTAGGAAGCATTCTTAAAACGTGTAAAGCTCTTCAGTCCTTAATATCAAAAGCCTTGTCTATGACTTAGCTATCTCTAGCTATGTAGTTCAGAAAGTAGTCTTTAGTGTTCAGATCTACTTTCCTCCATTTTTCCCCTCAGGCAACAATGGGGGTGTAGCAGACAGCATTAGGTTCACTGAGAAGAAGCTGGCCTGCCTTCATAGGACCAAACACAGAGAGCAGCAATGATGTCTTCTCAGCTCCCCTCCGGCAATTTCCAAGGTACACACTTGACAGCAGGTCCCGGTCACGCCTTCCCAAAGCCCCGGGCGCAGGCAGGAACACGAACGCGTGTGCTCTCTCTCTCTCTCTCTCTCTCTCTCTCTCTCTCTCTCTCTCACACACACACACACACACACACACAGAGAGAGAGAGAGAGAGAGAGAGACAGACAGACAGACAGACAGACACAAACACATGTCTGAAGCTCAGGGGATACATCCAGGACAGGATATGCTTTGGTTCCCTACACCTGTCCCAGGGCAGTTTCACTACAGCAAGCCCCTTACAGTGACACAGGGAAGAAAGCCATCCCCTTCGCAAGCACGCACACCAGCTAGGCAGCCTCATCACCACAAGCTGGGCTTCAAACTCCCCTGACATGGCCTCCGCACTCCCTCCACCGTCCTCCAATCTAAGGGGGGAAATGTCAAAAGGCAAAAGCCCCTTCCCACCTTGTCTCCTTCTGCGCCTCTTCTTGGAGCCAAAGTGTTGGACCCGGGAAAGACATTGAACTTGTTTTTGTAACAGCTGGTCTTGCCTTTGCTGGGGCTGTGGACACACTGTCAGGCATTGGATTTCTCAAGCTCACAGGCTTGTCTCTTCTGAAGGAGGCACGAGCGGGACAACTGCCACCATGGCCATGACACCCCTTCATTTGGGGCCCTTGGTGGGTTCGCCTTGGGCTCCTCCTCTGCGCCACCGCTGGCTGCAGCCTTCCCCACCTGGGCTCTCCTTAGCCTGCGCTGTGCCCGGGCTTGTGCATGCTCGGGTTTCAGCCGAGGAGGGCTCAGCACAGCCATGGGGGCTCCTGTGCCTGTGGTGCGGCGCCCGCGGGCGGCTGGCAGTCTGGGTCCAAGCCGATGCCACAGCTCCGGGCTGGGACCGCAGGCCATGCTGACTGGCTGGCTGAGGAGACCAAGGTGCGCTGGGGCGTGCTCTGGGCCTTGAGCCCCGAGGACACTGTGCAAGTCCAAGAGGGTTGTGTTCAGTTGAGGCATCCCCCTCCCTGTGCAGCGCGGAGAGTGCCAGAGGAGGGAGGCGGGGGGGAGGGAGAGCGTGGGCGGGCGCGTGGGTGGGCAGGGAGAAGGGGGCGGGAGGAGGCAGCACAGTGGAGCGCCCAGCCCTGGCCCCCTCCCAGTCCTCTTCCACTAGTCCTTACAACTTCTAGGCCTGATGATCGCAAAAGTTGGTCTGTGCCAGCTTTCCGGCAGTGATCAAACAGGTGGCCTCACACATCCTTGCTGTTGCTGCTGCTGCTGCTGCTGCTCTGTGTGAGGTGCATTTGCTGGATGGGAATTCCATCTCCACAGGCCCCCTCCCTCCTCCCTCCCTAAGAGCGTGACAGCCTCAGGGCAGCCCCTCCCTCCATGGTCAGTCCCCTCCTTCTGGGATCCCAGCTACTGGTTGTCTCCAGTGGGCCTCCCCCACCCACCCCATCCCCCAAATCCCCTTTTGGGAAGGCAGGAGTGGGGTAGGGTTGTTCCCTGAGTGTCTGACTCTTGACTGGCCAGTGGGATGCCTGTCTGCAAGGCTGGAATGGAGATTTCCAGAATGATGCCAAGAGTTCTGAAATCCCCTGCCTTTGCAAATTCAGCTTTCCCAAAAGCAAAGGACAACTCAGATTCATAGGGGTGAAAACTCCTGCTTTGTCTGTCTGGAACACCGTGACAGTTTAACTGGCCATGTTCATCACTACAGTCCCATCACTTGGTAGAGAACTTGTCATACAGTCTATGCTTTAGTCAAAATCCACTGACAGTAACTGGTGAATGACGTATGTATAGTGATTCTGAGGAAGGAGGCGTTTCCCAGCTCAGAATGTCAATTGGTTAATTTCTGGGAGCCATGAAAAGATATCATCTCATTGAAAAAAGGGTCACAAGAAGCTTTGACCAGGCTCAGATATTCAAGTGAGTCCATGTTCACTTGGGCCGTCTACCAAAGGTCCTTGTTTTCCAACTCATTTTGGAACCCTGATCCAGAATATGAAGGAAAAAAAAAAAACTAAAGAACGACAAAGTTTTGATTCAAGAAAGGGACAGACTTTAAAAGGAATTAGGGGATGTTGAGGAGACAAGGAGGGATTTCTCATGTTCTTTTTCTTCCATTCTCCTCTCGTTCTCTCACCATCTGCTCAAGTACTTTCCCTAAAGCACCTTAAGGAGGCCTGTCGAATTATTCGTCATTCTAAGTTCTTTTTCTTTGCAATAGCTCCTTCCTATATCTTATCCTTGGAGAACTACTTTCCAATAAAATGACTTGTTAATCACATGCGCTCATCAATGCCAGATTAATAGGAAATGATTAACCTTAAATCCCCTGCCAAAATTAGCTTCATTTACCAACAGTTAATGTTAAATAGAGAGCGCCTGTAGTGGTGACATTTTAGGTAACAATATACTGCTAGGGTAGCTTGAGAAGAAGGAATAGCGTGAAAGAAGCCACCAATAGAATCGGTCCCACAGTTCCTACCGCTGTCTTTATGGAAGTGTTCCCATGAGAGTATACATGTAACATTGCTTTGCTACTTTTATACTACTAATTATAGCATAAATTAATGTCAGGCAAGCTCATTTGCATACTACCTGCTCTTCATATTTTGTTTTCTTTATTTGTATTTATTGATTTGCATATGGGAGTATTTGTGTGTCAGTGTGTAAGCATGCATGCTCCAGGGTCTCTTGACCTGAAAATGAATACCAGACACATACACTTCTTGGTGTCTGTCTTAACATGGGTGACTGGGAAATTGAATCTGGGCCAGCAAGCTTTGCAAGCAAGTGACTTTAACTGCTGAGCCAACTCCCCAGGCCCTCAGTCTTCATATTTCAAAAGTCAAGATTCTTGAAAAGAAAAATTATTGTGACCAACATTCTCTACTTCCTTGCTTTTTATTTACCAATCATTATTATATACCCAGAACAATTCCTCTATGTAAGTTTAAATATTCCTACTGGAGTGGGGCAACTAGGATTTGGTTGGTAGTTGAATATACAGAAAATATGGGTAAAAATGTCCTTACTGCATTCCTATTTGATTATGGCCTCCGATTATTCAAAGTGGTTTTCTTTAGTTTTGGAAATTTAGCCATCATTTCTTCCCTAGTGTCTTTGTAAAAAATCTGCTTCCTCTCTTTTGAAATTTTTATTATATGTACTTGAAACTTCCTGCTGTCTATTATGATACCATACTTCTCAGCTCTTGTTCCATCTCTTCATTTTTTTTTTTAAACCTGATTCTTCACTGACGCCCCTCATGAGGGAGATCTAGTCTATTGTTTGATTTTTTTCATTGGAATATGCACATCAGATTGTATGCTATATGCTAATATTTTACATATGGCATAAACCATATTTCTACATATATCTTACAATTTCTATTTTGTCTTTACTAATAAGTCATTTTGTTTTCTTTTTATTCCACTATATCCTGTTCATACCTCATAGATTTTGTTCCTTCCTTTATCCCATTTAACCTTTTTTGAGAAAGGTTTTTCCTAATACTCTGGGCTGGTTATTATGATCCTGAGGCTTCAGTCTCTAGAGTGCTGGGATTGCAGGTATTTATGACCACACCCAGCTGCTTATGTTTGAGTCCCTTCACTTTACTTCTATAATAATACTCTATTTTATTTATTTTGGTGGGGGGAGGCATCACTGCTAACTCAAAATATGCTTTGTATCTTTTTGTGATCTATATATATTATGAGGTACTTGGATTTGGCAGAAGAGTCCTTTTCTGCAAAAATCCCACATGAACACACTAGTCATTGATCACTGTCACTTTGCAATCTTTTTCTGGCAGCATGCCATGGATTTCACTAGTCCAGGTAAGTTTTTATTTTCATCTCTTAGCATGGTATTAAAGTTCAGATGAGTATTCCAATTCGCTATACTCCCAGTCTGCTTGTATTGTAGGTTCCTTGCCATGGGCTTTGATTTATCATTAACTTGATAACTCTTCTTGGTCCCTGAGCCTGAGGAGAATGCACAGGGCTCTCTTTCAGGGTGGTGATGTCAACAGACCCCAGATTCTTTCTACTATCTACCATATATTATCTATCTCTCTGTATATATAATCTCCATTCATCTATCCACTGTCATTCCTTCCATACATGAATAACCTTTGAATAGTTTTACCCAGATATCCCATAGGAACTTAAACTGAAAAAATCCAAACCTGAACTCATCTCAACACACTGAGGATTGTCTCTTGTATTACTCTTTTCATGATGCATTCGTAAGTTCAACCAAGGCCCCCCCCCCAAAAAAAAATCCAATACTCCAGAAACATTCCCTTTATTCCTATACTGTAGCCAAGGGATAACTTAATACTGCAGATTCTACTTCTTAATATCTTTTCAAATTTCCTATTGTGAAGATATTTCTCATCCTTGCCTGAATTTTACCACAGCCTCCTCGGTGCTTTCTTTGTCTACAATCCAACTACTCACTGCTATAATTCGGACTTTAAATCTAATCATGTTAGGCCCTATTAACAAGTCCATGATTGGTTCTCCATCACATACAAGAACTTCATTATCTGGCCTCAGATTTATTGTCACACTTACATCTTGCTTTTCTTTCTCTGATACATGATTTTTCAGATATACCAAAATGCTTCTTTTCCCCAAAGCATAATTTCTTCCCTTTTTTTGGCTACTACCACAGAGAATTCTATTCCCTCCCACCCAGAGAGTCCTCACAATCATTTTCAGGTATTAGGTCTCTGGGAAACATTCTCTCATGTGTAGTCAGTTTAGCCTTTGTGGTTCCAGCAGCCCACTGTACATATGATTTACATTCTTGATACCTATTAGCTAAATGTCTTCCTAGTTCTCTGCCATTCCCATCAAGCAGTGTCCTAAGGGAAGGAGCAAGACCTCCTCTTTGTGTTCCCACGTTTAAATAGAGCAAGGAACTGATGTCATCATGAATTCACTAATGTACTAACTATTTCTTTGGAAATCAGACAGGAGGCATATGAAACAAGGAAATGAAGTACATGTCATTTCAGAGAAGGACATACACGGATAGTACATATTGGAGCAGACAGGACATATGCCATGTTTTGATTACAAGTGGGCAGGAGTAATACTCCAGCATTAAACTCTATAGCAGGGAACTACCTCTTTATAAGAGGAAGGTGTAAGTTAAATCATGTTAACATTATACATGTCCATATTTTAGCTATTTTCTAATATTGAAAATAATTCTTTGAAACTACACAACACTTTCAGGATTGACAAAGCTCTTAAGAAAGTTATATGATGTGCATGAGAACAGGTGGGAGAGCCAGAGTAGATATCAACAGGCTCCATTATACAAACAAGAAAACATTCTCATCAACTTGCTTAACACCATGTGATTAATTATTAATCTGTATAGAATTACCTCCAAAGAGAAAGTGAGGTGGCTAACAAAAAACAATTTTTTTTAAAATCAGAGTCGAGGGCTGGAGAGATGGCTTAGCAGTTAAGGCGCCTGCCTGCTAAGCCTAAGAACCCAGTTCCAATCTCCAGGTCCCACGTTTAGCCAGGTGCAAAGTGATGCAAGGGCGCAATGCTGCACTTGCACACAAGGGGGCGCACACATCTGGGTTTCGTTCACAGCAGCTGAGAGACTGCTAGCGCACCCATTCTCTATCTGTCTTCCTCTCCCTCTCTCTCTGTCTGTCTCTCTCTGTGTCTCTCTCCAAAACTAAAAAATAAAAATTAAAAAAATTAAAAATAAATCAGAGTTGAGCTGGGCATGGTGGCACACACCTTTAATCCCAGCACTTGGGAGGCAGAGGTAGGAGGATCACCATGAGTTCGAGGCCACCCTCAGACTACTTAGTTAATTCCAGGTCAGCCTGAACCAGAGTGAAAAAATCAGAGTCACTGAAACACAAGGACAAGAACATTGGAATAAAGGAGTAAGGGTCCATAGAGGATGCCAGTAGAGTTTCAAACCAAGGTTTCTGACCCCTCCTATCACTCCCTTTCATCTCTATTAGGCTGCCATGGAAACTGTGTGATCCACTGAGTGTTGACTGACAGTTTTGTTGGCATTCAAAAAATAAAAATAAAAATACACAATGCCAGCCAAAGCAGTAATTTTGACTGCATACAGCATGTTGCCCAGCACCTATTCAAATAATATTCCATGAAACATAAACACTGAAACATCTAATCCAAACATGAATTCCTGTAATTATCCTGCTTGGACTAGAAACTTAACCAACCAATAGACAGAGGTGAGTTGAAATGGCCAGAGTCCACAAAGAAAATTGGTCCATGAAATGTCACAGGCCTGAGATTGTTTTTCAGAGTTGCATAGAAGTCATAAAAGAGGTGGCTGTGTCTGAGGTAAACTAATTCACTTGTGATCACAAAACATTTTACAGATGTCCACCTGTTCCTATATTTTGATGAGAGTTTAAACAACAACATGGCTTTACTTGGATCCTGTGACTCAACTAGATCCACTGTTTCCATTTTCCAAAGGGCTGCATTGAAATTGACAATGACAATACCTATAAGACCTCTCTAGTGCTGCCATTTCTTGACTCTTTTCTAACACAAACAAAATTTCAAAATGGAAAATATAACTTTTTCCACCTTGTCTGTAGTTTCTCTACAAAGTTTAAAAAATTGAAAGGTAGTATCTATTCCAGAATCAACAACAACTAGCAGGCATAATAATAATCATAATGTCAAAAGTTAAAAATGATATCAACTTATATATTCACTGAGCCAAGAACTGCTATAAGTACATACTCAAGTCGCATAACAACATTGTGAAGTAGAAACTGTTATTATCCCCCTATCATGGAGGAAGAAAATGAGACACAGTGAGATGAAAAAGTTATTTAAGGTCACACAGCTAATGATGCGTGAATCTAGTATAGTAACAGAGACGGAGTGTCCTGCTAGGCACAGAAAGCAAAATCCATTAGATATTTACTCAGATGAACTATGTGTTTATGCATTTTTTTCTGATCCCTTCCTATTATCTTTTCCTTATTTTTTCTGTTCTTATCATTTCAAATTATTTCCCTAGTAGATACTCAGGGAAGCTAAAGATACCACTAAATTTAGAGAAAGTTCTTTAAGTTTTCTCAAGGAGTAGGAGGACTTCTGTTTTCCTTAAGTGTTTTTCTTCTCTCTTAATGCTCATTGCAGTGATTCTTATCATCTTTTACAGATTGCAAATCAGTTATTCACAGGTAGATGGTTCATCCTGGTGTTGCCATGGAAATTTAGATCAATGCCCCAAACCAGGCCCCCATTTCTACATTTTGTTGATAAGAAGGGGTGAACGCTAATCCTTGTCAAACACTCTCATCAACTGTCATGGCTAATCTCACCAGGGAGCCATATATTTGGGAATATGAACAACTAATTTTCTCAGTTTATTTAACATTTCAGTTCTGCTCAGTAACAGTTTAATTAAACTTCAAGAGGGAAAGGTCCATAGGAAAACTACACATAATCTTTAGAGAATTCATTGAAAAGGAAAAAAGAATTCACTGTTGTCAAGTCAAAGAATGACTTAATGCAGTGGGAAAGGTATATTTCACCTGGGTAGTCACTAGTTGTCTACAAGGTAAACATCTTTTTTGTATTACGTAGAAATTTTGTATGCACACATCATGTGTTGCTACCATTTGTTCCTCCTTGCCCCCATTCCACTGAGGGCTCTCCTCAGTGGGATTGTTAATATTCGCCTTGGGGTTGTGGGTTATGAGAGCAGCAGTCAGTCAGTGTGTGTGGCAAGGGGACGATGCCTCTGAATGTTCATGCCTATGGACAGTCTTCTCTACACCTGTTAATGAGTTAATAAGTGTTATTTCATCGACTTCTCACAATAATTCTATAAAGGTGGTGGTGAGTTTTTTTTTTTTTTTAACAAGTTAAGGCAATTAAGGCCCAATGAGATGAAATCATATACTGTAAATGGGATACTTAGCAAGCAACCCTCCAAAGCTAGCACCTCCTGAGTGTGTCTGATTCTCTCCTTACAACTGGGCTGAGACTGTATCTTGAGCTTATTTGCCATCAACTATCTTGATTCTATGCAGGACAGAAATGGGGCCAATGAAAAGAACCTGCAAGGGACCAAATTTGCTTTCATTTTGGTATAGCCATTTCTAACAGTCCACAAGCAGATGGCATAGACATATCTTGGGATGTAATCCATGTACTGCCCCTGGAAGTGTTCCCAGAGAGGTAGCAGTGGTAGCGTTGGGCAAAGAGACTTGTTTCAGTGCTTGCTAGATGTTGTAGAAGGGACTCCGGAGTTTACTGTATGATTGGATCACGTCATCAAAGACCCTACACAAAAACTACCAGAGAAACCTGTTCATCCAAAGCTGGGTACGTGTAGCAAGCTAAAGAAGAGAAAGTATCCTCTGACAGTGTCAGTAACAGCTGAAAAGAGAGGAATTATTGAAGTATTTCTAGGGTTTAGAGTTGGTAACTGGGCATATGATAGTTTCAGGACAGAAGTTTTAAGTATGACTCTTAAAAATTCTAGTCTGAATTTTTGAATGAAGTGAGTTGCTGGAAGCCAGTGATCTTATCTTTGGGACACATGACCCATAGAGATTGACTGTCAAAATAGTGTGAGTTAAAAAAATCACTAAAACGCAAAGAACTTCAGAGACCAGAGGAGCTAAGAAGACATGATGACTAAATAGAATGAACCATTTTGGTTTGAATCCTGAAGACGAACAAGGCAATTCGTGGAAATTTGGTAAAATCTGAGAAAGAATATAGGTTAAACAGTAATGTTCTTAACTTAGTATTGACAAATGTAGGGCATTATAAAAGATATTAACTTTAAAGAAAAATGAGTAAGTTAAAGGTATAGAGGAACTAATTGTATTATTTATACAACTTTTTAAGGAATAAGATAATATTAAACTTTTAGTTAATTTTTTAAAATTGAGGTTCATTTGCCCTGCCCTTCATGGTTTGTTTCACTTGATCCATTTTGTCGTAGTTTGATGTATCTTCTAATGTGTGGTTGGTTTAATTTCTTATGTTGATCTGGAAAGCACCTCAGAGCTGATCTAGTCCAAACTGTGTTTCTATTTAACATATCTATATGGAAATAAGTGGTGAGATTTTGTTGGGTTGTAGCAGTTATATCAATCTTTATCTCATTATATTTGCTCTAATTTTTTAAAAATTATTTATTTGTTTTCAAGGAGGGAGAGAGAGAATGTAGTGCACCAGGACCTCTAGCCAATGCAAATGAACACTAGATGCATGTGGCATTCTGTGCATCCAGCTTTACGTGGGTACTAGGGAATTGAACCTGGGTTGTTAGGCTTTGCAGGCAAGAGCCATAACTTCTGAATCATCTCTCCATTTTAAATTTAGAGCCACTGTTGTGGTTTTTGTACATTTCAGATCCTTTTTTTTTTTCACCTACATGGCAGCATACTATTGGGTTGCTAGGTAAAAATTGCAAATTACCAGTCCCAATCCAGGCTAAGGTTACTGTTAGGTTGAGATGGGCTCCCAGGATGGAGTCACCATGGATTGGGAGACAGTGGAAGGAGACCGGCATGAGTTCGATGCCAGCCTGAGACCACCTAGTGGATTCCAGTCATCTTGGCCTAGAATGAGACCTTACTGTGAAAAAATAAGAGTCTCTCTCTCTCTCTCAATCTCTAGCCCTCATTTCACTTTGTTTTTTTCTTCAGCTAGGGTATCAGTGTAGCTCAGGTTGACCTGGATTTAACTATGTAGTCTCAGGGTGGCCTCTACTCTTGGTGATCCTCCTACCTCTGCCTCCCTAGTGCTGGGATTAAAAGCGTGTGTCACTATGCTGGGCTTTTTTTTTTTTTTTTTTTTTTTGTTGTTGTTTATTTGTTTGTTTTATTTGGTTTTAAAAAATATTTTTAAATTTATTTTTATTTTTTATTTATTTTTGGAGAGAGACATAGAGAGAGACAGACAGAGAGGGAGAGGGAGAGGGAGACAGAGAATGGGCGTGCCAGCAATCTCCCAGCTGCTGTGAATGAAATCCAGATCACATTCTTTCCATGTCATTTCTATTTATTTTGATTTCTTTATTTTATCTCTTTATCTCTATTATCAACAACAATAAACAAAGGAAAATCAAAAGACAAAAACTTCACATCTAGTGTGCCACAATAAATTTTGTTTGCATTATAGAAGAAATGTGAACTTCATGTCAGGAAACATAAAATTATTCCACTGTTATTTTTTTCTTGTGGAGATAGTCCCAGTCCCACATCCTGTCCCATGTTAAGTGGTAATCCTCAAGGACTCCATCAAACAAGGCTTGATCATTACCTCACACTCCTATCTGATTTTCAGTGTGAGTGAATATCAGTTTTTGGACACTGTTATATCCATATGTGTATTTGTCTCTCTCTCTCTCTCTCTCTCTCTCTCTCTGTGTGTGTGTGTGTGTGTGTGTGTGTGTGTGTGTGTGTGTGTATGTATATATAGAGAGTTTTCCACATCTTGGTTGGGGGTGAGCTCCTTCAATCCCAATGTGGATGTCTGTAGAAGATTGGCTAAAATTTTGATTCAAAACTGGGTTCTAGAGCATGTTTCACATCATACAGAGTTACCTTGAGATGCTGACACAAAAAGTACAGAAAAAGTAACAAAAAAAGAGAATTACATATCTCTCATAAATTTATGGTAAGGTTTTAAAACACATGTGTGCGTACACACGCTCATCCCAAAGTACCAAAAATAAGATATTTTCTCCAACACAGAATCAAATTGAATACTTACACAATACTACATACACATCTACACTATCATATTCATGGTAATGGTAGAACTGTAATATCATAGAATTCATTGAGACAAACTTCACTGAGAAGCCAATCACCTTTGACTCTGAGAAGAAATATATATTCAAGATTAGAGAACATAACCATTTCTTTTACTTATTTGATGTGTCTAATTTTTCTTTATTTAAAATAGGGAACACAGGCTGGAGAGATGATTTAGTGGTTAAGGCATTTGCCTGCCAAGCCAAAGGAACCTGGTTCACTTCCCCAGGACCCTCATAAGCCAGATGTACAAGCTGGTCCATGTGTCTGGCATTTGTTTGCAGTGACTGAAAGGCCTGGGAAGCCAATTCTCTCTCTTTTACTTTCTGTCTGTCTGTCTTTCCTCTTTCTCTCTGTTTCAAATAAATAAAAATTAAAAAAAAAAAACCTATGGAACACATCAGAAATTAGTTTCTCTTGACCAGTGGCTGTGCTAGTCTAATTTGTGTCATTATATTTTGTATCAATTTGTACATTTAGTATTTTTCTCATATAAATAGAAATAAAAATTTCTCATGTAAATATAAAGGCGAATAATTATACTCATAAATGTTATGTCCCAGTTATTATTTGCAGGTACATGAATCTGAATTTGGCTGCATCACATTCAACTTAAGGGCATTTAAAATCTAACTACTGGGCTATAGAGATGTCTTAATGGTTAAGGCCCTTGCCTTTGAGACCTGAGTACCCAGGTTCTCTGCCCCATTACCCACATAAACAGGTGCACACGGTGGTGCTGGCATCTGGAGTTTGTGGTGACTAGAGGTTCTAGAGTGCCCATATTCTCTTTCTCTCTATCAAATAAATTAAAAAAATTGAAAGTCTCAACTGCTGAGATCCTACGAACAGCAGTGATATAAATAAATGTTGGGATGGCCTTACTGGAACTACATTTGTCATTTAATAATTGTCTGGGTAAGACAGAAATTGGCCTCGATATCCATGACCTTGCAGTGCCTAACAATACCTTTGCAAGACCCCCATAATAGAAGAAAAAGATGATGGCATCAAATTAAAAGAGAGACTAATGGAGAGAGGGAGGGGATATGATGGAGATTGGAGCTCTAAAGGGGAATGGGGGAGGGGAAGGAAATATGCATTTTTTTGTATGTAAGTATAGAAGTTGCCAATAAAAAAAAAGAAAAAAAAATAATTGTCTGGGTAAACCATGTGTTTCATATAATAACATTTAAAAATTTTAATTTGCAGATGAGGCTTTGAGGAAAACATAGGAGATAGAGCCAGAAAAGGGAAGTATTTGACCATTTTGTTTCTTTGCCTTAAAAAACCTACACTGGAACTGCAGTACCTATTGATCAAACTTGAATATTTTTCATGTCTGGATATTGGCCACTTAGATATTTTCATTTATATATTTGAGAAAAGTAGGAGAAAGAGATAGAGAAGAAAGAGAGAAAGAGAGAGGGATTGAGAATGGGCATGCCAGGACCTCCAACCACTGCAAATAAACTCCAGATTTACCCCTACCCTCTGAATCTGACTTTAAATGGCCACTGGGTAACAAGCTTAGGCTCCTTAGGCTTTGCATATGCCTTAACCTCTGAGCCATATCTCCAGCCCTATTTTAAATTACTTTGTTAGACCAGGCTTGGTGGTGCATGCCTTTAATCCCAGCTCTCAGGATTCAGGGGTAGGAGGATTGCTGTGAGTTCAAGGCCATCCTGAGACTATATAGTGAATTTCAGGTCAGCCTGGGCAAGTGTGAGACCCTACCTCAAATATTCCCCCCAAACTATTTATTTATTGATTGGTGTTTTCATTCATTCAGTTGAGATTGAAAAAAACTAGAGGAAGGGAAAAGTGAGAGAGAATGTTGTTGGGCAATGTTTACTCTATATACTGAAATTTTATACTGATTGTCAAAGTCCCTATGGGTACATTTGCAATTTTCATTAAAATTGCAGTCATTTCATCAATCCACAGATTTCTCACAAATTCTAATAATGCACATGCTACAGCTTGAAAGCAAGGAGGACATCAACAGTCATGTGTTCTTCGCATCACATCCCATTGTGACAATCTTAGTGTGTGATGTAAATCATAAATCCTGGGTTCTCTGTATGAGTTTGCATTATGAAGACTTGCATTATGCTTTTGTAAGCATGAGTGAAAACAATCTTAGGTTTTATCTGATTTGTTTTTTTCTGCACATTTGTAGAGAGTTAAAACACCAATGTCACCATTTAAATGATGTACTACTTAATAATTGCCAATATTCACTGTAAGTGGTGAACCTGCTATCAGTACCAGCGTGTAGGACATAGATGCAGAGAATACTCAATTTGTACCAAACCAGAGATCCAGAGACTCAGAGGCTCCTACTCATCCCTGAAGTAGACCTAAAACAAACCCAACATGGCTCAGGGAAATTTGTGGAAGAGGGGGGCCAGAAAGATTGCTAGAGCCACAAGTTGGGACATTATGCACAGAGACATTGCCTCTTCCCCATAACTGATGGGTAGCCCCACAATGCCCAACGAGGAGGGTCCCTTAGGAGGGGACAGGAAAGGGATGAGGGAAAGGATGGTACCACCATGTGCTGTTGTACACACTGAGTATGTACATAACTAACAAAGAAAAAAAAGTAACCAAATAATAAAATGAAAATGATAGAATTCTCTTCCCATTATAAATATCTGCAGCTTTTAATCAAGTATAAAATACTATCTCCTGCTTGAATAATTTCTTAAGAAATTAAAATATGCAAATCAATAAAAATATTCATTGTAAACTAAAATTTGTAAGATAACAGTTTATGTCAAAGGGCTCTAATACATTTCCTACATCTGAAAATAAATGTCTATGCCTTTTGGAATTGTGTAATCCCACAATGAGAACCTTGTGAGCAGAGTGTTTTCCCAAAATGTTTAGGCAAAATATAATCCATTTTTTCACAGCATTTTGTTAATAGAACTTGTAATAAATAGCAGAATTTGTTGGTGGCCTCAGAAATCCATTCATGTGAACTTGAGAGCTAAATACCTTTTCACAGTTTGAATGTGTGACATTCCTCATGCCTTTGCACACATAGTTTTAAGAATGCCAAGTAGTATAAGGGTTTGTGCAAGATTATAGGTGAGCATCTTAGCTTATATAGAAAGACAATACCAGCAGATCTGAATCATTATACCCACTTATGTAATCCCAGCCAATGTGTTGGAACCAGATGCGTGGTGACGTACGGTATGCATCATAGAACACCCAACTGTCAGTGGTATTATATACAATAACTTCTTGTTCTGTCCATAAAAAGTGAAGTGAATGATCTGGAAGAGTGAGAAACAATAACTCTCATGTGGTTAGATGCTCTGTCTGACACTGGTTCAGATCAGAAGACAGTAGACAACATGAGCATGAGGTTAAAGGCACTGTAGAGTGTGTTTCACATAGTCACCCTGAAAGATCTGATACTCACTAGAATTGCTTTGAATTAGATATTTTAATTTTTTTTTGGAGAGAGACAGAGAGACAGAGAGAGAGGGAGAGGAAGACAGAGATGGGCACACCAGCAGTCTCTCAGCTGCTGCAAACAAAATCCAGATGCATGTGCCCCCTTGTGGTCAAGTGTGGAATTGCACCCTTGCGTCACTTTGCATCTGGCTAAACGTGGGACCTGGAGATTGGGACCGCTGGATATTGGAACCAGCGATCTTAGGCTTAGGAGGCGGGGGCCTTAACCGCTAAGCCATCTCTCCAGCCCAAGATAATTACTTAAAAAAAATTAGTGCCAGGTGTGGTGGTGCACGCCTTTAATCCCAGCACTTGGGAGGCAGAGGTAGGAGGATCACCATGACTTCAAGCCCACCCTGAGACTACATAGTGAATTCTATTTCTATGTTCGTTCTATCTATCTATCTATCTATCTATCTATCTATCTATCTATCTATCATCTATCTATCTATCTATCATCTAACTATCTCTCTATCCTTCACATTTCCTTACATCCTAATTTGTGAAAAAAACATAAAGCGAAACATTTTTTTTCTTCCTACGTTTGGTTTGTATTACCTTATTTTAAAAGAAAGAAAAAATTTAAAAAGAATAAACTTTTGTTGACCAATATTCATGCTATGAAATAGAAGCATATCGCATATTCAATTTTAAAAGGGTTATGCAAAACCATATCACCCATTCAACTTAACAACTATGTTTTGCTTTTCTAATTTCTTAATTATACTCATCCACTACATCCTGTAAATACAGGTAGAAAGAGTTTTGTCATCCTTCATCACTAGTTCTTCCAGTTCTCATATGTCCTCACCCAATAAAGACACTTTCCAAAAATTGATTTCTGATCATTAATGTATTACATTTCATGTGAACATTCAGCAACTATGTTCTTTTACATTAAACCCTAATACAAGCGAGGGAAATAGTCTCTGAATTTTAACTTATTTTTCAAATAATTGAAATTCCACACACAATGATTCTTTCCCATGTGGAACAGATATTGTCTATTTCTTTCTACATGTGGATGTGTGTATCATGCAATGCATACTTGTAGGAATACTGAATTGTGTGTGGCATGTGCAAGGGTGAGCATGTGGTCAATGTTGTGTGTGTGCTTCATTAACCTATTCCTCATGTTGAGTTTTTCTTTCTGAACCTGGATCTCACTGAATCTCCCAGGGAAATCATAGGCACATCCAGGTGGTCATCCTGTCTCTGCTATCCTAATGCTGTGGTTTCAGAACTGTGCTATCACACCTGAATTTTAATGTTCTAACCAGCTAATGCTTGAGTGGTAAACAAATTTATCATTTCTTTTTTTTTTTCTTTTTTTCTTTTTTAGGGAGAGGTGTTTGTCAAATGAAACAGGAAAAATAGTGTGCATTAAATTCCAAAGGATTAACACAATTGTTTTTTTCTTAGTACATCAGTAAATTTCAAGTAGAGCAAGTTGTTCCTTTCCTCTCATTGTCAGGCAACTGGTCTTTATTTTTTAAAGCACTGATAAAATTAGCCCATGCTGGACAGGAGAGATGGTTTAATGGTTAAGGAACTTGCCTGCAAAGCCAAAGGACCTAGGTTCCCAGGACCCACATAAGCCATATGCACAAAGTGGCTCAGGCTTCTGCAGTTCCTTTGCACCTGCTGGAGGCCCTGGTGAGCAGATTCTTTCTTTATGTCTGCCTCTGTCTCTACCTATCTCTTAAATAAATAAAATAACCCATGGTTTTGAAAAAATAATGAATAATGTACTAATAAAATATTAAGTATTAGTTAATAATTAGCATTTTTATAGAAAATGAAATACATATAATTTTATAGAAAATTTAAAATAAATTACTGTCTAATTACATAAAACTACATACATGTTATATTCATATGTATGTAGATAAATATATTATTCATCTGATAGAAATTTGTATCTCAAACTTACTACAAACTTCAAAGCATTTACTAAAACCATCAATACAGATATAATCTAGGGCTGGGGGATGGTGCTGAAGCTAAAGCTACTTGCTTGCAAAGCATGCAGACCCAGGTTAATTTCCCCCAGCACTCACGTAAAGCAAGACAAAAAAAGTTGTACATGCATCTGGTGCTCGTTTGAAGTGGCAAGAGACCCTGGTGCACCTATCCACCCACCCACACAAATAAATAAATTCATTCAAGAATTATGAATTTCATTTATTTGAGAAAGAGGCAGGGAGAGAAAGAGACAGATATACAGAGGGAATGGGCGCACCAAGGCCTTCAGCCACTGCAAATGGACTGCAGGCACATGTGCCACCTTGTGCATCTGGCTTCCATGGATACTAGGGAATCAAACCTGGGTCCTTAGGCTTTCGCGGGTATTGACTTCACTGCTAAGGCATCTCTCCAGCCCAAATTCAAACATTTTTATAATGATATCATTTAACCAAAGAAACACTAATAATCTAAGTGATTGAAGAGTCAGTGATCTGAGATTTGAAAGTGGATCCAAACATATGCTGCTTCTAGGCATCTTCCCTTTGCCCTAGATTCATGAATGTTGTATTGCTACATAATAGTTGTAAATGAAAGGGGTTAAAGAATATGTTAGAAATTGGGGTCTGTGTGTATACTAGGCTTTCAACACCTAAATTATGTGCTTATCACACACATCTTTTGAAAATAGCCTGTGCACCTTTCTCTCAGGAGTCATGGACCAAGG